>OZ025290.1:267735946-269059446 GCA_964019185.1 Maratus speculifer | reverse complement strand
AAAAACATTTGTGATAATTATTAATTAAAAAATAATACACTTTGTAAAAATCACCAAAAAATGAAAAACATAACAATAATAGCTCGCCATCAGCTGAACCAACACACGTCCGTAAGGGGAGAATGTCAGAGTGCAAGTGTTATACTATTTTAGCGTAGATGTTTAGTAGATTTATAATTTCGTGAATTTGAAATTTCTTGCTGGAGTTTGCTCTGTGGAAATGAAACATGTGAATATAGATTCAAGATTTACCTATATCATATAATGAGACTAATAACTCTAAATACTATTTTAGCATAGATTTTTACTTGGCTTATGGTGAATTTCGTGAATTTGACATTTCTTGCTGGAATTAAGATTTGTGGAGGTGAACCATGCGAATACAGATTCAAGATTCACCTAGGTCAATTAACTATGCCTAATAAGTTCAAATACTGTATTATTTTAACGTAGATATTTAGTAGGCTTATAATAGATTTCACGAATTTGAAATTTGTTGCTTGAGTTTGCTCTCTGGAAATGAAACATGGCATATACAGACTGTACCCAATAAGTTCAAGTACTATTCTGTTTTAACATAGATATTTAGTAGGCTTATAATAAATTTCATGAATTTGAAATTTCTTGCCGGAGTTTGTTCTGTAGAAATTAATCATGGGAATACAGATTCAAGATTTGCCTAAGTTACATAATTTGCTTAATGACTCCAAAGAATATGACTCCAAGTATTACACTATTTTAGCATAGATTTTTAATAGACTTATTGTGAATTTCGTGAATTTGAGATTTCTAGCTGAAGTTCTGTGGAGGTAAAACATGCGGGAATACAGATTCAAGATTCACTTGAGTCATATAACTATGTATAATGAGTTCAAGTACTATATTATTTTAGCTTAGAATTTTAGTAGGCGTATAATGGATTTCATGAATTTAAATTTTCTGGATGGAATTTGCTCTAAGGAGGTGAAACATAGGAATATAGATCAATGGCGTAGCTAGCGGAGGGGGTCATCCTCTAATAGTTGACACTTAATATTTATTTGTAAATATATACACATAATATTATAAGATTTTGGGGGAAAAATTCTGGAATAAAAGGAAATTTCTAGTGTACGACGCATTAGAGTAAATTTTCTTTTTTTTGAGAATGTGAAATTTTATACAGAATAAGGTATCCAAATAAGGTATGCACCACTGAACAAAAACCAACCTATCTAATGAGTGGGTAACCAAAATAAAACTTTAAACACTTTTCTTCTACGTAAAGACACTGCATTGACTTAAGCGGACGATGGTATAAATAATAAGTTGCTCCTTTTTTATGCAGGAGGGCAAAAGGTAAATACAGAATGATATGGTCATTTTTTATAATAACATAGAATTTTGATTGAAAAAATATGAGGGATTGCGGGGGGGGGGGGTGAAATCAAGCTGGTAGGGATGACACCATTTACTTCCACTCCGGGTGTCATTCATCCTAGCTACGCCACGGTAACAGATACAAGATTCACCTGGATCATATAATTGCGCCCAATGAGTTAAACTACTATGTTTTGCCATAGATTTTTGTTAGTTGTATACAATGAGTTTCGAGACTTTTAAATTTCTTGCTGGGATTTCTTTAGTAGAGATTACATGGTATTATATATAAGTAGCTTTTACGTAAAAAGAAATTTCACATGTCACTGAAATACGAATCGTCAGAAATTGAATTAAGAATTAAAAGAACATTAATATATACAACCGATTTTTTAGAAATTTAATTATAGAATTTCATGTGCATGGGAATATAGATGTAAGCTAATAGGCTCTCATCATTTTCCGATCTCTTGAAAATTATAATCATTTTTCACTAAAAAGAAAAGGCTAGAAATAAGTTTTGGTTCAATACCATAAGCACATTAACTTTATGCTTCATCTTCTATCAAAGTAATATCAATGCGGAAGCTCCAAGAGATATTTTCAGGCACAGATAATGCAGACATCACCTTGAGATATACATCTTTATCTGAACATGACCTTAACCCGGCTGGAATCAATCTACCATAAAGCTAACATATAATTAACAGTCGATGTTATGCCATTGTGGGTCAATGCTCGTAACTCGCATACCTCCAAAGACAATTACACTGCCAATTATGAGCGTGATAAAGATGAAAATATAATTAACGGGACTGCCAACAAAAAGCGTTACAAAGATAAAGTTGTGTAAGAACACAAAGCAGCTTTGTTAGTTTTATTTTTTATTTAATCACGTGATTCTTTTTGGTAGCTAATTAACTAGCTGCTCATCATAATACACGTCTAAACAATTCTTTTTTAATTGATTTTTTTTTCAATTTCTAAATATAATTTTAGCCTTTTTTTGTTTATTTCGCAGTATTTAAAATAGCGGGTTAACATTTAAACAAAGAAATATTTTATTTAAAAAGAATAAAAGAAAAATAGCGTTGAAAAATGTATTTATTAAAAATCATCGTAATAATATATTGAGAAATCTTTAGATAACGGACAACCTGCAATCGGAAGGGTCCGATATTTGGAGGTAAAAATTTACATGTACAGGTGTTGTCGTAAAAAAAGTGTGTGCTATTCTGAAGTATCCATTATAGAAATTTCACTGCATATGCACATGGACATAAACTCACGCTCACGAACACGCACACAAACATGCACACTCACACAAACATACGTACACACACATATACAGGACCGACACATAGTGAATAGCATATAAAATGAATAAAAATTATAACTAAAAGGTGTTAAATGAAAAGATAAAACCAAAAAGAGGAAAAAAAGGCATTAGAAAGATAAATAAAAGGGGATTTTAAAGAAATGATTTAGAAAATTTAGATTTTGAACTTTAATATATGTGATTACATTAAAATTCTAAGAAACCTATTTGCCAGCAAAACTATCAATTTCATGTCGCTTTGATGTTAGTGGGTATTACCAAATGTACCTTCATGTAGCGTATATTCGTTGTACTACACCTAATAATTTTAGGTGCCAAATAGTATTAAGGAAGGACCCTGCGTAAAAGAGAACAACATATGTTTAGTTAAGGCGCAACACTAGGCACAGAAAAAGACCCGGATGATAATGTAAAGTCTATGGGGGCGTTCTTTTCAAATATTTCGCCCAAATTTTAATATTTTTACATGATTGTTTTGCATTTGGATAGCTGAGGAAGATCCACAACCGGCCTAGTTTTTACTTTTTCGATTTTGATTTCAGATTTTTTTAATTACTTTAAATTTCAAAACCGGTTTAAACCGGTTCTGAAGTGGAAACTATCGTAATATAAAAAAATTATAAGCAAAATCGAAAAAGTAAAAACTAGGCCGGTTGTAGATCATCCTCAGCTATCCTATGCTAAAAAAAAAACATGCAAAAATATTAAAATTTGAGTGAGATATTTGAAAAGAACGCTCCCACATACTTTACATTATCATCCCGGTCTTTTTCTGTACCTAATGTGGGGCCTTAAAGAAGAATGTTTTGTCCCAAAATTTGAACAGATCCTTTCAGAGCTTGCTAGTTTCTGTGCGTAGTCAGGATTCTTGCATACTTATCATTTTCAAAAATTACTTATAGGACATTAAAATTTAAAAAAATGAACATCAGAATTTTAAGAAAAGATTAAAAAAAATAAATAAATAATGGTTATAAATTTATAATACTTTTTCACTTAAAATTGAAGTTCTTCAGATATAGGTAATCACCTTAACTATACAAGTTTTATTTTATACCGCCTTTTTATATAAATGGTGACAAATACATCTGCTGTTTTATAAATTGCAGCGACATGTCATGACTAAGTCATGATCATTTATGTAATCTATTTGTTTCATATGGATGAAACGCAGCGACTATAGAAAAAATAATTTGATTAAATGTTGCTTATAGAATAATTTGCCCCGGAGCAAACATGGAGATATAGCAGAACCCTTCAGTTGGCGAGGGAAAATAATCAAAAGTCCTTATATCTTCAGGGACACATTTCTCGAAACATAATACGATATTTTGTATATAATAATCATATATATTGGAATACGAAAAACTAGCAACGTTAAAAAGCACCAAATATTGTATATAGATAGCAGACCGGTTTCGGTAGCATTTATTTATTATTATTATTATATACTATATTATTTTTATTTATATATATAATAAAAAATAATAAAAATATAGTAATAAAAATAATATAGTAATATTTTATTATATTTTATTATTACTATATTATTTTTATTATTAGTATTGTTTTATCTCGGCTGTGTTTCAATGAAAGAGTATCAAAAAAGTCGATTTTTCTTAATAAACATTTTAATTTCTACTATTTCTAATTACCCTTATTACGTCTGCCAAAACAAGAAAATCCCATTTTCCTCATATAAATAAAATACTATAATTTATTGAGCAATGGTAATTTATTTGATATAAAATTTTACTAGGCAGCATAAAAATAGTAATTAAAAAAAAAAAAAAACTATACAGTCTTTCGCCTTTTTTCAGATCCTGGTAATTTAGAAAGTATGATGTCAATATTTCAAACTCCCATTAAAATGTTGCCATCCAAGAGAATAAAAGTTCTGAAATTTCTAAATATTTCCCTCCGATATTTTTCCGCCTTTTCTGTCATCATTTCCGGAAGTGACGTCCTATTATCGGCTTCCGAAGCTGCGAGATTAATTGCCATTTTCTCGGGCAAAGTAACGTTAGAAAATCGTATGCGAAACTGCAAGTTAATTTTTGCCCGCTCGCAATTTAAATTATGATGTTGAATTCCTAGATACATGGAGATAAACTAGACAATGCTAAACTGGATGTGAAATTTACGCTGTGAGTTTAGAACGATTTAATTAATCGCACCATTTTATGAGGCGAAGCAATATTCCTTTGCGGTGTAAATGGTCAAGGTGCGAAGGAATTTATAATTTTAGATTAATTTAAATTTTAACTATGTAGTTTGAAATCATCCAACATTATTTGAAATAAATTATTTAGGTTACCATAACAACAAAATTAAATACAATGTTCTGGTCCGGTAAATTTCGATATACAATTACAGAGGAAATTTGAATTTTCTAAAGCTTTGCTGAATTTCTTCGGCTTATAAATATTCTTACTACAATCTATATTTATATAATAAATATAAATAATAAAATAATTGAAAAGAAGTGAAATTAAAAAGATGTGAAAAGATATTTTTGTATGCTTTTATGTATTTATATAGAAAGATAAATTCATAGTTACTTAATATTTAAATGTTAAAAAAAAAAAAAAAAAAAAAAAAGAGGCCAACACATTTTATATTAAAGATTAAATTCAGCACCAGAAAAACAATGTGAAAGTATTTCTTTTATTCCAATAAAAGTAAAATTTTACATTTAATATAATATATTTAACAGGAATTGAGATTACAAGTTTTTTTCTATTTAATTATGAATAAAAAGGAAAATATTATTTGAATTAAAATTGCAAATAAAATATATTTATAACTATTCCTATATTAGAGCAAACTCAAAATCATTCTGCCTCATATCTGTTAAAAGGAAATTTTTTTTTTTAATAAACACATTATCTTCGATAGAAATATATCAATTATTATTAAAATAGACTTAAAATGACTAAATATTAATGCGTTTCAAAAATGTTATATGCACCTAAAATTTTTGGAACTTGAAATAATAATAATAATAACAACTAATATTATTGTTGTTGTTGTGGTTGTTGTTGTTATTGCTGCTAATTGTTACTGTTATATATTCCTTCAAAATATGTATTTCTAGTTAACAGTAACACATTTTAGCAGGTGATAATAATAAAAATATCTGTAATATAAGTAAAAGTGATAGCAATAATAATAATATATTTTAGTAGTAAGTAAGTACATATGTCTACCATGTCTGAATGCATATTTTAAAACAGATGTTTCTTTAGAATATGTAATATTAGTTAACGGTGGAATTTAGCAACAGAAAAAGTATGTAAAAGCATGACTTTAATTCCTGTGAAAGTAAAATTTAGATTTGTTAGAACTGCAAACATAAAGTTCGCTTCGATTTGTTTTCTTCGCCATTGTGTTACGGTTTATCTTAGGGCCTCAGATGGTCAAACAGTGCTTTTTTTTTTGTGGAAAAACAAAGCTGCTGATGGAATCAGGTGTCAGAATTGTCTACAATAGAAGTTTTTACTTCTTCAAGCATCCATCCCCCTTCTTTTCAGAGCACGGAATCTTAATAAAGTTACCGTCTTAATTAAGAGTGGATGTGAATCTAAAGAAGAGAAAGGATTTTTTTATTTTACATTTCCTAGAAGAAGCAGTTTTATTAAATTATATCCTTGAATGAGTTTATTTTAAGTTACTTTTTCTCCATTATTTATTTTACTTTAGATTATTTGGATGATGTGCTCTTTCTGATTAAAATCTTTTTATTTTCATTAAATTCAACCTAGTATTTTTTTTTCTAAGGATATATACATAACTAAAAACATCATTACGTTTATTATCACTGGTACTTTGTTTTTCATTTAAAGCATAATTTTTTCTCCTTGTTTTTAATCTTCACATTATATGCAAGCTATCCTCTTTTATCATTATTCAGTATCTGATTCCTAATCTTTTAGTTTTAAAGGCATATTTCTAAAATGTTTTAAATATCGTTCTTCATCATATAAAAGTACTGAATATTCTAAAATGTACTAACTAGTTTTTAAATCCACTAATTTGAAAACAGAGATACTCATTAAAAAAAACTATTGCTGGAGAATTATGTAAGGTATCAGAAATTTTTTTAAACTGTGATTCCCGGTTTTAGTTCGAAATAGCAGCGATAGATGGAGCAGCAAGCAATAGATGCTCAGTCGAGGCCAAAGCCTAAATAACCTAGCACTTATGTAAAGAAAGGATATTAAATATATGGTGTAAATATTTAAAATCAAGATTGCATTAACAAATGCGATCCACTTCATATATTGAACCTCCTTCCTTCACATCAATGTTGAATGCTTTCGGTTTTAGCCTCGATTGAGAGCTTATTGCTTGGAATATTACTATAGCTCCCCTGCAAGATTTTTTTTAAATATTTGTCATTATTTGAAAGTTATTGAATTTTAAAAATAGGCAGCTCATTTTAGGATAGTCGTAATTATTATTGTTTCTGTAAAGTAATTAAATTTAAATTTTCGTACGGCCAGGGTATGTTTAGAAAAACATTCTCCGTGATTGAAAATTGACTATATTATTTGTATATTAACTAGGCTGCATTATATTTATGTGCTAATTAATTGATAGTGTCTGTAATATGGTTTTGTGTTGAATTTATTCAAGACTTTACATACATTTATATTTTCAAAAAAATATTTTTTATTTTGTCAGTAACATTGTATATTTATTAATTGATATATATATGCATTAATTAGTTGATAGTGTCTGTAACATGATTTTGTGTTAATAATCTGAAAAGTATTTGACAGCTTACATACAGTTATATTTTCAGAAATTAGCTTTAGTTTGTAATATTGTATATTAATTAGTTAATATTAATTGTATATTAACTAATTGATATTTACTGCATTATAATTGGAAAATTAATTAGATAATAGTGTTCCCTAATATGATTTTTATTGAACTCCGTGAAAGTACTTGAGAGCATCAGATACACACTGTATACTGATGTTTTAGTCAATTCAAATTCGCCAACTTTTCGAAGTTTAATCCTGTTTTATTCATCGAGTTTTTCAACACTTGTAATATGCACCAGAGCAGAACTGTAATGGCTATCTGAGCAGTGGGGCCAAAATGTAATGTTCCTAACAGCATAACAAGCCCGGCGTAGAAAACACATTTTACAACTGCTGAGAACCCCATAAAAAGAAAGAGGCTAAAAACCAGACAAAAAACAACATGACGCCATGGAAAAAAATCAGCGATATGTGAAAGTTTGTGGACTGATGAATATGCAACATCTGGGATTCGTCCTATTTTGATAGAATTCAGTTCGAGTGAATTCATTGTTTAGCTCTTTTCTTAATAATGAATATGCATAATTGTTGAAAGAAACATTTACAGATAAAGGCATTTATGATGTAGCTATTATTCAGTTTGTAAACGCATTCTGTAAATATCTCTTTATAAAGGATTTCCTTTACATTGAAATTTTATGTAGGTAAAATTGTCGCACAAAGTAAAAATGTGATGCACAAACAATATGCAATTGAAAATGCGAAATATGGTACAAACATATTTTAGTTCTAATCGCGAAACACACAAAATTCCTGTATTGTATTTTTTTAAAAACTTTTAATTCTTTAAATTTTCCTCTGCGTTTTAACTTATTATTTGTCTTCTTCGTGCTATAAGTCCCAATTACTAAGCGTCATTATTCAAGTTTTTGGCAAGAAGTAAAAAATGAAACAGATAAATATAATGCGGAAGCATTTTAAAACTGCTAAAATTAGGCAATATTATGATGACAATTATCATTATGGTTCATTACATTTGAAATAAATGTACGACGATTAATACGCTGCTCAACAATTAAAATGTGTTAAAAGATTATCTCATTCTCATCGTTTCTAAATTTATGTCTTAATTAGCTTTAAAAACTTATTTTTGAAAAAGTTTATTCAAAATAAACAGTTTTATAATTTTTTAAGTTCTTTGTTAAAATCCTCATATCAAATAAATTATTCATAATTTTTCTACTTTACATTTTTACACACGAGTCTAAAGTTCCTAAATCATTAATTGGTATCCAATACATTATTGTGCTGTCTCCTTAGTTCAAAAAATATATACTATTAATAAGTAAAAGAGAAAATATTTTTAATACATTTAATTTCTAAATTTCGTGATGTAAAATATTACTTTGAAACGCATTTTTATGCATAAATCTGTATTTTTTACTTTTTAAGCACAGAATTTGTCATATTTAATAATAATATTGCAATTACACATTTATACAATGGAATAACAACTGCTTTTCCCCTATCCTTAAGTTTCATTTAATAAAACTAGAAATCGAATTTACAATCACATATAATTTAAAGTTTTTTTTTTTTTTTTTAAAGAAAAATGCTTAGTAGGGTAACATCCCCAGTAATTGGCACATTAAGAATTTGTCGTTAAACTTACTTAAATTTTCATTACAAAGAAATAAGCTATTTACTTGGAAATATTTTTAAATCAAAGAATGCATATCTGTGCATCTATTTTGCCCACTAAAAGTTAAAAAAAAAAAAAAAATTGAAAAAGTATTTTTATAAAAATATATTTATAAAAAGTTGCTGAAATCACCAGTAATTGGCACCTAGAGCTCCAATGTATGACACCTTATGATCCAGTAATTGGCATACGTTTATATTTAAAAAAAACTTTACATTTTGCATTGGGTTTAATCGCTTTAAATTAATTTACTGTAGATGAAGATGCCATATTTCAGGTTTTTGAGAGTAAGAAATCATCATATTAGTCTAAAATGTGAACACTTTAAAACAATACAATATACTTACATTAATACCCAGTAATTGTCATATGAAGCTTTAATGGATTCCAATTACTGATAAAATTTATATATTCAAATAAAAATAAATGATAAACAAAATTAGTCTATAATTTTAAAAGTACTTCCAAAATAAATGGTTTAATCTCAAATTCCTTGCGAATTCCTTGTAATTGGAATAGGTGCCAATTACTTGGAACTAGCAAAATTCAAACACCATTAATTAGCAACTACCATTAATTCAGAAATCCAAATATTTGTGTAGAAAATACTTTTACACAATTAAAATAACCCTTTTTAACTAAACAAAACTGTTGTCAATTAAAATTTAAAATATATTATAAATCAGATAATAATGAATTGAAAAGCATGCCTTCCTTAAGCTAAAAAAGAAGAATGTGCAACAAAATGGCTAATTTGATACAAGCCATACCTGTTTCTCTTTCCTAGGTTCTATTGTCATCTTGTAAAATAAATCAAAGTTATAATCTTTGACGTAAATGAGCATATAACTGATATATGGTCTTGAATTTTTAAAAGACTGGATATAAATCTTTTTTTTAGGACATGTTTGTAAAATGTGCCAATCACTGGTGCTTGCCAATTACTGGGGGTGTTACCCTACATAAATATTTTTACTTTTTTGCCAAATGTTCTGAAATTTTATTTAGTTTTTCTAAAACTAATTAACTTTTTAAAAATATCACCTAAACAGTAAAATAAAAAAAAAAAAAAAGTAATATTTTATTAAATTTATGGCAACAAGTTATTTTCAATTTTATAGAATAATTTAAATTATTTAATTGTGTAATTTAAACTTATATAACTGGTGTAATATTATACATAAGTGTAATGCAATGCCAGTTACATTGGTTCAATTACTCCTTAAATTGGAGTTAACAAGGTCACCACCGATTTCATGGAGTATCATTAGATAATTTTTTTTAAGTGAAGAGCACATTTTAAATAAAAAAGACGAAAAGTATTTCAAAGTGTTCAAATTTGTAAAAGAAGTGTGATTTAATTTTTTTAATGTTTTAAAATTGAAATTTAAACTTTTACCACAAAAAAGGAATTTTTTCTTGAATAAATCAATCATTTCTGCATAAAATCGTTTAATATTATGCCAATAAGATAATTTAAAATATTAAAATAAAATAATAAATAAAAAGGGTGCCGCAAATGAATTTGAAACGATATCATGCATTCAATATATTTTTAGTTTAAAATTATTAACCCTTTGCGGTCGAATGTCGAAAAACAGCTACCCAAGTACAGCTACCAGTTTTGTACACACGATTCTATTTTTATATTCTGCTCGCACCATTATATTTTAAAAGTGCATTTTTTGCTAAAGATCTCTCGCATTTGTTATCAGAGTTCGTATAAAAATGATTCTTAAAAAAAAAAAAAAAAAAAAAAAAAAGGGGGGGGGAGGGAGGGGTTGGTGCCAGTCGAATAAATTCAAGTAAAAGATGCCTAAAACTGGGATGAGTACTTCCACTGATAAGGATTAATAAATATCTGTGAGGGATGCAAAATAATATTAAAAGGATTCTAACGGCGAATGTTAATAATGAACTAAATTCTTAAGTTCATAATGATTAGTATTTTTTTTAATGCAAAATCTCTGCATTAAGTTAACAATGACAATGCATCTCCATATTTTGTATAATATTAATTTTACAGTATAGATGTTTTTTTTGGTGCGTGCGTAATTATGTAAATGCGTTGCACCTATAGTTGTTGTCCAGTCCATCCGTCTGTCCGCATATAACAACGCAAAAACTACTCAAACGAATCTTTTCAAATTTAAAATATATAATTATTACATAATTTTGTCAAGTCATGTCAAAGTTTATGAAAATCAGATATATAATTCAAGTATAGGGACAATCAAAAGTATTCCATTACATTACGGTCAATGGTGAAAAAATAATTTCAAGTAAATAATAATTAAGTTACTCTTTCGAACATAATATAATTAATATGCATCTATGAAATATATGCTAAAATATGCATTCTGTGCAGTTCGTGGAGCAAAAAGTATTTTTTATTAATTTACAGGGCCGCACAAAAGTATTTTGTAACATAATGGTATAGGGAGGAACAATGTTGAGATGTGTTTTAATTACATTAAAATATTTCCCATTTTATGAAACTGATATATGTTGCTAAAGTTTACTACACGTTGATTCCTGTAAAATAGAAAGCAAATAGTATTTGCAGGAATACACAAAAGACTTCGGATACTGTACTGTATCCGAAATATTGTATATTTTAAAAACTTCGCTGTCCTACGAACGCACCTCATTTACTACGTTTGACGTACAATTTACGACTTGTTTAACTTAGCAAAAAAATTTTAGGATAAATCTTTAACAAAAAATTAGCAAATTTTATTTTTAATTAGTTCGGGAAAAACATCCTGTAAAGTTTCCTGTCGTTGAACTTAGAAATAAGGGCAATATCATATCATTCAGATGTTCTAAGTTCTAATCTACTTGTACTTGATTTATATCAAAAGCAAAAACAGTATATCCTAGAGCAAGTGACATTTAATATCAACTCATCATGAATATTCATCAACGTCTATTGCCTTTTCTTCAATTCTCTACAACCTTCCTAATTATAATTTTGATCATTGATGGGCATGTAATTGGGTTTTCAAGAACAGCTTCAAAAAATAAGTTAATAAATAAATGTACACAAACATTTAAAATGATAGACCTGACAATGAAAAAAAAAAAAAAAAAAAAAAAAAAAAAAAAAAAAGGTGAACACATGTCAGAATGATCTTGCGGAGAAAAAAAAATCTGCATCTACGATTTTTTTTTCTCCCAATATTCAAGCAGATGTTTGTTAATAAATATTCTTAATAAATTTATTACTTGTTAAAAATATATAATGCAAATTATTTGTTAATAACATGAACGAAAAGGGTGTTGTCTAAATATTAAAATTAAAATTAGTATGTAAAAAGTTATTAGATAGAAGTCAGATTCAGTACAGAAGTTAGATTCAGTAAGTCCTTGATATAAATTGATGTGTAGTAGTTTCTGGTGTAAATAGATCAACAGGTGGCGCTGTTATACAGCAATTCTCATGATTTCCGAAATCGCTCAATCTCCAGAACTAACGCATGGATTTTCATCAAACTTCACATTCCGTTAGAATATGACATGAATTGATATTTTTTTTATTTCGGTGTAAATTGCTCAATAGATGGCACTATTAAGCTCCATTTTATGCGATTTCCCAAGTACTCTATCTCCAGAATTGATGCACGGGATTTCATCAAACTTCAGTTTCAGTTAGTTTTTGATATGACTGGTGCTGCTATGATTCATTTTTTACGATTTCCGCAATTGCTCTATCTCAAGAATTAATTCACGGGTTCTCATCAAACTTCATATTCATTTTTACATTGATAAATATTGGAGCTGATTATATTTAGTGTAAATCGCCTAACATGTGGCGTTGTTATGCTGTATTTTTCATGATTTTCGCAATAGCTGTGTCTCAAGAACTGTGAGAATTTTCATCTAAGTTACGATTCAGTTAGACATTGACACAAATCGTTGTTGATTATGTTTTAGTGTCAATCGCTCAATAGGTGGCGCTTCTAAGCTGAATTTTGTAAGATTTACATTATTTTAGCGATAGTCATATCTCAAGAATGCATGGAATTTCATACCTTTAGAATTCTTGTGATGGAGATGGAATGTCATTTAATTTTGACATTGTAATAGCGAATTTGAAGTATTAAAAAGTAAAAGATAGAAGAATTTTTTGGGGATTGCCACATACGAGTAGTTTTCATGTATTTGGTATTCTTAGTGGGCAATAAAATAAATAAATAAATAAATAAATAAAAATATTAAATGTAAAAAAAACTATTATCAGTTTTCAATTTAAACAATGATGTTTTCGCTTATATTCAGCAATTTCAGAAACCCAGATTTGATATCCTATTATTATTATTATTATTATTATTATTATTATTATTATTATCATTATTATTATTATTATTTTAAGGTAATACGTAGAGAAAATTTACTCAATTTAAACAAGTAGTTTCATATTCTTTAAGCAAATGTTTCTGTAGATAATTATTAATAAAGGTTTTTAAAAATATGCATTCTTGTTATGCATAGTAAATCTGTATTTGTATGTGTGGGATTCATATTACACATTATAACATCTCTAATTCTCTATTATCTATTCAAAATGTTACTAAACGAAATTCTTCATAACACATAAAATAAATAAATAAATAAAATATATAACTACTTTATAAATTTTTCGCATTAAATTCATTCACTCATAAAACCAATTTATAATTTGCAATAATGAACTGTTTGCATTTATATATATATATTTTTTTTGTCCGCGTGCTTCTCTTTATACTATTAGTACACTAGCCGAACGTGTATATAGACATTTAAATACATCATTTTTTGCCATAGATAAACTAATATACATTTCACATGTTCAGAATAACGTCATTTTTTAATTATAATTATCACGCTTGAAGTTTCAGCTATTTAAGTATTCCGCCAGAAGCATCTGGTATTAACTCTAACTGAACGATCTTGTTTTTCTTATTTCTTTTAAATGCTGAAACATGGTAAAAATTGACTTAACTAATTCCATCTGCTTCAAGAAAATCACTGCTGCACTCCTTTGTTTTCACAAAGTTTTTTGCAGATGATAGTAATTAACTTAATCTCGTACAAGTGAACTGAGTGAAAGAAATTCGCGAGAGGATAACACCTGATTCGTAATTATTTTCTTATTTTTCTGTTTTACTGGGGTTTTGTAAAGCAATCATTAACGGACAAACAGGACAAAGGTTAGTTAGTACGACAATGTATTGACATTGGAATTAAAAAATGATAGGGAAGTTCAAATAGTCATTTTCAATTAACTTAAACAATTAGAATTATCAGTAATTAATAAAATTATTATCAGGGTAATTATTTAAATTAATTGTTAATGTCATTATCAAGAAATTGGCATTTAAAAATTTTTATCTATAAGATATAAATACTCGATTTTAGGGGAATACAATTATCCAATTAATAAAACAACCGGAAATTCAGTTAGGCGCCAATAAAACGTTTCACTTTCCCCCCCCCCCTTTCTTTAAGTAAAAAATCCATGCCGGCTCGGCCTACAGGAGCAGGTAGATTTCGAAGTTAAGTGCTCATTTCAACAATAAAAGCTAAAATATGATTAGAGAGAAACCCAGTTTAAAACAATAAAAACTAAAATATGATTAAAGAGAAACCCAGTTAAAACAATAAAAACTAAAATATGATTAGAGAGAAACCCAGTTTAAAACAATAAAAACTAAAATATGATTAGAGAGAAATCCAGTTTAACAACTTTATTTGGTCGCTTTTTAATTTCATTTTTCTGTAAGAGCTGATTTTATCGGAATCATCTTATGCGAAATTTGGCTAGAAATGCCCACTTTGACAGCATTTTTAAAAATATATTATGATTTTATGAAAAAATCGACAAATACGGATCTTTATATAATTCCTAAATAAGAGAAACTGCCAATTAAATGCGTTTGAGAGCAAAAATGAATTTAAAAATGAGTCAGAAAATAAGCAATTTGTTATTTGAAAACATCTTCAATTTTCAGTCGTAATTGCTTTGAGAAATTTTGTTCAAAATGCCCACTTTGGCAGCATTTTTTAACATATTATACATTCTGCCTTTATCAAAAATCTGAGCAATATGGTCCATTATATAGTTTCTAAATAAGAGAACATGCCAATTGGATGAGTTTGAGGGCAAAATGAATTAAAAAATGAATCAGAATATAAGCAGTTTGGGTTTGAGTACACTCTTAATACGATTTTTCCTTTAACTCCTATTTTTGTTTAATTTGTTTTTACCATTAGAATTGACTTTTTCAGCATGGAATATGAGTTTTCTAGATGCTATCCATTCGCAACTAAATATTTTCAAGTTCAACATACATTCCTAGCAGGCAAACATGACACATCGAAAGCATTAACATTAACATGAGCTTTAATATTATTTAATATTATTTTGTTACGCTTGTATTTAGAAATTCCATTACGCAATTGAATACTATTAATTGATAATGGATAGCTTCCTATAAACTGACATTATATTACTTATTACCTCGCATTATTATACTTAATTTTATTGCATCCACTTATATCTATTTCATTCAACAGTGAAAAGGGGTGTGTAAAGACCTTTTTTGAAGAAAATCCTAAAATATTCCTTTTTTATGACAATTATTTTTACTATAAAACGTACCGTTTACTAGATAACTGCAAAAAATTAATTATTTTATCTTTGACCTTTGATCTTGAATAAAATTTTTTGCTCCAGTCATATCGATTAAGATTTTTGGCATTTCATTTGAAGTTATGTTCTAAAGGTCTACACAAATTTCCTTCATCAATTTTGGCTATGTTTCCATTAGTTTTCGTCTATTTTGGACTGGACTATTAGAATTTGAGAGAACTGACCACACTGTAAAAGATACTTGGAAACGTTTCCGAAAGTCGGGGGCAGCAGCATAAACTTTGTTTTTATAAATTCTTCTTTAAATCTCGAAAATAAATTAGTATCTGAGAGCCACTAGTGATTCACTGTTAAAAATTTGACCCATTTGCTGCAGCGTCACTCCACAGCTTTTATAGAATGTCTCTCTTATTACCAATGAGAATGCTCCATAACACAGTAAAGAAACCGTTTTTTATAAAAGCGGTGGAGTGACGCTGCAGCAAATGGGTCAAATTTTTTACAGTGTACTGAAAGCTTTTCAGAATCATAGGTAACTTGGAAGAGGTTATCGTATATTATCGCAGTATCATATATTATACTGTATTTTTGCATATTAAGAAACTTTTCTGTTATTTTACAGTGCATCAGGGTAATTGGAATATGTAATTCGGCTATTCGTTATCAGCGCCTGTAGAACAAGTTTCTTGGCAACAAGTGTAGGAACGTGGAGAAAGAATTGTTTCATAAATTACAACATAGTAAAAGTGTTTATCATTTCAGTATGTTTGTTCGCCGTCTGCAGGTAGGAGCAACGCTAAACAGTTTTGTTGTTAATCTATTACGGTAAATTTTCTTTTGTGATTTTTTTTTTTTTAAACTGAGCAGTGGGAATATTTTTATATTTCAGTACGGAGTAGTGCAGTGCATTAGTAATAAATAATTCTATCTTAAAAAAAAAAAAAAAAAAAAAAAAAAAAAAAAGCAATTTTTTTTTTAAATATTTAATGGTTGTTATTTTATTACAAATTTTAAATAAAAGATCATTTGAAATTGGCTGACAGACTATGATAAAATCGTTTATTGCCGAAATAATCTTTTTTTAATCATTTCCAGTGTCCGATTTTTTTTTTTTTTTTTTTTTTTTCAATTTTGAGAAAAAAATTATTTTTAGTTATAGTACCTACTTTTAATTTTTGCTTAATTGTAATTAATACCAACTATCCAAATTTATTCGTTAAAATTAAAAAAAAGTATTACATTGCATGAAATGTAGCGAATGTAGTTATTTTGCGTATTATTCAATTCATATTCAAGATATTAACCTAAAGAAAACTTTTCGGAGACGTTTGAAAAATGTCGTATTACAGCAGGATTTAAGAAATATTGTTACTTTCTAATAGATTTTGCAATTTATCATGCATGATTCATTCAGGAAAGTAACCTATATTTTAAACTTAAAGAGTGAAATATTGTTTAAAATAAAAGAATAGCTAACGGTGCAAAGAGAAGTAAGCAGACTTTTATTATTAATATTATTACTAAATGCCAAAGCATAAATGAAATCACAATATTAAATACATAGTCATACTAAAATCACAAATGTTGATAGCAACAAAAATAATTGCCAAGAACAAACATTTTTAACGAAAAGATATGTACTATGAATAGTTCATCAGACCGGATTAAGTAGTCTATAATGTAGTGTCATATTCTTATAGCAAATTTTGGTTTAAAAATTGACTTCCAACAAAATGTCTTTTTTCTAAATCATTTATCAGTACTGATTACAGATATTGAATCAAATAACTAGTTTGAAGAAATTGGTTATCAGGCTTTGCATTAAATTATATTGAGTTGAAATAAAGCTTTAAAAAAACTTAACTGTTTCTTTTTTTCTTTAACCAATTTGCTCTAAATTGTATCCCGATATATTCCGGAAAATATCATTTATCAAAAAGTACTTTTCCCATTATTTAAGAAAATTATGATTTTTTTATTAAATAAGCCGTATATTACTACAGGTAAACACTGATACTCAAATAACTGAGCAAGCAAGTAAGTACACGCGCATATCAAACAAATCCTACAAGAATCGCACGTACGGCACAAGATCAAATCAGTTAAATGGTTAATACCAACTACTTAGGCTACGAACAATATTTCTTTTCTTATGTCAATGATATGTATAATTTAATTGGTTTCTGAGAAGGTCGAATTAATATCCATGATATTAATTATCTACATGTATGTGGGATTAGAATGAAAAATATTCTTGCAAATATAATTATCTGTATTGATATTTAAAAATAGATTATATTTGTGTTAATGTAACATAAACATTTGTTATACATTTAGTTAATAATAAAGGGTTTTTAAATTGCTGCAACTCCTACAAATGAGCAATATCTTTTTACAAAGGTTCCAATGCATGTGAGAGATCATCGTGATATTGCCTTAGCCCGGGAGAACTCGCTATGAGAATTTCTCTCACGGTGCCCAATTCTTTTACTTTACAGTAACTTAATATAAAATTTTTTGTTTGGCTTAGTACTTTTATTCAAAAAAGAGATAAAGTAATCGAAATCACATTTTTAAATGTTATTAAAATGAAAAATAGCCTTAATAATAGTCTTAAAAAGGGTACGATGGTGAAAGATAATCTCATGTGCGAGTTCTCGCGGGTTAAAGGAAGTAACATACTGTTTTTTTTTTTTTTTTTTTTTCAATAAATAGTTACATAATAACATATCGCTAAACAAAATGCGATAAAATGTAAAAATAATAATAAAAAAGTCGATTCTTATCAAAAGAAATATACGCCTCTTGATTAAGTTAATCTGGAACTAGGAAAACGGTTTAAAAAGATACTAAGTTATTTTCGGTCTCAATCGCTCAGAAATACAATTTCGATAATGGATAGTATTTTCAAAACACAGTCTTTACAATAAATAACTACTTTTAAATTATCCGGTAACTTAGCTCAAGATTTAATCTCATTCTAATCGTTAACCTACAAAATGATCTGTAATGTGCCTTTCAGTAAAAATAGAGTAATAGACGCAGAAGTCATTTGCATAACACCTGTTTAGAAAATGACCTTTGTCAAAGCTCAAGTAGAGAAAGATATGCGAACAGATAAACGAATAAATCATTGGTCAGTGAACAATGACGTGGGCAAAATTGATCTGCTAGGGTTGATTTTATTTCCATTAGAGATACTTGACCACGTGATTATCCATTTCGATATTTTCGAGCATACATTTTGCTTTCATTGTGAGTACAATTGTGAATGATAACACTTTCATTGTTTTTGAATTGCTTTTATACTGACCGCGGAAACTTTTACTTTCTTTATTGCTTTATTCATAATTGCGGAAAAATTAACAGCAATTAGTAATTTTGGGAAAAAGAGAGATAGAGAAAATGATCACAAATTTGCATTGCAAATTTTTAACATGTCTGTTTAACAATAAATGTCCGGACAAAAAAAAGCATCCACAATGCTCATTAAAAAGAGGAATCTGATATATTCCATTAATAATAAATCATAAGATATCTTACTTGCCTAATTAATATTGTTTTCAAATTTAAATTTTTTGCCAGAGAATTTTCATACAGAGTATACACCGATAATGCATTTTATTACTATTAGAACAGTTTTATTTTTATGCTTTTTTACGCAGATGGGAAAGCAATGATTATCATCTGAGCAAATTTTCATACTTTTCTTCAAAAAGGAAATTTCACCTGGCAGAATTTTACGACCAGGCCCTGATAAAGTTTACTTATATAAAGTTTCTAACAAGTCAATTCCTTTGGATTAGATTTTCTCCCCTAATTCATACATGAAGTGCAATTTGTATCGATTAATTCATCGGTGTAAATTATTCTAACTCAGATTTTAAAATATCTCGTTTTTTCTCCCCTTTAATACTTTTTCACCAGTTTCAGAACCAGTCGCATACAGAAAGAATGAGAGCGGGAAAATGATTGAAATTCTGTTATAATTGTTATTTAAAATTAAAGCATTTTTCTCTTGCTTATAAAATATTTTTATTATCGGTAAATTCGAAAACTTAAAAAAAAAAAAAAAAAAAAAAAAAAAAAAAAAAAAATCTACATACAATAAAACAGCAGAAGACAAATATAAAATATTATTAGAAAATTAATTTATATTTTGCTACGCCAATTTACTTTCTTGCAAATAATGTCATTAGATAACGTTAAAGAAACAAATTTAGATACAATAAAACAGCAGAAAGCATTTATAAAATATTATTAGAAAACTGATTTTCATTTTGCCAAACTAATTTACTTTCTTGTAAACAGTGTCATTAGATAAACTTCATCCTTAACACCGACTCATTAAAAATTCAGGAATTTTTTAGATAAACAATATCTTCCAATAGAATGCACAAGTTCACCAATATGTACTGCAATTATGTTCCAACAAGATACGAAACTTAATTCAGAACCCGAAAATTATCTTTTTCCGGCATCTAATAATAAGTTAGTGCGCTGCCCAATGTTGCCACACGGCAAAATTTAAATAAAGCCGTTTCCCTTTGTTGGGAATTAAAAGCTCGCGAATTCCAATTAACTTTCCGATAGAAGACAGCCAAGATGATAAGGTCGGCCGGATATGTCCGTTCTTGTTTTATCGGAAGAGGACAGGATTTCGATTTTCGCTGCTTTGTTGTGGGAAGGAATTTTGAGGGAGGAGTGGGAGAAGTGATGGGGAGCAAACCAGCATTTCTGACAAGATAATAATAAAGAGCTTTCTCTCTCTGGTCTGTGCAGTTTGCAAGTAGAAGTTTTCGTTTTCAAAAGTTTGTTTCCAACGGATGTGAGTAAATATTAAGATGGTTGAAATGATATACACTTGAAAAATTTTTACAATTGGACGAATTTGTAATTTTGAGAGAAAGCTGTTAAGCCGTAACGATTTACTATTAATTATTTTGTTTGTTTAAGATTATTAGAGCATTGAAATTGAATGTTTGCTTTCGAATATAGGCTTGTTAAAATTTAAATTTCAAACCATGCTTTACTGCAAATCAATATTTTAAATAAAATGCTTTATGTAATTAATTACTCTTTGTTTTTTGTTTTGTTTTTATCTTTTTACATCATGAATGTTTGTGAATATTGAAATTTCTGAAATAGTATTGAAAACTTATGAACACACTCAAAGAATACTAGTGCAAAAAATTTAAATATTTAAATAATTTTGAAAAAAAGAAATCTTTTTGTAAATAATATTTTTTTCTTATTATTTAATTATTTCTCAATTTATTTAATGTTTTGAATATGCATGTTTTTTTTAATTACGAAGCTTAATTAAATTAAATTGTTAATTAGTTAGCTAAGAGAAACTGAACTTTAATTTAATATTTATTAGTTTTCTGTTATGTGTATGTTTTGTTAACCACGAAGCTTAATTAAGTTAGATAGTTAATTAGCTAAGAAGCTGAACTTTAACTCAGTGTCTATTAGTTTTCTGTTATGAGCATGTTTTGTTAACCACGAAGCTTAATTAAGTTGGATATTTAACTAGTTGGCTCAGAAGCTGATTTTTAATTTAGTGTTTATTTTTGTTCTTTTATGTGCATGTTTTGTTAATCATGAAGCTTAATTAAATTAGATAGTTATTCAGTTAACTAAAAAGCTGAACTTTAATTTAGTATTTATTCGTTTACTTTTAGGTGTATTCCTAAAATTAAAACAAAAGAGGAAATTATAACAATAGGTTATAGCACATTTTTTCGTATCAAGCAAAAGTTATGCTCGCTTACCTTATTAATATGTGTTTGTGTCTAAAGATATTTCACATATTTTATTAAAAGTTTATTTATTAGAAACTTATATTAATAAAGTATTTTGCAATACGGTTTCCAAATCTATAGTAATTCTATAATTTTAATATAATTCCTTCCATAATTTAAATATAGCATAATTTTGAGTTGTTACAGTCAAAATTATTTGAGGTCAAATTTCTTATATTCTTTGAAAATGTTCGTGGATCTGCCACTAAAAAAATAAATAAATAAGAAAATATTGTCTTTGAGGGAAAATGAATTTAATTAAAATGTTACGCAAAAAATCATGTTTGTTGTTCTTTTTCTGTTTTTTCCCCTAATTTTTTTAATGAGAACGTAATTATTAATAATAGGTTTTATGGAAAAAAATGATGATAGTTACAATAAATGTTTTTCAATCTGCTATAAAGAAATGTAAAAGCATTGGATTCGATGATTCAATATTCTAAAAAATGTAATTCAAGAAATTCTTACATTTTTTTTTCTTTTTCCATTGAGAATATTTTGCAACGTAAGTGTATCTATAATTGTATGTCAAAAAGAATAGGTATACATAAGCAACTATTCATATAATGTTTTTGTTCATCATACAATGGAGCTATTGCATAATACTTTAATTTTTAATTGAAGATATTTCCGTTAAATTAATAATTCCTAAATCAAATAATAATTCTGTAAATGAAGTCAAGTCAAAATGTTCAATAACCAATCATATCAATTTCTAATAAATTAAATTATTTTTTCATGTGTGCAATCAAAATTTTTAATGATGAATAATATCAATTTATAATAAATTAAAGTGTTTGTAAATAATCGAAGATACGAATCAAAAGAGCAATGTTTCCTTTGTTCAATTTAGTCATAGCGCTTCCAAAATCTACAATAGGATTTTCTTTTAAACATATCACTGCAAGTTAAGTGACGACAATTAAAAAAGTGTAAATCAGACATAAAAAAGAGTAATAAATCTATTATCATATTACTAAAATAGATTCGATTCTTATTTTGGTGACTTCGCGATATTGTCAAGTAAATTTTTAGAATATGTTAAGTATTAAAGAAAATAAAATTTCAAGATGTATTATTATTGCTAGTAGCAGTATTAATAGAATTTTTGTCATGGCTAAAACATCATTAACAAACGAAACATAATTACGAAAATGGGTAAATAGAACAAGAATAAGTTCTTAATGTAAGAAATTTTAAACAATTATAAATTCGAAAAGAAACTTTTAATTTTTAAAATTTTCGTGTTATATAAATACTGAGGAAAATTATTATCTCCCTTTCTTTCTCTCTCTCTTTAGATTGGTTTAGCCCATTATTTAAGTTTTATACAATTTTTTTCTAATATTTAAACCTTTAGTTATGCTACTTTTCTATCACAAAGAAAATCGGAGAAAATATCCCGATATAACTTAGATTATTACAGAATTGTAAGAAAATAACTGCATGACAAGATGTAAAATTATTTTTTTAAATTTAATTATTTCATTTTTAAATTAAAGAAATTTTCATTTATATTTATACACCTTTAAGTCTTAATTAAAATACTATTTTTTTATTTCTTACAAACTACAAAGTTGATGTGCTTACAACATATTTCAATTATTCTTCTACTGTTCTAAAATGCTTCATTTTTGTTTGAACAAAATCAACTTAATGAATATATTTAATCTTAATTGTTTGTTAGAATATTAAGTAAAAAAACTCAGCAGGATTTTTTTCCCCTTTTTAAATGGAAGGGGAAAAGCACTAACTATTGTAATAAAAATTTACCATACAATAAACAGAGAAAAGTATAAAAACATCTAAAATGAATTTAGCTCTTAAATTCAACTTTAAAAGATGCAAATTTGATTTTTTTTTAATAACACAATAAGTAAATTGCGTAACCAATATAAGAACAAACGTGTTATATTTTAAAATTTAGTAGTCTGTTTATTGGTAATTTAGAAAAAAAAATGAGAAATTGCAAAGCATCAATTAATGTCTCTTTCTTAAAAAGAAAAAAAAAAAAAAAAAAAACCATAATTTTGCTTGAATTATCATTAGGCACAAATGCTTGATCGAGCAAAGTTTTATTAATTTACTAACAAACTTTCAATAAAAATATTTTGAATATGTTCATTTTAAATGTTAAACTATATTCATATGATTTATTATAATTTTTTATTGTAAATTACATATGTATAAATATTTAAATTATAACAGTCTTTCACTGTAATTACATAATGTGATTAGTCACCTCAGTTCTGCGTTGAATAACCTGATTCCTATAAACATATACTAGAGAGGTCATTGTCTGTTTGATAATTACAAATTTTAATAATAAAGTAAAATATTCATTAGTGAAAGTAATATAATACTTTTAATTATAGAATATCAACCTGTTTTTTAATAAAACTAAAAATAAAACTAAATGAATTTATTCTAATGAAGAGAAAAATATTTTAGAGAAACATCAGAATTGCCATTCGATATTTTACTTTTTAGTTTAAGAAAATGAATACTTAACTTTGGTCTGGAAATAATAAGACATATATTTTATTGCCCCACGTTCTCTTTTCTATTAATGTTATTCTTAAGTTATTTTTCTCATTTAATTATTCACCGATACTTCATTTTTAATGATATGAGTTTCCAACTTTTTCTCAGAAATCTTGCTTATTTTTGTTGCTTGCAACTTGCAGCTCAACTCCCCTTTTAATCGATTGTCACTTTCCAAGTGACGCAACAAAAAACGTCATAGAGAGGAGGAGCTAGATTTCTGCAGCACGTGCTTTTCACAGATGCGGAAAGAGAAACGAAGTTGTCTTGATGTAATGTGGTCATCATCGTGTTGCAGTTAGTGGCAACGGTGAGTAAGCCGGCATATTTTGTGGCTTTACTCAGATTGCTATTATTTATGTTATAGAAAAATTCCATATTCAATTCTACCCTAGAAGAGGAATATTTTATGTAATATTATTTGAAATTTTACTCTTAAATTTTTAAATTACAAAAGACAAATGGAAGTTTTTCGTAGATATAAATACATTACATTACGAAAAAATGTATAATAATAACGCTTATTATCAATCATAAGCATTTTCAATGCTACGTTTTTTTTTTATTATTATTATTACTCTGATAAAATAAAAATTCTAGTTTAAAAAAAAAAAAAAAAAAAAAAAAAAAAAAAAAAAAAAACTTATTTTTTCTAAATTACAAATTTAATTAAAAGTTAATTTTATTTTAGTGTAAAAAATTAACTTTTAAAAATACTGTGATAAATTGTGGAAATAAATTTAATTTGTCGGATTTCATTTCTTGTTTGTTCATTTTTAAAAATGCAATTGAATTATACTAGTCTGTTTCTGTAGAATAATTATTCATAAATATTAATAGTAACATCCAAAAAATTAAAACATTAAAAATTTAGCTTTTGAACCTTAGATTAAATGATGAATTCAGTTATATTAAATAAATAACAAAAAATGTGCGTGGGGGCTGTAAAAATGATTTAAATGAATTTTACACTTCCTTAGTTTAATTTATAATGAATAGAATAAAGCATAAATGTTACGTTAGGTTTTTGACACCTACTAAAGGACTAACACTTTTTTAGAAATCTAATAAAAATGAATCAGTACTATACATCAAATGCATAATAAAAAGATTACAAATATGATTAACATCCTTCTACAAATCCAGCTTGTGATTCTATATATGCAAAGATTCAGTTTATCTGTTTAGTTAACATTAATAATTGTAAATATTTAGTGCAAAAAGCAACATTCATAAAAAAAATGTAATTTCATTTTCACTTAAAAAAAATATAAATAAACAAATATAAAATTTCTTTAAATGAAAACGAATGAAAAGTTCTTTGATAACAATTTAAAAACTTTCAAGCCCATTTGAAAAGCTTTCTTCTTTTGTAACCAATTTAACGTGTATGTCATGATTTGATTTCCATGCAAAAAAGTTTTTCCGTGGCTATAACAGGGCTACATTATTGAGGGAGCTATTTCTCATAAAAATTTTACGAATTGTTGTTATTTTTTTAAATGATATCCTAACCTTAGAATAAGAGTTGTTAAAACTTGAATTTTTATTGATTTTTAAATATTGAACTTCTTGGGGATAGTGATGACATTATCTTAAAACTATGAAACTGATTATGCATGGCTTTTATATGAAAGAAACTGTACATTTTGTATCAAGAGTATAAATAAGAAAATTTGTCTATGGTTGTAATTTTTATATTAAAAAAAAAAAACTACCTGCCTGAGAATAAGGTACATGTAAAAATTATGAAGATCTGAATTTAGTACTGTTTTTCACATTATCAAGATTTTAGACTTTTTTTTCTTTTATATGTGCGGTGTCTTAGTATTTGTTATTATTTATATTCGGTAACACAAAATTTATAAAATTATAATTTCATAATTTTTAAAAGAAAAAATAAGTAAAAAAGTGGTATAAGTTCTTAAAATAAAAGAGAGTGAAAAATACTGCAATAATATTTTAAAAACAGTTTGGAAAGTTTTCCTTTTATAACCCATTTATTGTAGATGTTCATCATGTGATTTCCATGTAAAACATTTTGTCGTGGCTAAAACAAAGCTATAATACTGAGATGCTATTATGAGGATTGTTTCTTAAACGCTTAAAGAATTCCTCTCAAAAATGATATCTTAATGTTAGATTGTTAAAGAGTTGTTATAAATCTGAATTGAGTATTATTTATTTTATTTTTTACGATTTTATTATTATTTTTTTAAATACAGAATCTTAATATTAGTATTTGTAATTATTTATAGAAGATAAATCAATATTTATACAATATAATTTCATTTTTCTTGAAAAAAAAAAAATAAAGAAAGAAAGAAGAAGAAGAAGAAAGGGAAAAAATATATAAAATCTTTAAAAAAAAACGATCGGAAATTTTTGTAATAATATTTTTAAATTTTTCAACCCCGTTTAAAAAGATTTTTTTTTTAAATGTGTAATTATGATTTGTTTTCCACATAAAAACATCTTTCCATGGCCAAAAAGTTCTTAAAAAATTATTGAAATGATTTGTCTAGTAATTAATAACTGTTTCTTATATCCGTATTCAGCGTATTCGGTCTTCTTGCCAAATATTCAATTGATCAAATACTGAATAATAGTTAGCTGAATATTGTTAGATATCTAGTTCAGTAACTTCAGGATAACATAGCTGACAATTCTAATGCTTTTTTGTACCACAAAATTTTAATGCTAAATTTTATTATTTTTTTCTATTCCAATAATTTACCAATTAAATAAGACAAAAAATTTTATTAATTTATAATATCTCCTTTCTAAGCCTAAAGAAAAACAAAGTCACGTAAATATTATAAAAAGAAAAAAAAATGGTGAAAATTATGTCAGATTTAAAATATCTTATTTAATACCATTTTCTTATAACATTGTTAAAAAATACCGGAAAGCAAATACGCTTAGACTACATTAGATACGCTTATTTTACATTAGTTGATTAGTTGATTTTCAAATGTTTAATTGATCTTATTTAATCAAATACAAAATTTTATTCGTGTCCTTAAAAAACTGTGAAAATAACCAAAATCAAATTTTCAACATCAGCTTTTGTTCTTAATGTATTCATGATACATTAAGATCATCATTTCTGTGTATTATTATCATGTTCAAAATTTTAATAATCTGACATTATCTTTCGAAGCTTTTTATTGATACTTTTGAGGATAGTTTATGTTTCATTGATTTAAAAATTAGAAGCGTCAAGAATTTTTTTCTTGTATTATTGATATTTAAATTCATTGAATGACAAATTAAGCAAGACATGATAATATTTAGTATCAATATAATATTTTAATGAATAAAAACGGGGAGTGAAATCTTCTTAGTTAGTACAATTTTTAACGGTTCTAGCAAACGCTTAAAATAATTCTTGAAAAATATCTATGAGTGTTGCAAAAAATAAACTTTTATCCTTTAAAAAATGTTCGATTTTTAAGTAGCGCTATAAATAATGGTTTTAGAAAGCATTATAGAAAAAAACTATTTATTATTAATGTAACTTTTAATTGTAAGACATAGATTACATTAATTTTTAACACAATTATTCAATTGGTAAACAAATTACAACAGTTTTAAATTTCCATGTGAGTGAAAAAAAAAAAAAAAAAAAATTGGGCCAGGATTCGAACCAAGTAAAAAGTGGCTGAAGCCGACAATGCTCTTTCGACTGAATTATTACGGATGAATACTGGAGGATTATTCATGCAACTAACCTTTAATGATTACAGAATCTGGTCTAATACCGAAATCAGCTCAACAGAGCATTTTTTTTTCTGTTTCATTGATATTTATTGTTTCATAAATTATTTAAAAAAAGAATATTCTGTTAAGCTGATTCTGATATCAGACCAGATTCTGTGATCACTAAAGGTTAGTTTAGCGAATTAGTCCTTCGATATTCGTGCGGGGTAGCTCAATTGGAAGAGCATTGTCGGCTTCAGCCAATACATCCCTAGTTCGAATTCTGGCCCCGGCTTTTTTTCACCCATATGCAAATTTACAACTGTTATGATTTATTTTCCAGTTGAATTATTGTACTATAATTGTATTGTATTATAATTTAATCTAATCTAACCTATATCTTATAATAAAAAATTATATTAATAATAAATATATATATACATATTTGGAATGCCTCGTAAAATTATTCTTTATCGTGTTATTTAAAAAATCGAACATTTACCTGTTTAAGGATAAATGTTTACTTTTTGCAACACCCATAATTATTTTTCAAGAGTTGTCTTAAGGATTTGTTAGAGCTGTTTAAAATTGTATTAATCCATTAAAATATTATATTCATACTAAATATCATCATATCTTGCTTAATCTATCATTTAATGCATTTAAATATCAATAATACAAGACAAATTTATTTTTCACGCTTCTACTTTTTGAGTCTAAGAAATATAAAATATCCTCAAAAGTATTGAGAAATTACATTGTAATAGTTCTCCAGAAAAAAAGTTTCTAAGGATAATACCGGATTATTATAATTTTGAACATTATAGTAGCACACAGATATATCATGAATACATTAAGAAAAACAGCTGATGTTGCAAATTTGATTTTAATTTACTTTGGATGGCTCTTTAGCTATTGTCCTTGTTATGGATTAGTTGAAAACTCATTGTATCAGTATGAATTTATCTAACCTTATTCATACAAATTATTATTATTATTATTATTATTATTATTATTATTATTATGAAACATTTCTCTCGCAATCAGGGATCTGAACTATACGAAATTAAGTACAACTCTTTAAAATTAAACTAATAATGATATCACTTCAATAATGTTCCGTAAATGATTAAAATAACGATAAAACTATAACAGTCATTCATATACATCAATTGGACTGATGGAAAAAAACCTATACATAGTTCAGAGATGATTTACTTTCTCCCAGACTTGTCAGGCAGATGAAATAGTCCGTGACATATCCGTTCTGCGGAAGTAAGATCAACATTTTCGCTCAACTGGTAATTGTTGCTTGTTTTTTGTTTTGCGATATCCCCATGCTGAGAAAGTCGCATGTTCCGATTATTGTTTGTATTATATAATATTAGATTTAACTAGTGGTGATGTTATAATCATATGCTTTATGATTTTGAGCTGTTTAACAGAAATCCTTCAATTTTCTTATTTTTCAAAAACGCTTTAAGAAGCAATTGTTGCAGGGGCTTGAATAAGGGTGAGAAAGACCCCCTCCCAGGCAAGACTATTATAAAAATGAATTATATCATAAAATGAACATTTTAAATTTATAATGCAATATACCGGTATAATAACTACCGGTAATATTTCCAAAATTAAAAACATTTCATCTTAATTATGAGTGCAGAAAAACCTGCTAAGATGGGATCTCAAGGAACCTCAAGAAATCTGTTTTCGATATATTTCCTCTAAGAAAGTACATGATCAATTAGAAATGCATTGTATTATTTTTTATGACTATTGATTTTACTGTTAAGGCGAATAAAAATCTCAATTGTTTAGAAGTCTTTTAAAAACACAGTTGTGTTGTTTTAAGGAATTATTCCTAAATTTTAATTCCCTGAAGTGTTAGTTTGACATATTAACCGGAACTGTAATATTTCAAAAGTATTTTAAATAGTTGCTGCTGAACTAGTGAATCTTCTAATAAAATTTCTATAAATATTCCTTTAAATTCATTTTAAATCCTTTGATATCCCAAAGTAAAGCTCTTTTTAAATGCCAGAAGCAAAGAGATTCCTAGAATAATTCCTTTAAAAATAGGTCAACGAGCTAAATATATGTAGAATATTCTTAGATTCATTTTTGAATGTTACATTGGGTATATTTGTAATAGTATCAAATTTCCTTATAATTTTTTTGTATGAAAGCTTTAAATTTTTATTTGATAAATATCCTTTATATATTTTATATCGTGAAAGATGAAGTTATCTATGGAAAGAAATTGACCTTGCGATCAAAAAGTTCGAATTTAAAGTTCACAAGAATCTGTCAAAGATTGTCATATTACCAGTAGAAGATATGATGCATTAAAGAGGAATGGAGAAATTCTATTGAGAGGGGGGGGGGATCTATTAGTTTATTTACATATTCTTACACTCTTCAAAATACTTTGTAAAAATTTCAAATTGAGATTCATAAAATTAAATAAGTTACGATGCATCAAAATCCTGCTAAATAATAATAATAATAATAATAATACTGAATGCATTATTTTTTTTCTAACATATATGTATTTTTAAATAAGTAGAAGTCTGTCATATTAAGTTACTGGGTCAATAAAATATTGAGAAAGAATTTTTCTAGTCCTCAGACTTGAAAAAATATAAAATATATAATTAAAAAAAAATCTTATTTCTTAAAAAAATCTTTTAATCCCCTTAACTCTAAAATTAATAAATATTTTTCATTCTAATACATTTTATGCGAAAATGTCAGCAGAGTATAAATTTGATTCATATTACACATAATGTAAATTTTGGGGCTCGAATCTCCATTGTCAAATCACCAAATCAAATATTTGTGATCTTATGTAACCAGGCTAATTATAATATTAAAAAATCCAGATTTATATCCTAAGATTCGTCAATTTACTAATTTTAACACGATCAATTTTTATTTTTATTATTTTCAAAGGACTATTCTTTAATTTAATGATTTTAATCTTTGTTGACATTAATAGCCATAAATGTCTGAAAAACTCTTTTATTTTTCCTTTCTGTCAAATTTCTTCTTTATTTAACGATTTTACTTTACAAATAATACAGTTACATAATAGGTCTGTAAACATTTTTATTAACTTTTTTATATCTTTTATGCTCAGAATTCATGTTGATCACCCATAAATTGTTTATCTGGTGATAATATTTCTTCAGATATCTGCTTTTGTCTTTAGAATAATCCGTTGATGTAACTATTGGTAACTTTCTCATGATCCCAAAGAAATCTTTGAGGCAGAGCTTTTATTGCTTGAGAGAGAAAGAAAGGAATATAATTTCTGCATTGTGGGGTAATAGCAGCTAGAGATATATTAATCTTACTTGTGGTTTACGTTGGTGTTATTTAGAGATTATTATATGATTATTTTGTTTTTTATTTTCCATTCAAATTTTGGCAAGAATGAGTTCTCTTTATATCTTGATTTATTTACAAAACTAAGAGGTTTGTGAATATCAATTCCATAAAATATAAACAACGTTTTCAAATTTGTAAAAGCAAACACGATTGTTAAAAGTAATTGGGATGGGAGTAGAATTTGACCAATCTAAAACCTAATCTAAAACCTGTTTAGATATATTTAAATAGGTACCTGTATAAAATATATAAATAAAATATATTCAGAGTTAGACAAACTGCAAAAAATGAGCGAATTTATCTTTAATTGACTATTTAATTCTAATTCATTTTTTTTTCAGTACTAAGGTTATGTTTCTTACAAGTCATTAGCACTGGGCCTTTAGCACTATCTAAATCACAAGTGGTCGACCACCTTTGGCCATATAGTGCATAACGTTATCATTTTAGGGGGAAGAGGGTCTGGCACATGATATTATAAAATGTCACTAGAAGGAGGAAAGATTTGTCTTTTAGTATCGATATCAGTGCAGTTTTCACCAACCATATATTATTTTTAAGCATGTAAACATGTGCCTTTTTAATCACTATCTTTTCTGATGTTTATTATTGTTATTACTTTGCTGATTTATGAAAGAAATTTAAAGCATTCGAAATTTATATTCAGCATCTCATATTTTGACAAGTCTAATAATGTTATACAATAAAATAATCAATAACTTTTGTGCAATTTTGCTTATCAAACACTGTGTTTTCTTTCGGATCATTTTTATAGTTTTAAAAACGTAGGTTTAACTATAAGCTGATAAAAGATTATAACGAGGAAATTGTATCTGCGAACCAATTTCAAAGTATTGAAGTCTGTATTTTTTTTTCTTTTTTATAAACTTTTGAAAAATTACATAAAACTGAATGCATGGATTTATAAAACTTGTTTAATTACACTAATTACTACTTTTATGTTTTAATGATAGTTATGTTGTACAGTAAACTCCCTCAAATCCGCACAGTTTGGGACCCTAGGTTGTGCGGATTTTAGAGTTTCGCGGATTTCTGCTCATTGCTTTGTTTACATTTTTTAAACAGAAGTTTCAATGTAATTAACAATGAAATCATAGCTATATAGAATGCTTACAATATATAAAATATTAAAATAAACAATAAACTAAAATAGTAAAAATTTGGATCATTTTTAAAAGAAATAAAATATTAAAAGCCAAAGTCAAGTAAATAATCAGTTATGTATAATTAAATATTTATTATAGGGGCTGTCCGTAAATGATGTCACAATTTTTTTCATTATTTTTTACCCCTTTACCACCTGTCACATGTCACGCTATGTTACACAATCGTATATTTGCAATTCAGAAAAAAAGCACTATGTTACAAATCTTATTTCAAATTTTATTTTTAAACTTTGATTACGTGTTTTAATGTCTGTGCATAACAATAAATGTGATTCATGCACTTACTTTGTATGAAATACGATTAAGGTTTACAGTAAAATGTATTATTAATATACAATATTGATAAAATATTAATATGAAAAAGCAACTGAAACCATTAGTATTTTGGAATTTGAAATGGAATTTAAGATGGCTTTAAATCTTATCTTTATTTTATGAATACAAAATACTTTAATTTCAAAATAACTTAAACATTTTATCTTCTGATTTTTAATGTTTTTATTTTAACCAAAATGTGTGATATGACACTTCTTCTTACCTTCTCCCACCCCCTTGTCACAAACTGTCACAACTTCACGAAGCCCCTCCCTCCCCTTCAAGCATGACATCATTTATGGATGGCCCCATAAAGATTAGAGGTATTTTTTCTACCAAATTTGCTTCATAAAGATACATTACTAATTCACATCAAGATCATAAAATAAGGAAGTTTTATTTCAGGACCTGCCAAACTTAATAACCAAAAAAGTTTGATTAATGCATAAATATGTTTGGTAAAAAGATTGTGATTATACCAGTGATCAGCAATATCTTGAATTTTTTTTTTTCGAAATAAATTCATTCTTCCTCCATGAATTCAGTCATATTAACGAAAATTACAAATTAAAATATGTATGGAATTGATATAAAAAGTAAAAAAGTCAAATTTTGTCCCTTCGTCGGAATTGAAAGTTTCATCGTTACAATCTTTAAATTATGTGCGAATTTCAGGGAGTCTACTACATTAAAATACCGTAAATTACCGAAAGTAAGCTTCCCTTCTAATATAAGCTCGTCTTTATATATGATCCAAACTCTATAAATCCTGGGAATTTTATAATTCTAATTTATATCCCCCATCCTCCCAATTTTCCTATCTATTTCACAAAAATTCTAATTATAAGCATACTTTACATTTATTAGAATTTCTTGTCTGCTTAAGGGACGGGGGGGATTACTTTTGGTATTTTACGATAAGAACCAAATCTAACAAATGATTCGCAATTTTTTTTCATAAATTATTACCTAACTACAAATTATTAATTATAATAGTTTTTGTTTGTCTGTATTTATGTCGGCCAATTATCTACACGTGGGGTATAGGCCCTAAAAGGCGGGTATGCCCTTCCTGGGGGTCTTTCTAAAGGAACCTATCCCGTATTTATGCAAGGAAATCCAAGGTTCGAAGAAAACCACGGAAAACTCCAAACGGTTAGGCCGACGACCGCGATTGGGTTCAAACCCAGCACCTGCCGTCTACCAGTTTTAGAAGCAAAACCTCTCGGTCACTGGTGTGGCTATAGCAGTTTTTGTGAAAAGGTATTTTCCAAGGATAGATCGGGTGAACAATTAGTTTAAAGATAGTTTTATAACTGTATCTGGCTTTATCCTTTATTCGCTTTATCTGGAATTTCCCTATCGAGAAAAAACAGTTTTAAGTTATTGTGATGGTCTTGTAAAAAAACGTAAAAGATTTTAAGTAAATTATATATTTATATATTTGCCAATTATATCAGGTATTATATCAGTTCAAAATGGGATCATTTATACATGCCTTTTAGTCTTAGAAAAAACGTTTTAGATTTTTAAATTTAATGCATAAAAATAAAATGAAATTTCAGATGCTTTGTAATAAATTTAGTTACATTTTCAATCTGTAAGAATAGTAGTTCTGTTTTATTTAAAATTAATATTTCTAGTACTAAGGCACCCTGGGGTAATAACGCCAGGCGGGGTAATATCGCCAAGTGCTTATATTTTGCATAATTATGAAATAATCAGGTAAATGACACCCATGTGCTCTGTGCAGAAGGGTTTTGAGTCATATAAATCGCAAAAAACAGCTTCAAGTTAATTTGTTTCATTTTTAGGTCTTATTGTTTTTACAAACAACTAAAATTAACGCTTGATCTAAAATTTGCGAGATGCGTTTTATGATGTGAAGACTATCTTTTTATCTGGAAATACTTTGTTAATTACATAAATTTGTAGTGCATTTCATGTATTTTTAAAACGTTGTTGAAGATTTTGGATATCTTCTCGAGATAATTTGTAATTTAAAATGTACTGCGCAATAACTATACCGGGGTAATAACGCCAATCCTTGACATTAATACCCCGGTTGATTCCCTACAGTGGCCGAGCTACATCCTAAATACTGATTCAAATAAACACAGTTAAAACTGTGCAATGTTTCTCATATTTCTATTTAAACGGTCCTTTTTAAGCAAAAAAAGCTGACTGTCTGATATTCTTTTGACTCATCCCCCCCTCCCACACCACACCTTTATTTTTCTTACACTTTCACAAAAAATTGAACATTTTCAATAGCTTAGAATGCAATTTGTCAATTTCTAAGTTTGTAGAGTTTGTATTTTTAGAATTGGGCTATCTACATGCAATTATTCCATCTTATTTCATAGTTTTGTTTGCATGGCGTTATTACCCATATAGGTGGGTAATAACGCCAAATAGCATGGGTCAAGAAAAAACGCCATTACATTTTATGAATACATATCTGTTAAATTATTTTATTTTATATAGATAGTCAATGAGTTGCTGTATCAGATCCTATATTTGTTTGAAAAATACAATCTAAAATTAAGCCGTGAAAATTGGTAGAACCTTAACGTGGCGTTATTACCCCAGGGTACCTTATTTCATAAAACACATTCATTGCAAGAAACATTTAAAGTTCACTTCAAAAGTTCAATAAATGATTATTCCTTATATGAATCCAAAAACTGTATAATTCTTCTAAAAACACATCTGTGTTATTGGACATACTATACAGTAAAAATTATACTATTTTTGGATTCATATAAGGAATAATCCTTTTTTGAACTTTTGAGATGAACTTTTGTATGTTTCTTACGATGAATGTGTTTTATGGAATAGTATTCGAATTATTAATTTTAAATAAAACAGTACGAAATACTGTTCTTACAGATGAAATATGTAAATAAATTTACTATAAGGTATCTGAAATTTTACTTTATTTTCATGCACTAAATCTAAAAATCTAAAAAAGTTTTTTTTTTAAGACTCTTTAAAAGGCACGTATAAATAACTCCATTTTTTAACTGATATGATATCTAGAATAATTGGTAATTATATGAATATACAATTGTGATTACAGGTGTTAACTAAAGAGAAGAAAAAAAGCTCTAAATTTAACTCTTTTCACCAAAAGTCATTAAAAAAAAAAAACTTTTTTTCTGAAGATTTTGATTTTAAAGTACTTTTATTAGTTAAAGTAAAATGTTATCACACTTTAAGTTATTTTAAATAATGAAGGCATAAAATTCGCCATAATTTTATGTTCAAAATAACTCTGTGATTTTAGGAACTGAAAATAACTTTTCAACAATGGTAAATAAGGATTTTTTTTTTATGAAATGTAAGTTTTTTTTCCTAAAAATTATATGATTAAACAAAATTAAATTATTATTTTTTATATAATTTAATTTAATATGTTTTATTAGTTAGAAATAGGAAGAGATTTTCAAGAAATTATAAATATAGGCACAGAATTTTAGAAAGCTGGTGTTAAAAAAACTGTTTTAGCAACTAAAAATAACTTTTCAACGACACTAATAAGGAAATAAATGATTATTATGTAAATTTAACCTTTTGCCTTAGTCTGCTTTGGAAAGAAGTAGACCGCGTTTTTAATTAAAATTATTTAAAATACATATAATAATAGCCTTAACTATTTCGCACGATTAGTGCATAAGCTTGTCACAGAATTCAGATGTTATTAAAAAAGCCCAAACGGAATTTAATTAAACAAGTAATGGCCTTTATTTGGGTGGCAGTATAATTTAACTAGCATTTCTACTTATAGTAAACTATTACTACTAAACTGGGACAGATTATAAGAAAATGAGGATTTAAAGTATATTTTATGATGTTTCATTAAATTACAGCCTTTAAAATAGAGCGAAGGAGAAACTGTCTTAACCTACCTTGAATCGAGGTCAGGTTGCTGTATTTTTTTCTTCTTCTTTTCAGTGAGATTTTACTTAAAAAATAATCAAAATGCTAATATTATCATCTATGTATGCGGGTTTGAAAGATTTTAAGCATTACAAAAAGATTTTATTTTGTAAATCATGTATTGTTTTCATATCGTGAAGAAAATACGTATAAAAAAAGCAGTTATGGGAAAATGTGAAAAGAAAATATGAAAATATGAAAAACGTGCATTCGACGATTTTTAAGAAAGCACGATTGTCTAATTTAGCGTATGCTGGACAATACTGTAAACTGGTTTCACATTGTTATTTCTCCCACAAAAGAATCACCTGTTTTAGTGTATAGATTAAAGTAATGCAGATCATGTAAAAGGTGCTCTTGGTTCACTTAAAAAGAATTATTTTCTATTTTTGTTTTATATTAGCCTGGATCTCTGACAATGGCAGTGAACGCGCCTTTTATTCAAGGTTAGACAAACATTTCGACATAACTTGAAAACAGACATACGCAAAAAATATATTTTTTCTAGAAACATTTTTTTATTTAAATTTTTACACAATCAGAACAGAGATTTAATTCATCAAACTCCTTAACTATAGCATTTGCGAACACTTTTAATTGAAAACTACAACACATGGATATTAAAAAAGGAAGAAAACTTACAAATAATTGAATTATTACATGCGAAAAAATTAAAGGGAAAATTATGTCATGTTTAAATAGATACATTTAACACGTCATGCTTTAGGTAAAGGACGAAAATTCACTTAGTCAACGGGAAGTGAATGGCTGTCTAAATGTAAAAGCTTTCCTGTGAACGTCATAAAATGATTGAATCTTCGGTAATCGAGTAGTCTTTTTTTAAAACAGAGAAAATTAACGTGTTTTAGGAGCCTATTAGCTGGAGTTGACAAGCGTAGTTCACACAAAACTGACTTAAAGGTAAAAAATAATAAAGATTTTATATTTGAAAATGAATAGATTTTATTGTCAAATTTATGTTATGATTTTTCATTCAATTTATTTACAAAACGCCTTATTATATTGCAATTCCTGAGTAAATTGTTGAAAATGAGATCTTATTATTAGAAAATATTAATTTTGCTTTGCAATATAAAAGCATCCTTAAATTTAATAAATCATTTTTTTATCATTTATATACAAGCCCTTTTTGTCTAGGTAATTTTAGATAATTAAGTTTAAAATACTTAATTTCATTACAGCAAAATGCGCATTTAGTTATGTATTTATTATTGCTAATTTTAACATTTCAAAAAAAAATTTCATGTACAGTTACTGCTTTTTACATACTTGTTTTTTGTAGTACATTCTATTGAATTAGTTTAAATTTTCGTAATTTGTATATTAACATTGTCAAATATTTCATCCTTCCAAGATCCTCGTTGTTATTTTCTAATCTATTTGAATACTTGGTGAATTTTTGTAATGTGATTTTATTTTATGATGGTTTATTAGTAATTTTATTATCTATTTATATATATATATATATATATATATATATTTTTTAAATGGGAAAGATGTTTTGAAAGAAAGATTCTAATAAGATCGTCTGATAATAATGACAGAATCTCTAATTTAAATATAGTATGAAACAATATTTTACATAAATTATTATGTTTACATACATCGAAAACATCTTGCCTACAAAGAAATTTTATTGTACAATAATCATTAAAATTTTAAATATAGATTATGGCCAAAAAAGAAAAAAAAAGGAGTAAAAAGCACTTAAACATATAATGGAAAAAAATTCGAATGATGAAGGAAAATAAAAATAAAATATGATGAAGGAAAATAAAAATAAAATAGGATGAAGGAAAATAAAAATAAAAGTGACACGGGAGTATTTATCTATCTATAGGCATGAACATCCACGTATCGCTGGAAATGTATTATTTCATATAACATACTATGTAGATTGATATGCACAGGAGTCGCATTTGTCTTAAAATTTCAAGATCAATAAATTCTTCCATACCAGTATTTTCTTATAGAAAATCTCTTCTTAAATCTTGCGAAATTTTGTGTATTTAATTTAGATTTATTTTTCTATTGTTAAAACGAGTTTAAGCGTTTTTAATGAATATAAATTGCGTGCCAAGAACCATAAAATATTGGCAAGTCTCTCCAAGAAATTTCCGTTCGAATCACGTATAAAAAATCACAAACAAATCGTAATCACTACTGATATTTGTACTGAAAAAATCCCTGAAACGTACAACACCTGTATGCATTTAAAGGAAACAAGTAAAATTATATATAAAACAAAAATGTGAAATTTTGTTTCCATGACCACTTTAAGTAATTTAAAGCATGATTTTTATTGTATAATTAATTTGTAATAATTATATTTTATTTACCAGATTCCACAAAATGAATGCTATGGGTCACAATTCATTGTTTCTATCGGCAGCTACTGTTTGTAATACCATTTTATAATGTTTTACATTATAAAACTCGAAAAAACTTTTATAATATGCAACCTAAAAGTATTTCAGAATTCAATTCATTGATTTGTTTTAATATCTATTTTTGCAAGATCTAAACTAACTTCCATCAAAACGCTTGGATAACCAGGGAATTTAAACTTATTATAAATAGAGTACAGCATGATCTGTTTTTAAAATGTTTTCTATAGAATATTTACTTGTTATCAAAATTGAATACAACAAATAATTTTTTGAATATGTCTTTCTATGAAATTTTTAAATATTTTAAAAAAACCCACAGAAAATAATTCAATTACTTTATCATCCATAAGCAGTTTTTCTTTTTTTTTAAACTTTAGTATGATTTAGAAGTGTTTATGAATTAATTTTGTATTTCAGGCTGTGTGAACATCTGACTATTCATCTGAGCTCTAACATACTTAAAAATAGCGGGAAACGACAAAATTTCTATATTTTAAAAAGCTGTTAGCAAAATAGATATTTCAATTAATAAAAATGAAAGGCATGTAACTTAGTATACATTAAATATTTTATTATTGAAAATAGTGCGATAACTTATACAAGACAATTTTTATCTCTAAGTTTTTATTACATTCAATAATTCATATTTTACTACTTTCTCATTACATTCCAGCAAAGTAAAGCGATATGAAGCTAATTAACTTGTTACAGAAACCGGAGAAGTCATAATTCTTTTAATTTTGTTTCTGCAGAGAGTTACATTTCTGCATTTCCAGTTTCGCCCTTAGGTCACAACTTTGCTGACCTCCTACTCAAAACACGAATTAATATCCTACATGAAAAAAACATATTTCTGAACCGACAGCCGTATATAGTTTCTCATTTTCTATACCACCTTCACGAAAATGATCACCATCATCATTTTTTTTATCATTTTTTTCTCCCTCCTCTTTTTTTTTTTTTTTTTTTTATTTTTTTATTTTTATGAAACATGTCCTCAATTCTCCCGCATCCTGAAAGCGCCTGGATTTATCTGATCCTCCGAGACAAAATCGTTTTCTTTTCACCGAAGACATCGGGGCCTTCCAGCGTTCCAGCCGATCGCTGAACATTAGTTTCGCGGCCAACCTTTCTGACCCGAATATAAACCCACAGGATAAAACACCATTTACCCCGATGACTGGCAGAGGAGATAGGAAAAAGCAAGATACAGGCTAAATTGATTTATCCCGCCGAAGACCAAAGAGAAAAGAGAAAATGTCATTGATTATGAGGTGTCTCTCTAATGGAGAGAATGATTGACGAAAAGAAGCGATCGGGGGCCGGTTTCTTTTATTTCTTGGGTTTATTGTCTTCTGAGAAAATTGGATGGCCTTTATGGCCTATTAGAAAAATAATCTTAATATAAAAAACAAAGTTAATTGGAATTAATTAGTGTATAAAAATGAATTAAATTATTTTTTTCTTGTTTCCGATTTCGAATATTTTTTTATTTACATATTTACCATTAAATTTTGTTTAAATTAAAAAAAAACTTTAGAGAAAATTGTCACATTTTTCCTTCTCATTTAAGAATTTGCACTTTTTTATGTAAGAAATTATATAATTAATTTGTGTCTTTTTATATAAATATATTTCCATGCATTACTTTTTGACGGTTGCTTCGATTTTTTACTTTATTTATTTTATTTTATTTACTTTTAATTTTTGCGCGGGTTCATTATGGAGTCGCTCCGCTTATAAACTTCTACACATCTAAAAATAGTATAATTATTAGTTTGTCTGTTTTTTGTTCTATTTGTTATAATTTTTAAAGCTATCGTAAAAATTGGCTAATCACTATGATATTTCAATATGTTGTTAAAGAATATAGTGCTTATCTTTCTTAAATTAGTCGTTGTATCATATTTTTTTTCTCTTTTTTTCGTTTTTTTAGTCAATACATTTTTTTTAAATAAGACTTTGGGGAATAATTAAAAAAGGGTGAAATATTTTAATAATATCTCTTTAAAATCTTTAATTTAAATAACATGTATCATTTTTTTGTAATGATATATTCTACAATATTTTCATGCATGATTTGTACAGTTTTTTACACTACTTATTTCTACAAATTTTTATCAGACATAAATTAATTTTATTGTCAATAAGAGCTTGAAACGATTTTCTTTCACTCTTGCAGTATTAATAAAATTATGAAATGGGAACTTTCTTGCATTTAATATTTCTTATATTCTTACTGAATTCTTTATTACATAACACATATTAAATACGTATATTTATTAGTATGTTGCAAATATAGTACCCCATGTATCAAAAGATTAAATCAGCTGTAATTTACAAAATTTGTGCCAACAATAAATGCCTACTCGTTCACATCACAAAACATTCTCCAAATCATATTATAAATAAAATCTGATAATAATATAGTTATTCCCTTCCATTAATATGCTATTAAACTAAATAGAGGATTTTTCTACCAAAATTGTATATTTGTATACTTGAATTTTTAAATCTTTTTTTTTTATTATTATATAGTTGTTCAATCTCCATATTTGATCTGATACGTCAAGTATTACCATCCTTAATTGGTTCAAAAATTTGTCTTAAGATCTTCCTTTCTCAAGTGAAAAATAACTTTTTTTTTTTTTTTTTTTTTTTTTTTTTTTTTTTTTTTTTTTTTTTTAGTGGTTTAGGTTTCACAACTATAAATTACTACAGATTTCATAACAGTTTTATACTTTTAAGCTTAGTTGTTTTAGATATTAAAAGTGATTTTAGAATATTTCGAAGAGAAAAATAACGTTTATTTCTTGCTTTAAGTCGAGTTTTAATTTCTGCGTCTAAACTTATTATCATAGGTAATCATAGATCCCAACACATTTATATTCAAACATTCAAATTTTCCGCTTACATTTTATGTAAATATACCCCCTTACCACACTTAGCCATTAAGTTTGAATCCCAGTAAAAAAAATCATCACGTACCGCCAAAATTTGTGTAATGACAAACTTATAAAATAAGCATATAATAACCTCAGAATAACATTAATGTAAATCATGGTGAAATTAAGATCTTTCTATTCGGTAATATTCACATTCAAGTATCACAAAATAATTTCTTTTGTTTCTGTCTTAAGCGATAAAATTTCTGCTTCAAAGATACCTGGGATCGTGCAAAAGTTACCAGTTACCAATATTAACACAAATAGATTATTCAAAGACAAAATTAAATATCCGATAAAATATTATCATCCATGCAAACAGTTTATAGATGATCAATACGACTTCAGACCATAAAGGGCATAAAGAAGTTAATGAAAGTGTTTACTTTACAAACGTATTATGTTACTGGAATATTTGAAAAGTAAAAGCGTTGCATGCAAGAAAACTAAAAAGTAAAGGAATTGGTTTGAGCAGAAAATCTGGGAATGTTTTATAAACATACGTGAAAATCCTGTTTATTTAGAGAAACTTCTTTGTTAAAAAAAGAAAAATATATACAAAAATACCTGTTAAGATGGAATGTCAAGGAGATAGAAACAATTTCGGCGTAGAATGGTTCTTGATACAACATTTACACCGATCCGATCGGTGTAAATTGCATTAAGTTATTTTTGATGTGATCATGATGTTTTTTTTTTTTTTTGTTTTTTTTTTCGAAATTAAGATTCTGTTGCATAAAGTTTCTCTATGATATGTTTTACGTTCTTTAATTTATACTTTTCAGCTCATCTCGCTTATTCTTCGAAAGTTCTAATGATCTTTTCAGTCTGTTTACTTTCCGCGATGGAAAATATATATATTCTTGGAGGGAAGCTATCTCAAATTATTTCATTTTTTAACTGATTTCCAAAAAGGAGAGGAGGTTATAAATTCAACGCGTATGTATTTTTTTTTTTTTAGTATGTTCACCGACTACTCCGAAACTATGCAACCGATTTCTGTTATTTTTGTTTTAAATGAAAAAGGAAGCTCTCGAATTGGTACCACTTCCGTTTTATCGAAATTGGTTCAGTACTTTTTTAGTAATTAGTGCTTTTTCGCTATTTAACGTTTATATATTATTATATTAATGATACACTATTAATAAAATTAGTGATTTTTCGCTAATTAAAAGTGTTGAATAAGTTCGCTGAACGGAATGCCGACAGAATGGCCGTGCGGTCTAAGGCGCCAGATTTAATCTGTTTCTACGAAAGAGAGTGTGGGTTCGAACCTCACTCCTGACATAATTTACATCCATGTATAATTTAAAATAATGTTTTCCGTATTACAATATTTATTACTAACCGGCTTCAGAAAAGGAAGAGGAAGTTATCAATTCGACGCAGATGTATTTTTTTTCTATGTATGTTCACTGATTACTCCGAAACTATCGCACTGATTAATTTGGTTTTTGTATTAAATAAAAGAGGCTATTCTTGAATTGATACCACTTCCATTTCATTTAAATTGGTTTAGTACATTTTTCGCAATTAGGCAAAAACTAATAAAGTTTGTGATTTCTCGCAAGTTAAAAGTAACATGGACTTTGAATAAGCTCGCGGACTGAAACGCAGTTAGGATGGCCGAACGGTCTAAGGCGCCAGTTTTAAGCTCTGGTTCTCGAAAGAGAGCGTGGGTTCAAACCCCACTCCTGACATAATTTACATCCGTGTATAGTTTACAATGATTTTTCCGTATTATGATTTTTATTATTAACCGACTTCAAAAAAGGAAGAAGACGTTATCAATTCTACTCGTACGCATTTTTTTCTATGTATATTCATCGATTACTCCGAAACTATTCAACAGATAAATTTGGTTTTTGTATTAAATAAAAGAAGCTACTCTCGAATTGGTATCACTTCCATTTCATTGAAATTGGTTCAGTACTTTTTTTAGAAATTAAGCAAAAACTAATAAAATTGGGGATTTTTGGCAAATTAAAAGTAATATGGACTTTGAATAAGTTCACCGACTGGAGCGCAGTCAGAATGACCGAGCGGTTTAAGAAGCCAGATTTAAGCTCTGGTTCTGGAAAGAGAGCGTGCGTTCGAACCCCACTTCTGACAAAATTTACATGCATATATAATTTACAATATTTTTTTTCGTATTATAATTTTTATTAACCGACTTCAAAAAATCGATAATTAACTAAACTTTTAACTAACTAACTTTTAACTAAAAGGAGAAAAATAAACTTTTCTATCAAAAATTGAACCGACTTCAAAAATTACTGCAAAGTGAAAAATAATTTTTCACATAATAGTAATAAGAAATTAAATTAAGAGCGTAATATTTACCATACGTTTTATTATATTTATGTACATTAATTTGATTTTTTAGAGTCGGTACCAGCAGAGCCAATTTCAGAACTAAAATTAAGTATTCAATGCAAATCGCAAAAGAATAAAATTAAAAATTTTAACTAAATATTAATTTGTAAAAAACTCGTAAATACTTGGATGTGCGCCTATTGGAAAATTACATGTAGCTTGGCTTGGCTGGCACCGACTCCAAAAAATCAAATTAATGTACACAAATATAATAATACGTATGGGAAATACTACGCTCTTAATTTAATTTCTTATTACTATTATGTGAAAAATTATTTTTCACTTTGCAGTAGTTTTTGAAGTCGGTTCAATTTTTGATAGAAAAGTTTATTTTAGATTTATGATGGGTTTTCTCTTTTTTTTTTTAGCATTATTTTCACGGATGTTAACTAATGGGAAATTTCTTTTTGCGTTAAACACGTTCCACTTTAACCCATTCGAGTTTGGTATACTATTATTAGTACATGTATTTTAATAGATTATTATTTTCTTTTAAGAAATAATTTTGGTACTATTTACAAACAGTAATGTTAGTACATGTATGTGCATTTAGTATATGGCTTCTTTTATTTTTAGACAATTAGTAATAATAATAATTATTATTATTATTTGCTTAATTCTCTTTGCATCGTTTGCGATTCTTTTATTTTAAACATATATTTCACTCTTTAAAATTAAAATTAAAGTTAACTTTCTTGAAAGAATCTTGTGTAATAAAGCGCAAATAGAATTAGAAAGTTGTAATATAAGTTAAATCTTGTTAGAATACAATTTTTTCTAAATATCTCTAAAAATTCTTCCTTAGCCTATTTTCATATGAAAATGAATTGAATAGTACGCAAAACAACAATATTCGTTATGTTTCAGACAATGAAGTTTTCGTAAAACATTAATTAATCTATTTGGATAGCTAATAATAATGTTAGTAACGTAAAAAAGACTTTTTTCTTAAAAAATAAAAAATAAAAAATTAATAAATCGAACGAGAAAGAGTTTACCAAGTATTTCAAAATTGAAGATATGATTTATTTCTGCATGATTACGACTATTTTCTGTCTGGTACCAATTTTCGGTATATTATATGCAGATTCAGTTTGACAAAAAATTTTATATACTTATATTACATATTTATTGATTATATTTATTGATTATATCTATTGATATACATATACGTATTGGATAATATCAATCATAATATAGCATGTACTACTATATTTGAATACACCTCCTCATCATTTTGCTTCCTTTTGGGAACAACGGATTTTGAGCTTATTCTGTCGATGATAATTTTCAGAATTTTCAAGCTATGTTTTTGAGACTTTCACAAAAGTTGCTCTATACATTTAACTAACACATTATGCAAATTACATTTTGATTGTATTCACGCATGCGCAGGGAAAAATTATTTAGTAAACCTGCTCATTTTTCATACATTTTTTATTATTTTATAATTCCGATTACAGGGTATTATATACAATGTTATTTGTCATATTGCATGAAAGAAATGTTTTTTTTTATATTAAGAACTTGGCAAATTATAAGTAAGAAACTTGGCGAAATTTGGAACAGTTTTTATAGAAACCTTAATTTCTCTACGAATATATATGCTATCCTTACACAAATGAACACAGTTTTTTACAATAATCCACTTAATTATAATTTGCAGTTTGAATGTTTTTGCTACATTAGTTTTAACAGGGTTATCCAAAATATTTTTGTTCTTTTTCAATTTGTTGACGATCCCGTATGGAATTTCTGGAAAAAAATTTTACGGAACTTATGACCTGTACTATTCTGTTCACACATATGGAGTTTCAGCATATATATTCTACATTTAACATAACGTCTAAAATTCCAAGTGGCCGGTCACCTTTGGCTATATAGTGTATAATTCACAATTTTGAGCACATTTAATCTCGCAATTTGTATGAAATATTTGAACTTGGTATTTTAAATTTTAGAAAAAACAATAAATCTTCAAATAACGGAAAGAAATAGTTGATAAAGATAATTCCCGTTTTTTTAATAATATTCTTCAATGAAAAAGGAAAAAAGTAGTGTGTTCTACATAGAAATTTTGCCATTTAAAAACAGTCAAATTTATCTTCACTTATTATTCTATTTCTATTATTTATTTATTTCGTAATCAGCGATATTTATTATCAAAACAGGTAATCTCCTTAAAATTCTATTCATATTTGAAACATATCGGCCATATTATTTGCTAAAATTGTTAATGGAAATCACCATTTTTCAATTCAGATATCAAATCCAATCATTGTTGCGTAAAACTATGATTTGAAATATTTGAAAATAAGTTCAGATATAGGTCAGCAGCTATAGAATGCCCCTGTGTAAATAATAAATAAATATCACTAAGCAAAGAAAAACAATATATTTACATGAGAAAGAAGTAATAAGATATGATTGTTGAGTAACTATTGTAATCCGACGTTTCCATGCCTGATGCAACTACCGGTTTTAGGCAGATATGACTTTCAATTATATTAACTTATTCGTATTCAGGTTATTACTGTATCAGTTGTTGGCATCTCATTTAATAATTGATTAGTTTTGTAAGTGATCGAATTTAACGTTCTGCTGTTAAAATAATGAAAATGTAGAAATTTTACGTTAATTTTAAAGAAAAACAGCCTAGTAAAAATATTCAATAAGCATGAGCATTGCCGCATATAAGTATGATTTTAAACATTCGAAAATAAGTTCAAACGTCGTTCATGTAACCATAGAATACGACTATGTAAATAAAAAATATGACATTCAATTACATGAGTTTATTTGTATTTTGTTTATTACCTTACAAGTTATTGGCAAGATAATTTAATAGTTGATTGGTTTCGAAATTGACTATTTTAAATGTTCTCCTTTAAAAGACTTAAATTTAGAAACTCTAAAAATCAATATATTTTAGAGGAATTTACAAAAACAAACATCCTTTTGCTGCCACTTATTTTTCGGAAATGTTTCCGAGATTTTTATTAATTAATTTATTAATAATCTTATATTTGAAACATATCGGCCATGCTATTTGCTAGAATTGGTAATGTTTAAAGAGCAATTTACAAAAACAAAGTTCATTTTACAGACACCTATTTTTTAAAATAGTTTCCGAGGATTTTTTTGAAAAATTAATTTATTAATAATCCTATATTTGAAACATATCGGCCGAATTATTTGCTAAAACTGTTAAAAAAAATATCATCATTTTTCAATTCAAGAATCAAATCTAAAGCATTGTCGCATATAACTATCATTTAAAATATTCGAAAATAAATTCAAATGTCTGTCGGATAACCATATCATATCAATGTGGAAAAAAAAGTATATGACTTTCAGAAGTATGAACTTATTCGTATGTAAGCTATAAGTGAGTTATTGGTAAGCTCGTTCGATAGTTGAACATTTTTGAAAGTGACCGTATTAAGTGTTCTCCTTTTAAAGGAACGGAAGGCTAAATTAAGACAAATTTAGAAGCTTCATAAATCAATATATTTTCAAAATCTAAAGACGAAATTTACGAAAACAAAGTTTATTTTGCTGCTGATGATAATGGGATTGTATTTCTATGATTCTATGTATGATTTCCATTAACAGTTTTAGCAAATACGGCCGATGTGTTTCGAATAGAGAATTATTAATAAAGTAATTACACTAAAAAAAAAAAAAAAAAAGAAATCGGAAACGTAAATTTGTCTTTAACACTTTTGACTCGGACGTTTTTTACACATTTTTTTTATATCTTTTTTTTTTTAAAAGAAGTTTTCTTCAATTACACAATTTCAAAAATGCTCTAATTAAATAAGGCAAATTTAGTTTTTCCTTATTATTGGTACCAAAAATTAATTTTGTAAAGGAAGATTATGTCTAGTCAGACTTTACATTCGTTTGCAAAGGGTCAAATCTTAAAAATATACATAAACTTATGAAATTTCTAAGGATAAAAATTGCTTTTCGGAATCGAGGGTTACTCGTTAGAAATTAATCTGTGATTTCTTGCATGATTATATCATACTTTTATAGTTAAGAAATATATGTTTTCTTTTTTTTCACAATATACACCAATAATCATAAATCATAATCAGTTTTTAGCTCGCAGGCTATCAAAGCCTGAAAACTTATGTGTCCGCTGGTCATGTATGTATGTGCGTACGTATGTATGTATGTGATGCGATAACTGATGATAAAAACATCGGATTTGCTTGCAATCTCGCATATGGGTTTATCGTGATAAGGCGCTTCCCTGATTAGTTTTGGAAGTTCAATGCATAAGTATAGGAGGGGGACTGGGAGGCTAATCCTCTCCCTTAATTTAGATAAATGAATTTTTCATGCTGAATTATTAGATTTCCTTCAATTTTAGATATAGGATCATTCTGATCAATCACTTCCATGCTTAGTTTGAGGGTGTTCATTGGTTAAGTATAAAGGGAAAGGAATGGGGGCCGACCCCCCCCCTTAATTTAGGTCAATTGTTTTTTATGCAAAATTTACTGGTTTGCTTCAAATTTTAAATAGAGGTCCATTCTGATAAGGTGCTTCCGGATTTTTTAAAAGGCATCATTGGTTAAGCATAAAGGGAGATTGAGGATTACTCCTCTTAATTTTGTTAAAAGGGTTTTACATAGATAATTAACCAATTTGCTTCAATTTTAGGATATAGGTTCATACTAATAAACGCTTTGTTTAGTTTTGAGGTTCTTTTGTTAAGTATAAAGGGGGAACAGGTGATTACCTCTCCCTTAAATCCCTTAAATTAGATAAAGGGGTTTTTATGCAGAATATTGCATTAAATTTTGGGTATAGGTTCTTTTTGAAAAGGCTAATCCCTGATTAGTTTGGGGGGTTTAATGGTTAAGTATAAAGGGGGGGAGACGGGAGATAACCCCTTTTAAATTAAGTAAATTGACTTTTATGCAGAATTATCCGATTTGCTTCGAATTTAGGATATAGGTCATTATGATAAGGCTTATCACTGATTAGTTTTTGGGGTTCAATGATTTAATATAAAGCGGAGAATAGGGAGCTGCCCCCCCCCCCCCCCCGTAATTTCTTTTTCGATGTGCAAGACTACTCTGAAACGTTTCTGAAAGTTAGTGGTAGCAAAAAATAAAGGTTGCTTTAATGAGTCTTCTTTAAATTGCTGTAAATTTGCAATATTATTTGCAAAATTGTGCAATGTATTAATTAACGTCCAAACTATAATGTTTAATTATATTTTTTAAATATTTTAATCATCTTTAAAAAAATAATTTATTGAAACTTTTTTTTCAGAAAAATGAAGTTTTAAGTTCGAAAATTCCGAATGTTGGTAAGTTTCTTTTGTAATGCTTTAACTATTTATCTTATATTTATCAAATCTGAATGTACCTACATCCTTTATTAGGGTAACTATTTATCTATCCTTTATCCTTCCAATAATACGCTATATTTACAGATGAAACGAACATCAATTATTCGTCACAATTTGTTATTATTATAATTACTTTCGAAATTTCCTTAATTTTTAATTTGAAACTTAAGTTTTAAGTTTTAATTAAAAACTTTATTTGAATGTTGGAAAATATTTTGTAACTGTATTCAACTTACTGGTAATATAAGTATAACTGCACATTTAAGGGCTAAAATTTAATATAAAATTTAGACATTAAAAAAATAAAAAATGGAAATCGGCTTCTAGGTTTTAAAAAGATTTGGGAATTTTAAACGCATATGGATTTCACAAAGCGTACGAGATTAGTATAATCCCGTAAGCTATTTCAAGTCCCGACAAAACGTGTGATTTGGCTTTGAAAAATAAAATATAGTATTTTATAATTAATATTACTTTGCCTCACCAATAATTATTTTTTTCTTGTATCGCAAAGTACAATCTATATCTTGCATCGTGTTTCAACTAAAATTCCTTACAAATGATAATTAACTTGTTTGATATAGAAAGTTTACAAATTATTTCTGAGCAATTGCGAAAAGGAGAATGCGATTTACAATTACATTTTAACCACACTTTTTAAGGAGATAATTTACTCCGACATTTATCCTCTTGTGAATTTTATATAACTTTTAAAACGTTGAAATCCTCCATAACGAGCTTATTTTTATAGGCTTTTCATAGCTTTAATTTTCTTACAATCTTGAAATGTGAAAATGTTCTCCCATAAGACCCACTAATGAAATGCTTTGTATGATTCTGTTCTTATTTTTTTTACTGATGACCTTCTAGTTGAGTAATATGGAAAAGATTTTAGTTAATTACTTATACTCGCGTGTTTAATTACTTGGCTTAGTTGAAGGATGTTTTGCAGCTTGTAAAATTAATATCATATGTGTATTAATGCTGACATATCGTAGTCGAAGATATATTATTCTTTTAAATTAAAATGAACTGATTTAGATTTAGAAAAAGAAACATTCTACTACATGTCACTGATTTAACTTCTTCAGTTCCGAAACTAAAATAATAATACAAATACTTATTCATTGTTTTTTTTCCCAAACAAAATAATACGGTTAATGACAGAAAAAATATTTTTTCTGAAATTAATCATTTAGGCTCTTAGGGTTCAAATATATGGATCTAAAATTGCAAACCCCCTTAAAACACCAATTTAATAACCATAAATCTAAATTAGTGCAATCGAAAATTTAAGATATTTAAACAAATAAATAATCTAAAAATCCACAAAAAAATATTGAAAAAGATTTATGTTAATTATGTATGAAAATTTATCATTTTCTTGATTACACTGTCTTTTGGACATTTTTAGGCATTTTGCAAACTTAGATGAAAATAGTATTTATTTTATGAGAGATTTAGCCTGGATGCAGGCATTTATTCGTTTGCTTTTAACACAAAAACATTCAACTATTAAGGAAGGATGCGAAAATGTAAAAAAAATCAAACATTTTATTTTTTATAAGTAAAAGAACAGAGATCCCCGAATGTAGATCCGGGGACCGAAAAGGTAAAGGAAGATATACAAACGCATTTGTTTATTTATATTTGAGGATATGACGGATACTTGCTGATCAATTAGGAATTAAAGTAGATTATATTCTATTTAGACTATAAATTTCATTTTTTTCTCCATCATTTTTATGAATGCACATCCTTGTAAAACACTAAAAATAAAATTTGGAAAAAATGGAAAAAAATATACAGAAATTTAAAAATTAATATTTTGTTTAAAAAAATTATAGTTACTTCTAAGTCTTTTCTATAGTCTCTTCTAAGGGCGCTGTTTGCATGGCACGAACACTTAATTATAATCCCTGTTTTCCAAATTACACGTGTGAGTAATCAGGTGTTTTACTAAGAAATGTACCAAAATGGTTAAAATTGGCTAAAAATGACCAAAGTTCTCTACATTTAAATAAAATATGGGAAGAAAATGCGATTTTTTGCTGCCTTATCTGTATTTTAAGAATGATGAGTCAATTAGCATTTTATTATATATTAGATTTCTCATCAGAAAAAACCCCTATCATTTTATTTGACTTAGATCAATTCTATCTCCCTCATCTAATTATTTGTTTCATGTAACTTTTTTTATTATTATTACCTATTCTAATGTCATTCCTTTGTTTTTCAATATACTTTAACAATAGGTATAGTGGTGATTACCTAAAAAATAACATTCCAAAACTTTAAAAAATGTGTTTCACACGAAAAAGATTCAGAAACATCAAGCAATCAACGCTACACATCACTAAGAATGACACAAGTTCTTTTTTTTCTTCTACATGTCCTTACTTTTTCTGTTGGAGAAAAGGCAAAAACTATTTTTTAAGACGATGGCCGCTTCCCCCCCTTAATTTTCGTACGCAACATTTATTTCCTAAAATACCATTAAATAATGATTATTCCTTGAGATTGACCGAAGAAAAGTTAATGTTAGACATAGCTATTCTGAAAGTTGTAATTTTTATATCAATAATCTTCTTTCTTTCTTTTAATGATTTTAACAAAAAAATCTTTAATGCTTTTCGGTCGAATTCCGACTGTGATGTAAATAAACTGATTTAACACTATGATAATAATTCAGTACTTCATGCCGTTAAAAAGGCAACATTGGTCTTATAATATTTTTCACACACACATCTTGTGCAATGCCACATGCTGTACTTGAGATTTATCCATCATGTACCTGGATATGCTAATGAGGCAAATACAGTATTAAAATAATTTTTTAATATTACAGCAATAATTCAATACATTTTCTCTTTGAAATTCCGCAATGCTGTAATAATATTTCTTTCTGAGCATAACATACTTGCTCTTCATACAACTCTGATATATTTATAAAATAAGTAAATAAAAATTGCGACTGATTAAATGAAGGAAAAGATTGACTAACAAATTATGTTATGATATATTTAATCTATTTTCATGAAATTCATTTTACACAAAACTGAAATAGTCGAATATTGTATTTTGTTTTTCTTTTTAGTGTAGCACTATAAAGAAAATATTTTTAATGTAAAGATTACGATAAACATTAATATATCAGAATATGAGCACTGTTGTATTTAATTATTTTTTTTAACCATGTCTCCGCCATGGCCGAATGCATTGAAATATAAATATACACCTTCTATAAATAATTTTCATACAATATCTAAAAACTATCAAAGTAGGTTTGATTCTTTTTTCAAGTTAAGTTTTATAATTTGAACAGATTTCTTCGACTTAAACTTTCGTGTTTCAGTGTTGCATTACATAGAATACCGAACATGATTCCGAAATGCCTCAGTGACACCAAAATTCTGGTGTGATTGTTTTCCATTTGTTAAGTATGGAGGGGGGGGGGTAGCTCTTTTTTTTAAATAAATTTGTATGTAAATTACTGTGTCATTCAGTCCTTTCAACATTTCCGCAATACAAGTGCTCTGCGTCTTAAAAGTGTTAAATGAGGTTCCCTCAGTAAATCAATCTTTTGAATTCAAAAAGTATCTAAAATATAACCTTAAAAATGCTTATTGTTCCACTTAATATTTAAGTCGTGACAACAAAACAAAATAATATCATGGCTAAAAAAAAAAAAAAAAACTAAAAAGACATCATTTAAACATGCTTTATTTTTTTAATTATTTAAAAAAATAATTATGTTTTTTAAAAGTTTTGAAATTGAAAAACTAGCGCCCAAAAATGACTTGTAAACTTCAAACAGCCATCTTCAAGAGATTTTGATGCATTTTAGCAATATTAGGTTTCGACTCCAACTAATATAATATATCCGTCCGAAAAGTACCTTTCCATTATTTAAGAAAAAAAAAACATAGGGGGGGGGGGGAAGAGATTTTGAATTTTTTACGGGTTTAGAAGCCAATTTTGAAATAAAATCTTTATTTTTTTCTTTGTATTATTATCATCTCATTTATGCTTGAACTCTTTTCGCAATTTGTTGACCGCAACATACAAGTGTGATAAAAAAAAAGAAGAAACTGTATCTCAACATTGTTGAAAACATTTTTGGAATAAGATTACTAGTTTTGTCCCTTTTTTTCCGAACCTCTCTAAAATACCTTCGAATTCTGTTCTCGGTAAGCGTTAAAGCGAGAAGTCGTGAATATGCCTTGGCGATTGTAATAAGAAAAGCGATCTTTTTTTGTTTCAATTGTGTGATCCGGGCGTGAATAATGACTGTTATCATGTAGGATCTTGATGCGAATTTGATCTTCGTGATATTGCGTGTGAATTTCGGAATCGACTGACATTCGCGCGCAAGCAATTGTTTCCTCTTTATAGCTGTGAAATGTATTTTCATTCCTCGCAAGTTTGTATTTTTGTTTTGTTTTTTGTTTTATCAGAGGGAAAAAAAAGTTTCGAATTGATCATGTTAACTTATCCTTAAATTAATGAATATGCTTCCTATTTTTCTCTTTATTATAGTAAATTTTAAAATTTTATACATAAAACCACTCCAGCTAAAAATTTTAAATTCACTTAAAATATCACGTATAATAAATGCTCATGAACGTTTCTGAATGGAGATATTTTTATCCAATAATGATGATATTGAGATCATATATTTAACAGATTTACTTTATTTTGCGTAAAATGTGATGCTTCGCGAGAAGTGCGGGAAATGAACATTACTTTGGACAGTGGTACTGTATATACTATCAATCTACTTTCTGAAATATGGAGCACCTAGTTCAATAGATTTTGCATGCGGATGGTAACCACCCCGAATAACTTAATATGGTGTTAATCCCATTTTTGAAAACACAATTCCAAATTATGAATGAAGAATTTTGTCTGGCATGCCGTGAGGAAAAGAGAACATTGTATTTTTGACTGTTTAAGGCTGTTCTCAACTGCTCTGCTCTACCAGCACAAAATTTTTTGACACATTTACAAATTATTTTTTTAACGGTAAGATATAAAATTGAAAGGCCTGGCGAGGGAAGCGCTTTCGAATCAAACTCAGTTTTCCATATTATGATAATTAAAATTACCTACCGCGTTGTAAGCTATTTTGATCACGTGATCACGCATTTTTCTTCCTTTCATTGACTTACTTTTCTGCTTTCGTCGGAAAATGCTGCTCAAAACGTCATTTTTGACGGTTTGTTCTGAAATACCTACTGCGTTTTCAAAAGAAACCGAACAATAAGTGCGATTAGATAGTTTCTGGATAACAGTACTTGCTAGTTTCATGCATTTCCGAACAAAAATAAATTAAAACTTGTGTCACAAAGTTGCCCTTTTTGATTTAAAAACACCCTTAACGATGTGTTTGTTTTACGACAATCATTTCTCTTTTTTTGCAAATGTATGTGAGGACCCTGTTTATTGTTCAAACTTCTAAAATTCTTTTGAGAGCAACAGTTATGTTAAACATTTAAATAGAAATCATATTTAGTATTTTCAACATCTTTTCAAACATTTCAAACAATTTATTTCTTCCATTCCTGAAGCAAGGAAAAATCATTGTTTTATAAAATCCGAAAGTTTCCGCTTTCTACTTATTACCGAGTTAATGTTAAAAACATTTGGTGCCGACAAAGTTCCCATCCCTTTGCAAGATAAGCGCTTTCATTGTTTGTCTAGAATTTTTGTTGCATATTCTCTGGCAGCATCAGATATGCCTTTGTAACTCGCAAGTTATAAATTTCAAACCTAACTTTTGAATTCATATCTAATTTCCATGTATTACAATTACTTTGGCGGATATCCGAAAAGGATACGTTAGTTTTATCCCAAATTTGATCACTGTTTTCATTTTTTTTTCTCTGGAAAAAGTTTAAATGATAATTAATTTGTTTTAATTGCTTTCGCTCGTTTTCTGCGTTTTGCATGCTTTATGCCTTTAAATGGTCATAAATCATATGCTTTCAGAATCATTTAAAGCAGTATTTTGAAGATTATCTTGAATTCGAAAAAGTAAATATTTTCATGAATTTAGCAATTAGTTTGGGGAAATATTTCTGTTTCACATTTAAAATGTAAATAAGTGTAGAAGTGTTTAAGAATTGTTTTCATATTTTAAACTGAAAAACTTATCATATTCATTTCATTAAAATATAAGTAAGAATAAAATTTGGTAATTAATTTTAATTTTAAAGCATGGTTCATGTTCTTAGCCTTTCCCTCGTGAGCTATTATTCCAGGAAAGTTGGATTAACATATTTGTAGAACTGTTTAAGAATATGTCTAAAAAGATTATTTGTTCTAGCTAAATTAGAGTTTAATGTCGCTGAAGATAAATGCGCCATTTGTATATGTTTGCTTAAGAGTGTATTGATTTTTAAACAAAATTACAATCTTCTCGGGACAAAACAATGCCTGCCGGATACTGTGTGTATGTAACATTTATAGGCATCTCGTATCTGTTATTTATTTTTAAAGTATAAAGACACGTAGAAATATAGTTAAGCGAAGTTATAAATAACTGTTTTATATTTTAGTCATCATTAAATAAAGTATGCTATAAAGCAAACAATTCTTTTTTATTTTCAACACATATAGGAATTTAGACTGGGGAACGGAAAACTTCCAACATTAGACAACAGATACCTAGAAAAAAAATTATTAACTGATAGTAAAGGTTTATAAAGGACTACCCCTTTTGTTTATTAGCAAAAGGTTTAAAAATAATATTAATAAGGCAATGGGTCAAAGTTCCTGTATGATCAAACATTCACAATTTACTCTATTTTAAGTTGATTTTTAAGTTTTTATCTGATATTATTTTTATGAAACGCAATATGTTTTTACAATATTAATTTTAAAATTATAGAATTGTCTAGCTTTGTATGTTTTTTCTATGCTGATAATCTTAGTTTCTAAAATAATTGCTAAAAATATTTAATAGGTATGCTTATATATTGAAATTCAGGTTTTGCTAAATGTTTGACGTTGTAAGTTAATTTTTATTAAATAAAATTTACTTTTAGAAAACAAACTATGTTATAAAGTTTATTATTGTGATTATTATTTACCTTAACTTTTGAGGGATGAAGTAATTTTTTTCTGATATAAGAGATGAGATATGTAATTTCAAAATTTGATTTCTTATGCACTCATTAAAATTTAGCGAATTAAAATAAGAGAACTTCATGTGAATTTTGTATTTTTTACTTTTATAAAAACAACTGAAAAAGTACTGTAAGTGTACATTCATATAAGTTCACGTATCAAATAATACAAAAATTTTGTCTACAAATGTACAGCTCATATACAATTTCTCTGGGGTGTAAAATACTTTCTTCACCAGTTAAGGGTAAAAGTTATAACTGAATTTTTATGTCTTGTATCTACTCCTGCTATTTTACATCTCATTCTTCCGTGTGGCAAGTTTTTTTAATTATTAAGTTTTGCTTCAATGTAATAATATGTATGTGACATTTTAAAGTTAGGAGCCAGAAACATCATCGCCGGGGTCCCCGTTCTCCCGCACAGAAGTCATGGCAAGCGAGGAAAAAAAAAAAAAAAAAAAATGTAGAGGATCCAATAAGTTACTCATTGGCTGCTGCAAGTTACTTTATTAAACTGTAGTCATGAGAGAAGGAAAGGCTCTTTTTGCAAGCTATCTTTAACCGAAGTATCAAACAGTATATTCCTCATTTACTTCAACAAGCAGTAAGCCGTACTCATTGAAGAAAAAACCAAGAATCTTCTTTCTCACCTCCAGGCTTCCTTTCTTAAATCTAAAAAGAAAGTCCTAGAAAATTCTCTACTCTCGAACCATCAGTTTTCCATGTAAACATAACTCATGCCCAGTGTCGAGACTTTTTTCCACAGACGATAATTTTATTTAAAAAAAAATATTTAACCAATTTATAATCGACCCAGAATTTCAATTATCCTGTGCTAACGATCTTTTTGCAGACGATTAATTTTAAGAGAAAAAGAAAAGAAATGAATTTTTTGTTATGCACACATATCGAATGTTGAAGGAGGGAAAATAAATAAATAGATAAATAAAAATAATGATATTTTTTGAAAGGTATGGTTTTGGAATAAATTTAATAAGACTTTCTTAAAAAGGATTGATAAAAACAAAGAAAAATGAGTTTTATTTGGAATATCAAGAAATATAGTTTAATTAAGAATATTTTTAATTTAGAGCCATCTTTTAAATTTACGCGAATTGGAATAAATGTTTTATAAGGTGAATTAAGAATTTATATCGTTTCCATAAAGATTAATAGATTAGATCTAGAAACAAGATTTTAATTTAATAAGTTGAAGTAAGTACGGAATATTGTTATAAGGAAATTAATATAGTATAAAGGTTAATTTTGGCGAAATTTTTTTTAAAATTTGTAATATGTATATCATTTTATTTAAAATACCATTCAAAACCTGTATTATACGAAATAAAAACTTTCGAGATGAGTTCAATCTTATTGTTCTGTAAACAATCAAAACTTATTTGGGTTCAAAAATCTTCTAAATATTCTTGAATTTTCTTTTTAAAAATTTTATTACATACTTAGAATTATAGAATAAAGAAATATTGAATTCAAATTATTTACATACTATGTACAAAATGTATAATATGTACAAAATATAAATGCTTTTACCTTGATAATTTTTGATCATCATACTAAAAACTGGAAAGATGATCCTTTATGCATTTCTGCGTGCCTTTTCATAAAATTAACATAATTCTTCAATAAAACTCAAGACACGCACGACAAACAAAAAATATAAACATTCTCTCTCTCAAAAAATTCTTTTACATTCCATCAAAAATTGATGCCAACTTTTTTATCTAAACTTTTAACTCATCTCGTAAGATAAAAAATATAAAAAGCAAAGCAGACGAAAAAACAGCTTCGCTTCCATAGCAACGAGTCGCGTCTTATAAATAAATTAAATATCACAATTGCAAATATGCAAACGATTTTCTGTGAATAAACTGGGATAACTTAATTTATCAATTCCTAACATACTCCCACCTTTAATTTAGGCGGAAGCCAAATTAAACTTAAGATCACTTTTGATCAAATTAAGCCCTAATTCAAAATAAAAAATATGCAAATAAATAAAGATAATAACTAAACAATAATAAAATAATAATGAAACATTTAGAGTTCTAGAAAAGTCAATTCAGGGTTTTAGAAAAGTCATTTCAGAGTTCTAGAAAAAGTCATTTCAGAAGTCTCTGTACTACTCTACCACTTCTAGTTTTACTGTTACTCACAGTCTGGATTACAGGGTCATCAGGACTTGATATCTCTAATGAGTACAGCTTACGAAGTGGACGCACCAAGGTCCCTGAACTTGTTTTAACTTCAGCCACTCTAGCTGCTCCATCTCGACTTGGGAAAATCTTTACAATTTTTCCTATAGGCCAATAAAGTCTCTTTTGGTTTAGTTCTATCAAGACTACTTCACCTAGTCTGACAGCTTGTCCTTTCTGTTTTGATTTTTGGACCAATTCAGCTAAATATTCTTTTCTAAATCTATTTCTAAGTTGTTGCCGAATATTTTGACAGTGTTTATATCTAGATTGAAGTTTCTTTGAATCTATTGCATCTAAATCAGCAACACCTATTTCTTCAATGTCTTGCAAAAATGATGATGGAGTCAAAGGTATAAATTTATCTGTTTCTTCAAAAATATAGGTTAGAGGCCTTTTATTTACTGTTGCTTCGACATCACATAGAACAGTCATGAGTTCTTCAAAAGTTAAAGTTGAAGTGCCGAGTGTTCTGATCAAGGGAATTTTAACACATCTAATCAGACGCTCCCACCATCCACCCCACCAAGCTGCTGCTGGAGGGATGAACTTCCATTTAATAGGAGACAGTTCTTTTGAAGAAACTATTGCATTCCAATCCAATGATTTTAAAAGGTTATTGGTTCCTCTAAAATTTGAGCCATTATCAGAGTATATAGTAGTCGGCCTTCCTCTCCTGCATATAAATCTTCGAAGTGACTGAATGAATCCTTCCGCTGAGAGACTGGATACAAGTTCCAAATGTATTGCCCTATATACTGCACATGTAAAAAGTACAACCCAAACTTTGGATCTTTGCTTTACGAAAAGAGGGCCAAAAAGATCAGCTCCAACAACTTCAAAAACTTTGGAATCTCTGACTCGATCTAGAGGTAGGTGGATTGGAGGTGTAGTATATGGCTTTGTAGAGTATCTTTTGCATCTGTAACACTTAGACAATTGACTTCTAATGATGCTTCTAGAAGAAATTATCCAATATTTTTCTCTCAAAATGGATCCAACTGTTTGAAGTCCAGCATGACAATTCTTTAAATGACATTCTTGAATCAGACAATTCACTACATGATGTTTCGATGGTAATAAAATTGGATATCTGAAAGAAAACTCGTCATCTCGCTCTAATATCTTTGTTTTTACTCTTAACAAACCTTCTTGATCTTTCATAACCTTTAATCCTTTTATTGCATCAGTAGTATTACCAAAACTTTCAGATTGTATTATTGACCAGAGCGACCTTTCCGCATCTTCTTTTTCTTCAATTGACAATTCTGATGGAAAACATATATTTCTGTTTCTGCACTTCATTATGAATCTCTTCACCCAACATACGACATTAATAAATCTACCAAATTTTGAAATTCTACTATATATCATAAATTCATGTGAATTAGAACATAAAAGAGTAGGTACTGAAGTTTTCTTCTTTTCCATCATTACTAATTCTTCGTTGGGGCTTGTTTCTGAATGTGGCCAATTTTCTTCTGATAACTTCAACCATTCTGGTCCCTCCCACCATCTCATCTTCAGCAGCTGTTTAGGACTACATCCGCGAGAAGGTAGATCAGCAGGGTTGAGATGACCAGGTACGAAGTTCCATTGTTGAGATTCGGAAAATTTACAAATTTCTCTAACTCTATTGCCTACAAACGTTCCCCATTGATCATTTCTTCGAATCCAAGCGAGAACAGTCGAAGAGTCGGTCCAATACTTTACTGGTATGGAAATACAATTAAAGGCTTTCAAAACAAATTTAGTCAACCTTATTCCTAAAATACAAGCAAGAAGCTCTAAACGTGGTATGGTTACATTTTTCTTTGGTGCAAGACGAGACTTAGCTCCTAAAAGTTGTACAAAGACTGCGTCTTTATCTTCACAACGTAAGAAAACTGCTGTTGCATAAGCTCTGGTACTTGCATCACAAAATGTATGAATAGACCATTTTTCTTTACAACCATAGCCTACACGTCTATTTATCTTCACGTCATTTAAATACTTGAGTTCGCTATACCATTTTTGAAAATTATTCCGGATTTCTTCTGGAAGTGGAGCATCCCAATCTAATTTCGTCGACCAGGCGTCTTGAATTATCAGTTTGGCTGGCAACAATGCTGGGGCTAAAAATCCTATTGGATCGAAGATCCCTTGGGTTACAGCTAATATCTTTCTTTTCGACAGATTTTCTATCTCATCACTAAATTTATAAGCGATCTTCAAACTATCTTCCATTGTGTCCCACTTCAACCCTAAAACCGGAACTATCGTTGTTACACTTTTGCTGAGCACCTTCTTTTCGTTAAGGAAACTGCTGTCTTCACTTTTAATTGGTCCGAATTCCCACATTCTTAATTCCATTTTCGCATCAGCCATGATTTCTGTAGATTTTGAAATAAAATTTTCTAGTTCAGGCACATTGTCGACTGAAGTAACGCAGTTATCTATATAGTATGATTTCATAAGCTTCTCAGCTATCTGTTTGTTTTCTTCATCAACATTACTCAAATGATATCTTATAACTGCACCTAGCAAAAATGGGCTACAAGTTGCTCCAAAAACTACTCTATTGTGTTGATAAACTTGAAATTCGTCAGGACTCTTCCACCATAAAAATCGCAAGAAATGCCGATCTGATTCTTTGACTTCAATTTGAAGAAATGCTCTTCTTATATCAGCTACTACCCCAACAGCTTTCTCACGAATTCTTATTAACACTGCAGGAATTTGTTCGATGAGGTTTGGTCCTTTGAAGAGGCAATCATTTAAAGAAGGAGACCTCCCCACCTTACACGATGCATCAAAAACTGGTCGAACACTTGTAGTAAAACTATCTGGTTTGATGACGGGATGATGAGGTAAAAAATGTCCTGGAATCTTGAGTGTTTCATCTAGTACTTTACTGATAACGCCTTCTTCTTCCCATTCACAAAAAACTTTAGCATATTCTTCAAACATTTTCATTGATTTTAATTTCTTTGTTGAATTTATCAATCTTCGTTCCGCTATGTGTCTATCTGAGGGAATCTCACGTTTGCAGTTAATCCAAGGAAGACCTACAATATAGCGACCTTCTATATTTCTATCAACTTCTTTTATAAAATTATCATGAGCGAGTTCTTCTTCTTCTGCTTTAGACAAAGTTTGACAGGGATCTGTTATACCAATTGTCTCTAACTTCCATAATTCTGGAATCTTCATATCTTTTAAAGCTAGGTTCGTGATAAACATATTTCCATAATTTAGGCAAGACTGTGATGTACTTTCTAAACGACCACAAAGTGTCCATCCAAACTTTGTCTCTATTGCTGTAAGACCGCTCTTTAACTGTTTTACTCGACCTGTAAGAAGTTGTCCGTAGTAATCGCTTCCAATCAAAATTTCAATTTTTGGACTTCCTGCTCCTAAATCTGTGATCCATAGTTTATTTTGTTTAAGCTCTTTAATTACTGATTCTTTTGGTATCCGAGGAATATAGTTACAAATTATATCTTGATCCAAAAGTTCTAAGACTTCTTTCGTTTGTTTCTGTCTATCAGAAGAACTTAACTCAACTTGGAATTTATTGTGAGATTTAGCTTCTGTTTGCGTACCACCAAACAAAGTGTGTACAATAGCTTCAGAAGAAATGGGATGTAAACCTAACTCTTCAGCTGTACCTTTTAAAATATAGCTCTTTTGCGACCCACAATCAAGTAACGCTCGTACTTTCTTTGTTATTCGACCTTTAATAACTATTTCTAAAGTCATAAGGGCTACTTCAGCAGAACACTGCTTACTTGCTATGGTGCTTTGAATAACTTCTGGGGTCTTAACTGTATTTCCTGGTTCTTTACACATTGAAATTTCAGGGCATAATAACTCGGTATGGGGTTTAGAACAAACGTGGCAACGAATAAAAACTTTGCAAACTTTAGCGTGGTGACCAAAACGAAGACATTTTAAACAGCAATTTTTATTCTTAATTTTGGCCTTCCGTTCATTAAAGGAAAGAGATCTAGCCCTAACACAGTCCTTGCTTTCATGAGATTTACTGCAAAATAAACGAAGGCGTTCTTTTGCGCTAAATAGCCCTGCCGCAGTAGGTATTTTACTTTCTGCTTTTCTTAACTTTTCTTTAGGTTTGTCTTTAAAGCCCAGCTCTATAAAACTCGATTTGGCTAATTTGAATCTTTCCTCGTTTGCAACTTCTTGTTTCAGAAATTCCATCAAACTTACTATATTTGCTTTTGTTGACAATGCATTATTATTACTAACAGTGTTTGATGTGATTGAAATATTATATCGCTGCCATGCTTTTAATACATCTTCCGATAAGCTAGATTCTATCATGGGATAGAGCCACGCCGAATTGCTTTCTAAACTTAAACCCATTGATTCTAACGATCTTAAATATGCCTCGACTTTCGTGAATAAATCTGATAAGGGAAGTTTATCTTTGCCGTGCGCCTGTACATTAGCTACAATCAATTTTAGGAATTCTCTAACGTACACTTCTATTAGTAAATCTTTATTTCCAAAACGCTCTTGAAATGCCTCGACAGCTTTGGGGTAATTAACTGCGGTCATTGGATAACTCTCTAACAAGCGCCTGGCACTGGTTCCAGGTTCTACCGATTGGATAAGATACTGAAATTTGTCACTATTATCCAAATCTATGTCTTCATGAATTTTCTGAAACTGGGACCAAAATGAAAGATAATTTATTAACTGCGAATCGAATGGCTTAATATTCAATTTAGGTAATTTATAATGCTTTGATTTGGAATAACCGTGATCTGTGCTTTTTTCACTATCATCTTGATTACGTTTATTTGTACCCAATGCTTCGCTAACTTTACTCTTAATGGTAATAAATTGATCTGAATAACTTTCATTTTCCACTACTTCATTTTCAATAGCCTCTTCATCGCATTTATCATCATCTAACATGAGTTCAATTATAGCTTCATCAATAGCTTTAATTTCATGAATCAAATTTTCTAATTTACTAAAACCGTCTAAAATTTTGTCCTTATCTAATGACTCGCTGTTAATTTCTTCATTCAAAACATTTAAAGTTCTGGTAAATGACGAACGTAGTGGTGTACGCTTTTTCTTTAGCTTATTCATCTTAGAAAAATTAAGTAGTAATGCACAGCTTATGAAAACACTATACGCTATAAAAACAATTCAATATCTCAACAGTATTATTCAAATGTCCGTGCTCGGGGCGCCAGATTTGTTCTGTAAACAATCAAAACTTATTTGGGTTCAAAAATCTTCTAAATATTCTTGAATTTTCTTTTTAAAAATTTTATTACATACTTAGAATTATAGAATAAAGAAATATTGAATTCAAATTATTTACATACTATGTACAAAATGTATAATATGTACAAAATATAAATGCTTTTACCTTGATAATTTTTGATCATCATACTAAAAACTGGAAAGATTATCCTTTATGCATTTCTGCGTGCCTTTTCATAAAATTAACATAATTCTTCAATAAAACTCAAGACACGCACGACAAACAAAAAATATAAACATTCTCTCTCTCAAAAAATTCTTTTACATTCCATCAAAAATTGATGCCAACTTTTTTATCTAAACTTTTAACTCATCTCGTAAGATAAAAAATATAAAAAGCAAAGCAGACGAAAAAACAGCTTCGCTTCCATAGCAACGAGTCGCGTCTTATAAATAAATTAAATATCACAATTGCAAATATGCAAACGATTTTCTGTGAATAAACTGGGATAACTTAATTTATCAATTCCTAACACTTATATCAACACGGGCTATTTTACTTCAGGTTCTTCATACACACTAATCTTGTAGTTACGTTTTATTATGAAATTTTCTTTCAGTATAATAGTGTGTATATCATATTATTTAAAATACCCTGTAAAATTCATGTTGTATGAAAGTTAAAATTTTCGAGATGAGCTCACTGCTTTAAAACTGCGATTATTTTTCTCCCATTCATATATTTACACGCACTACTAAGTTTCAAAATTTCCCTCGTTTCGAGTACATCCATTAATTACTCTTCTTCGATGACATACATATCTGGTATCCACATCATAGATTGTACGCAGAAAGTAACAATGTTTTTTCCGGAAACAACGCTTTAAAGTTGGATAATAGCAAAAGAGCAAATTCCGGATCCGAAACAGCATCTTTGCTCATTCATGCTGAAAATCTTTATCGTTAACGTTTCTTTTCTTTTTTTTTCAGAAACAGTATTTTATTCTTTGTTTCAAAATTAGAAGCATTACAAAACGATAATAGATGATCAAAATCACACAGTAACACTTTAGAATACGCCATTTAAAAGTAGGATAAGTAACTCAACTACTAAGTTAAAAATTTGCAGTAAACTGTCGTAGTCATTCGACCGTTTTTATTAAAAAAAAAAAAAAAAAAAAAAACCCGATAACATAATGTAATTAAAATCTACTATTCTGACCGTAATATGGACAATAATATGGTCAGAGGTTATATAATCGTTTATACATGTTATATAATAGAGAGTGGCTTATAATTGTTTTCTATATAAACTGTCGGATCACTGTTAAAAACTTGTGCAGTCATTCGACTGGTTTCTTTTTTTTCTTCCAAAAACAGTTACTTAGTCGTAATTTACTTTATTCTGACCTTAAAATGGACAACAATATACTCAGAAAAGTCTTAAATTACGGTTGTGTAACCGTTTTCGATAAATCTCTGAGATTTACCGAGTGCAGTAGAAGCTCTTTAATCCGACAATTTCGTATGCCACAGCTATGCTGAATTACAGATTTTGACGGAATGCATTTTTTTATAGAAACCTGTGCAAATTGTATAAATATCTGATAATACTTTTTTATATTTCGGCATTTTAACAACTGAAAACATTAAAAAAACATACAATATAAACTTAAAATCTAATTATTTAATATATGGAGCACTCTATGCGTATATTACGTTGTGCATGTAGTAGAAAATTACTAGAAACATTGCATTCTTAAAAACTCTCTGACATCCCTACTCTTGCTTCCGCGATTCGGATTTCATCTTTAAAAAAATCCTTACAGATTATATGCCGATTTGTATGTTCAACAGCGTTGCAGTTTTTTTTTCTTTTCGATTAAGCAAGCTATACGAATGTATCTAATGCATTAGAAGTCTGTTTTCAAGGTACTTTAGATTAATCTGTCATGTCTCCTTCTAATTCCGATTCCACTTCCTGAATCTGGGTTTCTTGTGGGTGCTCTCAATTTAGTAATCCCAGTGAACAGTGATCACCCGTGATCACTGGGATTAATGAACAGTGAACAGTGTTCACTGGGATTACTGGGAGAAAAAAATCGCGGACTCGAGTATCAGATTATAGAATGTGCCGAATCATAGAATGCCCGATGAAGGCGATTCAACAGTACTTCGCAAAGGAAAGTATTCCAAAAATATTGCATTTCCATAATTTATTTTGTAATTGTGATTTTTTTTTAAATGTATCCAATCCTTTTCGATAACAATATATAGAAAAAACAGACTTTTTTTTCCCCTTTCAATGATTACTATATTCAATAAATTCGAAGTCAATTTTGTGGAAACTTTTTACAAAATGAGGAAATTTCGGACTTTTGCGTTTAAAGACTCTTTTAGACATTTATTAAGTTATTAAATCATAAAGAATTCCGTGATCCGCCCAAAATATAATTATCTGTCTCGCCAGACAAAAAATATGGAATTTGTTTGACCTAGATTTGTTTAATATGATCAGTAATAGCAACAAAACACGCTATAAGGGAATGTGATTTTGAACATGAAATAAGAAAGCTTACAATAAATCTAACTTTATTAATTGCTTAATTAGAAAATCCTTTTAAACTGCTTGAATAAAATGTATTTCATATGTGATACTGTATAATTTATTAAATAATTTAAAAGCAAATATTATGAAAACTAAAGAAATCAGACAAGACTTGATTCTCTCAAGATAAATAAGAATTACAATTGTTTAGAGTTTTCAAAATTCACCCAATATTAATTATTTTAAAATTGGCTTTAAGATTATGAAAAGTCATCTGTAATTTGCAATGGGCAGACATGAAAAAGGAGTATTAATATGGGAATATATAATTTTTCGCCTGAAGCTCCTTTAAATGTAAAATTAAAAATCTTTTTTCCGCAACTAAATTGGTGTTTTATCAATATGCAATTGATATTATGAATATTTCGCATCGGAATAATAAAACATTTAAATTACTTCTAAATGGAGCTTAAAACAATAAAATATATTCGTGATTTTTTTTTTTTTTTTTTTTTTTTTTAAAGATTATTTACACAATTTAAACGGTGAGAAACATTTTAGAATTTGCGTCGTAACTTTGTGTTGGTTGCAGATATCTGTTTTCGAAAGTTTTTAAAATAATTTTATACAAAATATTTTAAAGCGAGATATTTTTACTTGCCTACTGTGAAGCCGGATGGAAAAATTATATGAAATTCTTTATATTTAATTTTTGTGCATTTATATACAGATGAATCTAATAAGATCCATTAATCTTCGTAAACTGTAAAAAAAAAATTATTTTTATTTTATTTTATTTATTTATTTATTTATTTATTTATTTATTTATTTATTTATTTTTATTTATTTATTTATTTATTTATTTATTTATTTATTTGACATTGAAAAATTTTCAGACATTTTCAGAAAATCCATATTTTTACAAATGGTTTCTGCTTTTTAAGCGCATAATGTATGTTTTTGAAAAGATAAATAACGTCAAATACAATATTCTTCGTATCAAATAAATAATATGTCAATTTTTAACATGTATATTTAAACATGTGTTTCAAATAAAAATTATGTCAAATACAGTATTTTTGTAGTAGTAATAGTAGTAGTAATAGTAGTAGTAGTAGTAGTAGTAGTAATAATAATGATGATGATGATGAAGTGGGAGCTTCTTACTCCTACAGCACGGCTGCTATATGTCCCATTTCTAAACTCCGGCGATAAAGACAAGGTCCTATAGCACGGCTGGTATAAGTCCCATATCCCATTATAGTGCCCGGCTGCTATATATCCCACGCAGCTAGATGAAAGCTTGGCTAAGGACTGACACTTAAGAACTGAAGTGAGGAGAACGATGGCTGTCGTTTCGAGAGAACGAAGCGGAATTGCGAATTCAGATATGATGGAATGTTAAACTACGATATTTGAAATGTCTGTGATTTAATTGTGGATAGACTTGTATAAATAATATTCTTTTTGTAAATATTTAATAGTTAATAGAAGTTCTAAACTTTTAACGGTGTCAGAATCGACTTTATGTCTCTCAGTTTACTTATCATTTAGAGAGCTTAAGATTCTACAACAACAACAACAACAACAATAATAATAATAATAATTATATTTATAATTGTAATTATAATTATAATTATAATTATGATTATGATTATAATTATAATTATAATTATAATTATAATTATAATTATAATTATAATTATAATTATAATTATAATTATAATTATAATTATAATTATAATTATAATTATAATTATAATAATGTAAATTTTGTAACATGCTCCGAAACATTCTCAACCAAAACTTTTTTTAAACTCCACTTTAAAGCTTGATTTGAATCCCATGAATCACAATCATAATTCAAAGGAATTTTCAATACAAAATTACAAAACTCCATCCTCAAAAAAGTATCCTTTATCCGTTATCATCTTTTAAGATTTCAAAAACTATTAGAGCCAGAAAATTGTTCTTTTGCTACGGCAAGAATTTTGCAAAATAAGTGCTGCATTCATCTTAATGGAAAAAGGAGAACATAGCAATAATACCTTCAGAACACTCTATGAATGGATTTCCGACCTTTTCCTATCGTTTTCGTAAAAGAACCTTAGTCTTCTATCGCACAGGAAACAAGATATGAGAACAGGAAAGTTTCTTGTCTTCTTCGCCGAAAAGACATGGATAGTTTTATGAAAATACTTCGATGATTATCCTTTTTTTCCCCCTATCGACATATTCGTCATTTTTTTATAAGATTCCCGAAGTTTTTATTGATAAATAATTATGTCTAAAAATTCACAGAAGAAAGTTTTAAATAATACCAGAATTTGAAATTATTTTTTATGAATGATTGTATCTGAAAGCTCGCAGAAGAAAGTTTTAAATAATATAGTATTTGAAATTATTTTTAAAACATTTTTAGGGGATTAAAAAAAGAGTTATATTAGTCAGACATGGCAATCCCAAAACCTTTTTTTTATCTTATACATGTTAATACTTACTGAAAAATGCAACATAGCAGTGCTACCGGTTAGATTGTTTACACCAAAATCTAGTCAGCAACAACTTATGTTAATTTCTAACTGAATCTGAAGTTTGATGAAATTAAATTACTTCTAAATGGAATTCAGATCAAATATATTCTGATTCTAGTTTTTCTTCCTTTTTAAGATAATTTACGTAATTTAAATGGTAAAAAATCCTCTGAGAAATTGTGTCATAATCTTTGTCGTGGTAGCAGATATCGGTTTTCGAAATTTATTATTTTACACGAAGTATTTTTTAACGCTATATTTTTACTTGATTACTGTGAAGCCAAATGGAAAGATTAATGAAGTTCTTTATATATATTTATTGTACATTTATATGAAGATGAATCTCATAAGCTACATTATTCTTCTTAAACTCTAAAAATTTTTACATCTTTTTTTTTTTTTTTTTTTTTCTAACTTATATTAAAGAGATTTTCAGAAATTTTGAAAAAATTCATGTTTTTACAAATGAATTTTTGTTTTTTTTTTAAGTATACAATATATGTTTCTATAAAGATAAATTATGTGAAATACAGTATTTTTTGTGCCAAGTAAATAATAATAGTAATAATGTAGATTTTTAACATATATATTTAAACAAGTGTTTCAAAAATAAACTAAATGAAATACGGTATTTTTGCACCAAATAAGTAATAGTAATAATAATAATAATAATAATAATAATAATAATAATAATAATAATAATGTAAATTTTTAAGATGCCCTGAAGCATTCCCAACCAAAACTTTTTTTGAACTCCACTTCAAAGCTTCATTTAAATCCCATGAATCGTAATCATAATTCAAAGGAATTTTCTATCCAAAATTACAAAATTCTATCCTCAAAAAAAGTATCCTTTATCCATATTATCTTTTAAGATTTCAAAAACTATTAGAGCCAGAAAATTGTTTTTTTGCTACGGCAAGAATCTTGCAAAATAAGTACTGCATTCATCTTAATGGAAAAAGGAGAACATAGCAATAATACCTTCGGAACACTCTATGAATGGATTTCCGACCTTTTCCTATCGTTTTCGTAAAAGAACCTTAGTCTTCTATCGCACAGGAAGCAAGAAAGAACAGGAAAGTTTCTTGTCTTCTTCGCCGAAGAGACTTGGATAGTTTTATGAAAATATTATACTTCGATGATTATCCTTTTTTTTCCACTATCGATATATTTGTCATTTTTTTATAAGATTCCCGAAGTTTTTATTTATGAATAATTATATCTAAAAACTTACAGAAGAAAGTTATAAAAAACACAGAATTTGAAATTGTGTTTTATGAATGATTGTATCTGAAAATTCACAGAAGAAATTTTTAAATAATACAGTATTTGAAATTATTTTTTAAAAACTTTTTTCAGAAATCAAAATAATAATAATAATAATAAAGTGCAGTACATATTTTTGTTAATTTCTTATCTTACTTCCTAATGCTAACTTAATCTTTCGAGGGACGGTAATACACAATTTAAACTACTTAGTTTCAATCCCCAATTACGGGAAAAAAATCTCAAATCAAATTTTATTTTCATAATGTACGTGAAGAAAGCAAAGCATTTATTTATTTTCAAATGATCTTGCTCTTGTAGCAATCATTTGTTTTATCATTTTAACAACAACGTTATTTTGCACCTGGAAATGTTAAGACATATGTGTATTTTCACATTGTATTTTCAGAGGTGCATGGAAAGCATTCATTATATTAAACATATTAACATATCAAACATATTAACAAGCCATTTTCTTCATCAAATATAAATTCTCATTTTTATTTTTCTTATTTTTTCTTATTTTTATTTTTAGATTTTTTATTTTTTATTATATTTAAACATGTGTTTCAAATATAAATTATGTCAAATACGGTATTTTTGCACTTAATAATAATAATAATAATAATGCAAATTTTTAACATGCCCCTGAAGCATTACCAACCAAAACATTCATTAAACTCCACTTCAAAGCTCGATTTGAATCATAATCATAATTCAAAGGAATCTTCATTACAAAATTACAAAATTCCATCCTCAAAAAAAAGTATCCTTTATCCATTATCATCTTTTAAGATTTCAAAAACTATTAGAGCCAGAAGATTGTTCATTTGCTACGGCAAGAATTTTGCAAAATAAGTGCTGCATTCATCTTAATGGAAAAAGAAGAACATAGCAATAATATCTTCAGAACACTCTATGAATGGATTTCCGACATTTTCCTTTCGTTTTCGTAAAAGAACCTTAGTCTTCTATCGCACAGGAAACAAGATATGAGAACAGGAAAGTTTCCTGTCTTGTTCACCGAAAAGACATGTATAGTTTTATGAAAATTCTTCGATGATTATCTTTTTTTTCCCCTATAGACATATTCGTCATTTTTTACAAGATTCCCGAAGTTTTTATTTATAAAACATTATATCTGAAAATTCATAGAAGAAAATTTTAAATAATACAGAGTTTGAGATTATTTGTCATGAATGTTTGTATCTGAAAACTCGCTGAAGAAACTTTTAAATAATACAGTATTCGAAATTATTGTGAAGTGGTGCATAAGTCAATAATTGATACCACTAGTGGTTGACCCGTAAGCTTAGCATTATGTTTTCCTGCACCCAATTTTTCATGTTTTCATACTTTTGATTGTAGGACAAACACAATGCTAAGCCTACGAGTCAACCACTAGTGGTATCAATTTTTGACTCATTAGATTCCGCCATTAATACTGTTTTATAAAATAAATGATTTTTTCTTGTGCTCGATTACATAGGCTTTTGTGGGGTTCTTGGAGTATAATACGTACAGGATACGGATACTATAATGCGCTCTGATACAATATCTGTGTTCAGTGTACTGGAATAATACACAAGTCGGAAATTTCAACATTCATACTTACATGTATCTAGCTTAAGAGTATACAAATGTTCCTAACATAAAAATATGCAATTGTTTATCACTCAACAAAACATAAAGTTTGTAAAATATTTTACAAACACAAAAGAATCTTTATTCTATGAATTTTGTTTACTTTCTATATCTTTCATAATAATAATAATAATAATAATAATAATAATAATAATAATAATAATAATAATAATAATAATAATAATAATAAAATAATAATAATAACAATAAATAATAATCATAAAAAGCCATTATCGCATTGATGCGATTACAAATTCCCAATATATTTGTTCTTTGTACAATTGTACCGCCTGTATCTTTCCCACTAAAATGGCATTATTGCACATATCTTGGGCTTTAACATGCTTGTGTAATAGATAATACAGGATATACCAATACTGCAATATGTACTGGTTCAATATATGTGTTCAATGTTCTTGGAACAATATACAAGACCAAACTTGCAACATTCCTGCTTACCTGTACCTATCATAAGCAGAATTCTCGTTGGTGCTCGCCACTGCGCCAAATTGCGACAAGATGCTCCATTTGGCGATTAAAAGAATGATCAGATTCGCCAAATTGCGAATGCTCAATTTTTGACCAATTGTTAGTTGTATGCAAAGTATCATTGGCCGATCAATTTTTAGTGTATGTTTTCATTACGGTAGATCAAAAATAGCTGATTTTATTTTTAGTGAAAATGCTAAAATAATGTCTGAAACACTTAGATATTTAGGAAACATTTAGAATGTACTTTCTTTTAGTAGTTTCTACAGCGGCATTTTATTACAATTTAAAAAAATGAGGTTATTCTATAAGGTTTTTTTTTTAAAGAAGGGACACAATAAGAAATTAAATCTACATTTTTCAGTGTTTCACGTCGAATCTATTTTGCTAACATTTTTTTCATTTGGCGGCTGTTTTTTATTTCTTATTCGCTAAATCGCTAATGTTAGTCAAAAGCCAGCGAGAACCCGATCATAAGACAAATGCTCCTAACAAAAAATATGCGATTTTCTTTTCTCTCTCTCTACAAAACCTAAATTTTACAAAATATTTTGCAAACATACAAAAGAGTCTGAAAGTACAATTTTTTATCGAAATTTTCCCCATGCGAAGAACATTTTGTTGCTTTACTCAATACTACATAATAATACAACATTAATGCATCATCGTAATCAATACACCAAATGCAAATTCCGTTTATTACACAAAGCATTTTTGCCATTTTTCTGTACCATGGCATATGCAAACTATCTTTCTCCATTTGAAAATGGTCACATTAACTTATTTACTTCCTGCGTCTTTCAGAACAAAAAAGGCATAATCGCATCTTTTTACAAGATGCCCCAAACATTAAAGTCGAAAGTAGGGAATCACTTACCAATCATCCCCAATCATCCGGACAGAGAAATCCCATTTTTTCCCATTTTTTATCCTTTTTTTTTACCCTCTCTCTCCCCAGGATTCATAGGAAAATAATAGCCTGCTGCATTTTTCTTAATGGGGGATCGAGTACAAAGCAGTAATAGCAGGCGAACACGCTACTAGAGCACTTCCGACTTTTTTTGTGCGCCTTTCTTTAGAAGAGGAAACCTTTCGAATGAAAGATATGGAAAGAATATATTTTTTTCCATTTATGCTTCATATAAGATCGCTATATACTATTCAATCATCGATAAAGAATTTTGTTAATCTTCTGTTGATAGAAAATCAGCCTTTTTTTTTTCTTTTTTTTCCAGCTGCAAAAACATAAAAACATCACTTCCTATCATAGTTCATTTTTGTTTCAATTTTATTCATGTTAAAACTTTATTTTTTTAGAAATTTTGCGACATTTATTGCGGGATGTTATAATTTTTAGATTTCAATTTTAGATCAATGATCGGTTGCAGATCTCTGTTTACCAGTCAGTCATCGTTAAAGAATTTCGTCAATCGTTCGCTAATTTACTATAAAGTCTTTTTTTATTATTATTATTATTAAAGACGATTTTTCCGCTACAGTCATTTTTATTATTTTCTGTAACAGTTAATTTTTGTTTTAAATCTGTCTCGACTCGAATCCGAATGCAAGGTATGGAAAGAATATTTTTTTCATTTATGTTTCACATAAGATCGCTGTATACTATTCAATCACCGATAAAGAATTTTGTTAATCTTCTGTTGATAGAATATCAGTTTTTTTTTTTTTTTTTTTTTTTTTTTTCCCTGAAAAAACATAAAAATATTGTTTTCTATCACAGTTCATATTTGTTTCAGTTTTATTCCTGTTAAAACTTTATTTTTTCTGTAATTTTCCAGCATTCATTGCGAGATGTTATAATTTTTGGATATCAATTTTAAATCAATGATCAGTTGCAGATCTCTGTGTACTAGTCAATCATTGTTAAAGAATTTTGTTGATCCTTCTCTGATGTGATATAATGTATTTTTATTATTATTATTATTAAAGACAATTTTTTAGCTACGGCAACAGATGTCATTTTTATTACTTTCTATAACAGTTAATTTTTGTTTTAAATCTGTCTAAGTTTAAACTTAAAATTTACACAAAATATTCCCACATTCCTATATTCCTTATTCTGATAGCTTTAAATCTTAATCATACCAATATTACGTATATTACGTTAACAGCCTATTAGAAAATTCTATATGCACTTAAATTACAGTAAAGATTTATGTCCTCTGTCGATGGAATATCAGTTACAGTGCAACTTCAATTATCCGAGTTAATTGGAACCACTAATACCTCGGATATCGGAAATCTTGGTCAACAGAAATTGAATATAAAAACTCACAGTGTTCGCGAATTTAACATCAGACTAAAAAACATAAGACATTTTTATAGATGAAAAATATATGTATATAATATATAAAATTGTGGTTAACAGCTCGACAAATTTAAAAAAGAAATCCACTGTCGCCAATCAAGTGATTAGGATATGTAATTGTCTAATAACAATCCATCTGGTGACGGGTCTGGCGATTAGTAGGCTTTGGAAACAAAATCAGGCTTCGATTTTGTGGCTCGGTTAACAGAAACCACGATTAATCGAAGTTCTACTATACTTAAGGGAAAAAAAAACAGAAAAAAAAAACAGAGAAAAAGACAAGTAGAAGAAAAAGGAAAAAAAGAGAAAAGAGGGGGGGGGGGGAAGGAGATTTTCAGATGGGAAAAAAAAGGCAAATCATTTTTATAACTTATTAGGATACTTTTTTTGAATACAAATCTATCTTATCACAAAATACTGCCATGCTTGTTACGAACATTTGTGATTTTTTACCAGAGTCTTGTTTTCAATATACTTTAAACACTGATATCAATGACAAAAAATATCGACATCGAAATAATTCTGACACATCGGATTTTTAAAAATATCATAATTTCATATAGGTTTTTGAAAATTTTTAAAAATTTATTTAATGAATTTTATATAATGAGTTTTTAAAGTGGAAACATTTTTAATTGGGTAAAATCTATTTTAAAATAATAAAAAAAGATTTTTAGGAGTATAACTAATACTTGAAAATTTACAAATCCCGTCTAATATAATTCCTAAGATTCTTCATCGAACAATTTTAAATTTTTATAGGATTTTAAAAAATGAAACTTGTTTTTTTATGCATTCAAAAAATGAATTATTGAGTTTTTCTATTGAAAATTTAAAAGTTCATCACAGTTTCAGTATACAGATGGCCCTCTAAGCTCATTTTACTCATTAAGAATGATAGAAGAACAAGACAAATTTTTATTTGAGTCGTTGAGTGATAGCTATTGTGTTTCCCTTCAAAAACTTACAAAATATACAGGGTGTCCAACAAATAAGACCCCAATTTCAAAATTAAATTTCTCCAAAAGAAAGATCGTTTGAACTATTCGGTAAACGGTTTGTTTATTAGGTAAGCTGTAAAAATCTTATATAGAAGTTTCTAATGGTGAATATTTTGAAAATATTGTGTTCTGATTGCAAAGAATGCTTGATTTAACATTTTTCTTGTTTTAGATTGCTTGCAGAGAACGAGTTTTTCGGCTTACAGTGCTATATTTTAACGACTTTTGGAATTTTAAGTGATTTTGAAATTTCAAAGATTTAGTTCTATCGATCTTTGTTGTTGAGAAATTTAATTTTTAAATCGGGGTTTTATTTGCTGGACACCCTGTACATACATGATGTCCCAAAATCAAGCATTTAAAAAGATATTCAATAATTCCTTAGCGTAGTTTGTTTACTTAATTTAATGTTTCCTTTAGTATTAATATAATAGATTTTATAACAGCATTAAAAAATTGAAAATGTTAAAAGCGTCATAGATAGAAACTTTTAATGTCTTTTTACTTAACCCTTCCGAGTCTGTTGTACTATTAATAGAACAAGTCTTTTAATGGAATATTATTTTGTTTTTACAAATACTTTTGTTACTATTTACATGTAATAATGTTAGTGTGACTTACAATTTTGATTTACTGTGTGACTTCATTTATGTTTAGGCATTTAATAATAATAATTATTATTATTTGCTTAATTCTCTTTGTGCCGTTTACGATTCTTTTACTTCACACATATATTTCACTCTTTAAATTTAAAATAAAAGTTACTTTCCTGAAAGATTCATGTGTAATAAAGTGTAAAAAATATTAGAAAGTTGTAATATAAGTTAAATCTTATGGTAATACAATATTCGCTAAACATCTACAAAAATTCTTCCTTAGCCTATTGTCATAATGAATATGAATTGAAAAGTGCACAAAACAACAATATTCGTTATCTATCAGGCAGTGAAATATTTGTTAAGTAGTAATTAATCTATTTAGATAGCTAGTGTTAATGTTCTTAACGTGAAAGTAATTTTTTCTAAAAACTGACAAAAAATTCGGATCCGAAAGAGTTAATCACATGAGTGATAAGTTTGATATAGACCGATAGGCTATAAATAATATGTAAGATTAATACTAAATAATATGTATGTTATGAAAAAATACACTTAGCTCTTTTCACATTTTTTAAATTTTAAATTTATTGAAAAATGTAATATAAATAAAATTAATTATTCAGTGCAACGAGAAATATACTAAATTCGCTAAGTTAGCAGAGATAGTAGTAACTTTGGCCATTACTGTTGCTGATGCAGAGAGAGGATTTTCAAAGGAAAAAAAATGGGCAGATAAGAAAAGAATCAAACGTCAAACAATAATTGATAATTTTTTTTTTCGCCTGAAGTAGCTGAATCGAATAAAATTATCAGCAAAAGTACTCGGATGTAAGAAATAAAATATGTCAGGCAAATATTTGTTATTAAATAAAATAGAGTGCACAAAGATATGAAAAAGTATACTACAATATTAATTACATTATTTTATGTTACTAAACATTATCGATTATTAAATATGTGTAGGATATTTTAGCACTTTGACTAATAATCACTTCCCTAGTGTGTATTGATTAAATATTATTGAGTATTATTGTATTATTTCTTCTCCAATTTAACTTCACAGCAAAAGTTTCAATCTGTTTACATTATTTTGAAATGTAAACATCGAATCATGTCCTTTTGTGGCCAAAATCGCAATTATGTTGCTGAGTTCTAGCTGGCTTTTGACCAACCTTAGCGAACTGACAAATAAGAAATGAAAAACATTAACTATATGAAAAGCAATGTCAGTAAAATAGATTCGATATCAAACACTAAAAAATCTATTATTGTGTCATTTTTTTTTCAATATGTTAAAAAAAATTTCTCTACTTGACGCTTGATGCTTGTTACATTGTTTAGCTTTCGATACGACTCCAGCCCATAACTGATAATAGAAATATACCTATAGCATAATCCTTTCTGTATCTTTAGCTGTTGCTAAACTGTTGTTTTGCTGTTGTTGAATTGGTATTGAGACAGTATCTTTATAAATAAAGTAATGTAAATTGGACGGAGAAATTGAATACGTAAAGCAACACCAATCTTTCAGCTACTGAATTGTATATGCACACCACACACACATAAAGAGCAGAAATTGAGCACTCGCAAATTTGGCGAATTTCATTGTTCGTTAACTCTGTAAATGAAGCATTTTGTCGCATGGCAAGCGACAGCAAAAACCCAGTGTTACAATATGAATTATAAAAAAAAGGGAAAGAATGGAGGCTCAGATATGTAGAGCTATGGCACAGACTTTTATAAATAATAATAATAATAATAATAATAATAATAATAATAATAATAATAATAATAATAATAATGCTTCTTTTTTTGACAAACCTGGATTTTAGAAACAAACGCGACACGCACGGCGACAAAAATTGACGGTTTTGTACGATTACATTTCTTCTTCAATCAAATAATCAAATAATCAAAATAAAAGAATGAGCATAAAATTATTTTATTCTATAAAATGCCGGTCGACGAATTTTCTTTACTTTTTTTTCTATTTTGAGTGTCTAGACTTCGTAACTTTTATTTTATTGATAAATTTTTTGGAGTTTATTATTTTTCAAATAAATTCTACAAAGCCTTTTCGAAATTAAAAAATACAAAATACAAAATGATTAAATTAATAAAATAAATCCAGTAGAACTTGTAAAAATTATGTTGCTTGGAATTAGAAAAAAAAAATTTATTTTAGGCAATTTTGTGTATTGAGGTAGTGGGTATTCTTTAGGTGGGATTGTCAAAATTTTCTATTTCGCATCGCATTCTGTTACAGGGTTTTCAGGTTTTACTACATTTTAACAATTTAGCTTGAATGAATTGAAAAAAAAATTATTTTCTTTAAATTATTTTCTTTCGTTGCGATGATATATTAAGTATAGGAGAAGAAGTCGGCCCCCAGTTCTTGGGTATGCAAATAAAGTAAAGGTCAGACAACAGTTGGAAAAAAAATGTACGATCATTTTTAAAGTTAAATTAACGCCATGTGTACATTAACACATAAGTAGTTAAAACGTGAGGCTTGGTACAGTGTAGACAAAAATTCCACGAAAAAAAAAGGAAAAGTATTGTCAGTAAATTTCCCAGTTTTTCCACAAAACTTCCGTTTAGGTGTTCCAAAATTTTCAAAATGAAAATTTTCCGCAGGAACTTTCAAAACAGGAACTTTCTGTTTGTAGAAATAAAAGTGAGCAACAGAACAGTATTTTTTTTTTTTTAACTAAATAATAATTATATATACTGATGCATAGTTACATGTAATCGTTATTTGTAATGAATATTATTATGCATATTTTCTGTCGATTTAAACACCAATACTCGTGGTTAGACGATGAATGCTTTGTCCTCTTCAGGGATGTAGTCGTAAAAATAACAGATATTATACGTTATAAGCAGAGGGTATACGCTCAAGGCAGAGGGTATACTCTAGAATGAGTATACTGTATTTTTTTGAGATACAGAGGGTATATGGTGTTCCTACAAAAATTCCAGAAGGTATACGGCGTATACCCCCTTATATCCTCCACTATATCCCTGGTTCTCGTACACCAACTGGCCACATCCAAGGGTTTGGTAATAGGCCAGAACATCAATTAGGAAAACTTAACTTCAATTAGTAGTATTTTTCAGTTTTCTTTAAGTGGAAAAGCCGGGACATTTCTTTTTGTTTGTCTCGAAAGGAACGGTTCTGTTTTTAACATTCAACAAGTTAAAAAAAAATTTAAAAAAAAACTTTCCATTTATTTTAAGAAAATTTACGACTTCCACTAAATATATAAATTTTTCACTACAAGACAGAAATTTCACATAAATTCACCTGTATATATACGATTTTTTTTAATGGTGTAAAAGAAATTAAGAAACATCTCTTTGAAATTATTGGCGTCGAATTAGATCGACCAGTGGGTACAAGATGATCTCCTGTTACGATTTTGCTTTTATGACTTTAAAGGAGTGGCATTAAAAAAATAATTAAATTGCGAAAGAAAAATCCAAGAGTTGAGACATAATAAAATGGAACTGTGAAATGTCCTCTTGATTTTACGAGAGAAAGTCCATCGTAAAACAGATAGTGGGCGAAATATATCATTCTCCATCATTTACACTATGTTTGATGGTTTACCCGGTTTTATACTGTAGTAAGTACATCTTAAAACTGATATTAGATAAATTATCTCGCAATATGCCATTTATACTAAGCTCATACCCAGGGCGAAACTAGCCTTTTTTTCCAGTCGGAACAAACATGAATTTTGCGTCCCCACCCCCCTCTTTTCCGCAAAGGACATTTACAAAGAGAATTTTACTAATTTTAATAGCCAATTTATTTTAAAATTTAAAATATGTAATAAAAAAATATGTAATAATCTGCGTAAATCTGTTTTGTCAAATACCTGATTAATTAAAATTTCGAAGATGTGGCCGAAATGAACTGTAAAAAATTCAGCTTTATCCCGGATTCTTATACCATATCATCCTTTGATTTTTCTATGCTTTGGAATACCCCAAAGAGTAACAATAACGTGCTAAACATAGATGTGAGAAAAATCGGCAAACAAAATCTTCATTTTTGTCACAATCTCCCCGGGGCCTTTTTGTTCTGGCGCCCGGATCACATGGCTCCTCTGCGCCCCGTTAGTTTCAGCCCTGTTTAGACCCTTTTATATTTTAACAAACCTGGTCTTGGATTGTCTGTCTATGGAAATACAAATGGTGCACCTAATTTTCAGGATCCCGGATTCATTCCATCAATTTTAAAGTCAGATCTAAGAGCAATTTTGGGAAATATGACGCATCGTATCTTACAACTTATACAACCTATTATACCGCGAAGACATAAACTAGAACTTGCATTAAAATAATTTACAAAAAATGGAATAGTTAATGCATTGCCGAAAGAATCATGATGCATCGATTTCAAATTAAACCTTGTCTAAATCCTAATAATATTCTTCAGCCTTACTTAATAGTAGAAATTTTAAGACGTTATAAATAGAAAAATAGTAAAAGGATTTCATTTTAACAAACGGAATACAAATTAGTATCTATGCGTTATGATTTTCCCCCATAAACCAGTATAATCTGTTACCTTTTAAATGGGCAATCTGTGCGACACTTTAAAACAGAGAGAAAAAAAGGGTACTGTTTGCTTTTTTAAAATCATTAACAAAATCCAGCTATAAAAAATTATTTATTAAAATTGTAATTTTGCTTTCTAATTCTAAAAAACTTTGATTGGACTAGACAAGAAATTGAAGAAAAAAATTACATCTGTTAAAATCTAATTTATTTACTAATTTCTGTTGATGCATAGCCGTAAAGTATTTTATGTTCTAAAATAATTGCATGTATGGCAAAGAAAAACCATATATTTTTTTTATCATTTATTTATTTATGTGTTTATCTACATTTATTCAGGAATGCCTCTGATATACTCATAAGAAGTCATTATCAGTTTTATTTTAACACTGATATTAGGCGGAACTATCCTACATTACAGTAAGGTAAACATGACGTAGTCAGAATATTGTTGATTGTCTAAATAGTGCTGACAGAACGAATGTATGACAAAACGAATGATGACACTCAGTTTTATTGAGTTTGATTTTAGTTCATCGTAGCACTTTAAAAATAAATAAATCATAAGTATAAATGCAGCATTTCAGAACATTAACTTGGGCTAGAACAGATATAGTAACGAATAAAAAAGAAATATGCATACATACCAATTTAACCTTCTAAAAAATTTATTAAAGAGGGAGAAATAGTTATAATAGGGAATTCTCAGAAGTTTCACAATGCAATATGTGAGGCAAACCTAAAAATTTGAAATCATTGGTAAGAAAACAATGAATCGCTCTTCTAAATTTAATGACCAAGCACTTGAAAAAATAAGGTTAAAAAAAAGTTAAATTTCTAATTTTCTACTCTAACATTAAAACTATAATTTGGATTAGAATGGTTATAGTAACGGGGAATTGTGAAATATATATACGAGAACGTGAGTTTGAAAATTTGCCTTAAAATTAAAAAATGAAGCTTTCTCTATCAATCTATTCTATTGTTGAACGAACATCTAAAAAACATTACAATCTGTAAATTAAAGAAAAAATATCCTCTTATCCATGAAGGTTTCATCTTTTACTGTGTATTTGTGACATTGTAAAATATTGATCCACAATGAAAACCAATGGGTGCAGTCAGAGATTTTTCGAGATTTCCCAAAATTGGATTTTCTGAATAAGAAGAGTTTTGAAACTCACGTACGCATATATATACACAATCAGCCCCTGAGAAATCTGGTAAAATTAACAATTTAAACCCTGACATACAAAAATTATATCACATTCAAAGATCCAAGTTAAGCTTCCGTTTTGATCGATTCATATGAAAGTTTAGTTGTAAAGTTATTTATACTCAAAAGAATCTAAATATACGACAGAGGAAAACCATTTTTTCTATAGGTTCATTTTTTAAGTTTCAAGTGACTTAAGTATCATGCAGCTGTAAGTAGTTAAAGCTCAAGACAGTTCAGAGTCATCCCTCTGCAATTTCGAATGTCGGATTCGTTCGTTCCATATTGAGCGCTTGCAACGATTCAGCTTTTATGACTTTTGAAGAGTGGCATCGCGAAAGCATTAAATTCCTTAAAGAAAATGCCAGAGTTTAGAGGCAATAAAACGGGGCTGCGAGGTGTCCTCTTGCTCTGCGAAGGATTTCAATAAGTCCAACTTAACAGTTTTGTATTACGGACTTGCCGAATAAAAATCCTTGAAGGGAGATATAGAAGGAAAGTGGGGCATTGTTTTCAGTGCGAGAAATTTTATTAATTTTATTTCGAAATGGATAAAGTTGATTAGAAAAGGGATTTCTATAGTGAAGAAGTTTCACAGCCGAGATATGTAGATGGTAAAATATAATGTAGTTGCAGTTCGCTCAAAGCAGTTTAAAGAACATTTGAAAAAGCTGCAGTATTAAAACAAATTACACTGCCAGAAGATGCAATTAAAAAAAGGATTTAGAACTTTCAGACCATTCAAGGAAATTACGCTATAAAATATACAAAAGACTTCGATGTTTTATGCAACGTGCGTTCGATATTTTATGCAACTCTAGTAAATATATAGCTAGCACAATAGCAAAAACGAAACCTACTTAAATCCTACAGTTATTTAATTTTAGATTTCTCAAAGGCAGTGTGTAAAGATAAAGGCAGGTTTTATTTTAGGTCAGATATAAGTATTTTATTATTGAAATATCTTTAAACCAAATTTTTTACACATATCTTGTTATAACTATGCATGTGAAAAAAAAATGAATACACGTGTAAATGTCAGATTGGTGTCTAAATTTCTTTTATCGACGTAATAGAAATTCTAAAACAGTAAAAATTTGCGTATTATAATTATTTTTTTTTAATTTAGAATTTTCATTTAGAAAATTATAAAAATATGTATGGTGTTCAAATACATAAACAGATACAAACTTTGATTATCATAATACGAAAAAAGGGGGGAGGCATTTTTTTACACCTTTGTCTCTGTTTAGTATAAAAATTTAAACTTTCCTTACATTTATTATCCTTTTTAATCCTGTCATCTTCAGTATAAAAAAACTAAATCCATAAATTGCAAATATTTACTCAGAAAGACCATAAAATCTCACGCTTAAAAATAACCAAATAACCATGTCTCTGGACTCTACTTTCACGACGAATGACACACTTTATGGATCATTTTCATAAAATCAACTCATGAATTGAATCATCCGTCTATGTAACAACATAAGCATATTTATTATCGCATTTCAACTTGATTCAATCGCTATATCTTTATTGTCTTGTGTGTACAATTGAATTATTATTTTTTTTTTCTTTCTCTATTTGGTAATCAGATCTGAGAATAAGGATGGTCAGGGATCGTATGTTAAGTGTAGGTCAGTGGATCAGAGAGAACTTGAACTGTCTGCTTACCCCTCGAAAGAACGGGTTTCGCCAGTTGGGCATCGGAAGTCGGATACAGGTAACAAGAAAATGGATTCGGAGAAGCCGCAGAGAGGTGAAAGGTTGTGGAAGATTTTGCAGACGATAACCCAATTCGAAGATTTTCAAAAACGAGTTTTACTTATGGCAAAACTCTCAGAGAAAATAATCCTGTGCACTGAGAATTGTACCTTTGTTAAGTTTTCTATTTTTATGAAAATTATATTGTTACATAAGATTTAGAATCACGTACAGCTTCTGTAATATTATCCTCCCCCCTCCCCCCGCCTGAAATTTATAAGTAGAACTGTTATGTTTTTTTTTACTTCTCATGACAATATATTTTTACATACGGATATGAGATCTACATTTACAGGTAGAGGGAAATATTTTCGTAATCTTATAATGGGTTACTTTTTTTTTTCGCTTTGGCTTATAAATAAGATTTGTTTAAATGTATTACACCAATTTAACAAGTTAGTTAAATAAATATACAACAAAAGCGACGTTTTTAAATACTCCATATTGTCCATACTCCACTGACAACAAAATCATCTTTATTTCACAGTTAAAGTTATTCTAAAAATTATAAGGACCAAGAACTATAAGACAGGATAATTGATATGCAGATTTTTAAAGAATAATTCCAAACAAAAATCCAGTCACAGTTTGAAATTCAAAGCCTTTTACCTTACAACTTCAACATTTAACGTGCCCCCACTAACTGAAGTTTTCTTTTTTTCTTTATTTATTTCGTGAAAAAAAAAAAAAAAAAAAAAAAAAAAAAAATCTAGCTGCCATATTTGCTATATGCTATAATGAGATAAAGAAAGTCAGAAACTTTTGTTATGAAATTCACTTAATGAAATAATAAAATAAATACCATTTCTCCCAACTTCTTTCCCTGCTACTTCTCTAAGCCATACTCTAGTTTTCTCATAAAAACTAAAATTTGTGAAATTCTGACATTCTTGCAAATTTTATAGTTTATATTGGGTGGTTGCAAAAACTCCTGCCTTATTTCATAGATGGAAGAAACTTGTAATTTTTGAATTTTTTGATGTATCTTTTATAACCATACTATTAATTGACAGCCATCTATACGTATCGTGAGGGAAAATTATATATATATATTTTAAATTAATTTGTTTGCAAGGTTAATATCCAAAAAAGGAAAAGAAAAATAACATTTTCATCTTGTTATGCCATATCGGTTTAAAAGAAGGATGAGTGTTGAAAGTGCTACAAAAACTAAACAACACATTTATTTGGATAGTGCTCCCACTTTTAGGACAGTTAGAAAGTGGTTTTGTCGATTTCGAAATGGGGATTTCAATCTAAGTTATAAACAGTGCCGGATCTAAGGAGGAGGTCACGGGAATCATGACCTCCCCTTGGACGAAGGAAATTTCTAAAAGACACTTTAAAAATGAAATATATGTACTGAATTCTTTCATATTAACCCCTTGCTAAACAATGACAATCTATCTGGCTCTTGAAAATTCTACTTAAATCCAAATCCAAAGCAGATCATTTCTGACACATCCAAAGTAATTTTTAAACTCAGATACAAGATATTTGCATGTGCATTTACCGAGAACAAATATGATTAATTAACATTTTCCATTTTTCGATAAAGGCAAAGAATCTATCGAGAAATCTCCGCAAAATGTGGAGTTTTAAATTAAATTGCTGGCTCCGACAACCCTATTGTTTATTCTATGATAGCATTTCTGTATCTATCCACTTCTAAAAATTGACTTAAAATGCTCAATTTCTGAATAATTCTATGTCTTAAAATTAAAATGCGAAAGTCTTCAATTTCTTGGATTCTGAATAAAATGTGAAAATTTAATAATCTTACGAATATTAATGCAAACTTTTTTGTATTTATGACAGGGCCGTAGCTAGAAGTGTACGATAGGGGGGGCTCAGGGGAATATAGGGGGGCTCAAGGGAATGTAGGGGGGGGCTCATATTTTTTGTTCTTTCTCTAATGCAGAAAGATAAATTAGTGCATATTCACATTGTAGGTGCTATGTTTCTCATTAAACTGTTGTAATAACTTCATTTTATGCTAAGAAAAGTATATGATGATTAAAATTTTGAATGTATAACTTGTGCAAAATTAAACATCATGTTAGCTTCATATGTACCAATAGGATGAGGGAGTGTTGAAACACGTATTTTAGATACAATTTAGTAACTCTGCAAAACTATGAAAGGGTCTCAAAACTAAATGAGATTTTTGAACAGAATTTCATTTGAATTTTCGGAACATTTAGTGACCTTGGAACTTTTTCCAGAGGGTGCTCAAAATATTTTAGGGGGGGCTGAGCCGCCTATAGCACCCCCTTAGCTACGGCCCTGATTTATGAATGAAAATAATTTCCTGAAAATGTCAGAAAAGTAGCCATATTGGATATGGTTCAATATGAGAACAGCCTTCAATATAAAAACTGCTTATTAAGAGGTGTGACCTCCTCCCCCCCCCCCCCAGAAAAAAGGAGTCATGAACCCCTCTAAATCGAAAGTTGGATCTACCTTTGGTTATAAAATACATTCTAGGCGACCTTCTTTCACTGATAGTGATTTAATCTATGATTTAGAGAATAATATTCCACGGATTACCACTGAAAAGATTACTGAGAGATTAAACGTTGACAATTAGACTTTTAAAACTTATTTTAAAAGTCTTATTGTTGTTGTAACCTAGCCATTTAAAACAACATGGGTACACTTCAAAATTTAATGCATCGGAAATCGGGCACAAACTTTTGCAATCACACAATACCTGGAAGACAAATTTTTACATATCATATGATTTCTAATGTATTATCTTAGAGGAACTTTTTGGGGCTTGTTTGATTAATGATTGGTTGTTTTCGAAGGATTGCAATAATTTTTGTCCCCGAGAGCTAAATAACCCGATTTATTAATGGGAAATCTTTTGCTATTTTAAAAAAAGAAAAAGGAAAAACTTCTTTTAAAAAGGCGCTCTGTTCAAATTTAACTTCACTGATAAATTTCCACTATGATACTTCTATCTTGTGATGAGCCATTATTATCATAATATTGCTTAAATCTTAGTGATGTATTGAGGCGCTATTCAAATTTTAACATTTTGAAAATACATTTCTAATACTTAAAATATTGCTTGTGTCCTAACACAATATACTCAATGGCCAATGATACTTAAACTCGGAGCAATATTTCGATTAAACTGAATATATTTGGTATACAATGTAATATATATATATATATATATATATATAACAAAAGGTGCTGCTGTCCTGGCTGTCAACGCAGTTCCTGTAACATTTAAAAGCTTTTGTCTTTAAGAGTGTTGTAAAAGTTCTCAAGACTGTGTAAAGTCCCGTTGCTATTTGCTGCAGTTTGCAAGTGACAGAGATAATTCGATTTTAGCTTCACTTGTTGCTATTTAGCATTCGATTTCACAGTATTGTTTCTTAAAAAATTACAACAGACAATGCAGGAATGATTACAACATCTAATTTTATTTACTTTATTTATTATTATTTTTTTTTTCGGTGTAAGATCTTTAAACATTAATCAGTAGTATTTAACTACTTAACCACTGCCTTTTTTTTATGTACGATAAATTGAAAATATGGGTTAAACACCAATTTTTTGAACTAAAACATTCCAAATATTTAGTCTAAACATTTTTGCCATTAAATATATGAAATTATATTTAAAAAATTAATGGTGTCTAAAAGCTTTAAGAGATACATCAAGCAAACTCTTCTTGCCTGTACGACGTACGGACAAATCAGCTAAGTGGTTAATTTAACCTAATAGCTGCATTTTATGGTCATTATCATCAATGTACAACTGATAAATGCTTGAAGTCAGGGTGAAAAGTGAATTTATACCTCGACATTATCCCACATTTGAATCGTATTCAGAGATTACATGGTGATACCTGGTGATATATGTCATATAATTCCTGGATAACTCGATAAATCCTCCATAGCTATAGCTGATACTCTCTGCTAATACCTCTTGTCTATAGCGTATACCACCTGGCTTTTTTAAAGACTATCCTACTGCGCCGTATCAGTAATATGAGTAGCAAAAAGAGACGTACAAAAACTTTTGTGCTTCGAATGAATATATGCCGCACGAAAGTAATGAAAAAAAAAAGTAATGTCATCATAAAAGTAGCACACAAAGTTTTTTAAAGTATTTAAAGAAACATATATTCTACTGGGTAAAAATCGCATGAAATATAAACAGCAATATACCTCTATAATGCAGGGACAGAATAGACTTACGTTGTTTCTTTGTTCGTCATAAATATGACAGCATCATCTATTGTTTCAGCCATATCAGGAATACTTAAAAAATAATATTACTTCTTCGATATCTATAACAGTTTTATGTATGACTCATTAAATTCATGTTTTAAATAAAAGTTTTCCATGGAATTCCTTCTAAAACAGCAAGTTAAGAAACTAGTGTTATTTTCTAGGTGTTCGTCACAGTTTTATGCCTGACTCATTGATGTCATGTTTTAAACAAAAGCTTTCCATAGTCTTATTACCAAAAGGGGGGATACTAGCCTTGGATTTCAAGGCCAATTAGAATATAACAAAATCTAGGTCTTGAATAATATCCTCCTTTTACTCTTTTAGGTTAAGAAACTTGCAAACACTTGTTTTTGATCTATGAACTTCCTACTTTCAGCTCATATATTTAAGAAACACGAAAAATGAAAAAAAAAATTGCCTTAGTTACGTTTCTAGTCACGCAACCATCTGTCACACAATTCTGGTCAGCAACATACATTTTGCATATCTCTTTCTGTATTATTTTTGTCACAAGTAAATAGATTATGTGACTTTTTTATTCTTGCTGTTATTCGAACATGAGTCGTCGAACTTAATACGGAGTGAATTTTAAATTTCTGAAACTTAATACTCTATAACATGAAAAATGATGAAATAGGGTAACTAAATCGCTGATTATCATCATATTGTTTATATAACAGAGTTCCTTATTGCTTTCTTATACTTGCCGCTAGTGAAACACCATGCCATATATGGTAAAAGCAACCTGATTATAGAAAGAAAGTTTTTTTTTAGCTATTGCTGCGCCGTATATTAAGATTAATAAATTTTTCACATTAGTCACTGTTATCTTTACGGATAATTTTCTGCTATAGGAGCCTTGGAGTAAAAAAAAATGTCTTGCCTATTTTCTGGCAACTTCTTTGCTATTTCATGTACAGAAGCATTTTTGTTTCAATATTTATACAATTAATTATACCCTTTGAGGGGCAAAGTACTTCAATTTTTAAACACTGAAATAATTGAATGACACCAGAATTTAAAAGCAAATTTATTTCAAAATATATAAAAGTTTTTCTTCCCGTATTTGATAAAAATAAAATTTTCATTTGAAAGTTCTGGTGTCAATGTGGCATTTCACAATTAAAATTAAGTGAAATATATTTTATCCCACCGCCCTTCAAGGGGTTAATGCAAAAAAGCTTTTTAGCAAAAAAGAAAAAAAATTAAATATTAGTTTGATATTTAATAACCTTTTGAAAATCTTCATCAAGTAAATAAATGATTGCATCAGGTAATTACTTCATAATTTTTTTTTAACTCTCCTCTATGATAAACACTGAAACTCATATGCGCGCACACTGCTTCTTTCATTGTAAAAAATGGGATGTATTGCAGAAATTTTTGTTAAATAAAGGTGTATATTCAAAACGTTTCAGAAATAATCCATTAAAATATTGTCTAACACTGATCAAATCCATAAAACTTGAGAGTCAGGTGCGCCCTTCTGAAAACAACTTATGCATGCTAAGCAAATAAAAAAGTCTATTTATCTGAGATGAATTTGTGCCTTAACCTCTTCAGACCTAATGGGATAGGATACGCATATTTACAATTTTTTTTACGTGTATAAATAATGTTTAAAAAATACTGTGAATGGAGCATAATTGATAGAACTACTGAAATTTAAAATATATAATTATTACATAATTTTATCGAGTCATTTCAAATTTTATGAAAATCGGATGCATAGATCAATGACAGGGACAATCAAAATAATTCCGTTACATTACGGTCAATGGGGAAAAAAGTTTGAAGTGCATTTTAATGGTGTTACACTCATTCGAACATAATGAAATGCATATGCATCTATGAAATACATATTATAATATACATTCTGCACAATCAGTGGTGCAAAGAACATTTGCTATTGATTTACAAGGCCACATAGAAGTATTCCATTATATAATGCTATAGGGAGAACATTGTTTGATGCGCGTTTTAACTGTAATTAACTATTTAACATTTTATGAAATTGATATACGTTGCTGAGGAATACTACAAGTTATTTGCTGTATAAAAGAAAGCAGATAGTATTTACAGGGACACACAAAAGATTTTGGCTACTATACTATCCGAAATACTGTGTACTATTGCATAAAGATCTGAATACTTTTAGGTGCGCCTGTAATTATATAAATAGCTAGCACCTATATTCGTCGTTCAGTCTGTTAGCCCGCATATAACAAAGCAAAAACTGCCTAATCAAATCGCATAATATTTAAAATATATAGTTTTAGCGTAATTTTCTCCAGTCATTTTAAATTTTATGAAAATCAGGTACATAGTTTAATTAGATGGACAATCAAAAGTACTCCATTACATTGCGATCAATAGGAAACAATAGTTTCAAGTACATTTTAATGATGCTAAACTTTTTCGAATATAATAAAATTTACATGAACTTATGAAATATATACCGAGTGTCCCAAAAATGACTGATGGATTTTAAAATTCAATAACTTGCAAACGGTGACAGCTATTTTAAAAAATTTTGCAGGAGGGTTATGTATAATGTCAGGAGATTTTTTACCATAATTTTTTATTTTAGTTCGCATCTCAAACAATAGGTGGCGCTGACGGCGATTGAAGGCCAGGTGATCAGTTCTGAGTGAAGCGTCGACCTGGCCTTCAATCGTCGTCAGTGCCACCTATTGTTTGAGATGCGAACTAAAATAAAAAATTACGGTAAAAAAACTCCTGACATTATACATAACTCTCCTGCAAAAAAAATTTTTTATAGCTGTCACCGTTTGCAAGTTATTGAATTTTAAAATCCATCAGTCATTTTTGGGACACCCGGTATATACTAAAATATACATTCTGTACAATCTGTGGTCCAAAAGAATATTTATTATTAAATTACAAGACCACACAAAAATATTCCACTACATAATGCTATACGGAGAAACATTGTTTGGGGCGTGTTTTAATTATATTAAACTATTTCACGTTTTATGAATATGATATACGTTGCTGAACTGTAATAAAAGTTACTTCCTTATCGTACGATCTCATTTGCAACGCTTCACGTGCAATTCCCAACTTGTTTAGCGAGCTAGGTGTTATGTAAAAATGCCTTGTGTAGCAGAAAAGTGAAATTTTCAAAAATGAAAACTTATATAATTTTACTGTGCGTTAACATACCATTTGTAGAGTTTATTTGAAAAAAAAGTTATTAAATATACATTTATTTGTATTTTCTAATGTTTTTGCAATGCAAAAATTTAAAATAAGTCTAAACAAATCCCAAGAAATTGTCAAAAAATGTACTTTTTGAGTCCCCATGTATCATTAAATTCTATGTACAAAAAATAAAATTTATTTTTTTTCGCTGTTTAATATTTCTTAGTTATCAGTTTGTTAATAATAAATTCACAACTGAAATAAATAAAAATTACATAAATAAATCCTCGGATCGAAGTGATTAAATGTTAGAAATAGATTTTTGTTTCTGTTTGATTTATTACTCACTTTCTGAACAGGTTGTTCATCTGCTGTTTGAAAACAGGGAATCTAATAAAAATTGAACAATATTGTTTTTATATTGTACTTTGGTATCGATCCTTACTGTCAGCTTCAAATTATACCCTGTTTTAATGCTTAATTTCGAAATAATTTATAGCTTAAGTTTGAAAACACTGAATTGAAAAGGAATAGGAAAACGCATGGCTTCCAACTTTTATGCTTTTTTGTTATCACCAAAATATAAAAGAAATTTTTGACTTAAATAATTCTAGATTTCGTTGATTAAATAAGGCAAAGTTTATTTTATTCTTTTAATGGTAAGAAAAAAACGCAAAGGTGTGACTAAAGAAATAAAAATGTTTGTGTTCTTCTAAAACCCCGTCTCTTACATATTAGTCCTGTAACAATACCTTTATATTAAATTGTATTTCGGTGTTTGAAAAAAAAATTTTTTTTGTAAAAGGATATTTTACGATACACCTTTAACATGTATATTTAGGTAAAATAATTTACCTTCTCATGATCAAATTATAAAAATTAAATGGCGAAATACATAAATTTCAACCAATATTTTTTCGTTAACATATTTGCCTTCAAAACATACAGAAAAAAAATACCAGATTTTATTCCCTGTTTTTATAAAATACAAATATTTCGGCTTAGATTAATTTTAAAAGGAACCTTTTTTTTTTTTTTTTTTTTCTCTAAAACATGCATTGAAAACTCGACCTAAAAAACTACTTTCATATGAACAATAAAAAGTCAGTATTTTTCGTCTAACCCGTTGCCATTTTCCCTCATTTAATTTTTAATATAAAATACATTTGCTCCGAGCCACTGGTTCCGAGAGTGCTCCGCGGATCCGAAGTTACATAGTTTTAAAACGGTAGGAATAGTTGTGTCTAGGATACCGAAGACGCGGAATCTAAACATGTTGTGCGAGGAGCTGGAAGAGAAACGGTATTAACTGGAGCGGATAAATCGAGACGGGGACATTTCAACAGAAATTTTCGAGTGTGGCGTAAAGTGGTTGGCAAATAGCACGGTCAAATGGTAATGTAGGAAGTAATTAGGGTTGTCAGGGAATCGTAAACATCCAGAGAAAAATGACAGCATGGGAATCTTTACTTTTCTTTAAGAAAGAAAAAAATTAATTTTTTTTAATCCTATATCGATGAGAAAGGCCGTGAAAAGGATGATATGTACGGCTATTCTTATACTGTAAATGCGTCACATTGAGTCACTTGCATTGAAATATCTTCATCAATAAATATTTTTTCTATATTTTTTGATTTTCACAATACTTTCTTTTTCGGACATGTAGTTTTATAATTTGTTAAGAATCTAATTTATTTGTTTCGAATTTTTTAATTAATTTCATGATTTATCATACAATTGAAATTTATTGAAAGCAAATTATAATCATTATTTGTAAAATTGTTTTTTTTTTTATGTGTTTAAATTTTGATTAGAAATTCACGTTTTTACAAGGTAAAAAAGTGCGCAAGAACTGAATGCTGAATCCACAAATGAAAAACTAAGTGTCATTTTGAACAAGTTGTACTATCATTTACATTAACATTTTATTTGGCAAATTCAAATGGGATGTAAAACCATATAATTTTGTACTGAATTTGTACTGAAAAAACATATGCATACCAAATAATTCTAGCAGTATGTTAGTTAAAAAATTAAGATGCTCATTTAAACATTTAAAGCACATATAAATGCAGAGAAGTCAGAAATGATTTAGAATTTAGATGTATTATGAAACATTTACAAACTCTAATAAATAGAAATAATAAGTCTCAAAGATTAAAAATAACAGTTTTTTAGATTAAATTGAGCGTTACGTGGATAAACCAGAATTTTTGCTACAAATACACTTAAATGAAAACCTGAATAATACATTAAAAAACATATGTGTTGCATGATTGTTAATTTTCTATCAAAATTAAGTTACTGAAAATTTTGGTTTACATATTTCAAGTAATGAACCAAGTAGTCTTCTAAATTTTGAATTACATTCCGGTATTTTTCAGTAAAAATATTACTCAACCCCAATGATATTTTGAACTCGTGATATTTATGACCCCTAGAAAAATATCCTATGTGTTTACTGATAATAGAGTATTGCCTACATCGATAAAATATCAATTTTTTAATTTTATGTAGCACATTTTTTTAAAAGTTATAAACAAAAATCAGAATTTAAATATATAATTTTTAATGATGTTGTAGATCAATAAAAATATCATATTATCATCATACAATTTCGTTTCTACAGTTCAGCTGTAATTAACCGATTCAAAATTATGCTTTTTTTAATTTAATTTTTTTTTCGAAATTTTTTGTTTAATATTTACAAACATAAAAAAATGATATTATTGAACATACATAACATTTCTATCTTATTTTCAAGCAAATTATAAGTTTTATCGAATAGTTTATAAAATGCAAAATCATTTTAATTATATCATGTGTAAAAGGACTCTAAACGTAACCGTTATTTATAACAAGGTTCACTTTATGCACATATTTATAAAAGTGGGAATTGAATTCTTTAACGGAAACACATCATCTTTAAAAACAAATTTGCAGACGATGTTCCCCCAGTTCCAGCGCATTGTTTCGAACGAATTGAGCCAATTAGCGACCCCTTTCGCCTATACTCACCAAATCTTTTTTTCGGTGAGAGCAGAAAAACGATTTATTAAATTTTCGTCTTTGGGCTACTATCCAGAAAAAGTGTTAAAAAAAAAAAAAAAAAAAAAAAAAAAAAAAATAGAAAAAAACGAAATAAAATTCCTTGTAAACATTTTTTCTGGCACGTACGCAAACATTATTAAAAGGTAGGTGGCAACAAGTGAGTGCCTAAATTGGAACAGTTCCGCAGCCTCAAATGATGCGTTTTCGCACTGAAAACTGTGTAGCTGTCAGGTTTTAAACTGTAATTAACTCTTCACCATTTTTTTCCTTACCTTTTTCTTGTTTAAACTTACTTAACGGCTCATTTTTTTCCTTTTCTTTTGCTAATTAGATTGTTTATAAGGAAAAAAAAACTTTTGGCAGCAGAATACTTTTTATCATAAACTGTAGATTTTGATTCTTAATATGTATGTGAATGTTTTTAATTAGATTTACAGTCGAACCCGATTAAGACGCCTACGATTGATACGCGATCACGTTTAACCCTTTCGGGTCCGATTTTTTCTTCAACTTTTAGAAAAAAAAAAAATACTTTTACGTTAAGAACATTAACATAAGCTATTCAAATAGATTAATTAGGTTTTAACGTATATTTCATTATCCGAAATATAACGAATGTTATTGATTTACTACTATTTAATTCATATTCATATGACAAAAAGCTAAGGAAATGTTTTTGAAGATGTTTAGAAAACATTACATCACAACAAAAACAACAAAATTTTACTGTTATTGCAACTTTCTAATGCTTTTTGCGCTTTATTACATTTGATTCTTTCAGGAAAGCAATCTTTATTTCAAATTTAAAGAATGAAATATATATATATATATATATTTTTAATAAAAGAGTCGCAAACGGTTCAAAGAGAATTAAGCAAATATTTATTGTTGTTATTATTATTATAATTAATGCCTAAACGTTAATGAAGTCATATAATAAATGCATAGAAACATACTAACATTACTACATGTAATTAGCAACAACTGTATTTTTTAAAACAAAATAATGCTCAATTAAAAGACATGTGCTATCAATAATACACCAGACCCGAAAAGCTGATTACCCGAATTTTTTCCGATACTTCGTACATCGCTTATAAGGCGAATGCAAAAATATCACGTTTAACATGCGAACGGTTATTACGTGATCCCGCTTGATACGCATTAATTTTTCAGCTCTTTTATAGAAGAAAAAAAATCCCTCTCAAGACTCGATTTCATTGATATGCTAATTCTTCCTCTCTTCACGAATGTCGCCAATTTAGAGGATTTTTTTATTTAGATAAAAAGCATTATTTTCTAATAGTATTATTTATTTTATTTAATAATAGATTGATTAGAAAAAATACTAATAAAAAATAATGGTAGAAATTTAAATAAACCAAATCCCGCTAACTTAATTCCTTTATGGGTTTTTATTGGCTATTCAAACAATATGATAATATTTTTTACACAAAAAATAGTACGGATAGTTTTTTTTTCTTATTTTACATTAAAAAGAAGGACAGATTATAATGGTACTTATTATTAAAAACATGAAATATGATTTTAAAAACACAGTTGTACTTCAAAAATTTAACGTGTCTTTCTTTCCGCTAAAAAAAAAAAAAAAAAAAAAAAAAAAAAAAAAAAAGATCTGGAAAATAATTTTTGTTGTTTTATTTAAGGTAGCTACGTATTAATCATTATAAACCGAAATTGGAATCCATATTTATTTTTTGCCATTAATCTAATCAGAACTATAGAAATAAAACCATGTGCTAAAATAGATTACAATTAAATATACACAAAAGTCACAATTTTAGATCGTAAACACATAAAATGAAAGCTCTAAAGTTCATTTAGAGAGACTATTAGATATGTAAATAAGACAATTGTTGCAACCTTATCCAAATCGCGTGCAATACATGAGCCCGCTTATACGCAACTTTTACCCACTCTCTTGAAACTCATTTTAACCGAAGTCCACTGTATTTTAAAAATTAAGTTGTAAAAATTTTTTTACAAATAACTGTTATTCAGAGTGTTTATCAGTCAGATCTCAAATTCTCTTTGCTAATGAAACGTGGAATTTATTTTTGAAGTATCTTATCAAAAAGTTAGTATTTTTAACTTCCGTTTTCTGTGTATTCATCTTAAAAAGTGCCTCTTTTCCTTTCTTTTTCTTTCTTTTCTTTTTTTTTAAATTTCTTTCTGTCTCTTTCTCTTTATTTCTATCTCTCTCTCTCTCTCTTTTTTTTTTTTTTTTTTTTTTTTGACAAAGTATTTAAAAATTTGCGTTTAATTTAATATTTTGTGTGAAATGATGTGCTATGAGTAAGATTCAAGTAAAATTAAGAATAAATGTTTTAGAAATATTTTGACACCTAAAAAAGATATTATAAAAACTGCATTTCATATTAACATTTTAATTTTAAAATTAGCTACGGAAGTTTGAGATCTGGTTGACCAACATCATATCATATAAAATGCATATAAAAAAGAGAATAATTTAAATTACGGAAAGAAATTAATGAGATTAAATCCACGACGAAAAAAAATAATGTAAGGTACCCTGGGGTAATAACGCCACGTTAAGGTTCTACCAATTTTCACGGCTTAGTTTTAGATTGTATTTTTCAAACAAATATAGGATCTGATACAGCAACTCATTGACTATCTATATAAAATAAAATAATTTAACAGATATGTATTCATAAAATATAATGGCGTTTTTTCTTGACCAATGCTATTTGGCGTTATTACCCACCTATATGGGTAATAACGCCATGCAAACAAAACTATGAAATAAGATGGAATAATTGCATGTAGATAGCCCAATTCTAAAAATACAAACTCTACAAACTTAGAAATTGACAAATTGCATTCTAAGCTATTGAAAATGTTCAATTTTTTTGTGAAAGTGTAAGAAAAATAAAGGTGTGGTGTGGGAGGGGGGATGAGGCAAAAGAATATCAGACCGTGAGCTTCTTTTTGCTTAAAAAGGACCGCTTAAATAGAAATATGAGAAACATTGCACAGTTTTAACTGTGTTTATTTGAATCAGTATTTAGGATGTAGCTCGGTCACTGTAGGGAATCAACCGGGGCATTAATGTCAAGGATTGGCGTTATTACCCCGGTATAGTTATTGCGCAGTACATTTTAAATTACAAATTATCTCGAGAAGATATCCAAAATCTTCAACAACATTTTAAAAGTACATGAAATGCACTACAAATTTATGTAATTAACAAAGTATTTCCGGATAAAAAGATAGTCTTCACATCACAAAACATATCTCGCAAATTTTAGATCAAGCGTTAATTTTAGTTGTTTGTAAAAACAATAAGACCTAAAACTGAAACAAATTAACCTGAAGCTGTTTTTTGCGATTTATATGACTCAAAACCCTTCTGCGCAGAGCACATGGGTGTCATTTACCTGATTATTTCATAATTATGCAAAATATAAGCACTTGGCGTTATTACCCCGCCTGGCGTTATTACCCCAGGGTACCTTAGTTAAAATCAAATTAGATTTCATCTATGCTTTTGCCGATATACAGTGAGATTAATGAATATCGCAATTATATAGAGCTTATTAAAAAAAGAAAACTAGTCGTTGGGGGCCATCGTAATACTTACCCATCATGGATATGCATATGAAAAAAAATGTGAAAACTATTCATAAAATGCATTGCAATTCCAAAACAAAATTTAAATACTGTTAATATACATAGCAATGTTCTATTAGTGAATTGCTGATGTACCAATCTCGACAAATTGTATAAAACGCCAAACTACTCAAATAGTACCGAACTGCGTAAAAGAAACATCCTTATAACTCCAATAATAATAATAATATTAACTAACAGTTTACTGCGTCGGATTTTCAGTCTCATTTTCAATTGAAATATACCTCTAAAATGAAATTTGAATGAAATATAGGGTCATGAAAAATCGAAGAATGTGGAAAACAGGATTATAAATATCTCGGCAACTAATAATCCGATTGACTTCGTTCTTCATGCAAAATTTGTGTTATTTTATTGCCTTTTACGTGCATTCCTTAAAATAAAAAATTTCGAAAATTTTTATGTAACTTTCATCAGAACGAATTTTTCGAGAGTCCGAAAAAAACAGTTTCGGATAATCGAGGTTACTGATATTAAATAGGCTTCGTTCCATTCTTACATACTAAGTACATACAAAATTTCAAGTCTCTATCTCAATTTGTTTGGGAGATAGAGCGTGTCGGACGCTCCTCTCAGTCCACAAAACTTTGAAGAACGTCCTAGGTAGTTTTAGCTGCCACCACCGATATTAATGGGTGATATCGGTCACCTGCTGTGAGGATTGGGTAAAATAACACTGACGTTGTTAATGAACTGAACTAACAGTTTATTTAAGATATAGATATGTACACAAGAAACAATATTTACAACTATCTACAATTACAACACGGATATAGATGATCCGGTTCAACATTAAATTAACTACAATAAACATTGGTTGTGTACCGTTCAACCTACACTTTCTTCCTCACACTCAACGCACGTTGGATACGCTTTATCAGAGATTACCGCAGAATCTCAATACACAAGGGTACTAGGCCTCACTTCTCGACCTATAACACTATCCACCGGGACGCCTTGTCCCACGCTCAAAATATATACTATCCAACAGGACCACAAATCCTGAGCGACCTATCGGTCTCAACGCCAAGGGAGAACTGTCTAACCTCTCAGTCCAGAGTTGACCTTGTCAGAGATCTTCCTTCCCCTAGCAGGGCCTCTTAGAGTTCCTCTATTGGTTCAATTCCGCATACCAACCTTGAGTCATGACATCTACTGTTTACACATCACTCCAATAGCTAGATGACAGCTGAGGCACGCCCCGCGGCCATCACTTTCATTCATCAACGAGTGCGTCATCTGCACACCTGTGTCAACATCTGTCATTCGTTATTATAGAAAAGAAAGAAAGGTATTTCGAGCTTCACGGATACACAACCCACAATACATAAAATATTCAGATAAGGAAATGTTATTCCTTTCTAATTCAGGGCAGATGTCTTCTAGGAACCTGACACCCCCCACCTTAGCGGAAAATATGCCTCTTAGGGGCTAATTTTCCCCAAACATATAATAATATTACGGAAGAGTTCAATAGTCTCTTTGCAGATTTCTTCATTCTAAATATTACATAGGCATTTTCAGGTGTCTGAACATTCTCTACTGACATCTCTACTGAACCTTATACTAATACTACTATTGCATAAACAATACACATGCTCATTTACTATTATAAACACAAAACTTAAAAAAAAATATTTACACACACAAAAAAAAAAATTAGACATGTGATGACATCCGTTAAGGTTGTCTACTATTTTGACATTGATACTGATGGGCTAGTAACTGGTTGTTCTTCCCAGCTCTTTCTCTGTAGCCTCGAAATTGCATCAGCATTCAAATGTTGAACTCCGGGACGATGAGAAATGCTCAGGTTCCAGCGTTGCAAGGCTAGAGCCCACCTAGTGAGTTTGGGCGACCTTGGGGTTGTTTCCGTGAGAAATTTCAATGGATTATGATCGGTAATGACCTCAATTTGAGATCCATAAGTCCACTTTTCAAACTTCCGCAACCCGAAGAGAACACTCCAAGCCTCTTTCTCTATACTCGGCCAAGCACGCTGAGCCCCTGACAATTTCTGACTGGCAAAAGCTATAGGTTTAAACTGACCTTTTTCATCTTTTTGAGTAAGACAACATCCTACTGCAAGGTCGGAAGCGTCGGCGTGAAGCTGATATTCCCGGCCTACGATAGGTGTAGCCAAACTCGTCACTTTACACAACTCATCTTTAAGAGTATTAAATGCTTTTTCTGCCCTTTCATCCCATGGTACAGTATTTTTGACATTTGCTTTGGTTAATTCGGTTAAAGGTATAGCTATCTCAGCATAATTTGGAATATAAGATCGGTAGAATCCCATTAATCCCAAAACTGATCTAACTTCCTTTTTAGTCTTTGGTCTCTTTAAGTCCCTTATTGCTCCGATTTTCTCCTCATCAGGTGCATGAGTTCCACCCCCAATAACATGACCTAAAAACTTAGTCAATTTCTCTCCAAATTTACATTTGTCTAGTCTAATCGTAAAATTTCTATTTTTCAACTCTTCAATGACAGCCCTGACATGCTCACAATGCTCTTCCCAGGTATCGGAGAAAATGATGACATCATCAATATATGCTTCTGCATACCTCCGATGACCTTGGAGAACCTCATTCATGTCTTTTTGAAACGTAGCAGCAGCCCCTGATAATCCAAAAGGCATTGTACGCCACTGTTAAGTTCCGTTATGCGTCGTAAAAGCTGTCAAAGGTTTACAATCCTCAGCCATTTTAATTTGCCAATAAACCCTCAATAAATCTATTGAAGATAAATATTTAGCCGCCCCTGCGGTATACATAATTTCTTGGGAATCTTTCATCGGGAAGGTGGGAACCTGCGTTACAGAATTTAAAGCTCTGTAATCAATACACATTCTGACAGTTGCATCTTTTTTCGCAACGCAAACAATTGGATGGCTAATTTCAGCATTCGACGGTTCGATTAGATTTAATTCTAATAACTCCTGAATCTGCCTATCCACTTCCTCTTTATAAGCTACCGGCACGCTATATAACTTTGGTTTTTTCCTTTCTACACCCGGTTTCAGATCAATACGATGTTCCCCTACTTCCGCTGGTCGTATAGGACCCATAAACACTTCTTTATTTTCCCTCAAAATGGACTTTAAATCTTTGACTTGACTATTAGATAGCCCTTTTATTTCAAACCTCTCAATATCCCGTTCTATCTCTTGATCCCGGTTCAAAATAGGAATTTCCCCAACTTCTCCAAATTCCTCATCACCTTCGAAAACAATATTAACTATATTACATTTAGCGATAAATTCTCTTATCTTATTTTGGTGCACATGCTTCCTACTCCCGTCGGCTAACTCAACAATAAACGAATGCTGGTTTCGTTTTTCTACAATAGTTGCCGGCCCTTGCCACCTAGAATATAACTTATTAGTCGAATCGGGGATTAACAGTATAACTTTATCGCCTACCTCAAACGTTTTTTCTTTTGACCTTAAATTATAATGATACGCCATTCTATTTTGTTGAACCTCAGACGACAATTTTGCCTCATTTGCGGCTCTTTCTAAGCGGTTCTTAAGTTTATCCAAGTACTCATGAATCGGCGTAGTATCTAACTGCGCTCCCTTATTTTCTCCTGCCCATGACGACTTAAGAATCGATAACGGACCCTCCGGCGCTCTACCATATAATAACTGGAAAGGTGCGATTCCCGTCGTAGAATTTGGGACTTCCCTATACGCCCATAATATAAATGGTATTTGTTCATGCCACTTTTTCCCTTCTTCCCTAATCGTATGATGTAGCATACGTTTAAGAGTCTGATTAAATCGTTCCACAAGTCCGTTGGACTGTGGATACTGTGGAGTCGAAAATCTAGGACTAGCACCTAACCTTTTCTCAAATTCTTTCGTTAAGTCGGCAGTAAAATTGGTTCCATTGTCGCAGGCAATTACATTAGGAATTCCTGTTCTCATAAATATTTGAAGTAACGCCTCACACGCGGTTTTAGCAGTTAAACTTTTTAGAGGGATCGCATCCGCCCATCTGGTATGCTGATCAATTAAAGTCAGTATATACCGATGCCCTTGTGAACTTTTAGGATCAATAGGCCCAATTAAATCAACATTAACGACCTGAAATGGAAGTTCCGGCCGCGACACTGGGGAAATAGGAGCTCTATCATTTACTTTAACCCCTCTAGTCAATTGGCACTCTAAACATGATTCACAAAACTGTTTAGCTTCTTTTGCCATTCCCTCCCAATAAAAAGAATACCTTATTCTCTGCAACGTTTTCTTGGCTGCATGATGCCCTCCAAATACCGATGAATGCGCTAATTTTAAGATTTCTTCCCTTCTTACCTTGGGTACTACTAATTGCGCTATAGTTTCGCCTAACAATTTCTCTTTATGATACAATAATCCGTTTACAATATAATAATCCCCTTTTTCCTTTTTAGCTAATTCCCAAGCTTTCTCTAATTCTTTACATTCCAACTGGGATTTCTTAAACATATCTGAGTTACTAACAATAGATTCATTATTTTCCTCCGTTTCAGTTTTTTCTGGATCCTGACTTTGTACATTTTGCGATCTCGCGTCTATTACGTAAACATTACAGCTATCGTTACTTACATCTTCCTTTTCGTTCGAGTTATCAATAATAATTTCGGAACTTTTTAATTCTTCGGACTCTATCAATGGCTCCTCAAGATTGACACCTGACAACTCATTAATCACTTCGGGATGTAAAATTACTTGCTCATTAATATTATCAGTTACTGCGCAAAGTACTTCTTGATGAATAATATTAGTTTGCCCGAATTGCGGAATAGCTAGCGGTAGTTTAACTAACGGTGATTTAACAGCTTCACCAAATAACCCTTGTAAATAAATACTACCCGCTCCCTTTAATTTCTCTTCCGGTACTAAATCTTTATGAACAACACTAATCTCACATCCAGAATCAACCAATCCCTTTGCTTTTTGCCCATTAACACTAACTTCAATTTTCTCAAGTTTATTTAATTTCTCACCAATAACATTAGTTTTCTGCTCGGCCTTTGCCGATATCCTAGCCACAATAGCCCCATTAGGTAACTCTTGATTTTCTTTCACCATAATCTTATGAACACCTGCCTTCTGGTCTCGCCCTTTATTGCCATTATTAGTTCCCTCATTACCCACTTTATTACAAAAACGTTGGTAATGACCTCTCAAACCACACTTAAAACATTTAGGCCCTAAAGCATTATTCGTCTTCTTAAACTCTGTTTTCCTATCCGGAAAAGAATTAGACTCATTACTACCATTTTGCCTCCAACTACCCCTAAATTTATTATCCTCCCTCGGTCTCATTTTTTCATTGTTTACGTACTTATCTTTACCTTTAAAGCTTTTATGCGTAACCGCATAAGACTTATGTTTAGCATCAAAATAATTATCACACTCTTTAGCAATTTTAGGAGCTTCTAACCATTTACCCTGGTGCGTTAAACTAATATATGCTGCAGTATCCTCATCTAGCGTACTCATTAGCTTATCAGTAACTATTAACTGGTTGACCTTTTCATAAGTGTCCGCACCTCTAATTTTACAATAATTTTCCCACGTAGCTATTAAACGCGATACAAATAATACATGGGTTTCGTTCGGATTTCTCCTAGCTTTCCGGAAATTTTCTAAACATGCCCTCGGGGTTGGCTCATGTTCCCTTAGGACTAACTCCTTTAATTCCTCATAATTCTCCATTTGTTCCTTAGTGGTATAAATTAACAAATTATCCGCCTTATCTCCTAACATATTTAGTAGAATTTCGGCCTGCTGGTTTTCCGGTACATTTTTAGTTTGGAATGCCCTTTCTAAACTGTTGAAAAATAAATTCCATCCCTCAGTCCCTTCTGGTACTTTGATAGATAGAGTTTTAACACTTTTGATCAATTTTTCGATGTTACTTTCATTACTAGATTCCCTAGATCCATTAGAGTTATTTGCTGAACCTTGAACTCTGAGCCTTTCCATTTCTAATTCATGTCCCATCCTCAATTTCTCCATTTCTAACTTTTCCTGTTTTTCTAACTTTTCCTGTTTTTCTAACCTTTCGAGTTCTAACTTTTCGCGTTCTAATTTTTCCTGTTTTTCTAACTTTTCGCGTTCTAATTTTTCGCGTTCTAATCGTTCTGCAACAATAGTGTCTGATAATTCCTTAATAACCCCCTCGTCATACTCATCACTGTCCATTATCTTTTTCTTAAGCTGAATTCTGGTATCATCTTCCGTGAATTCAACACCCAATTCTTCGGCTATCCCCTGAAGATCAACCTTTTTTAGTTTTAATAAGAAAGCCATACCTTCACCGATTGTTATAACCACCCCACAAGAATAGTTAAACCTACCAAATTAATATTTCCGAAATTTCTAACTTAGTACAGATATTTCTCCACTTATTATACTAATTAATACCATTTCAGATAATCAATACCTTTCATTTCTAATTAACCTACTGAATACTCTAATTTTTCTCAACCATTGATATCACACAATTTACTTCCAATAAAACAAAAAAGTAAAGCAATAATTCGATTTGACTGCTATGCAATATAGGTCTCAATGTATACACTTAGATAACAACATACAATTTACATAATCATACTGATACGTTGAAATTGAATAGAAGTATTGATGTCAATCAAAAAATCCACATAAAGAAAAATTGTACAACATGCATATGTAAATTTCTACAATTATCCTCATAAAATATTTCCGAACTCAATACTGGTTCTTACACATAAAACAAATATACTGAAAATCTTTACTTTTATTTTTACTCACTATGGCTCTCTTTTGAGCCTTTTTTTTTCACTATGGCTCTCTTTTGGGCCTCTTTTTTTTTTTTTTCCTCACTAGTATTGGCCAATTAAAATTTTCATTTGCTTAGAATTTTGATAATGCAACTCTTAAAATTTAAACAGTATTGCTTCATTTAACAATTACTTTAACAATAATTTAGATTTAATGCATTAATTTAGTTCACTAATATCATTATAAATAGCATATCATTATCATCTCCAATTATTATGACCTTTCTTTAAAACGATAGCGATATGGTTACTAATTCTTTACACCTATCTGAACACAATTATTTCATTGCCCATAAATTACATAGACAATTTACTTAAATTACTATTAATTATACAACAATACAATTTGGTTCGAGATGTCAGAAGAAATGAATGATCAAAACACCTTACCTTATACTTTCTTTGCTGGATTACTTTTTTAATCACAGGTAGCTCCACGATGTAGCGGTAATATGGCACAACAGTTCAGTTTAGTTCTTTCTAATAAAGATACGCACAACACTTTAGTCCACACTAGACGATATGGCACGATACTTTATCACACACTCGACGATCCGGCACGATACTTTAGCACCTACTCGACGATACGGCACAACACTTTAGCACATACTCGACGATACGGCACAACACTTTACACACATTCGACGCTACGGCACGACACTTTACACACATTCGACGATACGGCACGACACTTTAGCATACAATCGACGATCCGGCACGATGCTTTAGCACATACTCGACAATATGGCACGACCACACAAGAATTCCACTGGATACTCTGGCATTAGCAGACTGCAACACGGCTCGCTGGTCACTGGTTTCAGGCGATTCTATCCCGACGCTGCCACCAATTTGTCGGACGCTCCTCTCAGTCCACAAAACTTTGAAGAATGTCCTAGGTAGTTTTAGCTGCCACCACCGATATTAATGGGTGATATCGGTCACCTGCTGTGAGGATTGGGTAAAATAACACTGACGCTGTTAATGAACTGAACTAACAGTTTATTTAAGATATAGATATGTACACAAGAAACAATATTTACAACTATCTACAATTACAACACGGATATAGATGATCCGGTTCAACATTAAATTAACTACAATAAACGTTGGTTGTGTACCGTTCAACCTACACTTTCTTCCTCACACTCAACGCACGTTGGATACGCTTTATCAGAGATTACCGCAGAATCTCAATACACAAGGGTACTAGGCCTCACTTCTCGGCCTATAACACTATCCACCGGGACGCCTTGTCCGACGCTCAAAATATACACTATCCAACAGGACCACAAATCCTGAGCGACCTATCGGTCTCAACGCCAAGCGAGAACTGTCTAACCTCTCAGTCCAGAGTTGACCTTGTCAGAGATCTTCCTTCCCCTAGCAGGGCCTCTTAGAGTTCCTCTATTGGTTCAATTCCGCATACCAACCTTGAGTCATGACATCTACTGTTTACACATCACTCCAATAGCTAGATGACAGCTGAGGCACGCCCCGCGGCCATCACTTTCATTCATCAACGAGTGCGTCATCTGCACACCTGTGTCAACATCTGTCATTCGTTATTATAGAAAAGAAAGAAAGGTATTTCGAGCTTCACGGATACACAACCCACAATACATAAAATATTCAGATAAGGAAATGTTATTCCTTTCTAATTCAGGGCAGATGTCTTCTAGGAACCTGACAGAGCGATTACAGACACACACACAGACAGACAGTCAGACAGACAGACGGACGGCAATTTTTTTTTCTAAATGTATGTGTATCGGAATCTCCACTATCTAAAACGTGTAAATCCGTCAAAAAAAATTTCGATTTTCAAAACGATTGCAAGACTTACCCTATACTACGTATGATGGGTAAGTAAAAATCGAAAAGAAGGATAACTTTGTTTATTGGAAATGAAAAATAACAGTTGAAAGATTAAACTGAACAGAGTTATGAATGTTCAATAAGAATTCCTCCAGAAGTAGGAACAATATCGAAGCAGTACGATAATTGATCCCATATTTTTTTTAGCATGTCTCTTTGTGTGGTACCTTTCTCAGGTGTTTGTTCCATCACGACAAACAGACGTTGAGAAACTTAAGGCATGAAAATTATAAATTCACACTCCACTCACATTCCACTTTTTTTCGTTACTGAATATCATAGCGTACCATTTGGGTCCATATGACGTATGCTTGTAAGTTAATGGAATTCTCGCCAATTTATAGCGATATTTTAAAGCTGGTTGTTTTATCATTTTCATGTAAATTGATTTACCTGTTTCTTTAATTCCTCTACGAATCATTTCCGTCGACACAGGATGTTCTGATTTACTTTTAATGTGATTAGCAGTCATTACTTGTGTAAATGTCAGTTTCTGGATCCTTTTGTCATCTCATTTTCTCGTCACACAAAATCTTCCAAATTATGTTTTGTTTTGAAGGAGTCATCCTTAGAGTATACTTCATAGACAGACCACTTTGGACGATTCAATGCTGCTGAAATTTCTGCAACAGTCTTCCCTTTCCATTTCAGCTTTCCTACTTCAATTACCTCATCTAATTGAATATTTTTAGCTCGCGGCATCTTCACTAACTGATGCTATATCGAGGTAGAATTAAATATTTCAGACATGTGACATCATAACTTGGAAATTTGCATTTTTTCATGAACAGTTGGCTAAAAATCAAAAAAGTGTCTTAACTTTTGCAATATGCAAATTTTACTTTTTTCAGTTAAATTAAATATTATCTTATATTATAACCATTATTTTTATTCTACATTATATAAAATGTATTTGAAAATAAGTATAGCCATTTGTAAAACTCATGTGTTCGTATTTTTTATTTAAAGGTTAAAAAACACCAGTGTCTAAACTTTTGCTGAGCACTGTACAAAGTTGATTTTCTTACTTTTATATAAAAAGTGTCCCATAACACCCTACTCACACCTATTTATTTTCAAATGATTTGTTTTCTCTATTTTTTCGCTCTATTTATTTGCAATAGGAACAATACAGAGTCCACTGCAACTAAATGAAAAACTAAATAATGGTATACAATGCATCCATTGACGTTTATGAGCAAACTAAATTCATAAACGGCTTTTTAAAATCATTAGTAAGTCACTAAAACTTTTTTGTTCTTTTGAAAATAATTTATTTTAAACCTTCGGATAAGGATGAACAGTCGGGTGCACATTCGTTACTAAAATAGCCTTTCCTTGATACGATTTTTTCTGCCGCAGAAAGAGTTTACAATTAAAATCGTTGACCAAGTGAAGAAAGGACAAAACTCCGTCTCAAATTTAAGGTTTTTAAAACACTGTTGTTCTCGTTCTCCCTGGCTAGTGAACCATGTTATTGGGTGCTAAGCAGTCAAAGAATTATCTAAAACCTCTACAGGAATCAATAAAGTAGGACACGAAGATGCGCCAAACATTCTCATGCAATGACTTAGCATTATTAGTGATATTATTTCACTATTTAACGCTGTTATATTTTTTTCTGTTTTGTTTCTTAAAGTTAATTTGTTTTTATAAATCCTTTATTCTATAATAATATGGTGGAACTTAATATTTGTCCTTTTATTTTTGTTTTATTTTATTTATTTATTTTTTGTATATAGAAATGCAACCTGTAACTTTTTTATAGAAATGTAGATAATAATTTATGACTTTTTAAAATGTTCTTAAACAAGCTAGAAAAATCATGCGTTAAGCATAGATTATGAAGCACTTTCCAAAACTTCTTGAAATCTTTAACAAAACTTCGTTATCCAGGGAAATAACATATTATTGTTCATATTCAAATGTGTATTCCAATACTTTCGAAAAGCCCTGTATTTGATCTGTCTGTTAATATATAGACTATATTATGATAAAATTTAGCTTAGGAAGAAAACATCTAACTGGTTGAAAATTTCCTTTCAGCAATTTATAGTAATAGATGGAAACATATTTGAATACTTTTGCTTAGCCCAGTAAAATGCTTAGTATCTTTAATACACGAAAGTATTTTGCTAAAGTTTAGTTTAAAAATAAATTCTCTTTAAACTACTTAAATCAAATTTCTAGAAATTATCATCCAATGGCGATCATGTATCTAGTTCTTTACGTGACCCTGTATATCATTTTATCTATATTCTAAAAATATTTCTTAGTGAACTAAATTCAGTTCATCGTAAAAAGGCATATAACATATTTTAGAACCCCCTTTAAGTAAATTACGCTCATGTTCAGTAACTTTTCCGAGATCTTTTGTGTAATCCTGTATATCTAAATGATGTAACAATTAGCATTTATATAAAACATATAATATGCATACATTTAGTGAAATTTAAAAGTGTACATCATAATTAAAAATGCATTTCATGCCCATCTTCCATAATATACTGGATTTCGGATAAAGTATACTATTTCTAATCTTTTGTGTGTCCCTGTAAATGCTGTGCACTAGTATTATGCATGAAAAAACTTATATTAATGCTCAGCTTTGATTATATATGAAATCGTTTACCATAATTAAAATATGTTGCAAACAATTCCCCCCTTTATTATTTTGTATTGGAATTATTTTGTATGGCCCTGTAAATGATTATTAACTATACTTTTCGCTGCATACTTTACAAAATGCGTATTTTAGTGCACTTTGTTGTTGCATATAAATTTGAAGATGTTTGACAGGGTTTAACATCTTTAGAATTCATTTGAAACTATTTTTCCCCATAGACCGTAATGTAATGGAAAACTTTTGACTGTCCTTGTAAATAAACTTATCATAGCAGGACCTTAATTTTCGATAGAGTTCTGCTCGGGTAAACGTCATTAACGTCCAAAAATTTCATGACAATTCGAATATATTTAAGAGAGTTAGAGTGCAGATAGACGGGCATACGGCCAGACGGACAGACAAACCGAATGCATAAGCACTTTTCAAATTTGTTGGAAATTGCTAAAAGAGCAGTTAGAAAGAAGAATTTTTAAGAAAAAACTTGGAAATGATTCCCACATTGGATTCCTTTAATATTTGTTGTTCAGTTTACATATTTCTACTGTATACCCGCCGATTTCAGTGAATATTCTGTCAATTAGCATAAACTCTTGAAATTGATTTTATTATTATTAATCTTGAATTGCAATTGAATTTATATAGAGCCATCAGCGTAAAAAAAAAAAAAAAAAAAAAAAAAAAAACAGGCAATTTTAGTGATACATTTTGTTCTATTTTTGAGATTTTATAATCGTTTAAAAATAATTGCTAATTAGCCCTTAATAAAAATAACAAACAATTTATTAATATTAAGATTATCAATAGCATCAAGTTAAATAAAAATAGGAATTTGTTGTGGTTTCAACTAGGTCTAAATAGATAGCATTCAAACAAATAATTTCCAGCACAACCTCTTTCCGAGAATAATTCAGCTTTTATCTAATCCTTAGTTTCTGCCGTACATGAGCTGATGCTCTTAATAACTTTATCCGTTATTACTGATACTGTCTGTACGCAGAAGTAGTCTACAGCTCCTTATGAATAACATGTTCACGATGAGATTAAGTTTCTCATCTCATAAAGGTACCGTAATAGTAGTACCGTAAAGTAGTACCGTAATAGAGCATTACTATGTATTAAAAATATTTAAATATACATTTAAATTTTATTTTGGAATTGCGATACATTTTATAAATAGTTTACATACATTTTATTTTCATATTTTAAACTATGCATATCCATGAAGGGTAAGTATTATGGTGGCTCCCAACGACTAGTTTTAAATGTTATTAACAACCTATAGGATTTAAATTTCAAAACTCGCCTTAAAATTTTTTTTAAATGAAGTTTTTTCTGTCAATCTATTTTATTGATGAACCTGGAATAAAAAAAGAAAAAAAAAAACAATTTGCAAAAAACCTAATTTTACGTTTATTTCTGACATTGTAAATCTTGGTTTACGAGGTAAACGAATGGACACAGTCAGAGGTTTTACATCATTTCTCAACATTTGATTTTCTGGAAAACCACTCACTTTTTCCAATTTGAAGATGTGAGCTATGAAACTCAAACACACACACATATATATATATATATATATATATGTATTTTTCTATCTCTAACAGTTCTAAAATATAATCGAAAAGTAATTCTGGGAAGAAATTTAGCGCCTTAAAGAGAAAAAGTGACCTTGAATAATTAAAAAAAATGTTACGTACTGCATATCTCCTTAACTTTAAATGGGGGCACGGACGGCACCTGTGCGAGAATACACGTTAAGCTGGACAGATGTTGTCCGAGCCCCCGTGTAAAGGTTAAGTTCTACATATCACCATAAGTTTTATAATTGTTTTAAATTTTTCCCCTTTCTGTTGCTGAATGGCCCAAAGTTTCTTCTCTCACCATTTGATATTATATTGAGACTTACAAATGACTTTGCCAGGCTTTATGAAATTCAAGGCTTTATAGTAAATCTGAAGTACATATTCGAGAATAAACATTGTTAAGTTAGAGATAAGAATTTCCATCATTCTTGAATCTAAAGAATGAAAATTTTTATTAAGTTTTACAGTACCATTGAAAAAGAAAAAGGCATGGGAATCTTTAGAGCAAGTCAGCCGTTTGTGGGTTTCAGGATGAGAGACTGTGAGGAATTCACAGAAAATCTCTTAACAATCACCTGCAGAAGTATCAGATCAGAAGGATTGAAATTTGTCCTTCAAAATTCATTTTCTCACTGTATGCTTGATCTCGACCTTTTCCCAGCTTACAGTTGTAGTATCATTTAAGAATGTGGTAAACGACTTTACTAAGATATAATTGCAATAAAAAAGAGATGCCAAGTTTAATTTTATTGAACTTGGTATTGGTCGTACTTGGTTTAATTTCGCTTTCATGCTAGCGAATTACAATTGAAAATTGACTAGAGACTCTTAAAATGGCAAATAAATCATGAGGCTGAAATGAGAAGAATTACTTGTAAAAATGTTCAGTTAAGTACTTTTTGTAATATTTATGAATTATGACAAACCCTTCTTTAAAGTAAAGATCATAAAAAGAACTTTAATTTATTTATTGTTGAACATCATCACATTTGTAACAAATGATTTTATGAATTTTAAACAAATTTAAATTATGTGTTTTTGAATAATTTTCAGTAATTATTATTGCGACAAAGTGAACAACCTTTAAATGCAATTCTCACTTCAATGGAGTATATGGATTCTCGGATGATCATGTATTCACGGTTCTCAGTGACCGATAAGATTATGATTGAAATTTGTCTCCGAGATTTTAGTTGATTTTACAATTACTACTTGACTAGAAGAAAATCTTTTTTTAACCCCTTGAAGGGCACCGGTATATTATACATACCACTTAATTTTAATTCCCTTATGCCACATTGGCACCAGGATTTTAGTATTAAAATTTGCTTTTTACAATGTACGCGAAAAACTGCTTTTACTTTCTATCATATAAATTTGTTTGTGAATCCCGGTGTCAATCAATCATTTGAACATTTTAGAAACATAAGTGCTTTGCCCCTCAAGGGGTTAACTATTTTCGTCACACTGTACCAGTCAGGGATGCCTAATTTTAATTCCTAATTTGCAAACATCACCAGTAATATTTTAATAAAATTTTGGTTTTACCATGAAAGCTTAAATTAAGGGGGTTCTTAATTTCTCAAAAAGTTGTTTCTTAATTCCGGTGTCGGTGTCAGTCGATAATTTCTCATTTTACTAACAAAATTTGCCCGTGCCGGAAAGGGTTAATGAAGTAAAGGAAAAATGCGTCTCCTTCCTTTATATTAGTGATCAAAAATAGGCAAACGGCTACATACTTAGTTATCAACTGATCTAATCAACTCTACAAGTATTGTCTATTTATTTTTGTATATTTCATGTCTCATTAAATATCTTGTCTGTTACTGTTTTCACTTTCAACTGTAATTTGTATTGTGTTTGAGGTATTTTTGTTTACTTAAATCTCACATTATTATTATTTTTTAAAGTGTCCACACTTTCAATCCATAATTTGAAAGGAACTTTATCCAGAATACTGTAAATTCCAAAAGAAACGATCTCAGTTAGATCTTCTCTTTACCTTTAATCACAACAACTTCCTTCTTTTTTTTTTAAATAAAAAAAGGAAAAGAAAGTGAGGTTTATTGCATTTATATCTCTCGAAAATCAATATACTGTAATAGTATTAATATTGTTTCTGTTTAAAGAAATTAAATTATAGAATAAGAGGATTTCTTTAAACTACTTGAACTGTCCCCACAAAAAACCATGCAATTCTTTGAGAAAACGCATTAAGCCTCCCAGATGAATTCATTAAGGACAGTCTTTATTCAAGTTCATGCAACATTAAACGCCCTATCACCCCGATATTCTGAAACTTTAAACTTTTAGAAAGTGTCAGCTTTTGACTAATTAAACAACCCGGCCAAATAAAGTATAATATCCGGAGTAAAATGTGCGCGATAAAGAAGAAGAAGAAGAAAAAAAAAAGATACATTCGACTCTTCCATTTTTATTGATGACCTCAAAAGGTTACACAATTTATATCTGAAATCCTTTTATTATTATACATTTTTTCTATCTGCAGAAAATAAAAGTTAGGCCGCAGGTGTTTCGCGGTTCTGCATGGGAAGACTGACACAATATGGCGGTGGCGGCTCGAAAAGATACCATGCATCATTAGGTAGAGGGCGCATGGGGCTACTGATATGCCACCTGAGCTTAGAGTTTTCCTCGCTAGGGCTGATAGCGAAGAAGTGGGAGTTTGTTTCCGATCTCCAATCGAAAAAAAAAAGAAAGTTCTGTTTTCTTGTTTGAGTTCAAAAGTGCGGGAACTTCTGAAGTATTGGACGCGGTTATGGAGAATTAATTTGTGGTTGTTGCGTATATGTCTTCGAAAAACTCTACACAAAGGTAAAAGAGTTAAAATATATTTTTAGAGATTGTTTACTGTTGCCTAGAAAACATCTCAAGAGTAAAATACTTTAGTCTTTTGATAAAAAAAAATGTTTTTTTCATTTCTTCTTCCTTGTTTAGCTCCGTATTTTTGTATATTTTGAATATTTCGATACATTTATTTAGATGTAAAATATATTCAACGCTAATGAATTATTTTTAATTCAATAAAGCAGTTTATTTAAACTTTCGTTTAAAAAACCATTACCTTTGAGAACAAATTTAACCTCTTCAGACCTGACACATTTTAAGCCATTGTAAAAATTATTTGACAGTTCGTTCCATCTATTTGCACGTATAAAAACATAATTTTGTTATAAAAATAGAATAATTCTTATTAGTTTCTATTTACTAGCAGGTATACATATGTGCACCTCGGGTTCATACTGAAAAAAAAAAAAAAAAACACTTTATTCTTTAAAATTTATTTAAACAAGGAATTTGGTAGATAATTGATACATATATGCTTATTTTACATGGTATTTTTGAAACAATTATTATTATTTCTTTATATAAAGATATACATATTGCACTTTGTACAAATAACTCTTGTTTTTGTTTTGTAGCCTTCATACTTACATTTTGAAGCAAAGTTATCATTTGTTGAACGAGGAAACTGTCCAATCTTGTCGTACCTAATACAGGAAATTGACTGCTGAATATCCTTACGTTGTTTTCGCTGTGGTTTAGTTTCGAATCTTCTTCAGAATCACTTTCAGATGAATAAATTTTGCGTGGTTTCCCTGGTGGTCGTTCTCCACTTACTTTGCCCCCATATTTCAACAGTACTTGTGCAATCTCTAAATGATACTGTAAGAGAGATTATCTGTCTTTTCGAGGAACTTCAACTGCTTTGCAAATTCTGCAAAATTACATTATCCAACAAATGGAAATAACCAAATCTATAAAATGTTCAAAAACTCTTGTTGACTACTTTTGTGTGCGAATAGATAAACAGTAGTAAGCTAAACACCTATCGCTTAAATCTGTACCACCCATACACGTATTGTATGTGTTCACAATTGCAGGTTGTGTTACATTAATTTTACAATTTTGATCTTTAGACCACCTAACATAACTGCTCTCGGGATCGTTATCTATGCAAGTCGAAAGTGAAGCTACACATTTGTTATCTTTCTATTTTAGTATGCACATATCCTTCTCTTAGTCTCTCATAACATTATCCCATTCTCTGCGGTATAAATCTCGATCATTCTTGATTTTTTTACATGCTGCTCCAAGTCTTTCGTTCATAATCATTCCAGTTTGGTGCATATTGTTCCTCAATAAAAAGTTGGCACATTTTACACTAACAACAACAACAACAAAAAAAAAAAAAAACTGTCCGTGTAAATCATCCGTGTGTTGTCTTTTTGTATACATTTAGAAAGCAATTTGATAATGCTTCCACCTAATCCTAATTATTTTGAATCATCAGCTGGTACCGTTCCTTTTCCACGATATATTCGGCAGTCAAGGGTAAGGCCATTATTAACGGGTAAAACAAAACTTTTTAATCCGAACGGGTTAAGTTTTAACGACATATACTCTCTAAATCCCCAAGTTCCAGCAAATGGGATTTAGTGATATCTGTTCATCACTATATCACTATAGTGATAAAGGTTTTGGCCGGGGCATGAACAAACGTTTAATTCTTACTGCATTCAACATGATTTACTTTACATAATTTGTCATCTGCTGAATGATCAACTGATTTATCTGTAAAATGAAAATTTTTTCTAATCTCAAAAAATGGATCATGTGACGTAGTAGCTGCAATTCTAAGTACTGACAAGTCTTTTTGCCAGTAGAACCTTGCTTGGAGATATTTTAAAGTTTCCATGAATATGTGTACGCCTGCAACTTTCATATTTAGATGTATTTATTGAGCGATGGCTTCGTATTTGAACGGAATATAAATTGGTTTCATATGAGACTTTTTCCCAAAAATCTACATTTAACTATTCTAAAAATGATTCAAAAGAATTTACGATGTTGGAATCTGCTTCTAGATAATCCTCATCAATCAATTATCCTTGGGATACCATTAAAATCAGATTAAATAAATATTTGAGAAAAGATTAGGTTTTATTCTCAGCATTATTATTGAAGTTTGCTGTAACATAAGTTTTAAAAATGTACTTATTTTCAGCTTTCCCTAACAAAGATCTTTTAGGTTCAACTTTATTGCTACATGCAATTGAGATAGGAACTGGAGCAATATCCTCAATGTTTATATATCCGTGTCATCTAAATTTCCATTGTCAGAAGGCTCACCACCACCATTGGCCTCATCAGTTTATTTACTCTTAAAAAAATATACTAATTATGATTTTTAAAAATTAATGTTTAATTTTAAACATAAACAATATGAATTCTTATTTATAATTAAGTATAATTTTTGAATCATTCAACAGCTTTAGCACTGCACCAATTAGATATCATTCAGTACAAAATTTTTAATGAGATGACATATTTAAGAAAACACAGAATTAAAGCCGAAGGTGCACAAATGTGCACCTTACAAATTACATCTAATTTAAATAGATATTATGATTTAGTTAAAAATTTTAAATTTATGCAATACTGAAGAGTTTATAAGTATTCTTAAAAACTATTGAAAATAAATATTAATTTTCTAATTATAAAAATGTACTTACATTTTCGAAGTCTTACATCTTTCGCCATTACTCGTTTATTTTCTGCAAAATCATATGAATTAAGACTGCTAGCACTATTTCCTGCTGAAACTAGAAAACACTAACGTACACAAATGACATCCCCTGGTTTAAATTAAATAATTTTAAATAATAAATGAGGTATGCAGTTGAAACCAAAGGTACACAAATGTGCACCTTGGGTCTGAAGAGGTTAAAGTTTACTCTCATTATATATTTTTTAATTCATTCATGTAAAAATAATTTGTTATTATTGTTTTATTAAATTGTTTAGTTATTTATTTTATTGTTATTTTTTAATACTAAAATTAATAGCTAAATGATTTTGAGTAGTTTTGTATTGTTATTTAGATGTGATAATTATTTAATGAAATATTTACCCTGTTTTAAAATAAAAATTTAAAGCTCCCTCCTCCTTAAAACCTTTGTTGAAATTTGACAATATTTTTTTATTGATTTTCTTTTAAAAAATTAACCTTGTTTACTTTGAAAAATGATATTTTTATAGATATTTTATAAGAATCAATTTCAAAATGGCATATTTTGTTGGGTAAAATTAAAACTGAAATAAATAAATTTTTTGAATACCTTTATTTTTATATTTACAATTTTAAAATTAATTAAGAATTAAAAAAAGTATTTTCTAGGTCTGAATGATAAAAACTGGAAATTGAAAACATTGAAAATGAATGTATCTTTAATTTTAAGTTTAAAATGGATGCTTTTTAAGTTTGTTACAAGCATTTAAATATAAAATTTACGAAACCTTTAAAATTTTAAATAAAATATAAGAAAGTAAATTTAATCAAATTAATCTAAACAACTAACTGAAATTTAAAATAAATTAAATAATTGAAAATTTCCAAAAAGTAAAGTTTATTATGTTCATAAATTAAATATAAATAAAATTTGCTTGTTTAATAATATTTCTGGACAGACTGTACTTTTTTGTAGGAAAGTTTTGAAAATGAATAAAGTAGTGTAAAAATACTTATGACATTATTTACGGCAATAAAAGTTAAAAATGATTAATTTTTCAAACATCTCACTTAACAAATTTATAAATACATTTTTTGTTATGAATAAAATACTCTAATCATTATTCGTAAAAAGATTCCTATTCTGCTACCATATTATTCACAACATATTTACATATTTACTAATAATTTTAAACTGTATGTGTATATATATATTACAAATTAATTTTTTTTCGCCAAAATTAACCGTTATACTATATTAATTTCCTTTTAACAATATTCCGTACTTAGTTCAACTTATTAAATTAAAATCTTGTTTCTAGATCTAATCTATTAATCTTTATGGAAACGATATAAATTCTTAATTTGCGTTAAAAACATTTATTCCAATATGCGTAAATTAAAGAAAAAATGGCTCTAAATTAAAAATATTCTTAATTAAACTTTATTTCTTAATATTCCAAATAAAATTCATTTTTTCCCTGTTTTTATCAACCTTTTTAAAGAAAGTCTTATTAAATTTATTCCAGAACCATACCTTTCAAAAAATATCATTCTTTTTATTTTATTTTTTTTCTTAAACGTTTGATATTGTGCGTATCAATAAATTCATTTCTTTTCCTTTTTTGTTTCAAAATATCGTCTAAAGGATATCAAATTCAGCGTTCGATTATAAATTAGTTAAATAATAATTTTTTTAAATTAAAAATTATCGTCTGAATGAAATTAATCTCGACGATGGACATGAATTCTGTTTACATGTGAAAATCATGGTTAGAGATTAGAGAAAGTTCTAGAAGCTTTTTATTATTGACTTGAGTGAAGAGGCTCAGAGATGGATGGAATCTTTTATTCGATGTTTTAGGGTTTGAACGATTTAAAAGCTAGACGAATGTTTTTTATGGAATATTGCTTCGGAAGGAAAGAGCATTTTCCCTCTGCATATGATTGCATTTAAATAAATGTTTTGGAACAGCAATTGTGGAATTTAATGAAGTTTCTATGTTTATTACTTTACTTAATTTTTATCTCGCCTCGACTCCTGTGATATAACATGGGGAAACTTGCAAATAATACTAATGGCTCTTATCTCAAAATGTCACATATATTTATGAATAATATTTATAAAAGAATTCGTCTCTGTTAAAGATATTTATGATGTATTATACCCTTAATATTATATTTATACGGAATTTCGCAGTACTTTTTTATATTTGAGTAAAAAAAGCTAAAGTTGAAAAAAAAAATTCTATTGTTGTTTATTAATTTTTCTAAAGCTGTTCATCTTAGTTATACATTAAAACTGGAAATTTGTAATAAAGTAATTATGATAAACATTAATAAATTTTACTGTCCAAAAGGTTTTTTATTACAAAATATGAAAAGAAACATTTATTATAAAAAAGTTTTGAATTTAATAATTTATTTCAAAATTTATTTTAATTTTTCAATTTTTGGAACATTGTGATTTTTTTTCACAACAAAGCTTAAAATTCCATCGTTAAACCAATGAAAAAGTTTTAAAATTTTGAAATTTTTAAAATTTAATTTGAGTTTTAAATTATTTTAATGAATTTAATTTTTAATTTAATTTAAAGTCGGAAATTGTACACCAAACAGGAAATGATGTGCATTTATACTGTACATAATTTTATAAATATTCGGATCTTGGTGCAATAGCTGTTGCACTCTTATGCAAAAATGCATAAATACAAAATTTATTACGATTATACATATTAAATTGAGTACTACGGAAATAATATGATTTCATATTAAGTATAAGGTAATCACCATGGCAACTTTGAATCATTACCTATCATGAGATATTGTTGAAGTAATTACGATTGATAGGATTTAATAAAATGAAATAAACTTTTATTGATATCTTTTTATGTTTTGATTCGATTTTCATAAAATTTGAAATGACTCCACACAATTATGCAACGATTTCAAACCATTTGGCTGGATAGTTTTTGCGCTGTTATATGCGGCCAGACAGATAGACAGACGGACAGATCAGACGACGACTACAAGTGCTACATATTTATATAATTACGAATACAACTAAAAAGTATGTAATTGCGAATTAATTATTTTATAAATGTATATTTATTTATTTTAAAAGAGTTAATTTGGTAAAATTTTAAAACATGGTCATGAATTATTGGTTTCATGTTTGAAATAATTAAAAAAGCTCATTTTGTAAAGTATCTGTTCATATGGTTAGAAACATCATTGCCTTCTTCTTATCATGGTATAACATAATATGCCTTAATATTACATGACATATTATAATATTCCAGAACAGATGTTTTTAAAAATGGTAATCATATTTCCACCTATCTGTGATCCGAAATTTCTCAAAAATGAATAGTTGTGAAATTTTGATAGGCTATTCATAGCGGCGCTTGGGTATGAAAATAAATATTTGAATAAAGTTCCATCAATCTGAAATACCGCTCTCTAACTTTGTAATATTATTGGTTGCCCATCTGACTAAAATAAATTATACTACTAAGTTGATTTAATGTAAACTTTGATAGAAATGTAAATTACGAATTGTACTGGTTACACAAGAAATTGACAGTAAAATACTTTTCTCCTTATTATTCATTATTATTATTATTATTTTAAAGCCATGAATTGTACATATTTGAGCGTGCATATGTGATATGTGAGTGATTATTAAAATTGCTTAACCTAGTATTGTAGAGTTTAGAATCTCAAAAGCATCGTTTTGTAATAATAGTTACAGTGCGAGGAAAATATATCAATTAAAAAATATATAATCTATTTGAATTCAGAGAAGGGAAGTGCAGCTTATTTGAAACAAAACGACTGTTTAAACGTTTGTAAAACATAGTTGCAATTCTTCTAAAACCAGTAATTAAACTTCGATGTGAAAAATTTTTAGAATGTATTTTCATTCTGTATGCTTAGTTATAAGTTGAAATATTCTTAAAAAACATGAGTTTTTAAAATCAGATTTGTTATGTTATTAGATCATAATAGATATAAACGAACTGCTTATAAACATCAAAATGGCAGTCTTCTTAATGTTAAAGATACATAGGTTTCAACTGCACATTTGATAATAGCTATAATAATCACTTTTTTTGACATTGTTTTCATTAAATGTTGCTGACGTAAGTTGAAATTTTACTTATAACTAAAAAAGAGTTTTAATAACTTTAAATTCTTAGTTGAACAAACAAGGAACTTCCTTAACTTTAAATGAACTCAATTTAAAAATCGTTTAATCAATCAATAATTTCAAATCTTTTCTGGGTGTTAAGAAATTTCTCTTTTTAAAAAATTAATATTTTTTAAATTTCTTGTGACTTACTTTCTTTGCGTAAGATAATTTGCATTAGGTATTTTATTTCATGGTTATTATAAAGAAAAAACCCCACTAAAACTGAATTTATCCCTTCTGTTTTATATGCTTTGCTTTAAAATATCTATTGATAGCTTTGTTAAAACACTTTTTTTTTTTTTTCTTTCTTTTTTTTTTTTTTAACTTGAAAAAGTCGAAGGGGAAAAAAAAAACTTTTCTGTGTTAAACGAACGACGACTTGCATATAGATCCAAATTGAGCTTTAAATATAAAAATACTTAAAATAATTTAAAGAAAAAAAAGACGGCATAATTTTTCATTTGGAAAATTCTATTTTTTCTCTCTCACTTTTAGAAATAAGCATACTGTACGTTCCGTGAGTAAATAAAGCGAAAATTACTATTCCGAATTTATGGTATGAGTCCAAAATGTTTGAATAAATAGTAATAAAAGGAAAATTCCACTTAGTTGGCAACACTACAAGTATCATATAAAGAAAAATTCAGAGAAAAAAAACACAAATATTAAAATATACTGAAAGTGAATTCAATGTCTGTGATTCGTTTATTTTATTTTAAATGCTAAAAGATTTAGCTTTGTTTAAAATGCTTATTTATTTATTTTTTTATCTATAAAAAATGAATTGCTTGCAGTGAGAAATCTGAAAACCTAAAATTTAACTCCTCTATGTTAAAACAAAGAAAATTTGCAGATACTTCGACTAAAAAAAAATTCTTTAAAAAAGTATTTAAAGTAAGTTTGAAAAAAAAATGCATCGAAGAGTGTTCAACTCATATCTAGATCAAAGCTTAACAAATGAGAAATAAATTACGGCTTAAATTTCTCTGAGGTAAATCTGAAGGAAGGAAGGATAGATTTCATTGTTCTATTTTTCTTCAAGACGACTGAAAACTATCCCCAATCGATAAGGCATTGAAATCTCTTCTAATGTTCGACATTGACTGTGATGTCTGTGACATTTACATTATGAGTGAGGATTTTTGTTTTTCTTATATTTTTAGAATTCTTTCTTTTCGCGTTTATGAAGCAGTTTTTCTTTTATTCATAAAGGGCTCTATCGAGCGTCATTAGGTACACAGTGCATCCTCGTTTTGATAGCTTGTGAACTATTTAGAAAACTAATTCGGTTAAATAGGTGTTCTGTTTTTGTTCTGAAAGAATCACTGGTGTAAGGGTTCTTTTTAAACTATTTTTTTATATTTAATGTACGAATTTGTTCTGCCTAAAATAATGACATAATTACAATTTCATTAAATGTCAATTTTACAGCTTTTCTGTGAACGTTATTTGATGAATATCGCAAAATGTAGAATTTTGATTATGTGAGGTATTGAAATTATCCACTGAAAACAATTCAAAATTTCAAGAGATAAATGTATTTTCTACTGAAGAATAAAGTATTTTCAATGCAAAATAGTTAAATGTTCTAAATCTTAAATAATACGTTAATTTTTATGTAATTGTATAACATTTCTTAGCAAATGTATGCCAGGAAAAGTGGCCATTTCTTTCTAAAACTTTTTTTAGATTCTTTTTGTTTGTTTGTTTGTTTTAATTTTGTTTAAAGGAACATATTTTTATATATTAGCTCAAATTCAATGTAATTTCCAGTTTTATTTGTTAATTTATGGAAGCCAGAACAATCAAAAAAGCACAAAAGCACACTCAGTTTTTTACAAAGACTTTCAACACATCATTTTCAAAGAAATAGCTAAAAGATCTTGCTGTTAGTTATGATTTCACAACTTCTGATTTGAATTATGTCCAAAACAAGAGGAATTACTCTGCAGTATGGTGTCAATGATTTTGATGGATTGATTTAAATCAGCAATTAAGTTGTGATTTTAATTAACTGATTTTTTTTAAATCATTGATTATACCTTCGAGCTGCATCCAGACTTCTGAAGCGGAAGATTTTCGGCAAAACCGCAATAGATGGCAGCACCAAACATTCCTACCTGCTCCGACAGGATTTTCATAATCCCTTTATTAACGAGACACTACATACATTCGGGGCGTATTTGGCGGTTGCAAGTTTTGAACCCGGGACCTTTTAGTCTGGAGTCCGTTACTATAACCACTATGCTATCAAGGCCACACTAACTGAGTTTTAGTAAGAGCTTTTAAAAATATAAAACTATTAACTCTATTCGTTGCTAACTTTTTTCTAGTAATTCTTACAGATTTTTTTGTAACCGACTAAGATTACTAAAAATTTTTTAGTAATTACAAGGATCACTAAAGTTTTTTTAGTAGATCGACCCTTTTTTTTTACAGTGTAAGATACACAGGGTATCCTCGTTTTGATAGCTTGTGAACTATACAGAAAAATAATTCGGTTAAATAGGTGTTCTGTTTTTGTTTTAAAAGAATCACAGGTGTAAGGGTTCTTTTTTAACTTTTTTTATACTTAATGTACAAATTTGTTCTGTCTAAAATAATGACATAATTACGGTTTCATTAAATGTCAATTTTGCAGCTTTTCTGTGAACGTTATTGGGTGAATATCGCAAAATGCGAGATTTTGATTATCTGAGATATTGAAATTACCCATTGAAAACAATTCAAAATTTCAAGAGATAAATTTATTTTCTATTGGCGAATAAAGGATTTTCAATGCAAAATAGTTAAAATTTCACAAGCTTAAATAATACGTTAATTTTTATGTAATTATATGACATTTCTTGGCATATGTATGCAGGAAAAATGGCCATATCTTTCTAAAACTTTTTTAGATTATTTTTGTTTGTTTGTGTGTTTAACATTTTAATTTTGTTTAAAAGAACATATCTTTTATATAGTAGCTGAAGTTCAATGTAATTTCCAGTTTTATTTGTTAATTTATAGAAGCCAGGAAAATTACATAATAAAAGTCTACTCAACTTTTATAAAGTAGTTCAAAAACTTTAAACGCATTATTTTCAAAGAAATACAGGGTTCGCTCTGTTCCTAAAATTTTCGAACTTTCCTACTAAAATTTTTAAACGGTAATATTTATTGCATAGTTCTATTGTAGATGTTAAATGGACCTTCCATGAAGATTTTTGATTTAAAATACTGGTAGCAACGTGTGAAAATTTTAGGAACGGTGCAAGTCCTGGAAATATCGAAAAGATCTTGCTGGTAGTTATGATTTCACAACTTCTGATTTGAACTATCTCAAAAACTAGAAGAATTACTCTACCATCGGGTGTCAATGATTTTAATCGGTTGATTTAAATCAGCAATTAAGTTGTGATTTTAATCAAATGATTTAACAACAAAATCATTGATTAAGTTATTTTAAGAATTATTTCTTTTCGCGTATATGAAACAATTTTCTTTTATTTATAAAGGGCTCTATCGAGCGTCATTAGGTACACAGTGTTTCCTCGTTTTGATAGCTTGTGAACTATTTAGAAAAAATAGTTCGGTTAAATAGGTGTTCTTCTTTTGTTCTAAAAGAGTCACAGGTGTAAGAGTTCTTTTTAATTTTTCTTTTAAATTATGTATTAAACGTACGCATTTGTTTTGCCTAAAAGAACGATATAATTACGGTTACATTAAGTGTCAATTTTACAGCTTTTTGGGAAACGACATTATTGGGTAAATATCGCAAAATGTGAGATATTGAAATTATCCATTGAAAACAATACAAAATTTCAAGAGATAAATTTATTTTCAGTTGGAGAATATGAGATTTTTAATGCAAAATAGTTAAATTTTGAAGATCTTAAATAATAATTTAATTTTTATGAAATTTATGTCCTTTCTTGGTATATGTATGCCAGGAAAATGAAATTTCTTCCTAAAACATTTTTTATAATTTTTTTTTTTTTTTTTTTTGTCAAACATTTTAACCTATTAGTGCCTGAATTATTTTCTTCGTTAAAAATCAAATTTTTGCAGTTTCCCACCACTTTTAAAGCAAAAATAATTTTTATCTTAATTTATCGAGGACTTTGTCTCGAGAAATAAAGTATTTATTTATAGCCCTTTTTACTGGTGTAAAATGCGCTTACTTGAATTTTTTAAAACTGTCCCAAAAATGGGACGCTAGACACTAATGGGTTAATTGTGTTTAAAGAAACATGCTTTCTATATAATAGTTCAAATTCAATGCAATGTTCAGTTTTATTGGTTAGTTTATGGAATCCTGAAAAATGACATAATAAAAATGTACTCAATTTTTACAAAGACTTTAAACACATTGTTTTCAAAGAAATGCCTCAAAGATTTTGCTGGTAGCTATTATTATACTAATTCTGGCTTGAACTATGTCAAAAATAAGAAGACTCTGCAGCGCCATATTTATACCTGATAAAGAACTAAAATGGGCAGACGAGGAAAATGACAATCATAATTTAATTATGATATATTAAATTATATATTCATAAATTACAGAATTTGTTGCTTTCCTCCTATATGTGTTTTATAAGATATAAATATTAATTATAAATTAAAAAAACTAGAAACAGACATTTGTACGATGAGAAACACTCCAAAGAAAATATTTCAAGGTATTATTTAAAAAAAAGTTCATAATCGAAGGTACTGTAAAGATACTTTGGGCGACTTTTCCTTTAACATATCCATTATTTAAAAAAATATTATGTATAATTTTTCAACATCGAAATTGAGTTGTAAACAATTAACATTAAAAAATGAAGCTAACAGATACCTGCCTGTTTTAATGTGTAAATTTACGCATTTTTTTCTTAGAATGTACTTCTTTTATCAAAGCAAATATTATGACCAATGTTATATTAAAAAGTCATCAATAAATATGCATTTTATGTAAGTACACTTTAAGAAAAAATGCGTAATTTTACACATTAAAACAAGTATACTGGTGACACAAAAACGATTTGTCTGTATGTATAAAAAGGTATGTGCGTGCAGGGGGGGGGGGGATTTGCCAAATACACGTCCTCATGTGTCGATTTCAAAGTACACATTTTCTGTGCAGTGCATCAGGCGGCTTAAGTGTGTATCGGATAACTCAGAAATACACAGTTTAAGGTGTAAATTGTGCATGACTATACACATATTTCTGTGCAATATAAAAAAAATGGAAATTGCATACATAGTACATAAATTTGTACTTTAAAATGTAAATTTTGAACAAAATATTTTTATGATCGCAAAACAAATTTGCATGAAGAATAAACAAGTTTTTTTAGTGTATTTGTTTTATTTCCAGCGGATTTGTTTTTAGATCAGACAATAATGAAACCTTAATGTACAAGAAACAGCATCGTCTGAAATTATATTTATTGCATGCCATCTCTCTGTAAAATTGCTTTGAAGCTCTAAAATAGTATATTCTCAATTTATGAATAGAATCTAAATAAGTGCGCTGTAAAAAAAAAAAAAAAAAACATGGAAATTATAACGCTTTTGTCATATATATATATATATATATTTGGCCTATGAATTTTACTTACAAGTTTTGAAAGATTCGTCTACAGCAAGAGGAGAAATGCACAATTTAATTTAACAGTAATCGAGCAATAGTTACCGAAACGGCATTTGAACTCACCATCTTCGACTTTCTAAGTAAGTAACTTAACCACTGTGCCGCTATTACACAAACGAGGTTTTCAAATATCGCTATTTATTGCTTTCACATATGTATACATACTTCTGTGTATTATTAAGTTCTTACACATATTTCTGCTTAATATTGTCACACATAAATATGTGTAATATTCTATTGTTATACATATTGCTGTGAAAAATTCGTGCACATACTTCTATGTAAAATTTAGTTCTTACGCATGTATATGTATAATATACTTATATGTATTTCGGTATAATGTGCAACATAATCAGATATTTGTAATATCAGAATAATATATTCAGTAATATCTTAAATTTGTAAATTGCATCAACACACCAATTCGGGTGAATACGTAACATTTTTTTTTCTTTTACATACTTGTTTGAGTTTTTGAAAGGATAACAAAACACACACTTTCTTTAAGATCAATAAATACACATAAATGCAGATAAATTTTAGCAACAAGTATGTAAATTTTAGCACAAAGGTGCAGTTTTACAAATTTATACTCATACATTTGTAGAAGTGACTAATTTACACATTTAGTTTTTAGAGTCTAAAAGGAACTCTAGTCAATTTTTAATTTTTACAAAACATAATAATGGATTTGAGATTTGTCATTTCTTAATATTTCTGTGATATTAATATGAAATGTATCTCATGAACTGGATACCCTTCACCAGAGATTTCTACCATGTTTTTATATCGTGTTAATAGCTAATGTTACAATTGGTTTAAAAACATTCAACATTTTTTTTTCATTTATTTTGTTATTAAGCTTATTTTTTGGGAATTTTAGATTCGAAATTTAAATAAGCAGAAATTAAAATGAATATTCCGATGCTGTTAAAAAATGTTTAAAAAAGTAATTGTAATGTATCTATGAAAGTTCTGTAAGTTGTCTAAGTAATAAATTGAAAAGAATTAGAACTAAAATAAGAAGAGTTTTCAGAATGAATTGGTAACAGCAGGCATGCAATTTTGCGTGTAATAGGTTTGCCAGCTTATTTGAAGTTTATTAAATTCCATTTTGATCTGAATGTTTGCATGAATTCTGCATTCTAAATGGATAATAATTAAGATGATAAAGTGAAATCGTAAATATTTTACAATAACAGGGGAAATTGTTTTAAAAGAAATTGTTGTGCATTTAATGACAGCTATACTATTTCGAAATAACAGCATAAATAATCACATAATACAGAGTTTCCCCCAGAGGGTTTCAGTAGGGCGCTCCGCCCCTCCTGCCCTTTAGTTTAAAAAATAGCGCCCCTCTTGCCCCTCATCCAAAAACTAGCGCCCCTCTTGTCTATCATTCAAAAAAAAATAGTGCCCTTCTTGCCCCACATTTGAAAAAACGCAGCCCACCAGCAATGATCCGAACGCGCTATAGCGCGTAAATTACACAAGAAATCGGCGACGGAATGCAAAAATAGCCTCATACGCATCAAGTGGGATGGGTAATTTCGTCATAAAATCGCTAAAAAATTTCTGGCAAGATTTGCAAAAAAAAAAAAAAAATGGTTAATTTTGTCAAATGTCACAAAACGGCAGATTTTTTCAAAAGATCGTGGAAAAATGACAAATTTCTTCCAAAAATCACGATAAAACGAAAATTTTTGTCAAATGAGTCGCAAAAGATGAAAACTTTCGTCAAAAAATAGCGATAAAACGGCAGATTTCGTCAAAAGATTTGCGAAAAAAACGGCAAATTTCGTCCAAAAATCACAATAAAACGGAGAATTCTGTGAAAAGTTCTGTTTTTTCGCTATATTTTCACGAGATTTGTTGTTTTTTCCCCGATTTTGTTTAGCAAAATATGCCATTTTTTACGATCTTTTAACAAAAACTGCTGTTTTTACGAACTTTTAACAAAATTGGCCGTTTTTTCAAGATCTTTTATCAATATTTGCTGTTTTTTCGAGATCTTTTAAAAAATTTACCTTTTTTTCAATTTTTTGATTGAATTTCTGTTTTTTCGCGATTTTTTGAACCGCTAGATTCTTGATTCAACTCTATAAAAGTGCCCTTAAAATGTAAAAAGTGCCCTGAAAAATGTAAAAAGTGCCCTTTTCAGAGCAGTAGCGCCCTGCCCTTTTTTAAACCTGGGGGAAACTCTGCATAATAATAAATAATTTATTAAATAAGAATAAGTTAAATATTGTATTGGATGAAATTGCAAATAAAGCAAGAAATACCAAAACAGAATCTTTAATAATCCCTCTTTATATTATTCATTTTGAAGTTATTGTTCTGTAACTAACATCTGTATCGGTTAAATTTTACTTCCCGTAAGGAGTAAAACTGGTTAATGCATGTCAAAGGTTTTGAACTCTGTTTCGTTTTCTTGATGTACACAACGTGTCAAATTTAACTAATTTATTGAGGTAAACACATGACCTATTTACATTCGTTAAATGTTACAGCATATGTGTATTTGATAAAGAAATAAAATCAGAATAAATAAATAACGTGAAAGCTTTGTAATATAACAAGTTTCCATCTAAGGTGAGATATAACTTTTAATGCTTCACGAGAATGAAAACAAATTTTTAAAAGTATGCTATGAACATAATATTGTTGTAAAAAAAACTTTTGTTGAATGTTCGAAATAGGCTATTACTTTATTTTAAAATACTCTTACAATTTAGATATACTCTTAAAAACTCACGTGGCGCGTCATATTTTTTTACTGAACTTGAATATATGTGGTCAGATATGCTTAAATTTTATTGAAAAAATAACTATACAATTTAACTATTTAAAAAAATAACTAATAAATGCACTATAAAGAAACCTGCTTGATACTAGTTGGCTGATTCGGTGAAATTCCGATTTAAATCCAATGTTGGCAAAACTACAAATAAACTTCCTATAATTTGGTTTCACTTCAAACTGGAGCATTTCAAATGTCATTTTAAAAAATAAAATTAAATGCATTTTTGCGATCAGAAATGATTTTTTGTTACAAATATTAAATTTCATTGGATCATATATATTCCTAACTATTGTTTAAACTTTTTTTTTTTTTTTTTTTTTTTAACCTTTTTGGATTTTACACACAGTCCCAAACTAAAAGGAATCAATTTTACCTTTTCATTTATTTTATTATTTATTTATTTATTTATTTACCCTTTTTTTATATGCAAGCTCTTTCATCTTAAACCACATTCTTGCTGACATAGCTTTGGTTTATCATGGCCATTACTATGCAAGTTAGCGAAAAATTTAATGAAAGAACTTTATTTGGAGAATTTTAACCAAATATATACATTTTTCATAAATTGTCAATATTTTAAATTTGTATAATTCAGAATTCATTATGAGTATACACGACAATTTCATTTATTTCAGAAAATATAATAAGAAAAAAATGCCTTTAATTTATATGTAAATGCATATTTTCCCCCATCTTTCTTACTTGAAAGATTTTCACCTAATTTTTAAGAAACTATGAACATGTTCATTTCCACAGCTTTAAAATCAATTTTATGTGCGCTCATAATTATGTAAATACGAAGCACCTATAGTCGTCTTTTAGTCCGTCTGTCCGCATGCAACAGAGTAAAAACTACCCAAATGAATCATTAAAAATATGTAACTGTTGCACTGTACGAGTTATTTTGAAACCAAGAAGCTGATTCTCTTTTATAGGTGCGTTTGTAATTATGTAAATACGTAGCACCTATAGTCGTCATTCAGTTCCTCCGTCTATCTGTTCATCTGTCCACATATATCAAACAAAAACCGAATTTCAACCGAATCGTCTGAAATTTAAAAAAATATAATTATTACATAATTTTGTCATGTCATTTCAAATTTTATGAAAATCGGATGTATAGTTTAACTACAGGGACAATCAAAAGTATTCCATTACATTACGGCCAATGGGAAAAAATAGTTTCAAGTACATTTTAATGATGTTACACTCTTTCGACCATAATAAAATTGATATGCATCTATGAAATATATACTAAATTATACATTCTATATAATTTGTGGTAGAAAGAATATTTGTTATTAATTTACAGAGCCACATAAAAGTAGTCCATTGCATAATGGTATAGGAGGAAACATTGTTTGGACCACGTTTTAATTATATTAGACAATTTCACATTTTTTGTACGTTACTGAGGTTTACTACAAGTAACTTTCTGCATAAGAGGAAGTAGATAGTATTTACAGGGACGCACATAAGATTTCGGCTACTATACTGTATCCGAAGTACTTCATACTGTTACACCAAAATCTGAATATTTTTAAAACTTTGTTATAGCACGAACGCACTTTATTTTCTTTGCATAACATGCAGTTTCCGACTTATTTCTACTGCGATCATGTTCTCGAACTATTTCAGGGTTTGTACGGGGCCTGGAATTTCCAAACCAGGAAATTTTTCGATACCAGTACTTTCTTATAAAGAATCTCTTATTAAATAGGGCAGATTACCGCGCGTTTGAACTGGATTTATTTTTGTACAAAATAATACCGGTATTTTACCTAGAAAATAACAACAACCGTACGAACCATGTATTTAGTAAATGTAATATGTACAGCCCATGGTGTTAAGTAGTACACTTAATTGTTGAAGAGAACAATTTGTAATTTGTATTTGTTAAACCTTGAATATATTTTAAATGCTGTTTTAATTAAGTTTAAATTTATTTTACTACATTTTTCATTTTTGTTTTAGGTAAGTGTTAAGATATTACTGATAGAATATTAAAGCTCCACAGCTGTATGTAAGTTTTTCTATTTACTGTTTTTTTTTTTTTTTTTTTTTTTTTTTTTTTTTGTATTTGATTTGTTAATGTGGTGATTTTAGAGAAATGTCTCGAAATACCAGTAAAGTATTCTATTTATTTTTTCTTCATTTTGAATGCGTCAGATTTTCATATTGTCTCTATACTACTTTATAAATGATACTAAAACCGAAATATTTTGATAATTTCTCATCCTTCCAGAAGCCAGAAGTCACCTTTGCAGTCATTTGAATTCTTTTTTTTTTCTGGATTTTCATCTGTTCTGTTATCCGAACTTATGTATTTCCGAATTAACTTAGTATTCACAAGTTCTGATAATCGGCGGTCCTTTTCTTCTTTTTTAGAGCATCGGGAATTGTGATTCAGCAATTTAATAAATCAAAATTTCATCAACTTTAATTCATATTTTGATTCAATTTATTAGTGAAATTTCTAATACTGTAGTATGAAAGAATTTGGGGGAGAAATCAGTGATAGTAAACTTATTTTTTGTATGCAATTGCGACTTATTATTTCGCAATATTTTTCATTTTGCTAGTAAAATGTCACATGTGAAACCAAAAGAAATTTTTAAAACGTTTCATTCGTTAAGTATACAAAGGACCTACTCAAACGCGGGCACGATGATTCAAGCAAGCCAGTACACACTATAGAAATTATACAACATACCAAAAATCTGTTATTATTTTTTTAAACAATCTTCCAATTATAATTTTGGCTTTGATTGTGCCGTCTTGACAGAAGAACTCTCGCCTAATTTAAATATTAAAGCAGTTTTAATACCTATTCTCTCTACCCAGTCTCACTTATAGATCCTCCTATTCTCCATCCTAGATTTGAAATAAATAAATAAATTAAAAGAAATATCAGACCCTCCCATGCAAGATATTTTTTAAATATATATGCACAAAAAAAAAAAAAAAAAAAAAAAAAAAAAAACATAAATTTAGAAATTAAGGCGTATTAATATTAATATAAGCCGTGAAGGGTCATTTTGACCCCTACCATATTTAATGCGGTTATTGAGCAGTTACATTGCAGTTCGAAACAGAAATTTCTTTATGAAATAAGTTTAAAAGAAAAAAAGGAAATAAAAGTAAACTAAACAATTTAAATAGTTTTAAATAAAAATTTTGGTATTAATTACTTTTATAAAACCTGAGCAAAATTTCCAGCCTTTCTAGGGTTAAATCCACGAATGTGAAAAGATATATTACATTGCAACGAGGTTGGAGGGGAGGAGGGGCGCAGTATTCTGCCGAAGGTTTCTTTGTTTATTTTAATCTCAAAATTGATTAATTTAAAATTATTTTTCTGTAATAAATTTTATTTATTTATTTATTTTTTTAAATTATTATACACAAATAAAATTAAGTTACTTTAATTTCAAAATCCAGGAAGCGGCAATGCTCTTTCCAGCCATCCGCTGACGTCATTCGTAGATTTGCGTCATATTTTAACATGAACCTTTACTTCCGAGTGATAATAAGCACTTTTTAAATAAAAAAAAAAGAAAATATTTAAAATACTTCATTAGTTTAGCATACAAAGAAAGTAACTCAAACGGACAGGCTGATTCAAGCAATCCACCACACGTAGTTAAAAAAGAACATACCAAGAAAAACCATTGTATTTTAAAAATCTTGCTTTAAACTTCCTGCTTCAATTGTACAGTCTCGTCTTCACAGTAGAATTCTCACCGAATTCAAGACAGTTTTAATACCCATTTTGTCTAACCAGTCTCAATTACAGGGCATCTATCCTATTCCCGACCTTTTAACAGTCCGTTCCATGAGAAACGCATCCGAAGAATTGAAGCGGAACAGTTCCGTCCGCAAACAACAGGTAAAAGTCCAGACTTTCACTGCCATGAATTGGATTACGTTACTGTCGTGCTTCGCTTTCGATTTCACGAGCTCGAGTTCATTGTTAAGGATCGCAATAACTGATGAATGACACGATTCCTTATGACTTTTCACTCCCTGTTGACTCTGTTGAATATATTCAATTCGAGTTTAATAGGTTGATGTGACTTCTTAATTGGCGTAATGGCTTCAATTGGAATACAAAAAGTGTTCTCACGTTTTTACATATCATCATTACATTGTCGTGTTTAAAATGCAGAAAGAGGAAATCGTATCTTTTTTTATTTCACGATTTTTAAATGATTGAATTGTTGTTTATTAAGTTTTAACGTACACACTTGCTCTAGTGTTTTACTGCTGTGCTTTACTTTCAATTTCACAAACTTAGACCGTCAAAGGTCACAATATCGTAGCTGCTAACCTTCCGTATTTTTTTTTTTTTTTTTTTTTTTTTTTTTTTTCAAATTAAGTAAACTTATTAAAGGTACATATATATTAGGACAGACATGAGCACAATTAATATAATAACCCAACATGTAGTAACACTTTCAAACACATTAAGAATATATTGTAAAAAAACTTCATAATTTATTAATGTGAAATATGTTGCGTAAAGAAACAATTTGAAAAAATCATAACACATTTGAGATCCAATTTCTGTTGTTGTAATCAATAATGGGGAAAATATCCGTTATTATTATTATTATTATTATTATTATTGTTATTATTATTATTATTATTATTATTATTATTGTTATTATTATTATTATTATTATTTTAGACAGGGCTGTATATGATCTATGGATTTTTATAAATATTACATGTATTTTTAAGAATACAGAAATTAACGTCTGGATTTAATTAATTAATCACCAAAAGTGCATATTTATTAAGACAGACATGAGCACAATTAATATAATAGCCTAACATGCAGTAAAAATTAGCCGGGGCCATGATTGGAAACTAGGTCGACAGCGTATCGTGCTGTTGTTTACCCATCTAAGCTACCCTGGCCTATATCCTAGTCCGGCAACTTCTCACTAATAAACCACGTTAAGAAATGTCATCGGCCGGCAACCGCACGACACACGGTGATGGGATTGTGATTGTGGATCCAGGTTCCAATCCTGGTTCCGGCTAATTTCGCACTCCATGTTGGGTTAATGTATTAATTGTGTTCCTGTTTGTTTTAATATATATGTATATTTAATAATTAATTAATTAATTTCAGACGTTAATTTACATATTCTCTAACAAATAAACCTATTTCTACCAAAAATGTTTGTTTAGAGAATTAAAAGGTACAGTCAAAGTTCTATAATCCGCACACCCATAATCCACTGTTTTCTCATTTTTTTTTATTTTTTATTTTTATTTTTTTTTTATTTATTTTTATTTTTTTATCGTTTTTGGATTACTAATTTGTAAATTTTTTATCTGTTTAATTCATATTTTACATTCGTAAAATAACGCGAATTTTAGAAAACAGTGGATTATGGGTGTAGAAGAAAGTATATTGTATATTATATATTGTATAGAAGAAAGATAACCTTTTATTCAAACAATTTCCTGCTTCAATGTATGTAATTCTTATTTTTAAAAATCACGAAAAGTTGGCAGCTAGACTAATGAATGGTATGATTTCTTACGAATTTTCAAATGTTGTTGATTTTTTTGAATATATAGTGAAAGTTTAAAATATTGATCCGACGTTATGATTGGAATAATAAGCGTTCGCTTTATATATTTTAAAGTATTCTCACATTTAAAAAATCTTTCTGTAGGGGGAACTGAGGGACATTGATACTGCTTTTTTCAAAAAAAAAATTTTGGTGTCTAGAAAGCAGAAATTTCAAGTTTTTTTTTCTATGTGATGTCAGCAAAACCTGTGTTGTGTGCTATAAAAATGTACAGTCGTTGTTTTATATATTATTTTTGCATGTAATTTTAAAAAACCAAAAAAAGTAATTTGCATCAGTGTGCCCCATCCCCGGGGCAGATTGATACACTTTGAAACGTTTGGGAAAAATATATATGTATATTTAATAATTAATTAATTAATTTCAGACGTTAATTTACATATTCTCTAACAAATAAACCTATTTCTATCAAAAATGTTTGTTTAGAGAATTAAAAGGTACAATCAAAGTTCTATAATCCGCACACCCATAATCCACTGTTTTCTCATTTATTTTTATTTTTTATTTTTATTTTTATTTATTTTTTATTTTTTTTTTATCGTTTTTGGATTACTAATTTGTAAATTTTTTATCTGTTTAATTCATATTTTACATTCGTAAAATAACGCGAATTTTAGAAAACAGTGGATTATGGGTGTAGAAGAAAGTATATTGTATATTATATATTGTATAGAAGAAAGATAACCTTTTATTCAAACAATTTCCTGCTTCAATGTATGTAATTCTTATTTTTAAAAATCACGAAAAGTTGGCAGCTAGACTAATGAATGGTATGATTTCTTACGAATTTTCAAATGTTGTTGATTTTTTTGAATATATAGTGAAAGTTTAAAATATTGATCCGACGTTATGATTGGAATAATAAGCGTTCGCTTTATATATTTTAAAGTATTCTCACATTTAAAAAATCTTTCTGTAGGGGGAACTGAGGGACATTGATACTGCTTTTTTCAAAAAAAAAATTTGGTATCTAGAAAGCAGAAATTTCAAGTTTTTTTTTCTATGTGATGTCAGCAAAACCTGTGTTGTGTGCTATAAAAATGTACAGTCGTTGTTTTATATATTATTTTTGCATGTAATTTTAAAAAACCAAAAAAAGTAATTTGCATCAGTGTGCCCCATCCCCGGGGCAGATTGATACACTTTGAAACGTTTGGGAAAAATATATATGTATATTTAATAATTAATTAATTAATTTCAGACGTTAATTTACATATTCTCTAACAAATAAACCTATTTCTACCAAAAATGTTTGTTTAGAGAATTAAAAGGTACAGTCAAAGTTCTATAATCCGCACACCCATAATCCACTGTTTTCTCATTTATTTTTATTTTTTATTTTTATTTTTTTTTATTTTATTTTTTTTATCGTTTTTGGATTACTAATTTGTAAATTTTTTATCTGTTTAATTCATATTTTACATTCGTAAAATAACGCGAATTTTAGAAAACAGTGGATTATGGGTGTAGAAGAAAGTATATTGTATATTATATATTGTATAGAAGAAAGATAACCTTTTATTCAAACAATTTCCTGCTTCAATGTATGTAATTCTTATTTTTAAAAATCACGAAAAGTTGGCAGCTAGACTAATGAATGGTATGATTTCTTACGAATTTTCAAATGTCGTTGATTTTTTTGAATATATAGTGAAAGTTTAAAATATTGATCCGACGTTATGATTGGAATAATAAGCGTTCGCTTTATATATTTTAAAGTATTCTCACATTTAAAAAATCTTTCTGTAGGGGGAACTGAGGGACATTGATACTGCTTTTTTCAAAAAAAAATTTTGGTGTCTAGAAAGCAGAAATTTCAAGTTTTTTTTTCTATGTGATGTCAGCAAAACCTGTGTTGTGTGCTATAAAAATGTACAGTCGTTGTTTTATATATTATTTTTGCATGTAATTTTAAAAAACCAAAAAAAGTAATTTGCATCAGTGTGCCCCATCCCCGGGGCAGATTGATACACTTTGAAACGTTTGGGAAAAATGGAGACAAAATAACACCAAAGCATATTTTTCATAGAAAAATAGTTAGCAAACCATTTTATATATATTTATAGACATTAAAATCGCACACAATTCATTTGTAAGCGATATTAAAGCAATCAAAATGAAATGTATAATGACCTGATGTTCTGGCTGATCCTTGTCTGTTAGTTGGCTGTGGTAACTTTGTCATATCTGGCACTTTAAACCCAGAATTATCTTCTTTCTTAGGAAAGGTGAAAGAATTACCAGGTTTTCTGTTTATAAATCGGTTTACAAACAGAAAATAAAGGATAATTATATTAAAAATTATGTTTATAATATAATTATCCTATTCTGTTCTTCAGCTTGTTTCTCTTACTTAACATTTCTCATGTCGGTAATACATTTTTCTCTGGAGAATCGATATAAATTTGAGATTTGCTAGGCTGCCGTCCATTTCTTTTGTTAATTCTACTAGCACTAGATATTGTTTAAATTTGTACGTCTTCTGTTTGCAAAAATACTATAAAATGTTCTAATATAAAGAAATTAGAGCTATTTCACTTCAATAAAAACTAATAGTAGGAATTTTTGGCGAAAAATGGTGAATTAATGAGTGTATGGTAAAAAAATAAATAAAAGGTAATGAAAAAATGAGCTAGAAAAGGATTTAGGTTGTATCAATGTGCCCCGACAAAGACTGTATCAATGTGCCCCATACAGCCATTTTGAATAAAATGAGTCGCAAATCCAATACTTCATAATTTATCTAACAATAAAGAATGAGGAACTGTTAAAGAGTAGCTTTACTTGCCAGGGAGGGTATTCTTTTCGGATGAAAATACTGGAACAGTTGTATAATACCATTTCAATGGTACAACTCAAATTTACTTTTGACCTACAAAAACAATTAATCACCCATCCCATTTCATCAAACTATTGAATCATCCCAAAACTTTCTTTATGTAGTTAATTTCACTAGTATCACCTTTTGGAGCTGTTGTGAAACTTCCTGTAATGAACCTGTGTCCTGTACAGGGGGTGTATCAATGTGCCCCAAGTATCAATGTACCCCAGTTCCCCCTATATTAATATTATATTGTTGTTTTTAAAATGTAAAAAAAAAAAAAAAGATTATTTTATGATTTTTAAGTGGTTGACATAGTAATTTCATTTATGAGGTATTGACTTGCTTTTAGTACTTTATTATGATTCTAAGCATTGTTAACCCACCATTTTTTTAACGATTCCATTGAACGCGTGCGAGCGTTTCTGGAGTACTATGCCCTTCTATTTTGTCTTCTATATTGCCTATCATACGCACACGGAATGAAAGTAATAATAAAAACTAATATGACTCTTTTGGACTTAAAAATATCGCGATGTGTAATAGACTGACTCAAATATGTTTTGAAAAGAGTATACTGACTTTTAAATATTTAAAGTGTCTGTAAGAATTAAAAGCATACCTTTAAAAATTAAAAAAAAAGTGCCCTTAATGATCATAAAAGTGTCCTTAATGATCTTAAAAGTGTCCTAAGGAACTGAAATATGCCTTTAAGTATAAATAAAATGATCTTTTCTCACTAGCAAACTGCTTTTTTTAAAATTGTGATCATAGCCATAAGATTTTGAGAACTATCTTTATGTTAAATAAGGAAGAGAAAAGTCTCTCTCAGAAGTTATTCGTAGGGCTCAAGCATCACGAGCCCAAACAAATCTACGCCTGTGAGCGTAGCCAACTATGAATTAACCCTTTATCTACCGACGGTACTTAGAAGTAGGGTAACATCCGCAGTATTTGGCACATTAAGAATTTGTCTTTAAACTTGCTTAAATTTTCATTACAAGGAAATAAGATATTTACTTGGAAATATTTTTAAATCAAAGAATGCATATCTGTGCATCTATTTTGCCCACTAAAAGCAAAAAAAAAAAAAAAAAAAAAAAAAAAAAAAATTATAAAAATATATTTATAAAAAGTTGCTGAAATCACCAGTAATTGACACCTAGAGCACCAATGTATGACACCTTGTGATCCAGTAATTGACACCTAGAGCACCAATGTATGACACCTTGTGATCCAGTAATTGGCACAAGTTTATATTTTAAAAAACCTTTACATTTTGCATTGGGTTTAATCGCTTTAAATGAATTTACTGTAGATGAAGATGCCATATTTCAGGTTTTTGAAAGTAAGAAATCAGCATATTAGTCTGAAATGTGAACACTTTAAAACAATACAATATACTTGTATTAATACCCAGTAATTGTCATGCTGTCCCCAATAATTGTCATTTTTAATAAAAACAAATGATAAACAAAATTAGTCTATAACTTTAAAAAATACTTCCAAAATAAGTAGTTTAATCTCAAATTCCTTGCGAATTCCTTGTAATTGGAATAGGTGCCAATTACTTGGAACTAGCAAAATTGAAGCACCATTAATTGGCATCTATCATTAATTCAGAAATCCAAATATTTGTGTCGAAAATACTTTTACACAATTAAAGTAACCCTTTTTAACTAAACAAAACTGTTTTCAATTAAAATTTGAAATATATTATAAATCAGATAATAATGAATTGAAAAGCATGCCTTCCTTAAGCCAAAGAAGAAGAATTTGCAACAAAAATAGCTAATTTGATACAAGCCATAATTGTTTCTCTTTCCTAGGAACTATTGTCATCTAGTAGCATAAATCAAAGTTATAATCTTTAACGTAAATAAGCATATAACTGGTATATGGTCTTGCATTTTTAAAAGATGGATATAAATCTTATTTTAGAGCAAGTTTGTAGGATGTGCCAATCATTGGTGCATGCCAATTACTGGGGATGTTACCCTACCATTAAAATTACTTATTATAAAATTCTTTTAATATGTCGATTAGTTGTAATACTGTTTAGAATGAGTTTCAGATACATTACTTTATTTTGTTCCAAATGCATTATTGGTTACACAAAACAAAAATATTTTTAAAAGGATGATTTCTTTTGTCTTTGTACCTTTTCAGCTTTCTTGGCGTTGAGGGAAAGGGATGAGAGTTTTTTATTTTGGAAATATTTCTACATTTATATTGTAAGAACATCATATTTGTACATTTTATAATTCTACAAAATACTAAGAAAACAATTTAAAATAAAAGATTTGAGTGAGGTTATAAATATTGCACAAAATCCCTGTAAATTCAAATTTAATTAATCCTTCTAAATCCTTCTAAAATCCTCCAAAAATTTATTAAATAATTATGTAGATCTTTTTATTTAGTGTAAACAATTTACATAAAATGCTTTAGAATGTAAAATTTTCAATAATTCATAATGCGGTAGATGAAGGGTTGAGGATTAAAATAATTTTTAACTATCACGATTCTTTATGATTTTTCACTCTCTTTTGAATCCCCTAAATATCCAACAGTAAGACTTTAATACGTTGATGTGACATCTTGATTGGCGTAACTAGAATTCTTATAATACCTTCATAGGAATTTGAAGCATAATGACTTCAGCAAAATACTAAAGATATAGTCACAAAATCGTTATGATATATCATTGCACTATAATGTTTAGAAAGTCCTTTTAAATGTACGAAGAGAAATTAATAAATCTATTGTTTTAAGATTTTTTAAAAGATTAAGTTAATGTTAATTAGAGTTAAATGCTTTGACTTGTTTTAGTAATTTACTGTCGTGCATTTTTATTTATTTATTCTTTTTTCAATTGTATGAACTCAAGCCATTTGAATAACAATGGGGATAGCAAAAATTGATCAATGATATGATGTTTATTACTTTTCGCTCTCTATTCACTTTGCTGTGAGTTTAATAGGTTGATGCGAGACGTTTTAATTGGCATAATGATTTTAATAGAATAAATATATATATAAAAAACCTTTTTTCTTTTCTGTTTCTTAAAATCGCTATGTACATCATTCTACTGTTTTGTCCATGGTACCTTTTAAATTCATCAATCAAAAATATTAACTTTATTATTTTACAAGTTTAAAAGGATTAAATTAATGTTAATTAGATTTAAATACATAGATTTTCTGAAGTACTTTTCTGATTTCCTTCGCATTTGATCTGAACAGATAGAGTCATTATTAAGGATCATAATAATTAAAGAATGACAAGTTTTTATACGAGTTTTCACTTACTATTGACTCTGATAAGATTTTAATAAGTTGATGAGACGCTGTAACTGGCATAATAATTTAACTTTCTAGTGGAATACGAAAGATATTCTCACGTTTTTAAAATGTTATTTATACCATATCACTGTTGTATTTAAAATGCATAAACTGAAACGAATAAATTTCTTCTTATTTTAGAAATTTTAAATAGCCGAATTATTGTTAATTAAATTTAACTGCACGATCGAGTTAGGTTGAGTCATTATTAAGGATCATAATAATTAATGAACGACAAGTTTTTATATGAGTTTTCACTTCCTATTGACTCTGATGAGATTCTAATATGTTGATGCGACTTTGGTGTTCTCATGTTTTGAAACGTTAGTCATATCATACCACTGTTGTGTTTCAAAAAAGGCATAAGATAAAACGAATAAGTTTACTCTAATTTTATATTATTGAATTATTGTTAATTAAATTTAACTGCGTATACTTGCTATAATAATTTATTGACGTTCTTTCCGTTTGATTTGTTGAGCTCGAGTTATTGTTAAGGATCAAAATCTATATATATATATATATATATATATATATATATATATATATATATATATATATATTACGCTAACGTATGTGGCACAAAAATCGCGCTTATTTGTTATTTGTTTAATCGCAAGGCACAAAGTTCTTTCGCTGCAATTATGGAGCTTCAAAAAAAAAAGGTTATAATTATTATTATTATTATTATTATTATTCTATTGGTTTTAAAAATAAATAAAAATCATGAATTTTAAACGTTTCAGTTTCAAATTGAAGTTATAAACGAAATGAGTGAAAGGAATGTATTATTAAATATATTTTAAATTAAATTAATGACATACAAAAAATGACACGGGTACAATATTTAGCGATGCACCAAATTAGCATAAAAATACGGAGTGCTTGATTTATCGGCACAGATGTCATATATGCACCATATTGGTGCGATTTTTCTTCTGAAGCCAATTTGGCGAAAACTTCGTACTAAATACCAGTTACGTACATATTTTAACCCTTTTCTATCATTTTAAAAAGGAAATAATAATAAATAAATAAATGTTTAATTAAAAATTATATAAAAAAAAACAATTTATATCATATTAAAAAAAGAGAATAATAGTAAATGAACAGTTTATTAAAGAATAAATAACAATTGCCGGGTTATCATGTGAGGCATTTATTTGCCTTTTTTTTTTTTTTGCAATTGCGCCAATGTGGTGCGTATAGAATATCTGCGTCTACTTTTCTAACAGAATCTTTTAATTTAACAAAAAATTGAGCAATTAAAATAAATTATGAAATTATGAAACAAATTATGAAATAAATTATAAATAAATTATGAAATAAATTATAAATAAATTATGAATAAAAGCAATATGATTTAATGCTTAGTATGCATTTAAGGGAGACCAAACTGGTTGCCAAAGGTGGCTAGTCTTTAAATATTTTAATAAATGACACGATTTCTTATAACTATGTTTTATCTGTTGATTCTGACTATTTGAATTCTTTTATTTCATAATTTTATCTTATTTATCGTATTTACCTTATAAATAGCAAAGTAGCATACATAGAATTAAATTCGTGTGAAATCAATTTAACAACTTTTGCACAACTATGAGGAAATGCTCGCGTGTGTAAAATATGAAGGTAATTTTTATCATGGCTTTTATGCACGGCGTGAACATGTATGTTACGCCATTTACGGTGTTATTAAAGCCAATTTTTTCGCCATTTTGCACTCGCATTTCCTTTTTCCTACACATAATAAAGGGTGTTGACATGATGTGATTCACGGCAAAATGATGTCTCTGATAAACATTTGTGTCATCCGAGATGAAAAGTTTGATGACCATTTGATTTTCCGGTACACGACTTTCCTCCATAAAAGCGAACGTTTCCGACTACCATCTCTCCATTCTCTCCTCATAATCAAGTTGGCTTCTATTCTACTAGTGATTCGTCATTCTTTGGCGGTTGCTCTATTGTCACATTTGCTCTTAAAAAAAGAAAAAAGCGAAAGACAGAAATATGTAAATAGGTGAACATTTTCTGTACCTTTCTGTTAAAGTTAGATAAAATAATGGGAATATAAATAAATAAATAAATAAATAAATAAAACAAGAACTAGTGAGAGATAAATAAAGTAAAAACGAAATTTTCTACTTTACACAACAAGACAAAATGTTAAAAGCGGAAGTAATTAAAAAAAGGTTTGCGAATAATATTCGTCAGTTCTTCAGTATATATACTGGTGTGCAAAAATTAGGGATAAAGCATATAAATTTAAATAAAAAGCAGAATGGACTATTTGAATAATTTCGATCACTTGTCTCATTTTTCACATCTTGAAGATCTGATATGATTTCGGTTAATGTGGAAAATTTCTGCACGATGATGCATTCAAAAAACTATCTCGTCTTTAATTTTTGTGCAACAGTGTATACATACATATATATATATATATATATATATATATATATAAGAAATTTAATCGAAATTTGTAAAACCAAGTAGATTCATCAGACCCACAAATATTTGGAACTACAAATAAAGTGTGCGGTTTCATCTTCGTATTAGCCACGAAAAAGCAAAACAGTACGAATTTTGATCTAGTAACATACAACCCCCCCCCCCCTCCCCAGAAAAAATGGAGAAAAAATTTACCTTAAAATGTAATTCAAGATTAAGTTGGATAGAAAAATAGAAAACACACCAAAGACTAAAGCTCCACTTAAAACATAAAAAAAAACATATTGGCATGATGTGATAAGATGCAGCTATTGCCAAAAAAGTAGGATAATTTAACAATAACGAGCCAAGGAGTAAATATATATATATATATATATATATATACATATTTTACGAGTATATTCACGTATTTTGTAACAATACACACACACACACACACACACACACACACATATATATATATTTCAATAGATTATTTGGGTGTACATTTGTGATGCATATCTTTGCTGCTATTTCTGTTACGACTTGGTCCACAAACGCTATTTTCCAAAAATAGAGAATTTTGCAAATAATGTTTTTATGTTTTCCATATTTATAATTTGTATTCACATGAAAGTTTGGAGACTTTAAAATCCTCAATATATATTTTACTGCAATTGTGGATAATAATAGCTTTACAGTGCTAAGCAGATAAATTTTCATAATAAAAGAGCTTCAAAATATCAGATAGGATTTACCTATCATTGTTTTAAAAGTCTTTTCGCAAATGATAATAATAATACGAAGAAGGAGAAAGAAAATATCAGCAATAAAAAAAGTAAAGTCTGTAGTTTCCTTAATGATTCGAAATTAAATCTATAACGCATAACAATCTTTCCATGGAAAATATTTTATTATTCTGTTTCACGAAAAGAAGAAAGACGAAAACCTCAGATTTTGGTACAATTCAATTCTATTTGTGCACTCGAAAGAAGAGGGAGAAATTTAAAATATTATTATATGCATTATCAATATAACTTTTCCTAGTTTCATAAGCTACTTTTTTTATGAAAATCTATTGCAGTATATTATTGATATATTTCATTATAGTTAGAATTATTACTATTATTTCTTATCAGATTGCTAAAAATATTAGTTGGAAATCTTATACAATCGGCTCTCGTTAATTCGAACTCGTCGGGACCACAAGAAATGTTCAAATTATCTAGAGTTCAAATTATCGAAAGTATGAGAGGATAACATGTTCAAAGGGGGTATTATTATAAAGAAATTAATGTTGTAGTATTTTTAAATATATTTCGGCTGTTATCATTAGAATGAGACTTAATATTAAATAAAAAGATATAAATACATAAACTAATCAAGGGATTGCGTCAAACACAAACGAAGATGCTATGGAAGTATCATTGATGGGCAGACGAGGTACTAAAAAAACGGATATCAAATGCATGGAACTATATGTATACTTGTTCAGAATAATTTTGACAAAAATGAAAGAAAAAAAGTTATTTCAAGGATCTGAAGTCCGGGAGAAAGTAAGGAAAAGTGAAAAATCGGAATCTCGTTAGCTCGAATTAAACGGAGTCAAGAGAAAATGAATCCGAATAGATGAAAAATTTTAACGTTATTCTGCAATTGAAAATTTCTTGACTTCATGTTTAGTTCGAATTAAGCGAAGATTCGATTTATCTGATTTCGAATTAACGAGAGTCGACTGTATTACATTTTGTAGGCAATTTATCGCTAAAAATGATGTAACAAATAATGTAGCAAATGATGTAAAAAATGATGTAAATGATGCAAAAATGAATAACTATTAAACGAAGATTTTATTTACCTCTAAATATATTAAAATAAAGATCGTTTAATTTTAAATTGTTTTATGTCTTTTTTAACAATTATCTGAAATCAACTCATACTAAAGTAGAAAATATCACTATATAGTCGATTTCGAGGTGGAAAAAATTGTAAATTTCACGACATACATCGTTTAGATCAAAATGATAATTTAGGTTAAGACGAAAAAATATTGGAGTTTGTCACGGAGACCTAGTAATTATTTAGAATATCACTTTTTGATACAAGTTTCTGCTCTGCTGTAACACACATAATTCAATACTTTAAAGTGGAAATTTAAGTGTTCAAAATAATATATTCAACCTCTTCCAGAATATTTACGAAAAAAAATATGTGCTTTTTGTTTTAACTTTTCATTTAAATTTGCCATATATGCTTCATTTAAAAAAAAATTTTAAAGATTTTAAAGCATTGGATTATACCGAAATATAAATTCATACTAAGTATTTTTTTTTAAATAAATCTTTTAATTATTTGTATATTATGTAGATTTTAGAAAAAAAAAATACTTTAAAAAAGTATATAAATTCGTACATGAAATTATAGTCTTTACACTAGCCTGAAAAAAATATCCTTTAACAAAAATGATTTGTGATATAATAATAGAATAAAGAGATTAATTTTGCAAAATAAGCGAAATTATTTTTCTGTTATTATAGCCGTTATTGCTGCAAACATAGTTTATGGACAAAATAAGTCATGCATTGCGTATTTTATCCAGGACGGAAATAATATGACAAGCTTGGCGACGAATTTGTCGAATTCATTACCCCTCCCCCCCCCCCCACTATTACAACCACCATTCTCCAACCCCCCCAAAAGATTTTTTTTTTTAATCTTTATCATTTTTTTTAATAGTTATAGCTTTAGTTTAAATATAAACAGGTCCACGTTATAAACATTTATAAATAAAGAACAACTCACATTGTATATTTCATCCGTCACTATATTATGTTTTGGTAGATTAAGAAACTTTTGTCTTTTTTTTTTTTTCAGTACAGAGTGGAAAAATATGTTTCTACAAAAAGGTTATTTATAAAGCAAATTTCATATATTCAGCGGTTCCCAAACTATGGATAGCGATCCACTGGTGAGTCGCGGTGGCTGATTTAGTGAATCGCGGAAGCAATCGAGGTTTGTCACAAAAATATTTTTGTATTTCATTTGTTAAAAAATATAACAATTTCAACAGCAAATAATTTTTCAAGGGAAATTCCTTAATTTCTCTATGAAGACGTATACGAGCAGAATATCCAGAAACATCTAAATAAGCTTTGGATTCTTTGATAGATTTCAATACAACATACTCGTGTGAACATGCTTTTTGTATTTGTCTATTTTTGAAGAACAAGTGTAGAAAAAAACTGTGTTGAAAGTGAATTAAGGTTGAAATTAACAAATTTAAGCTCTGATATAGATGCTTTCTTCACTACACACCAATGCCGGAAAACGCACTGATTATAAAGTTGTGTTTTGATAGTTATTAAGTATATTTTTAATTATCTTACTAGTTGTATGTTGTGCTAATTATTAATTCATTTATACACATTGGAATTACGAATTGTTGTTTCGTTGATAGTGCATCCTTCGTGCGAAAATTTGCCTTTTTCGTAAGATAGGATAGCCGATAGCTTATACAAGTCATACAACAATTTCCGTACTGATATACACCTTTATATTAGGTGGGTCGCAATTATTTTTTATTATTATTTAAAGATGGGTCGCGCATCAATAAAGTTTGGGAACAGCTGTATTAAAGTTACGAAATGACAGAAGTTACTTTTCCGGGGTTATAGCAGTCACTGCTACAAAACTAGTTTTACAGGCAGAATATATTATTCATCGTGTATTTGATCCCGGACGAAAATGGGATGACCTTGACGACAAGGCGATTAAAATTTTATCTTAAATATCTTGTTTTTTTTTCTTTTTTTCTTAAAATATTATATCATGTTATCTTTATCTTAACCCTCCCCCCTTTTTATTAACACTTTCCAATAAAGTTGAAAAGTGTTTATGCATTCGGTTTGTCTGGCCGTCTGTCCGCGCTCTAACTCCCGTAAATATACTCGGATTTCTATGAAATTTTTATATGTTACTGATGTTTACCTTAGCACAAACCCTATTGAAAATAAAGTTTCTACCATGATTAGTTTAATTACAGGGATAGTCAAAAGTTTTCCGATACGCTACAGTCTATGGGAAAAATTCGTTTCAAATTAATTTTAAAGGTGTTACACCTTGTCAAACATATTCAAATTTATTAATACTTTCAAACAAAGTTGAAAAGTGTTTATGCGTTCGGTTTGTCTGTCCATTTGGCCGGATGGACCTCTGTCCGAGCTCTAACTCCCGTAAATATACTCGGATTTCTATGAAATTTTTATACGTTATTGATGTTTACCCTAGCACGAACCTTATTTAAAATGAAGTTTCTACTATGATTAGTTTATTTACAAGGGTAGTCAATAGTTCTCCGATACACTACAGTCTGTGGGAAAAAATCGTTTCAAATGAATTTTAAAGGTGTTACACACTGTCAAACATATTTAAATTTATTAACCCTTTCCAACAAAATTGAAAAGTGTTTCTGCATTCGGTTTGTCTGTCCGTCTGGCCGGATGGCCCTCTGTCCGCGCTCTAACTCCCGTAAATATACTCAGATTTGTATGAAATTTTTATATGTTATTGATGTTTACCCTAGCACGAACCTTATTTAAAGTGAAGTTTCTACTATGATTAGTTTATTTACAAAGTTAGTCAAAAGCTTTCCGATACATTTCGGCATATGGTAAAAATTCGTTGCAAATGAATTTTAAAGATGTTACACACTGTCAAACATATTCAAATTTACATGGATTCGCAAAGTGCACTAAAATATGTATTCTGTAAAATATGCAGTGAAAATAATAGTTACTATTCATTTACAGGGCAACCCAAAATAATTCCATTACACAATAATAAAGGGGGAATTGTTTTGACATATTTTCATTATGTTAAACGATTTCAAGTATATCATAAAATTGGTATACATCGCTGATATATAATATTTAACGCATAATATGAAGTGCATAGCATTTACAGGGCCATACAAAATATTTCAAATCTTACATTCTTATCCAAAGTTTTGTATATTATCGATGATAGCTGATGGATGGATGAAATACATTTTCAATTATGATATGCGTTTTTAAGTTTTACTAAATGTAAATTATACACCATATAATTTACTAAATGCAAATTATATGGTGTGTATAAATGTTATAGTTGATAGACAAGGGTAACACAAAAGAGCTCAAAGATTACTGAATGTGAAGGTAATTAACTTAAAAGCGGTTTTTTAATACGTTATGCATTTTTACGTTGAACTGCTTTGAGTTTACTAACATCTGTTTGTAGAATATAGATAAAATGATATACAGGATCACGCAAAGAATTAGCTACATAGTCACTCATAAATGATAATTTCTGGAAATGTGATTTAAGTAGTTTTAAGAGTGTTTTTGTTTGAACTAAATTTTAACAAAATACTGGCGTGTAATAAAGGTACTAGGTAAATTACAGGACTGAACAAAAGTATTCAAGTATTTTCCATCGTTTGGAATAAAACGCTGAAAGAGAAACTTCAACCAATTAGGCATTTTCTTGCTAAACTAAATTTTCCTATTATATGGTACATATGTATCAACTGACGAATCAAATACAGAGCTGTTCAAAAGTAATGGAATGCTTATTTGAGTATGGACAATAACTTCCTATTTACCTAAATAACAAAGTTTTGTTAAAGATATCAGGAAGTGTTGGAAAGTGTTTCATAATCTATGCTTAACGCATGATTTTTCTTATTTTTTTAAAATGAAAATTATATGAGTTTGGCTCAAATAAGAAAGGGACGGAGTTATAAATATAAATAAAGGTCAATCTTTTTTGCATTAAGCTTCAGGCGATTCGAAAGAACTTATGTATGGAAGTTAAATCAAACAAGATAAAGCCTCTAAGTTCTTTGGTGAAGTCAAAGAAATAAAGAATTTAAGTCAAAATCTAAAGTAGTTATTTACAAATTTTCAAGACGCACAGCACGCACAACCAAAATTAAATAAATAAATGAATGCTTAAAAAAAAACTTTTTTGTTTCGCTTGAAGTTAATAATCTTTAATGCAAAAATAATCTAAATAAATAATCAAAAGATTAATTATGAAAACGATTTAGAATTTTTTATATATCAGTGGCATCATTAGAAATTAGATCACGCTTAATAAGAAAAGTTTTTATTAAAATATTGAGTAATTTAAAATGTAATAAAAAACTTTGCGAAATATATGTACATTTTTTCCATCATTACATTTTTCCTTTGTGAAAGATTTAGAGCAACGTTTCTTGAAACTAAATTTAAATAAATTACTTTTCTAGACATCGTTTTTCTTTTATAAACTACTTAAAAAGAATGTAACATCACTGACCTAATATAATAATTCTGTATGTCAATATTCAATTAGATCAATGAGAACAAGAGAATGAAGCAGGTTGTACTTGTTGCCTTTCAACTCCTTCTCTACGCTTCAGTTGATTTAACAACTTTTAAACCGACATCAGCCCTGAAGGCAAGATCACTTTAGATTAAAGCTTCTCCTTTTCCAGCCGATTGAGTCAATGGAACAATTCAATAACGGACAGGGCAGGTGAAAACGACTTGAAAGGGTTTCAGTTGAGCTTTCTTCACTTTCAAAGTAAAAATGACTGAAAGTATGATAAAACTGTCTAAAGGACAAATAAACTAATACAGAATTGATTTTTTGTAAATTTAGAATGCCATTGTTTTTAATTACCAAAATAATATCGTGCCATTTGTAACAAAAGTACCTCACTCGTGTAAATAAATGTACACTGCAACTGTACACTATAGACTGCAATTTTTTTGGAAACTTTATCCCAATTTGTTTAAAAACTGTATTCTAATATACCCTTTTTTATATTTTTAAAAATAATTTTCAAGAAAATGATTTTTTAAATGTAATTTTCATGATTTTTTAAAAATATATCTCTCTATCGTGTGCAGACTTTTACGAAAATAATTCCGTTTGCATTTAAATTAATGTTTATAGCTCATCATTTGTTTCTTCCTTACCATTCATAACAAAATTAAAATTTCATCAAACAATTAATAAAACAATAAAATGTAAATGAAACACACAAATTTAAGTCATGTAATAGAATTACGAACTTAAACTGCTCAAATGATTAGTATAAGCAACGCTATTGTAAATGATACAACAGTATCGCTTTTAATAAATTTCAAAATTTTATTTATATAGCTATTTAATTTTCCAAAAAAAAAAAAAAATATTATTGGTATCGCATGTGACCATTCTAAAAAAATATTAAATATTAAAATTCTGATAAAATTTACAATTAAAAAAAATAATAAAGGTTTTTTCTTATATTTTGTATCTGGGGGAGCCATAGTTTATATCCTTGTTATGAACAATTCCATGGTGGTCATAGATTAAAGTTCAATTTCAGATATAGTAAAAAAATTCGATATTTTTTCCTGAAGATGTTGATAACATATTTTTCTATTATTATGAATAATTAGTTGTTTATTTCTATAAATTAGTTTTTATTCATTATTTAATAACTATTTTTAATAAGATAGACAGGATTAAAAATGTAATAAATGTATCGTTCAATAAACCTATTTTTAAATACTATACTGTAGTCTTGATTTAAATAAAAACCGATTACCTGTATTACTAATCCTCCAAACAAACCAATAATCAATCTTCCGCTTATTTATTGATATTAATGTTGAAGAAATGACAATGTCGAAAAGGAACTTTTTTAATCCATCAGACTTCTGTATACAATTGTTTCTCTTCAATATCTGATAATCATGTTTACAAATCCCGCTGGGAAAATAAATGCATTCTTTTTTTATTATTATTATTTTAATCCTATTTAATGCGTAGGTTTCACGAGAGAAGAAAATATTTTTTTTTTCTATTCCACCTGGATGTGAATTCCTTCGGACGAAACGCGAAACGCTGTGAAAGAGAGCATCGAGTCGAGATGCACATACAAAAATGACAAATGAAAAATGTATGGGAGTGGAGAATAAAGAACGCCGGTAATTGCAAAGTCCTGTAAGGAGTGTTTCTTTCATTTTCTTGACCTGGGAAAACTTTAGAAGAAATCTCAGATCTCCTATAAAATTAGAAACGTCTTAATTTAAAAAAGATGATACTGGTACAAAATTTTCTTTGAGAAAAATACCTATTTGAAATCCATTAGTTTTATGAAAAAAATTTTCTGCATAACATTACTTAATTACATTTCAAGTTCATTAATAGTTTATCAAATTATTACATAATTTTTTCAGTATTTTTCAGAATTTCGGTTTCATTTAAAAAATGGTTACTGAAGAGTTATTTTTTCTTTCTTTTTCTTTTATCTTTATCTTTGTCTTTTTCCCTTTTTTTTTTCTTTTCTGTTATTTACCTGCAGCTGAATTCTTTCGGAAGAAACGCGAAACGCTGTGAAAGGAACATCGAGTCGAGATGCACACATAAGAATGATAAATGAAAAATGTATGGGGACGGAGAATAAAGAACACCGGTAATTGCAAAGTCCTGTAAGAAATATCTCTTTAAAAAATAATTTCGTTTTTTCTTTGCTTTGATCCGGACTAGTTTTAAAATAAATCTCAGATCTCGTATAAAATTACAAACGTCTAGATTTTAAAAGGTATTTGTATGAAATTCTCACTAAGGGGATTTGGGAAAAAATATTCGTTAGAAATCTATTCAGATTGGGAGAAATATTTGCTGCATAATATTACTAGTTTCAAGTTTGGTAAAATTTCATCGAATTATTACATGCATTTCTCAGTATTTTTCGGAATCTCAGTTTTATTTTTAAAATTGTTAATGTTGGACATTTTTTAAAGTGGTTGTTAATGAGGAGTTCTTTTTCTTTCTTTCTTTTCCTTTTTCTTTTTTCCTTTTCTTTTTTTTCTTTTTGTCCTTTCTTTTCCTTTTCTTTTCTTTCCGTTTTTTTTTTTACTTGTAGCTGAATTCCTCCGGAAGAAACGTGAAATGCTATGAATGGGAACATCGAGATGCAAATACAAGAATGATAAATGAAAAATGTTTGAGAATGAGGAATAAAGAACGTCAGTAATTGAAAATTACTGTTGTGAATGTCTCTTTAAAAAATAAATATTGCTTCCTCTTTTGTATGACCTCAGAAAGCTTTAAAATAAATCTGAGATCTCGTATAAAATTAGAAATATCTAAATTTAAAAAGATGGTATTTGTGCAAAATTTTACATGTAAGGTATTTTGAGAAAAAAATTCTTTTGAAATTAATTAAGATTGGGTGAAAAATTGGCAGCATAATATTACTTAATAGTTTTAAGTTTACCAATATTTCATCGAATTATTATATATGTTTCTCAATATTTTTCAGAATTGCTATTTTATTTTTAAAATGATTGTTGTTGGACATTTTTTTTTCTTTTTTACCGTTTTTAAACATCTGACTTTAATAAAAAATGAAACACATTGGGAACAGCGAACAAAGAAAGCCAGAAATTGGAAACTCTCATAAAGGAATGTCGTAATTTTTTTTCTTCTCCTTGCTTTGACCTGAGAAGATTCAAAATGAATATCAGATTTCGTGTAAGATTATTAATGTCTAAAATTAAAAAACTTGATATTTGTACAGAATTTTCACATGTAGGCTTTCAGAAAAATTCTCATTTGTAATCAATTATAATTAGAAAAAAATATTTGCTTAATATTATTTTTCATAATTTTATATTTTATTTTAAAAGTTGCGTTAAAGATGAGTATCTTACTTTTCAAGCTATTTTTTCCCACCTGGACTTAAGGTCTACGCACATAGCACTAACTTATTGCACTATCTTTGATCTTTCGTGTCGGCGCTTTGATGTATAAATTGCACTTCTAGTGCACTGAATCTGAACTTCAAGAGAGAAATCTGACGCGAAATCAGTTGACAGCTTTACGACTGAAGATAAAGTAGATAAAAGTTCCCCTTCTTTTCTCAATTTGGTAGGGTCAGTCCCTCAAAAATTATTTAAAGAGATTTCACCCTTGTTTCGTTCGAAAACAAAGATTGATTGATTGCTCTTTTAGTGTAATAAAAACTAGTGCTGTTCGCTCCCAGCCTTAAACTTTTTGGGGGGGGGAGGGGGGGAGAAGAAACGTGAAGCGCTGTGAAAAGGAGCATCGAGATGCACATGCAAGAATGAGAAGTGGAAAATGTTCGGGAAAACTGAATAAAGAATGTCAGTAATTGCAAAGTCCTGTTAAGAATGTCTCTTTAAAAAATAATTTCATTTCTTCTTTGGCTTAAAATGGACAAACTTTAAAATAAATCCCAGATCTCGTATGGAATTAGAAATGTCTAATTTTAAATAATGTTATTTGTGCAAAAGTTACACATATTGAAAAAAAATACTCTTTTAAAAACAATTAGGATTAGGACAAATTTTTCCTGAATAATAAATAGTATGTAACATATTTAAAGCAAAACACATCCATCCTATTATGAATAATGTCATGAAGTAAAGTGTATAAAAAATCGAAATTTATTCCAAAGATGTTAGAACCCTATTTTTTTAAAAATATAAATAATTATTTGCTTATTACTTTTAATTATTTATTATTCATTATTAAATAGGTATTTTTTATAAATGATTACCTGTTTATTACTGTAAAAGATTTTTGTTAGATATTTGATAACTATTTTATCTGAAAATTAACCTGATTAAAACGGATAAACGTACAATCAAATAAATTGATTTTAAGTATTTTAAATATTAATAATAATAGGCTTGATTTGAATAGAAACAGATTATCTGTATTACTAATCTTCCAACAACTACGATTTCCAAATAATCTCAATGTTAAAATTTCTCTTGTATTAACTTGTATTAATATTCGGGACATTGCAATGTTGAAAAGAAATATTCTTTATCCATCAGACTGCATCATTCAGTAGTTTCTCTTCAATACCTGATAATATTATTTACAAATCACGCTCGGAAAATAAAAGCATGCCTTACATATATGTGTGTGTATGTATTTGAATTCCTGTTTAATGCTTTGGTTTCTTAAATGAAAAAAGAATTTTTTTTTTTTCTTTTTCACCTGGAGCTGAATACCTTCGGAAGAAACGAGAAAGGCTGTGAAAGGGAACATCGCGAGCACACACAAGACTGACAAATGAAAAATGGTCGGTAATGGAGAATAAAGAACGCAGTAATTGCAAAGTCCTGTAAGGAATGTCTCTTTAAAAAATAATTACATTTTCTCTTTGCTTTGACCCGGGCATTTAAAATAAATCTCAGTTCTCGTATAAAATTAGAAACGTCTAGATTTTAAAAGGTAATATTTGTGCAAAATTTTCACATATGCGAGTCTTTGAGGAAAAACACTCCTTTGAAATCGATTAGCATTAGAAGAAATTTTTGCTGCCTAAAATTACTTAGGATTGTTTTAAAACCCAAAGAAGCTACCTTATGACAGATTTCCGAATTCGTTTTTGTTTGGAAACACTTAAAATAGGTAAGTGTTCTTATTCAGAAACTAGGAAATCGAATGTCGTTTTCCATTTTTTAGTAAAGGCAGAAAATCTTTCGAAAAACACTATCGAAATGATAATTTGGAGCCAAATTCCCGGCGCAACATCGCAAAAAAGATGAAACATTAGTCTGAAAGTAAGAAAAACTCACAAGAAATTTATTTATCAAAAAATGGAAAACGCTATCCGATTCCAAATCACTTCAATAACAAGGCCTGCCAGTTTTATAATTTTACGTTTAAAAATGAGTTAAAACATCTGTCGGAATGTTTTATGTTGAGCAGAGAATTTGAGAATCATCTTAACACAGTTCGATTTCACTAACATTTCACAGAATTATTTCTTAACTTTATCATTATTTTCAAAATTTCGATTGTATTTTGATATGGTTGTTTAGAATGTTTTTTGTAATACTTTTTTTATTATTACTAACTAACTGCCATTCATGGCGTAGTTTGTATGTCGTGATACCATCGTAAACCACTAAATTACGTACAATTCTTAAACAATGTATGCATAATAAAACAAAACAAATTTATATGGGTTAAGATTTTCAAACTTAGTAAGAAATTGTACGAGTCGAGAATCGATCCTAGGCATTTTCTGGCTTAATGTGACATCTCTCTACTAACTGACACAATTTACTCAGATTATATTTGGACAATAACGTTTGCTCTACAATATATTAGATTATTTTTATCATTGTGCATAGTTGAGGTTTGAAGTAAAAGAATAGGAAATTACGTATAACTGGATAGATACATAATAGGAATAAAGTAGGCTGGGTGTCAAGTGGTTAATATTATAAAATTATGTACCTATTTCGATTTATTGTATTGAATGTTTAGCATGCTTTATAATGTATTTTTTTTTTTTTTTTTTTTTTTTTTTGGCATTAAATCGAAATTTTAGATTTTATATATCGCATACAAAAGAATTCCAATTATTTTTATTAAATTATTCATGTTTTATTTTGGATTATAACAAGCTTTTCGATATTAAGTAATCGACTTCCAGCAGGGATATTTGTACAATTCGTTTGCGTGAAGTTGTATAAATTATACAACTTAGTTGTTAAGTAATCTACTTCTAACGAGGAAATTTATAAAAGTTCGTCTGTGTGAAGTTGTATTCATATGTGTAACTGATGCTAAAATTTTCTTGATTCTTTTGTTTTTAGAAAAAGCTAATTCTGATGGTATTCTAATAGATATTTCATTAGAATACAAAAGTTTAAGTCATTTGTTCAATCTTTTGTTTTCATTTGTTTTACTTTATATTCTGCAAAAAATTAATGATGGCAAATTAAATGATGCTGCATCGTTGCATATTGAATTTAGTGAATTTCTTGCAAAAATTATGACATGACTTACTCTATGGTAACGAATGTGAAAATAAATCATCCAAGGTAAAGTAACAAAATAATATGTGTGATCGGAAAGAGCCCTCGAAAAATTGAATCATGGCGTTCCTGACCGTTGCATCATAGATCGTAAAATTTTAAAATGTTCTCGTTTATTTATTCTAAAAATGGCTTGGACAGACCCGAAACATGCTAAGTTTAGTACAACTAATTTTATAGTTTTTAAAGTTATGCTCTTACAAATTTTAACAACTTAAAAAAATATTATTACAAGGTATATTGTTATAATAAGGTGTTAATATGTTCTATATTTAAAATAAATTCGAGATATTAAATACAGACGATCCCTGAAAATTAACCTCCTGCTACATGATAACCCTTTATCCACCGATTTTTAATGTTTTCGACTTTATTCCAATCTATTCCTACTCAATGAAAGCAGAGCTGATGTTTCCAGCAATTTGTCGGATTCTTCATCACTTAACATCTGTCCACCAAACAATTTTCGTTTATTTGTTTCTCGACATCATTCCGCTCTTCTCTTCCACCGAAATCACGAAGAGCTTTCGATAACAAGGACCGTAGAATTCCATTCTGAGACACCGGTTCCCAATTACAACAGGAAAAATGTCCCCTTTTGTGATCCTATAATTCCACATTTATCTTCTCAACTAAATAGAGATGTTCCCTTTTCGATATTGGATGAGGGAAGAACGTTTTCGTGTGTTTGTTGGGATTTCGAAAATACTCGGGAAAAGTTCACTTTCTAGAGACTGTCACAGAATAGTCAGACTTGAAAGGATTTCAAATTTGGCGTGATAAAAATTGATTTCGTTTTGCTTTTAATTTTCTTAGACAAATTTTATTTTAAAAGAATAATACTGATATATGGATAATAGAAATTTTCAACTATTTTGTTGAAGAGAATATCTACTTTTATATTTTAACTTATTTGTGAATAATTATTTATTACTATGAATTTTCTATAGATGTTATAAAATAAAATAAATTTTTCGATTGATTATTAAATTATTATAATTATCTTTATTACATAAATACATTACATAATTACATTTTTTAAAAATCGTATATGTTGTACAAAAAAAAAAAAAAAAAAAAAAAAAAGATGGTGACAATTTAAATTATACTGCATTGTTACATATTGAAATTAGTGGATTTCTTGTAAAAAATATGACTCAAGTTACTCCATGGTTATGAATATGAAAAAAAAAAAGGCAAAATAACAAAATAATGTGCGCGATCTGAAAGAGCGCGTAAAAAAATCGAATCATGATGTTTCTGACCGTTATATTATAGATCGTGAAGTTTTAGAATTTTCTCGTTTATTTATTTTGAAAATGGCTCGAACAGACCCGAAAGAAAGAAAACACTCCTTTGAAATCGATTAAATTTAGGAGAAATTTTTGCTGCCTTATTTTACTTAAGACCGTTTTGAAATCCCAAGAAGCTACTTTTTGACACATTTCTGAATTTATTTTTGCTTGGAAAAATCATGAAATTCGTTTCTGTTCTTATTCTGAAACCAAGAAATTGAATGATAATTTCCATTTTTTAGTAAAGACAGAAAATCTTTAAGAAAACACTGTCAAAATGATCATTTGGAACCGAATTCCCGACGCAGCAGCACGAGAAATATGAAAAATTAGTCCCAAAGAATCCGAAGTCTAATAGAACTACAACCTCTGACAATAAAGTTCGGTGAATGAATTTAAAACGGCCAATCTGGCAACACTGAGGAAACAAAATGCTGCACCTGCATAGAGGCAAGTGTTGACCATCTTCCCCCACCGTTTTTCAGTTGAGCGTCGTTTAAGTTCTGTATAATACATGCTTTATAAAGTGCTTGTTCAGTGTGTTGGTTCTTAACTGAGAACAGGAAAATGAACGAACAAAAGATCAATTTAAAGTTTGGTTTTAAGATTTGCAAGACACCGAAAGAAATTCATGAGGGGTGGTGCAAATTGAACATCTACCATACTCGCCAGATCTCAGTCTTCCAGACTTCTTCTTATTTCCACGACTGAAACTCTCTTTGAAAGAGATTTGACCTTATTGCTGACATCCAACGAAACGTGGCGAAGCTTTTGAACTCCATCCCAAAAGAACACTTCTTGCGAATTTTCCAGGACATGTATAGCAGATCTCAACGGTGTATAGTTATGGGAGGTGACTATTTCGAAGGATGGTATGGTAACTTTCGTTAATATTTCATCTACATTAATGTTACAAGACTATTCATCGAACTTTATTGTCAGAGGTAGTATTTTTACTGTTTTTAAATTGGAGATACTAAATGCAGATGATCCCTGAAAATTAACCACCTATTACACCATAACGCTTTACCTATCGATTTTTAATGTTTTCGGCTTTATTCCAATATATTCCTACTACTCAATGAAAAGCAGCGTTCTTGTTTCTAACAATTTGTCGGATTCTTCATTGCTTAACTTCTGTCCACTAAAGTAATTTTCGTTTATTTGTTTCTTGACATCATTTCGCACTTTTCTTCCACCGAAATCACGGAGAGCTCCGACAACAAGGACCGTAGAATTCCATTTCGAGACACCAGTTCCCAATTACAGCAGGAAAAATGTCCCCTTTTGTGATTCTGTAATTTCACATTTATCTTCTCAACTAAATCGAGATGTTCCTTTTCAATACTGGATGCGAGGGAGAACATTTTCTTGTGTTTACAGGGATTTCGAAAATACTCGGGAAAAGTTAACTTTCTAGAGACTGTCACAGAATAATGGGACATGAAATGATTTCAAATTTTGCGTGATAAAAATTAATTTCCCTTTGTTTTATTTTTTTAGATGAATTTTACTTTTAAAAGAATAATTTTGAACTATGGATGATGGATATTTTCGACTATATTGTTGAAGAGAGTACGTTTTCTTATATTTTAGCTTATTTTTGTAAAATTATTTACTACTACGAATTTTCTATAAATGTTATGGTATAAAATATATGTACCGGTTGATTATTGCATTATTAGAATTATCTTTACTTAAGTACAATCGTTGAAAAAAAATTTATACGTCCATTGCTAATTCTGGGAAAAAATATCGAAGAAGAAATTACTGGTACCAAATGATTGAAAATAAAGTCTACTTTTAAATGATGTACACAAAATTTGCTTAGGGCACTATCTACATATTAAATAAAATCCTATTTTTCCTTTTGCTTTCAATAACAATACTTTATTCTGACAGCATAAATTGACAAAACACTCTTCAATTAGCCTAAAAGCAAATTTTCATGCAAGTCTTACGATAAGTTTCCGACAAATTAACTAGTTTAAAACGAGCATATTTTAGGGGCTGTATCCATATTGAAGTTTGGTACTCGATTGTTTATCCAAAGAGCCTCCCTTTTCATCAAGACATATTAGGCGCTACTCAAGCAGTCATTGAAGATTGCTAGGTTCCAGGATAGCAAAAAAAGTTTCATAATATCTAGTCACTCCTATCGTAAACATCCCTTAAATCAATATTTTGCCATTTTTTAAGCATAATTTGAAAACTACTTGGAAGAAAAATAGCAATTAAAAAAAATATATTATTATTAAAAGATATATTATTGTAATAAGGTGTTAATCGGTTATATATTTAAAATAAATTCGAGATACTAACTACAGATAATTCCGAAAAAATAGCCTCCTACTACACGGTAATCCTTTATCTATCAATTTTTAATGTTTTCGGTTTTATTCCAATATATTCCTACTCAATGAAAAGCCGCGCTCTTGTTTCTAACAATTTGTCGGATTCTTCATCACTTAACTTCTGTCCACTAAAGCAATTTTCGTTTATATGTTTCTCGACATCATTTCGCACTTCTCTTCCACCGAAATCACGGAGAGCTTCGACAACAAGGGCCATAGAATTCCATTCCGAGACACCGGTTCCCAATTGCAACCGGAAAAATATCCCCTTTTGTGACCCTGTATAATTCTACATTTATCTTCTCAACTAAATCCAGAAATTCCTTTTCAATATTAGATGCGAGGGAACGTTTTCGTGTGTTTGCAGGGATTTTGAAAATACTCCGGAAAAGTTCACTTTCTAGAGACTGTCATGGAATAATGGGACTAGAAGACTTTCAAATTTAGCGTGATAAAAATTGATTTTGTTTTGCTTTTAATTTATTTTTTTGGATAAATTTTATTTTAAAAGAATAATACTGTTTTGTGGATGATAGATATTTCATCTGTTTCGTTGAACAGAATACCTACTTTCATATTTTAACTTATTTTACTATAATTATTTACTACAATAAAATTTCTATAGATGCTGTAAAATAAAATATTTTTTTGGTTGATTATTACATTAGTATAATTATCTCTATTGCATAAGTATATTATGTAATTGCAATTGTCTTCTCTGTATATACTTTTTTTTTTTTTTTTACAAAGAATACCCGCGAATAATCTTTTATATTTTATACTGCTCATAAGGAATAGCCTGTTTTGGCTTTCGCTAAACTTTGAATTGGGCTTTCAAGTGTCTAAAAATTTACTTTTAACCAGCTTTGCCAAGTGTCCCGATTTACGCGGGATGTGCATACCGGCTCACGTCCCGGGATGTTCGGACCAGGAGCTCTACACACTTTCCCTGTAATCACTAATATAGACGCAAGGCAGAAAATACACATTAGTAACATTAATATATTAACGGTTGTTTAGATTCTTAAATTTTTCAACATTTAAATGAAGATTCATAAAAAATTTAACGTAGTTTTGAAAAAAAGAAAAGAATATAGTTAAAAACATCATACTTTTTTAATTTGTATACTAAAAAGTGGATTATTTGGAAATATTTATCCCCTAATTTATTAAGATATATTCCATTCTGCTAATAGAAGTTCATTTTCGCTCTTGCTATTTTTACGAGACATTTTGCTTGTTTGATACGTTATATAAGTGCAATTTCATTTCGGCTCGACTATATAAGGTAAAGGATGTTTGAGGATGTTGGCCCGGCTCAAGCCTGTTGAAAAAATTAAACTCGAGATCAAACTCGATGTAATTATACAATGCTATTTTCTACGCACACTATATTATATTCATGTATTGATATTGCCTAATTAGCACCAACTCTTGCAGCACATTTATACTTTTTCTCGCGAAAGTCATACTTTTTAAAAACAGTTTATGTTTTATCAGTTTCGTGTAAATTTTTATACTGGACCGGTCATCCCACTTAGTTTCTTTATCCGCTCGGCTGTACTGTTTAATTGATTTATATACCATCCCAGCCCATTTTTTTTTTTTTTTTTTTTTTTTTTATGCGACCGGACCGGCCCATTTTAAATTTTGTATTTTTTCTGCCATTCTGACCCAGCCCGTTTGAAAGCTTGCTTTCATTTTATTGGAACGGGCACGTTCCTTGGACCATGCTCGGTCCCGTGCAAACCTTTAAATCGCTGTACGAATGTTTCATTGTAATAACTAATTTTGTTGTTACAACTTATCATTCTAAAGACCAATTTCTTTCTTTCTTATTACATTTTTGAAAATTTTAAATGAAATAAGCATTACAATTGTAAATTTTCAAGTGGGAGAAAAAAGTCCAGGAAAAGATTTTAACCTGGACTGAAGCCCCCCAATGATTTTCCAACTGAACCATTTCGGATGAATCCGGGAAACCAATTCATCCAACTCACATTTAGCCCTTCATTGCATCATGTTCTACACCTGGCACATACTTCAAAAATCTTACCATTTTTCATTATGTGCCATGAATTTGGTCAATATGATTACTGTAAGTAATCCAGAGCAATCCAAAGAATGGAATAACACTTATTTTATCCATTTAAAATGGTCCATTTCAGCATTTGGCAAAAAATCAGAATTTGTTTTTCAGCAACAAAACAAAACAAAAAACAAAAAATAATCAAGCTATTAAGGCAAAATTTACTTTTTTTTTTTTTTTTTTTTTTTTTTTTTTTTTTACTGAATACTTAACAATATTAGTATGAAGCTAGTTGCAAAGTGTTGAGCAGATAAAATTTATTAATTTAAGTCAATTTAATTGCAAAATATAGCAATACAATTTTTAAAAACCCTAATTGTGTAGATAGAGTATACGGCATAAAATATCAAATTTTAGCCGAAAATTTGAAATTTATTTTTTATTTATTTTATTTTATTTTTATTTTTTGCTATTTTTCCATTATTAAACCGATACATAGATTTCAATTTTTTTTTAAATATAAAAATTGAAAAATCGTGCCGTGAATGGTTAACGATCTCAGAATCTGATCTGATATCAGAATCAGCTCAATAGTTTAAATAGAAGGTTATGTTTTGGAACAACTGTAAACTTTCACTTTTTTCATTCACTTGGAAATTTATAAATGAACCAAATCATCAATGATTTAATGCACTGTATAAAAAAAGTACAATTTTACAGATGTAAAGTTAGGGAAATCGATATGCTCACTAAAATTTTATCTGTACACTGTACAAAAAAGATGTTAATCTACAAAACTAGTTTTTGTAAAGCTACAAAATCTGTACTATCTGTAACTTTACAAAAAAAATTACTGAAATTACAGTATTCCTACTATTGTAACTCAGATTGTTGTTACATAGAAAATTTTAATAGTTTCACTTAAAAAAAAAAAAAAAAAAAAAAAAAAAAAAAAAAAATCTTATTAATTTTATAGATTTTTTAATATGCAATGTAAACATGTATCTGTTACATGGATTATTGTTGTTAAACATTAAAAGTTCTAAGAATTTAGTTTCCTAGAAAATCTTTAATAACTTTACAGTTTTTTTTTTTTTTTTTTTTTTTTTGGGGGGGGGGAGGTATAGAGATCATAAAATATATTTTGCCTTGAACTAAAATCAATCATTTTTATTTTTTCTTACACATTACTTTTATATCTTATATTTAATTAGAAATAGTAAAAGAATATTAGAAGATTTCTCTATTGTAAAATTGTATTGTAATAACAATGTTATTTATTTAAATAGTATGATTTCTTAGAAAAATAATTTGATCATTATATGCCATACTTCTAATATAATATATTTTATACGTAAGTTGGTAATAAGTAATAGTTAAAGAATATTAGAACTTTTTTCTCTTGTATAATTGTAATAACAATGAGATTTTTTTTCTTTTGTAATATGATTTCTTAGAAAGATAATCTAATCTTTATACGCCATACTTGAAACATAATATTTTTTAAGTAGATAAAAGTAGATCTTTAAAAATAAGAAACAATAATGCAGGATGTTGTATGTTTCGTAACATCAATTCAACTAGAAGCTATTAAAAATTTATTCTAGATTTATACCTTTGAATATCGATGAACAGATGAAATAGTATAATTTATCTTCTATTGTAGCATTGAAACATTCTTTAAACTTCTCGTTGCCAATAACGTAATCTTTTTTTTAAGAAAATGAAAAAGAAAGAAGAAAAATTTTTAAAAACACGATAATTACATCAATTTTATAATATCAAATTTTCGCCTTTTTTTTTTTTTTTTTTTTTTTTTTTTGAAATGTACAAATTTCAAAACATACTAATGTTATGATTAAAAATTTAAATTATTTACAGATGCAGCACTAAAAAAGTACATAAAAATTAGTTATCAAAAAATTAAAAAACACAACAATTACATCTATTTTATAGCATCAGATTATAGCTACTTTTTTACACTTATTAAAACATTCCAACAAAGTTGAAAAGTGCTTATGCATTCGGTTTGTCTGTCCGTCTGTCCGTCTGGCCGCTCTCTAACTCCCGTAAATATACTCTGATTGCCATGAAATTTTTGGACGCAATTTAGGTTTACTCCAGCACGAACCCTATTGAAAATGAAGTTTCTACCATGATTATTTTATTTACAGAGAGAGTCAAAAGTTTTCCATTACATTACGGCCTATGGGGAAAATTCGTTCAAATGAATTTTAAAGGTCTTATACCCTGTCAAACGTATTCATATTCATACGGATTCGCAAAGTGCACTAAAATATGCATTCTGTAATGTATGCAGTGAAAATATAGCTATTATTCATTTACAGGGCCGCACAAAAGAATTTCATTAGATAACGGTAAAGAGGGAATTGTGTGCGGCATATTTTAAATATATTAAACTATTTCATGTATAATAAAATTCATATATGTCACCGAAGCTTAATATAAATTATACGATACTATCTTCCATACTATGATGTACATAGCATTTACAGGGCCATACACAAGATTTCAAATAGTATATTCTTTCCGAAGTACCGTATTTGTGTCCAATGAAGGCTGATGGAGAGATGAAATGCATTTTAATCATGATATGCGCGTTTATGTTTCGCTAAATATATGCACATTATGTGGTATGTATAAATGTTATAGTTGATATACAGGGCTACCCAAAAGAGCTCGCCAACGTTACTGAATATGAGCGTAAATTACTTAAACGTGGTTCTTAAATAAGTTATGCATTTCTACGCTGAACTGCATTAAATTTACTGAGAAATGTTTGCAGAATATAGATAAAAGGATATACAGGGCCACGCAAAGAATTCGGTTCATGGTCGCCTATGAATGATAATTTATGAGAATGTGATTTCAGTTGTTTTAAAAGTGTTTTAGTTTACAGTAAATTTTAGCCTACGCTGAGGTGTAATAAAGCTACAAGGTAAACTGGTCAAGGCTGAACAAAAGTATTCAAGTATGCATCCATCTAATAGTATGAATTGCTGAAAAAGAAATTTCAAGCTAATATGTATTTTCTTGCTAAACTAAATTTTCCCGTTATTTCAACTGAGAGATGAAATACAGGGCTGTTCAAAAGTATTGGAATACATATTTGGGTATATTTGGCTATACACTATTATTTCCCGAAATAACGAAGTTTTGTTAAAGATTTCATGAAGTGTTGGAAAGTGCTTCATAATCTATGCTTCACGCATGATTTTTTCTTACTTGTTATCTTTGAAATCTACAATTTCAAAAATTGCTGACGTGACAATTAAAAATGAAGGCTAGTTTCGGATGTATCACTAAAGTATAATTAAGAGTCAATTATCAAAAGTTAAAAAGCGTAACAATTATATGTATTTTATAGTATCAAAATTTATTTATTTATTTATTTACCTTTTTCTTTTTAAAATGTGCAATTTTCTAAAAATGCTGATGTGACGGTTAAAAATAGAAATAATTTTCAGATGTATAAAAAAAATTAACAATCATTTATCAAAAGTTGTAAAACACAATAATTACATCTATTTTATATTATCAGATCGCCATCCCCCCCTCTTTTTTTACCTATTTTCTTTGAAATGTACAATTTCAAAAAATGCTCATCTGATAATTAAAAATGAAGGTCATTTTCGGATGCAGCACTAAAAAATACATAAAAATCAATTATCAAAAATCTCTATCACAAACTTGTGTTGTTACAGAGTGTTTCCTCTAATGAAATTTGTACCCTTTAAAAAAACTCATCTCGATATCAAAATTTCAGTAAATCGAATTCATGAACGGGCTGACCCATGAACTACTTTTGGGTGATGTCTAAAAGTAATGAAAGTTATAATTTGAAGAAGTTTTTTCAAAAGAACATTATGAGATTGGTTATACGTTCTTCGGGTCCAGTACTGAATCATATGTTTCTTTCCCACGCTCAGAAGGATGCGCTTGTTGGAGTGGAGTCAAGGACTGGGCGATGCTCTGTTTTGTAGAATTGGTGTCAGAAAAGGGGATGTTTTGTTATTCTTATGCCATCATGCATCCTCTCCCTCCATACAACTGGAGAACACGTCGCCTTATGGGCTTGTAGTAGAATTATCATTTTTCATTGGAGATCTTTGAAGTGTAATACTCTATTTTCGAAAAGTCTGCCTCCCTATCAAGTGTTTGCTGAATCATAATGGAAGCAGCTTCGTCAAACTTTTAGTAGAAAGAGAAAGGACAAGTTAATGCTATATCTTAAATGTAAAAGGCAATACAATCGAACTTGGTTAACGCGAATACTCAAGGGAAATTTTTTTGTTCGTATTAAAAGTAGTTCGTGTTATCCGAATTTAAATATATTATATACAACTGGATGGGATAGTCGGAAACCGTTCGTGTTAAAAGTAATTCGCGTCATGCGTTTTCGTGTTAACGAGATTTGACTGTATTAAAAAATCTTGAAAATGCGTTCAAATAAGAGAATGTTGATAAAAATTGAAGAATTAAAAATGTGCCGCCACAGTTCATTTGTACTTTTAGTAGAAGTCTGCCTAATTCATATATGATAATAGACCACGCATCTACAGCCCACATGTGGCCCACTGAAGTTTTACACACAGCGCACACTCATTAAGCCGTATTTATAAAAAAAATTAAAAATGCATATAAAAATTATTTAAGACCTTCACAAGGATTTATGTATTTTATATAAAGATGAAATTCGCCCTGGTACTATTGAAATATGCCAAATATCATTTGCTCAGTCACATGTTCTTTTCGGGCTTAGTACTCTTGTACTGTAGTTTCTACATACTTTTCATCTTCAATACTAACAGTACATTATTAAAAATTAATTTTATTATATATCCTTACATTTAAAAAGATTAAAGTTTTTAAATTGAGAATTTTTTAAGATGTTTTTATTTGTAAAATTTTGAAATTCCGAATTATTTTATTATGTTTATATTTAGTAAATATGTAATACAAATTATAGTAGTTTTTTAAGTATTGCTTTATTTTACTACTTTACTTATCTTATTGTTTTAAGTTATTTTGTTATTTTATAATTTTTTTGCGTTAATATACATGTAAAGCGTGTTGCCAGCCATCTAAAATAATAAGAATATGTTTGCTGCCTCATAGAAAAAAGGCTACGTATGGCTGATATAGAAGATTGTATAAATTAAATATTGTATACTGATAATTTATCATCACACCAAAATAAAGTTTCACACGTTTTGATACATAAATTTTTGTTATTAAAAAAATGTACTCATTACAGAATACTAATTTTTTTATTTATTCGACCATTATTTTAGACAGCTATTGCCAAACGAATTCTCTAAAGGTCTATCCCTCTCTCTCTCTATCTACTGTTCATTTTCTTGCAGTAAATTCTAAATAAGCGATGATATATTCCAAAAAAATGTTGTATATAAGAATCTTAAGAATTTTTAAATAGATATTCCGGTATTTCAGGTTGGAGTTACATTTTATAGAAGGTTGTTTATTCGGATTGAACAATTTAAAGACATGAAAATGTGAATGATGATTTAAAAAAAAAAAAAAAAAAAAAAAAAAAAACTGTAAATAATTCAAATCATAATCTATTGCTTGAAAATTGCATAGAATTTTTGAGTTACTTTCTTATAGACTTATTGATAAGTGGAAAGACATTTCAATGTTTTTGTAAAAAGTTTTTTTTCCTGTGTTAAAATTATCAGAGTAATATATAACTTCTTAAAAGTAAAATTATTTAACTTTGAACTTTAAATTGGGTTGTCATATTATAAACATTCCAATCACTTTAAAGAAATTTATAAACACATAAAATATTATTTAAATTACTCGAATGTGTTTTTTATGCTCAATAAGATACATTTAAAACCCAGTGCTTTCAACATATTTATGCTCATCATAAGGGTTAAAACAGATAACCCTGATATGATGAGAATAAATATGCTTGAAAGTACTGGGTTTTTAATTTATCTCATTGTGAATAAAAAACACCTATAATATTTTATGCTTACAATACTTTTTTAACTAATTACAGTAAACCGAATTTAAGGATTTCAAGAAATTAATACGTTATGTCTTTTTTTTTTTTTTTTAACTTAATTCCAATTAGTATTTTGCCTGTAGAAAATTGTGTTATTCACATAAATTTAATATGGTGAAAATTGTGTTATATTTCTAAAGATCGAGTAATAAATATCCATGCTTTATTATTTTTATTATTTTTTTCTTTTTCGCAGTTCTAGTTGCTATCCCTTGCCTCTTTGCATTGCCCCTCAGAACTTGGCAACGTTAGCGACTATTTAGGTTTTCTTTGTCGCTAAAGTTATCAACAAAGAATTTTTGATGAATTTTTCGAGCAATCATTTTTATACATTTTACAATAGAAGCGTGACCGATCAAAGATACCACATCGACATCGCATGATTTTACAAAATTGCTATTGTGAATGTGTTGGAAAAAGTTAACTGATGTTATATTCCTCTTTAGCTCACGGCTGGATAATACCATCCATACCATTAAGATAATTCTATTTTAATGTACCGAAATATATTAGAGTAGGTAAGATACTTTGTATAAGGAAATCGCATGGTTCAAAGTTTAGCTTCTGTTTTGTCTTGTTTTCGTTTTTTATATGCCTTAAAAAACCCAACGAATCGATTTAGATCGAAGCTCATGAATCAAATGTGCGCACTTTCTGTCACGAGGCTTTGTTTTACGTACATGAAGGTTCACTAAAGACCTTTTGTTAAGGCTCATCCATTTTTCGCTCCCGGAAGTTCGTGCATTTTGGGAGTCAAATATTATCCAATCACATTTATGAAATAAATAGTCATTGCTCTTTACTTTTAAAATACAATTCTTGTTTAAAATGAGCTATAAAAAAACGTAGAAAATGCGTGATTGAATGCAAATAAGCTGTTTATGTTACTGTTGATTGTCTTTTCAGCAATCCATAAACATGATAGGCTAATATTAAAACGAATTATTGGTGCAACGTCCGAAAATTACCTTTCAAACAACTGTTTGTACAGAATTTTTTAAAATAAACAATGATGAATGGATAACAAAGGTTATTTAATATGAACTATAAAATAAAATGTAAATAGAATTTTTTAAATTTTTTTTCGAAAAAAAAGTTGTCTTTTTTTTTTTTTTTTTTTTTTTTTTTTTTTGCTTTTTCTGAACATAATACACAGGATGAATGTAAGGTTTTCCCCCGCTATAAACAATTATTACTCAAAAACTTAGACATATATTGAATTTTAAATCAAAGTCTTGGAAAATGGGGACCTTTAATAAGAGATATATGAGATGGTAAAAAAATTATATTATTATCTTCAACGGTCGTTTTGTAATCGAGAAAGAATTCGTGCTGTCCTTACTGGAATACAAAATCACCAACTGCATAACTTTTTCTCAGAATTCTTTTTTAAAATTATTATTTATAATATTTGTACATCCGAATGTGTTATAAAATAAACTTTATTTTGTTTTCAACTATTCCCTTAGTATTATTACTAAAAAAATCTTGAAAATTTTAATTCTATTGCAGGGTGGCGATTGGTCAGGAAAAAAACAAGCCAAAAAATGTGTTACATACCAAAATTTTGTTCAAGAGAAATTCACCTTTTGTAATCCCTTTATGTTACTGGAAGATATTTTTCTATAAGAAAATACTGGTAGTTACCTCTTTGTTTGACTGTGTTTTTCCCTGACCACTCGCCATCGTGTAATAATATAGTGCTTTATCTAATATATTACATTTTTATGTAACAATTTTGAATTTTTAGGGGAAAAAATTTTAATAAAAATGGATTTTCTTATAATTTTACTGGTAACGGCTTGCATTTCTTTTTCATTATATAAAGCAAAAATTAAATTTCTTCATCTAATTATCCAAAAAGAATTGTCCTCGGTTGATCACATGTTGAAGAGGTTCTATAAAACTTAGTCCAATTGAACTTTTAAAAAAATATATTAAACAATGAAATTATTAAAAGTAGTTTTAATTAAAATAATAATAATAACCACGTCTATCTGTAAACAAATTTAAAATGCCTTGTTAAAGTTCAAGTAGAAAATATTTGAAAATTAAAAGTAGGTGTTATAAGTTTAGAAAACACATGTTTCAGCTTTTAAGCAAGTTGGTGCAGAAATCGAAACACCCAACCAAGAAAGAGTGGCAAAAAAATGTCTTAGCGGTTGTCAACAGATCATAACTCTAACAATTTTCAGGCAACATGAACCATAAAAAATCCTGCATGTCGTCAAGTTAACATTCGTGCTTTTAAATTGAAGTGACAAGGTTTCTGTTTTTATTAGCTTCTCCGTTGAGATGGGAGACTAAAAATAATAAATCGTGAGGTTTGGACTATTTTGAAAGAAACATGACAATGAAAAAAATGTATCTCACCATGTGCTATAAATGCTAGGTTGAAGTGAAAATTTCTATTGAAGACTGTGAAACATAGTATTTGCCGTGGATTATTATAATATTGAATTTTTTGTTAGCTTAAATTCAAAAGTTTGAATTATTTCATTTGAAAAAACATGACAATAAAAAAAATGTGCTATAAAAATGCTAGTTTGAAGGGAAAACTTCTATTGCAGTCTATGAAGCGTAGCATTTGCCGAGGATCATTATCATATTAAATGAAATTTTCTTTGAATGCAATATTCTTTTCTATGTTGAAGTTGTTACAGCCGTGTTTCATATCAACGACGTTAATGGAAAATACAGCATCACAGCCCCCTCAGTCGAAAAATGTGAATCTGTAAAAATTCTTTATAAATATAAGTATTTGATAATGTAGTTCGTATTTTTCTGTAGCTTCTTTTGTAACGAATTTTATGGGCAAGATCATTGATATGGAAGAACTGACTTCTATGCTATGCAATCACGACCTTTATTCATCGAGATACCTAGAGATTAGCAAGGCCACATCAAATAATTAGTAACAATATTTTTTAAAGCAATTTTTCATTAACAAATAACGTAGTGGTTTAAGCATGTAAAATCAAACATATCCCACTCCATCTCACCTTCTCTGTTTTACCTACTTCCTTTTGTTCTTTTTACTCCTTCTCTTAACATTTCATTAATTACCTTATCATTTTTTAAGTACTTTGATAATTTATATTAAGGCATACTACAGATATAAAGATATTTATATAAGTAAGAAGTTTCTACTTTCAAAAATATTTTATTCCACAGAAATATTTATGTTAATTTGTTAACACTGATTAAAATAAATAACTTATAATAATTAATATATGTTAGTAAATCATTATAATATTATAGCTTTTTCTGATTCCAAAGAATGTAAATAGAGCTATCAAGGTCACTGCTGTGCCACATTTGGATTCTTAGAGAAATTTCAGTGAGAACATTTGCTCAGGAGTAAAAAAGAAAAAAAAAAGGAAGAGAGAAAATGAAAAGAAAAACAAACATGTATAAGATGCCGTAGACAGTAGAAAATGTAAATTCCAAACTCGAAAAAAAATTATTTCACTGTAACAATATGCTATAGATTTATTTTATGAAATTATTTAAAACTGTTTTTCTTCCACTATATTTATTTCAAAATTCGTACATTAACTTCAATTTTTTTTCTTCTATAAATATTAGTACATATATTTCTTCATTATACGAGATTATTCTATTGTTGAGCTCGCTTAATTTGTAGCTTTTTACTATTTATTGCCAGATCAAGACACATTAACAATGATTCGATGATGAATGATTTCGTCGACATGGTAACCAATAACAAGACAATCGGAATGTAGGCTTCAAGTTTGCTCCAATGAGCGTAACGCCACCGTTTGTCGTCATTGGATCTATTCAACAGATAGCAGTTAGTACATTATGGTATTAGTTGTAGTTGTTTCATTCTCTTCTTTTTTTATCTGGTGGTTACTTGGACGATCAAAAACAATTCCGGTACGCAATTTGTAGAAAAAAAGCATTCTTTCTTTGATGATTCAAAGCATCTTTCCTTTTTATAGGAAGCTTTATTTACTTTATACTTTTGTTCGACCTGACAGATCCAATGAATCGAAGACAGACTTATAACAAGAAAAGGTAAAAACAAAAGAAGCATTTTCCATTGAGTATCTATCTCCACGGAGGGATAAAAGAAATACAGCTTCAATAATTTCTTCGCAGCTGAATAAAATTCTTAGGATGCTGTTTTTAACTTTTTAGTTACAGGAAAAGTAACTGAAATAATTTTATTTTTCTGCACATTGAAAGATACAGTGACATTTTTCAATTAAAATAATTTAAAGAACTCAAAATGTTATCACTATGTATAAATTAGAAATTTTAATGTTTTAATTGCATAAAAATTTAAACTACAACGAATAAAAGTGTTCATAGATGTTTAAAAAAAAGCATTGTCAAAAAGTTCTAATAAGACGTACCTCTCGATTTTCAAATATCCAAAAGGTTATGTTTTCCCTCTTTCGTCAATAAAATCTGAAAAATTTTCTAAACTTTTCTAAATGTTAAACTTTACAGTTGACTGTTTCATTATGTCTAAAATTACTTTAGTCAGATATGATACTAGATAATATTTATAACTATAAAAATACACTTAATTCCATATTAAGACGTAAAAGCCATTTAATATAAACATAATAGGAGTAAAAGTTGAGTTTACAGTATGGTTTTATTTATAAATGCAAAGTATCTCGTAAAATGCATGAAATATTATTCAACATTTACACAGATCTATGGAATTATATCAATTGTTGTCAAACAAACAACATCCTTAATTATTGAAAAATTGAGGCTGAGATAGCAAAAATAAATATCTATTATTTTTCCCCCGAAAATGTTATAATTCTAGCACCAATATACAGTAATTTTGCAAAAATGTTATCTATCGATAGCGAAATCCTGTTGTAATCGATTGAAATTGATGGTCCAGATGAAAGGAATACAAAAAATTCAAGTGTAATATTTTAAGTATTCTTTTGAAAAACCCTTTAATTAATGTACTTAATAATTAATATATCTGATAACTTCCCAATTTTACTAAATTTAATTAATATATTTTGGATCAGAAATTTTATCTTTTTCTATATGGTACTTATTTGATTTCATTTATTCAAATAAGATTCTCCTTCGAAACATGTTTATTGGAAGAAGAGGAAATCTGGTACCTAATGTTTATAAACAATGCATTATGTTTTAATGTTCTAGTTATACTAATACAAGTAATCGCACTCAGTTTTATTTAGGATTTTGTCGTAACAATTAAACTGATATTAATTTCTAGAAAAAAATTATAAACATAAAATCGCAAAGGGTTGGAAAATGTTCCATTTTAAGCAGGGTTCCGTCTTATCAGATATAACTGTATGGTTATATTTTATTTTTTATTTTGATTTGACGATACCATGAGGTATTTTCAATTTAGATAAGATTCTAGTAAATATAAATTTAGTTTTCATATATTTTCAATCCTTAAGTATCACATCAATTTAATTCTTGTGATTATTCGTAACGTAAACGTTAATGTGTTTGCAATATAACTTTTATATTATAATTACCATTTAGAAAGTTGTATTTAATTTGAATACAGAGTTTTAAAGTTTTATGGTGCAATTGTCTAAAGCATATCTGTATAAAATAAGGTGTTCAAAAATCTTTAAAATGTTTTCGTTCTCTGTATTCTAGTTGTTCGATTTTCTGTGAAACCTGATATTGAATTGATATTCATTCTTAACAGATTACGGCTGTTTTTGTAGGGCGAGTCACTCTTCACATAATTCATCCGTGAATGTACCTCAATGAACTAATTGTTTTGAATTCTAGGCTCTTTCCAGGAATTTCGGGGAGAACAAAAATATCCCAAGAACGTGAAACAAAAGCTCAAGATTGTGGGAGGAAAAACAATCGTTCAAACATGTTAAGTTCTCTTCGTTCTTTTCATTCTTTGCCTTTCTCTATACTAATGCTTAAGCAGATTGCGCATTCTTCAGTACAATGGAGTCATTTTTAACACATTCAGATATAACAGACGTTTTTTTTAAACTGGAAATTTTAGTGTTTGTCTTTTTTTTTTAGAAGCGACTGGCTCAGGTTTGGGATGATGAGACCTGGGTAATTTGTTCCCGGGTTGAATTATGTGGTTCTGTCGACTTAACTCTCTGATATTTTATATACTTCCTTCGGGAAGGTGCTGCTATATATAATACATTATCGTTTTTGAAAGTTTGCAATTTAGGACGATCCAAAATTTTTATACTAAAACATATAATAAATTTAAGTTTTAACCATTCTCTGTCTATATGTTGAAACAGCTACAGGATTTAAATAATTAATTTTGTGCCCCCCCCCCCCCCCCCACACACACACATACACACTGAAAAAAATTTTTTTTAAGATTATTAAATTGAATTATCACAAAATTTTCTGATACATTTTAGATAATATTTCAGATTCGTGGATCTTTGTACCATAAACAGAAGCGAAAAAAATGTTCTTAAATCCAAAAGTGCAACTTTGTGACAGATGCTTTAATTTATTTTTGTTCGGAAATGCATGAAAACAGCTGGTGTTGTTATTCAGAAACTGTCTAATTGCACTCAATTTTCTATTTTTTTTTAAACGCAATCGATCTTTCATAACAAGCCTGCAATGTTGACGTTTTTGAACATATTTGCCGACGAAAGCAGAAAAACCGGTCGAAAAGCAGGAGAAAAACGGGTGATCACGTGATCGAAATAGCTTAGAACTGGATAGGTAATTTAATTATCATAAAATGGAAAACTAAGTTCGATTCGAAATCGCTTCCATGGCATTCCGATTTTATATCTTTCCGTTAAAAAATGAATTTGTAAATGTGTCAAAACGTTTTGCGCTTGTTGAGCAGAGCAGTTGAGAACACCCATAAACCCCATGACAGAACCTGAATTCTGTTTTAATACTCTTCCTTTGAAAAACAATTTTTGAAAATTATTTAATCTGAATAATACACAAGGAAAATGTTCTATCAAATATGCATGATGGTATTTATGAATTCTTTTATTAATTTTTTAAAACATATGAAGGATCAAAACTAATTTGAAATACAATTAATTTGACAAAATTGACCATTGTCAATAAATTCAAGCATTCTGTTGTTTTTCAATACAATCATCGCGGATATTTTTTATTTTTCTAATCTCTGAACGATTTTTTAATACATATACTTGAGAACACTGTTGTAGAATGGAAAATATTTTTATTATTATTAAATCAGTGATTCGTCACAGAACATTTTTATTTGTATCCTGAGAGCATAATATTTTCCTATTTGTTTTTGCTGTGTTAGAATGATTCATATAAGAAAATCGAATAATTAACCTGAAAGAGTCTTGAAAGTATCAGATCGAGCAACTGTTTATTTAATCTATGATGGAATCTATGACTTCTCTTTTATATTTCTTTAGTTTCACTCACGGGAGTTACTCTTACATGATATTCGATAATTTAATTAAAAAAATGCACTTAGTAAAATCTATGCAAATGTATTATGCACACCAATGAATTAATAAAAAGAATTATTGTATTAAATGCATATAGTAGTACATATATGTTACAATAAAAAAAGATCGCCTTAATTCTAAATTAATTATTTCCAAATTTTTATAATATCTAACTTTTCTCCTGCATTTTTTATAATATCCTAACATTTTTATTAGATCTACGCTTCTTTATTCTAAAAAAAAAAAAAAAAAAAAAAAAAAACCTTAATTTGATAAAGCAACACTTTCCCTAAAATCCCATTTATTATTTTTATTCTTTCATTTGTTTCACAGTAATTTTTATTTGTATTCTAAAAAATCATTGGATAACCCTCAATTCAAAGCTAGCGACACCAGTGTCGTATTGCTCACCATTTTTCCGAGCAACTAATATGTTTTTTTCTTTTTGTCCCTGTTTTAATTTCGCATTGGTTAAAGATGAAATTATGTGATATTAGATTGGTTATATTGTCTAGTAAATTAATTGCCAACTTAGAACATTGCCGCAAACTCTTGTATCCGTGCGCATGTTAGCATATAACGAGCTTACGTTCACTTTGGAAGCAGAATTCTGCTGTACTAAACAAAACTCTGTCATTTGGTGGAATTCAAACTTTATTATTGTGAAGTTCTATTTTTATGAGATCATCGTTCTATTGTTCTATGGCGACATATTTCTTTGGTACTAAATTCAAATCGTAGTCTGGTGGGATTGTGTTTATATCATGTGACTGATGAATAAATATGTTTCATGGACGTCGTCTATGTGTCATTTGAATGAGAAATTCTCCAAAAATGTCATTCCATTTCTTACTACCGTGTGCCACGCATGACTCAAAATTAAAAGTTCTACGATTTAATGCTGGTTAAAAATGGTACGTTAAGTACTGGCCATTGTTTTATTCATTGTTGTGGAGCAGAATATGTCATATAAAATAAACGCATGTTTATCTCATATATATATATAAGTTAAACGCATTTTTATCTTATAAACGTATGTTTATATAAATGTATAAATTTTCTAATAAACGTACTTACTACATAAATGTACGCTTTAAGATGCAAGAATGTGTGATGTCATATTGTAGTTTTTCTCCTCCACTAAAGTACAATCTAAATAATGTAAGAAGGATATATATCTAAAATTGCGTTTGTTTTTTATTCAAAATATACTTTTCCAATACAATTTTTTAGGCACTTGCTGGACCTCCTGATTTATAATCGTCTTTTTAATCTAGCTTTGCGACGAACACAGTTTCGGAATGAAAATATACATTTACTTACTATTATATCAGTGATTTGTCACAGAACACTGCTACTTGTGTCCCAAGAATATAACATTTTCCGATTGGTTTTTGCTGCGTTTCAGTGATTACCTGACAATATCAGGAAATCGAGTAATTACCCTGAAAGAGCCTTGAAAATAGCAGATCAAACAACTGTGTAATTAGTCTAGGGGCAGACTTCCGCAAGCACACATTTAGACTGATTAAATTTTAGTCGCTGCGTGTTTATGAATATTGACCGAGTCATTAATCAGTGCTATTATGACATGGGAAATGAACTATGTTCTACTAGTTTTCCTGTTTGCATTCAGATTGTCTTGATTTAGGAATTGGAAAAATTATATGAACCCACTTTAATTCATTTGGAATGAAATGTGGCTAAATGTTTGTTATTATATAGGACCTTTGGGTAGGGCATTTTTAAAAATGCTTGATCGCAACCTTTTTTTTATTATTATGGAATATCTAAAAGTAAATTTATTTACTCTTTCTTAGGTTTTTCTTGTAGGGGGTTATTCCTCTAAACATATTTTTTTAAACGACTTTTTTAATATACATAGTATTCACATAGATCGTAGACCTAAGCGATCTACTCATTTCAGAGTCATTCCAAGAAAAACTGATAAAATGTCCTGCTTGCGACACTTACATATATACCTATTTCTATTGACTTATAAGTTATTAACCCTTGGCACTCCGTTGTCTCCGCTGTGGAGACATCATCTTTCCTTCCAAAATTTGTTTTTGGCACCAGTAATAGAGGAAAATAAAAATTTCCTTCCTTAATAAGAGATTTTTTAAAATTGTCTACTTCAAGGAAAGTTCTTTTGAAAAAGTGGTGCTAATCGAATAAAATTTGTGTAAGAGGCACCGGAATCCGAAAGGTTAAAACATAAACTATAGATTAACAATAAGAAAAACTTTAGATTTTCATATTTGGATGGTTGTTTTAAATTTAGAAAGTAATAGCATCGTTAATTCATCAAAAAAAAAAAAAAAAAAAAAAAAAAAAAAAAAAAAAAAAAAAAAGTTGAAAAGCTGTCCCACACGTAACATGAAAGTATCCAGAGGGAAATACACATTGGTTTGCCTGTTTACATTCCTACCGATTTTGGATTTGGGAAAAAAATGATCTGCTTCAGAGAAAGTAACTCTCCACTGAAAGTATTATTATGCTAAATAGGTTTAACTATGGCTTAAGCATCTAACTTGCAAAAAATGAAGTGATCATTAAATAAATAAATAAATAATGAAAGAGCATTTATCAGTATTTTTTGTAAAGGCTCTATGGTGATTATTATTATGGTGATTTTATTGTGACATGATTATTATTATGGTGATTAGATGATATTTTTAATATAGTTGCTTTTACTTTCATAAGATTAAAAGTATATTTTAAGTTTTAAAAGCCTTATTTAATTTTTTTTTAAGATAATTTTTAATCTGACATGAGTAAGGGGTTTTCCGACAACATGAATGAGGAATTTTATTTTTATTTAACCTGTAAATACCGATGTTAAGAAAAACTGATATAAATGAATGATTTAAAAAATTATTTGATTTAAATCGTAATTTAAATAATGATTTAAATCAAGCTGATTTCAATCAAACAACACAGAAATTAACTGATTTAATTATATCAATTTACTAATTTTGTTCTTTTTTTTCAGATGGCCATGAAAATCACGATACTTTTAGACAGTTAGGTAAGATTTAATATTTTTTATAGATGATTAATTAGATGAATTATTTCATTATTTGCAGAGTTAGTTACTGTACTGCAGTAAAACTCGTACTATTCCAATTCCATTTATCTGGATGATATCAATAAAGTACTAATTTACAATTTAAAAAAAAATGATTTCACTAAAATTTCTGTTATAATCAGTTTTAAAACTTATACTTAAGTGGGTTTTTTGTAGTATTATTAGTAGATTTATTTGGATAAATTTAAGTCGGCATTTTATCAGATTTAACGCTATTATGTTTATATATTCCCCCATTTACAAGAAAACTCGAACAATTAGCATGTATTTTGGAAATTTTAACTAATTTTTTAAGTGACAAGCAAGTAGTGTTGAATATTGCTAAATTTCTTGTCCCCTCAGAACACACTCGCTTTCTAATGCTAAAGCTATGGGGAGTTTATTTACAAATATTTCGTTTGCATTTTATCATTTTATTTATTTATTTGCATTGGATAACTAAAACCTATTTCTACGTGGATTTTTTTTTTTTTTTTTTTTTTTACTTTTTTGATCTTGGTTGCGGATATATTTTATAATGATACTTTCATTTTCTGAACCAGTTTCAAAAGCAAAAGTCATTTTATAAAAAAAAAAAAAAAAAAAAAAAAAAATATTAGCATCCAAAATTGAAAAAAAAAAAAAAAAAAAAAAAGCATAAGGGCGATGTAGATAGGGACTTCCAGCTATCCAATCAAAAAATTAATTAAATAAAATTAATAAATTGAAATGTAATACGAACGAGATATTAGCGAATAACTTCCGCATATGGTTCTATGTATAGCATTAGCTTACGAATATCTTTTCCTGATGCGTCAGTATCCTTAACTCCTTCAAGGGCGGTGGTTCATTTTTGGACCACCTAATTTAAAATCCTAAATGGGACGTTGAAACTAGAATTTTGGATTGAAAATTTTCCTTTTATTAATTATGTGAAAAAAAACTTTTACTTATTTTAAAATAAATATGATTGTATATCCCGTTGTCAATCATCCATCTCTGTCTTTTACGGATAGAAGTATCTTGCTCCTGAAAAGGTTAACAAATGTAGTACGAGTAAAAGAGAACAAATTTCGCAGAATTTTACACTGCTTTTATTCTTATTTTCGTATATTGCTTTATTCTTATTTTGATCGCATGATACATGGTGTAATCTAAAACTGATGGATGCTTTTTTTTAATCTACAAAAGTATAATGTAATTAATATAATTTTCCTAGTTCCTCGTGATTCCGAAAAGTGTTCTTTATCATTCGAAACCACGAAAATGAATATGCTTTCGAGGTTTACAGATCCATTTGTAAAAACAAAGTTTCTTTTAAAGCCGTTGATTTTCGGAAGTATTTCTGAGTAGTTTTTAAAGTAATTTTTAATTAATTTTCTCAACCCGAAATATAGATTTTTTCGAATGCTAGCTGTTCTTTCATGTTCAACAAACATGTTTTATAGGTAAACAAGATACAACAAAATATTAAACTTAGAATTAAAATAAATAATATTTTGTTACTCTTGCATGTACACATTCAATTATACAGATTAAAATATTTAACTGAGAAGTAATAGTATCCTAAAAATCAATATTACGGTGTTAGAAAAATTCATTACACTATAAGCACTACTCGGGAATGTTTCCGGAAGTATACGACAGGAAAAGAAACTTTCATTTTAATAAATATGTCTTGAAACCTGGAAAATATATTGATGGTTTCTGGGGTTTTTAGAGATAAAAATTGCTTTTCGAAATGATGAATGACTCAGAAGTGGTTATTCTATTGTTTTGTTCATTTATGTCATAAGAAACTTTTTTTTTTGTAAGAGTAGGACTGTGTATTTTAAAGTAAGAGTGTATACAGCTCCTTGTGTTTAATTGCTTCCACTTTCGTTACACTAGTACAAACAAACATAATTTTTTGATGCGTTCGTAATTATATAAATATGTAGAGTCCCCAACAATCATCGTCTGCATGTCAGCATATAATTGCGCAAAAACTACCCAACCAAATATGATTTGAAATTTAATATAGTCGATATATTAAATTATATTATATAGTAATATAGCAGAATTTTATCGATTTATTTCAAATTTTATGAAAATCTAATCAAAATAAAATCAATAAAAGTTTTCTTCATTCTATTAAATTCTATCATATGTAATTAATTCGGTGATACCGCATGATAGATAATTTTGCCATGATGATTACGTCAAATTTAAGATGGAGACATATTACTTTCGATTACTGAATTTAATATCTATAATCGTAATAAATTTTGTGTTCATTCATTTTTGCATATGAGTGCAACATACAACAACTATTGCACCAAGATCTAAATACTTATAAAACTAATTATAGTGCGAATGCACTTTTTTTCAGGTTTTACGTTTAAAGTATAATTTCCGACTTCTTATTCACGCATTTATATCAGCAGAGTGGCTTTCCAATTGATACTTTAGCTCGTAATATGGGAACTCAACAAATGAAATATAACAGGGAAAGTTTCTGTTTCATATATCTTTTTATTTAATGATACAATAAAAAACTTCCATATCTTAATATTAGTATGGTATTGTACAGACGTTTACTTTGGTCTATAACAGAAAACAAGGCAACCAAAATTAGCTAGAAAAAAAAAGTTTTTGACGAAATCTTTATACTTTTTTTTTCTTCCAAAGACTGATGTTTTTGTCATCAAAAAACCTCCGTCGGTATAATCACACGGTGTTGTTATTTCAGACACTACATCTCTTCATAGTTGACAAAACATAGTTAACCTCTTCACAGATCATAAAAACAAAATTCCGATTCAAAACACAAAACCTGCGTAAACATACATAAATTTAAATCAAGACTCAATAATAAGAAATCCGTATAATTAATAAGATGCTACTTGACGCAGCATAATAAAGCTTTAAAAACTATGTTAAAATATTTAGTCAGAATATATGAAAACTTTGAGCAAACTAGCTTAGGTAGACTTTAGTTTAGTTCCCTCAGTGCAAAAAGTTTCCGTTCTTCTTTGTACTGAAGACTGTACTCTAAAAGCTACTGAGACTATAGTCTGTTCAAAGTTTGTACATATTCTGACTTTTTTTACATTGTTTTTTAATTTATAAGAAGTGTTCATATTTTCTTTTTTTTCTTTTTTTTTTTTTTTTTCATAACATCTGTTTTCATAGTTGTCTGAAAAATAAAAAAAGAAACTCTTATCCCGTCCACCATTCTCCCAAAGAAGAAATGCTTTACGATTTGTTTCAATTTAACCTCTTACTCGATTTGTCGTACGTCATACGGGCAATGTGTTTTTGCCAATCATGATTTACCCGTACCACGTACGAGCACCCGTATTCTAATCGTGATTTATTATTTTTCCCAGTAAATTTTTACTGTAAATTTTGTATTATTGAATCCGAGCATTTTTCTGATTCAATTAGGTAAAATTTTCTATTTTGAAAAACTGGCGATAAAAAATTAAAATTTCTATAAAAGAGATTAAAAATGTAGACATTATTTGAAAGTTTTTTCAAAAATATTAAACAGTTAAGTGGTTAAACCTTTGAGCTCTCGTGGGTAAATTTCTTCCAAATTCCAAATGTCACATTGGCACCAGTATTTTGAAAAGAAAAAAAGCCGGTTAACGATATACATGAAAAAATGCATTAAACCTTTTTCAAATAAATTTAGTTGAATTTTCCGGTGTCGTTGTGACATTTCGGAATTAAAATTATGTGGTAGAAATTTCTACCATCAGAGCTCAAAGGGTTAACAATGTTATTCTTACATGGACATATATAGTGCACATATTTCACAAACTGAACATAAATATGTATAATATATTTCTATTTTTTCCAGATATTTTTACGCTATGATTTAACAATCAGTCCAGAAAACTGCCAATTTGAATTCCATTTAAAGAGAATATTTATTTTTAACTGCCGTCTCTGAAATGTTTCTTCTAATTACCTGTGTGAATAACTTTCTCGCTCCATTAAACTGTTATGCTACTCGGGAAAAATCACAAAATAATACGAACTAATGCATAATTCTGTTGAAACAGCACATTAATGCACCATTATTAGCAAGTGTCTAGCTAAATTGTTTTTAGCTAAGCTCGTTCAGATTTTTATTTCTTAATTTCTTAATCATTTAATTATAATTTAGTTAATTAACACGCTTTGCTGTAATTAGTATTTAGAAAATAGTCGTGTATGCCGAGTCTTTTCTTCAGGTGGTTACTTCTTAAGATCTTTGTAATTGAGTTGACTTTTTTCTTTCAGAATATTAAAAAGAAAAAATATTTGAAAAAGAAATGCAAATAAAATACTGAAAATGTTTTAGTGTACTTATTTATTTTGACTCACTATGAGTCTTGTACGAACAAATCTTTTGTGGAATGCATGGAGTTTAGTTGAATGTTTGTTAATGTCAAGTGAGAGGATACGGTCTTAATATAATTATGCTAGACACATTTAAAATAGCCCCTTTTTTGGTGCGTTCATAATCATATAAATACGTAGCACCCAAAGTCGTTATTTAGTCCGTCCGTCTGTCCACATTACAACAGAGCAAAAATTACCCAACTGAATAGTCGAAAGTTTAATATATATAAGCTTTCTGAATTTTGTAAAAAATTTTTAATGAAAATTGAATCAAAACTGAAAACGTATTAATAAATGTTTTCTTCATTCTATAAATCCTGTTACACTTAATTAATTCAATGATAACCCATAATAGGTAATAATTCAAGGCTTCGATTGATTGCGCCCTGTTTAAAATGGTGTCATATTATTTACGTTATTACTGAACTTAATAAGTATATATATGTATATATATATATATATATATATATATATATATATATATATATATATATATATATATATATATACGTATTTTCGGGTGTATAGTCTGCGGCTTATACAAGAAAAAAACCTTCGAAAAACCGCTGCGGCTTATACACGGTGCGGGTTATACAAAGATTTTTTTTTAAAAAATTGGAAATCGTGATATTTTTTCTACAATTTTTAAACCTCAAAAAATTTGAAAAAACATCGAAATTTGAAAATTTTTTTCGCTATGCCGCGAAATATAGAGATTCTCTCATGTTTGTAAACGCTTTTATTATTATTATTATTGTTTAAATACAGTTATTTCGGGGTTTGGAAGAACTGTCGCAACTATCGCTAATATTGCACTAACCGGCAGCGGGAAATAATGACTCTCGAACGCAGTTTGCTCTTGATTTGAGAGGGTAAAAAAATAGTATAACATGTTACTTATTTTAAACTTACTTTTTGCTGAATAAGTCGTTTTAAGGTTAACTGAAATCAGTTTTTTAGTAGAGATGTGACATTTGTTGAGGAACGATTTAAAAGTATCGATTCCGGCAGTGGAACTAAACGAACGATTCAAAAAAGAAACGAAATCACGGAATCGGTCTGAAACTCCGAAAAGGGCAAAATCCTCGGACTCGTTCCGAAATGAAACAACTCCGAAAAGGTTCGATTCCTCGGACATGTTCCGAAAAGGAGCAATTCTTATGACTCGTTCCGTAATGAAACGACTCTGAAAAGGAATGATTTCTCGGAATCTTTCCAAAAAAGAACGACTCCTCTGAATCGTTCCGAAATGACGTAAATCACACCTTTTTTTTATTCTTTGCAACAGGGCAGGGTAGATTATTTTTGTTTTAAATAAACTAAAAATAATCTTAAACTAAAAACTGTCAAGGTATCCAGATTTTGGATTTTGTACTCTACTAACACAAAGGGGTGCTGCAGCGCTGATTCGCTAGCAAACTATTTTCCGATATTTTATTCATAGATTTTTTTTTAAGGTCTCGCGTATAAGTCGACCCAACTCAACTTTGAAATTCTTTTTTTGTCTAAAATTTCTCGACTTATACGCGCGTGTATACTTTAATGGCTTCTAACTTCGAACCGTGATCGAAATGTACGTTCATAAATGGTGTATAGCCCGCGGATTATACACCGATGCATCTCCGCGGCTTATACACGATCTTTTTTTACTGCACTGCTCAATTTAAGAGTGCGGGCTATACACAGGGTGCGGGCTATACACCCGAAAATACGGTATATACATATATATCTTTATATATAAAAATCTTCTGTGCGTATGTATGTAATTGAACTCCTCCTAAACGACTGGACCGATTTTGATGAAATTTTGTGTGTGCGTTCCAATAGATTCGAGAATGGTTTAGATTCACGTTTCGTCGAAATTGATTCAGTACTTTTTTAGTAATTAGGCAAAAACTAATATTTAGTGAGTTTTCGCTAATTAAAAGTGCTATATATATTAAAGAAAGTCGGGATTTCGTATTAATCATAGCACAAAAAAATCTACCGATCCAAAAATCTTGAAAATTGGGGTAAAAATACTTCTTATACCATCGAGTGCCGCTAAAAAGGGATTTTCGAAAATTCCACCCCTACGATGAGTAGAAAAAAGAACGAACTTTTAAAAAATTACTTAAAAATCGGCTTTTGTAGTTATTTTTCATCTGGTAACATATTTTAGTGTATTTTTTCATGCTGAATCGAACGGTACTAAGCAAATTTGTTTAAGTCCATTAGTTCCTGAGATAATTCATATTTTCCAAATTTGGCGATGTCTTCGGCGCAAAAATCTGAAATTTTCAATCCTTATCTATACATAAATAAGAAAGTCAGGATTTCTTTTTAATCACAGCACAAAAAATTCTACCGAATTTAAAATCTTGAAAATTGGGGTAAAAATACTTCTTATAACATCGAGTGCCGCTAAAAAGGGATTTTCGAAAATTCCACCCCTAAGGAGGGTAAAAAAAAGAACGAACTTTTAAAAAATTCCTTTAAAATCGGATTTTGTAGTTATTTTTCAACTGATAACATATTTTAGTGCATTTTTTCATTCTGAATCGAATGGTACTAAGCAAATTCGTTTAAATCCAGTAGTTCGTGAGATAATTCACATTTTCCTAATTTGGAGATGTCTTCGGCGCAAAAACCTGAAATTTTCAATCCTTATCTATATATATAAAAGAAAGTCAGGATTTCGTATTAATCACAGCACAAAAAAATCTACCGAACCAATAATCTTGAAAATTGGGGTAAAAATACTTCTTATAACATCGAGTGCCGCTAAAAAGTGATTTTCGAAAATTCCACCCCGAAGATGAGTAGAAAAAAGAATGAACTTTAAAAAAATTCCTTTAAAATCGGCTTTTGTAGTTATTTTTCAACTGATAATATATTTTAGTGCATTTTTTCATTCTGAATCGAATGGTACTAAGCAAATCGTTTAAATCCAGTAGTTCGTGAGATTATTCACATTTTCCTAATTTGGCAATGTCTTCGGCGCAAAAACCGGAAATTTTGAATCCTTATCTTTATATATATAATTCTTCTGTGCGTGTGTATGTCACTGAACTCCTCCTAAACGACTGGACCAATTTTAAAGGAATTGTGTGTGTGTGTTCCAGTAAATTCGAGAATTGGTTAGATTCACATTTCATCGAAATTGATTCAGTATTTTTTTAGTAAGTAGGCAAAAACTAATAGTTTGTGATTTTTCGCTAATTAATGTTGAAGAAATTCGATGAATAGAGTGCGGACGAAATGCCCGAGCGGTCTAAGGTCCAGATATAAGCTCTGCTTCTCGAAGAAAGAAATCGCGTGTTCGAACCCCGCTTCTGTCAAACGTGTATGCTTTACAGTAATATAGCCTGTATTATAATTTTGATTAACTTACTTAAGAAAATCGTTAATTTTTAACAATAAAGAGAAAAATAAACTTTTCTATCGAAAATTGAACCGACTTCAAAAAATACTGAAGAGTGAAAAATAATTTCCTTACATAATTGTAATAAGAAATTAAATTTTAAGCGTAGTGTTTATCGTGCGTATTACTATATTTAAGTACATTTATTTAATTTTCTGGTGTCGGTGCCAGGAAGGACAACGTCTGTCGGTGACAGGACAACGTCTGTCGGGTCCGCTAGTATATACCGGGTGTCCTGAAAAGGACTGAACGATTTTAAAAATCAATAACTTGCAAACTTTTACAGATATTTAAAAAATTCTTGCACGAGAGTCATCTGAAAGGTCAAAAGTTTTTTCCCTGCGAGTCTGGATTTTAGTTCGAATTACCAACAATAGATGGCGCTGAGAGCGCTAGATGCTGTGTTGAAGTGTATATTGACGTCACTTGGCACTGAAGCAAAGAAAGGAGATTTCGCTGTGGAGTGGATCTTGTTCGAATATGGACTTTTGCTTTTACCATCCGATTTTGAATGCAATCCATATAATTTTAATTTTGCTGGCTTCAGCGCAATAATAGAGAAAAATATTGTTTTCATTAATACGAATCCTTTGAAATCGAAATGCGTGAAAAAACAACGTTCAAATTACCGACTTTTTTAGCCTTTGATGCTATTTCTTTCAGACAAGCTAAAAAGCGTCGTGTCAAAAATTGTGGTCCACTTTTATTTACCTATCATACGTAGTATAGGGTAAAACTTGCAATCGTTTTGAAAATCGAAAAAAAAAATATTTTGACGGATTTACACGTTTTAGATACTGGAGATTCCGAAAAACATATTTTTAGAAAAAAAAAATTGCGGTCCGTCTGTCTGTCTGTAAACGCTCTATTTCACAAACAAATGGAGATAGAGGCTTAAAATTTTGTATGTACTTAGTAAGTAAGAATAGGACGAAGCCTGTTTAATATCAGTAACCTCGATTATCCGGAACTATTTTTTTCGGATTCTCGAAAAAAAAATTGTCGTATTTACACGTTTCAGATACTGGAGATTTAGAAAAACATATTTTTAGTAAAAAAATTGCCGTCCGTCTGTCTGTCTGTCTGTAAACGCTCTATCTCACGAACAAATGGAGATAAAGACTTAAAATTTTGTGTGTACTTAGTAAGTAAGAATAGGACGAAGCCTATTTAATATCAGTAACCTCGATTATCCGGAACTATTTTTTTTCGGACTCTCGAAAAAAAATTTGTCGGACTTACACGTTTCAGATACTGGAGATTTAGAAAAACATATTTTTAGAAAAAAAATTGCCGTCCGTTTGTTTGTCTGTCTGTCTGTAAACGCTCTATCTCACGAACAAATGGAGATAGAGACTTAAAATTTTCTGTGTACTTAGTAAGTAAGAATAGGACGAAGCATATTTAATATCAGTAACCTCGATTAACCGGAACTATTTTTTTCGCACTCTCGAAAAATTCATTCTGATGAAATGACGATAAACGATGTTGGACGCGTGATTTTTTTTCTTGTTTTTGTATTACTTAGAGCATTTACTTCTATATTAGATCATATACATGTCAGAACAAAAGATTTCGAATCCATTTCCTTGTATTAATAGAAATTGTTGAAGAAAAATTTTCAACTAAGTTATGTGTTCTTTAACTGAACTAATCTTTTGTTAATATTATGTTAATATTTATCAAAATTGATATAAAACATTGAAGTCCACAACAAGGTTATTTTCTATTTACGATTGTATGTGTAGAAATTATAGTTCACTTACAATATTACACAAAGAAATTTTATTATGCGATTATACATTGAAAAAATTTTGTTTATGGCATATATCATTCATGTCACACTGTGGAAAACATAATAAAATTGGTTTACGTTTAAGAAATAACATTCAAAAATATATATAATACTATCACTAAAATATATTTTCTGTATAATTTGGAATGTAATTTATTTATTATTCGTTTACTAAGCCAGCAAAAAAAAAAAAAAAAAAAAAAAAAAAAAAAAAAAAAAAAAAAAATTGCATAATGGTCTACGGGAAAAAATTGTCTGCAGTGTATGTTAAATGTGTTGCACTAATTTTAAATATAAATAAATGGTTTAAAATTTACTAAAGCTCACTACGGGATACTTATTTTATAATATTACATGCATAAAATTTGTCGCTCGTTGAAAAAGACGGGGAAAAAATGCTTACAATGCAATATTCAGAGCACTGCCTATGAGCGATAATTGCTGTGGAAGTGCACTTTCAATTATCCTATGTTTTTAAAAAAATATTGTTGCACATTACATAATATTATACATAGTGTACATTCTGCTGTAGTTCACATACAGGGATGCACAAAGAATTCCTATTGGAAAGAGTTTTTTAATCGATTTATGCATTTTAATAATATCATGTACAGGGTCATGCTAAAAAACGTCTGTTTTTTTTTTTTTTTTTTTTTTTTTTTTTTTTGTTTTTGTTTTTTCAACATTTTTAAACATGTTTTTGTCTGAATTAAATTGTATGACGTGTTAAAAATTTATAAGTAATGAACAGGTCTGTATAAAATAAATAAATAAATAAATAATTAAAATGTAGAGGATACACATTTTTAGTGTTTCTATTGCAGAGCTTCAACTTAAGAAGAGGGAACTTGTTCGGTTATGGATAATAATACCTCGAATCCAGTTTTCAGTTGTATCATGCGTTTTCGAAATGTTTAAGTCGACATATTCTTTCAACTTATTAAATGGCTAACTTATTGTGGCATCTTAAATGTACAGTGAAGTCAAATTAGAATGAATTATTTTGAGTTGCGGTAATCTTTGTTTGAATTTTTATGTGTTACATCCTGTTAAGATAATTTTGATTATTTCTTTTTAAAATACCACTTGTAAAAACTTATTTGTCGCCTCAATTTCAAGAACTTACATACTGTCGTAAGTTAAATTAAAATTTTAAATATAAATATTGCGTTTTCATATATTTCTCTCGTTATTTATTAATCATAAATTTAAAAAAATCGAAAATTTCAAGTTTTTATTTATTTATTTATTTATTTTTAATAGCTAAAGTTTTCGGCGTATAATCTGCGGATCAAATAATTATTTTTCGACCTACATTTTTTTGAAAAATAAAATGTAACGTATTAGATTGCGGTAAACATTTGACTTCAATTACTAAATAAAATTTCTGGATTAAAGCAGAATTGTTAAATCCACAGATTAAACTCTGAAAATTGCGGTAATCAGAAATATTATATTACTAAATGATTTAACCAAACAGTTAAGAAAAATTAAAAGAAATAAATACAACTTCATAAAATTCTCTTAGTATATCAACCCTTTAAAATTCAGATTTAAGGGGATCAGGGGCAAAAATCTTTACTTTTTTTTAATTACTCTATTATTTTTTTTTCTGTTTAAAATGACGTTTAAATCATGTCTTAAATAGAACAGGAAAGTCTTAATAATTTTAATTACTCCATTTTTTTTCTGTTTAAGATGACGTTTAAATCATGTCTTAAATTGAACAGAAATCTTAATTAGAACAGGAAATATAATTTTTTATATTTGCATTCGATTTCAAAATCTAGCTTTCTAACAATGGTTGTTATGGAAACGACATCTTTAAAAAAGGATAAATTTCTTCATCTGGATATTTTCCTCATTTCTTCTATGTAAATTGTTATAACTCAAGAACCGCTTAAGATAAATGGTTAAAACTTGGAACATGTTTTTTTTTTTTTTTTTTAACTGTATTTACTTTCATTTTGATTCAGTAAATTTAAAACGATATTTACTTTTTTTTTTTTTTTTTTGAGTTACATCATTATTTTCAAAATTTTACTTTAAATAATTTTAATTTTTATTTAAATTAATATCTTTAAAACTGGTGAAATAAAATTAAAGATTATATGTTTCTGTTTATTTATAGGAAAAATAATATTCTATAAATAATATTTCAAATTATAACGATTTTAATTTTAAAATAAACCTTTTAAAATAAATTTATATTCCTTTCTTTAAAAAATATAAGTTTTATTATGTGATTTTGTATACTAATGATACGATTAAACATCACAAAAAATTAAAAATTTTAGCTCAGTAAATAAAAATTATTTAAAAATATGCCCTGGATCTCCTTAAAAGAGTGTAAATACTTATATTAAAGTAGAAAAGGGCAAAGACGAGAAATTAGATGCTCAGATTCACATTACGATATTCTCAAAATGTCCCCCATTCGACACAATCAAATGTCTTAAACGAAGCACAAAATTACTACATACGTTCTGCAAAGTTAACTCTGAGATATTTTCACATTCAAGGCTGATTATTTGTTGTAGTTCAGATATAGTGGTGGGGTTTTGTTTATGAACAGCATCCTTCAAGTGGCCCCATAAAAAATAATCGCACAGATTGAGATCCGGCGAACACGGTGGCCAATCCATACCCTTACTTGTTGCCTTTCGATAATGCAGTGCAATTACGCGATTTTCAAAATATTCTTCTAGAAGAGTAAAAACATCTGATGTCCGATGAGGTCTCGCACCGTCTTGCATGAACCAATCTGTTTTTAAATCTCCTAAGGTATTCAATACGGCTACAAATTGTTGCAAAATTTCAATATATCGACTTGAATTTACCGTCTCTTCCAAATAAATGGTCCCAATAATGCCACGGCTGGAAAGCGCTGCCCATACAGTAATTTTCTTTGAATAAACTGATCGTGGCACGCATACATGGGGGTTTTTCAGTGCCCCATATCCGCCAATTTTGCTTATTGACGAAGCCATCGAGATGGAAATTTGCTTGGTCAGAAAACCAAATTCGATTTACATCGATAATACCGCCATCTATTAAATTAAGCATTTCATTTGCAAATATTAGTCTTTCTTGTTTCATAAGAACAGGAAGTGGCTGCTGAGTTTGTATTTTATACGGATACATTTCCAAGCATTTTCTTAATATCTGATGTGTTGCTGTTCTACTCACTGAACATGCAGCTGCAATTTTACGTACAGATTTTTTCGAATCTTGAGTAATAACATTTTTAATAACATTCACGTTAGCTGCTGTCACGGCCGATTTCTGTCGTCCAACATTTGGCACCAAATCGTCAGTAACACAACCAGTTCTTATAAATTTATCATAAAATTGTCTAATTGTATTTGAATGCGGAACAATACTTGTATTGAATTTTGCTTGGAAGCTCCTTCTTGTTGCTGTTACACTTTTATCCAAGCGATGATACTCCAATACTATAAATATTCTTTGTTCTAAGGAATAAACCATTTCCGCGATTTTATAATAGCATAGATAAAACTCTATTAAAGAACTTCTTTAAAAGAACTAGTATTTCTTAGAATATAACATTTTTTTAGAATGGCAAAATTTATTAATTTTTAACCATAAAAAAACCTACTAAATCGTTTCACTTTGTTTTAAAATATGACGCACAAAATATTCTTTAAATTAGATAATAAAAAGTAATTTAATCCGAGAAAATACAGCTTTCTTAAATGTGAAATCGTCTGCAAGCTCGAGTGCTGCTCGTTAAATTCATGCACGATTTCAATCGCTGCTATTATATTAAAGGATTTATTATTTCCATGGCAACAACACATTTCATTGAAATCATATCGACTGAGTTCAAAATCGGGGCTTCATGTCGAGTACACAAGTCAGATGCATGTTGTTCAATAAAAACAAATAAACAAAAGTTCAAAATCGGGCCCTAAGAGAAAGATTGCATTGTCAAACGAGATCCACTCCACAGCGAAATCTCCTTATTTTGCTTCAGTGCCAAGTGACGTCAATATCCACCTCAACACAGCATCTAGCGTTCTCAGCGCCATCTATTGTTGGTAATTCGAACTAAAATCCAGACTCGTAGGGAAAAAACTTTTGACCTTTCAGATGACTCTCGTGCAAGAATTTTTTAAATATCTGTAAAAGTTTGCAAGTTATTGATTTTTGAAATCGTTCAGTCCTTTTCAGGACACCCGGTATATATAATCATAATAAATCTTGTAATTCATGCATTTTTGTATAAGAGTACAACAGCTATTGTACGTAGATCTGAATATTTATAAACCTAATTATAGTACAAACAAACTTCAATTGCCACGTTTGACCTACAATTTTCGACTAGAGATCTAAATCTACCGGAAAATAATTTCGAATAAAATTCGTTGAAATTTACGGTAATATATCCATAATGTATAAAATACACAATACTCTGTTCGTGCTTGCGTATGACAGTGCTCTCGCTGATATTTGATTAACGTTGGTAATTTGGCTAATTCAAAATAAAAAACATTCTCCAAATGAAAAAAGTATTAGGAAAAACAGATTAGCTGTGTAGCACAAAAAAATATATTTAACCCTTTAATGGAATATGTTCTAAATGTCCTACCAATATGTTCTAAAATAATCTAAGTTTTTATAACTGCGACAAGATTGTTATTAATCTGTTTTCAACTATCCGCAAAATTTATTAAAAATATGTATATATGCATATATATGAAAAACTAAAAAGAAAATAAAGAAAAAGCAAAAATTGAGCACTAGCAATTTGGCGAATCTAATCGCTTGTTTACTCGCCAAATGAAGAATTTAGTTGCAATTTGGCGCAATGGCGAGCGACAACGAGAACCCTGCGTATGACCACCGATAATTTCAGACATTCGTGCTTGTGTATGCATATATTATTTTATCACGCATGAATTAGTTGCAGTGCTATCTTAAATTATGATTGAAGGGAAATTACCGTAATTTCGGGTGTATAAGCCGCAGCTCAAACAATTCTTTTTCGACCCAGAATTTTTTAAGAAACAAATGTAACTTGTTAGATCGCCGTAAATATTTGTCTTCAATCACTAAATAAGATTTCTGGGTCCAAAAAGCATTGTTTGATCTGCGGCTTATACACCCGAAATTACGGTATATTAAATATTATGTAAATTAATAGTTTTAGAATTATTATTTTTATCCATTTTCTTTACATGATACTTTTTTTTTTTTTTTTTTTTTTTTTTACTTACTAACTTGGTATTGGTAATAATCGGAGAGGAGGGGGGGGGGGGGGGCGTAGAAAAAAATTTCCAATACCAAGCCGAAACTGAGCTAATTAACTAAAAAAATGGACTTTTCGATTATGTAAAATATTATCTCTTGTTAAAAAAATTGCAGAATTGTTTTATATATATTCAATAAATCATATATAGAAATAAGCTTTAATTTTCATTCAAATACCTCAAATTTTTCATTCATTGTGCTGGGATTTTTCTATTTTCATGAGATTAAAAAGGAGGAAGAAACCTAAAAGAGAAAAAATAAAAAATAAAATGCTCATTTTTTTTTTTTTTTTTTTTTTTTTTTTTTTAATCTATTTAATCCGTTATGTCCCAAATTATGAATTCATGAATATTCAGAAATCATCTTCTAAAACATTTTTTATGAATTTTTGAAACTATATTAGAAGATTTACATAATCACTTAATTTTAAGAGGATTTTACCAATTAAAATTAATTAATTAAATTTATAATTGATAGGAATTTTGTGTTATATTTATAACACCGCTCAAATATTTTATTTAAAATATTTTTTACATTTTATATAATTAGGAAATGTACAATTATAATGCATTTACAATAGAATTTATTATTTTAAAATTTCATTTATTTTTTGTTTATATTTTAATTTATTTTTTAAAACTTAACTATCTATCTAAAATTAAAATATTTTCCTTTTAAAAAAAAAATTATTAAATATTTTCTTCCAAAGAGTTAAATATTTACTGTTAAATGTTTTCTACACTATCTATCACTTTTTATTCTTTCCTTAAGAAAACATACCATTTGTTATTTATTTATTTATTTTCACGCTACTAAATAATTCTTCGCCCTGATATTTCCCATTAATCCCAATAACGGCTGCTATGCCTTAATATTTCGACGCCATCTTTAGCTGAAACATAACTCTGTATTCCATACCTCTTATAGTGCCTCACAATGGGGCTAATGTACCTCCTCCCTCTCTAAGCCGAAGACAAACTCCTTGCTTTCAAGCCTTAATTCGGTAAATACACGACTTGCTGTAATGGAACATCTTCCCGTTTGATAGCTTGGGACAATTACGTTACAGGGCCTTTTGTCCAAGGAACTCCTAAGTAGTCTATAGCGAAGAAGCTCCGGTGAGAAATTACGTTATGTTGGATGTAGTTCCTCACATGTTGTGCTGAGTTGTAGTTGAAACGACGAATAAAATTGGGTGATTGAGGAAAATATAGTTCTTGATGGGAGATAAAATTCTCTTTCTTCACTATTCAGTTTTTAAAAGTTATACTAAATAATCTATTGCTGTATTGAGGATTTATAAATACTGAAATAAATAATGGAAATGTATGTGTGAAACATCTCTAGAAAGAAACCAACGTTGATTTAGTACTGTTGTCATTATTTTTTTTTTAATTGTTTTACTTCAATAAAATACGTTTAGCTTAGAAATAATAGTAATGCGTTGAAAGTCTATTAAATTAAATTTTAAATAATTTTATAATACTGTGTTTTAACCCTTTAGCCGGCAGTGTACACAAAAAAGGACACTTAATTTTAAGAGTACTGACACCTCAAATATTTAATTAAAATTCTTTTTTTTCATCTATAAATTACGGAAAAAAGGAATTTTCTATTTTCAAATAAATTCGTTTTTAAATTCCTATGTCAATCCATCATTCCATAATTTTAAAAACACAATCACTCCGCAACTCAAAAGGTTAACCACTTAATGGTCGCATTAAATTACGGTTTAGAAATTCAAATTCATTACTCCCATCACTTTTTTGAAAAAAAAAATATTCATCTTATTTAATGGCAAGTAAAATGCTACCAGAATAAAACCAATTGCGCTATTTCATAAAACTGATGGGAATCAAACAATTTTGAATAAAAGCCGTGGAACTTGCAGCCCGTGAATGTCTCGGGCACGACGATTAAGTGGTTAATGGAAATATTTCCAATCTTATATTAGTTTACGTATCTTTAATATTCGTAATTATGAATTTGAAATTTCTCTAGATACAAAGGAAACCGTTTATAACCAAGCCGAAGGGATTGCGAAAATTATTCGTTTAATTGATATGCTTACAACATTAAAAACTTTATTAAGAAATTTAAATACATTTTAGTTAATTGCTTGCCAGCCGTACAAAGAATGTTTAGAATAATAAAAACAAAAACAGTTTTTTAACACTTTCCAACTAAGTTGTAAAGTCCTTATGATTTTGGTTTTTCTGGTTGTCTGTCCCCTCTCTAATTCTCGTTGATGTACTCGAATTGTCTTGAAATTTTCAAATGTTATTGACGTTTACCGCCAAAGGAAAAAAATCGTTTTAAATTAATTTTTAAAATGTTACAGTTATATTTCGCTTAGAGGTAGTCTACAAATGGAAACTGTAATAAACTTTAAGCATTAACATTAACATTTGACATGATATTTGGGTTCTTCAATAAATTTCACCTTTGGATATGAAACGGGAAGCCATTTATTTAGTCAAGTACTGAGTGGTTTGCTCGTAGTTTTCCGTTTCCCCAAAACAAGTTTCCTCTCTGTTCTAGACAAAAATATCTTAAAGAGAATTGTATTTCAAGATGTACATCAAATAAAGGGGCATAAATCGTATTTAGAAACAAACAGAGAAAAACAATTTTAATTAAAATTATTTTTATATTTTTATGAAAATGCAGGAAAGCTCTCAAGACGCACGGATGGTTAAGGATGATGCAGGTTTGTTTGGGATGCCTAATATTAAATTCATTAACATGAGTGCCAAGTCTATTTTGTCTGTCTTCCCATTTAGGCAGCAAAATAAAATTCCCGTTACAAATCTTTTTTTTTTTTTTTTTTTTTTTTTTTTTTTTTTTTATCTCCTATTTAATTGCAAATATCATGTCTCCAAAGTACAACGGTATTCTAAACTATGCCACGAAGATGTATGTGGTAGAAGAATGGCCAGAAAATTAACTAAGCAAGTTATCACATTTTGTGATGCCTGTGAAAGACAACCGTTTTTATGTTTAACATGTTTTAATAAAACCCATGAAATTATTTTGATAAGAAATACAGGGTGTAACTAAATAAATTTTTGTCTGTTGAATAATCCATTCCCACAGCGTTGAATTGACAAGAATAGCAACATAGCATATCTTCCCGGTCGCCTGACATGACTCCACTGGACTCTTTCTTTTGGAGTTATGCAAATGATACGGATACGGATACCATGTACCGAACGAAAGTGAACAGTCTCGTGGAACTGAAACAAAAGATCCAAACAATTGTAACGACTGTTGATGTTAGCATGCAGAAACGCACGTGGATGGAATTGGAATATCGACTTGATATTCTGCGTGTAAAGAAAGGATCTGGTGTAAAAGTATATTAAGATAGTAGGAAAAAACTTTTAAAGTTATTCTAAGCACTATTGTAATTATTTTTGATGTAGGCCTATTATTTTTTTAAGTAAATTTCTGAAGTTGTATGGAGACTTTTGGGACATCCGCGTTTAGTACATCCATGATACAGACCTGAAAATACTTAAAATTTATTTAGAATGTAATTTTTAAAATTTTATATCGTATTTGATACTGTCAGTTACCAGTGACTGATGCGGCCTAAATAAAAAATTCAGTGATTTTTACCTGTGACTGACGTGGCGCTCAACCTGTTACTATATATTGGAAAACAGATTGCAATTAGGATTGTTTTTAAAGAAATAAACTCAAAAAGTACTTAGTCAAAATAGCCAAAATTACAGTTTATTCTGAATGGTCGAATAAAGTCCCGTTTTGTAGTCAAAGGTAAATTTTATCAGTGAATTATAATGTGATGCCAAAATTAATGTTTAATATTGAATATTGCAAAATTTGTTGCAATAACTAGGCGAACCTCTTACCAAAGCAGTTTAAATCTTTTCTCTTCAATTAAAAATTCACTTCTATGATAAGTTTTAAAATGTTAAATTAGTAGTTTTCGATAAAACTCTGTTAGGTTTCCTTCAGGTGAATATAAAGAATATCAAATAATAAGTGGCATATGCTACAAAAGGTGTTTGTGAAGAGAAAAGAAAAGGAGGAGCATCGTGATTTTACAGATGCTTCGATGGGGCATGACAATAAAAGGTTGGGAATCACTATGCTAGCATATAAAAAGCCTAGACTTTTCACCCCATTTGTTGTTGTAATGTGTTTATTTATTGATTTATATCATTACTTGATCTATATTTTTGATAAAATTCCAATATTTAAAAAAAAATAATAATAATAAAACGCAACAAAAAAAAATAAACCTTAAAAGTTAAAGTTGTTTATTTCAATCTAGGATTGATCCAGATTATATTAGATTTAGGATTTAACTTAACAGGATATACTCTTGACTATTTCTTTTAAAATACACTTTGGTTCCTTTTCAACATACTTATAGGCCTATAATCTAAAAATATATATCCTGAACATTTATTTTTATTTAGAAAAATTTGGAACGCAATATGAATATAAATTTAAAATTACAGTATTTTTATTAGGATTACTCAGTAAATTACTATCCTCATATGATATTCTCGAAAATAACAAGAATTTTTCTTTTCAAACGCTTCATCAGGTCAAAATTGTAAATAACGATTTAACTCTAAAAAACAACATTTCCTTTCGCTTACGCGGAATCCATTTATTTGCAGATCATCCGATAAAAACGTACGACGAGCTCGTAAAAAAGCGGTAAAAAAGCATTTTTGTGCGACAAAATTTTGTAAAATTACATGTAGCTCTCCCTACCTATAGACTCACTGCCCTACCACTTGAGGCTAAACACTTATAAAGTCTAGATTCCACGCTTCACTTGTGAAGTCGTAATATGTCGAAAACACGAAAATTGGCAGACACCGGAGGGAATCAGCAGTTACTCAATCGGAAAAAAATTCCTATTTGTTGCTCAAGATGGTTCGTTTTCATTGGTAAAATGGGTTGAAATTGATAAAGAGGTTATTAACAGCCTCATCCGCTCGGTTTATGAGGTAATAAAAGGGCAATTTAGAGTGGAAAATGTCTCGCTCACGAGTGAAAGTTTGTGACACTTGTCAGAGAATATTTGAGGTTTAATTTCCAGGAATTATGATGTTAACCTGTTTTCTCCCTAGGTTGACCTATGTGGACTTCCATCTGTTCTTTACCATTTTATAAATAACTAGGGGCATCTGACCCCTACAAGCTACGCTCACCAACCCCCTTTCAGACACCCCAGATAATAAAAATGCGCTAGTTTCATCGGCTTTAAAAAGAGTGAATTATAATTAAAATTATATATTACAGTGGCGATCTCCCTATAAATGGGTTCCTGTTAATTTTCTTTTGATTGTAGATTTTTAAGGCCAAATCAATCTCTGTTAAAAGATAAAATGTCGTCTTTGTTTTTTAAAAGAAATACTTAAAATTTTGAAAATAAACTAATGTAAAATTAATAAAGTCTTGTCTCTCGATATTTTTTTAAAACGCTATAAGAAAGTTTTTTTTAAAAGACACTTGAAATGCATCGTTTTAAATCTGGCGTAATTTTCATCAAAATCTTTTTTCTCTTTTTAATATTCACATGAAAATACTTATATTATTACAAAGGAAATATTATTTGCGCTGTCTTCGAATTCACTATAGTTGAACAGATTATCTCAAAATATTAAAAAATGTCTCTTGCAAGTGTGCTTTTAAATTTAAACTGTTTTACATTACTATTGTTTAGTCATTTCAAATTTGACGTAATTTCTCTTATTTACTGCTTTTAACACATATTAATGAATTTATTATTTTAAAGTTTTATTTCTCTTTGAAAATATTTTTATTGCTCGAAAGGTAACATTTTTATTTTCACTGCTTTAGGATTGGCAACAATAGTTTAAAAGATCATGTAGAAATGTGAAATGTCTAGTTTAAATATATTTTAAACTGTTGTATCGTGCTAAACATGACTTAGTTTCCACCAAAATTTTCTTTCTCTTTTCAGTGTTTACGTAAAAATACTTTTGTCGCTAGAAAAGAAATATTATTTGTACTTTCTTAGAATTTACGCTAATAGTTAAAAGGTTTTTTCAAGGTATGAAATAAATGTCTCGCACAAATATATTTTTTAATAACTGTTTTGCTAACTTTTAATTATTTGTCCCATTTTAAATAGGACGTAACATTCTCCATTTCCGATTTTTAACGCATAATAATGAATTTATTATTTAAAAGTTTTCTTTCTCTTTTAAAATTCATGTGTAAATATAGTTTTTATGACGTAATTTTGATATTTTCCTGTTTTTAACGCGTAATTATTTAATTCTAATTTGAAAGGGCTTTTAATTTTCAGTTTATAATAACCGCGTGTAAATAAATTTTGAAGGAAATACTGCTTTTGTGCTGTTATTTAAAGTGAGAACGATTTAAAACAATACCCTTTTTTAAAACATGCAAAAATATCTCTTGAAATGGTGAAAATATGAATTTTAAAATGGAAATAAATCCTCGAAAGATGAGTCAAATTTTAAAAAATAAATGCAATCAGCACACTTGGAGTTTCTAATTTATAAAATACTTTAAAAATGTTTACATTTCTATGTATAGTTTTTGCTCTTATAAAACTTGTTTAATGGAACGATTTTGACCAACATTAAAATTAAATATCTCACAAATTAATTTTTCGATTTAAACACTGTCTGCATTAGCGTGTTTATCAAACATCTTTCTAACATACCAGCGATTTTCATATTTTTGTAATCAACATTTTTCTTAATTTTAACAAAGAATGACACCCCCCCCCCCGGTCGCAAAAAAATCATTGTCAGTAGCGGTAACAGCGTTAGTTACTTTTTTTTTAATATTATTATTATTATTATTATTATTATTATTATTATTATTATTATTATTATTATTATTATTATTATTATTATTATTATTTTAGAATAGAGAGATATTTTAACATAATCGCAGTTTCGGAACGATATCCTTCATTGTCAAAACGATATACTTCGATGGCTAATATTCAAAACAGAATGATAAATAAATTCAAATACTTTCTATAAAGTCATATTGGAGAGTATTGCTATAAAGTAAAATTGGAATCGAAGATTGAGGTTTAATGTTTAGGTATTATGATGTTAATCTCTTTACTCCTTAGGTACTCCTACGTGGACCTCCGTTGTCCATTCTTTGCCATTTTATAAATGATACTTGAATATAATTGTAGTTTCGATATAAGAACGGCATGTTTCTATGGCTAAGATTCGAAAGAATATAAGTAAATTCAAATTCTTGCAACCGCCCTTAGTTTATAAGGGCGGCTGAGGAGACACGTGCCTCAGGCGCCAAAAGCGAAGGGGCACCAATTGAAGGTTTTGAATGTCGATTTTTCTCACGTCTATGTTTAGCATAGTACTGCATAAATCGCTCTGTCTGTAACATGCTAAAAGAAAAGCATCGAAGAATCTAAAGATAATATGAAAAATAGGAGAAATTTTTACTTCAAGAATTTTGTATAAAGCGTAATCTTTTTTCGATTCCGTTTTTCAAGGTTTTAATGAATCAATATTTGACAAAGCATACTAGGTAGTTCAGTATTACATAGGTTGCGGTTAAATATTTTAAAATAAATCGGTAATTGGAAAATTAGTAAAATTCTCTTTGTAAATATATATACCTTGCGGAGAGGCTGGGGGGAAGCACCAAAATTTATGTTTGCCTCGGCTGCAAAAAAAGTTAATTTCGGTCCTTTGCTTTAAATTCAAATTGGAATAAAAAGTTATTTTGTAATATTCAATAATATTATATTAATATTCAATGGGGGAAAAGTTTAAAAACAAGATAGCTATAATTAAAGTAGAGGAGTTTAGAAGTCGACTGTAAAAAATCCGCTGGACCAGAATATCAAAATTTTGTGTATATGGTATTTTGACCACAGGGAATAGATTTAATACAAGCAGAGAAATAGCTCAAATTTCTACCATCGGGGTCACAAGTGGAATTTCAGCTAGATATAATACAGTAATATATGAATTATAAAAAAAGAACGTCTCATGTGATTGTCTATTACTTCATGGAATCGTCAGTTTTCTCTCCCCCCCCCCCCCCAAAAAAAAGGAATGGGATAAGAACTGAAAAGGAATCGTAAAAATATTTATTAATATTTTGCATTAACACTTAAGGCTGCTGGTCACTCATGTTTCGAATTCCCCTCCGTATTGTTAAGTCTATGGCTGTTTGATGCATTCTTATATTCAAAATATCTCCTCAGGAAATTAATATTTTTAATTTCTTCTTTTTACAGTTGCTTTGTAAGGAGAGTTAAAAATTGTTTTCTTCTTCAATGATGTCTCTTTTTTTTCTTAGATGTCAATATACTTCTAAAATCTATGCTTCATTTAATATTTTATGTTTTAAAAACTGACGAAGTGAGAGTACAATTTTAACACTTCATATAAAATTAAGCGTAGATTTAAAAAATATTTAAAAAACTAAGAAAAAAAGAGACCTTATACTTTTAAGAAGAGAACACTGAGTGAAGAAGTTAAAAATAATAATTATCTGGGTTGTATAAAACAGCCAATTAATTCATGGGATATTGTTTCTGCACTAAACTTTATGTGCATGGTATTATAATTAAAATTCACCTACGGAAAATTTTCTACTTATCTTCTTCATTACTTATCTTTTGTCCCATTTTATTAATGATTTTTAATCATAATTACAATTTTTATATCAAAGTGATGTGTTTCAATGTCTAAGACAAGAACTAAATCAAATAAATTAAAAATCTTGTTCTGAAATCAAATGAGAGAAGAAATAATTAAATAAGATAATACTATATTAATACTCAGTAACGAAGGGGTTACAGAACAAGGTTCCATTGAAAGAAAAAAAATAGCAGTGCCCACACTTAAACTGATAATTACAAATTAAATAGCAATTAATGGAAAAAACAGCGGTCTGTGAAAGCGTTAACAATAGTTAATGTTTAGAATAATTCTTTGTGGTTCTAAATAGTATTTGCATCAAAGATTTTCTCATTTGATTAGGTGGATTTTTTTAATACAATTGAACTCTAAATATCAATATTGTAACCCATTTGCATCCAAAGCCTGCATTTCAAAAATTTCTTTTTTATTCAGAAATTCCGAATTCATACTAGAAATTCCGAATAGTAATTTTTTCGTTAGTTAATGACAGGGATTTCCTAATTACATAAAATAAAAATCATTTACTCGCAATTTCTAGTATCTAGTATAGATTGAGAATTTAAGATATTCCTGAAATAGGCGCTCAATGTGCTAATAACACAAATGCATTAATTATGCCCACCTTATACTTTCACATAATGGCAATTTTTGTTGATACTTTCCGAATTAAAAGTTTCTTAAACAAATATTTATATAAATTGTCATTGGTTCTCCAACTACTAATACGAAAAAAATGAAAAAAATGTTCTTTGAAAATACTTACAAAATAAATACAATCAAGGAAATCGTGTAAGCAAATGCCAATAAAAAAGAAGATAACATAAGCGGCTCTTGTAAATATTACAGTAAGATAATTTGTCGGAGTTATAGATTGTGAGAACGCTTTATTAAATTTGTTACACGAGAGCGAAATATCGGAAATTTTTCATCATCAGGAATCGTTAGCTTCATTCATGTATTTGTGTTCCAATTAAACATTTAAATTCTTCGCTAAAGATTCATCCATCATGCACTAATTTGCCATGTTTGTGCGATATCTTGCATGTATCTAATTTATCCGCTTTTTATGTATTTATATATTTAAGACTAATGATTAGAAACAAACAAATCAATAATAATCTTTAATATATATTAAATATATAGCGAAAAAAAATAACCGCTTTTTGCGTCTGGTGTACTATTCATGTCATTTAATTAGGTATTATTTTATTTTAGCAAATATTACTTACCCATCATACGTAGTATAGGGTAAGTCTTGCAATCGTTTTGAAAATCGAAAAATTTTTTTTGACGGATTTACACGTTTTAGATAGTGGAGATTCCGAAAAACATATTTTTAGAAAAAAATTTTTGCCGTCCGTCTGTCTGTCTGTCTGTCTGTCTGTCTGTCTGTCTGTCAGTCTGTCTGTCTGTAAACGCTCTATCTCCCGAACAAATTGAGATAGAGACTTGAAATTTTGTATGTAGTTAGTATGTAAGAATGGGACGAACCCTATTTAATATCAGCAACCTCGATTATCCGGAACTATTTTTTTCGGACTCTCGAAAAATTCGTTCTGATGAAAGGTATATAAAAATTTTCGAATTTTTTTGTTCTTAGGAATGGACGTAAAAGGCAATAAAATATCACACATTTTGCATATAGAACGAAGTCGATTGGATTATTAGTTGCCGAGATATTTGTAATCTTGTTTTCCACATTCTTCGATTTTTCATGACCCTGTATTTCATTCAAATTTCAATTCAGAGGTACATTTTAATTGGAAATGAGACGCTTAATCCGTCGCAATTAATTGTTAGTTAATAGAATTATTATTTTTGGAGTTATAAGGATGTTTCTTTTACGCAGTTTGGTACTATTTGAGTAGTTTGGCGTTTTATATAATTTGTCGAAATTGGTACATCAGCAGTTCTTTAATATAGCATTACTATGTGTATTAACAATATTTAAATTTTGTCTATGAATTGCAATGCATTGTATAAATAGTTTCACGTGTTTTATTTTCATATACATATCCATGATGGGTAAGTATTACGGTGGGCCCCCAACGACTAGTTTTTGTTATTGTTTACATGTAGTAATATTAGTATGTGTCTATGCATTTACCATATGACTTCATTAACGTTTAGGCATTTAATAATAATAATAACAATGAATGTTTGCTAAATTTTCTTTGCACCGCTTGCGATTCTTTTACTTTAAACATATGTTTCACTTGTTAAATTTAAAATAAAAGTCATTTGCCTGAAAGAATCATGTGTAATAAACGCAAAAAGTATTAAAAAGTTGTAATATTAGTTAAATCACGCTGTAATATAATATTTTCTAAACATCTCCAAACATTCTTCCTTAGCCTACTGTCGTATGATTATGAATTGAATAGTATGCAAAACAACAACATTCGTTATATTTTAGACCATGAAATATACATTAATATACAAATAAAAATGTACATAAATATACATTCAAATATATAAGTCAAAATAAGTCATGTATAAGCCAATGTCAAACATACATCAAATATACATTCTAATTAATCTATTTGGAAAGCTAGTATTAATGTTATTAACGCAAAAGTAACTTTTTCTAAAAATTGAAAAACAAATCGAACCCAAAAGAGTTCACTTTAATTTATCATCTGGTTATTTTTAACTGCTCATAATGCCAGTGTATTTATCCAGTTTTTCAATTATGTCTCCGGATATTCAAAATCTCGATAAAACCCGTTAAAAATTGTAAAACAATTTTTTGAGTGAATTGATATGGAGAAAGAAATTTTGGCATTCCATAACATCAGATAAGAATAGCAAATATGAAAACATTAACAGGCGAAATTATCATTGACATGTGTCATTTTTGAAAATATCTCGCACGTCGCTTGTGTTTAATCACTGTATTATCCAATTTACATGAGGGAAAAAAATAAATAAAGATTCAGATACCAAATCAGGTGACTAAAGTCAGGGACGACACAACTATAGAGCAAATAAGACAGATGACTTGGGTCCTGTTCCAATTAAGGGTATTCTTTAATCAATTTTGTGCAAATTTGTGACTTACCTTTTAATTAATTGATTTTTTTTTTATTTTTTAATGCATGAAATTAGCAGGTGTTGTTGTTCAGAAATTATCTAATCGCACCCATTTTCCTATCTTTTTCAAGCGCAATATATTTTTCAGAACAAGCCGTCAAAGTTGGCGTTTTGAACCGCATTTCCCGACAAAAGCAGAAAAACTAGTCTTACAAAGGGAGAAAAGCGCACGATAACGTGATAAAAATAGCTTAAAACTCGATAGATAATTTAATTAACATAAAATGGAAAACTAAGTTAGATTCCTAATCACTTCCATAGTCAGGCCTTTCAATTATTTATTTTTCTATTAAAAAATGAATTTGTAAATGTGTCAAAATGTTTTGTGCTTGTTAAGCATAGCAGTTGAGAACAGCCTTTAGGTCTTGTCAGAGGTCCTGAACGTCTCGAGAAAACTTTTTTCGATGTGTAAAGTAATAATATTTTCCTCTAGATTTGTTTGTAATCGTCGTTTCGTGGAAAAGAAAGAAAAATGGTCCTATTAACTTTATTTCTTAAAGAAAAGTTGATATAATTGTCAATGAATATATAGATTTGATGATCTTGAAGGTAACTGTAAGCGCAAAAAATATGTATTTAAAATATTACAAAGGGTAAAAGTTTTTGCAATTAAAAAAAAAAAAAAAAAAAAAAAAAAAAAAAACTATGCTAAATAAAATTTAAAAGTAGTGGTGCTTTTCATATATTTTTACATCTGCCAACATTTACGATTTTTTTCCTATCACTATTTTTCCACAGAAAAAAAATTTCCTTGATTAATCATTAAGAGTCTGCTTCAGTCACTTGAAAAGATCCGTTCATTAATGCTAATACTATGGTAGAAACTTTTAAAGCTATCTTATTTGCATTTCAGTATTCTTAAACTTTTATTTTCTAGCATTGGCTCATTGATATCAATCTATAGAAAGGGATTTTTATTTTTTCAACAGATATTTTTAGTTAGAACACTTTCATTTTCGGAATCGGTTTCGAAAGTGAAACCATTCCTTTGAAAAAAAATCTGCAAACAAAATTGAAAAGGTAAAATAAATAAATAAATAAAAATAAAGGGCAGATGTAGATGTTAATTTCAGCTATCCAATGCAAAGAAACATTTTAAAAATATTAAAATGCAAGAGAAAGAGAGATATCTTAAATGGTTTCTTTTATAGGATTAGCATTAGCAAGTGAGACATTACAGATGACTAAAGAAGCCCCCGGAATTATTGGTGATTAAATACGGCAAGTTTTTCCGTTGAAAAATAATGGTAGGAATAGGGCATGGTAGCTTATGTTTATTATATATTATTCTATGCTATATATATATACAATTTAAAAATAAATTTAATGATAAATTTCAGTATTACAGTTCAAGCTGATCCACAAACTATTTTGATAGGGTCCCGCGTGACGCTCTGCCGGCCTTGACTAAAGTTACCACAAGAGAGGAATTAAGTTAGTCTCGAAGTTCATTTCCTTTCGAAGATTCAAGATGCAATATTACGATCGCTCCATGAGAAACAGACAAAATGTTCGGTACGTTACGCTTACATAAATATCTATGATTATTAACTTATAAGTTTTTAAAATAAACAGTATATTAAAATTAACAAAATCAACAAAACTATATATTTTCGTATTAAAACATTTTCTTTTTAACTTTAGTGTACGGTAGCATTGTTAAAGTAACAGTATTTTGTAAAAAAGCTATTTCACACATGATGTGGAATAATTCTTTAATAAGTTTTAAAAAGTCAACATTTGAAATCTTGTATCTTAATAAGCTGCCTGTTTTAAATGATAAAAAAAACAGTAAAAATAATAAAAATTAAAAAAATCTCCACATTTTAAATCCTAAACCTAAGTAATCTGTCCTTTTCAGGGCCATTTCATATGAAAAACTGGCAAATGTCCTTCGAGCGATACTTACATAAATACCTATATCTATTGACTTGCAAGTTGTTCAAATATAAAATATGCATTAAAAATAACAAAACACTCTAGTTTTTCATATTAGCCTATTTCTTTTTTCTTTTTTTTTTTTTTTTCAATTTGAGGATATATTAACATTGTTAAAACAGCGGAAATATGTCGGAAAGCTGTCCCACACGCGACATGGAAAAACCGTACAAAACTTTCAAAATCTGTAAAACTACTTTTCCAGCAATAAAAGAACCTTGACAGGAAAAGAACGTTTTCATATGAAGCATTGCATGAATTACCTGTAAAAAAAAATCCGTAAAATTTGTAGCAAAATTAGACGTAAAATTTTTCATTACATCTAATTTTATTATTGCAATTCTTACAATGCAAACATTGCTGGCAACATTGCTGCCGCCAGTTTTTGCCGTAAATTTAACGGATTTTTTTTTTTTTTTTTTTTTTTTTTTTTTTTTACAGTGTGGATTGTAATCATCGAAATGTGCTAATTTTGATAATGTATTCACATCACATCTCATTTATACTTTACTTATACTTTTTCATATTCATTCGATTTCCTGTAGTCATTTAATTTGTCTAATTGCAAAGAATATAGCGAGCAGTGTTGAATTCAGAGATTTTTCTCTGGGTGGGGGTGGGAGGATTGCACTTTTTAACCTTTGAAAATACAAAATTACAACTCTTCCAGAGGGACAACGCATTGCTCCAGGGAGGATTGTCCCACGCGGGTCATTGCCTTAATTCAGCTCTGACAGCGAGGGACTAGTATTGCCTTATTTCCAATTTAGCGGATCACCCTGATTTTAGTGTTTTTTCAATGTCTTTCCACGAGTAATCACTGCATGGAATAACAAAAATCCCGATTTTTTCATAAAGCACAAATTCTTTTCAATTACTTTTCGTACCATACTATTTTTTAACCTGCATCAAGTGAAACTTAATACACCCAAAAACTTGAGCATGCATACAGCGAGAAAACTGTATGGTCCCTTCGAAAAGCAATGCTTAAAAAAACATATCTACTTAGACGGAAACATGTTGAAATGGAATATTTTGATTTTTTATATTTGTTAACGATTCTGTTTTCACAGGTTTTGCAATGTACAAAAACCACTGCCATAATTTAACCTGTTTATAACGAAATTCTGTTTTAAAAGTAAAAATTTTACTGTTTCTAAGATAGTAATGCCATAGCATAGAATTATTATTTCTTTCAGTCCTTACTGATTCTGATTTATGAGGTTTTCCTACATAATATTTTTATATTTATCTATCAGTATTATAAATGACCAACGTGTCCATTAGCTGATGTCATTTTGACGTTGGCAACAGCATACAATTAAATTAAACTTCTTTAATTTTCCATTCCAATTTTCTAAACTTCTAAATACTGCACATTTTAAATTTTTGCACTGTCGAATAGCGAAAAGAAGGTGTACTTTCAAATGCAATTTGTTTAAAAATTGTATAACAATTCATTTGAAAACTGTATGGCAATTTACGCAATTTAAGTTGTTATTAATGTAATTTTCAATCAAAAATTTTTTTTAAACTCCATCTCTATCACGTACAAATGATAACAATAGATAAGCCCGTTCATACTTAAATTAATATAAATAGCTCATCATTTTTCCAGCTTATATTGCATATTGAAATTAAAACACTATAATATCAATCAATAAATAAAACAATGAAATGTAAATAAAATACAAATTTAGGTCGCGTAATGAAATTTCGCGCTTAAACCGCTGAATTGAACACAATATTCATATTTTTCATATAAATATGATATCATTAAATAATATGTAAAAAATCCATTAGAGTTATAAAATAAAAAAAATACAATAGACCAGTGCGAGGATTTCTAGCCGCAATCTTTGAGACTATTTGATAGTTTTTTCATTAATTTTTTATTACTTCATTTTTTTCAACCAAGCAACGTATTTTAATGATATATATGTATATTAACTCAAAATCCGCTTGCTCAACTATACAAAGAAAAAAAAAAAAAAAAAAAAATGTTAAAATCAAAAATAATATGCATAATATTCTTCATCTACATTCAGTATCCCGGCAAGACCGGATTTATCCCCTTGTTTATTTAATGTAATATTTTGATAAAGCGAATTCGCAAAATACTGGAGAAAAATTCCGGTTTAAACAGGTTTCTCTCTCAGCAGATATATTTTATGACATTCTTACCATAGAAACAGTAACCTCTTTACATTAAAGATAGGTTTCGTTTTAAAAACGTTTACTGCATTTTTATGTCTAGATTTGTTTGACTCTCATTTTCTTTGTCTTTGCGTCTTACTTTTTGTGATGCTGGACTTACCAAAACTTCCATTTGTCACGCGGAATATTGTTTTTTAAAAAGAAAATAAATATATCAAATTGAATTTTTTTAAGAAATAGGACCTAGACTATAAATGTGGTTTTCATCGTCGTGAAAAGAAATACAGCTAAATTTACCACCAAGTTAATATTTTCATAGTAACTTACATTTAATAATGATTCAACAAATTGAAAAATAAAAAGTATCTCTCTAAAACCTGTAAAACAACTTTCCCAGCAATAAGAGAACCTTGGCGGGGAAAGTTCATTTTATCATTTCATAAGAATATTATAACCAGTTAAGGGTCCCGAATATGATGAAATGGTCATTGAACTGTCACTTTTAGAATGTATTTAAAAGCTTCTCATTAATCACATTACTATTAGTAGTAAAAATCGACTAAAAATTCGGTTTCATTTTAGCTTTGTCCCTCGACAGAAATTATCTATATTTAAAAAATCGCGCTTCTTCCTTCGGAAATTTTCTAAATTACTCATAGATTTGAGCTCATTCATCTTGCATCGGTTATATTGAGACGCTTTATTCATTACTATAAACTTCACTGTTTATAATTATCAGTCATGACTAGGGTGTCAACGATTTTAATCAGTTTATTTAAATATGCGTTAAATCGTGATTTAAATCAACCGATTTTTTAAATCATTGATTAAAAACAAAATTTTTTATAAATGCTTAATGATATAAAAGTATCAAAATCTAAGATTAATTTTGAATTTTTCTATAAAGGAAAAAATATAGCTTTAAAAATTGTTTCTAAACTTAATTCCTGAGAATTGTAAAACATTAAGTACAGTAAGTTTGTAAAGGCATAAAAAACATTTCATTTAAATATTTTATTTAAATTTAATGCAATTTGTGATTTTATAATTTCCTTTAAGTAGTCAAACTATCCATTCTTTTATGTAAAGTAAACATGGCAAGTGTATTTAATTTCTGCAAAGTAAGAGAGCAAACAACCAGAATGTTAATTTCTCATTCTACTTTTGCGATAATAAATTTATACCAAATGTTGGAATTAAAGAAGAATGGAAGAATTACACCTATTCAATAGCTGTTGTAAAAAAATTTATAAGGGGAAAAAAATAGTTAGTATAAAAACGTTAAGCACACAGTAAGAGATCTTGATTAGCATATACATATATCTTGTAAGTTAAGTTTTAGGCAATTGACAATAATTTTTCTTAGTACAAATGCAAAACGAGATGTCAGTAATGTTTGTCAGTTTTGTTATTTGTATTAATAACTAATTAAATTACTTACTTGCAGTTTTTATTAATTCCGTAATTAATTATTTTTTTAGCCATTTTTAGGACCCTTTTAAAATTGACAAAATGAACCCTGCGTTTAAAAAAATAGTAAAACTTCTCCCTATCACGGATTTTTTAAATTATCCAAGACCTTAAAAAAATGATAGAACTTTATTTCTTCAGAAAAAAACAAAATATTATTAAACCATGTTATTTAACATCATTTTTCAATCTGTTTTTTATATATATATTTTTTTAAATTAATGATTTTTTTTTATCATACTGAAAAGGTATTTACTTTTCCCACTTATTGTTTCTAAACACATTACTAATATATTTTCTTATGAAATAATGCCCGTTTTTTAAGCAAACATACTACCCTTTTTTCTTCTAAAATGAATACTAAATTATACATTACCACTTTAGTAATTAAAGGATAAAAAGGTATATTATATGCCTAATTAAAAGTTACTCGTTTAATAATAATTAACATTAAGTAGTGTTAACAATTTAATATTAAATGCAATTACTGATCATTTTGATAAATGTAAATATCACTAGTATTATATACATTCTTACATAAATATTACAGAATATTAATGTGTATAACTTTATTGTATTCTACTAACTAATGAAATTACTAATTTGCAATTTTTATAATTTCTGTAATTACTCACTAATAATTAAATTTTATTAATTAAAATGTAAAAACGCAGTTTATGTTAGTAATTAGTGGTTTAATTATTCTGGTTACATACTCTGGTTACAACTCTTGGTATCTATTCAGAATTTTACCACTGGAGAAAAAATCCTGTTTTTTTTTTTTTTTTTTTTTTTTTTTTTTTTTTTTTTACACTCTAGTCATGACTGACTAAAGATGTTAGTGTAAATTATACAGAAAACAATCAGGGACCGATTTACAAATCTGAGATGCTTACGGGATCCCATTGCACCGATATTTGCAGGGAGAATGACTAAAAAAATGAAATAAAGATAGTTACTAAAGTAACCATGCTTGATTTCAAAATATCCATCAAAAAATTAAGTATGATAATCAATAACTTACTTTTAAAAATTTATTTAAAAAAATGAAATTTAAATGAATAGATATCTTTTAATAAATTGTGTAGTGCTAATTATCTTTGCCTATGCAAGTCTATATATATCTGGAATGATAACACATGCAACAACTAATAATAAATTTTTGACAACACCAAGCTACAATTATTTAAAATATTAGGCGGCTATCTGCAAGCTATACTCACCAGCACTCAAATAATCTCACGATAACAGAAAAAGGATTAAACAAAAATTAGAAAGGCAATATGTTTTTAAAGAGATAAAGATAAAAGAAAATATTCACTATAATAAAGTAAAAAATGGATGTTTCAGACAAAATATGCCTTATAAAAATACAATATGAACATAATAGAGTATAGAATGAAATGTAAAATTTCATTGGATATTAAAACAGCATCAGATTTTAGACATTAATTGAAAAACCTTCAGCACCATTTGGGCAGGGTTCTCGCTGTCGCTCGCCATTGCACCAAATTGTGACTAAATTCTTCATTTTGCAAGTAAACAAGCGATTAGATTCGCCAAATTGCTAGTGCTTAATTTTTTATTTTTATTTCATTTTTATTTTATTTTTATTTTATTTTTATTTTTTCTTTTCTTTTTTTATAAATTTATTTGCATATTATAAATTTGCATGTTATTAACATATTTGTAGCAGATAGTTGAAATTAGATTAATAACAATTGTTGTCGTAGTTATAAAAACTTGGCTTATATTAGAACATATTAAAAAAAGGGGGTACAATAAAGGAAAGATATTTTTTTTCTTGTGCTACAAGGCGAATCTATTTTGCTAATACTTTTATTTGGCGATTTTTTTTTTCACTGCATTTGGGGCCCCTGAAAACCAGGGACCATGGGCCTGGGCCCCAATTGCCCTGCCGTAAATCTGACCCTGAAAACAATGCGTGTATGACTAAATTAAAAAACATTTTTTTTTTCCTGCTCATTAAAAGCTGCAGACTTAATAGTGATGGAAAATGTTTAGTTTGAAACCCCAGAAGTATTTTGAATATCCTTTGAGAAAATTCTAGTACAGCAAATGTTCATTTATAAAAATTGTTATAAAAGATAAATCGAGGTATGTATGCCTAAAAAAATTTTAATTAGACGGAATTCGTATTGTTAAAAAATCATTTTGGCCTTTTATTCCGTCATTTTTTGAAGGAATAAACGATACTGACTCGTATGTGAACGAGCTAATGCAGATGTTTAAGAGGCTACTTCAGTTCACATATCGATCTGTATGCAGTTTTTTGCTTTTTCGATTCTGATTGCAGATTTATTTATTTTATTATTATTATTTTTTTTAAAATGAGGATTCTTTTACTTTCGAAACCGGTTCCGAAAATGAAAGCATCCTCGTTAAAAATATTTGCACATAAAATCGAAAAAGCCTTAGTGCAGATTTATCTCAGAGATCCAAAGAGATAAAAATTATAAATATTGAAATGCAACCAAGATAGCTTTATAAATTTCATCCATAGGATTATCATTTACGAATGGGACTTTTCCCTTGACAGAAGAAGCCACCCATATTTGTTGGATCTGCACAAAACTAACCAGTTGTGAGCTTTGTAAGCAAAGTCCATGCACTGGAATTTCTCAAGGAAAGCCTAGTGTCACTGAGGGCAGTGGCTGTTTACTGAATAGGCCCTAGAAGCCCGTGCTTACCCACTGAAATACAAAGGGCCCCCAAATTTACTTTTCAAAACGAATTTTTAATAGATAAAAATTCAATCAGAATAAAAAATATGCATTTTTTTCTTACTATGCTGCAATTTGTAAAACATAAAAGATATTTTGATGTCAAATATAAAGTAAAAATAACTGTAGCTTCATATTTGCCTTTTACAAAATTAAGTGGTTATGTATAATGTATGTAAAAAAAGTATTTTTTTTTTAATGTGTATAATACATAGATAGTTTTAGCATAATATTAAAAATTGTTTTTACTCGAAACTTAGATGGTAAAATTTCAAATTATTTAAACATACAAAACATAAATTTGTAAAAAAAAAAAAAAAAAAAAAAAAAAAAAAAAAAAATTATAGTGTAATAGGGGGCCCCCTGTGTGATGTCGGGCTTCCCCTACTTCTAAGTCTTAAGCGGGCCCTGACTGAGGGAGTATAATACCGTTGACAATGATATCACATATGAAAACCAGATATAAGAATCAATCTTCTCTGAAGAATGATTAATCAATGCGGCGGCTATAATGCAACCGACCCCCCGGCATCTATATACTATATGTATAGCCAAGCCACCCAACGAGATTAAAAGATTATTTCTTTTATCCTCTGAAAGAAAAAAAAAATGCTTCAAAAATTCTTTGCCTCTCAGATCCACACGCTTATAAGCGCCTCCAATGAGATGAAAAAAAAAAAAAAAGCATTTTTTATTCTTGCAAATACTTTAGGGTCCTTTTAAAATTTGAGTGATGCATAAAGTTTGTACTACACCTGTATCCAACCACTTATCTTTGGTATGCTTTTTTTTTTTTCAGTTTTAGGCATATAATGATATATATATATTTTGTTTTGTGATTTATAATATTTTAGGCTTGAAAACTGAAAAACCACATTTTATTTGCAATACCATTGAACCCCGATGCAACAGAACTATTAATGAAACATAAGTGAAAATATATGATAACGATATATTTTAGATGGCCGGCGGCCGACCTTACATTCACGAGTTCACATAATATCCGAGTTTGTTTGACCAGATGAAGAGTGGAGAAACACCTTTAGCCTGCCCTGCGAGGAAACAGTAAATGGTAATGAAAAATATGTACAAAAAGAAGAGATAACTGTAAATTCAATGGAAACGAGAATGAAATAGTCGACTTCTAAAACGTGTTTTCAAATTTCACCGCCTGTATGCTAAGAATTTCTGTAACTTTCTCCTCCTTTTCCTTTGAGTGGAATCATCGCGTGACGTCACCTATGTGACGTAATTTAATGGCGGCGCTGGCTGTCAAGCATGGCGGACAGAAGAAAGTTATCCTACTGAGGGTGTTGGCTTTTAACTTAGTGGCACGCGTAATCCTAAAGACAACAGAAATTTACAGTATGTAGTTAAAGCACTCTGTGAATTGTTAACGTAAGTAAACTTAACTGTGATTTTATATATATTACTTTGAGTGTTTAAAACAGCGTGCGCTTTTAAAACTTCATTGATTTAAGAAGCGTGGTATGTTACTGACATGTAACTTAGTTGTTTGGAATTTTTACTTATATCTGCTTGAGTCTTCTTCATCTATCCGGAATACTCTTGTAGTTTTAATCTAAAATAATGATGTTTGATAAGTCATTTTAGGCAGATAGATTTATGTCTTTTATCAATTATCTAACTGAAAAGTATTTTATGTAAAATAAGGAATCATCTTAGATATGTTTTGATAAGGATAAGTTGCTCAGATTATTAAAATTATAAGTTTGGATATGAATTCATTTGTTCAGGGGCGGAGAGGGAGGAAGACGACTAATATTGGCCATCTCTGTCCCCTGCAGTTGATATAATTTAATATTAAAGCTTTATAAATATTCATAATGCGTAAAGAATGAATTTCGTATTAGTATACCGTAAACATATTTGCTTATTAAAATTTTAAATAAGATAATTGTGAGAATTTTTAACTTAATTCTAAATTATGAAGCAACAAGATCAGTTTTGATATTTTTTTGTAAAATGTCTTGTTCATTAGTGTTTAAAGGCAAGAAAGGAATGTAAAGTTACTTAATTACAAATGTAAATATATTCATATACTTTCTTTTATAAAATTAATTCCAAAAATCCTGAATATTAATTTGTGAATTATATTGACAAAAGATTTCTTCTTTCAAGTAGCAAAGATATTTTTAAAAAAATAAATTTTATCATCAGTAAATAAAAGAAGTAATTTTTTTTATATTTTTCCAACTATCTGGTTACTTAAAAATCTTAAATCTGTAAAACTAATTATAGATTAGTAAAATAATAAAATATCGTATAATTTATAAATGTTTAAGAATTTGGAAATTATAAATCATTTTTAAGTTATTTTAAATTTATTTATTATTATTATTATTATTTTAGTATTTTTATCGCATTAAAATAGCAAGGAACATTCAACCTGCACCTACATATTTATTTTATAAAGTTACTTTCTTCGTGGCCATTAAGTTTTAAAGTTTTCTATTCTCTTTTTTACAATGCGAATAAACCCTTCCTTCTCTTCCCTAAACCACTTTTATAGTATTACAGAGTAAATTTTTCTTAAATCACTGAAAATAAATTTTATGTGGCTTTATTTTTTGGGTGGGATTTTATTTCATTTTTGTTGAAAATTGAAAAAGTAAATAGTCGGAAAAGTAATCAGTAAATATACTGTAGATTATTTTTACCTTACTGTATAAACTAACTAAACTGTATAACCTTACTAAAACTTTTTCGTTCGTGGCAGTTTTCAAAGTTTTTACACATGAATAGTGTTATCTTTTTCCGTAGTTACATAAGATTTACATAACAGAATTGCGTTTTTACATAATTTACCGATTTACATAGCTGATCCTAATCTCAGCTACTTCTAATTCTTGCATTATCTTAACGTGCGAAAATCAATCGAAACACGACGGTTGACGTGTAATTATTTAGTAAGTTTTGAAGATATCTTGATACATTTCTAATTAAAATGTGGAAAAAGATTTATTCATGGAGGTAAAAGCCGTAAAAAATGCTTTAAAAGTTTGTTACAGTGTATAGAAATGCCTTTATTTATTTGCTGTTTAAACACTGAATATGATAGAGTAACTAACTTTATTTATTTATGTAACACAATGACCGGATTGCAGTGTTATGCGAATAGAAAACATTTTAAATAATAAAAGTAATAATAGTAATCGTAATAATAAAAATAGTAGTAATACTACTACTAATAATAAATAAATAATCATATGATTAAAAACATTTAAGATATTCATCAGCGTACTTTACTTGCAGCATTTTTACATTTCAAGGTATGTTTTTATTTATTTGCTGTTTAAACACTGGACGTGATAGAGTAACTAACATTCGTTATTCATGTAACACAATGACCGGATAGCAGTTTTATAAGAATAGAAAGCATTTTAAATAATAATAATAGTAAAAATAATTAATAATTGTAAAAATAATTAATAATAATAATCAATTCCATTAATAAAAACAATTAAATAATTAAAAACATTTATGACACTCATCAACGTATTTTACTTCCAGCGTTTTTACATCAGCGCACTTTACTTGCGGCGTTTTTACATTAACGTATGTCTTGTCTTTATTTGTTGTTTCAACATTGGACATGAGAGTAACTAACTTTCTTTATTCATGTAACAGAATGATCGGATTGCAATTTGATCAGAATAGAAAGCATTTTAAATAATAATAATAGAAAAATAATTAATAAAAATAATTAAAAAAACAACTAAATTATCAAAAACACTTAAGATACTCATCAGCGTACTTGCAGCGTTTTTACATCAACATATGTCTTTATTTATTTGCTCTTCAAACATTGGACACAACAGAGTAATTAACTTTCTTTATTCATGTAACACAATGACCGGACGGCAGTTTTATAAGAATAAAAAGCATTTTAGGTAATAATAATAATAGTAATAATAATTATTAATAATAACAACAATAATAAAAAAACAATAAAATGATTAAAAACACTCAAGATACTCATCAGCATACTTTACTTGCAGCGTTTTTACATCAACGTATGCCTTTATTTGCTGTTTAAACATTGGACATGATAGAGTAACTTTCTTTATTCATGTAACACATAATGACTCGGTCGTAATTATATAAAAATAGAAAGCTTTTTAAATAATTATAATAGTAATAATAATAATAATAATAATAACAACAAGGGCGTGCGAGGAGAAAAATGCGCCCGGGACACAGTTCTAATTTGGCGCCCCCCTTCCCCAACTTTTTCTTGCGACAAATCATAAATGACGTTGGTAGTATTAATTTGGCGCCGCCTAAGATTTCGCCCCCGGGGCGACCGCCCCCTTCGCACGGCGCTGAATAATAATAATAATAATTAATAAGAATAAAAATAAAAATAATCAACTGATTAAAAACACTTAAGATATTCATCAGCGTACAACATAAAAAGTTTTTATTTATGTAATACGCTGATGAGTATCTTAAGTGTTTTTAATCATTAAATTTGTCAGCGTAAGTCCAAGTTTCTATTTAAAACAGTCATTTTTAAAAATATATACAACATGTAAAAGTACATAAAATGATTTATTTTGTGATTTATTTGTCGCAAAAACTTTTTTTTTTTTTTTTTAAATTCTCGGCTTTTAAATTGGTATTTGCATATTATTTATTTCAAATGATAATTTCTTTATGTATCTCAATTTTTCTCAACCTTTTTTTTTCCTTCAAGGCACACATAGTCAAATATTCGCAGCTGAATAAGAGCTGAAAATTATTATAAAAGAATAATAAAGATAAAACAATAAAAGAAATAAGATAAATGCTACGATTTTCCAGTTGGAAATGATCGCAATCTACGTTCTCCAATCTTTTTATCTGTTTACTTAATTAGGGTGTAAATAAATAATAAACAAAATAAAAAAGTAAATAAATAAATAAATAAAAATTAAAAAAAATCGGATTTTTAAAATTTAAATCTGATTCCCCCCCCCCCCCCCCCCAGCATTCAAATACTAAATAGATAGAACGAGTTTTAGGTTTCCAAAACAATTAAATCTCTAATTGCTAATATGATAAAATTATAATTATTATTTGGTAGTTAAATAAATTATAAAAACTGTAAATTATTAGTTTCATTAGTTAGTACCATACAATAAAATCAATTACATTAATATTTTGTAATAATTGTGTAAAACTACATTAAATACTAGTGATATTTACATTTATTAAAATTATTTATCGATGCATTAAATATTAAAATGTTTAACACTTCTTAAAATTAATAATTATTAAATAATTAACCTATTTCATGAGGAAATATATTGGTAAAATGTTAAATAATTATGTTAAAAAAATACATAGTTTCTTAGTATGATAAATAAAGTGTCATTAATTTTAATAAATTTTTGAATTTCAAATTGAAAAACACAATTAAATAATAACTTGTTTTAATATTTTTCTTAAGAAATAAAGTTCTATCATTTTAAAAAGGTTTTGGGCACACAGATGTAGAATACAGTGGGGGTGAATTATTGAGGCGGGGGGGGGGGGGGGGGTAAGAATTTTTTTGTTTCCAGGAGTTTATATTATTAATCATTTTTTAAACTATCAATATCTTTTAGTTGCGTGTATTAATAATAAAACAGGAAAAAAGTTATTTTCAAAATGTAGTTAGCTTATTCGAAAATCGTTCATTGGTTTTGTTATAATTTTAAAGATTTTTTAATTGCGTCGTAAATACATTAATATATTTTTCTGAATATCTTAATTTTTTATTGTTGTTTCTTCATGTTACAATATTATGTTCTTAAAATTATGTATTTATAATCTTTTTCTTAAATTTAAGCATTAAGTTTACACCAAGTTAGTTTTTCTTGCTTCACTTCTTTTCTACCAAAAACATTTATTTTATACTTAATCGTAAAAAAGGGGATAAATTTTTTAATGTTTTTTTTTTTTTTTTTTTTTTTTTTTTTTTTTTTTTTTGTAAATTTATATTTATATTCTTACTTTTTTTTTCACATTAATTAAATATAGATATATCACTAAAGAATGAATGAAGTAATGATCATGAATAAAATAAATTATAAATTCTGATATTCTAAAGTGATTAAATACCTTTAAAATGCTGAGTCATTTGCAATATGAAAAACAAAGAAAAAATTCTGCCAAATTATCTATCGTAAAAATCGTACACTTCATAGTTATGTTAAATTATGTATCGTGTATAGGTTATCTTGGATTTTTCTGTAAATTCTTGTATTGTTTTCAGATGTTTAAAAGATTATAAGTATCGGTCAGTCGATGATCGATCAATCAATTCAAAACAATGTAATTTTTTCTGAATTATGTTATATTTTATTATTTATTTATTTTTTAGTGTTTTCACTTGAATAACGCAGGTATTTTCTATATTACACAATAGCTTTAAAATACAATAGTTGATATTAAAGATTAAAAATAAATACTTTTTTATTCATTTGAACCTTTAAAATTCATTTGAAACTACTAATAATGAGTTAATATAGATTTTTAAAAATTATCTCTTGTCTGACCAATAATATTTTAATGTTTCTAGGATATTTCGGTAATCATTACTGTTGTTTAAAGTCGCAAATAAAAATCAAATGTGTATTTATATTCGAGAAATATCGCTTATATACCACCAATTGTATATTTCTTCGGCGTATCGTATGTCTATGTTTTATTCAAATTGCATTTTAATTTTTGATTTGCCAATAAATCTAGTAACTTCGAATAAGCAAATAAAATTGAATGGAACCAACTTTCGAATAACTCTAGGGCGCAAGGTTGCCGCCAAGTTGACTTGGAACTTTTTAAGGAAATATTCGAATCAGGAATAAAGAGATTAGAATTACCAATAAACTAGAAAACGTTCGTTCGATTAAAATATATTCTCATCATTTTTGGCTCACTCCCACGTAAGATCGCCTCAAATTATTAACAATTTATCATGCTGTGTCTTTGATGTCAAGTATCACTGACCACATTTGGCGCATTTAATTGCGCATAACTTTTGTAAAATGTAAGCATTCGCGGTTCTTCGATTATTTCCCTATCGTGTTTTCAGTTCAATTAATAGTGTGATAATTTAGATTTATCACAGGCTTTTAAAGACATTTTTTCTGAAAAGAGATTTCACTATGGAACGGAAAACACAAAATGGCTTTCATTCTCAAGATGAAAAGAGCGGCGTTTTAAAAGGATCGCTAAATCATCATCGATCAGCTGAAAAGACAGGCGGGCGACACTAACTTGAATAGAGGACCACACGAGTCGCACCTTTGACAGCACGCCGACGCAGAAATGAAAGCGAAAGAGTCCAGACGTCCAGACATATTGTCGCCATGGGTGTGTATTTTCAGGTACGAATGAGAAGACGATGTTACGAATCTCTTAATGAGAAAAGATCATTAAGGTTGACGATTGGTTCGTGACCTTTAGGGGAGGTCTTGGCTGAGACGAAAAAGAGGAAGCCAAGGTTCTTTGGAGAGGATTCGGATCTCGGAGTGAGAGAAGGGAGAACAGAGCTCAGGGCTCGGATTTGTTCTCTGAGAAAAGCGGATCGGCTCAGATCGGGAGCTGTAGAGGGTGACATCACCCAAGTGAGCGGAAGAGAAGGACTCTCGCCAGGAGAGTACCGGTGTCAAGTCTTATCTTCGGTGACTAGAGTACGCCGTGTTGCTAATTGGTAGAAACTGTATGTGATTTATAAACTGAATATTCTCTGAACTGAAATAGAACAGAACTTTGGACTTGGAGCTGGTGGATTAAGATCCTACGTGTTCTAAATTAATTTATGCTGTACATAAAATTTAATACAGAGAACCATTTTTATTGTCATAAATAAATAATTGATTCTCCATTAAATTGCCTGGATTATTTGCCGAGCGGTACTTACGCTACCAACCACTTAGCTTTAATCTATTTGAGGCAAGTTATTACAGCTGGTGGCAGCGGGAGCCACTAGCCCAGGACTATAGTTCGCCGTGCAGCCAGCCGCAACCTGCCTGTAGCACCCAACACCCTCCGACGGAAAGATGCCCCAAGAGAGATGCAGACGACGGAAATAGGTAAGCTCATTCATTCTACATTTTGAGTGGCTCTGTTTCATAATTATTGCACAAAAGTAAATTCAGTGAGGAAATTTATGTACTATGTTTCTATACTTTTATTATTTTAATCTAAAATTAAGAAATTAGTAAAAAGTATTGCAAAAAAAAAAAAAAAAAAAAAAAAATCTTCTCTTTTTTAATGATAAAAACATTAAATGTTAAATGCATTTTTTTTCCGGACAAAACGGAACAAATTAGAAAGTTTTGAAAAAAAAAAAGAGTGTAAAACTTTTGTAAAATTGTAAACTCTTGTACAATTGTAAAAATTTTTTTAGCAGCATAAATGTTATGAGGTTAGTCATAAATTTAAATTTCCTTTAAAGGCTTCTAAACAGAGAGGGATATTATTACCTGTTGATCTAAAATTATTAATGTTTACATTTTTAAAGTGTAGTTTTCGAAAAATCTGAATGCTAAAACTGGCAATATTTTTCTAGAATTAGAAATAAGTACAGGTACTGGTATTGTGGTCGGTTGAAAAAAAAAAAAGTGTTGAATCGGTAAATTGTGTACTTTTCATGTATATATTTTTCATTTCATTCTCATTTACTGTGTTTAAATTGTGTAGTAAAGTGTATGTATAGAATTAACATTGCATATATGCTAGGGTAATTTTATAGGTTGTTAGGAAATAAATAGAAATTTCGGTTAGGGCAACTCAGTCTAAAAATGACAATCATTACTGATTTAAAGCAATGTAGAAAAATCGATTTGCAAATGTTAGCAGACGAGTTGGGAATTGATATTGATAAGAGTGATGAAATAGCTGTAATCATACAGAAAATTGAATCAGCTGCAGATTATGATAAAGAGCTTACTTTATCGCAGGCTAATTATATTGTACAAGATAGGGAGACTCAAGCAGTCGAGCAAAAAGAAAGAGAAAGGGTCGAGCGAGAATTAGAGGCAGAAAGAGAAAGGGCGGCGCGGGACAGCGAAGAAAAACAGAAAGAAAGGGAATTTCAATTAGAACAATTGAGATTAACTCAAAATGCAAATAGACGTGAATCTACGTCAAGTAGCGGATCTGAGAGGAGTCAGAAACCCCCTTTAAAAGCGTTAATGCACAAATTCGATCCAGAACGATCAGATATTACTCTGTTTTTAAAACTTTTCGAACGGCAATCCTCTCGAGCAGGCATAGAAACAGAAGAGCTTGTGACTCATCTTTTATCGCTACTCCCGGCAGATATTGCAGAATTAATTTTGCGCGATCCCACAGATAAAATCGACGATTTCGCGCACGTGAAATCAATTTTGTTAGCACGCTTTCGGCTAAGTCCTGAAACGTATCGCCAGAAATTTACAAGGCATTCTCGGATACCAGGCACCCCTTGGAAAGATATTATTTTCGAGTTAAATAGTTATCTAGAAGGATGGTTAACCGGACTAGAAATTTCAAATTTCGAAGACTTAAAGAAATTATTGGTAACAGACCAAATTAAGCGTCGTACGCCGATAGAATATAAAGAGCATTTTATTGACTCTTGGGCAAATTTCAAAGACCCGTTAGTTCTAGTTAAGTGTTTAGACGAGTTTGAGGCAGTCAAAGGACCCTCGAAAAAAATCTGGAACCCGAGAAATTTTCCCATAAAATCAGAAAAACTGAGACTCGAAAATAAACCGCGTGTTGAGAAATCGGCCGATACTAAAACGAATTGGAGAGACAAGGATCCCGATAAAGAAAGAAACCGTGTTTTTGAGCAAAAGAGAACAAACAAATGTTTTATTTGCGGAAGTTCTTCGCACTATCGTGCCCAGTGCCCAGAAAAACACAAGAGGGAAAATAACGCCACGTCTGTAGGGCATTTAAATAAAAATCAAGAATTTGAAAAAGGTTTTTCGCCATATTTAAGTAAGGCTCGTATTAACGGGGAGGAAATTACGGTATTACGAGATTCTGGTACGTGTGTCGACGTTATTTCCAGTAAATTTATAAACCACAGTCAATTAGATGGGGAATTTATGTGGATAAAACAACCACTCTTAAATGATGTTCGCTGTTTGCCCACCGCTAATATAACGCTTGAAATTGACGAAATAGGAAGCATCTCGACGAAGGCTATAGTAACTGATAGAGACGTAGATATGTCCTATTATATACTAGGGAATGATACGCAGAAGCTCATCGACGAGAGTAAAAAACGCGAAATCAAAACATTGAACGCAGTAATGACGCGCGCGCAGGCGAAAAAAAGCGAAACTTGCTCCGGGAGTGACGGAGGCGAACAAGAAACCGAAACTAACTTAGGGGCAGGGGAAAACGATTTTACGGAACAGGCAGATCCGGAAAGGTCAGATAACGAGTTTTTACCGATAGCAGGGGAAGACTCAGGGACCGGCTTGTCGAAAATTAAAAGGGCAGAATTCATAACCGAACAAGAGACGGATTCCTCGCTACGAGACATTCGCGAAAAAGCAAAACAAAAGAAATCAAATTTCGAAATTAAAGAGAATTTAGTAATGAGGAAAGTAACGGATCATCACGGATTCGAAAGAAAACAGTTAGTTGTCCCAACTAAGTACAGGGAAGCGATACTTAGCGCTTGTCACGAAGGTATAGCGGCTCACATGGGCCAATCAAAAACAAAAGATAAAATATTGAGATATTTTTTCTGGCCTAATATTATTAGGGAAATCGAGGATTTTGTCAAGTCATGCCATGCTTGCCAGGTAGTGGGAAAAGCGGGGGAAACTAAGAAAGCCCCATTAAAATTAGTTCCCATAATTTCAGAAGTATTTTCAAAATTATCGTGCGATCTAGTAGGCCCCTTACCGACGTCAAAAAAAGGGAATAAATATTTACTCACAGCAATATGTGTTTATTCACGTTATCCAGAAGCAATACCGATACCAGATATGCTCTCGGAAACGATCATTGAAGCGATGATCACGATTTTTAGTAGACTTGGTTACCCGTCTAGCATACAAACGGACCTTGGGAGGAGTTTCACTTCGAATTTAACGACAGCTTTCCTAAAAAGGTTTGGGGTAAAACTAAACCATTCAAGTGTATGTCACCCCTCCTCAAACGTTATCGAAAGATGGCACAGGTCAGTAAAAAGGCTTTTAAAAGTGCTATGCGTGGAAAACGGTAGTGACTGGGAAGCTAATCTGCCCCATGCGCTTTTAACTCTTAGGACGGTAACGCATGATTCTACAGGTTTTAGCCCAGCAGAGCTAGTTCACGGGAGAAATCTCCGTACTCCGGAAACCCTACTTTTCGAACAATGGACGGGAGAAAATGATGAGCATGAATTAGTTACTGAGTACGTCTTCAAACTTATCAACCGACTGAAACGCTGTCAGGAGCTAGCGGTCGAAAACATGACAATTACTAGAGATAAACGGAAAATGTGGTATGATAGAAATGCTAAAGAACGAAAATTTCAACCAGGAGACGAAGTGTTAGTTTTAGCAACTAACAAGAAAAACAAAATGTCTGTAGGTTGGATAGGCCCCGGTAGAGTAGAGTCTAAAATTTCTGAGACAAATTATATTGTGAGTATACCAGGGAGAAGAGAAAAATCGCAAATCTATCATGTAAATCTTTTAAAACCCTACATCACCAGGGTAGGTAAAATAAATATTCTGACAAAAGAATTTAATGAGACAGATGAATCTCAGGATTTGGAGATAGCTTTCCCATTAGCAGATTCAGATAGTTATGACTTTGACGAAGTTATCAAACAAAGTGCATTAAACGAGCGGTGCACAGCAGGGGAAATTCAAATGTTAAAACAGGTATTAGACGAATACAGGGAAGTTTTTTCGAATGACCCGGGCTTAACGGACCTGACTATTCATGATATTGAGCTAACTGAGGAAAAACCGGGGAGAATTAGACCGTATAGGGTATCTCCTAGACAGAATGAAATACTGAAAAAAGAAATAAAGCGCATGCTTGAATTAAATATAATTAAAGAAGGGGAGTCTGATTATAATTCTCCCATGATTTTAGTCGAAACTCCGGGGAGGGAACCACGGCCATGCATTGATTATCGCTGTTTGAATGCGATAACAAAAACAGAATTTTTTCCGCTTCCGAATATTGAAGAAAGGGTCGAAAAGGTGGCGGCGGCAAAATATATTTCTGTATTAGACCTGACCAAAGGATACTGGCAGATACCCATGACACCAAAAGCACAAAAATTAGCCGCTTTTGTCACTAGCTTCGGTAGCTACTTACCAAAGGCAACAGAAGCAAAAATCCGCGCCATAACGGAACTCCCAGACCCTAAAAATAAAACAGAAATTAGAAGATGCCTCGGCATGGCAGGGTATTACTCCCGTTATATAGAAAATTATGCGACCATCGTAGAACCGCTCACACGAGCATTAAAAGGAAAAAACAAAAAAGAAAAAATCATATGGACCGATGAGATGAAAGAGGCTTTCGAAACCTTAAAATCTAAACTCACCCAAAAACCCATCCTATATGCGCCAAATTATAATCTAGAATTTGTAGTTCAGACGGACGCGTCAGATAAAGGGATAGGGGTAGTTTTAGCACAAAGACAGGGCTCAGAAGAGCATCCCATTATATATTTGAGCAGAAAATTTTCGGAACAAGAGAAAAGTTATAGCGCAACAGAGAAAGAATGTGCAGCTATAATTTTTGCCATAAAAAAATTACGTCACTACATTGATGGACAAGAGTTCAGTATCGAAACCGATCACAGTCCTTTAGTGTTCCTGAAAAACAATGCAGGTAACAATTCCAGGTTGTTAAGATGGTCCTTATCACTGCAACCGTTCCTGTATGCCATAAAACACAGAGCGGGTAAGGATATACCGCACGTTGATTGTCTGAGCAGGGCAATAAAATGAAAAAAAAAAAAAAAGCTCAATTTTTTTTTTCTCTCTCACATTTGTAAATAGTTTTCTTTTATTGTATATATAAGGTTTTCTTAATGTGTTTATACTGGTTTCAACACCTTTAAATTATTAAAGTTCTCCAAGCAAAGCAAAGTCGTTAAAAGAGTTTGAAAATATTTTTTTTAAAGTGTCTTTTTAGAATTGTTAAAATTTTATTTTGAGTGCAAGGAGCCACCCAAAATGAATGAGCTAACCATGTTCTGCTTTTTAGATTTCACGCCTTTCAGACGTTAAATCATCTTAGAGGCGGGGGTAGTTGTGATAATTTAGATTTATCACAGGCTTTTAAAGACATTTTTTCTGAAAAGAGATTTCACTATGGAACGGAAAACACAAAATGGCTTTCATTCTCAAGATGAAAAGAGCGGCGTTTTAAAAGGATCGCTAAATCATCATCGATCAGCTGAAAAGACAGGCGGGCGACACTAACTTGAATAGAGGACCACACGAGTCGCACCTTTGATAGCACGCCGACGCAGAAATGAAAGCGAAAGAGTCCAGACGTCCAGACATATTGTCGCCATGGGTGTGTATTTTCAGGTACGAATGAGAAGACGATGTTACGAATCTCTTAATGAGAAAAGATCATTAAGGTTGACGATTGGTTCGTGACCTTTAGGGGAGGTCTTGGCTGAGACGAAAAAGAGGAAGCCAAGGTTCTTTGGAGAGGATTCGGATCTCGGAGTGAGAGAAGGGAGAACAGAGCTCAGGGCTCGGATTTGTTCTCTGAGAAAAGCGGATCGGCTCAGATCGGGAGCTGTAGAGGGTGACATCACCCAAGTGAGCGGAAGAGAAGGACTCTCGCCAGGAGAGTACCGGTGTCAAGTCTTATCTTCGGTGACTAGAGTACGCCGTGTTGCTAATTGGTAGAAACTGTATGTGATTTATAAACTGAATATTCTCTGAACTGAAATAGAACAGAACTTTGGACTTGGAGCTGGTGGATTAAGATCCTACGTGTTCTAAATTAATTTATGCTGTACATAAAATTTAATACAGAGAACCATTTTTATTGTCATAAATAAATAATTGATTCTCCATTAAATTGCCTGGATTATTTGCCGAGCGGCACTTACGCTACCAACCACTTAGCTTTAATCTATTTGAGGCAAGTTATTACAATAGTATGATGATGGATTAAGGTGATCACCTATGATCAGAAAGTGGATTTTCAACGACTTGAATCAATTTTTAAGTTACTTTAAAAATCAATCATCGTATAATGTATATATATGTTACATAGGGGAGAGTTGGGTACAGTGGACCACCCCTTATATTTTATTTATTTTTAAATTTTTACAACTTTTCTTTTAGGCTAATTGATTACAGCACTGAATTTTGTTTTATATATGTTTTGATTGAAAATTTTATTTGAAAAAATTGTATTGTTATTTTGGAGATAAAGGGGAAATAAAGCGGATTTAAATTAATAAAATATAAATTTATATTGTATTTCAAATGATACTCAGTAGTGGACCATTGTGCACCATTGGGTGCACACTAACTCATTTTATGAATGAAGACAAGTAATTTCTTTTAAGTATTTGTAACTATGCTCTGAAAAAATTTTAAGCACTTAAATATGCTTTAGGAATGTTCAAAATTATTTTTAATCAAATTAGACTTTCTATTAAAGAGAAAAAAAATGTAAACTGCAAAAGTGATCCGTCGTGTATTAGTCTCCCCTATATATTATTTATTTAGCTATTTTTTTACTAGCACACACAAAATATTTTAGAATATAATCATCCGCTTCGTTTTAAACCTGGGCGATGGATTACCTTTATAAATATAAAAGTACCTTTCAAGAAATAAAATTTGATTGGACGAAAGGATTGTGGATAAAATCTTCAGCGATGAGTAAAATTAATTTCTTTATAAATAAGTGGCGACATACAAGTAATTTAATTTTTCTAGGGGATTTTGACAGCAAATACTAAACAGATACAAAGGGTTTTAGGTTTCCAAAACAATTAAACCTCTAATTGCTAATATAATCCATGTTTTTACACTTTAATTAATTAAATTATTATTATTTGGTAATTACGTAAATTATAAAAACTATAAATTAATAGTTTCGTTAGATAGTACCATACAATAATATGTTATTTTGTAATAATTATGTAAAATTACATTAAATACTAGTGTATTTAAATTTATTAAATTTACTAATAGCTGCATTCAATATTAAAATGAAAATTAATAATTATTAACTAATTAACTCTGTAATTAGGAACATAAAAATTCAAAACGAGAATTGTTTATCAAAAATGATTTTTCATTCTATATTTTAGCCCATTTTTCGAAGCTTATGTTATAAAAATGTTTAAAAAAAAAAAAAAAAAAAAAAAAAAAAATCAGGAAATAATGACAGCCTCAAATATAATACTTCAACATCCTGAATTGCCCAATCTTCCTGCGTGTGCCTTGAAAAAAAGGAAAAAAAAAAAAAAATCTCGCGAAGTTCATTCATTTTTTCCTGTATGTGCTATCAGTTTTTATCTTCAAACATTTATTTGATTCTTTAGGACAGCTGAGAACTTTTTGTTTTTTTCTTCAGTGTATTTATCTCAAATTCTTACATTTACTACTTATACATTCATTACTTATAAAATTAAATTCTTAGAATATTGTTGAAAAATGTGTTTAGCTTTAGCACAGTTTTACTTGCTTTAACCCAGTTATAAGCTTTAATTTTGTGGGTTTTTTTCTTAAGGCTTACTCAAAAAGATTTTTAAAATGTCACTCAAAGCTGTCGAATTTGCTTACTGTATCTGGTTTTGTCTATACAATAAAGAATATCGTTTATAACAGCCTTTTTTTTTTTTTTTTTTTTTTTTTTTGTACAAACATGTGATAAAAAATATCAATTCCTTTTCATTGTTTTTAACAGTCTTTTAAAGAACTTTATACATACATTATATAGTCTTAAATATATGAAAATGTTTTTTGTTGTCTTTAATTAAAATTTTGATTAGAATATTTTGTATCTCTTGGCATGGCATGTATGTTTTTAGTAAGGCTGACTAATAATAATAATAATAATAATAATAATAATAATAATAATAATAATAATAATAAAGTATTGTAATAAGTTAAAAGTTAAAAGGAAAAAAAATAAAACGATTGGGATGGAATTCGTATAAATTATGCTTCTTTATATTGTAAATTTAAAAATATTTATATAGAAACTTTTTTGTGGGATAATCATTAAATGAAAGATAAATTTTCTTTTCAATTTACAATCGCCTCTGTTTTTTTCCCTCCCACATGCATTTCATTTCCTCTTTCCTTTGTTTTACAGAGTCATTCAGCATTTATATACAAATAGATATTAACTTGAAACAAGTAACGTATGTAAAACTGGTCTCATAATTTTTATTTACTATTTTTTTTATTCCTATATTTACAAGGATTAGATAAGTCTAATATTTTCGGATTTATTGTGGATGGGCTGTAGCAAATATTTCTACAGTTTTTAAAGTAGCAAAATAGAAAACGATTTATGGATTTAGTCCTTTACAGTAATCTTTCGTGCCTGTATTTCTATAATAGCTTTCAGGTGTTCCTTTTCTTTTCTGTCTTTTTATAAATTTTATCAGGCATTTTTTATTATTCATAAACTACGAGTATATATTTTTTTCTTCCTTTTATCATTATCTTGTTACATTTTAATAGTTTAAAGAACAGTTTTAAAGGAAATAAATCTATACAGGCATTAAAAGGAGACATTTAGAAGAAATTGTAAATTTTTGGAACTTCAGAAAAAAAAAAAAAAAAAAAAGAAAGAAAGAAAGAAAGAAAGAGAAACCGAAACTAGTTCCGGAATTGACAATTCATCTTATGAAATCAATGAACTGCTTACAAAATTACTCGTGTGTTTCCAAAAAGATTCAAGATTTTTATTATTATTATTATTATTTTATCTATAGGATGATATTGTACATCAAATTGCTTTTAATCCAAATTAAATCAGGAATTATAAATTAATATTTAAGGTGATCAGCTTATTGCGAATTGCATTACTATTAACTGAATTCATTAATTACATTTTATAACTACATTAGTACCTTATATTATGCGTATTTTTATCATGTGAAATATTACTAGTTCAAATTAATAATAATAATAATAATAATAACAATAATAATAACAATAATAAATTTTCATACGGTACATAGCGTGGTGTATCTAACTGCTTGCACACAATATAAGATGTATTATGAAACAAGAAAAATTACCTACAATATATGTTAGTTCCATAATTTTTATTTGTTGCAAATGGAATTCACCAAAGTGATTTTTGCATTGCAATCTTTGAGGTTATTTGATGATACTTTTATTCATTAATTTTTAATTGCAATTTTTAATCAAACGTGTTTTAACAAAATGTAAACGTACTATTTCAAGAACCTGTTCAAAAATCTTTCTATAACATTCCTTTCATTTATTGTGCGTTCGAATGCACACAGAAAAGGGATGTAGACTTCCAGAAATAATATATAAGATTTTACGGTGATTATATTTAATACTTTGAAAAATATATGTATAAAGTTACCGTGTATTACACCCATTTATCCTTATTTTTTAATTATTAATGTTTTTATTGATTAAAATTTGTGCGGACAGATTTAAAGTTTTCACATGTTTTCTCCGAAAATATTTTCAGATAGCTTACATTACTTTTTAAATTTCTATTTTTTTCTTTGTTTTTTGAGCAAAAATCTTTCGAAATTATATATCCTACTGTTGATTGTAGACTAAACTCTTTCCCTTAAAATAAATGCTTCTTCTATCCTTCGACCTTTATATCGAAGTATGTATGAATAATTTCGATTCAACGTCTGAAAATTGTTTTCTAGTATTTACTTTATTCAATACATAGGAAGAAAAATGCTTACTACAATAGGACTTTGTCTCATTGACTTTTCCCCTTTTGTTATGTTTATTCGGTAGAATTGCTTAAGATTTGTAATGTTTTTTTGTATAGTTTGTTTCGAATGCTACCTTTTCTAGTTATAAATGATTCACCTGGAGGTGTGCTGCTATAACCTTCTTATTATGTTTGCAATATTTTATTGCCGTTTGCATCTTTATTGTTATCTTTAAGTCGCTCTCCGAAGAATTGCTAACGCCTGTCTCTGCAGAGTAAATAAAGAAAAAAAATGTACTTCGGAATTCTTGTATAGGCCCATCGTTCGTGTTCGGGTCGTAACAAACAAAGCATTGTCAAGGTGAACAACCTAATTGACTTTCTAAGGTTAAAACCTTTCGAGGGTCTTGGCGAGCAAGGCTATGACTAAGCAACCACTGTCGGAACTACACCGTTGCTCAAGCGTGGTGGATACCTGACTTGTTTTACCCTGTAATCGCGATGGGGGAATTACCCGTCTATGAAAATGAGTATTCTGGTCTTAGATATGTACCTTTTGTTCTTTTGACCTTCTGATCCTTAAGAATCTCTTAGTATGAGTTGCTGTTAACAGAAATGCCAAGAGCATCTTTCAGGTGCTCTATTTTCTTTAAACCCTTTTTAAATAAGTAAATAAAAAGAGTAAAAATCCCCCCCCCCCTCCAAAAAAAAAAATAAATAAATAAATAATAATAAAAAAAAATATTCAGTTTTTAATTGCATGTTGGGTAACTTCATTTCGCATGATTATAAGTAGTTGTAGGTCCCCGAAAAATGCAGGTTTCATGTTAAAGTTTCATATTTACCTTTTATATGAAAGGGACTTCAGGTCAAACTCGAAGTATGTATATATACATTTGAGCTCCGAGTTTATGATTCAGTAGTCCTTTCAGACAAACGTATGTACACTTGTCCAACCTTAGTAATTTAACAAAATATCGATTTAGCAAGTCGGTATAGGAAATATTTCGCATTTTGCTGTACAAAAATCTTTCGTCACACTAAGTTTTCTTTCTAATAAAATAAATTGAATTTTTCCGACTAGGCTTTGAAAAAAAAAAAAAAAAAAGGGCCCACGTTGGGTTTTGAATTTAGATCTTTAGCTTTAAATTGCCATTTTTCTGCCAACTGAGCAGCCGAAGCCCTTTTCATACAACCGGCGGGCATAATTTTCTCGAATAACCTTACTAGGCAACATCATTATGGTATCTTTCCTAATTAGTTTGATTTAAAAAAAAAAATAGTGTATCTACATACTCATGGTTTAATATGGTAGGGTGCATGGTGTACATCGTGTACACGTGGTAGACCCGATGCTGTTACCAAAAGGTTATTTGAGTGAAAATTGCCTGCCTGTTGTCGGCGCAGATAGCTCAAGAATTGGTAAAGGATTGACAATTTAAGTCAAAGTTTTTAGATTCGAATCTCTGTGTGGTCCCTTTTAATTCAGTTTGAAAAACTCAATTTGTATGACAGCTGTGTCATTTAATTTGTTTGATTGGGGAAAAAAATAGTAGTACACAAATTTCTTATGATATGAAATCAAATATACCATATAAGTTTAATATTGTATAACTCTACAAATGAAATCAGTATCAAGAATGCACTTTAATAAACTTTTAAAATCTTCAGAGTTGTAGCTTAAAGAATTTTTGATGGTAATCAGTTTTGAAACCGAGTTTTGTAAAACAAATATCTTCAAACAGCAAATTTATTTTCACATTCTACTTTACTTTCTCACTGAAAGTGAAAGTCAGACAAATAAAAGAGAATAATTGGATGACAAGGCATAAATTATTCAAATGTGAAGATTAGAAAAATCTATGTTTTTTTCTTCAAAATATGCCGTTCCATGTGTTGGTTGTACATGGCGTATCTTTCATATTGAGGACATTTAGGGTTAAAAGTAATACACGTTAAATGAATGTACATCTCGGAAATACTACAAGTAATTAAAAGAAGACTATTTGTTGTTTCAGACTAAAACAACTATGGCGATTTTTTTTTTTTTCACTTACATTTTCAACAAAACTATATAAAATTTCACGACGAGACAACTTTAAAGTGACTATTTTTTTTTCTTTTCTAATTATATGATTATTTTATTTTTTCTCCTCTAAAGCTACAGGAATTTTGTGAAACAAATATTTTTTGAACGACGATGTTTCGCTTTCAATTTTTAGAAAGTTTTCACTAGAAAACACTGTCTTATCTATCATCAGCCATATCGAAGTTTTACAAAGATATTGTTTTATTTATTTATTTTAATCTTTAGTATGGTTCCTGAATAATTTTATTTGTTCCACCAGTCCGTGGATAAAGGCAAAACTTATAATAAGTAAAGTTTGTTACAACAAAATTACTAATGCCGAATTCTGATACATGCCAGCAATAGTTTAAACATACATATTTTAATTCTGCATTTTGAAAAATGAGTTTGTCGTCACTTCGTTACTTTTTCGCATATGAATTTACTGAGGGGGGAAAAAAGTATATAACTTTGCAGTATCAAGTGTAAGTTATTTATACTTGATGTTGCAAAGTTATATATACATCCCCCCCCCCCTTAAGTTTTTTCTTCTTTTTTTACAATTCAATGATACTTGTATGTGCTAATAGTATGTTTTAGATTTTTCATTGACTTTATTCACAATCGGCATTTTCAATGTTAAATTAAGGTGAGATTGTCCCGGAATTAAATAAATCATCTCATATTGAATTTGTGTGAAAATATAAATATAAAAGCAAACATTTACTGCAAACATATAAACATTCTCAGTAATGGTATATTATTATTATTGTTAATATTTTTATTATTGGAGAATAGAGAAGGATGGGACACCTGCAATAGTTCTTAAAATAAGCTTTATTTTTCATTTATAACTTTTCCACCGGATGAAATAATCATTTACTTATATTTGTTGTTTATAAATCTTTTTAGTTTCAAGCAACTATGAGTTTATAACTTAAAAATACTATTTCAGATATAAAAACAAGAATTATTCCATTTTTTAAAGTATATTTTCAATCTCATTTTTGTTGCTGACTTAATATTTTTTAATATTTTGTAAATTCAATAATATGCCTTTTATAAATAAACAGTTAAGTTAAATCTAAATTTGTAAAAACCTATTTATGTTGCTCTAAGAGAAGGATAGTACGTGTCCCATCCTCTCCAAATGATATACCTCTATCCAAATAATTATGCTTAGTGACATACATTTTTTTTTTTTTTTTTTTTGGTATTTTATATTTATAAGACTGTTTTGCTTTGAAATTAAATAATGTACTAAATAAAACATTATTTTGGAAGTTTCAAAATTGAAAAATTAAAGCACTGAATTTTTTTTTTCTGACTCATGCATATTTTTTCAATATCAACCTTTAATATTAAAAATTTACATTTATTTCAACAATGCCAATTTCTATAGTTTTTTAAATAAACAAATACTGTTTTGAAACCTATTATATGAAATATAACTATTGAACTCAAAGTGCAGCCTTTTATTTTTACATGGCAATACATTATTTGTGTTTAAAAATGAAAAAAAAAAAAAAAATATATATATATATATATATATATATATTGCTAGAAATCCAAAATTAATTGGCAGTTGGGCGCAAGCATATTTTTCATTTGATCTGGATTTTACAAAGTATAATATAATATAAAATAAGCGTTGTGATTTACAGTAAACCTTATTAATGTAAATGTCAAACTATCTTTGCCATATTTTACATACATTTCTAAAAATTAAATGTAAATTGTCATTTTGAAAATATGTCCCATCCTTTTCTAATACGAGGGATGGACATGGAAAATGGGACATTTTTCTTTTTAATTTAATTAGTTTATAAGCATAAAATTATAATTATAATCAAATTGACATTTTTTAAGCGTGTTAAAATGCTTCAAGATGTTTCAAGATGCTATTCTGAAAATTTTCATTTTCTACAAGCGAGACATAATTAACAAAAAATATTTTTAAAAACAGCGTTCTAACCCTCCTTATTTTCCCTTACTTGTCAAAATGGCTTTTTCCCACTTAAAAAAAAAAAAAAAAAAAAAAAACTTATACTGAATGGTTAATTCAATTTTATGACGAATGTGATGATAACTATTTTACTTGTATTTTATTTTACTAATTTAAGTTATTGATTGCTATTTATTGTCTCTTAAGCCTTAAAAAAAAAAAAAAAAAAAAAAAAAAAAAAATCTAGTATTTTAATTAAATATTTCACTGAAGTCTTCTTCGTCCAGTTTCTGTACGATATTTACATTAAAACTATTTTAAAATACATAAGAAGTGTTTTTAGTTTTAAAAGATATAATAATACAGAGTTTTGACAAAACACTGTTTAGTTTTTGCTGATGTCCTTGTTTATAATACATCATATTGAAATGATGTACTTAAATTTTGATGTATGTTTTTATGTTAAACCATTAATGTGTGAATAAAATGCTTCGCTTTCAGGTGATTTATAATAGTGTGTGACTCAGTTGTGTATTTTATTTTTAGAATCTCACCCACTGAGACTCAGTTGGTGACATTTAAATACACACAACTTATTTTTTGTTAATATTCAGCATAGAGGAACATATTTCAAATATGCAAATGTAATATGCATTTCGATATTGAAGAATTTTTTCCTCAGCAGTGTGTCATAAAGTCAGACTTTTGTAAAATGCAATTTAAACAAATTTCTAAGCTTAATTATGGTTCCAAAGAAAATGATAATAAAAAAATACTCTACTATTTAATATTTTTATGTCTAAGTGTTTTTACACGGAAAAAAAAGGGGGGGGGGCTTCTCCCTCCGTTTCCGAATTCTCACTTTATTGGCTGCCATTTAGTTATATAGAGATAAAATAAAAAATGCTCAACATTAAATTCTCAGTCAAAACACACTGTTCAATCACACACTGTAGCCATAATTTTTACATTCTTTATTAGACTTTAAATAGAGAAAATGAAAAAAACATATCTACCGTATATAAGTCGAACTCCCAATTCTTAACCCCCCCCCCCCAAAAAAAAAAAAAAAAAAAAAAATCGTGTGTAAGTCGAACCACATTTTTGGTAATATATTAAAATAATTTATAATCGAGGATAAAATAATAATAATAATAAAATTTCATAATACAGTAAAACCTCCAAATAACGGACACCTCGGGAGCGCGGAAACTGTCCGCTATTCGGAGGTGTTCGCTATTGGGAAAAATCTCGGAGATTCAAAAATTGCTTAGAAATGCTTAAAGTGTCATTAATTAACTTTTATATGCCCTAAAATTCTAATATATGATTAATCAGAAATTAAAATTATTTGTTAAGCAAAAAAATTAAAATAAAATGGTACATTGCTTGATACACTGTTTGTTACATTCATACAAAAAAAAGTATTTTAAAAGTTTCCTTTAGTATTTAAAGATTACATTGTTTTTTTTTTCAATGTGAAATTTTAACCATGTCAATAGTTTTAATTTCCTGAATCATCTTTTTTTTTTTTTTTTTTTTTTTTTTTTTTTTTTTTTTCTTAAGTGTCACTGCTGACTGTATTTTGTCACTTTTTAATAAGCTTAAAGTCTCAAATCTTCCGAAGGGGAGTGTTTGAGGGGGGTATTGTGATGCGGGATGTAATGCCCCTTGGACGATCCCCTGAATTTAATCCTGGACGTGGGAGGGAAGGACTGAGTGGGACCAGCCCCCACTCTACATTTATCTGTGATAAAAAAATTTGGACACATTGCCCTGACAAATTTAGAGGTTTTTTACTTTTTTTCTTCGTTAAAAAACAATTTCTCATACTTTATCGCAAAAATTACTGTCCGCTATTCAGAATATCCGTTATTCAGAGGTTAAACATACAAAAATTTATATTTTGGAAGTGAGGATCGGTAAACTGTCCGTTAAATAGAGGTGTCCGCTATTTGGGACTGTCCGTTATGGAGGTTTTACTGTATTAGTACACATTTATTTATTTATGTTTCTAACTGTATAACTATGTACAACCGAAGAAGTTATGTTTGAATGTTAGAAGTTATGTTTATGTTAACAACGAAAAAGTTTGCTATCAAAATGTAAAATAACATTTAAAGCTGGAGCAGGAGCAATGCATATAAGCAAGCATATGCGCTGAAATGCAAACGACAAATAAAATTAATAATAACATCAGGCAAAACAATATATTTCCTAAAAAAATTTCGTTGACGCTGAAATTTATCTATGAAGATCAAAGACCGAAAATTTAGATGACGTGACACGCTGCATGCATTCTTTTTTAATCTGTTTTATATATGTTTTCGATCTTTAAGTCTTATGTCACGCATTCAATGGATTCCTCTAAGACCTAACTGCTGAATGAAGTTGCAGGAGTATTATTGAAAGTTTTTATGATGAAATTATTATAAAAACGATCTTAGAATTCCTGTACATTAAAAATAAATTATATTACAATAAGTATTTTTTATATTCAAGATTATTACTAATGAAATATTGGCTATTGGCAATCAAATATTTTCATTTGCAAAAAAAATACATCAAAGCGATCAATAATAAATACAAAAGGCCCTTTTTTTATCGACGCATGAACAGGGATGTAGTGGAGGGTATACGGGGGTATACGCCGTATACCTTCTGGAAAGACAGTATACCTTCTGTTTCTCGAGAAAGCTATAGTATACACACTCTAGGGTATACCCTCTCTGAGAGCGTATACTCTCTTTTATTTTTACGACTACACCCCTGCGCATGAAATAAGATATGAATAATGATTAAATTTCATAAAAAAATCACGTTTTTATAAGACTGCTATTGGAGAAAATAATTTCGTAATTCCTAAACGTAAACGTCGAACAGAAAGAATAAAAGGATGAACATTTTTGTTCATAACGAATATTACATGGAAGCTTAGTTCGAACTAAATAAAAAGCATTGCTGAAATTGCAACAAACATTGAAATAAGGTTAAAATATCAGTATCAATAATAACAAACAGATCCAATTGCCATCAAAGTATTGTTTACGGATTAAAAACATGTGATGTATGAGAAAATTTATAAATTTATAACATTTACTAACATGAACATAAAATATATTGCATCAATTAAACTTGCAGCTTGGGAAGAAAAGCAATAAATAGCTAAACTATGTTGTATATTTATATGTTGTAGTTATTACAATTCGTTTACAAAATGAAATTAGTTTTACAAAACTATGCTGATAAGACGAACTAAGGACAAAATTCAAATCTAAAAAAATAATAAAAATAAATAAAAACACATAATAACTGAAGATTTATTTATTATTTTACAGATAATTTATGAATTTGAACATAATTTGTGTGATTATCTTTATAGATGTAATTAGCTTTTAATAATTTGTAAATAGCGCGAGTTTTAAAATTTGCGTTATTCAAAATTAAAAAAACTCGCTATCAATTTACTCTATCAATAAATCTCCATGAATAAAAAAAAAAAAAAAAATCGGGGGGGGGGGGGGGGGAATCTTGTTTTTTTTTTTTTTTTTTTTGGTTTTTTTTTTTTTTTTTTTTTTTGGTTTTGCGAAGTTGTGCGGTTTACAGTGGCCGCGAAGTTCTTCGCGATTTCTCAAAATTTGATTTTCTGGACGATAAATGATTTTTGAAACTCTGTGTTCACTTATTTATTTCACATATAGAGATGGGAATACTCGGAAAAAAACCCGGAAAAATTGAAAAAAAAACCGGTTTTTTCGGTTTTTTCCGAAGGCTTATTTTTCAATTTTTCCGAACTGGAAAAATTGAAATTTCATTTATGAAATAATGTAGTAAAAATTTTGCAATAGCTACATTTTATACTTTTTATTTTATTTATTTTTATGTTGAGTGTCCCACATGAAAACTTTAATGTGGGTAATCTGATCTCTGAGCAGAAATCTGTTTGAGAAGACTTGAAAAGATCCTTCACTTTTTTTTTTTCTTGTTTGAAATACAAGACCCTTCGCAAAATTTTTCTTGAAAATAGACATTTCAGAAAAAAGTTTAATCTACAAATTGAATCTTTCGCAAATGCACTGATTGATATATATATATATCATGCCACGTAGCAGCTGTTTCTTATCAAGTTGTATATATGCATAAATAACCCAATTAAAAATGTCTAAATAGGAACCTAAATATAGTAATAATTTCTTATTCACAAATTCTGAATATATTTTGTACAAGAAGTTCACAATTTTACAAAAACAGGATTACATGAAAAAAATCTAGATATATTATTAAATGCAACTTCTCTTTTTATAAATTAATTCATGCGCAAAATTATTTCAATAATATGCTGATTAATGGAAATAGTAAAATTAAAAATTTAACATAAAATTTGAAGCATGCATTTATTACTTTTTTCTATCTTTTCAAGAAGTAAGTATTGAATTCGTGAAAATTTTGACTTCCAGTTTTTGGTGTATTTAAATATTTTAGAAAGTCCTGATCACGATTTGATAATTTTTGGAAAATATCTGTCACACTGTCAGTCTGTATGGGACAAAAATTTTATGGGCGTTCGATCTCAAGAACTGATGCACATAATTTCACAAAACTTTAGATTCAGTTACACCTTGATATAAACTCGAGATGTTTAGTTATTAGTGTATATCGCACAACTGATGACGCTACTATGCTGCATTATTCATAATTTCCACAATAGTTCTATCTCAAGAATTAATGTATGTATTTTCATAAAACTTCAGATTAAGTTAATCTTTGATATAACTTTGTGCACATTACTTTTTGGTGTAAATTGCTCAACAGATGACGTTGCTATGCTGCATTATTCATGATTATCACAATAGTTCTATCTCAAGGACTAAAGGACGATTTTTTTATCAAACTACAGATTCAGACAGTTCCTGATATATATTAAGATTGTTTAGTTTTTGGTGTAAATTGCCCTATAGGTGGCACTACTATGCTGCATATATTACTATGCTACATACATAGCTAATTAATTGAATTACTGAATGAATTGCTGATACTATGAATTGAATTACTATGCTACATACATAGCTGATTAATTGAATGTTTTTTCAAGGTATTGAATCTAAAATTGACCTCCATTTTACCTCAATAATGTACAGTAATGTCGCAAAAACATGGGCAGTTTGCATTAGAAAAGTACAACTGCGATGAAAAAAAAAAAAAAAAAAAAAAAAAAAAAAAATGGTTGCCTGTAAAGTCGGTATACGGGCGAAAGTTTTACGTGACAACGACTTTGAGTTGTAAAATAATTTTAATGTGAATATTCATTCGTATAGTAGGAAGAAGGATGAAATAATAGTAACAATTTAAAACATTTATTTATACAAAGAATTATATTTAAAACATTAATTTATACAAAGAATCTCGCACTGAATTTCATATTAACAAAATTTTATTTTTACCTTTACACATACATACGTATTTATATACAAATATACATACAATAACTTGCAATACACTGTGTTTGTTAAACACATTTTACTTCATGTTTATTGATGTCAAATGTTGAATTTTGTAAACAGCATATTAAAGAATTTTTCAATGAGCAGAATATAACTAAAGTAAAATGGCTTTCACTAATCACATATCATTAGTTTTCCATAATATACCACCGAATTACGAAATAAACTACACTTATTTTCTTTGTACTTTATACTAATAACTAATACATAACGTATTTCGTCTTAGTTTGATACTATCTAAAATTCCTATTAAGCACCGCCCCTTCCTTGCAGCGAATTCACATTCACGTTCAGAAAATGGTCCCACAAGTGACCGGAAAAAGTTAAGAGAAAAGTGAGCGCGTATCGTGAGCGGAGCGTAACGTAACGTAACGCAGTTTCTTGAAGTGTCTCCCGGCAAACCAATTTACAAGACGTTGTCACGTCAAAAAAAAAAAAAAAAAAGAAAAAAAAAAAGAAAGAAAGAAAGAAACATATTTTATTACAAGTAAATTATAAAATTCCAAATTATACATTCCCTTTTGATTAAACTTTGATTTTTTTTCAGTTTTTTAAAGCAAACTAGAAATTTATCTCTGTATGTAACTGCTTTTGTTAATTCCTCACGAGCATTTTCTATTTGTAGTGTTATGTTTTCATAACTTTTGAGTTCCATTATTAGGAATATGAAATTACCATATGGAAACATTATTGAATATGGTTTTACTCAAGAATAGAATACCAGATTTCAGGATAAAAAGAAAAAAATTACGTTTAATTAAACATTAAAAAAATATTTTTCTGATTTCAGCTAGTAAAAATCTACCAGTCAATAAATCCTATGCTATTTTTTAGTTGCAGACCTGAGTAAGCCAAACAAAAACTTAGTTTTGTTTGAATTTAGATTATAAAACTAAATCAAAACTTTGACTTGAGATTGGAAAGCTATACCAAAACTAAACATATTTTTTAAAGGAAATAAAATTACAATTGTAAGAAAAAAGTGTAATAATGTAAAAATATACATATTTTTAAACAAACAATGGAATTTTTTTAATACTGATATTGATAATAATGACAAAATTGCAACAACTTTTTTAAACTAGTATCATTTACTTAAAAACTATACTTATGTAAATGGAATGCATAATTTATTTCATTCCAAACTGCAGACATATTGGCTCAGGTTCTTACATTAGGTCAATTGGTAATTAAACATGTAACTGAAAAATCATTTCAACAGAGATATGATATAACAAACAATAGTGTTTTAAAAATTCTTAGGCTGTGGAAAAAAAAAAAAAAAACTAAAATTTAAAAGCAGGCTTTGCTACTTTCTTTTTATTTTGTAATATAAAGTGAAAATAATTTTCATTTAATACAAATAAATGGGAAAAAATGTTTATTATTTAAAATTCTCTAAGAGAATATAATTTATTTGGGAGAAATAGTCGTGAAAAATCAATTTTTCCAATTTTTCCGTTTTTTTTCCGAAAAAAACCGGTAAAAAAACAGTTTTTTTCCGCCACTTATATTTTTCCGGAAATTTTACATCTCTATTCATATACAAGATAGATTGTAAAATTTAGTTACTTTTACAAATTTCGCAAAAATATTCTTCGTTCTTCTCCTATAATTCTAAATATATATTAATTTATAAGGATTTTTAAAAATAAATAACTTTATAAGTTCTTATTTTGGATGATAACACTTACACTGAAACCGCGATTTATTGCTAGACATCCATAAAATGAATTTAAAGCACCATTATGGCACAGTCTGAAGACGGGCTGCTCAATGGCAGTTAGGTAAACTGCTTTTGGTGATATTATCTTCCATGCATCATTCTAAAAATATCGTCTTTTTTTTTTTTTTTTTTTTCTGTAGCATTAAACCGTTTATCATATTCAAACCTTTGAAGGGCAGTGGGATATTAGATATATATAACTATTAAATGATGTTACAAATTTAATAACAATTTAATAACAACATCTCTAATATAATTCATAAATTGAATATAAATCCATGATACAAGCAGTATACATATTAAATTTTGAACAATATTTATTAAGCAAAAGTCACTAAATAAATTTTAAGACTACACCCAATCACGTATAAATGAAGTACTAAAATAAGATTAAAATTTTATAGCATTTTAATTTTGCAAAGAGTTAAATTTTAACATAGTGGCTAATTTATAAGAAAAAAAATACAAATAAATAAATAAAAATAAATATGTAGAAAAACAGAAATATCAAATTATTCGAAGCTAAAATACTACCAAATAAATAAGTTGAAAATTGCACATCAAACGTAAAAAATGAGGTGCGTTCGTACTAAAACGCAGTTTTAAAAATATTTACATCTTGGTGTAATAGTATACAGTAATTCGGATACAGTATAGTATCCGAAATCTTTTGGGTGTCTCTGTAAATACTTCCTGCTTTCTATTATATAGGAAGTAACTTGTAATAAACCTCAGAAACACATATCATTTTCATAAAATGAGAAATAGTTTAATATAATTAAAACGCGCTTCAAGTAATGTTTCTCAAGTAATGCCTCTCCCTATATCATTATGTTATGGAATATTTTAGTGAGACCCTGTAAATTAATAGTAAAAAAAAAAAAAATTCGTCGCACCACGAATTGTAAGTAATATATATTTTAGAATATATCTCATAGATGCATATCAATTTTATTATGTTCGAAAATGTGTAACATCATTAAAATGCGCTTGAAACTGTTTTTTTCCCATTAGCCGTCATGTAACGGAATACTTTTAAATGTTCCTTTAATTGAACTATGCATTCGATTTTCATAAAATTTGAAATCACTCGTCAAAATTATGCTAAAAATTATATATTTTTTATTCCAAACGATTCGGTTGTGGAAAGATTATCCGTTGTTGTATGCGGCCGGCCAGATGGACAGACAAACGGACAGATTGAACGACGACTATAGCTGCAACGCATTATATAATTACGAACGCATCTAAAAAGACCAGAAAAAATGAAATCATTGACCTCAAATTAAAATGCGGGATATTATAAAGGAATATACATAAATTCAATAAGAAAAAAGGAATATAAAAATGTAGAACACTGATGGATAAAGATGGAACTTGTGATAAGTAACTCATTTTCTGGGGCAATATTACAATATCACAAGTAATATACGGTTAATTTTTGAAGTTGAAATTAGGAGTCTTGCTTTAATGCTATGTATATATATGAGGACCCCAGAAGCCAAGCCAAGGGGTATAAGTGACAAAATTGAAAAAAATGAGTTAAGTGCACAGGGTATCTGGAAATATGCTTTTTTCATTTCAGGTAAAAAAATATTGGTCATTTTCTTATTATTTGTAGAGTTATAGAGATAAACCACTTTTTTCGAAAAACAAATAATATTGATTAATTATACATTTAAAGAAAATTGTACTCTATTTTTTAAACAGTTATTGAAATGAGAGTTCAAAGATTAGAATGCAACAAGCAGATGTTTCCTATTTCAATTTAGTCAATTGTTACTGATGTTCCAATTTAACATCAATTATCTTTAAACTCAATTTACTCCAAATCGACATTTTGTCACTTGTACCCCTTGGCTTCTGAGGTCATCATATATAACTTCATTTTTATACCCAAATGCCACAGTGGCATCAGAATTTTTTTAGCAAAATTTTGCTTTTATAATGTGCATGAAGAAAAGTTTTTATTTTTAAATGATGTCATTTAATCATTTACAACGTTTAAGGGGGGTTCTTACAGGTCAGAAAAAAATTGAAAAAAGAGAAAAGTTAGGGAATTAAAAAACTTACATATAAAAACAAAACAAAAATATTTTTGAGTCTAAGGAAAATGCGTTTGTTTTGACTTTTTTCCTGAACTATGATCTTGTAGAAATTTTAATGAATGAAAAATTATGTATGTTTTCTTGGATTCATAAAAATAAATAAATAAAAAGCCCAGAAAATCCTTTAGTGGAATTATAATTTTTTCTTATTTTTCAAACACAGTACGCTTGAAGCCAACGACAATCCATTAAGCTAGCTCTGAAGTTTTGATAAACTACATTCCAAGCAATTTTTGTCACAAATACGAAAACTATTCTTCGCTTCCTTAAATCGGCGAAAACGTTTATATTCGTCAAAAACATTTTATTCGAGTAATAAAAAGATCACAGGCTGTCTAAAAAATGAATTACGTTTGATTTATGCCACGTTTTAATAGTGAAGGTTACGTTCTTTAACTATGTCTTTTTTTTTTTTTTTTTTTTTTTTTTTTTTTTTAATGACATGAAATATTTCTATTTAAAAAAAATGAAGTCTTTTATGTAGAGTTTTTTAACAACCATTGACGTGTCAAAAATTTGTCTGTGGATCTAGGAGAAAAAATACGATTGTCAGAAATTACTAAATTAGTGCCAAAAACCCATGTTCGGATGTCAGTCACCCTTTTTTTTATTTTCAGGTTATGTTAATAGTTATTTTTGTCTTTTAATTTTTTTTTCTTTTACCTAGTTTTTCTACCTCTTTTTTCCCTGTATGATGGAGAAACGATGGATTTTTTTCCCTTTTTTAATTTGTTCTATTATTTTTATTATGTAGGGAGTCTTAATAAAATAAGCCAGAAAATGAAATATTTAATTTAATAAAGATTACAAGGGAAAAAAATATTCGACTTTAAGTTGATTACCTTAAATTCTGCGAAATTCTTTATAAATTAAATTTTAAATTAAAAGTTTTTAATTTAAAAATGAAATTTAAAATCATTCTCGTGGGCAGAAATGATTATTAAGTGTATATTTTTGTACTGTATATTTTAAATTGATTATTTTAACTTTTTTCTTCTCTTTATTTTAAAGAAAATACACAAAAGTAAGTACTAGAGAAAATTTTAACAGTTGTTGCTACTAAAATTTTACAAAGTTTTTATTTATCATAATAGCATATTCGATGTTGCTGAATGTTTTCGTTTATCTTTGTTTTGGTCTTTGTGAAATTATTATTATTAAACTATTCAAATGTCTTGATCTTCTTTTTACGTAGGTAACTTCTTACTTTTTTTCCCTTTATTTTACCTATATGTTTGAGTGTCTTCCATTATTTTTTATTATCCGGTTTTCGAATTCAGTCTTTAATTTACATTAATATTTTCCAATTTTTTAATTATTTCATCCATAGTTTTAATGGAAGAGTCCCATGAAAAATCATATTTTTAGTGTGCAAGTAACCAAAATACTAAAATCCATACCTTTCCCTCCAGACACCACTTCTATATAATGGAATATCATTAAAATATATATCATATAATGGAATCATTAGAATTTTGCATAAAATTAAACTTTAATTTTATAATAATGATTCCCAACGTGTTTATGAATTCGGTTTATCAGTCCAGTTTGTTTATCTGGCATTCCGTGCTCCAGCTCACGTAAATGTTCTCGGATTACTATGTAATCTTTGTTATTCAGGATTACTATAAAATGTCCCATACATTGATAAAAAAAAAAAAGGTGTGTAGCAGTTGTAGTTCATTTACAGAGACATACAAAATATTTCTGTTACTTTATTTATCTTTAGGGGGAAATTGAAACACAATGAGATTGATATGCACCACCATGAGGAAGGGGGGGGGGGTGCGTACAACATGCGTTGTCGAAGTTGGAAGCATAGAATTTAATGGAGAATTATTAAATTTATTTTGAAAGTAGAGAAGCTTTTATAGTTCGTTTACAGGAGTGCACACAATATTCCCATTACATTATTATCAATAAGGAAAATTATTTGCTGTGCATATTAATAATGTTATAATATTTAAAATATAATGAAATTTTAAAAAATCATTGAGATGCAATATGTGTTTTCTAGGTTATGGAATGCACGCATATAACGTTTATCAGCTATCAGCCGTATGCACAAAATATTTCGCTTACAGGAACGTAGAACTGTATATCATAAATGATTGCTGGAAGTGTGTTTTCCACAGTGATATATATTTTTAAATCTATCTAATTAGTCTGTTACATGTATAAACTCTACAGATCATATTCCGAGCTGTGCAAAATTGTACTATATTGGAAAGTATTTAGTAATCTGTGCCTAATGCATGAGTTTTCGTCTTTATGGATTCAAAGAATACGCATTATGCAACTACGATGCCGTTAGCTCATGTATCTTATATACATTTATTATATTCCAAGTTCTATTTAATATTTTGGTAACGATCATTGATTAAAAAATGCATTCTCTTCAAAAGAATTTACCCCTCCCCCTTCGTCTACCCAGTATCTTTATATTATCACAACACTGAACAGTCAATATTCTATTTACTTCAAAATTGTTCCAAAATCGGTTAAAATCATCGTTCAATTTATAGTTTGTGATTCCTATTTATCGATCTCTTCTTTCGTAAAAATACTCAAATCAAGACGAAACTGTAAAGGCCTAAATTTTGTGTAAACCATAGAGGGGAGAGGAATCGGCCCGGTATAAAAATTGAAAGTTTGACCCGAGCCCGGCCCATAGAACAAAGAGTAATTAGCCTAGATCGAAAAAGCCAAAAGTTCAGCCCGAGACCTTATCCGTAGCGCTAATTCTAATCCTATGGGAGAAATAATTAAATATATCTCGGTTGGGGGGGGGGGGGGGCACTTCAATATTTTTAAAAGATTTTTGTAATAGATCTGAGATCGATCTGTATAAATACACAGTTTTCTATTTTTTCGATTTTTGTTTACAAATATTTTTTATGATGACACTTTCGTTTTCGAAAGTAAATGTATCCTCATTAAAAATATCTGCACACAAAATCGAGAAAGTAAAATAAGGCAGATGTAGAGATCAATCTCAGCTATCTAATGCAAAAAAAAAAAAAAAAAAAAAAAAAAAAAAAAAAAAAAAAAGCAAGATATTTTTATGAAATTCTTCTATGGTATCATTATTAGCGAGCAGGCTTTTCGAGTGTCTGAAATAGCCCTTTAATAGCAATATTCTGTATATAACAGATCACCCTAATCTAATGTCGCTCATGATCATATAAATTATTTCGTAAAAACTTAATTCTATTTAAAATTATTCAAAGAAGTTTTATTAAAATAAATATACAGTACAACTAAAATATCAAAACCGAGTATTTTCGAGCATCATCTTGGATAAAATCGTACAAAAAAAAAAAAAAAAAAAAAAAAAAAAAAAAAAAATCAGAGGTCGAATTTATTTATTTATACTTGAGACGCTGTTCCAAAATAGAATCCAAAAATGTGGGAACGCTATGTGTTGTGTGGACTGTTCCAAAAATTCGAAATGAAATTTTGGAAAAATCAAATTAACACAGACTTCCCCCATTTTTGATTTGATTAATTTTGGAACAGGGGAATTTTGAAACAGTCCAAACAACATAGTCTTCTCAAAAATTTTTTAATTTGAATTTTAGAATAGACCATCAAGTATTAAAAAAAATAAACAAACAAATAAATAAACGTGATTTTTGTTCTTTAACGATTTCAACCCAGATATACACGTCAGATGCTCAAAACTTAGTTTTGATATTTTAGTTGTATAATATGTATGTTAATAAAAAACCTTTAAATTATTTTAAAATGATTTTTTTTTTTTTTTTTTTTTTTACGAAATAATTTATATGGATTGTCAGAATAAAACAAATTAAATATCCAAGAAATTCGATATAGTTTGTTATTTTCACTCAGTATCTCATGGTGTATAATCAACAATTACCTCGTTTCATTTTATATGTTTCTTTTTATTATTATTTTTATTTCTTTTTCGTCTGTTCGTTTTTTGTTGATGTTGGATTATTATACATAAATTAAATTTTTACTTTGTGTTTTTAAAGTAAATTTGATATATTTGTTAACTTCATCAATGTTTGCATTTTAATTAAATTTTCTGTAACGAGAACGCAATGTCTGTCTTGCGTTCATTCTGATAATGCTTTCGGAAATTCATTGGATGTGGCAAGATATCCTCTCTGGATAAAGGTGCCCTTTTCACTCTCATTCTGGATCTGCATTGTGCGGAATTAAGACTTATGTAAATTTATAATTCCTTCATTATAAGACGGAAAAATCTCTCGATACCGACTAGTTGCCAATTTCAAGTGTACTGCCGCATATGTAAGATGTTCTGAGAAAAAAATTAGAAAATGAAGATATATACTTTGTAAATATCTTCATTTTAAAGTAAAGAATAATTTATATTTCCAATTTAGTATTATAATTGCATTATTTAAAATTGTTAATTTACCAATAATAATGTATTTTTTTTTTTTTAATTTCATTACTAAAATTTCAAATTAATTACTTTCAAATGAAGTATAAGATGCATCCGTTTTACATCATTATCAATATTTTTGGATCTCTTGAACTAGTTTTGCTAAAATCTTGAGCGCAGTGGATGCAAGTCAAAAAATAATTTTAAAATTTTTATCAAATTAAACAAAATTAAGTTAAAGTATAACTTACTCTTCAAATTTAGTATTATAATTATTCATTATTTAAAGTTGGTACTATTTCAATAAAAGAATGATTTTTTTAAATTTTAAAATTAAAGTTTTAGATAAGTAAATACATTGCTTTCAAATGAAGTATAACTTCAAGATACATTTGTTTTATGTCATTATCTTTTTTTTTTTTTGGGGGGGGGGGGGGGCTTTTGAACCAATAGTTTTGCTACAATCTTGCGTGCAGTAGATGCAAGTCAAAAAACATTTTTTTTAAATAAAAATTAAACATTAAGAAAATAAAATTTTAATGTAGAATATTAGAAAAATAATTTTAAATAGAAGAAATATTGTCCATATTAAAAATTTTATGCATATACGTCTTATAGGGTATGAGAAAAAAAATGTTAGATATTGCTAAATTGCGCCACCAGGTAAAAAAATAAAACTCCTGATACCCCTTAAATAGTTTTTTACTTCTGTGCATCCTAAAGAGCAAATATTTTTCGTTGTTCAAAAATCTTTCAGCTGAATAATAATAATAATAATAATAACAATAATGAAAAAAAATTGTTAACAGTGCCGGTGATTTCACCAAACATCTGATATTTTAAAGCTTTGTGTTTGAAATTTAATCATTTCCGTGCAATTAAAGATTTAACTGGATTTATTGGATTTTCCTCTCTCTCAAAATAAGTTTTAATCAGGGCTGCGGAGTCAGTGGGAAAAATGGCCGACTCCAACTCCGACTCCGACTCCAGAATTTTTAACGACTTCGACTCCGACTCCTGGCTTCCTAGCTAGCTAATATACTAATGTTGATGCTGGTTAAAGTTATGAGGGAACGAAAGAAAAATAAGGACTAAAGTCATTATTTCGGTATTTAGTTCTTAGAGCTCTGGAAAAAAAATATTTTCCTTTTTACAAATTCTTTAATTTTACGTACCACAAACCTGAAAAATTAAATTACCGAAATCTAAAAGAGATAACAAAACGGATATTTTACTATTTCGGATCCGTAGCCTCGAAAAGGGGGAAATCTGTACAATTTTTACGTTAACTAGTGCTCTCCAGAGCAGAAAAATTTCAATGGAAAGGAAAAAAATAATAGTCAGATGTGTTAATCTTAGAACTTTCTTCTATATCACACATGTTAATATTTCCTGAAAAATGCAGCATAGCAGCGCCACCTCTTATGTGATTTACACCAAAATCTAGTCAACAAGTTATATCAACTTCTAACTGAATTTGAAGTTTGGTGAAAATCAGTACATTAATTTCTGAGATACAGCTATTGCTGAAATTTTAAAATTCTGCATAACAGCGCTACATGTTGAGTGATGTACATCAAAAACGAATCAGGATCAATTTCTATCAGATACTAACTGAATCTAAAGTTTAATGAACATCCATGCATTAGTGATTGAGCCAGAGCTATTTCAAAATCGTAAAAAAATCAGCATATCAGCGCTACCTGTAGGGCGATTTACACCAAACACTAAACCATACTAATCTAGATTACAAACTAATTAAATATAAAGTTTGGTGAAAATTCGAGCATTTGTTTTTGAGATAGCGCTGTTGCAAAATCATAAACAATGCAGTATAGCAGCGCCACCTATTGAGCAATTTGCACCAAAAAATTTGCAGCACCTAATTATATCAAGGACTAACTGAATCTAAAGTTTTATAAAAATCCATGCATTAATTTTTAAGATATAGCTACTGTGGAAATTGTGAATGATGCAGCATAGCAAAGCCACCTGTCGAATGATATACACCAAAAATTAATCAGATCCAGTTTCTATCAAGATCTAACAAAATCTAAAGTTTTGTGAAATTCCATAAATTAGTTCTTGAGATAGAGCGCTCCGAAATTTTTGTCGCATGCAGACTCATGAAGTGACAGACACTGACAGACATGTTCGAAAAACTATCAAATCATGTTCAGTTCAGGATCTTCTATAACGTATAAATCCATCGAAGGCCGGAAATCGAAATTTTTCAAGAATCCAATACTTTATTCTTGTAAAGATAGAAGAAAATAAAATTGAAGATGAAAATTTTACTAGTTCGCAAATAATCTGTGATCTACTAGAACTTTTAATAAAAAACGGCTTTCATCTCCTGTGTACGCTGGACAGTTTATTGGGATTCTTTAACTTGGGTAGTCCGATATAATCCAAAAATAACGATAAGAATTCCTTCTATGGATTTAAAATTACATTTTATTGGTTTAATTTCACTTCAAACTGTCTAAGAAAAAAGGCGGAGTCGGAGTCGGGTTGTTTTTTACGACTCCGACTCAGACTCCATGACTCCGACTCCGCAGCCCTGGTTTTAATGCAGATTTTTAATTTAATGATAAGTACTATAACTTACTAATAATATGACTACTAAGTGCTTAGCTTAAATGGAGCTTTTAATATGAAGGCGCAGAATATGAAATAAGCAAAGCAAGTAACAATGTAAAAGCGTTTCATGGTTATAAATCTAGGAAATGTTCTCAAATATAGAAATTAGAGAGATTTTTAGAGAATTTTGAAATTATGTTTACAGTAACTCTGTATTATTTGAAATGTCACAATGTCGAGAATACAAGATTCCTCTTTTGAACTCTTCACAGTCGCTATTAATTATTAATTAAAATATTATTATTCTCCATAAAGAGAATAAGTTCTTTGAATACCCGGTATCTTCTCTGAAAAAAAAAAAAAAAAAAAAAAAGAAAAGATTTTTTTTTTCTTTGTAGGAATTTTTTACTTAGGGATAAGGGGGAAAAAAAGAAAGGAAACGAAAAGTACGTAAAATAAGTAAGTTAAAGCAATGTTCAGTTTTTTGCCAAAGTGCCTGCAGCATTTAATACACTACTTTACACCCATTCCACTCCCACTCCCTCTCGATCTTACCTCATTATCATAAAAAAATAGGCATCGTACCAATGTCGATGATACATTTTATAGGAAGCACAACAGACTTGTCCAGTTCACACTACCCTTCATTTAAATATCCTTTGTATGGGCCTGAGGTTTATATAGATTTACAATAATTGCTTTGTGATTGGATATCGAAGAGTCTTTAGATTCGAGCGGGATAGAGAAGCCTTTGTTGTCAGCATAATATCTCAAATTGCTGTTTCGCATTTTAGTTAAACTAGCAGCTAATTGTATTAGAAATTGGGAAGTATAATGAATTTAAAAAAAGAACGGTTGGGTGAATAAAGGGTGTATTGATACCAAAATTTGATATAATCGTTTACATCTTCAAAGAATTGTAATAGATATACAAGAAATATTTTTTTGCAAAAAAAGGCTAATGTCCATAATTTCGGTTTCGATAATTGGAAATATTGGTTGGTTCTAACTCCAATTATTAGATAATTAATTTTAAGTTTGATGACTTGTACGTTTGCTGTATGAGTAAGTATGCAATCCCGAACATGTGCTCTGCAAGAATATCAGATATATACAATTTCAAGTTATTCATATTCAGCTACACCTAGAAAATTATCCATAGGCAGGATGCTATTTATTGTTTCTTGGTTGGTGGCTAGAAAGTTCCACAATAATATGTTTTAATCAAACCACGATTAATTGGGGTATAGACTTTTGAAAGTGAATCATACATGGTGTTTGCTTTGAGTATAGAATCGATTTTATCATATCCCTTATTTTTCTAATTGGACAAACTGTGATACTTAGTTTTTAGGATCTAAAAAAAGCTTTAATAATGAGCATTGCATTAAAAAAAAATCAATTCTAGGCTAACGTAGCATGCTTAAAATATTCCCGGAGACAACGCAATAATTCCTATGTAAAATTTTAGAAATTGGACCAAAATTTCCCAGAAAAATGCATTGAATGTACAATTAAAAAAAAAAGGGGGTAAATAACATACTTTATTGTACACTATATGAAAATAATTAATAAAAATATTTGAAAATATCTATACCTCGTAGTACAAAATAATTTATTTTTAGAACGCATAAAATATGATTTAATTTAAGATGATCGAGCTTCCTTTCTGCCCTATGAAGAGAGAGGAAATGTATTTTTTAAGATAATAAATAAATAAATGATGACATAGTTACAAGAAAAATATTGTAAAATCAATCTTTTTAATAAGGAGAAATAAGGGTATGAATTCATGACTGATTCATTTGTTTGTATCTAAAAATCTCCTTAGTTAAATATCAATTATACGTACATAAAAGACAAATCTATTTAGTTAAATTGTATTCTAATTATCAAACATTGTTTTCCCACGTCGTTACAAACGCAGCCAAGTTAGTTGATCTATAATTGCATGCTGTTTGGACATTAAAAAAGAAATTAATCTTTCTCTGGAAATAAAGGAGGAGAGCGGCGAGTGCCGTATCAAGTTGCTGCTGTGTGGCTATCTAGTTTCTGACGACAAGCAGCCGTTTCTCGTAAAGCTATGAACAATCATTTTTCTCTCGTCACTTTCTGATGACTGCGCTCTTACAAAACTTTGCATTTCAAATCCCGTTATTTTTAGAACATCATACCAAGGGCACGGAAGAAATAGTTCTTTCTTTCCTCACTTGAGACTTGCAAACTTTTATTTAACCCTTTAGGGATCTGAAATGTTTTCAATTTTTAGAAAAAATTGTGAATTTTACGTCAATACCATTAATAGTAGCTATCCAAATAGATTAATTAGTATTTAACGAATATTTCATCGTCTGAAAAATAACGGATGTTTTTTCCCGTATTATTTAATTAATATTCATATGACAATAGGTTAAGGAAGAATTTAACTTATTTTACAAGGATTTAACTTATATTACAACTTTCTAATACTTCTTGCGCTTTATTACACATGACTCTTTCCGGAAAGTAACTTTTATTTTAAATTTAAACAGTGAAATATATGTTTAAAATAAAAGAACGACTTAAAGAGAATTAAACAAATGATTAATTCTATCAATATTAAGACATGCTTAAAAATAAATAAAGTTATACAGTAAATGCATCGACATATACTAACATTACTACATATAAATAGTAGCAAAAGTATTTCTTAAAACAAAATAATACACTATTAACCCTTTCGAGTCTGAATTTGTTTTCAATTTTTAGAAAAAATAACTTTTTTGTGTCAATAACATTAACACTAGCTATCGGAATAGATTAATTAGTATTTAACAAATATTTCATCGTCTGAAAGATAACTAATGTTGTTGTTTAGCGTATTATTCAATTAATGTTCATATGACAATAGATTAAGGAAGAATTTTTGGAGATGTTTAGAAAATATTGTATTACAATAAGATTTAACTTATATTACAATTTTCCAATACTTTTTAGGCTTTATTACAGATGACTCTTTCCGGAAAGTAACTTTTATTTTAAATTTAAAGAGTTAAATATATGTTTAAAATAAAAGAATCGCGAACTGCTTAAAGATAATTAAACAAATGATTAATATTATTATTATTAAGAAATGCCTAAAAATAAAGGAAATTATACAGTAAATGCATAAACCTGTACTAACATTACTAGATATAAATATTAGTAAAAGTATTTCTTAAAACAGTATAATGCCCTATTAAAAGACATGTAATATTAATAGTACACCAGACCTGAAAGATTTATTAGAGAAGTTGAGATTTTCTTAAGATAAAATACGAAAATGAAAATGAAAATGAATTTTAATGGGGGAAAAAATCTTCTAAAATTATGAATGAAATTATGCTGTTTTGAAGATATTTCCGTTAATTACAATTATTATTAGCTACCAAGTCCTATTTCTTTCACTTTTCTATTAAAGACTAATTGCTATTTTTATAGCCCATACATCGTTTTTCAATATTGCATAATTTCAGTTTTAATATCACCGCGAATAGTGAAACAATGTACTTACGAATGAAATTTATTTGAAAATTGTGCTCAGTTTAGTTGGGTTTTTTATATAATTTTCTAGCATATATATATATATATTATTATTTTCAAATGTGTATCAACAGTGATTATTTGTTGGCTACGCAGTCCTGTAAAGCAACTCAGTGCCAAAATGATTATAATTGACAAATTAACAGATTGAAAATTCAATAAATAAATAAATAACCGTTAAAAATTCGCACTTTGGCGCTAAACAAAAATCAGTTAATGAAAAAATAGATTTTCATTTTATGTTAAACATATTTATAACTAAATTGATTAATATCAAGTAAAATTAAGTTGTTAAGGGAACTCTTCACTCACTTGAAAACACCCGCTCCGTATTGTTGAATTTATGGGCAAGTTGTTTTTGAATTTATCGTCTGAATTTGAATATTTTTAAACGATTTTTTTTTTCATAGGATAGATGCAGTCGATCTTTAATATGGTTATTTTTTACTTAAAAAAAATTGTATCAGTTTATTATTATTATTATTATTATTATTAAGCTATTTTAAATTTTCAGAGCCAATTTTAAAAGTGAAAGTAACCTTATTTAAAAAAAAAAAAAAAAAAAAAAAAAAAAAAAAAAAAAAAAAATCTGCAACCAAAATTGGAAAAGTAAAAATTAATCATATTAACCTTCAATTAGAGGGGCTGGCGTTTAGAGTATGCCACGTATTTATTTTGGCTGTAGATAACAGATTTAGAGAATTTTGAAAAAAACATATATATATATATTTGTTTTTTATTTATTTTTTTCCTTAATTTATTTTTAATATGATTCCTGATTAGATTAATAATATACACTATACTTATCTAAAAATCTGAAGCAGAGTATTGGAAAATGATCTGGTGTGTCCATATGCCGCCCCTCCAACTAAGGGTTAAAAATTGACCTCAGCTATATTATTTTTAAAAATTCGTTTAAAAATATTCAAATTTAAACGAGAAATTCGAAAACAACCTGTTCATAGATTTAATATTACACAGCAGGTGTTTTCAATTGAGTGATGAGTCCCAATTTTGATTTCTTAATTTCTAATTGTACAATTATTTTTTTAATTTTAAATTTGTCACTGCGAAATTCATAATTCGCTTCGGATTCAACTACACTAAAAATTAGTTGAAACCTTTTTTTTTTTTTTTTTTTTTTTTTTTTTTTTGAGTTCGACGATTTGAAATCCGTGGCAGAAAAATTTTGTACCACCAGAATCAGAGTCCGATAGCAAATATACATACTAGAAAATTGTTGATCTCATTTTAAATTGATTTCATGATTAATGTTCTCTTTTGAAAATATCTTACATAGAGCTAAGTATTAATCTAAACTAATTGCTTGTGAAAGCATTTCGCTATTTTCACGTCCGAAATCTGTATAAAGAAGCAAACTTGTTTTTTATACTCAAGTGCTCGCAGAAATTTGCTAAAGTCGTGATTCTTATTCTTTCAAAATATCTTTATACAATTGAACCAGAAAGAGATGAATTCTGTTTTCCAGTAATTCTGAAAAAGGACCTCAAACAAATGCAAAGATAGACAAGAAATATCGCATGGCTTCTTTGTTACTAATACTGACCGTGCCAAGACTTTAGAATTGGATAGAATATTTTTCCTTCTATCGCATAGAAAACAATACAATTCCTTTTCAAACTGATTTTCAAAGAATTCTAAAACACTTAAAGGGCTATTTCAGTCACGCGAAAAGACCTGTTCACTGATACTAATCCTATTGATGAAATTTATAAAGTTATATCGTTTGCATTTCAATATATATGTATACATTTTTTTTTTTTTTTTTTCATTGGATGGCTGAGATCGGTCTGCCAACAGCCATTTATATTTTTGGTTTTGTTTGCAGATTTTTTATTATGGAAATGCTTTCACTTTCGAAACCGGTTCAAAAAATGAAAGTGTCCTAGTTAAAAATACCTGAAAACAAAATCGAAAAAAAAAAAAAAAAAAAAAAAAAAAAAAAAACGGCAGATGTACAGATCGATATCAATTACCTAATGCCTCTCCCCCCTCCCCCCATCTTAAGAAATACTTATATCTTAAGAATAATAACTATACTATATAAATACTGATATCTTAAGAAATACTGAAATGCAAACGACGTATGTTTTAAAAAATTTCTTATTGGATTAACTTTAGCGAATTTGGGTTTTCGCCACACTGAAGTAACCTCTTAACAAGTTTAGAATATATTCTTATTTCATATAGGAAGGTTCCCCTCCCTTTTTCAAATTGTGAATAAATAAAATTTTTGCTCTGGGACCGAGTCTGAAGACTGATATAAAAAAAAATGATCAAGAGACCGTTTTAGGCCCGGGATTAGCACATCTCATCTGTAGGTTTTTTTCCCCCCATTCTGCGCCATTTTTAAATCTATTATTTTCATGTTTATGAAAATGAAAACAATTTTCCAAGTTCGTTTATGAAGATGTTTAAATTAAATTGCGTTTTGATTAACTTACTTTTATTGGTGTAACTTAATGAATGTAATCAGTCTGAATAAGAATGCCTAAAACTTTTTATGGGCGTATATCTCTAAACTATTTCGTAACGATAGCTGACAAATCTCGCAAAAATTCATTTTGTTTTACCCTTAATGATTTTCTCCCATTTCTGATCAAAATTATTCTTGCTAACTCAGTAATTTGCCTCTGGCAATCTCTGCTATTACAAACAGCTTTGCATCACATCGGCCGGAGTCGAAATCTCTCTCGGATGTTCGAACCTCATTTCTATCCCCGGGCTGTAAACCAGATTGTGTTCGCGAATGGTCGCTAAACCTATTATTAAAAATTGAGCTCCCTTTTCTGGTTCCGGTTTGCGGAAATTGCATCCAAGGGGTTCCATCTACATTTTATATCCCTGCAGTAAAAGTGAATAACTACCCCACTACAATAAAAAATGGAGTCTCCGAAAGTGAAAGCTTCGGTTTCTCTATTATAGCTCTGTAAAGCTCTGGAAGAGACGGGATAAATGAGAGGGCAGGATCACTCTTTATAAAGAGGGTGGGGGCCGATGTGCAGCCTACGCAGACGATTAACTGTTTTTATAGCATTTATTTCGATTGGATATTGAGCGGCGTTGCCAGATCAGTTTACTAAAACTGGATTTTAAAATATAAAAAAGCTAACTATTTGTAAAGTACAAAACTGAATTATTCCTTTTTAAGGCAATTCGCAAATCCAAAGAAGCTACTTTCTGACACATTTCTGAATTCATTTTTCTTTGGAAAAACAAAGAAATTGGCAGATGATCTTATACAAAAAAATTATATATCGAATAGTATTTTCCTATTTTTTAGTAAAGACAGAAGACCTTTCGGAAAATACTCTGAAACTGAACCTTTTAAACTGAATTTCTGGACGCGACAACGCATGAAAGGAGAAAAACTATCGTTACGTGACAACAATCTCTTATACTAACTCGATAAATTTATTTATGTAAAAAAAAAAAAAAAAAAAAAAAAAAAAGAAAAGAAAAGAAAAGAAATGGGAATACACCATTTGATTCAAAATACTTTAATAACCAAGCAAGCAAGTGTGATTGTTTTTACGCTTAAAAATGAGCCTGTAGATATGTCAGAAAATCTCGTTTTATTGAACAAGGGGAAAATATTTTTTTAACAACCGTCTTAAGATAAATAAAAAATTTGAAACTTTTTTTTTCTGTTTTACTTCATGTTTGAATTCCGCATTTCACCCATTCCCCCTCCCACAGGATGGAATAACTGTTCGGTGTATATATCACTATCACTAGTGATACATTGTGATCCAAGAAGTTAATCAGTTTTGCACTTTCTAGAATAGGCGTATTTCGTTACAATTAAGTATCAAATCTTTCAGGTTTTTGTTTCGCATGTTAACATGTATATATTGTAAATCAGGTTATTTATTGAGATACGTTGTCCCAACTCATTGTATCACTGCCGTGCTCTTGTTTAAAATACTTTTGAGTAATTCAAGCTATCTCGCCATAAATGATAATGTATTTCAAATTTTTAATCCGACCCTGTAGCATTCATTCCTCTCAAGGAAAAAACCGGAAGTAAGATAATACTAAGAAAAAAAGGCTCGATTTTAAAGTTTCAGGGAGACCTCGGAGGAAAATAGGTAATTTACCCCCACAACCTGAAAAAATCTTCAGTTTCTGCGATAAAAACATCCAATATGTTATTTTATTTTATTTTATTTTTTATTTATTTTTTTAAGTTAACTTAATCAAGAATTGCTATTCGTTATACTTCATCGTTGATTTTTAATACGAAAATTTGTATACTAGGAAAAAAAAAAAAAAAAAAAACTCATTTTTTTCAGTTTTTAATGATTATGAATTTGAACCTATAAAAATAGCGCATGATAAAATCATTTTCAAAAGAAAAATTGTCATGTATATGGACTTCAAATTTTTTAGCTATTTGAATTAGGTTATGTAAGCAGTATATGATAATGCATTGAAATATTTTGTGTGGGTTTGGAAAGGAAATAAAAACTATATATGATACGATGACTATTTAAACGTAAAATGGTATCGTTTATCTTAATAACACATCCAGAAAACTATATATATATGCCAGGAAAAGAGATAAAAAGAGCAAGATTACTTTCCGTATAAAGGAGAGGGACAATGTTCATCTGCCTAAAAAGACGATTAACTATTTTTATAGCATTCATTTCGATTGGATATTGATCGGTTCGATTGTCATGTATGAGCGGTTAATTTTTCACTTTCTTTTCGCCAAAATAAATTCTTTTGAAATGCAAATTATTTTCTTAAAAGCTATATTTCAGAAAAGAATGCTTTACTTTCAGATATGCTAAAAAATAATCTTAGTGGAAGTATTCTGTAACAATTCAAATACCTTGTTTTCTCTCTCTCTCTCTGTTAACTCTTAAATTTTTCTGAAAAATTCAGACTTTTTTTTTTTTTTACTTTCCAAGTTTTTGTGTAGCTTATTTTGTTTACCCGTGAAATGATGCAATAGTAATGAATTAAAAGGAATTGCATACTATGAGATTAATTTCATTTAGTGAATAGTAAATGAACGACAGTTAAAAATTTTTAGTAATGATGTCCGATTATAATTACTTATGTTTTACAAATGAAAAATATTTTAAATAAATTTAAATATGAATAGTCTAAGTCTGTTGCAAAATGCAATAGCGGTCAAAATTATGAAAACATAAAATGAATAATGCTTACTTAAAAGGCGATTAAATAATCAATTATAGATGTTAAAAGTTAATTTTATTTAAAAATCTTAGTACTTTCAAACCTTTTCCAAACAGGTTCTTCCTCAGCGAATATTTTCTTTTAATAGAAAATTTTAATATTTTTTAATCATTTTAATAATTTTTAATAATTTTAATAATTTTCTTTTAATATTTTCTTTTTTTTTTTATTTCTATTCTTTTATTTTTTTTAAATAAAATATTCTCTGAGGAAGAACCTGTTTGGAAAAGGTTTGAAAGTACTAAGATTTAAAAAAAAAATTAACTTATAACATCTATAAATGATTATTTAATCGCCTTTTAATTAAGCATTATTCATTTTATGTTAAAAGCAAGGCGAAAATTTCATTCCGTCATATATTTTATATTTATTATGAAAACATTTTACAAAAAATTAGATTTTGAATGTTTGAAAGCCCATAATGACATTTAATTTTGAAGTGAAGCCGCAAAATTGTATATCGATGAAAACATGATTTAATCTTTTTTTGATCCTCAATTTGCATATTTTGTGCCATTAATATCAAAAACAGAAAGTTTTGTTTCATCGCCTCGAATAACATAACTCTATTATTCTTCTCAGAAGTTAAGATGGTTCTTAAATACCCTGTTGTACAATGCAAAATTTCTGACACATTTTCTAATTCATTTTTAAACGTTAAAGTATAAAACTGCAGACCTGACTATTGAAATCATAATAATTACAATAGCGTTTCGCAATTTTTATAAATTGCCTGTCAAATTATAAATGATTATTGCCAAGTGACGACCTGTTGTTCTTCTTTCCAGTGTGTGACATCAGAAAATTCGGTTCAAATTTTGACGGTATTTTCTGAAAGATCTGCTTTTGCAAAAACCCGGAAAACGCTATTCTATTTAGTAGTTTCAGATTAAGAATATCTGCGAATTTCGTGCATTTCTGAACAAAAAAATAATTCATAAATATATCAAAGTACCTCCTTTATGTTTGAGAACAGCCTTAACATAGATGTAACCCAATATAATTTTTTTTAAACCTGTGTTTGATTGATATAATTTTCTAACATTTAGAACAAAGTAAAGCAGTTTACATAAAGCTGTTTTTTTCTTGAACATTGCATTGTAGTGGTATTTTTTATACATTAAAATATTTTTTTTCTGTCACTTAAACATAGGTTCCTTATACTCTTTTACCAGTTACCCAATTTCCTGTTTTTACTAGTCTTGTTTTGTGCGAGTTAGACCGATTACTCATAGAATCTCTTCTTAGCTGTAGACTTTAACACGTAACGGCATTATTGCATATGCACATTCCTTTCCTTTCTTTATATTCAACTATTTTAAAATTTAAAGGGTTCCGAGGCACATTTTAAAATAAATTTCATTTATTGAGTTCAAATTTTATATTTTTTTTTGTCATGGTTAACCATATTATTTGTAAATTCTGATTAAATTTCTCATATTTTTACTTTAAAAAATGTAAATTTTAAAATTTATTAAAATTGGGGGTTTTTAAATCGTTATAACTTGAACTATTATATGTAGAATTTCAATTTTCTTTCATTTAAATAAACAGAAATATATGTTTTTAATTTTTATTCAGCATTTAAAAAAATATTGACTTAAATAAAAATAAAAAATATTTAAAGTAAAAATTTTTTAAAAGGTGATGTAATATATAAAAAAAATATTTTCAAAAGTAAGTTTTTTTTTCAGATTTGTTGAATTAAAATTAAAGTAAAAGAATTGAAAAAGAAATGCTCAAAGTTTGAGACCATTTATTTTAAATAGTTCTTTGCTTATAATAATTTAAATACGAGAAATGGCTAACCCGCCATAAAGAAAAGCGCATTCACAAGAAGTCATTTCCATGACAGCCATTGCTTGAAAGTTAGATTTTAGAAGCAAACCAGAACGAAAAATTTTATATTTCCTGTTCCAATTAAGATAGAAATATGGTTTAGACGTCATTTTAAAGGAGAAGGAATTTTTTACATGTTTTAAGAAATTTTGAAGATTTTTATGTCTTGGACCTCCTTTAGACGTTTTTAAGATGTAATACTTTATTAGCTCAATTATTAAAAGGGCATATAAAATTTTACTCTTTTTTGATAGGTATAATAAAACATTCTAATTAAAACTGTCCTATCAATATCAGCAGACGACATCAATAGACAGTTGAGATATTACCATAGGCTTGAATAAATTATTGTCAAACAAAATGAAGTCCTTCTCTCACCTTAAACATTCGTGTACACTGGCTAAATTCACGGGGTAGAAAAATACTTCAAATAAACCTAGCAATGTTTTACTGTTTTTTTCTAATTTTTGGTTATAACTTTTGATAAAATGCAATTTTAATATAATTGGATAAAGTGCAATTTTAATATTATTGAATAAAATGTATTATATGATATTCTTGATTAAATTATCTTTCAACCTATGTATGATTTTACTTTATTAAAACAAAATGTAGTGTTAGGAGCCATAAGACTTTAAAAAAGCGAATTTTCTAAAACGTTTCCTTACTTTTGGCCACATTATCTCACTTTTCATCAATCCATCAACCTTCCTTCAATCCATCAACTAAAATCTTCTACAATATTAGTCTGTTATAAGCAACAGGGAAAACCTAAATAATAGCGTATTAACTTTATATATTGTTCAAATAACAACAGATTTAAAAAGAAAAAGAAGAAAACAAAAGTAATGATCAAATCTTTGGGGAGCTCAAATGGGCCACTAACTTTTAAACCACTTTTATAAAACTGTAATCTTATATATATTTTCCTCCTCCGATTGTTTTCAACCTATTCTATGCTATAACTTTAGTTTTGTATATTTAAAAAATATGTTATTTAATGTCAACTCATTGTTGTATTTTAAATGAACAGTATAGATTTAAATAGTTTATTTTAATGTATTCTATATGTTTATAAAAATTTTGGTTCATGTTTAAAATTGATTTTTTTCTTTCTTTTAGGTAAGTACTACATGGAAAAATTTGATTCGTGTTATATGGAAATCTGACATTTTATTGTAAGTAATTTGAACAGTTATCAAAGCTGAAATTTCCAATTATGAAAATTCAAAGTGTGGAACACTGGATTTATAATTGTATTGAATGTTTTTATTTATTTGTCTTTTAATAATATAAAACTCTTTATCAGATATTTGTATTCACGAAAAATGCATATGTTATACAATAAATACATGAAAGTCCCACCGTATTTTTGAGAGGCTTTTAATTATAGTTGTAGCTAACTTCAGTGAATAGTATGGTGTAGGGCTACTATATTAATAATTCTAGAGGCTCTAGTATGGTGTAGAGTTAATATGGAATCGTTTAGAATATTCAACTGAACCACGGATTTGTTGTTGAAAAAAAGTTTAAAAAATTACCATAATATATAAATATATGTAAGCCCCGCCATGTTTTTAAGAGGTTTTAATTACATTTGTAGGAGTTTCAATGAATAATATGATGAAACGTTAGGATAAAATAGTTCAGAATGCTGTAAACTGAACCACATAATTAATGCGGGAAAAAGTGTTTAAAAATTACCATAAAATATCATATAGTGGCATAAAACACGAAATGAAATAGTTTTCTCTTAAAAGTTCTATTAAAAATTTGAAACTTGTTAAACTAACATAAACAAAAGCATAAATAGGCAAAATAAAGATTACATAATATTGTTTCAAAACTTTAAAAAAGCTCCATGCAATTCATTATTAATTTTGCAAACAAGAGTTTGCAAAATGAATAAACAAATAAAAATAAAAAGAGCAATTGCAATAATGCATGTTATGCATTATCTTTTTTGCAGATATATAGTTGTCAGTTTGTGACTATAAAATGTATCGATAGCATATGATACCTTGATTGTTTTTATTTTGTACCAAAAAGTATGCCAAATTCATACCTTGTTGTAGTGCATAGGATAGTTAGAGACGTCCAGTATTCCTTATAGCATTTCATTCTTAATGTGGCAATAATTAATTTTCAAAATTTAATAATGTTTATTCAATTTCGCTTCTATAAATCTCCCTTTTCTTATCATTTCACTGAAAGGTCCAAGAAATATTTTAATCTTTCTTTCATTAAAATAATTCTAATTTTCCTGTTATTTCTATAACCTAGTATGTGAAATTTTCTAATCGAATTACTTTTGCTTTCGGAAATGATCTATCTATAGCTGACAATCTTCAGTTATTTTTGTTTTTTTAAGTTAAATAATACCAGAAATATTGTGAAATGAGAGTTAAGGGGTAAAAACTACGTCGGAAAAAAGAAAGGGAATGTATACCAGATTGTGAATATCGTAAATTTCGCATTATGCCTGTAAGATAATATTTACCTCCATATAAATACTCTCGATAAAAAGCAAATACAGTAACTGCCTTTAAAAACGAAACCGCGAAAAAGTTCCGTTTTAGACAGGTATAATGGATGATTTTTTTTTATGTTATTTATGTGGCTATTTTTTTTTTCCCTTGTAATAGACAAGCCCTATTTTGGCAGGTTTTACTGCATCTCAGTTATTTATTTTATCCCTATAAAACTATTTTTCCTTTATGGTGATAAAAGGGTTGGAAAGCACTATCATGGCCTCTCCAATTTGAAAGTGCTTGTGACTTCGGCTTGCAGTAATTAATGTAATGCTCTTAAAAATGCTCAATTTTTAAATATGCAGTGTTCAACACGGTCGCAACTCAGCATTTACACGTTTAATGTTTTATCATTAAACTTCTGTTTTATTTTATTTTTTCTTCTATAAATGTCATAGTCCTTTTCTGATCAATAACAATATAATTCCATTTTTTAAAGCCTTAAAAGATATTGTACGAGATCTATTTCCTGCTATCTTTGTTTCTGTGGTTGTCGGGTTCGGTGCAGCCAATTAAAATTTAAAAAAAATCCGTTTTCTGCTCTGTTTGGCTCTATTTTTTTTCTTTGGTGGGAATCCGATTCAGATTCATTCTTTATTTTGATTATGGTTCTTGTGAATAAAAATCGAGACTTTTTAGAAAAATGTCTCGAATTTTGTTTTGAATCAAAAGAAGAGTATGTTTAAATGTCTTCTTTTTATTTTAAAAACGTCGATTTGTTTTATTTAAAATTAAATTCAAATTAGGCATATGATTACAGACTATTTTCTCATAATTGCATTTAAATATTGTGTTTTTGTTCTATTTCCAATTGGGTTCTTATTAATAAAAAGAATTTATCTTTTATTATTATTATTATTATTATTATTTACATATAATTAGGCCCGTACCGACACTATAGCATAGATACCGATACCATAGCACAGATGCAAACATCTATTAATTATTCTGGAATCGGATCAATGACAAATGTAATGTGTTGTCAATTGAAAATTTCATTTAATGAAAGTTTTTGAAATAATTTCTAAAAAGTTCTTCTCGAAAAGAGACATATTTCCTTATACTTACCGGTTTTATATATTCGTCTTGGGTCAAACTCCTGAATAATAAAAAGACGTTGACATATGAGCTGTGGTCTGCGGTATGCTTTTTTATGTCATATAATCTCAGGGATTCTCAAACTTTCAGACTGACGTATCACTAAATAGAAATTCACACTTCCGCGTACCAGCAAGTAACATATTAAAAGCTAATACAAAAAAATCTGTGTAAACGGTAATGTCAACATTTTCCCAGTCTTTTGTACTTCCATCTGAGCAGATAGTACTGCATCTAATTGCATGATTATATTATTAAATTTGTACTTAGTTATTCAACTCAATATCTACTCATGGAGCATTAATTCCATATTTTAGAAAATTCTAATTGAAATTACATTAAAATAAGATAAAGCAAAACGCTGTCAAAGCATTAATATCAAAGAGCAAATGCTTCGTAGCCAATAAGCAAACCAATTTTATTTCATAAGCTGCATTTTTTTTGCTCTCGTACCAGTATCGGGCTTTTGCAAACCAGTAAACAGAGCTCCACGTACTAGTACTGGTACGCGTACTATAGTTTGAGAATCCCTGATCTAGAGGGAGGAATGATGGATAACATAGAACACCCAATAATTTGGAAGATAGGATAGACTCCATAGTACTTAATAAGAAATCATATTCTAAAAAATATAATACTAAAACTTTACTGAAAAGAGATGAAGAAATGCTTAGTTTTGCATTAATAAAATAGGGTAACTTTATTTTGACACTGCTGTCTCGTGCTTAGAACTATTAAGCAAAAAGATGCCTCTCTTTGAAGATGCTATTATACTTGCATTTGCTCGATTCAAAGTAGAAACACATCATACAAGAATGAATGAATTAAAATAGTCATTTTCATACGTGAAGTTGCCAGAAAAGTTCATTAATCTTTCAAGTAATTTGTACTGTTTTCACGTTTATATAAATGGATTCGAGGTTGCGAATTTAGAATTTCGGCTTTTTAATGGGAAATTTTATCGTATTTCTTCTGTTTGTTTCCGTGGTGCCTAATTAATTGGATCTAGAAAAGTAAATATTCAATCAAATGTTTAGCTATACTTTCGGAATTGCAGTTTTTAAATAAATAAAACTTTTTCGGAGTTTGCAGGTTTTTTTTTTTTTTTTTTTTTTTTTTTTTTTTTTTTTTTTTTTTACATTTGAAATTTTACTGAAAATGCATTTATTAATCTTAAATTACTTCGTTATTTACTTCGAATTTCCGATTTTTCAAATATGCTTTAAATTTATATATGAAGTATAAGATTTTTCTAAATATGAATCTTTGTTATTTAAAGTTTCTTTGATTTTGTATTTTAAAGGGAAAAAAAATAAACTCTTTGTATATCATCTTTCCTGTTGTGTAGTTTATTAAAAGATATATTTAACATAGTTTTATTTTTTGTAAAATATAAAAAATAATAATAATTTTCATAATTATCATTTTGTAAAAAAGCTGTTAAAAGTTTAGGCTGCTTAAGAGGTTACTTTCACTCAACCGAAAACATCCCCTTGCTAATATTAATTCCATTGAAGAAATTATTTTAAATATCTGGTTTGCATTTTAATAATTTTAAATGATGATGACTGAGTCTATACCTAAGGTATCCAATGGAGAAAAAAAAAAAAAAAAAACATTCACAAACGTAATCATTTATAAATGCAAACAAAATTGATAAGAATCACAAGGTTAACATTGACAAACATTTTTTTTTTTTTTTTTTTTTTTTTTTTTTTTTTTTACAACATTTTAAAATTTACGGTAAGAGCTAGTTTTAAGATAAAAAGTTATTTCCTTTTATTAGTTATATCTAATGCTAACAGAATAACAACTGTTAATAATATTTGAAATTTTTTTAAGGAGGAATAAACTTAAAACACGGTTTGAAGAAAAAAGAAACAGCAGGTCTAATTTTATGTACTTTAAATTAAATTCTTTTTAATGTTATTAATAATACGTATTTTGTTGTCATTCTACATAACTAACTCCTATGCATCTTCAAGTTTTTTTATAGAAATAATAGCCAGTAAAAAAATGTTCAGAATCATCTTTTCACACGCCCTGTTTTGGACACAGATTAGAATATTCTTTCATATTCCATTGAAATATTCTATCGCGGTTACTTTTTTAATGATAAAATTTTGCACGTTCAAGCTCAGAAACGTTACTTAATGCTTTCTCTTTGGCACGTTTTCCTCAGCATTTTTGTTTTCTTAGAAAAATAATAGATTTTTTTTTTCTTTTGCGTGTGTCTGTGAATAAAGTCTTTGATGCTACGAAATAAATGTCCCCAGTTTTGTTACTTTTGATGTAATAGCAAGTTTAATTTTTTTAATTTTTCATTTTGTTCTGTTTTCTGTAATTACACACATAGACTCACCTATAACTGTTCTTTTTCAATCTGTTGATTCGCTAAAAATTCGTTCTTACGGGATTAGAAAATCTTGAAAATAGGGAATTAACAGATTCAGATTCAGCGAGGTGGGGAGGCCTACTAATTAGTTTGAGCTCAATCAGCAACACCCAACAATGTTTATTTAAAATAAATAAATAAACAAAATAATGGTAGGTGACCGAAAGTAATTGAGATAATGAAATATGTATAGGTAACAATAGTAAAATAGACGAATCGAGTGCTTTACAGACGTATGACACACACATATATATATATATATATTAACAATAATACTAATTTTCTGACTGTTTTAAAGTAAAAGTTTGTTTGATTAGCTCTATAGCTGATCATCTTCATTATCATACAATAGGTCCCGTGGAGGCATTTGGAAAAGTGCTTGATTGTTTTCAATCAGTGTTATGTAGTTTTTAATTTTTTGTAATATGTTGTTTTCTGATTATTTTGAACCATGAAGAGAGACTTATCGTTCTGGAAATTCTGAGAAAAGGAATTAACATCGGAAAAATGAGAAGTACGCAAAAAGTCATAGAAAAGTCAGGGGAAATTGCATTTTCTGTGCATTATTATGTGTCAAAGGCTCTAAGTTCAGATGTCCGTCTGCAAAAAAGTTCCAATTTTTGACTTGGAAGTAGAATTTTTGTTAAATTCATATTTTTTCAAAATAAAGATTTTTAGCTATACTGATTTGTTGAAATATCATGAATGTTTTCTTTAAAAAATAAAATTAGGAAGCATAAACAAAAAAGTATCAGAAAAAAGAAAACTTGTAACTGAAACTAAAATGTTAAAACACAAGAAAGAAAAAAAATTAAACTTATAGAACAAACTGTTTCGTAAAGAATATAAATAAATGATATGATAGCAGAATAACTGTCTAAAAAATAAATATTTAATGTGTAAATTCAATTATATGATTAAAAAGTTACTTTGAATTCATCTGACTTCTATTTCAGTTTATTATTATTATTATTATTATTATTATTATTATTATTATTATTATTATTATTATTATTATTATTATTATTATTATTTTATCAAATGATGTAAATTTTTATTTCAATTTTACAGGTTATTTTTATTTTCAAAAGTCACTTTACATTTCATTCTTTCTAGCGTGTCAGTGTATTTTCTTTTGCTGTATAACTTCAATCATTAAGATCTAGAATTGTAATTAATATTTTTAAAAATGTCGGGAATTGTAAGAAATATTGTCTGGAAAACCTGAAAAAATTAAGGAATTCCGTTAGTCAAACAAGAGTATGAACCCTGAATGTGTTCCACTGGTACACGCATGATAGTTTAGGTATAATGCGATATAATTTTATAAATGCGATACACCAATGTTAACCCCTACCTGACGGGCGCCTTTTACGAAATTTTTAATGTAACGTCATTGGTTTTTAAAAACAGAAATTTGTGCTTTATTCAATCGAGAAAATGCTCCAATTAAATAAGCCAAATTTACAGTATAATTTTACTGGTGGGAAAACAAGGATTCTCAAGCCTTTCCACACCACGTATATGTGTCGTTCGTCCGCAAGAGGTTAAGATGCTAGCCAATGACCCTTTTAATGTAAAAAGAAAATAAAAATGAATTTCCACTTTAGATAATGTCATTCCATGTCAAATCAAACAAAAAAAATCCAATATTCAACCTGACCATTTCCGATTTCAATGAAACTGCTAGGGATCATTCTCTATGATGATATAAATTAGAGCATATTTTTATTTTTTGTTTATCACTTTAAAGTTTTATACAATTAATTATTTAAATTTTGAAAAATTAAAGGTACTGCATCCTATGTGATATCACATAGGATGCAGTACCTTTAAGATTATTGGTCAGTACGAACCCCCACCCCCCCTCGCTAATGTTAAATTTATGGACATGTAATGCAATCGTATTTCTGAAATATATCCCTAGGAGATTCATGTTTCTAATTTCTTTTTTCTATGCACTGTTCTTAAAAGATGTCTTTTTTTTTTTTTTTTTTTTTTTTTTTTTTCATTCGTCAAAATATTTCTAAAATATAGAGTTAGTTTATAATTTTGTTTGTTAAAATCTTAGTAACTATGTAAGATTTTAACACATACACACACACAAATGATATATTTCGATTTTAGAACTGCCTTAATTTTGAACTATCTAAAGAAAAAAAAAGACATTTCATGAATTGTTTAATTTAACTGTTTTTCTTTTCTTTCTTTGTTCATTCAGAAAAATTCATTATTTTGTAATCTGAATTGGATCAAATATGAAACTTCGATGTATAAATGAATTAAAAGTATTTTTTCTGTTTGTTCAAAGTAATATATTTCAATTTTAGAAATTCCTTTATTTTTATATACCTGAAGAAAGAAATACTTCATAAATTGTTTAATTTAAATTTTTTCTTTTTTCTTTTCTTTTCCCCCCTTTAAACATCTATTTTGACGATTAGTGTATCTTCATGTATAACACCGAAAGTTAATCTTATTATACGGAGATTACATCTGCCTGTGATTTACTATTTACTTAAAGCAATTGGCAGGCATTTGAACAAATTTTCTTGCTTGTTCCGAATTAAAAAAACGAACTTCTTGAGCTCAATCACGCCACCGCCACACATACGCCATCACTGAAAGGACCACCCTCTCGTGTTCCAATCATAAAAATAAAAAAAAGGACTGCTGGGTTATGCCACGCGTTCATCATTTCAGAACTAATAGGCATCGGTGCGTGTTTATGACCCTCGCGTTGGATTTATGCGAATGTAATAGATGTAGCTTTTCTTTTTTATGTTGCAGGTGATAGTATTTTGAAAAACGTAATGCAAGAGTGAACATCCTTTCATTAATTTTCCCCATTAGTTGTATGTTCTTTGTTTTCTGAATTCGTGTTTCTCATTTTACCCATTCATAAGGATCCATTTCAATATATAAGCTATTTCAAATGGCTATGCAATGATATAAAAACAAATTTACTTGTGTTAAATTATATAGTATATCGTTATTTTAATCATATCATAAGTCTTTTCTTTAGTATGAAATCTATTTTGTGTAATAATTGCGATTGTGACAGACAAATTATAATCGCAGCGACATAGATTTTTTTTTCTCCACGTGCTTGTTCCTGTAAAACAAATCAAAATGATACACGCCCCCCCCAAATAAATAAATAAATAAATAAAATTATAAATTCTGTCTGAAAATTTCAAATAAATATTTTGACTAGTTTTCTTAATTTAAGAAAATTGTCACCATTTTTATTATGATAAACCACTTGTTGCCGTAGTTTAAAACATTAAATTCCCGGGAAGATATTAAAAAAAAAAAAAAAAAAAAAAAAAAAAAAATAACGAATGCATTAGTCATACGCGCATAGGTTTAAAATTAGCGAAAGAAATTAAATATCTGACTGACCAACAGCCTTGAGCTAAAGTTGAACAATTCATTATTTTGTAATCTGAATTGGATAATATATAAAACTTCAACATATAAATTATTTGAAGATATTTTTTCTGATTATTGTTCAAAGTAATATATTTCGTTTTCAGAACTCACTTAGTTTTGAACAATTTAAAGAAAGAAAAAAATACTTCATAAATTGTTAATTTTAATTTCTTTCTTTTTTCTTTCTTTTTCTTTTCCCTTTTTCCTTTCTTTGTTTATTGTTATTATTATTTTAAACTTATATTTAAACAATTAGAATATTTTCAAGTATAACACCGAAAGTTACTCTTATTATACGGAGATTACATCTGCCTGTGATTTACTATTTACTTAAAGCAATTGGCAGACATTTTAGCAAATTTTCTTGCTTGTTCGGAATTAAAAAAACGAACATTCTGGGTGCAATCACGCCACACATACGCAGTCATTGAAAGGACCACCCTCTCCTGTTCCAATCATAAAAAAAAAAGGACTGCTGATTCACGCCACGCGTTCTAGGTATCGGTGCGTGTTTATGACCCTCGCGTTGGAGTTATGTGAATGTAATAGATGTAGTTTTCTTCTTTTTTTATATTGCAGGTGATAGTATTTTGAAAAGCGTAATGCAAGAGTGAACATCCTTTCATCAATTTTCCCTATTAGTTGTATGCTCTTTGTTTTCTGAATTCATGTGTCTCATTTTACTCATTCATAAGGATCCATTTCGATATAATCTATTTCAAATGGCTATGCAATGATATAAAAAATAAATTTACTTGTGTTAAATTACATAGTAATATCACTATTTTAATTATATCATAATTCTCTTGATTATTATAAAATCTATTTTACTATAATTGCGATTGTCAGACAAATTTCAATCGCAGTGTCATAGATTTTTTCCACGGACTCGTTCATGTAAAACAAATCAGAAAAATAACCCCTCCCCCAAATAAATAAATAAATTTATGCATTTTCAAACAAATATTTTGCCTAGTTTTCTTAGTTTAAGAAAATTGTCACCATTTTTATTATCATAAACCACTTGTTGCCATATTTTAAGATATTAATTTCCCGAGAAGATATTTTAAAAAATAACGAATGCATCAATTATACGTCCATAGGTTTAACATTAGCGAAATATATCTCACTGACCAACGGCCTTGAGCTAAAGTTGAAAAACTCATTATTTTGTAATCTGAACTGGATCATATATAAAACTTCGACAAATAAATGAATTGAAGATATATTTTATTATTATTGTTCGAAGTAATATGTTTCGTTTTCAGAACTTACTTAATTTTGAACCATTTAAAGGAAGAAAAAAATACTTCATAAATTATTGATTTTAACTTCTTTTTCCCTTTTCTTTGATTAATTTTATTATTATTGTTGTTGTTGTTATTTTTTATTTTTAACTTTTATTTAAACGATTAGAATATTTTCAGGTATAAGACCGAAAGTTATTTTGTTATGTGTAGAGACTACACCTGCCTGTGATTTTTTATTTACTTAAAGCAATTGGCTGACATTTGAACGTATTTTTATTTATTTATTTATTTATTTATTTATTTATTTATTTATTGATTGTTAATAATTTAAAAAAAAGGACTGCTTGTTCTGCCACGCGTTTATCATTTCAGAACTAATAGGTATCTGTGCGTGTTTATGACCCTCGCGTTGGATATTCACGAATGTAATAGATGTAGTTTCAGTTTTCTTCTTTTACTTACCCATCTTACGTAGTATAGGGTAAGTCTTGCAATCGTTTTGAAAAACGAAAAAAAAAAAAAAAATTGACGGATTTACACGTTTTAGATAGTGGAGATTCCGAAAAACATATTTAAAAAAAAAAAAAAAATTGCCTTCCGTCTGTCTGTTTGTCTGTCTGTAAACGCTCTATCTCCCGAACAAATTGAGATAGAGACTTGAAATTTTGTATGTAGTTAGTATGTAAGAATGGGACGAACCCTATTTAATATCAGCAACCTCGATTATCCGGAACTATTTTTTTCGGACTCTCGAAAAATTCGCTCTGATGAAAGGTATATAAAAATTTTCGATTTTTTTTTTGTTCTAAGGAATGGGCGTAAAAGGCAATAAAATAACACACATTTTGCATATAGAACGAAGTCGATCGGATTATTAGTTGCCGAGATATTTGTAATCTTGTTTTCCACATTCTTCGATTTTTCATGACCCTGTATTTCATTCAAATTTCAATTCAGAAGTATATTTTAATTGGAAATGAGACGCTTAATCTGACGCAGTTAATTGTTAGTTAATAGAATTAATATTTTTGGAGTTATAAGGATGTTTCTTTTACGCAGTTCGGTACTACTTGAGTAGTTTGGCGTTTTATATAATTTGTCGAAATTGGTACATCAGCAATTGTTTAATATAGCATTACTATGTATATTAACAATATTTAAATTTTGTTTATGAATTGCAATGCATTGTATAAATAGTTTTCACATGTTTTATTTTCATATACATATCCATGATGGGTAAGTATTACGGTGGCCCCCAACGATTAGTTTTATATGTTGCAGGTGATAGTATTTTGAAAAGCGTAATGCAAGAGTGAATATCCTTTCATCAATTTTCCCCATTAATTGTATGCTTTTTGTTTTCTAAGTTCGTGTTTCTCATTTAACTCATTCATTCATAAGGATCCATTCCAATATAATCTATTTCAAATGACTATGCAATGATATAAAAACAAATTTACTTGTGTCAAATTATATCGTTATTTTAATCATATCATAACTCTTTTCTTTAGTATAAAATCTATTTTGTGTGATAATTGCGATTGTCAGAGACAAATTTGTGATAGATTTTTTTCACGGACTCGTGCTAATAAAATAAGCGAAAATGATGCCGAAGAATACTTAACTTTCTTTTTATAGTTATTTATTTTTATTCTAGCAACACAGGTTCTTTATATCTCTCTCATACATGCACACACACACACAAAAAAAATCATATTTTATAATTTATTTTGTATCTGTCAGAATAGAAACATAGTTCTTTCGATACGAATGCATATAGTTTTGATATCAAAATACAAATTCAGGCCCTCAAATTATTCTAGTCATTTTTTCTTGAATTTTCATTTACCATGTAAAAGGGTCAGTATATAAGAATGCTAATGTAAATCGACTATATCTTTCCAAAAAATCACTCGATATTTTATTTAATGAATAATGAATAGGTATAAACATAATCTAGGTACTTTTTATTATTATTGTTTTTAATCAAACATATTTTTAATTTATAAATTCATATTAAGAAAATTATATTTGAATTATACACAAAAGTAAGTTCTTCTGACCAATTTAAAAAAGTGAAATGTATTGAAACAAAATTTTACTGTATACCCTTAAGTAGACCATGTTTCAAGATAATTGTCTCACTTATTGAGATGAATTTCATTACGATAAAAACTGACAAATGTCAAATTTTAGAATTTTTTTTTCTTTTTTTAATATGCCTCAATATTCTTAGAACATTCTGTGCAAATTTCGGAATGATTCGACATTAGAGAAAATATATTTAATTTCCCTTAGCTTTCCTCAATGTCCCTGTAACTGAAATGTTTAAACTCATTTTTCTCACCTCGCTTTTTTATATTTTCATATTAATAGGCTTCTATAATAAGTAAGTAAATTTTCTAAAAAAAAGTGCTAAAGCATCTTTAGACCACTTGTGTGATAACTATTGGATTTTTGATAAGTTCGCAACTTTAAGAAGAAAAGTAATATGAACTTAAATACATGGTATTTTTCTACGGATTTTTTTTTTTTTTTCTGTTTATCTAATGGACTAATCAGAAATCGGATACTAAGATTCATAGAAAAAAAAGTATTCTAAATAAAGGATAAAAAAATCATTTCCAATTATAAAATATAAAATATAAAAAATTGGCCAATATGATCGCTGTAACTGATCAAGAAAGATCAAAGAATGGAATAACACTTATTTTGTCTATGTCAGATGGCTGCATTTGACAACAATTTAGAATTTGTTCTTCGGAAACAAGAACAGAAAAAAGTTTCGATTAAGTTTTTAAGGCAAATTTTATTTTTATTATTTTAACTGTATGTTTAAAAATATCAATTTAAAGAAAGTTGGAGAGTGTTAAGTAGATAAAATTAATTATTTTAAGTCCATTTGATTGCAAAATATAGAAATACAGTATTTAAAAACCATAATTGTATATATAGCACACACGCCATAAAATATCAAATTTAGCTGAAAATTTTATTTTTTACTATCTTTTTCATTATTAGACTGATATATAGATGTTAAATTTTTTTTTCATAAAAATAGTAAGAATCGTGAACACTAAACACTTTAAAACACTTAACAAAACCTTAATTGTTAACGACATTGAGATAAATGCGTTTAAAATTTCGTTCAGCATATATAGTTGACAGTTATTTGTAAAAACAGCTATAACTCACATTTTAATAAGGATTTGTCTGGAAATTTGCACAAATAGTTTTACTGTACTTAAACTCTTTAAGAATTAAAATATATTCGTCAATTTTTTTCTATTTTTATTTTTCTCTTGGTCTTGTTGTACATTTCCAAAATCCGAAAGCAATACTCTCATGGCTCATTTCTACTACTACAAAATGATCATCATAAAAAAAGAACACCTGAACAAATTCAGATTTCGAGCGTATCGATAAACAACAGGTGATTCATGATGCTAATTGTTGAACGGAGCGTATTTCCTCTTTTCTGTTTATTTTCTTCGTGTTTGCTATCAATATCGCTATGACGTGGTTCATCGCCGTCCCGTGATCCGTGTTCAGTGACATCACAAATATCATGCAACGCTTATATTTAAGACTATCATCTTTTCTCCTCCCCCCGAACACTGCTTAAAATTGCCGGTAAAGTAAAATCATTCAAATCAGTTTCTTCAAAATATATAATATGAACTTTAAAATGTTCAAAGGCGATTAAAATAATCAAATAGAGCTGTTAATAGTTAATTTTATTTAAAAGCATCTTAGTACTGTCAAGCCTTAATCAGGCTTTTTGCTAGAGAATATTTTTGCTTATTTATACAATACATGATTTCGTTTTGAAAATGAACGAGCCAATAATTATTACAGTTGAAAAGTAATAGTTTTTTAGATTAAACTTGATGAGAGAAGATTATATTATTATTAATTGCAGTCTATCTACTTTATTTAAGAAAAGATATATATTATTATTAATTGCAGTCCAATTTACTTTATTGGCTCGTTTCATTTTCAAAACCAAATCATATATTTGTATAAACAAACAAAAATGTTCTCTGAGGAAGGTGCAAATAATTTTGTCAGGTAGCTGCAGATTTTTCTCCTTTCTCTTGCGGTCGCTTCCGTAAATTATATTAAAAAGGCTAATTTTGACAATATTTTTTCAAAGATATATTGTTTTTATCAAAAAATGGATAACGCCATTCATTACATAGTTTCTGAATAAGAATACCTGCGAATCTTATGCATTTCCAAAAAGAAATGAATTCAGAAATGTATCAGAAAGTAGCTCCTTTGGATTTGAGAAAAGCTTTAATAAATGACAGAGAAATATTTTCATAAATTTATTTTTTTATTATTCAGCTTGAAAAATTATGATGTTTTAACCCTTTTTTTCTTTTATTCTAAACTGTAATTAATTTTTTCATCAATTCTTATTTGAATGTTGAAAATCTTAGAATCAATCAAAATGTTGCTATTGTGTATTTTCTGTCTTACGAACATATCGCAATTTTCAAATATGCTGTAAAATTTCCCATAAATACGTATGCAGTTTATTCTTTAACCTCTTCAGACCTGAGCATAAAATAATTGTACAGATATATATTTATTGCTTTTACATGAACGAAATGACACCATAGAAAGAGTCATTTTTATGAAATCAGTACATTAAGGGACTGGTAATTTACGTTTACAAATATGGATATAAAAGTACTAATCCCCTTAAAACATCAGCTTAACTATCAGTAATATAAATTTACGCAATAACAAAATTAAGGTTTTTAAACAAGTAAATGATCAGCAAATCCTCAAAAATTTTTATTGTAAAGCATTTATGTTAAATAATCATGAATATTTCTTACTTTCTTGGCCACAATGTCTTGAAGGTATTTTCGGAACTCGGATGAAAATAATGTTTATTTTATGAGGTAATATTCATCAGTGTTGACATTTATTGGTTTTGTTTTAAAGCAAAAAATATTCAGCTATATAGAAGTGAAGTAAAAATGCAAAAAAGTCGAACAGTTTAATTTTTATGAGGAAAAGAATGAATGTACACATTTGTGTACCTCAGGTCTGAAGAGGTTAAAGAAATCTTAATAATATATTAAAAATCTCGATTCTTTCCAGAAAAAATTTGAAATTGTGTTGGGCCAGATCGGACAGAACTGCACATATATATGGACAGATATAAATGGCGAAACTGCGATCTGAGATAATATAAACGGGCCGGCCCCGGGCCTAGAAATTCCGTCCTGTGTAGACAGCATTGTGGTCGTAAAAAAAGCAGACAGTGTATGGTATAGGCAGAAGGTATATGCTGTCATCATGAAAGTTCATGGATAGGGTATACGCTAATGCTTTGTTTGAGAAACAGAGGGTATACAGTGCTTCTTTAAAAAATCCAGAAGGTACACGGCGTATGCCCCTTATACATCTCCACTAAATCCCTGCGTGCAGACATCTATGAAATGTTGCAGAGTGCAATAAAATGTAGTGAAGAAACTACAGTGAGCGATGAAAATGATAATTAAAATACTTTTAACAAAAATGCTAAAAGCTTTTGATACAGTAGAAACGAGGATTCAAGTTTCACGAAAATATCAGTCGAATTTTACGAATATTTACAAAAGTGCACAAATTTTTATGAACAATGTTAAATAATAAATAAATAAATAAATAAATAAATAAAAATGTACAAAGTAATATTACAGACTTTTGTAAGTTAAAGATTTGAAATGCACACAAAAAAAGGGGAAAGATATTCTATTCTTTATTTTGTTTAACTCTTTTTATTAAGTGTTTTTCTAGACGCTATTCTAATTACATTTTTCTCATACATTTATATTGCATAAAAAAGTTACTGCGCGCATTAAAATACATTTAACCAATATTTCTATTTTATATATATCTTTCATTTTATACTTGAGTATTTTACAATACTGATATCATGAAATTTCATTTGATTTCTATTTAACGAAGTTTCTTCCTAACGAAGTGTTTAACGCTGGGATTACGTTAAATGGAAGTTTCACTGTAATATTTTTGTTTAGTTTCAATGGAAAGTTTTGGATTCATTATGAATAATTTGCAAATAAAGATTTTTTATCTGCAAAGATACTGCAAATCATACACTCTATTTTCGTTCTTCTGCTGAAAACTTTCTATTTTTAATCTCCTTCTTATTTATTCACAATAGCATTGGGAATTATTCTTGTGATTGAACCGATTAGCATCTCCATGCACAAAGGAGATGAGCAAAAGACAAGATAAGCTACTTCGTGAAACAAAATGACGTTGTACGAATGGGCAGAGATTAGGAAGTAACACCACGTAACAATATTTATAATCTTTCCCTGGCATTTCTTTTCATACAAAGTTAAGAAGTGCGTTAGTTTCTTTTGTTGTCAACAACTAACTGGTAAAAATCATTTCTAATTCCAGCCTTTGTCAGACTCAAGCGAAAATTTTGTTTAATCATTCACAAACATTGAAAAAAAAAAAAAAAAAAAAGATTAATTTAATCATGCGCTTCCCTTGCTTTATTCATGGGATTAAATAGCTTTGCGAAAACTAAGATCTAATTGAGTTTACATCATTGAAAGCTAAGAATTAATGCTTAATTGGAGCATAAAGTGCGTTTGAAGTTTTCCCTTTTCCTGCCTCCATGGCTTTCCGACCCAACTATTACCGGTTAGAGTGCTCCATTGTTAATCTTTGACAGTGAAGATGCGATTCTGTCCTGACCAAGTTTTCATATTTGCAGAGAACAAAGAACGTGGAAAGAATGTTCATGGTCGATCGGGCTGAAATTATGAATTGTTTTATGCTTTTTGGTGAATGGGTGCGGAAGTTTTGAAGGAATGGTTGTAAACTTTGCGTATAAAGTATATGTTTGTTGCAAAATTTGTCTCACTAATTTGGTGATTTGTGTATTTGATTAAATACGATTTCAAAGAACTGATTTTAATCGTATAATATCTCCAAGTGTATGCAGTTGAATGAAATACCACATATTTAAGAAGGGATATTAGAAAAATTATCTAAAATATAAATATCAGCAAGCAATTATTATTGTAATATTGATAAGAAAACTTATGAATTAAGTGTGCGTGAAAGAGCTGTTGAGTAGTTTGCATGTGAGCTACTTACACAAATAGTAATTAAAAAAAACAAACCCTAAAATCCTTATAAATATATCAATAAAAAGTATAATTTTATCTAAAACCATATTTTGTATTCACAAGTATAATTCGAATGTAATTATATTTCCTTTTTTAAATACTCCAATAATAACAAAATTTTTATCGGTAATAAGAAGGTGGGCTGATGAGGGCCATTTTCCGCCCATCAGAACCTAGATGTAACTTACATTTTTTTCATTAGTAGACTTCATAACATACAGTGTCTCACAAAAGTGATGGGACACTTGAGCTTTATAAAAAGAAACTGCAATAAAATAAATAAACAAACATGTGCAAAAGTTTTTTGGGTGTGTTTCATATTTAAAGTTAGTAACAATTATTACATAACATACATTTTGTCAAAATATTAAAATATTAATTTAGTAAAAATACAATTGTTCAGAACGGAGCAAAAAATGGCTCACATAAGTGATGGGACACTTACTTTTCCATCAAATATTTATCCAAAAATTTTACTTTTTAAAAGGTTTTAAATTTTGTTGGATTTCCTTTTACTTTTAAAACATGATTTAATCTTTTTGGGATGGATTCGACTAATTTTTTTGTGATTTCTGGAGTGATTTTACCCCATTCTTCTTGAAGCACCGATTTTAGTTGTTGTTTTGAAGAAAGGTGTGTTTGCGAATTCTTGATTCCAATTCTTGCCAAATATTCTCTATGGGATTTAAATCTGGAGATTGTGGTGGTGTTTTTATTATTTCAGGACAGTTATAGAGCAGCCAGAGTCTAACGTTCAGAGCAGTGTGCTTGGGGTCATTGTCCTGGTAGAATTTAAAATCGTTATGAAGGTTCAATTTTCGTGCAGAAGATTTCAAATTTTGCTTTAAAAAATCAATATACTTGTACTGATCCATTATACTGTCAATAAAAACAAGATTACCAACTCCAGCGGACGACATACACCCCCATACCATAACTCCTTCTCCACCATGTTTTACTGTTGGTACCAAGTTCTGTTTGCGAAATTTTTCCCTGGGTTTTCTCCACACCAAGATTCTACCGTCAGAACCAAATATATTAAATTTACTCTCATCAACAAATATAACTTTATTCCAGTAATCAGAATTCTTATTTATGTTGGATTTTGCGAAAGCTAGTCTGAGTTTTCTATTCTTTTCACTTACGAAGAATTTTTTCCTGGCTACTCTACCGTGATATCCAGCAGATCGAATTACCCTTCTAATAGTCTCAGGATTAACAATTATTCCATATAATGCTTGTAAATCAGCAGCAACTTTTGAAGCACTATTTCTTGGATTTTTTTTTAATATTTCGAACGATAATTCGCTTTATTCCATTGGATAGCTTTGATGGTCGGCCAGGTCTTCTTTTATCCTGAATCATATGATTCTTTTGATATCGTTTAATGATATTGAAAACTGTTGAACGACTCAAGTTAACTGTTTCAGCAGTTTTTCTAATAGATTTTCCACGTTCAGTATGCAAATTAATAACTAATTTTCGAATTTCAGGCGAAGTTTCTTTTCGTTTAGCATTCATGGCTACACAGAGCTAAAAAAACACGAAAATTCCAAAACAAACTGGAGAGAAATACTAGAGACGATTTTATAAATTATTGCCAATCGCTTTTAAGTAAAAATAAAACCCCAAAAAATATTTTTATTGCTTATTTCAGACGATTTTTGTTGCATATATAATGGTGTCCCATCACTTATGTGAGCTATTTTTTGCTCCGTTCTAAACATTTGTATTTTTATTAAATTAATATTTTAATATTTTGACAAAATGTATGTTATGTAATAATCTTTATTAAATTTAAGTATGAAACACACCCACAAAAAAATGTGCACATGTTTTTTTAATTTATTTGATTAGTTTCCTTTTGTAAAGCACAAGTGTCCCATCACTTATGTGAGACACTGTATATAAAAAAACAATAATATCTTGGATGAAAGTTTAATAGTTGATGAGAAAATAAAATATATATTTAAGTAAATATGATGTATATTAATGAACATGAACACTACAGTCTGTTACAAAATTATAAGACCACTTAAAATTTCACATTTTTTCAACAAAGAAAATATCAAATTGAATTTAAAAGAAGATGCATGAAAAGAAATAACTCTAAAATGTTTATTTATCACAGGGAAGAAAAATTTGAATAATTTTTTGATTCATGCTAAACGATTTTACACAAATCTGCTGTTTCATAAAAATAAGACCATTCGCATATTATTAATAAAGCAGACGATTTTCTTTGGAACTCAGAGTTTAACTGTAACCTAAATATTCTCTAAAATTCAAAAAGAAGAATTAAATGCCATAAATCTGAATTGTAGCTGATTATTTGAATTTATTTGTAAAATGCCTAGGCGGAGTGAGTTGTCTGAAATCGAAGCGAGAAGAGTGTGGTTCTGGTTCAACAAAGGAAAAGGAAAGTCTGAACGTGAAATAAGTAAGATTTTTAATCGTTCTAAATCTACGATTCATAATGTTTTAAATAAAAAAAAGAATTGTATGGAACTCATAAACAATCTGTTGTAAAAAGAAGTTATCAGATCGTGATAATTGGCGAATTGTCAAAGTGTCAACGAAAAAATATCAGTCAACGCATAAAATTAAATAGTACAATAGTACATGGATTTTTCATGCAGAATTATCAGATTTCATTCAAATTTTAGACATAGGATCATTCAGACGAGGGCATCGGCATAATTAATTTTGGGAGTTCATTGGATAAGTATAAAGAGGGGGAAACGGGGGACTAATCCCATGCCTATAATTTAGATAAATGAGATTTTCGAGCAGAATTATCAGATTTCATTCAAATTTTAGACATAGGATCATTCTCATGAGGAAAAATCTGTGATTAGGTTTGCGAGTTCATTAGATAAGTCTAAAATTGGGGAGATGAAAGGTACCGCCCCTCCCCTTAAATTAGATTAATGGGTTTTTCACGCAGAAATTACCTATTTGCTTCAAATTTCGGATATATATTCATTCTGATAAAGTGCCTCCTTGATTTGTTTTGGGAATTCATTGGATAAGTATAAATGGGGTATTGGTGGGACTACTCCTCTTATTTTATGTTAATGGTTTTTCTTGCAGAATTAACCGATTTGCTTCAATTTTTGTATACAGGTTCATAGTGATAAGATGCTTCCCCAACTAACCGTGAGGTTCTTTTTTTTTAAGTATAAAGGGGATACGGGCGATTACACCTCCCGTTAAATTTGATAAATGAGTTTTTATGCAGAATTGTTTCATTTCCTTTAAATTTTGGATGTAGGTTCTTTCTGATAAGGCGAATCTTTGAATAGTTTTGGAAGTTTAATGGTTAAGTATAAAGGATGGGGCTAATTCCTCGTAAATTATATAAATGAGTTTTTATGAAGAGTTGTCCGATTTGCTTTGAATTTTGGATATAGATTTTTTATATGATAAAGCATATCCCTGATTACTTTAGGGATTTCAATGATTAAGTATAAAAAGAGGAGGATAACTCCCCTTAAATTACATAAATGTGTTTTTATGAAGAATTATCCAATTTGCTTTGATTTTTGGATATAGATTTTTTATATGATAAAGCATATCCATGATTAGTTTAGGAGGTTCAATGATGTATAGAAAGAGGAAATGGGGGAGATATTTTCCCCAATTAATTTGTTTTTCGAACGGCATGAACCCTTGTTAAATATAAAGCTGTAATGTACAATTAGTATGCGTAGTCTGTGAGCTCAATACCATCAGTTTAACTGGGCAATATTCTTTTTAATTCTTTTTAAATTTTAATTTATACGTGTTCGCATCCGATACTGGCCATTACATGGTGCTACGGACGAGGCCGTCACAGCGCCCTCAAGGGACCCAATTTTGCCATTTTCCTTATTTTTAAATAGCGATCATCGACTTATTTCAGAATTTCTGTCATAAATAAGATAAAATCTATTATTAGGAAATATTGGTAAAAGCCTTCCCTGCGATAATCAGGCCATAAAAATAAGGGTAGACTTATGCGTCCCAAGCGTTTTACACGATGCGCATACATCTCATTGTAATAGCCATAAGTCCCTATACAAGTCAAAACTCTTCGTAAAAATAATTTGCAGAAATAATATAAATAACAGTAAATTTGAAATTAGATTTTTTAGAGGGGCAACCTATCTCAAAAGGTTTTCAAAGGGCTCAGAAACCTTAATCACTAAATAACAAATTAATAATATTCAATAATTAACACTAAATAATGGTCATTGGGAACAATCTAAAAAGAACCCCATTTAAATAATATCTATATTAATTAAAGCATCCTTTAACCCGTAAATACATAAAATAACTCAGAAGTTATTTTTTTTCCTTTTGTCGCTTTCTGTAGGCCTTTTGGTGAGCTATTATGTGTTACGTATAATAACATGAGTTAAGTCTGTCTTTGTTCTGATTTGTTATCACGAAGAGTTTATAACTTCTTTTATCGATACTGCTTAAAATGTGCTCAACTGGCGATTTTTTTCTATCTTTATAAGCTACATTAAAATAAAAGAATCTATCAAATTTACAAACACATCAACTTTGGCGGCAATGCGGAAAACTGTACAATTTACAGAAAAAAATCTGTAATTTTTCATTAAAACAATTTTTTTTCTGAAAAAAATATAACTTTTTTTCTGTAAAAATTACACAATCCGCATTTTTTTAAACAGAAAAAACATTAATCAGTTTTAACCTCCTTTTTTTTTTTTTTTTTTTTTTTTTTTTTACAGAAACAAATGTTTTTTACAGTTTTTTTTTTTTTTTTTTTTTTTTAAATAAAATACATTTTTTTCTACAAAAATTACAGATTTTTTTTTCAGCGTAAAAAATAGTCAGTATTAATTCTGAAAACTATGAAAATAATTGTAAAAAATTATATTGTTGAGTAGTTGTTATTGTGTAGTGTAAACATTTTAAAATAAGTACATAACTTATTTTTATTTATTTATTTATTTTTGAGCTTTTTTTGTTATGTCACTCAAGCGTGACATTATGTCTGACAGAAACACAAATATAATTCTTTTTACTATTTTTCTACCGGATAATTAACAAAAAATTACTTAAATATATTTTTCAGAACAAAATAAACTAGTTGGATGTGCCAATTCCAAAACTTTCTACTATCTCATATGTACATTTTAAAAAACTAGTTACACATGTTAATACTTCAATATTATTAATTGAATACTATGCCAACTTTTATTTTCCCCTTAAATTTCTGCTTCAGTCAACTAATCGGAGTAAAAACCAGTTAATGTGGATAATGATATTTATTTAAATCAATAGTTTTCCCATATTCTGTTATTACCAGCTCTTTACAAATAGCCGTTTTAAAAGGACTGGAAATCCCCTCTGTGCATGAGCCGATGGACAATAGAACAAAAGACTGATGTTTTTCAAATTCAGCGAGGATCTGCTTGCCGTACTCAAAAATAATCATACACAAAAAATTTATATCAATAAATATGACGAGCGGTAATTTTGCAGCTCGAAACGCGTCCTGTATAATTTTTCTTTTTTATGGTGATTTAACAAAGTTTTTATATTTATTGATATATATTTATCGCCAGTATTTTCGGTGTTTCTCAATATCACAAAAAATTTAGTTCAATTCTATGTATAACTTTATACATTTTTGATGGTACAATAGAGAAAAGGATACAGACATAGCAATGATAGCGCCCTCTTCCGGCTATTTTTTTTTTTTTTTTTTTTTTTTTCAAATTCAGGGAGGGTGTGCTAACTATAGCCAAACACTTACACAAACGATTTGGTTCAATTCTATGCATAACTTCATACATTTTACGGTGGTACAATATTAAAAATGGCACAAAAATCGGTATTGCAACGCTCCCTTAGAGTAGATTTTTTTTCAAATTCAAGGAGAATCAAGTAGCCATATCCAAACACTTTCACAAAAAATTTGGTTCAATTCTATGCATATCTTCATACACTTTTTGATGGTGCAATGGAGATATACGTACACACAGACACTCGAACAGACATATATTTTGTAAAAGCATGTTTTTTGGAATCTCTGACCCCTAAAACATGCAAATCTGTTCAAAACCGGAAGTCGAAGAAAATTTCGATTTAAATACTTTCTTCTATTGGAGATAGAAAAAAAGTAAAAATCATCTATTTAAGGGTTAATATGATTTTTTAAAATAGTTAGTTAGAGGGAACATTCGAATGGGTGCCAAGAAAACATTCAAAAGGTCTTATGACGTCTTCGGAATATGTATTGGACAGTCCTACTCTGAATAAAAAATCCTTGTAAAACCAGAACTTGTTTGAGAATGCTGTGCAATATAGATATTTTCGATTTGAGAGACTGGCGTCAGTTATGGGAAAAATTTTAACTGGTGAAATCAAGTGCAGTAGAACTCCGCTAATTCGAACCCCGATAATCCGGATCTCCGGATAGCAAATAAACAAACACTCAACGTCCCAGCGCTTTACGCCAACCTCCATAGCCAAGCGCTTAAAGGGAGAAAAAACTTCGAAGAACATGCAAGTCCGAAGTTGCTTCGATTTTTCTTCGATTTCATCCATTTGACCGCGTATGTCTTGTTTATGGAATATTTTTGAAAAGAATACGAGTGCTAATTAAAAAATGCTTATCTCACCTTTTGAAAAATTATACATACATTATGAATGCACTGTAAGTTGACCTTTCATTTTCCGAATTAAAGCATTTATTTGTGAAGTTTTATACATACCATGTACTTCCATCTAGTGTCAGTGCACAAATACATTATGACAATTATCACCTGAATATGAAAAATGCATAAGTTGAGTATAACTGGATATAAATATTTGTACATGTAAACTTCAAACTATGGCACTAGAATAGAATGTAGCATGCACGTTGCACGTCGAACTTCATTTTTTCGCCAAAGCGCTTGGCTAGAGGGGTTGGCGTGAAGCGCGCGCTGGGACGTTGAGTGTTTGTTTATTTGCCTCCGGATAATTCGGATCGGTTTGGTCAGTTTTTTTTCCAAGTTTGAGAAGCGATTGGCTAATTTCCATAACATTAACTTGTTTCATCGTCGTATTCTAAATAAAAAAACTTTTTCTGACATGTTTTCGGAATAATTAAGCAAAGTAAACATTATTACTGTCTGCAAATATTCAATAAGTTTAACATAAAGGTGATTTTCTGTTAGTATGTTACATTTTATTACATTTTTTTTTCTAATTCTCCGGATAATCCGGATTTTCGATAATCCGGATTGGGTTCGGTCCCAATTAATCCGAATTATCGGGGTTTTACTGTATCAGCCGTTTGTGAAGATTTTGGAATGCCCACGCATTGGTTTAACACTGTGATTTTTGCACTCATAGAGTAAAGTCTACATTTGGCGGCCGAAGTAATACCCTTTTTCAGCGCTTCTAACTATTATTTTTTGGAGAAAAATTGTGTTTTTGGAGTCATAAACCTCCGACCAGAACAAATGCTTTTTATCTATTCTATCTTGTACTCTGAATCTGACGTTATGGCGGAAAAGGAGGGGATGGCAAAAATAATCTAAATTTAGTCATAAATGTTCAAAAAATCTTATTTTTTCAAAATTTAAGAGTAAGCGGTTATGCACTCATTGCATTCGCTCCTGTCTAATCCCATACTGCATAAATAATTGTGATGATTGTAAGATTTATTCATCTTAATTCAAAACATAAAATTGAAAATATCGAAATCTGAGCACATATTAGCATTAGATGCGCTTAACAGTAACCTTCGACGCTACAGAGAGTGGTAAAAAAAAGTTCAATTTAGACATAAAAAAGTTAGAAACTACAATAATTAATGCAATATAAATGGAAAAATATAAATTTATGAAAAAAAGTTTTGCCCGGGCTGATGAAAATAACCTTAAATATGCCACAAATGAAAATTAGAACAATTTTATATTTTTCCAAACGAACTTGGAAGTTTTTTCTTTTTTCTCGGAGGGGGGGGGGTATAGGGCGCCAACTGTAGTTCTGCACACAGGCGCTGTACAACGTTGGCACGCCCCTGCAAAGCCACTGAAAAATTATCGGAATTCGAAACTTTTTTTTTTTTTTTTTTCAGGTATATGATGGGCGAAAAATAGCCTTTATCAGCCTACCTCCTTTGAAATTTCTCCATTACTTAACTTTCACGCAATTTAAAAATGGAATTCTTAAAAAAAGCCTACAAAAAATATCCAAAAATAAATCGAAGTTTCTTCTTGATCACTGATACTTCGTATTTTGAACTGGAGACAAATCAGGGTTGCACTGTAAAAAAAAATTGGGAAACTTACAAACATTTTTCTAGTAGAATTGTATTCCAAGAACTTTTTATGTAACGGCAACAATAAAAATTCATGTAACAGATACAGATTTGCACTTTGAATCAAACAAATTTTAAGGTTACTAAGAATGTTTTTGGGAAATCGTATTCCAAGAACTTTTTAAGTGACGATAACGAGCATTATAGATAAAATTTTAGTAAAGTTACCAAAATTTTAGTAAATTCTTTTGTAAAGTTACAGATGGTTTTAGTTTTGCTTACAAGTTTTGTAGATTGATATCATTTTCTTGTACAGTGTACACATAAAATTTTAGTAAGCGTAAGAGATTTCGGTTAATTTAGATTACTAAGGTTACAGATTTTTTTTACAGTGTGCATTGTACTCGGCCTGAATCCAAAAATTCTGCTTAAAGTCAACTCGAAAGCAAATTGAATGAAATCTAAATTTTAATGGAAAAATAGCTTACAATGATGCTTCTAACATCAATTTTATCTTCTTGTATAAAAATAACCGAAAGTGACCCATTTAAAGTTAGCATGAGCCGCGATGAGAAAAAATATTAACTCGCATTGAACCGGGAGTAGCCGTGCCGAATTCGGCTGACATCGGATTACCTTAACCGATGCAGAACTCTTAATTCAAATTAATGAAGCTGGACTATTACGTAAGAGAAAATTATGACAGCAAAAATACCTAGCAAAAACATATTTGATTTTTTAATGAGAATGCATTTTTATTGTTATGCAAAATATGATTTTCGTTCGCAAAATTTTTTTGGAATTTTTTTTTACTATATAGATCATATAATAATATTCCGATAAAACAAAATTTCTGGTAGAAAAAACATGCAATTTTCAAATGGATGATTTGAAATATCTATCTTACTGCATAACGCGTAAAGACATTCGAAATTCAGAAAAAAATATGCTTTTTTCTTTTCTTTTCTTTTCTTTTTTCTCTCTCTTTCTACTCTCTCTTTTCTCTCTTTTTTTTTTTTTTTTTTTTTTTTTGATATGTATAAAGTCGACCCTCGTTAATTTGAAATCCGATAAATCGAATCTTCGCTGAATTCGAACTGTACATGAAGTTCCGAAATTTTCAAAGGCAGAATAACGTTAAAATTTTTCATTTGTTCGAACTCATTTTCTCTTGACTTCGTTTAATTCGAATTACCGAGAATCCGATTTTTCATCTTTACTTACTTTCACACGGACTTCAGATCCTTAAAATAACTTTCTTTCAATTTTGTCAGAATTGCTCTGAAACTAGATATAATCCCATTCATTTTATACCTGCCTTCTTAAAGCCTCGTCTGTCCATCAATGACACCTCCATTCTTCTTCTATTGTGCTTGTTTCTAATTCTATAATTAGTTTATGGACTTATATCTTTTAATTTAATATTAAGTCACATTCTAATAATAACAGCCGTAATAAATAAATAAATAAATAAAATACTGTAACATTGATTCCTTTGTAATAGTATCCCTTTAAAGATGTTTTCTTCTCATACTTTCCATTATTCGAACTCTGGCTAATTCGAACATTTCTTGTGGTCCCGACGAGTTCGAATTAGCGAAAGCCGACTTTATACATAAACAGAAACAGATTAGCAATATTCGTTAAAGCTATGAAGATAAGCTGCTACTAAAATTAAATGCGCATAGAAAAAACCGGTAACGAAATTATTCTCACGAAGATTAGTTTATGATATTACGCGACGCGGCGCTTTCACGCATGTAATGTAATAACGTAATGTATTAAATAATTGTAAAAATTTAAATATGTTCATGATTATCTATTGCAAAATTTTAGTTTTCGCTTTGTTATGGTTGACAGTATTATACAGTAATAAAAAATAATTTGTAATGGATTCCAGTACTTAACTTTGTTATAATTAACGCACCAGAAACTTTTAATTGCAAAAGAATTTTGGTATCATGATTTCTTTAAAACTTTTCAATTTCACAAAACATTATAGTATTTTTCAATATTTATCAGAATTGTGTCATTACATACTTTTTTAATATTTATTCTACTTAACGGATTTAAAATTCCTCATTTAATATATGTATTATTATTTTTTTTTTCAAATAATATAAAAGTTTGCAACGTATAATAAAATTTAAAAGAAATAATTTAATCATAAGGGTAGAATATATAATATAAAAGGAAATAAAAACAGCAGCAACAAACAATTCGGCGAGCACAACATATATCAAATTTTACATCCTTTGCCATAATTATGCGTATTTTGTATATCACGTAATACAAAAATTTTTTATTTATTTTAGAATGAAAAAAGTTTTAATGATTATTTCACAAAAAAGGTTTAGAGTTGCGGTGTATTTGAAAAGACAGACAAATTCTGTGTACTTCGTTGTTATCAGATAATAAAATATTTAAGTGAATACAGGCTCCTAGCAAAACTTGTTTGGAAATTTCTTCGATCAAATCTTTAAAAAATTCCATGACTAAATCGGTATACAATGAAATTATTTATTTCCACAATCCATTGACAAAATTAGCGACTTTTTCCTCAGATAACTTTTCAAATTTCTCTGATATATATTTTTTTCGTTCCCGGGTTGTTTATGACAAATTTCGCGACTTTGATGAATTTTGCGTCATTTTAAATTTTACGTCCCAGACTTTTCCCTGACTTTAGAAAATATTTGTAATTTATCTCACTGTTTTGAAATTTTCTGACTTTCCATGTCACTGAAAACCCTGAAATAGATATTTTCACAATTCAGATTCAGTAGTTGGTAATTTCATAAATACCAACTCTCTATTTCAAATTCTGGCAATAAGAATGGCAATAAAATCATTTCGTTTCGATTAAACTGTTATTTTCTTTTATTTCTACTTCCGATTGGAAATCGTTAAAAATTGCGACTAAATCAGTGCAGAAGGTGGGTCATCAATCACAGACGCGCCGTTGAATAATATTAACATATCGGTAAATAATTTAAAAAATAGATTAATCGATTGATCAAAAATCATAACAATTGAAATATTATTTAATATCAATTGGATTTTGTGAATCTATCTTTGCAGCTTCTGAAACACTAAGACATACGGCGAAACATAGTTTATAATGGTGTTCAGAGTCAAGGTTCAGCAAATAATTTCGTTAAACGGAAAACTTCGTTAAATAGGGATTTCGTTAAAGGTAAGTTCCACTGTATATAGAATGGTATTTTGAAATTTCCCATAACTGAAGCACAGCATTATTAGGCTGCATACAAATAAAAATCTATAGAATTTTTTCTTTTCTTTGCACGCGCAATTGTTAAAGTTACAAGGATTGTTTATTGAAAAGAAAATATTTTCATATAATAATTAAATTTTAAAATAAAGGGCCATCAATAAATGACGTCGCACTTGGAGGGGGACGAGGGGGGTTCATGAAATCGTGACAGTTTGTGATAAGGGAGTGGGAAGGGGTAAGAAGAAATGTAAAATCGCACATTTTAATTAAAGTAGAAGCATTAAAGATCAGCAAATTAAATTTTGAAGTTATTTTAAAAGTAAAGTACTTTGTGTTCATAAAGTAAAGATAAAATTTTAAGTCAAATACTAATCAAAATTGCATTTTATATTCTAAAATACTACTGTTTGAATTCCTTTTTCATATTAATTTTTTATTATAATTATCTATTAATCTTATTTCATAAGAACACGAATCATTTTTATTGTTATAATCACAAATATCTTTAAAATACAATTTAAATTAAAAAAAAAATATATGATTTATAACACAATGATTTGTTTCTCAACTAGAAGTATATGTACATGTAAAATTGCGTGACATGTAACAAAAAGGGGGGGGGGGGTCAAAAATATTGGAAAAATGTGTGACATCATTTATGGACGGCCCCTAATATATTTAGTATTCTAAAAATAATGGGGAGACTGGGGTACAATGGACCACGGGGTAGAATGGTCCACCCCCTATTTTTGATATTAATTGTTTTTAAAAGCTTCATATTTTAGTATATAAATGGTAGTCATGAATAGGGATGGGACGAATAGTGATTTGGCCGAATAGCCGAATACCGAATATTCGGCCAAGTTTTAGGCCGAATAGTAAATTTTTTTTTCCAATAAAGAAAATAAATTTTGATTATATATAATTTAAAAAATAGGAGCTCATTAATAAAATTTACACTTAATGTGCTTTTAAATGCATTTTTAAATTTGAAAAACTTATTTTAATACAAAAAAATTATCAAATTGCATTATATCCTTTATTCTAATGGACATCAAATTGATTTTCAGTAAGTCAAGATGGGAAAATATTTGCATTAAAATATGAAGAATGTACTTCACTTTTACTATCAATTGATACTTCTTGTATCCAAAATCAATAATATTCTTAATCTCTCTCTCTCTCTCAGAACTCACAAGGACATATTTTCTGAAATAACCTTTAATGAAGTAAATTTGATCATTTAGAGTTTGTGTCCCTAGTGATAAGCAAATTTGTACGAATGAGACTATTCTGAAATGAAATGCAAAACTTTAAACTACAAATTACATTAAAGCAAAAGGTTATGCTTAAAGTAGAATGCATATGTTAACAAAATCTTTGACATTTGAATCGGCACATACAATATTCAATTTCAATATTCCACTTATTCAACAAGCATTAAAAGGATAAACAGAAATTGATAACAATATGAAGGAAGGAAGATTAAATTAAAAATATATACATAATAATGTTATATATTTAAGTCAGTAATTATGCAAATAATTATTTAAAAGTGAAAACTATAGAATGAAAAAATTATTTTGTTGAGTATTTAGAATTTATATTAAAATATTTATAAAATCATCTTCATAAAGCAAGTTGTGTCATCTAATGTGTATCGAGTTTGACACCAGTTCTGCTTTCAGATGTACCGTTGTATTTGGAATGGTGATATATTATATTTAATTTTGAAAATGAATCTTCATTAACACACCTAGTGAATAAATTTTTTCATTTCTTACTTTATAGAAAATAAGTTATGAATTTCATAAGAGCCTTTTTTATATGTGCATGAAATTTGTAGACATTAATAAATATTCGAGCGTTTTAGAATAAGGCAGTATTTTTATATTTTGAATTGTAATATATCATTCTCTAATGATGACATTTCCCGTACAATTAAATCTCCAACTTGGGCAGCATTTTCTAGAATATCGCTAACTTTTATAGGAAATACAGAAAGGCTGTATATTTTTTTAGTTTCTGAATAACTCTATATTTTGTAAGTAAGAGTGAGAATGACTTCATAAATGAAGTAGCCAATTTGGATTAGAGGAAAAAAAAAATTTGCAAGAATGAAATTCTTTAAATCCGAAATTTATTTGGCAAGATATCTTTCACTATTCGGCGAGATTTTAGCAATATTCGGCAAGATATCTCTAAATATTCGGCTACAGGTATTCGGCCGAAGTATTCGGTCAACAAGCATTCAATATTCGGCCAACCGAATATTCGACAAAAGGGCCGAATAGGCCGAATACCGAATAGTGGCCGAATATTCGTCCCATCCCTAGTCATGAAGTAGTAAAAAAAGTTTGAAATCATGTCCATAGCTGACATTTTAGCCATTTTATGCTTGATAGTTGATTTGACACAGGAGGAGTAAGGCAAAAGTAAATATTTTCAGTGAAACATATCTTCATTTATTTCTTACAAATTTGTAATTTGAAAGACATTGTGTGGCAAAATAAAAAGGTAAGACAATACATTATTATATTTATTATAGCATAGAATTAGATAAATAATAATATAATTCTAATAATAGAATTCTAAATTTCTTTTATTAATAGACTTTTAATTAGACTTATTAGACTTAAATAGACTTATTAATAGACTTTCTTTCATTAATAGAATTCAAGATTTCTTTTTTTATAATCAAGTTTTTGTCAAACTTACATATGGGGTACAATGGACCACCAGAAACTGGGGTACAATGGACCATGATCCATTGTATCACAGTTTTGTATCCCATGTTTTAAAAGTTAAATATTATATGTGAAATTTAGAATTAATTAATTATTTTACTTCTGTGTGTAGATTAATTAATGATTCATGTTGTGTAATGCATTTTGAAATATTTATCTGCATAATATATGCTTCCAAACATAAAAATTAGCCCAAATTAAGAATCAATAAATTATTTTATTTCTGTGCGTGAATTAATTAATGATTCATGTTGTGAAATGCATTTTTGAAATATTTATCTATATAATATAAGCTTTCAAATTTAAAAATTAACCCAAATCGAAAACCAAAAATTAGTAAACAAAATATTTTGTGCATTTGAGGTTTTTTTAAAATTTCATATAATTTATTAATTCAATATTCCTGTACTTATGCATACATGCATCCATAATAAGTTAGATTTAAATAAAATAGTAGAATGAGAAAAACAAAAATATATCTACCTAATAGTTTGTATCTGGATATAATAATTAAATAATGTAAAATTCATTAAAAAAATACAGATGATGTAAAGTAGACAGGAAAAATTTATTATATTTCTTCCTTAGTCATATATTTAGATATATATATTTCTTATTATAAAGGTTTATATTTAACTTTAAGTGGCATCATTGGACAAAATGGATATATATTATTTTTCATATTTTTTTTAGCAATGCCAAGAAACAAGCCTAGGAAAACCAATAGAGGTTCTGTGCCACATGAAATTATGGAACAGGCTGTAAAATGTATTGTGGGAGATAATAAACCTAATTGTTCAATCTGCGATCGGTATAATGACTTAATGATAAAAAAATGAAGAAAAAAAATTTACTTTAGTTAGAGCTAAAAGAGTGAATAAACAAATAAAAATGAATAATAAAATGTGAATAAACAAATAAAAATGAATAATAAAATGTGTATAAAGAAATGAAAATGAATAATAAAATGTGAATAAACAAATTATGATATAGTTTATATTTCTTATTGTTAAAAAATGAACTACACTGATATATTTTTATTCAAATTACAAGTGGTCCATAGAGCCCCATGCTGTGGACCATTGTACCCCGGCATTGGGGTAAAATGGTCCACTTTGTCACTTGCTATTTAAAAAAATATATAAAAAAAGTATGAATAATTATTATTTTTGAGTGGATGCAGTATAAACTTTAATGTATAGGTAACACGCATGTACTTGATCAAAAGAAAAAAATCAATACTTTAAGAGTAAACAGTCAAAATTTACAAAAGCGGACCATTGTACCCCAGTCTCCCCTAAAGTAAATATCTTACTAAATAGTAATAATCTATTATACAGCGTTATATCAAAATACACCCATTTTCAAAGTAACGCTTATACATGCATTCTTAAATAGCACATTACATTTCTATCAATTGAAAAAAGTAAAACACTACTGGAAATCATCTGAAACAATAACAACTTATAGCTAATTATAGTTTTGAATTATTCCGTACTATATCAAATTATTAATACTACAGTGGCCCATTTTTAAGAGGCTATATTCTAATATACTAAACTTTATCTTAGAAAACTTAAAAGTAACTGAAATATATTCCAATAAATTTCCATCTAGGATAGTAAATATTTGAATTATTGTCTTGTAAAATAAAATAAATCTGTTCCAATCATATTAACCTATTTTTATAGAAATATTTACTTTAATTAGAAAAAATATAAAGTTTGTTTATAGCATTTTAAAATTTCATCCCAGTCCTAATTTTTACTAATGGATTGGCGAATGAATGACCAATTTATTTGTAAAAACACTCTTAATTATCCGATTATGTACTATCAGCCGAAAATCGAACTTTTTTGTAGCAATCTGAGAAGTTTAAAAACAGTAATTTATGCCATAACTCTCTACAGGTGGTTATGCATTTAAAAACTATTAAATTAAGGCATCAAATATTATTATAATACCAATAAAATTGTTTACGCACCCATTTAGAAGTTATTTTTCATATTAAGATTTTCACTGTTAATAAGTACAAATAAAAAAGCATTATTGGAAAAACTACAAAAGATTGACTTCTAGTTTTTAATAATTCATATATGACGCATCAAATATTTAAAATATTTTTCATGTAGCATCTTCCAACATTCCATTTTGTTTTATTTTTCTCCTTACACTAAAGAAATAGAGTATTTATTTTTCTCCTTTATTTAAAACTCAATTTTTATATGTGTATGCATTACGTTAAAAGAAATCCAATGTCTGCGGCTAATGTTTCATTTTATTACTAAATAACCTTCTCCTAATTAGTTTAAAATGCGCATTTGAAGCCCAGTATCTATTCAGCTGTAACCGTAACTGCTTTTCTATATTCTTTGTTTCAAATGGGACATCTTTGTATGCGCCTAATGAATTTCCGGCTCTGTTGAAAAAGGTTTTCAAATCAAAACAAGTAATGTTACATTTTTTATAGCCCTTATTTAGAGAGATTTCAAACTAACCTTAAAAGAGAGAACGTAAATATATTTCATTGCATGTTTAATTTTTTTTTCATTCTCCCGCTGTCTAATTCATTATCGCTTGCAGGCAGACTCGGATTTACCGTTGCCAAAATGGTAAAGCAATACTTTCTCTCATTTTTTATTTTATTTTATTTTTTTAAGTTTTCCTTTCTTTTTAACCGGTTAATGAGCTTGCATCGTGAAAGAAAGTCTCAGATATTCACTCTTTCTTCCTTCTCTTTATTTCTTTGCAGTTTAAATAGTGACGAGCTTTCTTCCATAATTTTACTTTCGATTAATGGGCTTTTTTATTACATCCTTTTACATTTATTCTTTAGAAATTTTCTTATTTCATTCCAATAGTAGAATCAATTATTCTATCGTCTGCAGTTATTCTAAGTAGCTGTCAGACTAGGTCTTAGTAGCCTCATTTAATATTTAAAATTCGGAATGCTTTTATCTCATTCCATTCATTTTTCAATTTTATAAGTAGCAGAAATAAATTTTTCCTCTGTAAACAAAGGCATAGATTCCTTCAACAGCATCAAAGCTACAATATTGTACTTTGAATGCTTTCATACTTTATATTAAAAAATATGTTGTGAAGAAAGTTTTATTGTATTTTTAAATGCAAAGATGTTGAAAGATGAAATAATGAAGAATAAAGCATCTCGGAAATTTTGTGCAAATGCTTCGTGAATTCTTATTGCAGGATATTTTTTCTCGAACAAAAGTGAAATTAAAAAAACATTTATTCACAATATGTAGCGTTTGAAATCAATAATACGAAGTATAATGCTGCAGTATCTTATGACAACAAAAAAAAAAATAATCTTCTAAATACTAATATAATTTTTTCTGCTATTATATGAGTAAGGTAGTAATCCTCGTATGTAGGGAGCAAAGGGGCGTGTTTCTCACTAAACAATTGAAATTTAAGAATAATTATAATTAGTTAATTTATTGTCTACACTTTTATCATCTTTTTAAGTACTAAGTGAATAAAAGAAATAATGGAAATGAGCTGGTCAATGGTTAAAAAAATATATTTTGAATCGATGCAAGTTCAATAACCAGAAACTCATTTTTGTTCATCATGTTATAAATTTTTTGCCTTCCAGTGATTATTGCTAATTTTTACGATGTATTTGTAATGTAATGGACTTGCTCTAAAGTGTTTGAATTTATCGAAACAAGGATGATTTGTTATGTTTCTGTAGATATTTGAGGTAACATATAGATAGCATATTCGCATTTTCTTTTCATCTTAAATATTAGCTAAAGGATTAGACTTCTCAGTCCCGTGATTTTTAGCCTCAATCGTAAAAAGATCACATTTTAAGTTCTCGGATGCAATGCTGCATGGTTAACAGCGAAACAGATATGAAAAAAAAATAATAATTGATATCCGACAAGATAATTAGAATTAATCCATACACTTTCCTTTCAAATGCTTCAATGGGCGATCCTCAAAAACATTCATTTTCTAGATAGACTGAAACATATAATGACGATAGCGAATTTGACAATTAAAAGACAATACAACGGTTCAAATGTAGATTCAAGAATAACTGTTTAAAAAATTACACTCCAGCAAAATAAATGTCGTTATCACTATTACAAAATTATATTACACAACAGATATTTACTACCGATCAAGAATATAATGACAAAAATGAACCGATCTCCTTTTTTTAATAACAAACCAATATCAACACAGTATTACAGTGCATTCTAAAAGTATGTATCCAATGTTATTTAATTATTAACGCAGTATTGATGAATACTTGTGTAACATTAGTTCAATATTAGCATAAAATTGGTGAAACAAACGCATCAAAAAAGTATATAATACATTCATTAATATGATGCTATGTCATCAGCAGCTTTTATAACAGCCTAGTTTTCCATAAATATGCTATTAATACATTCATTACATATTTAATTGACCTTTTAGTGATGGGTTTTATGTTTGAACACATTCAGATTTTAAAGCTTCCCCCAGATCTGCTCATCATTTTAGACCGGTCATCTTTGGAATACAAATGACATCGTTATCCATCAGAAAATATTATCTGTCTCTATTATTAAAAGTCCACTGGCCTGCTCTTCTGTCCACTGTAAATGCTTTTTCTCTTGAGTGATTGGTAATTTCAGGCAGAGTTAGTTGATTTAAATCAGTTTGATTTTAATCATGGTTTAAATCACGATTTAAATCGATTGTTTTTAAAAAATCATTGATTTAAATCAGTTTTTCTTTTAAGTTATTTTTAAATAAATTTAAGATGCAAACAAACATAATAATGTACTTTGATATATTTCTGTTTTATGTAATACAGATAAAATCAAACTGCTTTTAGAAAGATAAAGTTTAATCGCTGTCAAAAAGTAAAATACAATGTAAAAATATATACAAAAAAAAAAAAGCTCTTAAATTTTATTTGAATTAAGTTATAAAATAATCTTACAACAGTAAAGAAATCCAAGCAGGAATACAATAAATATTTGAAATTTACTCATTAGTATTTTGAAAAACTTCTGCAAGTAGAGGTAAAATAAAATTTTATGACTTAGTGATGCCATTATATTAAAGTTTGAGCAAAATCTGAACCATTCAAAGAATTATAGTTTGAATTTAATATAGTGGATATCAGCCCTTTAGAATGGTAGAAGGTATTTGTTACAGTTATAGAAAAGGCTGATACTAAAATTCTTACAAAATTCATGATCAGTTTCTTTTTTTTACTGCAATAGCTTTTATCTGTTTCAGTAGTACAAATGTTTCCTGCCTTTGGTTTGGTACACTTGGAAATAAGAAATCATCTGATAAATCTGCTATACTCATTTTTCTGAACCAATACTTAAGGATGCAGTGGACTTTCAAAATCGCAAAAAATCATCGAATTGTCGAATTTTTATTTTTAGCATAATAGCATTATATGAACTCCCTGCTATTGAATGCAAAAAGAATTTTTCAATTTCGACTATTTTTACTAGAGTTACAAGCATTTTTGTCCAATCAGCTGATTCTGCCACGCCCCTTTGTTTACTTTTTTGCCGATTCGCATTCGTACAATTTAGCGTAGTTTTTAGTTTTACCTTACAAAATGTTATTATTTTGCACTGAATACTTATTAATTTTATGATTTCGCAAAACAATACTTTAACTGTCTTTTTTTAGCGTTTGTTTACAATGTATTTAGAGGAATTACTTTTTGCCCCCCAATCTTTTTAGCGTAAAATATATTAAAAAATTAATATATTTAATATATTAAAAATATTTAATATATTTAACAAAAATTTGTACAATAAGAGGTATTTATACCATAAATATTTCTAGAAAATTTAAAAAAAAAATTCATTAGAAAACACAAAAATTTATTTTTGGGAAGATTTTTTTAAAATTCAGATACTTCACGTCCTTTGCATGAATTACTGTCGCAGCCACATATTTTATGTGAATTTACCATAAAAACATAAAACACTTACATACAAGCTAGAAATGATATTATATCTTTTATATGTAGCAGAAACTGTATCAGTAGGAAAATATTAAGCAATTATAACCATTGTAGTTACTAAAACTTGTTTTTCTCAGAATGAATATTTTTCGTCGTTTTCATGATTTCAAAATGTTCCATGCGAAATTCTTTATGCCCAATTTTTCTGATTTTTTGTTTAAAATGCTCTCTATGCATGTGTTAATTAATGTTACTAAAAATAAACTTTTTTAGGCGTATTTAAATTTTTAAAATTTTAGTTATATGGAATTTTTAATGATTTTTTAACGAAAAATACAAAAGAATTAAGTTAAAATCTTTTTTTTTAAATGTTTTACAAATAATATGCTAAAAATACTTAGTAATGTTTGTTAACACGTACATAGAGAGCATTTTAAACAAAAAATAAGAGAAATTGGGCATAAAGAATTTCGCATGGAGCATTTTGAAATATTGTCATTTTTCGTTAATTTTTAAAAAAGGAAAATCTGTATCTCAAAAACTATTAAATATAGTTTTAAAAGAATTGTGAAATAAGAAATATATATACTTATGACTATTTCCAGAAATTTTTAAAAAAATTCATTGAAAATTTAAAAAAATTAGTTTTGAGAGTCCACGGTACTTTTAAAGAAAACAAACTTAAATAAAATTAAAGCTAAACACTGAGTTTGCTTTCAGATTTGTTTAAAATCTTATGCGCTGCATATATTTTTATTTTAACTGAAATACTGCGGGCTGAATTAATTTTTGACATCTGATTTGTTGTTTTCCATGCATTTTGTGTAATAAATATTTTTCCAGAACCTAAAATGTTATCTTTGAATCATTTTTGTAAATTATGTAACTTTATTAATATATATTGGTAATATACAATGTTTGTGCGAGTATGTATAATTTATGTTTTATAAAAGTGGTTTACGAAAAGTAATTTAAAACAATAATATTCTTTGAGATTAAAAAAAATAATAATAATAAAAATCTGATTTAAATCAAAAAATAGATTATTTTGATTTGTATTTAAAAAAAATTCAGGAACTTTAATTTTAGATGTATTCGGGAAACACACATGGAAATTCCTTGCCAATCCTGTTTTTTGTTGGAACAAATTAGTGGTTGATGGTCGTCCCATAATTCTGTGATCCCTGTATTTGCCACACCTGATATTCAGAATGATTCTATACAAATTTCCATTGTAAATGAGCTCTTACTAGCAATGGAAAAGAAATATCCTCTGACAAATTCTACCTCTTCTTGTTCGCCACTCGGTTACATCACATTTACGAACTGTTATTTAACATTAGGGATGCACCGAATAGTGATTTTGGCCGAATGCCGAATGCCGAATATTCGGCCGACAGGTGAACCGAATACCGAATATTCGGCTAGCCGAATAGTAATTGTTGGGCCGAATACCGAATATTCGGCTTTCCAAATACTTTTTTTTATTTCAAAATTTAAAGGTATTAAAATGTTACTTTTTAAAACAGTTTTACATAATATTTAATAAAAGAAACTTCATTTTGATAAACAAGAGCTTTTTTATAAGAGCATTTAGTATTGAAAAAAATCTGCCTTGAGTTATTTAAGAAACGCAGTTATGAAACTTTAATTAATAAAATTTTCTACGAATCAAAACAAACATTTTAAAATCAAATAATGAAAAAATTGCCCAAGAAAAATTTTACAGTCTGATAATTGTCCTTTTTAAATAACTCAAGGCAGATTTTTTTTCAATATAAAGTAGAAATACTTTCAACTTAATTCTGAATAAAGGTATGTTTGGCTCATAGTTCTTTTCTTATGAATGGTGGTATTTTCCACCCTTCCCATCATATCATATTTTACAGAAATCAAAGCAAGTTGAAAATATGTTATCTTATTTATTGTTAATGTAATAAACGAACACACAAGTTTTGACCTAGAGTGAGATGAAATACAATGTACTTATGACTCAATAAGTTGATTATGGTTTCATGAACAAAAATTGTTTGCCTTGATAGCTATTACTAATCTCAAAAAAAAAATTTCTTTCTTTTAAAGGACTTTTATTTGGGGAAAAGCAAGAAACAGATTATTTACTAAACACAATTTAGAAACTTGTATGAGCACGTAATTTATTCCTAAGGAGAATCTTAATAAATCACCATTGTAATACTTCTCATGGTTAATTTTCTTAAGTTATACTTTACAAACAGCAAATAAATAATGTAAAAACATTCTATTTTGTTTAAAAATGATTTTGTTTCTAATTATTTTAAATATAAATTTAAAAATTGACAGTTAAAAGTAGAAATAGTGAAAAGATTTTAAAAGGTTTTATTAAGTATTGGATTTAGCTGAATACGTTGATATTCGGCCATACCGAATAGTTTAGTATTCGGCCTAACCGAATATTCGGTAACATGGCCGAATACCGAATAGATACCGAATATTCGGTGCATCCATATTTAACATATATTAAAAACGACAAACATATTAATAACATTGCATATTATAAAGACCTTTGCAGCGATCAATAAAATGCTTTATTTGAATTTTATATATTTTAAAAACTTTTAAACAAATTTTTCACCAAGATTCAAATTTTTCATTCCTTGCTTTTAAACTTTCTTCGTTGTATTTATTGAATCAGATTGGAAATATTACCACTAAAAAGCCAATGTTTATATTGCATCATAAATATATCTCTGAGGCATTCGTCATACTTTACAAATAATGTAATATCAATAAATATAAAATATTAATTGAATATTTCAAATAAATGATGTAACATTTTAAAATATTGCTCTAATGTACAATGTAAGCATTATTTAATTAAAAAAAATCAGCTAGCAGCCATGTTAATCTTACTTTTCGCATGAGCGACTATTATCACATTTTTGATCAATTAGATGCATGGTTGCTTAATAAATGACACCCGGATGGTGTGGATGACTGCTTTCTCTGCGAATGCTTGAAATACGAAAAGTTTTCATTTAAAGTATTTGGATAAGGATATATTGTCTGCTTTAGAAGGAACATCCACTGACAAGGAAGGTCTCCATACGGGCATACTCCGAAAAAAAGAAAAAAAAAAAAAAAAAAAAAAAATTACAGAATGTTCTTCTCATGAAGATATATCTACGTTTATTAAAAACTTCGGTGGAACCTTCATACAGCATCCGTAAAAAAATAATGAAAATTTCGTTATTTGACGATTTTTTATCGGTTGGCGATGGAATGCAATTTCAAAAAACACTTTTTTATGTCAAATAAAATTTCAGAGGGGAAAAAAGTTTCATGTTAATATATTTAAATAAATTTAATTTAAAGAACTTAGGGATGAGATTCTTCTTTCAGCCTTTTCTTCAGATAATTTCAGACTTTTCTTCAATTTTTAAAAAAATTTCACCAATTAAATTTTTAGGAAAATTTTACATTTTTCCCTTAGTTTTTTACTTTTGTTTTTGTAAGTTGATATAATAATCCAGTTTTTCTGAATTCCTTTTAATGTTCTGAATTTTAATATGTTTTCCGTAGTATTACTAATTTGTCTTTTAAATAACACTTTAAATTTTTTTATTTTTTATAATTTTTTCTTAAATCTTCATTCTTAGTGGTTGGCTTGCTGCACCTTTAACAATCAATTATTATCAATTTAACTCCTTAAAAACTTTTTTTTTAAGAGTATGAACTCTGTTCTATCATATACTTAATGTAGTTGCAATTATTTTGATTTGCTGTTTCAAGAATAGTATCTACTATTTTTTTAAATTACAATTAAAAAATATTCATGTCAGTGGTTTTATTAATGTTCTTTATCTTGGTAAAATAGACTTTTCACTGCAGTAAGTAAATAATTCCTGTCTAATTCTTTCTAACAGTTTCTTTTTAATTTGTTTAAAGCTAAACTGTATGTAATATATAAATTTTAATAGCAATTATAATATTTATTCCGCTAGAAATTCATGAGTATTATTGCTCAAATATCATTCGGACAGTTTGCAGATTTTTTACACCCATGTCCATAAATTAAAAATAATGCCAGTTCCAGTAAATAAAGGTACGGAGAAAAAACAAACGTGACTTATTCTTCAAGCCTATTTATTAAACAAAAGGAAAAGAACAAAAACGTTGGTATATATATGATAGCGTTCATAAAATCTACAATTGTTGCTCCCTAGAGCTATTACAAAACCCCCTTAAAAACTTAACATTATATGGTTGGTATGATTGTTAATAAATTGTATGCCTCCCAGACGATGAAATACAGTCCGCACAACGCCTAGGCATGCTGAGTATCAAATTATCAAGCTGATCTTGGGGAAGATTACTCCACTCAGTAAGCAATGCTCTCTGAAGTTCCGGCACAGATGTAGGATGTGGTTGGCGGGCTGCAACCCGTTGGCCAAGCATATCCCATACAAGCTCTATCGGATTCAAATAAGGCAAAAATGCTGGCCAATCCATACGGGTGATATCCTCAGCTTGAAGGCATTCATTTACGATGTTTGCTCAGTGAAGGCGGGCGTTATCATCCATAAACACAAATTCTGAACCCATGGCACCCCTAAACAAACGTACATGTTGTTCCAGAATGATGTCCCGATAAATTTGGCCTGTCATGGTTTCAGTTTGAACAAGTAGATCTGTTCTGGAGCCCAGTATAATTCCACCTCAAACGACCAATCCTGCACCACCGTAACGATGTCGTTCAATGATGTTGTCTTGGTTATAACGGGTGCCTGGCGCACTCCATATTAAAGTCCGACGTGAATCAGACTGCAAGCTAAACCTGGACTCACCGGAAAACATTGCACAAGCCCACTCTGACGATGTCCACATTGCATGTTCTCTACTCTAAGCTAACCGCAGGCGACAGTGAGTTGCCGTGAGCGGAACACATCTAACAGGTCTGCGAGCATATAACCCAATATTTCCCAACCATCTGTACACAGTTTTCCTTGAAACAGTCTTACCCGTGGCTGAAGATATCTTACGAGACAGATCTGAATGCTGTGCCGCGTCTGTTTCTTTTGGCAGTTATTGCCAAATAACGGTGGTTGTAACTCAGGGACGACCTGTACTGTTACGTCTACTGACATTTCCATCATCTTGGAATCGTTGCCAAAGTCTAGAGATTATACTTTGGGTAATTCAAAGTTCCTCGGATACACCACAACACTATCTCATGAGAAGACATGAGATAAGAGAGAGAGAGAGAAGTTCCTCGGATACTTCCATTTGAGTACACCCACATTCCAGACGGCCGATAATTGTACCACGTAAAATATCATCCACGTGTGTCTTCTGTGTCATAACTGTTCGGTTTTGACACTGAGAAGATTAGAAAATCAAATGCTTGTTAACAGTTTTACTTATTTGCCACCGTTCCTTATATACATCTCTCTCACAATTTCGTCATTGTGAAGTACTATCTGCGCAGTCTGGTGGCTTTCAGAAATTTGCATATTAATCTTGAAGATGTGTGTGATAATTTTGCAAGTGAAATTTTTACTTTAGAGTTTGATTTCCATGTGATTCTGAATTATCCTTAATTTATGGATATGAGTGTACTTTTTTGTCAATCTCATCCCTGATAGCTTTAGTTTTGTCAGTTTTAATTTGTTTTAAGTGAAATTTTGTAATATTGCCATTTAAATGTATTCATATTTAAATTTATCCATCAAAATTTTCAATTTAAAACGAAATTGATAATTTAAATTAATTAAAGTTTTTTCAAGCTCAAAGTCCAATTGAGCATAGTTGATTTGGTTTTGTTGCTATGGAAACATCTTGCTTTTATTTTTAAATACGCTTAAAATATATGAAAATAAATTTTCTCAATATGAATGTTTTATACATATATATGGAAATATTGTTTTCCTGTGACAAATAACTAGAGCTACAAGAGGGATACCTACACGCAGCAGTGGATCGAAAACGGTTGTTGATGATGATGATGATAATGATATATATATATGGGTCATTTCATGGTAACTTACGTTACATTTTGAACCAGTATCAATAATTTTAGTAACATAACGTAAAAAAAAAAAAAAAAAAAAAAAAAAAAAAAAAAAAAAAAAAAAAAATTCAAAATGTATATTTGACATGGTTTGCTAATAAAACTTATTAATGCAAACTAAACTTATTTACTAAAGCCCAATTTAGATGAAAATTTTAATGTTATTTCTTAAATTTTAGTAGTTTTATTTACTATGCTAACTTTCATTACTGAAAAAGGAATGTAACTTATCATGTAAAGTGTAATTTTCATTATCATTTTTTAGGTAATTTTCATCCAAATTGACTTTTAGATAGATTTCATTGACAAATCATGTTAATTTTAAATTTGAATATTTTTTAGTGTTATATTACTAAAATTACTACAGTAAATTGTTCTAAATGTAACGTAAGTTACCATGGAATGCAATATAATACATTAAACTCTCTCATTGTTTATGTTTATTAAATACTATTTACGCACATTAAAAAATTCAACAGTTTTTATTATAATAATATTTTAATTAATATATTAAACTCTCTCATTGTTTATGTTCATTAAATACTATTTACACACATTAAAAAATTCAACAGTTTTCAGTTGCATTAAAATCGTTTGCTTTTTGGCGAGGAAAAGTCTGCTGGCCAAATCGCCTGACTCTTTCGTATTTTCACGCCAAATATTTGACAGTATTTTATTTATTTATTTACTTTTACATACTTTCTACTGTAATTCCGCCTCTAATTTTGACTGATCCTTTATTACATACATAAGTAGTTTAATTATTTTTTTTTTTTTTTCAAATAATTCTGAGTTATGCTCCATATAGAGACATTCCTTGTTAGCTATACAAATTGTCCCCCGAAACGCGCTTTATTTATTTATTAAGTCTGTTGGAGATGCACCGGCTATATAAATTGCAAAAGTGTTCAAAATAAAACAAGAAATAAGATTATGTGAAATAAATAGTTCTGCCACTTATTGTCAAAAAATTACTTTTAATTTTTTTTTGCTCTTTCTAGATCTTATATTTAAAAAAATAAAATAAAAATAACCATTGCTCTGACAAATAAAACTCCATTTCTCTACAACCAAAACTCGAAGAGTTATGATATTTAGAATTTCATGATCTTTTGTAGTTTTCCGGTAGTAAAAATGTACTTTGTCCTTTTTTAACCCCGTAATGTCACATTTTTTTTTTTTTTTTTCAGATATAATTTATAAAAACCAGAGACTGTGAAAATGTAAATAAATTTAGAAAATCAATGCCAGTACTACTTTATCCAGGGTTGGTAAAAAACCGGGTTTTTTAAAAAATCCCAAAAACCATGGGTTTTTTTCCTGTTTAAACCAGGTTTTTTTGGTTTAAACCGGGTTTTTTTTTAAAATATGATTTCCTATTACATATACATGCATATTTATCAATAGAAATAATATTTTTAAATATATATATGTAATAACTTGATTTAAAAGTAATTCTAATCAATGTAATTATTTAATATGCAATTAGTTATGTAGAAAATTGAAATCATTTAAATATTAAACATTTTTAGAAAAAGCTATGTCTTTTACTTCATAAATAAAATGTTCTACATAATGAAACACTGATACCTTGAAAATCTTAATATTCAATCTTTTAATTATTAGCACTATAAATAAATATATGATGCAATTTCATAAATAAAATTTCATATATTATTTTCACAAAGCTATTCAAAATATTTTCTTTGAAATACTTGTTATATGAGATGTCTGATTTTTCTGTTAGAAGACTACATGAATTATCTTTTATTGAAAATAAAGCTTTTTATAAAGAATTTTCAGAATAATTTGAATTTAGCAGTAGAGTGTATACACTTTAAGAAGTATTGTGTATTGCTATTTGACATTTCTCCTCTAACCGGGCAAGTCGGCGCGGTTCAACTCACAGTTGAGAAACCTGAGGTTAGCATATCTAACCGTCGGTTAATATTTCAAATTCATCGCTAACTTCAGACCCGAGGTAAGTCAACCTCGGGTTAGTGAAATTCAGGTTGAAATGTGCATACCTGATTGGCCAAACGAATCACATGACCTAGTAGTTGTCGCTATGAGTTCTGTCCTAGCTTACTACCATCTTTATCTGGTGTTTTTTTTCTCCCCAAGAACTAAATTAAAGGCAGTATTGAAAATGCATACTTATCATGTTTAATTTTTAAATAAAAAATTCTTATAAATAAATTTCAAATGGTGGTTTTCGTTTACAAAACAAAATTTTGTGTTGCAAGTGATATTCTTAGATAAAATTTATTTTATTAAATATATATTTTTTCTTCAATGTAAATTTAACAGAAAGTTATCTGATCAAACTAGTATTAAATATAATAAAAGTAAATAATAAAATAATGCATTTATTTATTATAAGCAGAAGTAATTATTTCAAACTTACCAAACATATAATTAACAAAAAAAAATATATTTATCTATTAACTGACCACATGTACGCAATTTGGTAGAAATTTCGTACTTTAAACATATATAAAAAGTAATGCGGTACAACAGAAATAAAAAATTCTTTTTTTTTTCCTTATTATTTATTTAAAGAGAGATAGAGAATTTTGATCCATATAATTACATTGAGATTAACATATTTCTATTTGGAATCTTTAGAGGGCGCCACCAAACAAAATCAGTAAAATTGAAAGCTTCGTTTTCGACACACAAATTTATGTAATTTTGTGTTCGTAGAGCAAAATTATATAAGAAAAAGGGAGAAATTTAGGTGACACATTCTGTTATGATAGAAACTTTCATAATAAACACTTCGCCTTATCAATAAATCATAAACAGCTTTGTTTTTGAAAAAGACGCATCAACGCTCTATTTAAAACGACGGCCATCTTTCTTTCTAGTAGGCATGCGCGGTTCACTAACCTGGGATTTCAGCTTGGTTGAGTTCGTCAACTCTAGGTTGGGAAAGGCCTCGAATTTTGGCAGGCTGAGTTAACGGCGAATTGGATTTCGCTTTCAACCGAGAGTTCAGCTCAAAATGCGAGGTTCAGGTTGACGGAGAGTTACCGGGTAAAACTACCAGGTTAAGAGAGAGAGAGGGAGAGAGAGAAGGGCAACAAGCAAAATTCATAAAATAAACAAAAATACCTATTTAATAGCTTTTTAGACTATTGAAAACATTGATCATAAAATATAAAGCAGTTTTATAAATACTGTCTTCCACTAAAGCATTTAAATAGCCATCAGACTATTTAAATGCTTTAGTGGTGCTATGTTTTAATGCTTAGTACTTTTAAATGTCTAAACAAAAAATTACATCTTTTTAGGTATTTTTATGAGATTTTCTTTCTATCAAGTCTCAAGCAAACCTTGCCTTGTCCCTTTCTCCCCAATTTTCTTGGCTGATCTAAGTAATGAGTTTGCTTATGCAATAGAAGATTTAAATATATCTTTTAACATACTTTAATTAAATGTAAACAGGTACTTCCCTAGCACCAAATTTTTCATTGTTTTCTTATTCGACTTTATATCTTGAGTTTTATTATTCTTATTATTATTCTTATTATTATTATTCTTAAAAGATAATCCCCCCCAATCAAGAAAATTTTCTTTTAGAGTTTCACTGAAATCTTAAAGGCCATTTTATGTTATTAACTGTAAATCTGTGTTTCTCAAAGGAAAAATTTTTTTTTTCTAAATATTACATATTTTTAATCCACTTTGTCTTTGCCAACTTTACATAATTTGTTTTCTTTATAGCTTCAGATATGTTCATCATTGCATGAAATTTGTATTCTTCATGTACACTGACATGGCTTATACTAACCTGACTATGTCTCACAGTGACTGCTGAGATAAGATTAGAAAATAGAAATTACTAAAAATAGAAATTACTTATATGCAATAATTTGGCACACTTAAATTACAAAAATTAGAAAATATTATATTAGATTTGTTCTAAAAAACCAAATGGTTTAAACTATGCCAACCCAGTTAGTAAAAGAATAAAATCATTATGCAAAATCCCCATTCCCAAAGTAAAAATGCAAAAAAACAAAAACAAAAAAAAAAAAAACAAAGGTTTAACCCAATAAATACAGAGAAAAAAAACTGTCAGTTATTTATTAGCATACATAACAAGAAGAAATCAATGGAGAAAATTACTTAAGAATGTCATATTCAAGGCTTTGAGGAATGGTGAAATCCTTAATAAATCTTAACTAATCAAGCAATTTATAAATAAAAGAAATCTTTTAAATTATTGTAGTTTACGTAATGAAAAATTAATCTAATATAACAGATAAGATGCATACGACCGCTTAAAGATTTAAGTATCGTTTCATTGGATGTTAGCCTTTTTAACAAGCAAAACAAAACTAATTCACTTAGCAATTTTTCACACCTTTTCCAGCCGTGTAATCACAGTTAAATTATATCTGTATATAAACTTTTTCGAAGTCCTTTTCCGTAAATATAAATCCATTCATTCACAGAAAATATGGAATTAAGATTTCAAAAGAAAATTTTGGAACCTAGCAGCGAAAAAAAAAAAGTTGAAATATGTGCAACTCTACTGAAGCACAAGAATTGAAAGGCAGCTGGCAGACTTTTGATAAGGGGCTTATATATTTAGTGTCCGAAATCTGAAAATAGAAGAGAGACGTCTAATTCCACACGCTGCCTGAATTCGCAGAATACATAATAGAAAAGAACGCCCAGCGAAAAAAAAAAGGATTAAAAGAAAGATGACTTTTTTCCCCTATACTTTTATCATTGATGCCATAAAGTTTTTCCTAAAATAAGATAAAAAACGGAATATGTTTAAAAATTCTCCGTATAGTTGAAAAAAAAAAAAAAGATTTTGCTTTGTTGTAGAGTTATGTTATATAAAATGTAATATATTTATATACTTACAGTAAAAAAAAAAAAAATAATAAAAAATAATAATAATAAATAAAAATAATAAATAAAATATAAATATTTTTTTTTATATAAATGATGAAAATTATTAAATGTATTTTAGTTTATTACAGTATAATGCAACTAATATAGTCCTAAAATTATAGTACAATTTTGAGTAACTGAAAAATTTTTAGTAGTCTGAAAAAGTTTTATCCATATGCAGGGGTCACATTCTATAGAAAAAAATTATTGTTCCTACCTCTATTTTGATAATAATATCCTCATCGTACCTTTGTATAGCAGATGTTAAATAAAATGATCTTGGAGATCACAGATTAAAGGTTTTAGTAAGAACAATAAAATTTTTTATAAAATGCGACTGCTATATATGCTGTTTTGCTAGAAAAAAGTCAAAAGGAGATCATTCCAACCACAATAGATATCAACTGTATCTTAAATTTTGCTGTTTTTTTTAAATATATTTTTTATAAATAGTGTTTTATCATGAGGCAAATTGACCAAAAAGAAACAAATGCATAAATTAAGGTTATTAAAAAAAAAAAAAAAAAAAAAAAAAAAAAAAAACTGATGCTATATCTGGAAATATAAAGGATTCTTTTGTCTCTTTCAATAAGATTAGGTTCTAATAAAATGCTAATGGTTTGTTCCAAACTGACTAAAAAATCTATTTTCCTCAAGTATGGATTATATTCTAGTGCTATTAACTCTTTCCGGCGCGAAGTAAATTTGCTTGAGTAATTATATTTGTTGAACATGAAAATGATTATTTGAGAATGGAAGTACATCTGTATTCCGGATGGAAAAAATGTGAAAATTATTCAGAAATGTTTCCGAAAATCAGTTGCAGCAAAAGAAACTATTTTTATTAATGCCCTTTTAAATCTGGGAAATGTGCTTTTATTTTATTTTATTATTTACTTATTTATGTATTTTTTTTTTTTTTTGAGGGGGGGGGGGGGGTAGGTCGAGGGAGAGATATTCTAAAGAAAAAAAACCACTTTTCGAAATCGTAGTTTACTCGGAAGAGAACGTTTTGCATTTTAGTTGGTGGTTAGATTACATTAGGATAGACCGATTGACCGAAACAGGTTTTTAAGACAGAAACACAATTTCAATATTCTTTCAATTTTCTGACATAAACAAATACGAAACTGTCATAAAAAAAAAAATTAAGTACTTAATGCATACATAAATATATATAACTATTAATTATATAGATGTTTATTTATTAAACGTAATTGTTAGTTAATTATACACGTAGTCCAAGTTTGTTCTCTGTTCTTTTGACCAAATTTTTTTTATTTTCATATAAAACAATTCATCAACAACACAGAATGATTTTCTAATTATACGAATTTCATCTAATTAAAAAATGTTTTAGGTATACGTACCTCGATTTAACTTTTATAATAATTTTTGCAAATGATCATCTGTTATACTACAAATTTCTCAACTAAAAATGTTCTGTTACTGTTAAGTCTTCAGCTTTTAATGAGCGCGTCTGAAGTGTTTTAAAGTTTATGCATTGCTTGCTTTAAAATGTGCACTCACGTCTTGAGTCAGTCGTGACGGATTCAAATTGATTGCAAGTTCATACAAATAAATAAATAAACAAATAGCGGCTCTACCGGCCTGTTTAAAAGATTTACGCGAAAACGATAAAATATGAGCTATTTTTAATTAGGCTTTAACGAGAATAAGTATAAATGTGCGTCACGAGCCGATACTAGTTTGCCAACATCAATATAGAAATGTAACTTGTACAGTGAAGAGATCGGCATCGAACTGTTACATTGTGTCAAACCCGGGTTTAATATTTTTTTTAACAGACTCGTACCGGGTCGAGATCAGGCTCACATTGTTTTTTTGCACATAGTCGAGCCGGATCGGAACTAGACTTAATTGTTCTCAAAATGTGTAGAGCAGACGACATGATTTGTAAAAGTACTAATAGTGATAAAGAAATTATGTTAACGTAAACTTTGGATATATATTTCTTGGTGGTTCTTAAATTCACTTATCAATAAACGAGAAAGTTTGATATATTTTTGACTAATTTTTAGCTGTAAAGGTATAAAATTGACAAGCTAGACTATTGAAGGGATTTGGAATCGAATAGCGTTTTCCATTTTTTATAAATAGGATATTTGTATATAGTTGATGAGATATAAGAGATTCTTGTCACGTGGTTGCAGATTTTTCCCCCTTCCCATGCTGTTGCTTCTGAAAATTCTATTCAAAACGCCAACTTTGAGAGTATTTTCTTAAATTGCTTGTATCAAAAAATGAATAACTCATTCTATTACATAGTTTCTTAAAAAAAAAAAAAAAAAAAAAAAAAAAAAAAAAAACACTTGCTAATCTTATGCGATTTCAAAAAGAAATGTATCAGAAAGAAATTCCTTTGGATTTGAGAAAATCTTTAATAAAATGATATAAAAATATTTTCCTAAATCTACTTTTTATTCTATAGTTTCAAAAATTATGATGTTTTTAACTTTCTTTTTTTTTCTTTTATTCTATAATTAATATTTTAAAGAATCTTAAATTGAATGTTGAAAGTTTAAGAATCTAAATAATCATTAATGTTGCAATTGTGTACCTCTGTAAAATAAACTGTAAAACAATCTCATAAATATGTATGCAGTATTTTTTTTTTCTTTTAATAAAAAAATCTGAATTTTTTTCGAAATAGTAGAAATTGTGCCGGGCCTGATCGGGCCGGACCTGTTTTCACTGATTTTTGCACGGGCCGAACTTTAAAATTTTCTACCGGGCCGGACCCGAGCCAGGGAATTCCGGCCCGTGCAAACCTCTAGTTTCGCGGTCATTAAGAATTTTCAGCAGATTTTGGGGTGAAAACGAAACAGATTTTTTTGTCGATCACTAATATATTCTCCTAGATTAATATATATATATATATATATATTCGTCTTTTACTACAGGGCAGTAATCAATTCGATGTAATTTGTCCCCTCCCCCCTTTTTTAATCATTGAATATGAGTCCTGATAAATGGCACTTCTGATTTCATATGTTAACAAAATTAAAAAGATAAGAATTACTCAGCCAGGCATTGCAAGTAAAACAGAAGCTGAATGTGTTACAGAAGGAAACAGCTGGATTATTTCAGGGTTATGCTCTACATACGGTTATCAGCAGCTGTTAAGTATTTAGCACAACATCAAATTTTAACAAAAGTTAAAAGAATAAAACTGCAGTGTGTGGCAGGCATTACAAACACAGGTTATACCAATAAACCTAATATTTCTGTAAAATATAAAAACATATGCAATTTATCTAAAATAATAATGCTGTCAAAAAAAAAAAAAAAAAAAAAAAAAAAAAAAAAAAAAAACGTTTATGATACTAACTGACTAAAAGAATATAATGTCATAAAATTTAGAGCATGAATGGAGGGAAAAAAACAATCTTATTTCACAACTATAGAGTAAAATAATGAGAGCATTAAACTATTGAAAAATATAACGATTCATAATGAGTAATGCGCTATACCCATAATATACTACACAAAAACATCAAAGTTAAAAATAAGTGTGTGTGTGGGTGGTGGGGGGGGGGGGGTGTATTCCGTTAAATAATTTTCGAGGTATATCTAGTTTAATGGATTTGTTTTGTTGCAACTAAATAGTTTACAAAAGGAGAGGAGGGAAAAAGTTTCAAGATTCATAAATTATCAAATGAAACCTCTCTAAAACGGAAAATGTATTTTACTTTTTCAAGTACATCTTAGCTGATATTATATTATTTTTCCTCTTTAAAATATATTTCAATTCATTTTTCGAGATAATCTTCTCGAAATCGGCCTGGATGACAAAACTTTACGTTCCGTATATTCGAACTACAAATAAATACACGATGCTCGACAGCGAGTGTCGTGTGCTTTTATGTAAATGAGGGCAGGGAATAAAAATTCACTGACGTCAAACGGGAGAGACCGCTAAACAAAAGCTTTTCCGGAAATTCCGGCAACTAATTAAAAGTCATCAATGAAGCCGGGCAACAAAGACTCGTACATAAAAGGGCGGGAAAATTTCATGTCGGCCGATCCGAACCATCTGTCGTCCGTTGTATGTCGGAGGTACTTGAACGAAGCGTATAACTGACACCCTATAAGTGGCCAGCGCAGAATGTAATGTACAGTGTGTGCTCGAGAGAGTGTTGAAGTCAGCCCAGGAGTTATTTGATGAGGCTTCTAGTTTCAAAATCATATGGGGGTTATGAGAGACGGCGCGGTTGTTAAGATTATTTTTTTCCTCCCTCATAAATATACGTAAGGAAGTGTGTAAGAGCAGGTCCTTGAAAACTCATCCAGAGAAGTCACGTGATGGAGTAATAAAAGGGCACTCGGAGATGATAGTGGATGGAAGTTATAATCAAATATCGTAAAAAGGTAGTGAAGAGTGTAAACAGAAACGATGTCCATCGCAGATGTTTCTTTTTAAAAGTATTCCTTTTAGTCAGGCAACATCATTTTCACTTTGAGGAGAAGTGGAAAATACATATATAGCTGAGTGTATGTTCATTCCGAAGGAGACACATTTTCATTCACCAAATATTTTGAATGAGAACTTAAGCACTCAGACATACAGTCTCTCACGGAAGCCCACTGCCCCTCCCGATTCCCCATCTCACAGAAGAGAAGGCCACTGGCCACAAATCCGAAACAGAATCGCCCAAAGGTCGGTTGTCAGACCAATTTTCCTTCATTAAACACAGACCAGTTCGACACTTACGTACTTCTTTTTCTGTAGACTTGAATCGGGTATGGCTTGGACTTCACTTTTTACGAACTCAGCTAAGTTTTACTTTTTTTTTTTTCTTTTTAAATAGATTCTTGCGTGAGCTATCATCCCGTGGCTCTGAATTTTTCGATCCGGAAATCGCTCTTTTATTTAAAGGCTCACTTTCAATGCGTAACAGAAAAAGGTATGCTGGAGCAAGATCATGTAAGTACGATGGAGAATGAAAAGTTACAATTTTTTCTACGGACAGTAAACAATTTCACAATGACGACGGAATATGGTTGAGCAAATTCAAAGCCAATAGACGAATGTTCATCACGTAATACAGAAAGGAAACAGTGAATGGAATTTTCAGCAACTCTATGCATCTCAGTCGTTGTATATTGCAAACTACAGGCATAATTTCAAACTTTTTTTCTTGATTTAGGCATGACTTTGGTTTTTGAACACATTTTCCGAACTTCATTATGATAATTTACATAATTTAGAAAATACTAAACTTTAAAATATTTACAAAAAAGATGTACGCAATATCTTTTAGAAGAATTTCAATTTTTAAGGTAATGTTGGGCTTAAGGAAAATATCTTTTTCTTTTATTTATTTTTTCTTTGTAAAAATTGAGTCGGCCCGGATCTGGGCATTGAAAGAAATCATTTAAAGATAGTGATGAGCGTAAATAGAAACGATGTTTATAGTACTTTTTGAAAGCATTCCTCTTACACGACGAATCTCATATTTATTTGATTCAGACAATGCCTCATCTTTCTGACATTTTGGATATACGCTTGTTTTTGGATTTTTAATAGTCTTTTATTTGTTACATTTTGTATTACTTTTTATGCTTAAAAATTGCTTTAGACGAAGAGCTCTGCAGGACTTTTTTCCCCTTAAATTAGCTTTCTCATGTTTATGTTTTCTTTAAAATAATAAAAAGGCTGCCGACCACAGGCATATTTGGTTGAAAATCCTGCTTTGCATTTCATTCTGTGTCTACCATGTTGAATGGAAGCAACTTTCAGACATCGGAAAAAAAAGGGGGGGGGGGAGCAATGAAGAGCATAAACAGAAACGACTATCGAATATTTTACTTTATGAAAACATTCTTTTGCGCAATGAGTACATACATCATTTTCACTTAAAAGAAAAGTAGAATATTTAAATACAATATAACAATATTGCATTTTGTAAATTGCATTGAGTGTTCCAAAAAGATTGAAACGCACTATTTTTCTTTTTTTTTTTTTTCTTTCTTTTTTTTTTTTTTTTTAGTTGGAGACACCTAGGCAATGTAAATTGCAGAACTATTCAAAATTACGAGATATGTTTTAAGATTGTGCTGATAAAGTCAGGGTTGTTTGGTTTAAACCAGCCAACGGTTTTTTTTTAAAAAAAACATGCTGGTTTTTTCTTTTACTAGTTTTTTTTATGTTTCATTTTACACATTGAAAAATGCAAAATTCGAGTTAAAAAGAAGCTACAAGCAAAATTGTAAAAAAATGATGAATTAATAAATTTCTATAATGACAAATATTTTTAATCAACTTAACTTTTCTATAAGCTATAATCATGGCAGAGTAACCAATTTTTTAAAAATTAACTGGTTAGAAAAAAATTAGTTTTTCTTCCTCTTTTTTTAAAGGCTTAAATATATATATATATATATATATATATTATATATAACCATTAATTGTAAAACATTTAATGGTAGAAGGGCAGACTCGAGCTAAAAATGCATTTTTATTATTTAAACTAGCATACGCAGCCCGCTTCGCCGGGCTTAATTTGAAAGTTTATTTAATAATTTATGTGTATGGTACGCTTCTCTCTCAGCTGGCGACGGATCCCCCGGTGACTCTACGCTTCTCTCTCAGCTGGCGACGGATCCCCCGGTGACTCTCCCCGGACCATCGGCACTCCACGTGCGTCGGGTGAGCGTCAGAACAAACTTTCAGCATATACATATGGGTGGTTGTACTTGAATGCACAGACCTGCGCGTTTTTTTCTATCTTGCTTTTATACCTCTGGACCGAGTTGGCGCATTGCCAAGATTTGCTTCCTCTGGACCGAGTTGGCGCATTGCCAAGATTTGCTTCCTCTGGACCGAGTTGGCGCATTGCCAAGATTTGCTTTCCCCTGTGCCTCAATTAATTAATTAATTATCCTCAGAATTCCTTTTATTTATAGAGATTAAAATAATGTTGCAGGAAAAACTGATTAATAAAGAAATATTCAGCTTTAATACTTTAGGTTCTGGTGTACTATTAATAGTACTCGTCTTTTAAAGAAGTAATATTTTGTTTTAAGAAATATTTTTGCTATTATTTACATGTAGTAATATTAGTATATGTCTATGCATTTACTATATGACTTCATTTATGTTTAAGCATTTAGTAATAATGATTATTATTATGTTTATGTACTTAATTCTCTTGTGCAATTTACGATTCTTTCATTTTAAACATTTATTACACTCTTTAAATTTTAAATAAAAGTTACTTTCCAAAAAAAAGTGTAATAAAGAGGAAAAGTATTAGAAAGTTGTAATATAAATTAAATTTTATTGTAATACAATATTTTCTAAACATCTCCAAAAATTCTTCTTTAGCCTACTATCATATGAATATGAATTTAATAGTATGCAAAACAGCAACATTCGGTATATTCCAGGCAATGAAGTATTCCTTAAACACTAATTAATCTATTTGGATAGTTAGTGTTGATGTTATTAACGTAAAAGTAATTTTTACTAAAAACTGATAAAAAATTCAGACCCCGAAAGGGTTAATTGAAATATTATTCACGGGAAAATATACAGTATATAACGAACCATCAACAGTGGGCTATTCAATTCTATTTACCGAACATTTTTTCAATCCTCAAAAGCTACATATTTGTGTGTGTTTTACCCTTAAAAAGCTGACACCTGAATATCGGGACAATTCCATTCTCCCAAAGTGTCTGATATTATGAGATTTTATTCTGGCGTATAACTCGTGTTTTTAATACAAAAAAAAAAAAAAAAAAGTTTGAAAATTACAGTTGTGTATTATATTCAGTTATAAAAAAAATAAATAAAATAAAATAAAATAGCTAAATAAAATAAAGATTGTTGTAGAACTAGATCGTCGTAAGAACTAAGAAACTAAGATTTTTAACCGTTTTAGCACGAAAGAACGCCTTTGCGCTTGTTGATAGGTACATGAAAAATGCCGACGCGATAGCACTTCTTTAGACAATTTACTTTTTTTCGTGCATTGGTGAAGGTCATATGCGTAAATTCTTATTTTATTTATTTATTTTTTCTTAAAATCGCATTCTGTTTATCTTGGATCATACTTTAAAAATAATCGTTATATCTATATTTTTTTATTTACATTCTAATTTCAGTTTTATTATAAATTATCTGTAAAAAAAGCCTCCTTTTCTTTTTGGCATTTTAGAAGATACCTGAAAAATATATTTGACTTTAAAACGATTAATTTAATAACATGATATTTATTTATGAAAAATATTTCCTTATCAGATATCATGAAAAATGTTTATTATATTTTGTAATAATCTTTATTTTACTATTTTAATTTTGTTTTATTGTTTGTACAGAGAATATATCTAAAACTAATAAAATGAAGTGTGGAAATTTACATACATTTTATTTACAATAGCTCATTATACTTCGGTATCTATTGAAACTAGCATGAGAAAATTAGTAAAATCAGCAAAAGATATAGATTTTTAAATACAAAAACAATTTAAATCGATTCTTTACATCTGATAGGAGGAAAACTGGATATTCAGATAAAGGATTAAAAAAGAAAGAAAAACTAGAATTTTAAGCAAAAAGTAAAGGCAACTGGAAAACGGGATTTGGTGTGAGGAGAGAAAACGGATTTATTTTTCACTAAGAATATTTTTTGTGGGCTCGCCGAATAATAATTTATAATAAGGTTTCTATTTCGTAGAATATATGTGACTAACAGAGAGTTAATAAAAGCTCAAAATTATACGATCGAAACAAAAGAGTGTGGTCTTTGAAGGTTTCAAGTTGTTGTAACAATTTGCCGAAATGACACCAGATTTTAAAAATGTTTAATACATGGAAATCGAAAGGTATTCTGTCTTTCTCACCGTATGTTATACATTCTTTCTCACTAATATATAAAAAAGATATTAAAATATTAAAATCCGGTAATCTATTCTGAAATCTAAAAGTTAAATTAATTTTCCAATTAAATATTTTCTATAAAAGTTTTTCGATAAAATTTTCTTTAAAAAATAATAATAAACAAATAAATAAAATATTAATTCTAATTAATGTCTAATTCTGAAGTTGCCCCCTTTTAAATTGTTTTCCTAACCCAACAAATATTATTTTCTGATTTGATACAAAATTGTAGCCAACGTTAAAATTCAAAACAAGCTAAGCGCAATTTGCTTGAGTCTGTGGTTTCAGTTGCTTCCAGGACTCAGAAACTTCGGGTATCAGTCAAAAATATTAAATCAGTTGAATTAAAGTTTCCAACAATTGACACTTGCGCTCGAATTAAAATTTCCAACAATTGACACTTGTGCTCCATTCTGGAAAATAGTGCAACTATTAAATTTTGAAGATGTAATTTTTAATAATATGGCTCCTGATGGGGATTACCTCCGAACGTCCCACCACTATGGCTGACTGATTGAAATACTAAATGTATGAATTGTTATTATTGTGTTACATACAGAGTAGACCCTAGATACGATTTAAAATGGAAAGAAGATGTGAAGTAACACTTAGGATCGATTCCTTACACACAAACACATATTAACATGTTTATCGAATTAATCATGTAATATTTCATTAAATTCAGATTTTCTTTTAAATTCTGTTCCAAGATTATAATTTTTCTTAATTCTCCTAGCCCAGAATTTTGCATATGTTTTTTATCAGTTAAAGTCAAGGCATTTTTTATAAAGCTTTAACAGTAAATCTGTTATTAAATGTGTATCGAAAAATTGCAGGATATTCACTCCCACCAATTATCGTCCTCTCTGACCCACTTTAATGGAATCGCGTGTCGGAATGCAATTATTGACTGTCCAAGGGTGAGGAAATACGTCCCAAGGTTCTTCCTTTTTAAGTCGGAAGGTAGACAAACACTCTCCACGCCTCACATAATTTCTGCCGAGAACCTGATGAATATGCTAATGCAGTTACGGTTAGATATCAAATAAAGACTCGCACTTCTCTCGCGTAATGTTATCTGCCGAAAACAATTCTTCTGAATGATTTAACCCTTTCACTACGTCATTATCATATTTTTGTGAATTATTTTCGTGTGCTTCTTTTCCACAAATGGAATTTTTGAAATTAATGTTATTATTCTATATAATTTAATTATTTAATTAAAAAACAGATTTTGTGGAATAATAAGATAGATGCAAATAAAGAAAAAGCTTTATCTTTTGCTATTATTGTTTTTACTATTTAAATTAATTGACTTGGACAACTCGAAAAAACTCCCAACGTTTTATTTTCGTTTGTCAGTTGTCAGTAAACTCAATAATGATATTTTTTTTCTAGCAATTTGTTTAAAATTTCTTGACATCATAAAATACATATTTTACCATTTTTTTAAAGATTCTATGTGGCATCTATGATATGGAAATGATACAAAAAAGAGTATTCCGAAACGTCATTTGCATTCTTGAGTGCAGAATTCCAGAAACTGAACTCTGTTATTTCACGTAGACCCTCTTATTGCTGAAAAAGATTTTTTTCAGGAACAGAAATGGAAAGTTTTATACAGTAATAGAATTTACGTTCAACCTATTGGCAGAGTGAAGATTTTGAACGTTTGAGCTCACAATGAAAATTGTGACTTTTTGATGCGAGTTCATCTTCGTTTTTAATCACTGTTGCAATTAATAAATAAAATGTTAAAAGTTTGAGCCCTAAATTTACCATAAGAGACCTTGGAGTACCCTCACAGAAATTTTCAACATTATACGTGCGCGTAGATTCAGAGTAGATTTCGCTAACCATCGCACGCGCAATTACAGAGCGAAACTTTCTTTTATTAATGCAGATTAATCATTTTTTTCATAATTAATGAAAAATTCATTACTTGACTAATATTCTATTATATGATTTATTGCTAAATAATTATTGTCTTTGTGTTCAAAAAATTCTCATTTGTTATATTTCCACATCTTTTCTAATTTTAATCTTAATTTAATAAGTTTTATTTCCTCTTAATTTCATTATTTAATACCAATTGTACTATACACAGAATAGATAGTTTAAAGGTGATTGAAAATCCAGAAATCCCAAAATTTAGTAAAACTGGCTATTTATTCCACTGACTAATTTAATTTATCATTAAAACATCAGTAATAAATCTAAACTGTAAATGATTTTTTTCAGGCTGTAAATCGCTGCTGATTATATGAATAAATTCTTTACATTATTTTCTGCTCGTATTTCTGTTATTATATTTCCAATACCTTCCGTGATGTTCGTGAAATCACATTTGCTAGTCATTCTAGTATGAATATCATATACTCTTTTATAGATTCTGCCTTTTCTCTAGCAGCCAAAATAAAAGCGTTTTGCAAACCTCTGCTATCTGCAAGCTATCTAAAAGCGACTTCTAGAAATTACTCCTACAATAAGTCTATAAAAATGCATTTGGTGGTTATTCGGAACCAAAGAATATCTCGATACGATACGTTCTCTGAATTCTCAAATATGCAGTTCGCCATTCAATTGGAAGTGAAATTCGAAGATGTTGACTGTGAAATTTTTAGACTAAACATCCCCAATAAGACAAGACTACGTAATTTCCTGTTCGCAGTTTGTTTTCGTTTAAAATCGTCTGCGATTTGCTCAACTCTATTTTGGAACATGATCTTTATTTGCTTTTTCTTTCTTTCTTTCTTCTGCAATACGCTTTTAACCAAACATGGTCGCATTCGATTCCCAACACAAGCCATTTCTTTTGTGATTTTATTTGCGTATTTATGTGATGTACCACAAAAATTCCATTTTTGTATAGGGTTCTTTCTAAAATGGCTTTTCATTGGAAGTCGTAAATTTAAAGTTTTGAATCTAAAATCGATGCTATAAAATTCGCTTATTGTAGGAAAGTTTGTTGGATTTCATGTGGTTTAACGTTAAAAAATAAATTTGAAAATTTAATCCCGATTTCTTCTATTTTATTAATTAAAACAACGGCTCACATTAATATCGGGGCACATTGTATTTTTGGAGCTTCTTTAAAAACAATATTTGCTAAATGTTAAAGGATCGACTGGATATTCCACATGTACTTTTGTGTATGTTTATATGAGGACATGAATTTCAAAACTCGCCTTAGGGACTGTACATATATAACGTTATCATTTTAAAAAAGGGGGTATTGGCACATGATATTGTAAGATATCTCTACAAAAGGAGGTTGTCTTTTGATATCGTTAACATTTTTTATCCAATCAAATTTTCATTTTTACTAACTTTTTTCTTAGCCTGTTTTCGATTTTTATGAAAATAAGTTATTATTAAAACTATTAAGTAATTATAATCATTTTATTCCAAAAATGGATTACCCCAACATTCAACATTCCTATTCTTACGTGATATGTGTCTATGATACCTTGTTAGAGAAATCAGATTCAAAGTGATACTTGTTATATTTACTAGTAAAAAAAATCGGAAGAATGTTAGCCACCTGTTTTGTTGAGTTTTTTCTTATCTCCTTCTCATCAAGGCGGCAAGTCCAAGAAGAAAATATTGTTGAATGCATTGTGTAACAAAAAAGCTATATATTTTTTAAAGGAATAAACATTTCTTTAAAGTATTATTTGCTATAAAATTTTCATGCATAATATTAATATTTTTATTGACTTCATTTTTTTAAATCAATAAAATTTGCGAATGATAAATGTATGTCGACATTAGGACAGAATGGGACGGAGAGTCAAAGTATGATAACATATAATATCGTAAAAAGGGAGGAAACGGGTCCAAAATTGCCAAAAATTTGATAACAATTGTGTATGCATAGCCCATTATAAAAAAAAAAAAAAAAAAAAAAAAAAAAAAAAAAATTAATCGCAATTTCCATATCAATTTGTTCTATTGGTAAACATATACCGGGAAAAAAAAAATGCAAAAAAGTTAGTCCCCCCCCCCCTCTGTATTTATGCCATTGTAAAATCTTTATTTACAATGAAGCTAACGGACGCAGTTTTAGATTTTTCGCGATTTTCCCAAATTTTATTTTCTGGATAAAGGCGAGCTTTGAAACTCACATCCTCGTATGTATTTCAAGATCTAAAAAATATTCACACATACATATGTGTAAAATTTATGAGATTTCCTTTAGTAATTTATGTTTTTTCAGTGTGATTTTTTTTTTCTTTATTGAAAAAAAAATGATAGAAATGGGATTTAAAGTCAATCAACTGTTTTTTGGCGATATTTCCAGTTTTAAGTAAATATGATGAATCAGGGCCGTAGCTAAGGAGGCGCTATGGGCGGCTCAGCCCCCCCCCCCCCCTAAAATATTTTGAGCCCTCTCTGAAAAGCATTCCAAGGTCACTCAAGGAATTTCTGTTCCGAAAATTCAAATGAAATACTCTTCAAAAATCTAATTTAGTTTAGAGACCCTTTCACAGTTTTGCAGAATTACTAAATTGTATCTAAAATAAGTATTCAACACTCCCTTATCTTATTTGTACATATGAAGCTAACATATCTTTAATTTTACATCAGTTATACACTCAAAAATTTCATCATCATATATTTTTCCTAGCATAAAATGAAGTTATTACAACAGGTTAATAAGAAACGTAGTACCTACAATGTGAATATGCACTAATTTATCTTTCTGTGTAAGAGAGAGAAAAAACAATATGACCCCACCCCCTCCCTAAATTCTCTTGAGCCCTCCCTATTGCTTACTTCTAACTACGACCCTGTGGTTAATTATTACAAAATTATTACGAATCCCATTAAAAATTCAATAATGAAGCATTACTGCACGCATAATAGTGTTAATATTAGGAACTTTGTACAATTTGTTTTTTGTATAGCTTTCAACTTTATTTAATAAAATTTCTATAAAAAGTAAAAAATAGCATTTAGTATTTCATGCTTCTTTAAACTTAAATTTCTAGATTACTTATTAAATTGACATAGAACAAAGTTAGTAAACATTTACTATCGTAAAAATCAAGGAAATCCCAGTTTTTTAGCAGTAAAAGCTTCAACTGAAATGAAGGAAATATTAGAATCAAAGGTCTTCCCGAGAATATGAGACTTACCAAATGAGCAATAAACACAATCGACTAGTAGTAAAAAAGAAAATTCTAGTGAAAAAGTGAAAGAAGAAATATCATCAGATTTGAAAGAAAAAATCATATTTTCTGTTAAAAATCCAAGCTTCTTCTGTTTTTACCAGTATCTTAATGCATTATTATTGAATCTTTTATGTTATTCATAGTCATTTTGTAAGAACTCACCATACTTCAAACCGAAAACTAAAGTATTCGTCTATCTCTGTTTCTTTCTAATCACTACCTTTTAGAATAAATACAGGCATTTTGAACGGGAGTAATTCATATCATTACATGTTAAAAAACAAGTTGAAAATTACACTTCAAGCGTAGCAAATGAGGTGCGTTCGTACTATAGCGAAGTTTTGAAAATATTTACATCTTGGTTTAATAGTATGCAGTACTTCGGATACAGTATAGTAGCCGAAATCTTATGTGCGTCCCTGTAAATACTATTTGCTTTCTATTATACGGAAAATAACTTATAGTAAGCCTCAGCAACATATATCAATTTCGTAAAATGTGAAACAGTTTAATATAATTAAAACGCGCCCCAAACAATCCCCCCTCTTATACCATTATGCAAAGGAATACTTTTGTGTGGCCCTGTAAATTAATAAAAAATAATCTTTGCACCACACATAATACAGAATGTATATTTTAGTATATACTTCATTTATGCATATCAATTGTATTATGTTCGAAAGAGTATAACATCATTAAAATGCATTTGAAACTATTTTTTCCCATTGGCCGTAATGTAACGAGATAGTTATGATTATTCTTGTGATTAAACTGTTCTTCCGATTTTCATAAAATTTGGAATGACTCGACAAAATTAGGCAAGAATTATATATTTTAAATTTCAAACGATTCAATTTGGTAGTTTTTGCTCTGTTATATATGGACAGGGGGACTGAACGACGACGGTGCTACATACTTGCATAGTTACGAACGCACCTAAACAGAAACATTTTTTTGCAGCAATCAACACAAGTTTCTTTTTTTTTCCCATCCCGAAGATTTTGTCTTTTTTGTTGCCATAACAAGTTGGATTTAAATGTAACAAAAGTAATTACGCGCATGCACATAAAAGCTGCTATACTACTCCCTTCCTAGTAACATATGACGATATAATTATAATATGGAATAAAATATGTGTAATTAACATATTATACACTGAAAACTACTAAAATACACACACTAAATACAAGAGGGACATAAACAAAATAGCTACGAAAAAAAAAAGCAAAATAATCTAATCAGTTTCTAACGTTTTGGAAATCTTATATGTCTACCAAAACGTGTATTTTTACCTTATGGAGCATCGTTCTCAGGCAAATCTGATTGTTTGATATTTTAGTTGACGATTGAGGTTTGCTATTGGACAGAAACGCTGATTTACCTGATTGCTCGTGATCAAAAATGCTCCCATTAGTCATCAATAAACATGCAAGTTTTAGTCAATCAGGACTGTGTTGTCAGTGGGGTACTTTTAAAAATTTGGATTTCGTGACAGGTACCATTTTTGTTTAATGATAAAATTCGCATTATTTAATGACATTAAAGAGAAAACAAGTAGAATTTTGTTATTTAAAAAAAGTGATGATAAACAAGAAATCTGAATTTAAAAAAGTAACCTATTAGCACACAGTATCAGGGCTCGCACCCGGTTCAGTTTTTGAACATCACTTTTTTCAAAAGAAACTAGGGGCCACCGTAATACTTACCCATCATGAATATGCATAATATAATATAGGAAAATAAAACATGTGAAAACTATTCATACAATGCTTCGCAATTCCAGAACAAAATTTAAACGTATATTTTAATATTGTTAATATACATAGTAATGCTCTATTTATGAATTGCTGATGAACCCATTTCGACAAATTATATAAAATGCGAAACTACTCAAGTAGTACCGAACTGCGTAAAAGAAACATCCTTATAACTCCAAAAATAATAATCCTATTAACTAACAGTTTACTGCGTCGGATGAAACGTCTCATTTCCAATTTAAATATATCTCTGAACTGAAATTTAAATGAAATACAGGGTCACGAAAAGTCGAAGAATGTGGAAAACAGGATTACAAATATCTCGGTTACTAATAATCCCATCGACTTTGTTCTTTATGCAAAATTTGTGTTATTTTATTGCCTTTTAAGTCCACTCCTTAAAATACAAAATTTCGAATTTTTTTATGTATCTTTCATCATAACGAATTTTTCAAGAGTCCGAAAAAAATAGTTCCGGATAACCGAGGTTATTGATATTAAATAGGCTTCGTCCCATTCTTACATACTAAGTACATACAAAATTTCAAGTCTCTATCTCAATTTCTTCGTGAGATAGAGCGTTTACAGACAGACAGACGGACGGCAAAAATTTTTTTTCTAAAAATATGTTTTTCGGAATCTCCACTATCTGAAACGTGTAAATCCGTCAAAAAAAATTTTTCGATTTTCAAAACGATTGCAAGACTTACCCTATACTACGTATGATGGGTAACTAAAATCGTTATCATTTTTGTCGAACTTTCCTGGAAAAGCGTTTTTGTTGCTATTACATCAAAAATGTGAAGAATTTTCCTGTTAAGAAATACTAGTTTTCAAAAAATTGCTCTTGTTTACCTGTAGAAATATTCACGTATTTGCCCTTTATTTTTGCTGTATAATATTTTTTATATCTTTGACAACTGGAAAAGCCCGATATAAGCAGGTTCAAATGGGTTTGAAAATATGAATAGAAATATGTAAGTGTTTATGTAGAATTTTTTTTTTTTTTTTTTTTTGAGCAGGTTGTCGTCGAATTTTAAAAGATTTTAATCAATCCATTTTTTTCTTCATCTCTTTAGGAAAAGTTTCTGCATCCAAGATAGTTTTTGGTTCAACGAAAATTTTTTCCGGTAGCTAAATTGATCTGCCATTGATCATTTATGGAACAGAAAAAAAAAAAATTTCTCCACATAAAAATAATCGTACATTTAAAGAAACATTAAATGAAACCCTGTATGTGATTTCCTATAAAACTTACCTGCTTGTTGTTGTTGTAGTTTCCCCCTTTGTGAAGAAGTTTAGCTCCTTTTCTTAAGGGTAACCGTCAGTATTATCGTCTCATATACTGCTTATGATACATTCTAAAAATCACTATAACGCATTTGCTATTGCAGTGATTGATTTAAAAAATTTTTTGGTGAAAGATAAGACTCGTGTCTTAAAAGTGGTATAATTTTTTGGATGAAATATATCACCGTTTTTTTTTAAATTTAAATTTAAAATTTTTCCCTTGTTTCCAATAGACACCAACATGTGGAGATACGGGTTCTACTTGTTGTCCGTATGGATTAAAAGAGGATTGTTTTTATCGTTTTTATGTTTCCTTTTTTATATGTTATCATTACTTTTCTAATAAATTCAATAAGGGACAGATTTTATACCTTATTAGATAAAATTTTGTTCAAAAAGTTCTTTTGTTTTTCAAAAAAAAGCTTTTTTATTTGAACAGGCGTGAAAGAAATGACGGAAAACCCGGCAACCCCATGAATCCACTCGTTGCAAGACAGGAATAGAGATGCCCCCTTTATGCTTCCCAATCGAGGGGGAGACACCCCTTCAAAGCAGAAAGCCTCTTGTGACGTCAGCTGGATCCCGGTCAAGAGAGATAAGAATGTACAGAGAGGGAAACTTTCTACTTTCTTTAGATGGTCATTTTCTTATGCTATTGCATAGAAATAGGTTCTAAACAGGGCCGTGCTTAAGGGGGGGAGGGGGGGGGGGAGTCGGACATTTGCCCAGGGCCGCGAAAATTTGGGGCCGCAAAAAAGTTGATGTTGTTTTTACATTTCCCCAGTTATTAAGAAGAGCGCATTATGAATGACCTTTAAATTGACCTACCTAAATTTATATTTTTAAGCGAAAAAAGTATTGAATTAAAAGTGTCTGCTATTTTGCATTGTATTTTCTGCTTAATTTGATTGTAAGAGTCCTTGCATACCAAAAGTGAATGAAACAGCAAAAAAAAACACTCAGATTTTTACCGATTTTGTCAAAATATTCCATATTTCATTTTGTTTGTTAGACTGCGGACTTTAGTTACTTTCAACGCAGGATATGTTGTTTCTGTTCGGCGCGAAATGACTTGCATTCGCCAGTGTATTTTAAAAGAATTATCGTAAAATTCATACACTTTACAACTAAATAAGCTATAGATTAGAAGATTCATCTGTAAGAGTATACTTTTGGCTTCTTGGAAACTTTAAAAGTGCGCTATAGAAGGGCGAAAGCGCGGCGAAACATTCAATCTTTTACAGATTTTGTCGAAATTTTCACTAACCTAATTTTGTAAAAAATATTTCTACAGTCAGAAGTTTTTAAAATTTTTGTAGGTGATTAGATCTGATCTATTGGGATGCTCTAAAAAGATTGTATTAAAACACGGACGCTTAGTTTCTTTTAGTGGAGAAAATATATCGTCTCTGTGATTACTGGTACATTAGAAAGGTTTAAAATTCTGGCTTTTTAAAACAAATTACATTATTAATTAGAAGAAGCTTTTAGCTTTTAAGTACATATTTTTGGTTTGTCGATACCTCTAAAACTGCATCCTGTTTTTTTTTATCTTTCAAGAGTGCTATATAATAAAGCATATGTATGCAGGCATAAATTTTGGTACTCGATATGGCTCACATCTATATATTAGAGATACCAAAAATTTGGTCACAACTTTAATTAAGAATATTAATTTGATAATTATAGAAAAAAATTATAAATTGGTTGACATAAATATTTCTTTGCAAATTTTTACTTTGCTTACCTACGTATATTACAAGATGACTAAAAAAGAAGACTCAAAATTGGTCATAATTGATGATTTTAACTTATCGCCTTAGGAGGAAACATTAATAAAAAATTTCTTTAAAAAGCTATAGGATACTATATTGTTATAATTAGGACCTGACTAAGTAAGGCCCATGCAGGGCAACTGCATCGGACGTCGGGTCTTCCGATTGAGCCCCCCCCCCCCCCCCCGCCCAAGGGCAAATATAATTTTTTTGTTATGCCTAACTAATAAAAAAGGCCAAAAGTCACCAAAATTCTTTATTTATCTGTTTATTTTAAACTTTATGTAGCTCTTTTCTCATATCTCCTCTGCTTTCGAACCTCATGCACCCCCCCTTCTCCCCTCTATGTAACAGTTACATCACAAATGTATTTACATTTTAATGATTCACATTTATTCTTATATTTCCATAACCGATGGAAAAGTGTATTCAATAGTTTCTTAAAGTTATCTATTTTGTGATATTCTGTATACAAATGCGAATAGTACTTGGTACGAAATTTACATATACAGACAATTAGTATAAAGTTTAGTTTTAGACACTTCTTTTAATTCAAAAAAAAAAAAAAAAAAAAAAAAAAAAATCCAAAAGGTAGAAAGGGGACCTCTCCGAATTACGTTTACCCCAGGGCCCAACACAATCTAAGTCGGGCCCTCGAGCCATGGTTGTAATACAATTTTAATCATTTGTTTTCCAATTATATAGTGCCCCACCAGTGGCCGAGAGGTACAGACCTCTCACCTGGTAGACCTCAGGTGCTGGGTTCGAACCCAATCGCGGCTGTCGGCCTAACCGTTCGGAGTTTTCGTGGTTTTCTTCAAACCTTGCGTAAATACGGGTTAGGTTCCCTTAGAAAGACCCCCACGAAGGGCACTTCCCCCTCTGGTCCTATATCCCTAGCGCAGATAATTGGACGACAAAAATAAACCAAACCAACCAAACATAATGATATAGTTTGTTTTCTGCGTATGTGGAGGGAATAAATATAATTTTTGTCATTTTATTCATCAAACGTGCCGTAACTTTAAAAAAATTGTATCGACTTGAAGATGGTGTTATTCGATTTAGAAGAAAAAAAAATCCACATGAAACGATACACCATTTGACAAAATGTTTATTCCCCTCCTCCCAAGGTTAAAAAAATCCTCTTTTTTCTTCTTGAAATATGATAAACTTTATTAGGGGGATTTCTTGTAATTTCATTTCTAGTTTCCAAATAAAGTTCTTTCCAAATGTTGGTAACTGGCCATCAGTTGGTTAACAGAATATATATGAGTTTTCCCCGAAATCAAACAGGGGACCGTCAACAAATTGAAAAAGAACGAAGATCTTTTGGATAACCCTGTCAAAACTAATGTAGCAAAAGCGTTCAAACTGCACGTTATGATTAATTGGCTTATTATAATGCACTGTGTTAATTTTTACAAGGATAGCATGTATACTCGTAGAAAAATTAAGGTTTTTATAAAAACAGTCCTAAATTTTTCCAAGTTTTTTGCTTATAATTTGCAGAGTTCTTAATATAAAATAGTGTTCTTTTTTGAAAAAATGACAAACATCATTGTACACAATACCCTGTCATCAGAATTAAAAAATAATAAAAATTGTATGACAAATGAGCAGGTTCACTAAATAATTTTTTACTGCGCATGCGTGAACGCTATTAAAATTTCATTTGCATATTATGTTAGTTAAATGTATAGAGCAACTTTTGTGAAAGTCTCAAAAACATAGCTTAAAAATTCTGAAAATTATCGTTGATAGAATGAGATCAAAATCCTTTATTCCCTAAATGAAGCAAAAAGATGAGGGGCTGTATCCATATTCCATTGTTTAGTGCCTACACAATATTGCACGTACAACTATATTTAGGTAAAACCCCTGTTTTTTTTTTTTGCTTCCTTTATGAATAACGGATTTTGAGTTGATTCTATAGGCTCCCATTTTCAGAATTTTCAAGCTATGTCTTTGAAACTTTTACAGAAGTTGCTCCATACATTTAGCTAACACAATATGCAAATGACATTTTGATATCGTTGACGCATGCGCAATGAAAAATTATTTACTAAACATACTCATTTTTCATACAATTTTTATTATTTTTAAATTCTGATGACAGGGAATTGTGTACAATGATGTTTGTCATATTTTCAGAAAAGAACATTATTTTATAATAAGAACTCTGCAAATTATAAGCAAAAAATTTGGAAAAATTTAGGACTGTTTTTATAAAAACCTTAATTTCTCTACGAGTATACATGCTATACTTGTAAAAATTAACACATTACATTACAATAAGCCAATTAATCATAATGTGCAGTTTGAACGCTTTTGCTACATTAGTTTTGACAGGGTTATCCAAAAGATCTTCGTTCTTTTTCAATTTGTTGACGGTCGCCTGTTCGATTTCGGGGAAAACTCTTCGCGAAAATATGTGACGCGTACTATTTTGTTTACACACCTGGAGTTTCAGCACATTCCAATTCATATTTCTTTCATTACTTAAAAATAATTACTTAATTACCAATTATGCTTAAATTTTGGACACCAGTGTATACATATATATATATATATATATATAATACCATTAAAAGTAGACAAGATTCACCAATGGATTTTATCAACAAAACAATAAACCAAAACGAAGAATTAAACTGAATTATAGTAAACAATATTAACCATTTGAAATTAACCATTGAATTTAATAACTTATAGCACAATAAACAAGGAAGGAAAAAAGAATAATATAAATACAAATGAAATTTGTAGAACCAAAGCAGAATCTTCAGGTCCCAAATACTTTTGAACTACAAATGGAGTGTGTGTGGTTTCATCTTCGTATTTGCCATGAAAAAGCAAAACAATACGAATTTGGGACTACCATCACACAAAAACCAAATTATTAAACAAGGAACAAAGATATTTTACAAAAAGGAATTGAAAGTAAGTAAAAATAATAGTTATCCATAACAAACAAAAAAGATAAAGCTGAATGGAAATATAATTGAACCGGAAAAATAATTAATAATCGATATTACATTAAATTAAATTAATAAAATGATTAAAATTAGAATTAAGAGATAACATTCATATTAACATATAACTTAAAATACATTATTGTTACTTTAATCAGTAACATTTATTGTGACTTTACATGGTAAAAACTCATTATCTTAATATAGGATAATAAAAATTAAAAAAATAAAAGAAAAGAAAAATAAAAAATAATAATAATAATAATATTATTAATAATAATACCAAAAATTATATCATTAACATTAAAAATAATTTGATAATTAAAATATAGCTATTTAACTATAGATATAACTAGACAAATATCCATATATTGGTGTAAATTAAACAGTTTAAAAATTATGTTAAAATAAATAACCCACTCTCAATTTTTTTTATAAATAATTAACCTTTGCGTTTTTATCCAGACAACACCACCCTCCTCCGTACTCTAACATCTACCCACCCAACCAACCTATATATATTTTTTTTTTATTACTTTTTAACATTTTTAATTTTTTATTATTTTTTTTATGTTTTATAATTTTTTTTATACATTTTTTACGCAAAGAATTAATTATAAGATCATGTAATATCTAATTATAAATTAAAGAATATATGAATTTTTTAGGATAACCATTATTTATAGCATCATATACAAGCTTTTTAATATTAGTATTAATTAAATGGGAAGAACATAGACATTATATATATATATATATATATATATATATATATTACTTGTAATATATACTGAACATGTAATTCCTTCTTGATTAGGTTTTAAACTTTTAAAATGGTGTAGTAAAAAAATGTCCTCGACTTTTTAATTTTTAACGATTTTTAGGGAGATTTTTTATACCATTTTTAGTGGATTTTTTCCATTCTGCTGCAGTTTTTAATATTGGAAAGAAACGTTTTAAACTTTTAGTCGAATATAGTACATTTTGTACATCACGATTTTAGAAATTTTTGCAGTTTTTTGTCCTTTTTTTGTATTTTGTGGTGATATTTAGACATTCACAAAGGGATTCTGTTTCAGACTAACATATCAAATTTTGTCTCCGCTGTTTTCAAAGCAAAATTTTTCATAATTTCGTTTTTCGTGCCGATTTTACATACATGTATATATGTATACACATTTGGCAGTGAATTTTTGTTAGAATGCTATACGTCTCATTGTGATAAATTTTAACCACTGGGATTTTTGAAAAGTTTTTTTTTATTTCCTTTCTCGATTTTTCGACATTAGTAAAAGGAAATGTATTCTAACATTTAAGATTAATATAAAAAAAATTAGATAAAGTTTAATTACATAGATCAATTTTTGGAATTTTTCTGTCATTTCGCCTTTTTTTTTTTTTTTTTCGTTTGTAAGATTAGTTCGGTTTCAAACTTTTACCCTAATATAGTGAATTTTATCTGCTGCTATTTAAAAAAATTAATTTTTTATTTAAACATTTTTTTCGCGGGTTTTTTTTCCGGTTACTGTTTTCTAGGAAAATATATTCAATTTTGTTCTGTATTTTTTTAAAACTATTTTTAAATTATCTTTATCGTTTTTCCGAGTTTTGCGGCAATTTTTAGGGTTTCGTTCACCTGACGAAACCCTATTCGTCCTTGTCCTCTATCTGTTTGTCACAGAGTCCGTACACAAATTCTATACAAGTCAGAGCATTCAAATTTTGTATACTTACCGCTGAATACCTCTTGTAACACAACAAATCATAAAAGTTTGAAAAAGACTATTATTTTAATTAAAATATTTATATTAATATCATCTGTTTTATTTTTATTTATTTATTTATTTGTCTTCTAACTGTTGCCAAAGTTTAAATAGATATAAAAATTATTATATATCTAGCATAAATTAATGGATTAAATAAATCACGTAATAAATGTGTATTTGTTTTTATTTTGGTAATTAATTCCAGAATTGTCTTATCTTCATTCTCAATCATATTTGTCTTTTCTCAAGTTTTGGATCATTCGAGACAACAGCTCAGTTGCTATAAGTCTCAAAAGAAATCCTCCTTCAAACCAAATCCAGAATTGTATATTTTGGAACGGCAAACCATGTGAGGCGGAAATAAAAAGAGATATATGTATTTTTATTATTATTATTAGGATTTGATAATCGCAGTACAATTTTTTTAAATTATTGATTTTAGAATACTAGTACTTCCGCATGTGGATGTTATTTCATTCGCTGGAAAAATTCAGGGGAAGGAGAGGGTCGTCCGACTACGGGTTATTTTCTAAATTTTATTAAGTTTGGGAAACCTAAAGAATCAATCGCTTTAAACTTTATAACACATAGTAAGAATAAGGATAAAGTTTTTTGAAAGAGATATTAGACGAAACCCCCAGTGCGATCTGATATCACATTTACCTACTTGTTTGACTTTCTTGAAAGGAATTCTACGTTAAAAAATTTAGCTAAATGTATTAAAATTTATCCTCCGCGATTTTTGAATATTTAGTTATTTTAAATGACATTTTCAATACGATTGTTAGTGATTGTTATTTATTTTTTTCTTTTGCGTTCTGCTGCAAGTTTTTGACATTCGTTACACAAGCTTTTTATTTTTTAAATTTTAGCTTAATTTAATGAAATTTTGTTGTAAATTTTATAAAACTTTGTATCGATTTTCAGCGTAATACATTAAATTTATTTATCTGCAATTTTTGATTTTTTCGCGACTTTTAATGCAATTTTCAACATGAGTTTTTGACATTCGTAACAGAATTTTGTTATTAACTTCAACTGTGAATTTATTTGTGAAAAAATTCCTTTTAGAATAGGTTAAAACACTGTAATAAATTTTGTTTTTCTGCAATTTTTTAATCTTTAGCAACCTTCACTGTTTTTTTTTTTTTTTTTTTTTTTTTTTTTTAGTTTTAGTTTTGAAGCAATTTTTTAACGTTATTAAAAAAGAATCCGGTTATAATCTTTTAATCTAATGTCCTAAAATTTGTACTCGTTTCAGCTAACAAACTGAACGCTGAACAAACTTCGAATTTTTGATGTTTTTTTGTAGGGGGGGGGGGGGGGTTCTTTGGCGGTTTTTTGACTTTAAAAAAGAAATTCTTTTTTAATCTTAAATAAATTTTACTGTCTGCAATTTTTGAAATTTTAACAATTCTTTATATACTATTTTTAGTGCCCCCCCCCCTTTTATTTTCTTTCGCGATTCGCTATGATTTTTTTGCATTAGTAAAAGAAATTCAGTTTCAATCTTCCAATCCAATATAGTACCTTTTGTTATCTTTTCTATAACGTTTAATAGGAACTTATGGATTGATTTTTTTTTTAAATTATTTTTTATTTTGCTATTTCTCTTGTGATTTTGCGTTTTGTGCAATTTTTTTAGGTGCCCGGAAACTCAGCGCCCATCAGGTTGGCTGTGATTAAATTATTTTAGTAAATGAAAATCTAATTGTTTTCTATATTGATTAGCGTGATATAGCAAACGATTTTCACAAAGAAAAAAAAAAGAATCAAGGTGAATTTATTATTGAATTAAATATTTTATTGTCGATAGTTGTGTATTTGAAAATATTTTTAATGTTTTAATTGTTGGTGTTTCATTTGAAATGATTAGGTAATTTTCTCTGTCTATCATCATTTTTCTATTTAATACCAATAATATATTGCGAAGTTTGCGCTAAATTTATTTATTTATTTATATTTTTAGCTCACAGGCTATCATAGCCTGAGAGCTTATGTGCCCGCCCGTTCTGTATGTATGTGCGTATGTGCGTAACGCGATAACTCATGATAAAAATATCGGATCCACTTGAAATTTTGTATATAGGTATATCCTGACAAGGCGCTTCCCTGATTAGTTTTTGGAGTTCATTCGATATGTATAAGAGGGGGAACGGGGGGCTCATGCCCCCCGTTAGTTGATATAAATGGGATTTTCATGCAGAATTAAGTTTTCAAAATTTAGATTAGGATCATTCTGATGAGGCGATTCCGTGACTGTTATTAGGTGTTCATTGAATAAGTATAAATAGGGGGAACAGGGGTTCTAATCCCCCCCCCCGTTAGTTGATATAAATGGGATTTTCATGCAGAATTAAGTTTTCGTTCAAAATTTAGATTAGGATCATTCTGATGAGGCGATTCCGTGACTGTTATTAGGTGTTCATTGAATAAGTATAAATAGGGGGAACAGGGGTTCTAATCCCCCCCCCCCGTTAGTTGATATAAATGGGATTTTCATGCAGAATTAAGTTTTCGTTCAAAATTTAGATTAGGATCATTCTGATGAGGCGATTCCGTGACTGTTATTAGGTGTTCATTGAATAAGTATAAATAGGGGGAACAGGGGTTCTAATCCCCCCCCCCCCGTTAGTTGATATAAATGGGATTTTCATGCAGAATTAAGTTTTGGTTCAAAATTTAGATTAGGATCATTCTGATGAGGCGATTCCGTGACTGTTATTAGGTGTTCATTAAATAAGTATAAATAGGGGGAACAGGGGTTCTAATGCCCCCCCCCCCGTTAGTTGATATAAATGGGATTTTCATGCAGAATTAATTTTCGTTCAAAATTTAGATTAGGATCATTCTGATGAGGCGATTCCGTGACTGTTATTAGGTGTTCATTGAATAAGTATAAATAAGGGGAACAGGGGTTCTAATGCCCCCCCCCCCCCGTTAGTTGATATAAATGGGATTTTCATGCAGAATTAAGTTTTCGTTCAAAATTTAGATTAGGATCATTCTGATGAGGCGATTCCGTGACTGTTATTAGGTGTTCATTGAATAAGTATAAATAGGGGGAACAGGGGCTCTAATGCCCCCCCCCCCCGTTAGTTGATATAAATGGGATTTTCATGCAGAATTAATTTTCGTTCAAAATTTAGATTAGGATCATTCTGATGAGGCGATTCCGTGACTGTTATTAGGTGTTCATTGAATAAGTATAAATAAGGGGAACAGGGGTTCTAATGCCCCCCCCCCCTTAATTTATATAAATGGGTTTTTCAAGCAGAATTGTCAGATTTCGTTCAAATCTCTGAATAGTTTTGGAAGTTTAATGGTTAAGTATAAAAGAGGGGGATAACTCCTTTTAAATTATATAAATGCTAAATGGGTTTTTATTAAGAATTATCTCATTTGCTCTGAATTTTGGATATAGATTTTTTATATGATAAAGCATGTCTTTGATAGTATAGGAGTTTCAATGATTAAGTATAAAAAAAGAGGAAAGGGGAGAGCTGTTTCCCCTTCTTAATTTTTTTTCGAACGGAATTAACCCTTGAAAATATAAGGCTTTAATGTACAATTAGTATTTGTAGCCTGTGAGCTCAATGCCATCAGTTTAACTGGGCAGTATTCTTTATTTCATTTTATAATATTGATTTTGACATGATAATGTGTAATTTCGTCGAAGCTAAATAAAGAGAAATTACTCTCTTCTCTAAACTTTTGTCTTATTTTTAGTTGCTGTTTTCTTATTAATATTATTAATAAGCGATTTTGTGTTGTATATGCAATTTTCAAAAGATAAATAACTTGTTATACTAAATTATTATTTTTCTTTTTCTGTTTGAAATTCATACACAAATATTATACGCAAAGTGATTTATTTTAAATGTTTAACATATTTTGTCTCAGTAATATTTATTTTTAAAACACTCTTTACCTATTGTAACAATTTTTTTTTCTAATATCCATAACGTGCTTGATTTTTCGAAATTAAAAACAAAGTAAAAGAGATTTTGAAGTATTACTGTTATTCTTTATATGAGACTTTCTGGCCTTTTTTATATACTAGTATAATATTATTTATTAATTTAATTTCAAGTAGCTGTTGTTATTTTTAAAAAGATGCAAAAATAAAATAAATAAAACAGTTTAATCATTTTAAATTCGTTAAATATAAATATATTTTATAATGCATTTTATATGTATGTAAATAAATTATAGTTATTATACTAATATACTTATTTACTTTTACTTTACTTTTATACTTATTTTTTAAAAAGTTTGAGTAGTGGTTAAAAGAAAAAAATAGTGTCATAGGGGCGGCAAAATAAAGTTCCCCTCAGGCGGCAAAATGTCTAGCAATAGCACCGGCCTTGCTTACATAAATAATAGAGATTACAATTGAATGGTATATACAATTTTTTTTATCTATTGCTGTATCATATACAGTAATTTTACATCATATTTAAACCTATGTGTTCTTAAGCAATCCAATACATTAAAGAAACTAATATAGTTTAGAAAAAAAAAATGCAAAGTAACTATTAAAAATATCATAATTAGGAAATATAACGATTAAATAATGTGTTTTAAAATTATGTCTTTGGGCATTTCCATGCGAACTTGTTTGTCTGTAACGTACTACGATTTTTAGCTACCAGTATTTTAAAACGAGAAAATGTGACTTAGTTTATCGAAGATATATCATCATTTGAATAAAGCGAAGCAAACTTTTCGAAAATAACGGTGGCCAACAAGCATAGCGATTTTCAGTTGTGTAACAGACTAACAAATTCGCATGGAAATGCCCCTTTGTAGTTTACTAAACAAAGGTAAATTTCAAAAGACTGCTTTCAGAACTATACAGTGACAATATCACTATTGCATTCGAATCTGCCATGCAGATCATAAGAAAAAATAAACTGACTATAGTCTGTGTGAACATGAAGATCCCTTTCTTCGTTTCTTCGCACCAGATAAAGATCAGCCGGACCCACCGCTTTTCTCCTACACTGCAAGGGAAAGAGAGGGGTCATATATGAAAACTCGCTAGTTAACAAAAAAGTAGGATTACCAAAACATGAAAGTTCTCGCTCCACCCCCCGTCGAGAAGTGTGAAAGTCCGCGCCATCTATTGAGAATAAGCATTTTTATTTTTAACTGAACGATAGCTTTAAGGCTGCTGGTTACTCATTTTCCGAATTCCTTCTCCATAATGTTAAGGTTATGAGCGTTTGATGCATTCTTATATTTAAAATATCTCCTCAGGAAATTAATATTTTTTTATTTCTTCTTTCGGTGTTATTTTCTTAAAGGATGTCGCTTTTTCTCTTAGTTTACAAAATATTTCTAAAATCTATGCTGAATTCAGTGGCGTAGGAACTTTCTACAAATAGGGGGAGCTGGGACACATTGTGGAAAGTAAGTGTTGGGGATCATTTCATACATTTAGAAGGTTTCCTTCATAGTGCTGCACTTTTCACAAACAAGAGTGTACAATAGAAACATATCGAAAGATCACCAACTCCTTAATCCAGTTAAAATAATTTTTATTAGATAAACTTGATGCATAGAAACTTCCCGAATATAATATTAAAATTTAAGGATTCTTTCACTCCCATTTGCCAAAAGGTAAAAGTTTTTTCTGTTGGTTTGCTTACAAATTCTATACAAATCTCTGAGAAATCAATTTTTAGGGCATTCTCTATATAAATACGTAGTAGCATCAAGTAATTGAGCATTTTGTAGTAAACCTTTAAGACCTCCTTTCTTTCTGGCAATCGAGAGGGTTTGAAGCGATGAGAAAAAAGATTAAGGCACAACCAGGTGTGCTCACGCCCTCCTCTCTCTGTTCTCTTTGTTGTTTATTCTGTGAATTTCCTAAAAAAAGTAGACTTTATTTTTTAATTCAATAATGTATCGTAAACAAATGTGGTGCCAGAATTTTTCCCAGGGGCAGCTGAACCCGTCTGAAATATTCCAGGGGGAGCCATAGCTCCCCCACTTCCTACGCCTATGGCTGAATTCAATATTTTATGTGTTAAAAACTGACGAACTGGAAGTAAAATTTCAACACTTGATGTAAAATTAAGTACAGATTTTAGAAATATTTTAAAAACTAAGAAACTAAGTGGCATCCTTTAAGAGAATAATACCGAAAGATGAAATTAAAAATATTAATTTCCCGAGGAGATATTTTGAATATGAGAATGCACCAAACGCTCATAACCTTAACATTATGGAGAAGGAATCCGGAAAATGAGTAACCAGCAGCCTTAAGCAAGCGATTCTTGTTTTAAAAAATATGAAATAAAATTATTTTTGATGGTATATTTATTTTATCTTCTATGGAAAAAAAAACAATCGATGTTATTCAAAGATTTAGCATTGTAAAACATTTCGAATGAAAATATTTCAGAAAAATTTATAGCGGAAAAGTATTTGTATGTAAATATTTCTTCCACGCTAAAAAATATCGAGTCTCGTACGTTGTAAAAATTCGATTTAATACTAAAACAAAGTTTTGAAGATCCATTTTGCCAAGTGAACTTTTATATTTCGGATGTTTGTTTACTAAAAATAAAACATATGTACACAAATATTATTTTGAGCGTTTTAACTTTGTTTTTAAATACTATTATTCGACATAATTTAACATACATATTTTTTTTCCTATTAATTGTGCTCAAATCTTCTAATTAATTTTCTTTATTATTTTTCACTAAATTCATTTGTTTTGAATTTGCACGAGTATTTTATCCTTAGTGAATAAATTGTTTTATCAATTTTTGCTAAAAGAAGGTCGTTATGATGGTATTACAGTACATAAAAATTTTCATGTATAAAATTATATGAGATATTATTACAACATTATGAAGTCGAGTGAAAATGTACTCCAAACAAATATGATTTGCATAAGTTGTTGAAGATGATAAAGTACCTTAAAGGGGAGATCAGTTTAAAACTTTAAAATATATATATATATATATAATAAAAATAATAATTATTATCATTATTATTACTATAACATTATCCAAACGCAAAAAGTAAATTAGTAATATAAAATAAAGGTATGGCAATACACCAATTAGAACAGGTTTTGGGATGAAATATGTAGAGCGATACCTATCCAAATCAAGGGATTGCGCACATCCTAACTTCCAAAACCACGTTGCAGTCGGCTCTCGTTAATTCGAACTCGTCGGGACCACAAGAAATGTTCGAATTATCCAAAGTTCGAATTATAGAAAATATGAAATGAAAACATACTTAATATGGTATATTGCAAAGGAATTAATGTTATAGTGTTTTTAAAATTTATTTCATCTGTTATCTTTAGAATATGACTAAATATTAAATTAGAATGTATAAATACATAAACTAATTAAAAGATTAGAAACGAGCACAATGGAAGAAAAATTCAAAGCGTCACTGATGGACAGACGGGGCACTAAGAAAGTGGATATCAAATGCATTGGATGATATGTATACTCGTCCGGAACAATTTTCACAAAAATCAAAGAAAGGAAGTTATTCAACTGATCTGAATCCGTGAGAAAGAAAAGAAAAATGAAAAATCGGAATTCTCGTTAGTTCGAATTAAACGAAGTCAAAATAAAAGGAGTTCGAATTAATGAAAAATTTTAACGTTATTCTGCCATTGAAAATTTCGGGACTTCATGTTTAGTTCGAATTAAGCGGAGATTCGAATTATACGATTTCGAATTAACGAGAGTCGATTGTACATCGTAACTTAATATTGTGATATTAAGTTTCGATTTAAGTTTTGTTATTTTAGGTTGAAGTTGAAGTACAGTATTTTTAATAATCCTGCTTGCCCCTGATCCTGCACACATGTATACTAAATTCTAATTATTTTTCATTAAAAATATTTAAAGAAAGGAATACTTATAGATTTGTACAATTTACTAAAAAAACTTTAATGTAACAAAATATTTACAACTTTATTTTTTATTTTTCTATTTATTTTTTTAAGTGTGTTATTGGACTTAGTTTTATACGTTTGGAATAATTTAATTAATAGATTTTACAAAAATGAAGCTAGGAATGGAACAAAAATTCATCTTTAGTCATATAATGATAATAAAATCCATTTTCGTGGCGCAGTTTTTTTAAACTGCCCGACCCGAATATCCCTTTTTTATGGCGTTGTTCATTGCAGAAGTTTTGAAACTTGCTCCATAATTCTGACATTTAATTCTCTGCTCCGGTGAAGAGTGATGGATTTGACAAGCAGAATTATTACTTTAATGATGGCCGTAAAGCGAGAATTAGATTGTGATCGTGGTTTAATTTCCTCTAAATTGTGTAATGTGTATTTATGAGATGCCGTTTTTATGAAATGTATCCCCCCCCCCCCCAGAATAAGTTATGTATCGACTTGATATGAAAAATCGTGTAGTTTTTCAACATGATTAGAATTCCTTATATCTATTACTGCATCGTTATTTTATATTGCTTATAAAATTAAACAGGTCTTTAAAGATCAATGTGGAATTCACACTTTTCCCTGGGAGTGACTTCTGAGGCTCCGAGGGGGGGGGGGGGGAATTGCACGTTTTAACCACGGAAAACACAAAATCTCACATTTTTCGGGGGGGGGGGTGTCTATCCCCTCGAGTCACCCCCTGAATTCAACACTGTTAAAGATGCTTAAAAAAGCAAAAGAATATTACAGATGTTAAGTTAACCACGTTGGTGAAAAATGTCAGAGCCAAGATTCGAACCAGGGATTTATCGGCTGAAGCCACCAATACTCTTCCTACTGAGCCTTCCTGGACGAACACTGGAGGACTAATTCATCCAACTAACCTTTACGATCACTCATAAATTAATCTATCAGAAAAATATTGATATAAGCACGATCAAGATCTTTGAAATTTAAATTAATTGGTTGAAATTTAAATTGATACTAGAGATCTGCGGACGCTAAAATTTCTTGGACCGGGCTCTGCCCAACAAATAGGAGAAAAAAATCGGCCGGTCCAGTATAAAAATTAAAAGTTCTGTCTGATCCCGGTTCGGTATAAAAATTCAAAGTTCAGCTCGCCCAAGGCCCGTAGAAGTTTTTTTTCTGTCCGACCCAGTCACAGAAAAGCTGAAAATCTCGACCTGACCTGAGTGAATTTCTACTAAAGGGTTGAGTTTTACATCGGTTTGATTAAATATTTGTCTTGTAACGAGAATTTTTTACCAAAAATACGTATCTTTTTTTTTTGTGTTTATAATTTTTACTTTTATAAAAGCCCATAAACTGCATTTTTTAATGAATTTTCATTTATTGTATACGATTATCATTAATATTGTTACTGTCATTAATATTATCATTAATATTATTAATCCACATTCCATGTATTGGAGACTTAAAAATCTGAAAAATGCTATACATTAAAGTCTTTTTCTAAGATGGAATTACATAGGAAAGAAAAAAGATTTGTTTGATAAGTTTCTTAGCAGGCATAAATGTATTATAAAGTGTAACCTCTGAATAAGGGACAACTGTGGGACCGTAACTTTTGTCCCTTAAATAGAGGTGTCCCTTATTCAGAGTTTTGATTGTTATTTTTGATTAATCGTTCAGAAGGATATAAAAATAACAAATCATTGAATTTGAAGTTTAAAATGTACTCAAAGTGTATGGATTACATTAGTGAGATTAAAGGAATTTAGGGAATTAAAAAATTAAAATTTTTAATTGATTACTAAATCATTAAATTATTTGTAGAATTATTGCTTTTTATTTTATATACAAATTCTCTAGATGCTAAAGGATTAAAACATTTAAAAAAATGATCTTGAAGTAATCAAAAATAATTGTTTTGCAAATTTCAATTTTTCACTACAAATCTTTCAAGTGTTCATTTACTATACTCATAAATTTTAGTTCTTCATTATCAGGAGCATTTACAAAAAAAAAGCATTCAACTGCTGTGCTCAGCTAGTGGAAAACGTTTTAACATATTTACAAATTCATTTTTTAACGGAAAGGTATAAAATTGGAATGCTTGACTGTGGAAGCGGTTTGTAATCGAACTGAGTTTTCACTTTTTTTGGTAAATAAATTACCTATTGAGTTATAAGCGATTTTGGTCATGTGACAAATACGTTTATCACCCTTCCTGAGTAGTTATTCTTCTTTCGTGTAGAAATTCGGTTCAAAATGCTCACTTTGACAATATTTTCTGTAAAGTCTATTGCGTATGTCCTCAAAAAAAAAAAAAAAAAAAAAAAAAAAAAAAAAAAAAAAACAGTTCGATTACATATTTCTGAACAACAACGCCTGCTAGTTTCGTGCATTTCTGAATAAAAATAAATGAAAACTTATGTCATAAAAGTTGCCTTTGTGGATTTGAGAACAGCCCAATGGCATCTATTAAGTTCTATGTTTCGTACTTTACTTTTATTCTCCACTTTCAGAACCATCCTGAAAATTTCCAACATTACTTTCAATGGACTGATGTCAAATCAGAATTGCGGGTAAATAAATAATCGTCAATTGTGTCGTATGCCGCTGTATCCACATGACTGTCTGTCTGTTTGATAAATTCATAAAAATCTGTATTTTCATTTTCATCACAGACACATTTCATTAACTGAAATTCAAAACCCAGTCCCTTTGATCTCATTTTCAACTGTCCCTTAAATCGAGTGTCATTTAGGGGTAATTACATTACACGTCCTATACCAAGGGACTGGGACCGGAAGTTTTGTCCCTTAAATAGAGGTGTCCCTTATTTGGAGGTTTCACTGTATATTCTTTTCTTACATATTAATATATTTTTTTTTCATCTATCAAACATTTTTCGGCTTAAGACAAAATTCCTCTTTAGGCAGGTTCTTTTTCAGGCGTTTTGCTGTATTTTCACAAGCCTAGAAATCTAATATTCTTTATAAAAAATAAACTTTAGCGTTTAATTGTGATATAATTACGATTTAAAAATGAATGTCGTGAATGAAAATTGGCCCGATACTAATGATATGCAATACTGATAATGATACTGATGATACTAACACATTACCAGTTGAACATCATTACATCCGAATGGCAATTACTTAAAAGTATTGATGAGAAAAATTGTTTTATTTGAAAATACTTCAAAATCTGAAATAAAATCCTCAGTGCTTCTGTACTTTATCCTCAAACTGGAATATTTATATCCTCATAAAACTCTTCATTTCACTTTAGAGACAACTACCAGTTTCATCCGTCAATAAATTCATTTCTAAGCTACTCCACTTCCAGCAGATTTAAATTGTTGTCGTTAATCTTCGTCAGCAAAATCATCTTTGATGGAAGCTTCGGCTAACTCCAAAATGGCTGCTATGGGATCACTTCATAAAAGCAGACGACAATACTTCATATTGAAATGGAGTTGCAAGAAGTTTCTTAGTGTTTTTCTCACATGAATATGGAGAAAATATTATTTTACTCCTCTTTTTGACAAATGGTAGCGTATCTTATAGCGGATACTTTTTCCGCACTATTATCTAAAAAAGCATCTTAGCTTCTAATTGACATTTCTTTGCAGAGAAGTTTTCGAGTAAATTGATGGATGTTTGAATACTTTTCATTTTTCTTGCATACTTTTTGCTCCGTGCTTTTTCCGAATGATTATTGAATGTTCCAATTTTGTGTTGATGCATTATTACTAGATTAATGTAGGACCATAGATAGAAGCGAACAATAGAGGGGGGGGGGGACTCATAATTTTTTTTTTCTCTCTCTCTCTGTTGCAGAAAGATAAATTAGTGCCTATTCACACTGTAGACACTATCACTATGTTTTTTATTAAACTGTTGCAATAACTTCATTTTATGTTGAAAAAAGAATATGATGATGAAAAATCGGAGAGTGTAACTGGTGCAAAAATTAAACATCATGCTAGCTTCATATGTACAAATAGGATGAGGAAGTGTGTAAACACTTATTTTAAATACATTGTATTTCTACAAAACTATGAAAGGGTCTCAAAATTATATTAGATTTTTGAACAGAATTTTCGGAACAAAAATTCATTGAGTGACCTTGGAATGTTTACCAGGGGGGGGGGGGGGTCAAAATATTTTAGGAGGGCTGAGTCGCCCATAGCACCCCCTTAGCTACGGACCCGGATTAATGTTAACATGAAGCAGCATGTTAATATGAAAACATGTAGTTAAATATAATATATCCTTCTAATATTAATTATAATAGAAAGAAATGTTTTAAATTAATCTTCTGATGGTAAGTTGCATAAAATAGAATCTGAAAAACAATGAGAAAGAGATAAGGGGTACCTCCGCTCAAGAAAGCGAAACTTTCTGACACATTTACGAATTCATTTTAGACGTATAATCATGATATTTGCAGGCATGACTATTAAAGAGATTCAAAATCGAATAGCTTTTATTGCATATATAAATTAATTACATTTTAAGTTATAACTATTTGTTGCATCACGATGTCACTTTTCTTTTAGGTAGATTTCGTAAGAAATACTACCTATTGCAATCGCACCAGTTTATATATATATATATATATATATATATCTCACTTTTTTATGGACACGATAACTTCTATAATTCTTCACCAATCTCCACCAAACTGGTACATAAAATCAATGGGGATAAAATCTTGGCTGAGTTCGTTGAAGGGCAAAATCGGACCAAGGGGTCGGAATAGGAGGCGTTTTTGTGAAAACCGAAAAAACGCCATAACTTCTTAATTAAAGTAGATATCGAATCGGTTTAAAGTTTATATTACTTCTTAAAAATGGGCCAAAAGTATATACATGACAGATTTTTGATAAATTTAGAAGTGGGCTCAAGGGGCGAAAAAAACAGGGATTTTGAGAGAAAAAATTCATAACTTCGTCAATTTTCAAGATATCAAGTCCAACAAATTTTTTTATAAATGTTCTTAAAATTATCTAAAACTTTTGTATTTACAAGTTTTTGATAGGATTAACTTTTACCGATGAAACAAATTAAAAACGAAAAGAAAAAGGGCGCTGAAAAAAGAGAAAAATCCATAACTTTGTCAATTTTTAAGATATCAAATCTGATTAAATTTATTTTACATCTTCTCAAAAATATCTACAACTTTTATATTGACAAGTTTTTCATAGGACCAATTCGTATAGCAAAAAGAAATTAAACAAAAATAGGAGTTGGAGAAAAAACCTCAAATCCAAACGGCTTATATTCTGACTCATTTTTAAATTCATTTTTGATTTTAAACGCATCCAAATGGTAGATCCTCTTATTTAGAAACTGTATAAAGTGACGCATTGGTCAATTTTCTGATAAAGACAGAATATATTTCAAAAAAGGCTACCAAAAAGGGTATTTTGAACAGAATTTCCGAAAGTCATCGGGACTGAAAATTGAAGGAAGTATTCAAATAAGAAATTGTGTTTTTTTCTGACTCGTTTTTAAATCCATTTTTATTCTCAAACGCATCCAATTTACAGATCCTCTTATTTAGGAACTATATACTGTGATACACTGGTCTATTTTTTGATAAAGACGGAATGTATTTCAAAAAAGGTATTTTGAACAGAATTTTCCGAAATCATCGTGACTGAAAATTTAAGGAAGTGTTCAAATAAGAAATTGCGTTTTTTTCTGACTCGTTTTTAAATCCATTTTTGCTCTCAAATGCATCCAATTTACAGATCCTCATATTTAGGAACTATATAATGTGATGCATTGATTGGTTTTTTGATAAAGACAGAATATATTTTGAATTAGGCTACCAAAAAGGGTATTTTAAACAGAATTTCCCGAAGTCTTCGAGATTTGAAAATTTAAATTTTTCACATAGCAAATTGCGTTTTTTATAACTCGTTTTAAAATCCATTTTCGCTCTCAAATGCATCCAATTTACAGATCCTCTTATTTAGAAACTATATACTGTGACGCATTGGCCAGTTTTTTGATAAAGATAGAATATATTTTTAAAAATGCTGTCAAAGTGAGTATTTCGCACAAAATTTTCCGAAGCAATCATGATTAAAGAATTAAGGATGTATTCAAACAACAAATCGGTTATTTTATGACTCATTTTTAAATTCAATTTTTTTCTCAAATGCTTTCAACTGACAGTTTTTTGTTATTTAGGAACTATATAATGTACTGTTTTGGTCAATTTTTTAATAAATTTAGAATCTATTTCAAAATATGTTGTCATAATGGGCATTTGAGCTGAATTTTTCTTAAGATGATTCTGATAAAACCAGTTTTTGCAGAAAAATGAAATTAAAAATTTTTCATAAACGGCCAAATGAAATTATTAAACTGGGTTTATCTCTAATCATATATATATATATATATAAATAAATATATATTAAATGAGCACTCTTCGAAATCTACCTCCGCCTATAGGCCCAGCCGACAGGGATTCTTTTCATTTTACGCACTGTCGCGTCCAGAATACCTACTGCTCACTTTGACAGTTTTTTTTCTGTCTATGTTTTACCGTAAAAGGAAAAAAATTCGAGTACATGATTTTTGAATAAGAGAATTCATCCTTTTATGTGCTTACGAATTAAAATGAATTCGAAAATTAACAGAACGTAGCCAAATTGGAGAACATCTTAATGGTTCATTTCGAGACACTAATACACTTTTTCTAGCAAAAATGTCGATTTTTAAAAATATTTTTAAAATACTTTTAAAAGATGCGCACTCGAATAAGGTTACAAAAATAAACTTTCTGATCAATTCACGCTTCTGCATTGAAAGCTAGATTAACAAACATTAAATTCACAGCAATTGTAGAACTCTTCTTATCCCCCCCCCCTTATAAGATGATTCATGGAAAAATTACAGTGTGTTAGAAAAGACTATATAATTATAAGAATGTAATTTTCCCCTCTCAATCTATCAAAGACGATTTTACCATAAGGATAGGAAACATTTTGACTGGTCCAGGAAAGTTTCGCACTTGAGAGTGGAATTATTCTCGGCTTATTCTTTTTTTTCTCTATAAAAGATATAGGATGCTTTCTTTGCAATGTGTTACTTCATCGGTAATTGCACCAAAGTCTTCCAAACGAATACTTTTAATGCATGGCCTTGGTAGTCAAATATACTGCCCCATTCCCCTCTTCATCTAAATCTGGGTTAATATCAAAAGGAAAATTTCACTTTTAGCAATTGTGTAACATAATATACGTAAGACCCCCATTTGCCTTTGAGGAAAATCATGCTGTGCCTTTTTATATAGTTTATTATTCTGAATTGCGATTAGTCTTCTGGCTGTCCGTATCGGTATTGTGTTTTGGGCCGATTCTCCCCCCCCCCCCTTCCTCTGTCCCCACTCTCATCATCATTGTTAGTTTTTTTACATACAGTTGAATATAAAATTTAAATTACATTTTATTTATAATTTTAAACGAAAGGGAAAACATTTTTAACGAAATTTTTCAATAATTCTTTCAGACAACGGTCAAATGTTCTTATTCCAATCCCTTCCAGAACTAAAGACCTCGCACATTATGTCGTTATTTTAATTTTTCTATCGCGTATGTAGGCTTTCTGTGATTATTTTTTTCTTTTTCCTATTGTCAATTGAAGAAATTAAAAATCTGATTCTTCTGTAAGTTTTATTTGCGCAAATTATGTATTTTAAAATAAAAAATAATCATTTTCATTAGCCGCAATTAAAAACGTAAAAAGCTTTAACTTTTGTTATGATTTTAACTTCATAATATTTTTTATGGGTATGATATTTACGCCAAAGTCCTACGCAGAAATTCTGTCAATCTCTCCCCCCCCCCCCCCCCCCCACCAATAAATAAATAAATAAATAAAGCTTTCACACTTTTATCCGAATGTAAAATATTTAAACTCGAATTCGGCATGGGAAGAAAATCCATATTTTAATTAAATTATCGAGGAAAAATCTAATATTTCGTATAAATTTTATTTTATTTTTTCATAAAAATGAACACATATAGCACATTAATATTTTAAAAAATTTTTCAAGTATTTTTTTTTTAATTTAAAAAATAGTTAGGAAGAGGGTGACCTATGATCCTTGAAAAAAATAGATTTTTTTTTTTCCCTTATCTTTATCAAAAGCGTTTTGTATGTAAAACTGTGTTTGAAATATTGTCATAGCTCAATAAATAAAATTTCAACTGCCACAATTTTTTTTAATTATGTTTTAAGTAGTAAGGAAATGCATAGACTATTCTTATGCCGATTTATTAAAAAGTTTGAGTTATAAAGTTTTATGAATTAATCTTTTTCAGGAATTTTCAGCGTTCTTTGTCTTTTTACACATAACTTTTAAATATTCATCTTATTGTCATAAAAATAGTCTAATTCCTTCCTGTGTAACATTATTGAATTAATATAAAATGACTTTAATAGTTTTTAAAAATAACAATTTTCCGGTAATTTTTTTATATAATATTTTTCTTATTTTTATGTTTGTTACATTTATATGACATTTACCATTATTAATAATTTTAAAATTTAGAAAAAAAAAAAAACATTTTGTTCCGAAGGTATACAGGTGCCTTAATCTTATTTTTGAACAGCTTATGCATCTGTAAATTTTAATTTATTACTTTTTTTGTCATGCATTTTTAATGCAATATTTTGTAACATTAATGTAAGAATAAGCTTTGAACAAGGAAACATTTCGCACGTGAATTGATCTAATATTAAATTGCAGCGATCTTTTAATTTATTTAGCTTTTCGGTTAAAGAAAAATCTTATTTTTTAAATTCTAATACTGGCAGTTATGCTACCTCTTATATTCTAATGAGGTAAGAAGTTTTTCATGAAACATTCTTATTTTTGTATTCTTTAAATTATTATGCTCTGTATACATATTTGAATAAATCTCGCGTCATACATTAAATAATCATGATACACCATTAATATTGCGAAAATTATATACATATATATAATCATAAAACATCGTGACAAAAATCATGACATCATTCCAAACAATATGAATACTTTTACGGAAATTAAAGTACATATGACAGTGCAGAACGGACAAAAATTTATTTATATTAATTTATTGATTTATATTTTAACCCCTTCGTGACGGCATAGGTGTAGGAAGTGGGGGAGCTGTGGCTCCCCCTAGAATATTTCAGACGGGCTCAGCTCCCCCGGGAGAAATTCTCGCACTACATTTGTTTATGATATCTTCTTGAATTAAAAAATAAAGTCTACTTTGTTTAGGAAATTCGCGTAAAAAACAACAAACGGAAGAGGGTATGAGCACATGTGGTTGTGCTTTCATCCTTTTCCTCATCGTTTTAAACCCTCTCAATTGCCAGAAAGAAAGGAGGTAGGTCTAAGTATTCGAAAAAACGCTTTTCCACCTTCAGCAGCTCTAAATTTTCCGATACAATTTCAGACACATTTTTAAAAGTAGAAACATGAAACTTGCTGAGGGGATTTTTGAAGAGACGTATAAGGTGCCGTGTGATGTCTTTTTACGCTCAATTAGAATTTGATTTATAAGCAATTATCGTCTCAGTATGACCCTTTTTTTCGTTCCCAGATATCTCACTTCGGAAAAATCGGTTCAAATTGCCGTTTTTGATTGCTTTTTTTGCAATATTTTGTGCACTTATCAAAGAATCGACCTTCACGGCACCTTGTGCACTTTTTGAATAAGAGAATCTGCGAGTTTGACGTGTTTGAGAGCAAAAGTGAATTCAAAAATAAATCGAAAAAAAAAAAAAAAAGCAGTTTGAATCGAAATACACCCTTAAATGTTTACTACAAAAAACTCAATTACTTGAAATTATGTTATTACGTATTTATAAAGAGGTTGCCTTGAAAATTGGTTTGGAAGAGATTTGTAAAGACTTTGCAAGCAAACCAACAGAAAGAATTTTTACCTTTAGTCAAATGAGAGTAGGAGAATCTTAAATTTGAATATTGTATTCGGGATCGTCCAGAAATTAAGTTTCTATGCATCAAGTATATCTAATGAAAATTATTTTAACTGGATTAAAGAGTTGGTGATCTTTTGATATGTTTCTATTGCATACTCTGGTTTGTGAAAAGTGCAACACTATGAAGGAAACCTCCTAAATAAATGAAACTAGTTGGATGTGCGAATCCCAGAACTTTCTTCTACTTCATGCGTACATTTTAATATTTAAAAAATAGTTACAGATGTTAATGCTTTAATAATTTCAATTCAATGCTATACCAACTTTGATTTTCATCTTAAATTTCTGCTTCAGTCAATTAATCGGAGTAAAAACGAGTTTCCGTCTCTGCACGAGCCGATGGACAATACAATGATAGGCAGATTTTTTTCAAATTCAGATAGGACCTACCTGCCACACCAAAAAATAATCATACGCAAAAATTTTAGTTTAGTTCTATGCATAACTTCATACACTTTTAGGTGGCGCAATATAAAGGTCTGCACGGGCCCGGGCCGGGCCGGCGGAATCGTTTCGAATTTTGTAACGGGCCGGGCCGGCAAAAAAATTGAACGGGCCGTACGGGCCGGGCCGGACCGATAAAAAAAAATTTCAAAAAAGTTTGCAAGATTTAAGCAGATACAATAAAATATGAGCTATTTTCAACGAAATGGTTTTAACGAGAATAAGTATAAATGTGCGTCACGAGCCATACTTAGTTTGACAGCATTAGTATAAAAATATACAGTGTAGAGATCGGCATCGGACAGTTACATTGTGTGTAACCCGTTTTGATATTTTTTAGCTGACTCGTGTCTGGCCGAGATCAAGCTTGCATTATTTTTCTACTTGTAGACTAACCGGACCAGAACTAGACTTAATTGTTCTCAAGATCTGTAGGGCGGACAACATGATTCGTAAAATTATTAACACCGATAAAGAACTTATGTTAGCTTAATCTTTGGATATATACTTCTTGATGGTTTTTTAATGAATTTCTCAATAATGCGAAAGTTTGACACATTTTCTGATTAATTTTAAATTATAAAAGTATAAAAGTGATAAGCCTGACTATTAAAGGGATTTGGAATCGAATAGAGTTTTTCATTTTTGGTAAATAAAATACTTGTGTAACCTTGTTGAGATATATAATAGTTTCTCAAATGATTGCATGTTTTTCTACCTTCCCATGCTATCACTTCCGGAAATTCTACTCAAAACGCTAACTATGACAGTATTTTATTTACAAGCAGTATTCTTAAATTGCTTGTATCAAAAAATGGATAACCCCATTCGATTATATAGTTTCTGAATAAAGATATATGCTAAACTTATGCGTTTCTGAGAAAGAAATGAATTTTAAAATATATCAGAAAGGAGCTTCTTTGAATTTAAGAATGAATTTGGATTTAAAATCTTTAATAAAATGATATAGAAATATTTTTATAAATCTTCTTTTATTAAACAGCTTCAAAAGTTACGATGTTTTTAACTTTCCTTCTTTTTTCTTTTATTCTAAGCCATATTAATTTTTTAATGAATCTTTATTCGAATGTTGAAAGCCTAAGTATCTAAGTAATCATTAATGCTGTTAATGTGTATTTCCAGTAAAATATACTGTAAAATCATTCCATAGATATGTATGCAATATTCTTTTAAGGAATTTTAATTTTATGATAAAAATCTGAATTTTTTAGAAATCGTAGAAATTGTAACGGGCCGGGCTGGGCCTAAAATATAAAATTTTAAACGGGCCGGGCCCGGGCCTGGAAATTCCGGCCCGTGCAGACCTCAAGCGCACTATTGAAAATGGCACTAAAATCGTTATTGTATCGCCCCCTTCAGACAATTTTTTTTTTTCAAATTCAGGGAGGACCGACTAACCATAGTCATACACTTATACAAAAAATTTTATTCAATTTGATGCATAACTTCATATACTTTTGGTCAGTAAAATATTGAAAATGACATAAAAATCGTGATTGCAGCGCCCCCTTCTGGCGGATTTTTTTCAAATTCAGGGATGACCAACTACCCATAGCCATACACTTACATAAAAAATTTGGTTCAATTCGATACATAACTTCATACGCTTTTGGTCGGTAAAAAATTGAAAATGGCACAAAAATCGCGATTGCAGCGCCCCCTTCCGGCGGAATATTTCAAAATTGAAGGAGGACCTGCTTGCCGCAGCCAAAAACATTCACAAAAAATTTGGTTCAATTCTATGCACATCTTCATACACTTTTTGATCGTACAATGGCGACATACGGACACACGGACAGACAGACATTTTGTAAAAACATGTTTTTTTGAATATCTGACCCCTAAAACCGGAAGCAGGCACGTAGCCAGGGAGGGGGCTAAGGGGGCTGAAGCCCCTCCCGAAAGTCTGAAAAAACTTTACAAAATTATCTCTATAATAATAAATTAAATTTTGTTTGTTTTTATCTTTCATTACATTAAAAACAATTGAATTTTTAACAGTAAAAATATCCATTTATTCAATTACAGCTACAGTAATCCTTCATTATATCAGTCATTTGGATATATTGTTTTTTTTTTTATTTATTTATTTACCAGAAAAAATATAAATTATTTTTAAAACGCGCTTTTAACTATCTTTATGCGCAGTAAAATTCGATCAAGTGTAATTCCGTATCATTAATTTGATTAAGAAAAATTAGTGTAATACACATGTGGAGTATTAACTTTAGGAGACAGATATAAAACATTTACTAGCACGTTATGATCTTCCTTAATTTTCTTTATCTTCATGCATATAAACGGAACTTAGAGCGGTCAATGTCAAAATGTTTTGCACAGTAGGGAGCCAAAAACTTTCATAGCCGCCTATAATGTAAAATCATGTGAAAAAATATAATTTTTAAGAAAGTACACTGTTAAAACTAATGGTGACACATTGCACCTTTTAGGGGTGAAAGGCTTGTCTCTCTGGTGACACCCCTAAAGGAGCCAGAATGACACCCTTAATCCAGAGTGTCCAACAATAAAAAATTAAAAAATATACAAACCGACTTTTGGCCGTCGAAGTATCTGAACTCACAACGTCTTATTACAAGCTCAGCGTTCTAACCGCTCGACCATCGAGCTCACCTTCAATCACTGATAGCCATAGATTTTACTTGCCGTCACAGAAAACAGAAAGACACACGTCACAGCACATACGCATGGTTCCACTCACCCGATGAGGTGCCATATTGCTGCCAATAAGAAGTGCATGGCACCTTATTTAGCTCCAATCACCCAGTAAGAGACCTGTCGGCACTTCAACCACATATCCAAGCCCCTATGGCACCCTAGGGTTCCAAATGTCCCGGGTTCCAATGGACCCAAGGGCCTTTTCACCTCCGGGTCCCAAATGTCACCGGTTTGTCACCTTCACTTTTAACAGTGTATCTTTGATAATGATGTATAACTGTAAAATGCTTTTTATTAAAAATAAATTATTAGAATGTATTTTGAAAAATAACGATGCGATAGAAAACGATATGGTATCGAAAAGCTTTAAAAAAAAACGCCACGGCGGCATCCCCTAGTCTCTTCACTGAACAACTTTTCTGCGAATTGTTTGCATGTGAATCTTTAATAGTAAGAAAATGTGCGTAAAGTAGCTGCTTTGTCTGGTTAATTTTCTTTGAATTTTGTAGAACTACCGACTTCAGGGATGGATATCTCTATGTAAGGATTTTTTTTTTTAAGTTTTTCATAGTACCACCGGAGAGAGTTTTATATCCCGTCAGCACACGTATTTGAATAAAATTAACCCAATTACACTGTGAGTCCAATCTACAGATGTAAGCGGATGTGCTGACGGGCTAGAGGGTGCTATTTGTAAAGTAAGTAAAGATACTTTTTGAGTTAAGCCTAGGAACGAAGCAAAAATTTAAACAACAACACTGACTCAGTTTACAGCCAGAATTTTAATTTAGCAATTGAAGTGAAGTGTATTCTGAGTTTAATAAAAAAAAAAAAAACAAATTTTATCAAATACAATATCCGGGTCTAAAATAAATTTTTTGAGCTGCGAATTTAATGACGGAAAATACAATATTTTGTCAAATGACTAGATGAGATGGAAAGGAAAATATAAATGATTGTTAGTGGAATCTTTTAAGTAACTAGAAAATATGATATGAAATGGAAAAAATAATTTTTCAGACGTGTACTTTTCTTTTTTAATTGCAACATCACAAAACAGCACCATGGGTGCACTAAATTTGAATTAACTTACGTAAAACCAGAACGTACGGGCGTAAAGTAAAACCGCATGGGCACTCGGATCCCAACTCTGGACACGAAAATTCTGAGAGGCACAAAATTTTTCAGAATTTCATCTACATTTCCATTAAAAACTTATAGTTGTGAAAAAAAATATGATATTTGAGATATTAATACGATGAAATGACAAAAATATACTTCAATATGTTGTTAAAAGAACATTTCAATACAAAAATAAAAAACATATTTTATTTTAATTCCTGGATTCATTTTTCAATTTTCTGGAAAACTTATTTTTTTGAGTTACCACTTTTCGAATAAGTATGTAACATGTAAAAAAAGTTAGTATCAATAAATTAACCAATCTAAGAGGGCACGAAAAATTGAAAGTGCCCTGGGCACAAAAACTTGTTAGTTGGTCCTGTGTAAAACCATATTAACTTTTTCTGGCAGCAAGTCTTGTTTAGAAATTAAAATTTAGAATTGTTTGGATGTTAGCTTTCGAAACAATTTGACTTTGGTGGGAATTTGTCAGCAGCCTGGGTGGCCAGCAGCCATTTGGAGCCTGCAGTATGGAAAGCAACTCGATTCGATATTGCTATGTAACTAGAGATGACTTCGATGAAGCCACGAAGAGAAACATTTTTGGTTCCATTTTACTTTCCAAACAGCCATATAGTTTTCCAATAACTGTAGGAAAGAAACAAAAATAAGAAAAATGGAAGAAAGATCCAGAAATAATATTTCCTTTTCTTACATATTCCAAAATGCATTTATTGTAAAACTTGTTATATATTTTTTCCCGAAACAATAGGTACAGAAAGAACACAAAGAAATGAAGACTAGTTTCTACATGTTTTAGACGTTGGAAAAAGGATAAATGTGTTGTTTTCTTGTGCAATTCTTATAACATATGCAATGCAATTAGATTATCACAAACGTTATGTTATTTTAGCAAACAAAATTAAGATTTTTTTAGGAATACAGCAAATTAATATTTCATTGTTGAGTTTTCAAAGAGCTTCAGAAAAAGAGGAAATCATAACTGGTGTTGGACCAATAATTGAAACAATCTTATTTTGTGCAGAGCAAAATACGCCACTTTGAGATTACCAGATGATGATCCTCTAAAAACATTTGAGAAATCGATATAGAAAAAACCTGTTAGCTAAGAGTCTTTTAAATTTTGAGCAAAGTCTGGAGAGAATGAATTGAAACGCGATATTATAAATATCTATAGAAATGCTATTTACTTCACCCAAGACATTTAGAATAAAATCACTCAAATGTCCTCGGATATAGTTACTGAAGAATTAAATATCAAAATAAATAACGTGATCTGTTTTGTTAGTACAAACAAAACGCGTAGCTTAATTGCTGAAGAAACTCAAGAACAGAACAGCTTGACCTCTGGGTTAGATATGAGGACTATTAAAAAATTCACAAAAACCAATAATTCAAAAAATTCTTTTAGGTTTTATTCCAATAAATGTCTTCTCTACCAAAAATTCAAGAAAAGTAATGTTACAACATTGTGATGAATTTGCATTTGTGATACAAAATTTATCGAAAGGCACGAAAGCATATTAACTTTTGTTGAGCTACATACATTTGCATTAGCTCAGAAAATATTTTGAAAAACACATGGAAGATTTCTTTGGTAGTTCGAGCTTTTTTGGCAGTCGGGAGAAAAATATTTTTCTCACAAGCCTGTGTGTTTGTGAGAAAGTTTTATGTCTGACAAAGTCATAGTGAGTTCTTCAAGGAAAATTTCGTGACATGATATCGTCTGTTAAAAATGTCCTAATTGTTTTACATAAATATAGCGAAAAATGCAGCAGTAATCATTTGTAAGATATTTTAGTGTGCATCAAAACTTCGGGAAGACATCTTCCAAACTGAAATAAAAATCCCAAGACTAACATTTGTCTAAATTTTAGTTTTGACAACAATATAAAGTCACGACAACAGTTGTTGCCAGACAACATATACAAACCCTCAAAATACATCCGCTGAAGTGTATTGCAGTATCACGGTCATTATTATCCGTGTAAAGATTCTTATTGAAAATTTTCATGATAAAGTGTCAATGTTGCAAGTGAAAGCTGAATATGAATAAATGTGCAAACAAATTGTTGACACCAACACAGAGGTCCTAAAAGTTTTAGTACTGTAATGTGATGTATTACAATAATATCAAACACTTGTTCACAGTCTTGGTTGAAAACTCAATAACAACAGTCAGTGTTTAAAGATATTTTTCGACAATGAAAATAATTAAACCTTTGCCTCGAATCATTATGGCCGATGAGAGACTGAGTTGCTTTGCAATGATTTCCAATCATTGGGAAATTACAATAAATCTTGATAAGTTGATCAGCATCATGGCTAAGAAGAAATTACAATGATTGCTTCCGTTGCTTTAATAAATTTATTGTACCAAGAGCACTGCATTTGTAATTATTATACTCAAACAATGTAAAATACAAAGATAATTTTTATGATTAAATATGACTGCAACAATTATTTTTTCTTTGGAAAAAATAATGCGAAAGAAATTAATTTCATTTATGGATCAATAATTTCAAGATCTCGCAATGACAGACTCTTCCATGCTAGTATTAATGTCTTTGAAAAAAAAAATCATGCTACATGTTTCCATCTCAATATTCTTTACCTTTTTTCTCATAGTATACTTGAGGCTCATCTCAAATATTGTTATTTTGTGCTTTTTAGGTTTCGCATAAATTTTTTTCCTAAAAACTATCCGGTTTCCGTACCTGTTTGGAAACTGGAAGTGCTTTTGAATGTCAAAAATTGCAACAGAATTTGAAAAAAAAAATATTATATTAAATACGAAATAACAATATTTGACATGGTTATCAAGTATCCTATGCAAAAACACATTTTAGGTTTGTTTAAATTTTTTGCTGTAAATTATGCAAATTACTTTTGTAAGATCAGAAAAAATTTCAAGATTCAGCCCCTCCCGAAAATAAATCCTGGCTACGGGCCTGACCGGAAGTCGAAAAAAAATTCGATTACAATGCTTTCTTCTATTGCAGATAGAAGAAAGTAAAAATCCCCATCACTAACTTTCCACAATGTGCCCGGCTCCCCCTATTTGTACAAAGTTCCTACGCCACTGCGTGACGGGGAGCTTTTACGAAATTCTTAATGTTTTGTCACCGATTTTTAAAAACAGAAATTAGATTAAATAAAGCAAATTTTACAAGTAGGATAAACACGGATTCTTAATTTTTTATTATAGCACGTCCCCAAGAAGTTAATAAAAGAAAGAAAAATCCATCAAAATAAATGCAGAATTAAAAGAAATTAAAATGACTATTTAAAAAATGATACCATCAAATTTCAAACACCGTTCCTTGTTCCTTCCCCCAATAAATAAATAATGTTAAAGTTTGTTTAAACTATTTTTTTGAATAAAGTATCTGTACTTTTTTCAAAAATAAATGAAAAAACACTAAACAAAGGCCATTTTCAGAGAAAACTGAAATAGGTAGGTCATATTACACTGTAATGTGATTTGTTTCCGTATTAAATATAAGTACATAAATTTGAAATAAAACTATGTAAATTTAACATTTTGAATCCTGGTGTAATATGGTGGATTGGTGATAATGGTGGATTACTCATTCAGAGGTTGCTCAGAAAGGACATTCTCCGGAGCATCATCAGGGGCGCTATTTGGGGAAAGAGAAGTTTGATATTTTAGAAAGTAAATGTATTATTCATCAGCAGTTAAACTAAAAAATATATATATATTTCTTGGAAATTGCCTAAAAAGTAAATATTAGATTTAACTAAAGGATGAACATGAGCAATAAATAACACTTAAAGCACAGAAAATAATAATTATCAATAGTACATTTTTTTTTTCCCGAAACTATATACCTTATAATTATATACGTATAACAAACTGTATAAATGGATTTTCTGATGTAAACAACAAAACCAAAAGAAAATTTTGCCGCTTTACCCCAAAGCCAAAAGTAGTCTTTTTTGCACCGATGCAAATATGGAATCCCTCCCCCCCCCCCCTCTGCGTAAATTTACAAAGTGAATTTTACTTAGTTTATAATGGCCGACTTATTTTAAAATTAAATGCTGAACTATATATACTATACAAACAAATATTGATTTATTAAAAGCTTGAAAACGGAATCGAAAAAAATCCGCTTTATGCAAGTTAATTATATTACATCATCCTTAGATTCTTCTGTTGTTTGGCATACGTCAGACAAAATAATTTAATAATTTTAACAATGTCGTGCTAAACTTGGACATGGGAAAAATCGACAAAAGAAATCTTCATTTAGCGCCCAACTCTTCGGAGTAAAATATTTGAATTCGACAGATAACCGTACTCTCTTCTCCTACTAAAACAAGTGAAAACAATAAAACAATGATTTTTTGCCGTTATCGGAACAGAAGAGCAGTAAACTCGTATCTATGAAACGAACGCCATCTATTGTCAATTATAAGAATTAGTAAAGCAAATACAAAACATAAACAAACTTCGGTTTTAAGTTTGTTCAGTATTTTATTGAATGCTAACACAAGTGAGTATGTATTATATTTAGTACTAAAACTACTTAACTTTTACTGTAAATTTAAAATTGTATTATTTCTTTGTTTTGAAATATGAACTGAACAAATCAAATAACCTTTATTGACAGATGTCTGAAAATAATTTGCTCAAATTGTAACAAAACAATAATTCCTCTTATAAAATTAATTAAAATTATTCTCAAATTTATAATTTAATGATTGCATTTTTATAATTTAAACTTAAATTAAATTTCTTCTTCAAGTTTACTTACTTTCATGATGAAGTTGAATGTTAAAATAGCTTGATTTTAAGATTATGACTTCACTGAAATAAAGATCTACCAGATGTTATAATAAGAATAATTTTGATGATGCTTTGATAGCTCTAAAATTTAACACTTTGAATATTGATGTTGTAATAGCAGTAATAATATTAGCAAAAAAATTTTCAAAAATAATTTACAAGGTTTTTGCCTTGATAGTTTTATTTAGTAATTATCTATGTCATAGATTTAAAATAAAAATAGTTAGACAGTAATATAAATATACTCTTAAAAAACAGATATTTCCTTTTTAAAGGAATCTTGGCAAGATAAAGAAAATGCCCTTTTAAGAAATTTTTTTTTCCCATGCCCTTTCTGACAGTTCTGTAATTATAAATAAATAAAATTCCCAGAGAGTATAAGCTGTTGGCAAAAGGGCATATACAATACAAATACACTATATATTTAATTAGAAGATATACGGAGTTTCTTAAATTCCAGAAAATACATTGTAATATATCTTCTACAACAACAGTATTTTCTGGTGTTTTATATATACAAGCAATTTTTTTTAATACTTACATATTTTTTCTTATACAAATAGAAGAAATTTATCTAACATATATGTGTAAGTGAAATAGTATATTTTATACATACATAAACAAGCATATCAGTTTTGTTTTCATGCCTGTTTATACAATATTACAACAACTAATCTTGTCCAAATTATGTCAGCACTATTTTAAAAAGCACCAAAATTCCTATAAAAAGAAAGTACAAAAAGTTGTTAGATTATTCAAATAAGAAAGCAAGAAAGGTGTGAGTAAATGTGGCACAATGAATACTTTTTATATGCAGTACGCCATCAAAAACCTGCTCAGCTTAGTTCCAAGTACTTTGCTGATAGTAGATCATTATTATTTTTTTATTTTTTTCAAAATCAATATTAATGACAGTACAAAATAATTAACTAAAAACTGTTTAATAACATGATAAATTATCAATGTTACACAATATGAACTAAACTTGTCAAAAAGTTTGGTCAATAGAAGTTTTTGAATATTTCTTTAAATTTTTTCTTACAACCTGCAAACAGTTCTTGTTCCAATACAATAGTATTATGTCATTAGAAGTTTAAATAATTGTTCTCGTAAGCAAATTCTTCTTCAAAAAGTATGTTCTTCTCCTTCCTTATGTATATTTAGAATCAGATAAACACTCTGAAGGCTACATTTAAACTATTAATAATTTTTTCATCTGTAAGATGCTGAGTGACTTGTACTTCATCAGCATTAGGTGGAGTTTACCAGCTTGAAATCCACCAAATAGACAATACCCCCCCCCCCCCCAACACACACACACACCTTTATTTTTGTATGTTTGTTGGGAGAGGCAGAAAAAAGAGCAAATTTTAACTGTAAAATTCTTTGTTTGCATTACATATGGCATAGTTTAAAGTTGTTTATTTTCAAAAGTTGGTTGTATCTTCTGTTTTGTAAGAAAAGTGCCTTTTTCTGTTATGCACAAATTTCTATTTGCCGGCATACCGCAAAGGTGTTCAGAAGCACTGGAGGTACCATAGTAGAAGTATAAAAGCATTGTTGATAAAGACTTTCAAACAAACTGCCAGTAATTATCCATTATATTAATGCTTAAAGATATGGACAGTTTGGACCTACATGATAACAGAAGCAGCATACACTATGTACCGTCAGTTTTTAAGGCCTAGATAACAACTTTTCAAGTTATGTGGGTGTAATGCAATATCTAGTAGCAGTATAAAAGCAAACAGACGTTAAAACAATTGTTGAAAACAGACTAATTTAATTACAATTAATCACATAAATACTATAGGATTTGCGATTAGTTTCCATTGAGTGGGTCTCTCAATATGCCTTCCATGTCTTTAGAAGTTACTTAAAAACCTATCTAGAAAAATGTGGCATGGGCTAAGGCCACATTGCAACTTTGCGACCTCCTTTTGAAATGCGCATAGCACAATACCAAATTTAAATTTTAAACTAGGGCTTTATGATAGCTGCACTGTAAAAATAAAAGATTAATACTAAGCTGAATTTAGTTTTATGAAATGCCAAATGAAGTTTAAATATGCACTACTTTTATTTTCAGTACTGATTTAAGTTGATTAAAAATATATAAGGATAAATTTAAAAAAAATGTTATACAGAATTGCATTATTTGATATTATTTAGGCATCATATCTCTTGGAACTTTTATAGTATACTTATTTATAATTTTCTAAGCTATACCCAACCTTACATTGTATAGTTTTTTTACAAATTCTTATTATTCTTTTAGCAATGATATTTTAAAAATAATACAGTTAACTCCTTCGAGGTGAGAATAATTTGCTTAATTTTTAATCTTTTATCACCAGTTTTTCAAACAAAATATTTTCTGTGGTTAAGAGCAAAAATACTCTGATTAAATAAGGTAAACTGTATCTTAAAAAATAACTGGTGGGAATAATGAAGAACTCTGAGAATCTTAAGTAGCATGTACATCAGTCACTCTTCTTCAAGGGGTTAATAATTCATATATTTATTGTACGATACCCTCTAAGTGCAGGTAATAGTCACACTTGACGTTTATTTGGATCAGGGTAAAAAGGTTGCTATTTATAGGATGAAAAAAAATGAGTGCTATTTTTTATAAATGGGCAGGCAGATACCATTCTGAAATTGCCTGGGGAAAAACACTGGCAATCATTGCTTATGTTGTCATCTGGGTCTTTCAAAATTATAATTTTTGATAAATAGAAATTAATATTTTTTTACTTTTATTTATTTATTATTAATTTTTCTAAATTTGGTATCCAATTGTTAATAAACTTACTTATATTGTAGTTTTATTGTAAAACTTTAAATTACTAAACATTTAAATTTAAATCTTCTGTTTTTTTTTTCTTTCAGAAAATGACTTTTAAACTGCACTTAGTAGCCTGCCATTCCACAAGGCTACGTAATTTTAAGATTCTTGATATTATTTTGTGATTGAGCTGTCTGTCAGAGCTCTACATGCTTTGCTACTATGACAGCCATGGACAGCTGGAAGTCAAACCCCCGAGTACAACCTCTTGTACTGAAGCGGGCTCCGGCTGCTGTCTTCACTCCTTCAATGTATCTCAGACAAGTGCCTCCTCGAAGGTTGCTCTCAAAATTGTTTCAGGTAAGCTTCATCTAAGTTGATTATAATTTAGTTATTAAAAATGCTTGTTTTCAAAAATAAAATTTGGAATCTAGTTATCTTTGATTTTTGACAAATAGAGGATATTTTTCTCTATACTCATAAAGGGTGACCATAATTAAAGTGCATGTGCTTGAAGGGCTCTACAAGTTAAACTAATTGGATTATTTTAAAAAGCTTTAGTATTTATGCTCTTTAGAGTATGTGAAAATGAATTCTACAATAAAAATGATGTAGAAACATGTTCTTTTACTATTCTTAAATACAAATTTAAATATAAATACAGTCAAACCTCATTAACATGAACACGCTTAACGTGAATGACTTTTAACATGAATTGTTTTCACAGTCCCCTATAAAGACAGATACAAAGTTTTGATACTGATAACATGAACCAAATTTTGATGTCCCTTGAGGTTCATGTTAGCGAGATTCGACTGTATATAAATTTTTATTAACCCTAACCTTTGGATGTGCATCTTAAACTAATCATATGCCACTGTATTTTAGTCATCCTATGATTTTATCTTATAACAATGTACACCTATTTATGTTTCTAGCAAATTTCATCTCTTTTTATTCCATTTTTTTTTTTTTTTTTTTTTTTTCTGTTCTGGGAATAAATTATTTATTTTCTACTTTTTTTTTACTAGATGTTACCACTGCATGTATCGTAAAAGTTGATTATTTTGTTGAGTTGTATTATTTTGAATTGCCTTTAAACTATGGGCTTGAATAAAAAGCTGTAGAGTTCTAGAAAAAAGTTTTTTGACACATTTTGAATTTTTCAGAATTCATTTAATGTAATATCATAATCCTAAGTTAACTGGGATTTTAATGAAGTTTTATTTCATAACATTTATTTGAATTAAATCAGATTTTGAACTTTTTCTTGATTGCACAAGATATTTAGAAAATAGTTATTCTTTTACTTTCTATAGCAGTTAGTAAAATTTAGATGAATAGCTGATCTATAAACAGTTACAAAAATTTGGGTACTTTTGGAAGATATTGAAAAAAAGGGAGGGGGGAGATTAAAGGGTTGAAGAAATTTTCAATTATGGCTATGGGTTTAGTCAATTCATCTCCTTGCAAATCTAATTGAATCTTTTGTAATTTAAACAGTCTCTTACTTGTAAATAAAATTGAACCTTTTGCTAATCAAATTGACTTTTTGTGATTAAACATTGGATTTCATATTTTATCAAAATATTGTATAACCAATCACTTTTTGTCATTTATTCCAAACTCTTCTCTTGTATAAAAATAGGTGTCAGAAAACAATGATATCAAGATTGTCAATGTATCTTGCAACTCCAAAAATCAATTGCATTTGTTTTTACTTTGAAATTTTTAAGCAATAATAATGCATATAACTTCTGCTAACAGCAATAGTAAATCTAGAAAACTGGTATTTATAATATATATATACAGGGCGTGAAAATTCAAAAAATGTTGAGGTTCCCAGCTGGGAACCTACATGAAAAGTATAGGTTCCCAGATGAAAAATGTAGGTTCCCAATAAAATTTATGTGTGAGTATTTTCACCTAATTTGCCGTTTTTTCGCGATTTTTCGACAAAATCTGCCGTTTTTTCGCGATTTTTTGACAAAATCTGCCGTTTTATAACGATGTTTTAACAAAACCTACCGATTTATCGCAATATTTTAACAAAACCTGTCGTTTTTCAATTTTTTTTTTTTTTTTAATCGACATTTGCCGTTTTTTCCCGATTATTTACGAAACCTGTCCTTTTTTTCGCAATTTTTTAACGAAATTTGCCGTTTTCTCGCGATTTTTTAATGAAATTTGCGTTGCTTCTCGCAATCTTTTGTCGAAATCTATTGTTTCTCGGTATTTTTTAGACGAAATTTGTCGTTTTAGCGCGATTTTTTGACGAAATTTGCCATTTTTTCGCTTCATTTTTTAATGAAATTTGCCGTTTTTTCCGATCTTTTGACGAAATTTGGGCTTTTTCCGTAATATTTTGACGAAATTACGCATCCCACGGATCGCTCAAGAGCTATATTTTTGCGTGATTTACGCGATATAACGCGTGCGCAGCATCGCTGGCGAACATGACGATTTTTTAGGTTCCCAGCCGGGAACCTGAGTGAAAAAATATATGTTCCCAGAAAAGATTTCTGGGTTCCCCGGGATCCCGGGAATGCTATTTTTCGAGCCCTGATATATATATATATATATATATATATATATATATATATATATATATATATATATATATATATATATATATATATTTTTTTTTTTTTTTTTTTTTTTTTTTTTCAGTGAGTTTTTTTTAAATTTACTTATTTGAAAGGAAAATTTAGATAAGATATTAACAGAAATATGTTTTTTATCTTGCCATTTTCAAAAATATGCAGTAACTGCATATTACATATGCATATTGCAGCTCATGCAAGTTGTTACAATGTATAACAATAAATCTTTTATAACAATAAATTTATATATGATTTGATATTTAAAAAAATAATAATAAAAGAATAATTTTTGGAAAACTTTACATAAAAATGAGTGAATTGTTTTTGTGAAGACATGACTTTGTTTCAACATGTGAGAAATGTTTTGAAGAAGTTGAATTTATAAATCAAAATTTATAAAGCAGGAAAGAGAGATGTTTGTTATGTACTAATCTCTACCAAAATAGGATACTAAACTTTATAAACTGCTGCTAATGATATTTCTTCTTAATACTAAATAAAGTATCAAAGAATGTTTCTTTTCATCAACATGATGAATGTAATAAGCGATATGATGAATGTAATTTGACTTGCTATTCTTACAGAACATTTAATTGTAATAACTATAGAAAAGCATTTGTCATGTTATAAAGTAAATTTTATTATTTTTATTTATTTATTTTGTATTTAATTCTAATTTCTAATATAATTATTCTAATATAAATTTTTATTTTGTTTGCATTTTTGGTATTAAATTGTTATATATTTAATGAGATTAAGTAATTGTGTTTTATCTCTTATAGTTCCTGCTTTTAGTTGTTTTAATGATAACTGTAGTTATAAATATCCTCTTCATTTTGGATACCAGTCAAAAGTTGCAAGAAGAAGCTCCTTCATTAGGTAATCTTAAATTTATTTATATTTGAACTTAGGTGAAAAAAATTTCAATGTTTTTCTCTTCTTAGATAAAGCTCATACATGGTACAGCAAAACACCCAGATAATCCGGATCGTTTTTTTTTTTTTTTTTTTTTTTTTTTTCCTTTCAAGTTTGAGAAGCGATTGGCTAATCTCTATAACATTAACTTGTTGCTTCATCATATTCTGAATTAAAAAAGAAAAAAAAAAACTTTTTCGGCAATCACTTTTTAAATTTGAAAAAAAACGATCCAGATTATTGGGGTTCTACTGTAATGAAATGTCATGGTAGTCATTTATAAATTTTGAACATATCTAAGCAAGGAATTTTTACAATACTGAAAATAGTTATTGTTGCTTCCTTTTCACTATATATGTCATATTTAATTTTGTATAGAAAAAAAAATTAGCCAGAGTTTATTTTTTTATGCCCCAAATTAAGAATTTATAAAATTTTCATATTCTAAAGCATTTTTCCTGAATATTTGAATCTACATTAGAGGATTTGCACAATCTTTGATAAATTTTAGAAGGATTTGGCCTAAAATTAATTATATAAATTTGAATTTACAGGTATTTTGTGCAATATTTTTAATTCCACTAAAATATATTTTTAGTATTTTTAAGGTTCCATATTTAAAAAGTTAGATGTAGATGGAATACAGGGTATGCACTACAAGCAGCAAAACTACACTAATCATTACTTTTTACAGTAGTTTGTAGTTCATGCTACATTGTAAACAATGTGTAATGAGTAATGAGATTTAAAGAAAAAAAAATGAATAGTACGTAGCAAGAATAGACAATTTATTTTTCTTCGTTTTAGGAGATGGTGATGGCTATGGTGGTGGAGAAAAGCGCTACAATAGTTTTCGACTGCAAGAGAGTTTACCCAAGACATTAACAGTAGAAGTTCTCTCCAGTCAGTCCAAAGTGTCGGTTTCTGTTGATGGTACTACTGTAAGTTTACTTTTATAATATTTTAATAGCTTGCTCTGTAATGCCTTTTAATTTAATTTGCAGGAGTGAGCTTATAAATTCATAGTATGCAGTTTAAAGGTATATTTATTTGTTACATTCTGAATGCTATCCTGGATCTAAATTATTAGTTTTTAATGTTCAGTTTAAATCCTAATTCACTAAATGTCCTTTTAATGTTTTCTAAAATTCTAAAGAGAAGAAATTTTAATTTTTGAGCATCTTAATTTGTAACCATTGCAATAAAAAAGTATTTACTGGTTCTATAATTGAAAAGTTAGTTAAACAATGTTTGTTATATTTTTATTATTAGTTCTTTTTAATTGCACAATTTATAGCATGTTTATTTTTTTCTTCATTCTTCACTAGATTTATTTGAATTATCATTTTGAATTTCAGTAATTTGTACCCAAACATTAAATGTCACAGAAATTTAACACTTTTTTCTTTACACAAAGCTGGCATTTAAAAATACAAAGCTAGCATAAAAAACACATTTCTGTTACTGTCTAAATTTATATTTATTGAAGTTTTTGATAGTAACAGAAATGTATTTTTTATCTTGTTGTTTTCAAAAACATGCAGTATAACTCATGCTGTTACATTGTATATACTCCTGAAAACCCTACCTATTTCAATATCAAAAAGATGTAATGAGTTTTTTAAGGAAGAAAAAAATTTGCTAACTTGCAATCCTTTAACAACTAGATTTTCTTTCTGGAATGCTCTTTCCTATAAAAAACTATGAAATCTGTCTTTGATGTCAGCATTTCCTGTAATCACTGCTTGTGATGCCTTTCCTGCACTCAACAATGCTTCTTAACAGTGTCGTTCTTTGAATTCTGAGTAGCTTTTCGGTTATTTTTAAAAAAATAGTAATAAAATATGTAATTTACCAAATTAAGCATAAGAATTGAAATTTCCATATTAATAAACAAAATAATAAGATGTGATCATTTGACTGAACGAAAATACAATTCTAAATACTTTGTATGTATTCAAGGAAATAGGTTTGAGAGTAGCATAAGCCCTCTTTGCATTTTCTTATTTTCTTTGTTTACTAGCTATTATATTTTTTAATGCTCTTTTCTGTATTTTCTCACTGCTTATCTCATAAAGATTTCTTTGTCAATAAATAAAAAGCAAAAGGTTGCATAATACAAAGATTATACCTAAAAATACAGTTTTAAATGGTAATTATGCATTATATATGTCAGACTATATGGTAATTTTTTTTCTTGCAGTAGGCTTAATATGTAAAAAGTAAAACATTATTTATCAGCACTAAATTCAATGAAATACTTCATTTATACCTCATTGATGTTGAAGATATTAATGTTTAGAATCATATTTAGTATTGAACTGTCTATGTATTGTAATACTAATATGGTTGTAGAGATTAAATAATCATAAAATGTAACTGAGATATGTTTGTTTAAAAATTTAATTTTAAATTCCTATGTTTCTTTCTTCATTATTTTGTAGCAACAGTCCTGTCCAAATCCTTTAATTTTTCTGCAGATCAATAATAGTATTTTTAATAAAGCAAAATTCAATTATAAAATTTAGAGCATCATATTTATAGTTACAATTCCTATTTTATATAAATTGCACTTTGTAATTTACTTTAAAAGGGTAAATTCTGCAAATAACTAAGAAATTTATGTCATTTTGTTTTATTCATTTATTTTTAAGTCTGTTTATTCAAATCCTTTGATGTATATGTATATATTTTTTTTTTCATTTTAAATTTAGATCTTAGAAGATGCTGAAGACAATAAAGGAAGAGGAATCCATGTACTAGTCCTTAATCAAGCTACTGTAAGTTAACTTTTGTATTTATTCACCTATTTTTTTTTTTTTTTTTTTTTTTTTTTTTTTTTTTTTTTTATTATTATTATTATTATTATTATTATTAACTGTTAAATTTTCTGTAGAAATCTGAAATACTAATTTGGTTTAAATTATATCCAAAATGGTTTGTTGAGCTGAGTTTAGCTCTTTTCCAATCCCTGATGTTGTCAAAAAGGTATCTTGTTCTATCATCACATGTTGATCAAAGAAGCTGCCCAGAGAATGACTTATCAATAAGATCAAAATCATGCATTTCAAACTTTTCAAATGATCTCCTATATATTCTATTTGAAACTGCATCTCCACCAAAAAATTTCACCAAATTTCGACATTCTTCTGTAGCATTTCTTTCATGTTTGAATTCATGCAAAATACAGTATCTTAAGTTTATCATTAGCCTTGTTTACACTATTGTGTCTCACTTAATAATGATGTGAAACATTATTGTTGCAGTTAACTTAGAAAAGCACATGTGTCTAAAGCAGTGATAAAGAGAAATAGCTATTTAAATTTCTAATGAATACATTCATGTATGTTAAAACTTAAAATAACATTATCATACTAAACTTTCTTCTAGACCTGATGTATATTTTGTGTAAATAGTAATATCTATTAGGAAAAATAACTAAAATTAATTTTGTGACTATGAATCTGAAAAATGTATCTTCTAGAAAATAGGTGTTTCCATGCTTCAAGGTATAAAAAGGCTTTTTCTGTATTTTATAGCCGGGAACTCCAAAAAACTATTTATTTATTTAACTTATGCCAGCTCAAAAAATATGATCTAGTTTTTGATGCTGTTGCATTTTATTGCTCTATTCTTTGTTCACACATGTGTAGATAGCTAATATATGTATTGAGTTAGGAATTATGCCATCATTTATGAGCATGGCATAATTTTTCTTCCTATATCAATTTAGCCCATTACTTTTCACAAACTTTTATTTGTACATATCACATAAATGAATCTGAAATGCATGATTTTCTTTTTTTAAAGACTGTTTACATTTTAAGAAATGCTTATTCAAACTTTACTTACATATTTGTTTAATTTTTTAGTTGTGCTAAATATTTTATTTTATTCATGAATAAATATCCTGTACTATATGTATATTGCAAGATTTTTCTTTTACATGTACCTTGACATTTTTTAAATATGAGAGTTCACTGTCTCATTCTTGTGTCATCTTAAATATAGAAAAATTAGAAAATTAATGTATTTTAATTGATGTTTCATTTTTATTGGTAGTAGAAATTGTCCAGTTGCTGTTTTTAAAAATTAATAGTGACACCTTGGCATTAATAATAACGCATATCTAAAACCTCAAAGGAATTTGCTTTATATGATACATCATCAGGATTATAAAATTAAAACCACTTTCAAAACATCTTTAAGAGTTAAAAATGTTGCATAGATTTTAAGTTTAACTTAAGAATTATAAATGATGTTTTCATCATTTCAGTACCAATTTGTATCTGCTTCCCTTTATCACTTGTTGTTTTTGAGTAATATCTGTTAATATTTTCTGCATTTGGGTTCACAGTCTGTTGAATATAGTAAATCAAAGTTTTTTATAATATGTTTAGGTTAACAGCTAAAATGTCATATGAAGCTGATTTTTCATCAAATCTATGTTTCAATTCTTTTGTAAGACATTTTTGATTTTGTTGTTACTTCTTAACTGCTTCAGTGGCAGCCCTGAGATAAGCTGTGAAAAATGCGATTTTAACAATAATCAGAAACTTCATTAATATTTTGTTAACTCAAGTAACTTTTCCATTTCTAAAAGTGTCTTTTAAACTATTCTTGCTTCTCGCTTATTGCATAATGGGTATAATATCTGAATATAAGAAGTGCATTTTTACACTCATTGATTCTTATTTTGTCTAAACTTTCAAATATTTTTTCTATAATAATCACTACCGGATGGAAAAATATATGAAAAATAAATTTTTGCTCATGCAAATGTCTACTTCATCAGGTATAGAAGCTCCCCCAGACAGCAAGAGATGTCGAAATCAGTTGGGCCTTCTATCCGAATTATCGGCAGTATATCGGTAATGGTTCACGGACATTATTATGATGTCGATAGATCACACTCTTTTAAATTAGTCCAATGATGGTACTAGCAGGAAATCACAATAACATCGATTTGACTTTATGATTTTTACTGCAAAAATTTACATCGGCCAACATTATGAACCGACTAATTCCTGACAATTTTTATTCCCCACTAATATTCCCTGCAGTGTCTGTCAATTTAGGAATCACGTGACTTCCCGCGCTCTTTCAAGGTCTTTTGTCTTCCACCTTATTCAACCCCGCAAAATTTTTTCTTTTTATGTTGCAAGTAAGGTCATTTTTAAACAGTCGGAGAAGGGAAACTGGAATGAAAGAAGTTACGTGAAGTGAGTGAGTGTAAATTTTTAGCATTTTCTTCAGAAATTAGTAAGTTTTCATCTTTTAAAAATGAACGATTGCTCTATATGTATCAAAAACCTATCTAAGAATTAGAAGGAATTGGTGCACTGTTTTTATGGAATTACAAATAGTTATTCTTAATAAAAAATAGTTTTAATAAATAGAAAAAAATAATTATATATGTACATATACATATTTATTTCAAATATTATATATAATAATATATATATATTATAATATATGCACCATCAAAATAATTAATTTAGCAAGAACTAGTATACCCCCCCCCCCCCCTCCATCACAAAACAACATTTTGTTTTGTTTTGTAAGGCGGGGTGTGCTAGTTTTTGCTAAATTAATTATTTTGATGGTATATTTTTAATTTATGTGTTTTACTGCAGCGTTTTAGCATAATTCATGATTGTATTTTTTTTTATTGTTATACATATTGGTTATATATATATATATATATATATATTATTTGTGTTTCAAATGAATAAATTATAAATAAAGAATGTTAGATAGTAAAATCAAAACATTAAAGAACAATTTCCCTTTTTTTCCCATTTCTTTAATTTAGAATATGATAAAAGATATAAAAAAAACCCTGAAAATATTACTTTAAGAACCTTTTTGAATGAGCCGGTATGATAAAAAAAATGCTGGATAGATTTTATCTCACAAAATTATAATGAAGTGGGGGAGGAGGAGACTGAGGGGGGGAAATGGAAAATGGGAATTTCTTTTTTTCTTTCTTTTCTTTTCTTTCTTTTCTTTTCTTTCTTTTCTTTTTCTTTCTTTTTTTTTTTTTTTTTTCCATTTATGGAAGTCCTACTAATTATAAACAAATGTTGATGCATTTCAAGAAATAAAATAAAGTTTGCTATTGCTTTCTTTTATGAATTTATCATATTGGAGAAAATGTGAAATAACTTAGTTTATTATTAGTTTAGATTTGACTAAAATCTTTTATGTTATAATTTAGTTTAATAATAAAACAAAAACACCTTTTGGCATGTTTTTAAAAATTGCAATGTTAAATCTAATATTTTAACTCATCATTTGTTTAATCTTTTTTCAAAAACAAATTTGGCCCAAATACCTGTTATTCAAAATTTTAGCTGTTATCTAACATATTTTATGTTCAATTTGTTCAATGAATCCCTCAAGATTGTTTAGTTTTTATATCCAATTATTTAAGGTTAGAATGCAACAGTGTATTTCATTATGCTCTTATTTATCAAAATATTTTAAAAATACAAATGACAATTAATAATTCTTAAAATTCAGCAAATAAAATTTCTTTTAATATTAAGTTATCTTTTGCAACGTATGTCGGGTTCTCAATTATTATAATTAATTTAGATGAAAACTTACTAGTTTTGTAGAAAATTTGCTAAGAAATTTACATATTCACCAATCACTTTTTATGTGTATACTTTAGTCATAGAATAGGTTAATATTCGCCATGCAGATAAATCTTGTAATTTTTTAAATATAAATTTAATTTAATACAAGTTTTAAAGAATTTTCACTAGTAAACAGCAAGAGCAAGGAGGCATCAAGGGGGGAAAGGAGATAACAAGAAAACAGCCTCCATTCGGTAGTCAAAAAGAGGTTGGCAGTATGCTCAAAACCTACGCACAACATATCAAGATTCTGAGATCCTCTGTCCGTTTGCCGAGCGGCCAAAAAACCTTTCCAGCCGATCTCAGGAACCGAAGTTGCCCGGGCGAATAATACTCAAATAGGGGCATTCGGTGGAAGTTCGGTCAGGGATTATTTGCTGTTTGGGCCATTATGATGATGTATTCCTTGTCATCTATATTGTCTCTAGCTTCAACTTTAAGAAAGATTTTATTTAATATAATCAATAAATAACAACTTCTTCAGTATGCATAAAATCAGTTACTTTTATCTGACTATTTCAATTAAAATGTGCATATTCTGTATGATTTATGCATGTAAAAAATATATTTTTTAAATTTATTCATTTGATTTGTTTGTTATACAGTAGACTCTCTGAAATCCATGACCCTAAAATCTGCAACTCTCTAAAATCTGTGCATAATTTGCAGATGTAAACAGTGAAACATTCAATTCTGATATAGGGACAAAATTTGACTTTTTTAGTTTTATATCAATCTTGTATATATTTTAATTTACAATTTTTGTTTATATTACTGAATTCATGTTTTTTCATGTAGGAAGAATAAATTTATTTCTGAAAAAGTTCAAAATATTGCTGATATCACTGACAATCTTCCTACTAAATATATTTATGTATTAATGAAGCTTTATTGATTAACTCTTGCAAAACCTGAAATAAAATTTACTTATTTTATGATTTTGATGTGAATTATTAATGTACTTTTATGAAGCAAATTTAATTGAATAATTTAGGAAAAATATATTTCATTTTTATAATGAATATTTAATCATACATTATTGATTATTAACTTGACCTTTGCTTTTGACATTACAATCATTGAAAAAATTATTTAAATTTTTATTATTTTAGTTCATTACTTATTCTAATATTTTATTATATTGTAAGCATTCATTATAGTTTTGATTGCATTATTAATTACATTCAAATCATTGTTTAAAAAATGTAAACAAAGCAGTGTCCAGAAATCTGCAGAATTCTAAAATCTGCACAACCTCTGGTCCCAAGCTGTGCGGATTTGAGGGAATCTATTGTATAATGCAGTATAGAAAATTATGTTAGACGATAACTACAAATAACTGTTAGTTTTAACCCCATTCTTATCTCAGTCTTTTAAGCTTAATTTTATTGTTTTTTAATATATAAATCACTTTTCTCTTGTTTAATTCTAGGGAAGTGTAATGGCTCAACGCATGTTTGATACTTATTCACCTCATGAAGATGAAGCAATGTCTTTGTTCCTCAACATGGTTTCAGATGGAAGGATTCTTATATTTACAATTAAGGCAAATAAAAATTTAGTTTAATTGATTATTTCACTTTTACAAAAGGGATTTTATTTCTTTTGTCTATTTTATAATAACTAATTCCTTAATTTTGTATTTTCTTCATATACCAAAAATAAATATTTTGTCTCACATTATCTTGTGTAGTAAAGCATTGTTTATACGCTTCACAATGAATATTTTTAATAAAAGGTGTTTAAATTAAATAAAAAGATATATAATCATGATCCTAGTTTCCTGGTTTTATACACTTCTCACCCTTTCAGACTACAATTAAAAATACTTAAAAGTAAAAGTCAAATAAATGAAAAATATATAAACAATGTTATATTGTATTTAATTTAAATATTTGTCCTTACTTTATATATTTAATAAAATAAATGTGAATCGTTGGAAAACTTGATAATTAAAAGATGTATACTAATTTATTTTTCTATGAGTTTAACATAAAATTTTGAATAATGTGTTTCTGTAATATTTTCTAAAATGCTATCCTTAAATGTTTTATATAAAGTCTATTAGCTTAGCTTACATAACAGTATATGTAACTAATTTGTTCTGATAGATGGATGGGTAAACAATATATATGTATGTAAAGAATAGAAATAAAGTCTGAATTATTTTTTAGATAACATTTTGGTCTTATAGCTATATTTATCTGATGTTTCAAAAATGATAAATGAAAATGAATTTCAATTACTTTTTTTCCCATTTAGGATGAAGGAACATTCCAGATGAAACAACCTGCAAGAGAATTATTGAAAAGACTTGGAAGTAAAAAAGCACATGTGATTGGTTGGAGAGATATGTGGGCCATGGCAACTCAGAAAGGAGGTATTAAATATCATTTTGTTAAAATTTACTATGTCTAACTCATTATTTGTCAAAGCTTGTTTTGCAAAATTCTGTAAATATCAATGATTTTTTGTATTTATTTTTCTTGCCATTATATTTAATTTTAGCACAAATAAAACTTTAACGCCATTTCATGTTAACTTTTAAATTACTTTAACTATGATAACAACAGTATATTTTTTATGCATATTATTATCAATGTCTATGATACGTACAATTGTGATGTGAAAAGGGGTCAATTTCCAAAAAAATTTGAGGCAATTCAAATAGACTAAAACTCTGTGACTATACGATTCATGAAATATTCGGGCCAATAGTACATTTAACTTTTTTTTTTAACCTTTGGTCTTTAAGTGATATACAGCTAGGAACACTTTTTAGGATTTTTCCCCCTATAATACAGTACAGTATAGGATCTGTTATCCAGAATGTGTGTCACCTCGGATATTCTGGATAAGGGTTTTTTTTCCGTAATTTGGAACACTTTATTATAAGTTTAAGAATAGTACAAAATAACAGTATGAAATGCATAAAATATAAATAATATATGTAAATATATCATTAGACATTTGTTAATAGCATATTTCCAGAAAATAAAAAATAATTCTATATTATAATTCAAATTAAAAATAATTAACATATTAGAGTTTAGAGCAGAATCTTTTGATTTTGGTTTTTTTAAATTTTTTTAATAAGATTTTTTGCTTATAGTGTGTTTTGATTGCACCTGTATCCTGCATTATGACATGATTTGTTCATGGAAATAACTTCTTTCTTGCATTCCACAAATCAGTTGTTCAGTTGAAAAATATCAGTAGCTCATTTGAATTTTTTTATTTACACCATTCTCTTTACCATCATCATTACTTATTTAGACATTTTACTCATTAGACATATCGTTTGTCATTATGTCACACATTTCACTTCCAGTCATCAGATGACTAAAAAAAGTATTATTATCCACAAGAACAATTTTCTACTGATTATTGTTCTAACGTTTGAGATTCTGAACATGAATGTCCCTTAGCTTAGTCCAGCAGATCTGTAATAAATTCCTTCTTAGAAATTTTAAAATCTTCCTCTTCATGTTCATTCACATCATCAAAAGATATCACAGATGGTCACAAATTGTATCGCTTTTGGATATGTGTATATCTGTCAATTATATCCCATGCTTCATGTAAAATATATCTTTAATTTTTATGTTTTTTAAACAAAACAAATTATTTTTCGGTTTTCATTTTGCATTCTGGTTTTTGGAACTTTCTGGATATGGGATTTCTAGATAACAGGTCCCATACTGTATACATTTAAATTTCTCCCATACAATAATTTCTTTTGTTTTTCTACCACATCTTAATTTTGATAAGATTCAAGAATTTTTTTCTTTTCAGTTTGCTTTAAAATTTAAATTTTGCTATAGAAAAAAAAAAAAAAAAAAAAAAAACACGTATGTGCATTAAATGTAAAATACTGCTTGTTTCCCATCAGAATGATAAAAATCGTCAATGGTTTGAAAGATCAACAAAAAATGCACTTTTATCAAAAGACTATAGGAAAAAAAAAAACATGAGTATGTCAGATTCACAAAGAAAACACATCAAAGGAACGTGCTAAAAAATGCAATTGTCATCAAAAGATTGCGGTAAAAATACAAATTCAATCAAAGGATTGCAGAAAAATGTGAATTTTATTAAAAGACCGTGGAAAAATGGGAATTTCATCGAAAGATTGTGGAAAAAGGCAAATTCCATTAGAAATCTCAACAAAAAAAATAATAAATTTTGTCCAAAAAAAAAAAAAAAAAAAAAAAAAGCTAATTTTGTTTAAAAAAAAAAAAAAACCGCAAGTTTTATTAAAAAATTGCAAAAAAAAAAAAAAAAAAAAAAAAAAAAAACATTTCATCAGAGGATCATGAAAGAAACATGCAGAAACACATGAATTTTGTCAAAGAATCATTGGGAAAATGTGATTTTTATTAAAAAAGTGCATAAATGTCAAATATCACTGAAAAACCACAAATTTAGTCAAACATCGTGAAAAACTACGAACTTCATCAAATATCGTGAAAAAAAAACCAAAATCCTTATAAGTGCCCCCTCTGAATATTTTTTAAATTTCCGTCACGTTTTTTTTTTTTTTGGGGGGGGGGGGGGGGGCAGATTAACGGAATTTTACGGTACATGTATAAAGATATGTTTCTCTGTAAACTGGCTTACTTAAAAAAAGTTTTTTCTCGATAAACTAAGCATAAAGGTGTGTTCCATTAATATATGATATCCAGTACCACTGAATAATTGATCTTGTAATATTAAAATAATTAAATATTTAACAATGTTATGCAATTAATTGTCATTTTATATGTTATGCTATGTACTTTCATTATTTAAAATACTTGATTTTTTTTTTCTGATAGGAAAGCTTTATGGGGAAAATTATAGTAAAAGTCCTGAATTCAATAGTTGGGGTGCTCCTGTGTTATTACGCGTTGAAGTACCTTTAGTCCCTGTTGAAGGTAATTTCTTTCTATCACTAAATGTATAATATAAAATAATACTTTTTATAATTTTGCATACTTTTCGTGTATACAGTAAAATTTCAATTAGTTGTTTTAGACGTAATCCATATGCAGAAACTTAGATAAATGAGGCAATCATTAAAACAAATTGATTGTTTAGTAAAAATTTTCCTAAAATTGCTTTTGTTTAATAAAAAATATTCTTATGTATTCATTTTGCATTGTGGCTTTTTTTTATGGATTTTTTACTACTAACAATGGAAAAAACAATTACATTTGCTCAAATATATCAGTTGAACATATCCAACATATGTAATTTTTTGATTATAAACTATTAATGCTGATTTAAAATTATCTAAACATAGATTTAAAAATGTTTTCAAATGTAATTAAAAAAAAAAAAAAAAACTCAATTTTTAGAAACACATACTTAAATTTGCATTTCAATTAGGTTTCCACCATCACTTGTATGCAATTTTTTTCTTTATGATATTGATCCAGATTATTGCAGTTAAATTAAAGTTTTACTGTAATTGCTGGAGAAAGTGGTGTCAACTGATATGGGCTTGTGGTTCAGATTCCCTCCAATAATTTGCATTACTGAATTAATTACTAAATGTATATATATTTTTTTAGATTTATATGCTCTCCTCCCTCCCCTTCCCCCTCCTTTCAAAAGGGAAAATATCACTCTGTTTTGTGCAAAGTTTTTTAACCTAGCTAATATTTTTCAAAAGTTGGCTACAAGATATTAAAAAGTGCGTGGATCATCAAAGGTCATTTGCACAAAGATTACCTTATGATTTTTAGAAAAAAGAAATTGCCGTCTGTTTGTGTGTCTGTAAATGCCCTATCTCCTGAACAAATTGAGATAAAGACTTGAAATTTGGTATAAACTTAGCATGTAAGCATGGAAAGAATCCTATTGAATATCAAATTGAGATGCCAATAATATAATATTGTAACCTCAATTATCCGGACTCTCGAAATATTTGTTCTGATGAAAGCTATAGAAATTTTTTTCTAATTCTTTCATTTTAAAGAGACAAGGTAAAAGACAATAAAAAACATAAATTTTACACAAAGAATGAAGTTGATTGGATAATTAGTTGCTGAGATATTTGTAATCATATTTTTCACATTTTTCAATTGTTGATGACCCTGTATTTCATTCAAATTTCAATTCAAAGATATATTTTAAATGGAAATGAGACACTTAATCCAACAGAGTGAACTGTTAGTTAATATAATTATCATTTTTGGAGTTATAAGGATGCTTCTTTTACACAATTCGGTATTACTTGATATCCCGTCGATCAAAAAAACTTTCGCCAAACAGTAAGATTAAATGCCAAATGGCTTAACATAAATGTCACATTCACTTGACATTAAATTTGTTACATGTGTTTGTTACATCATCAAGTGATTTTTAATTTGATGTTTTATTTGTAGTATTACTAACCTTTCACTAATTTCTTTGTTATTTCGTTATTTAAAATAAAAATTATACCAATTTGTGTAATTTACTAATAGTTTGGCTATTTATATTATCTGGTGAAATGGGATAATCAATGAAATTGATTTCAATTTCAATTGAATTCAATTCAATGAATTGAATTGCTGGTGTAAGCACCAGCAATTCCATAATAGAGCATTACTATGTATTAAAAATATTCAAATGTATATTTAAATTTTATTTTGGAATTGCGATGCATTTTATAAATAGTTTTCACATGTTTTATACTCATATTTTATACAGTCAAACCTCGTTAACATGAATTACTTTTAACATGAGTTGTTTTCACAGTCCCGTATATGAACGAATACAAAGAATGGATACCGATAACATGAATTACTGTTAACATTAACAAAATTTTGATTCCCCTTGAGGTTCATGTTATAGAGGTTCGACTGTAGTATGCATATTCATGATGAGTAAGTATTATTGTGGCCCTCAAAGACTAGTTTTGTTTGCATTTCAACACTTTTAATTTTTGCATTGAATAACTGAGTTCCATCCATATATCGTTCTTCTTTACTTTTTGATTATCGGTTACAGAAATTTTTTTTAAGTTATTTTCACTTTTGAAACTGGTTCTGAAAATGAAAGTGTCATTCTAAAAAATATCTGCAACTATTATTGAAAAAGTAAAAAAGAAGTGATGTAGAAATAATCCTCAGCTGCCCCATGTGAAAAGAAGAAGAAAGAAAAAAAGAAATGTCGAAATACAAGCAAGATTTTAGAAAATTATCTTCCCATAAGATTAGCATTAGCTTGCTAGTGTCTTTGCCTGTAGGGACAGGAGCCTTAAGGCAGAGAAAAGACTAGCAAAGAAAAAAAAACTTAAAGCTGATCTCAAATCCAAATTCACTACTTTTTGATAATTCGCAAAATTGATTTTAATGACAAAGGTATAAAATTTGCAAAAATTGTTATTCAAACTTTAAGAGCTCTAGTCACATGAAGAAACACTAATGCTTATAGAGAATTTTCTCATAGACTTTGCATTAGCATTTGAGTTTCTGCATATTAGTAGAGTGGAATCTTAAGGAATCGATAGCATCTTTTGTTTTCCTAGAAAAATGGCAAGTAGAAAATTCTGTTAGTTTGGTGTCTTATGCGACTATTTGGTACATGATAATCACAGAATGATGACTGCCAGGCAGCAATTTGCTAAGTAGGAAAATCAATAATACTATATGATTCTTAAGTACTTGAATAAGACATGAAACTTTTAGGAGGAAAAAATGAAAATATGTTTAAATTTGTCAGAAAATTTTCTGTAATTAAGTAAAAATAAGAACTTTTTTTAAAAATTTCTCAATGTTTTTACAGAGAGTGAATGTGATTGGCCAGATAATGAAGAAAATAGTCGAAGACGGGGGTTTTGTAACCATATTGAGGGATATGGAAGTGTTTGTAGCTGTGTAGATCCTGCACCTTTATCTTTTGCTCCAAAAGAGGTAATTTTTCTGCAGAAGACTCATTTCTGTACTCACTGAACTGATGTATTTTTAAGTTATGTCAATTTGTCATTAAGAATGAGCTTAATAAATGAAATTGTATATATATTTTTTAATATTGATAGTATTCCATTACCTTTCAGAGATGCATTCTTGAAACATTTCAAAAAATACTCTTTAAAGTCTCCTTAATTTTTATTTTGTTATTTGGTCCTTGAAACATATCTATCTACTTAATACTTAATTAGAATTCATTTTGTTTAAAAGGATTTTTCATGCAATTAGTTTAGTATAGCTAAATTCAAATTTCATTTCTCACCTCTTGTGTAGTTGATGCTATGCTATATACATTAACACAAGGCCAAAAATTTCCTGACATCATCAATATTTCATTAGAAAATTTAATTTTTTTTTCTCTCCCCACATCATAATGCAACTCAAGATAGTAAAGGGGAATACTTGTAAATAAAACAATGAATCTGAAAAGCTGCCTAAATATTTTGAGCTATGTTTTACATTAAAAATCTATAAGTAAATAAGAACAAAAGACCTTCTTAATACTTCAATGTGATCATAATTTATCCATTTTGTTTTTTGTAAATGAGTCATATTGCTAATTTTATAAGCAAAATAGTCTAACCTAATTACAGTGACTGATCAAAAATAATAATAAAAAATAAAACTTGCATCATCTGTAAAAAAAATTGAAATGTTAGAAAAAAAATCTGTTTTATGTTTTTTCCATGTAATAATAACATTTTTAGATTAAAACAAACCTGTAATATTAATTTGCCATAAAAATTTACTTATTGAACACTTAATTATGCATAATAAACTGTGAAAGGGAAAATGTGTTATTTCATCAAAATCTAAAACAAAGTAATTCACAAATGCAGCAGATAATAATTTTTACATATTAGTAGTGATGTTTCTTGCCCTTTGATGTGGTTATATGCAAAATGATCACTTAATCAGTTTGTAGATTGTTCACAGCAGTGATAACAGCCTTTCAGTAGGTCAGCATGGAAGAAATCAACCTCTGATTGTAATTGTGCCATTTTTCTTTGACCTAAATACTAATAATGCTTTCTTTTAATTTTATCTTTGTAGCCTGTTTGTTTTTACTAATTTTAGCATTCATTACAAGCCAAAAATTTAAAAATGGGATTAAGATTTGGACTATTTATTCTTTATACCAGTCCATAGGTTCAATATGAATTTTTTTCAGATAGGTCTGGATAGATGCAGAAAGGAAACATATAGAAAATTACTTTATTAATGCACCTTTCTTTTGGATAAGGTAAAAACTTGCGAGTAACATAATGCTGTATCATTTATGAATAAATTATATTCTTATATATGACAAAATACTACATTTTTTTAAATTCATTTTTCTGTAACTTTATAATTATTTCAAATAACTGATTTTAAACACTTTCCCAAGATATCGCTGAAAACTGTTCAGTAATAATTTTAGTTATCCAATCCATTTGCTGCATATACTTTTCCAGACCATTTGGCTCACTAGGAATTTCAGTCAGTGAACTGCTGTCTTAAAGTTATACTTCATTTTTTTTTTTTTTTTTTTTTTTTTTGGGGGGGGGGGGTATATTGATTTCTTTCTGATCCATGGAGGTTGAACTTAGATTTGTCTAAAACAATTACTAAGTCTTACTAGCCCTTGTCCATTAACCCTTTAATTGCTGCAAGTGATACATTCACCTTGCTCGGACGTATATGTACTCCTTTCTGAAGCATTGTGATGCTACTAGTAATTATGCATGCATTTTTGAAAAACGGTGACACTAACAAGTGATTCTCATAAGTGTCTCTTGGCAGTTAAGGAGTTAAGCATGTTTTTACACTCAAGCAAATCACTTCTGATAATGTTTTTAATTAATGGTTTTATATAAGGTACAATAAGCATGCAGACTACATAATGTAAGAAATCTTTGAACAGTTTGTACACCTATAGTAACACCACAGACTCTTTAAAATTAAATTTTTAAATAAAAAAACACTTGCATAATGTTTACAGAGATATATCTTTTTCAAATATTGATTTTTCAGGTGTTGTAGTTACTCTCTTTCCACTTGATCAGACTACTTCCTCAACATCATCAATCTTCAGGCTAATCACTCTTGCAATTGTAGATTGATGAAATTCTATTATTTTAGTCATCACTCATAAAGCAACTGTTGCATATTTTTTCCCAGATTGTCAAGTGAAAGTACAAAACTGTATTTTCATAGTATAAAAAATCACGACATTTGGTCATTCTTTCATTTTGGCTCTCTATTTATGAAAACTGTTATGATGTGTTATCAAACAGTTTGTTGCATGATACATTAGTGATGTTCAGTGAGGGGATATGTTGCTTTGGAGCAACTAAATTAAATTTAGGCAATTAAAATAATAGTTATAATTAAATAAAATATATTTTTCTAGATGATGCATTTATTTATTTATTTTGTCTACTGCTATAGCTATAGTTTCTGTGTTTAATTGAACAGCATCTGAAGTAACTAATAATTTCTTATCCATCTACTATCGATGTTAAATATTTTTCTAGTTCAGTTTTTTTCCCTTTCAAAATATGTATAGTATTTTCAATCCATCAGTTTCTTTTTTTTCTTCTTGAATTGCATTTAAAAGACTATTTCAGAAAAAACAAGTCATCACAAAAGTTGATAATGATTTTAGAAAAAATATTTCAAATGCAGTATTTCACTATCCATATTCTTTTTCTTATTATTTTTTTATGTTCTCTTATTGTGCAATAATTCTTATGATTAAAACAGAATTTTGTTTAAATTTGTTACATGATAGCAAAAATTTCAAATCATGATTTAGACTTTAATTTTCAGATTATTTATAAATGCCTAGTAATAATAATAATATTAATAATAATCAGTACACATTTTGATATAACTTTCTGCTGATCTGTTTCTGTAATAATCATGTTTTTGTGCTAAAAAAGGAGCTCCTAAAGCATTAAAATTATTGTATACTAACTTTATTGTAACTATTTATGCTTTTAAATATTACTTATATTACTTTGCATGTTCCACTTCTTACAGATCGAGAATAACAGAGTAAGAGATGTTCCTGTAGCTATTATTGCAAGCAATAGACCTCATTATTTATACAGGTGAGCAATATTTATTAGAAAGACATTGAGTTAATATAATTACTGCTGATAATGAATTTATTTAAAATCATTTTAAAACATTAATTTGGTTTTTAGAATGCTAAGATCCTTATTATCTGCTCATGGTTGCAATCCTGAAATGATTACTGTGTTTATAGATGGTTATTTTGAGGCAAGTATGATTTTTGATTGTTGATGATAAATTACTTGTTCTCTCAATTCATTTAAATACATTATGTCTTTTCATCCTATTTCTTGTGGCTTTTTTAAAAAGATTATTTGTAACTTTGTCGAATAATTCTAATACTCTTACAATTCGTACCTAAATATCTTGCTCTAATAACAGCCTGTTTAAAAAATGAATTTATTTTAGTTTTTGAAGTCTAGTAAAACCACACATTATATCTGATTGAACATTGGTTATTTGCTCTTAAATCAGTAGATATATCCATTATTTAAGCAAAACTTTTTGATCATGATGATCATTAAAAATCTTTTTAAATATTCATTTTATTTTATTATTATTTTATACTCAATGGATGTGTTTAATCAAAATGTGATATACAGTAGACTCCCTCAAATCCGCACAGCTTGGGACCAGAGATTGTGCGGATTTTAGAATTTTGCAGATTTCTGGTCATTGCGTTGTTTACATTTTTTAAACAGTAATTTGAGTGCAATTAATAGTGCACTCAGAACTATAATGAATGCTTACAATGTAATAAAATATTAAAATAATTAATAAGCTAAAATAATAAAAATTTAGGTAATATGATTAAAATACTAATAGCAAAGGCCAAGTTAATAATCAATAGTATATGATTAAATATTTATTATAAAGATTAAATGTATTTTTCCAAAATTATTCAGTGCAACTTGCCTCATAAAAGTACATTACTAATTCACATCAAAATCATAAAATAAAGATTTTTTTTCAAGTTTAGCCAGGCTTAATAACCAAAAAATCTTGATTAATGCATAAATATATTTGGTAAGAAGCCTCTGATTACCAGTGATATCAGCAATATCTTGAATTTTTTTCAAAAACATTTATTCTTCCTTCATGAAAAAAACATGAATAGAATATTATTAAGAAAATTACAAATTAAAAAATATTTGGAATTGATACAAAACTAAAAAAATCAAATTTTGTCCCAATATCCGAAATGAAAGTTTCATTGTTTACATACATAAAATATGTGTGGATTTTAGAGAGTTGCGGATTTTTGGTTTGTGGATTTGAGGGAGTCTACTGTATACTACTTCTAGTTAGTGAAACTTTGTAAACTTATTAAAAAATAAAAAAAAGAAAGAAAAGAAAAAACACCTCATTATTTTATTTACTATTTATAGAATTTGCACTTCCTCTCTCCCTAAAGCTTTGCCTTTTCTGACACATAGGTGTTATTCATTCAAGATTTAGTTAAAAAATATTTATTCTAAGCATACAGTTACTGCTCCTTTTTGTAGAGTTTGTGAAAATAGCCTCATTATTAAATTTTTATGTTTCTTGTCTGTTACTGCCAACAATCTTGATAGTCATCTTAAACCCCATCGAATCCAAATAAATAGAAGGATTATCAGAGTCATCATTTAGAACCCTATTTATCTGTGGACAACAACTTAAGTCATGCCACATCTGATAGAATGGTATAGAAATAACTAAAAATGAAATTTTACTTTTTGAATAAAGGGTCATTCCATGTCAATTCAACCAATTTTTCCCCCATTTGTAACCCGACCGACAGGGATTTGGATGAAACTTTGTGTGCACATTAATTCTATCATGAAATGATTCTATTAGAAATTTTTCCTTCCCAGACCTCATAGTTTGTGAGATATGGGGGGTCCAATTCTTAGGTTTTTCTCAAATCGCACATTTCTGAGTCTGTATTCTGAGATTGCAGTTCCATCTTCAAAAAATTGTTTCTCTGATCTAAAACAATGAATCATTCTAAAAATATCACTATAATAAGATAAAATGATGCAGATTTTAATAAAAAATATTTAAAAAATTTACTTTTAATATTTATGATAAAAAATGTCAGCCAAAGTTGAGAATTATGGTTATTTTTCCAAATTTTTGTGACTTCACGAAAAAGGCTGTACACAAAAAGGCAAATTAAATTTCCAATTTCTTTTTGTTTTAAATAAAAGTTTACACTTTGGGCTTTCTATCTATGAAATAAAAATGTTGTGTTTCGCATGGCTTATGCAAAAATTTTGGGTACTTTCCAATTAGCCAAATGAGTGCTTTATTTTTATATATTACATATGCACACAAAAAAGCAAATGAAATTTCCAATTTCTTTTTGTTTTAAATAAAAGTTTACACTTTCGGCTTTCTATCTGGGAAATAAAAATTATGTCTTTCACATGGCTTATATAAAAGTTTTGGGTACTTTCCAATTAGCCGGATGTGTGTTTTATTTTTACATATGCACATATGTATACATCTATATAAATACAGATGTATTATACATGTACATTTGTATGTATATATACAGTATATTGATATATATAACACTGGTGCCCGTCTAACAAATAAGTACCAAATTTTGCCTCGTTTTGAAAATCTGCACCAATTAAGGGGGAAAAAAATCTGACTAAGTTTAGCTGTGGTACTTAAATAATTACTGGAGTTTCTATGAGTTATTGAATTTAATGTTATTTGATACAAAAACAAATTGGAAATTTCATTTTCCTTTTCGTGTAGAGACTTTTTCATAAAGTCACAAAATTTCGGAAAAATAATCATAACTTTCAACTTTGGTTTGCTTTTTGGTCCGTATATAAATCTCTATTAATTGCCCTAATTGCTGTTTTCACTTGCTTTTTATGCCGCTTTAATGGATCTCCACATTTATATAATTCATATTTCATTAACAGCGAAATTCTGTGATGCTCACATATATTAATCAAACGGTTTTCACTTAATTTTTGTTTTATAAATGCAATAGTCCTAACTAATAAAAGTTATTTTTCGGAATCACAGAGATTATCAATGTAGTCTATTTCTCTGTTATTTGTATAGATAGTTTTGTGACATTCTAAACCAGTTAATATTACAATACTGCAAGCCTGAAGACTAGTAGAAGGTTTAATATCAGGCTCCATATTAAAACAATAAAGCAAAAAAATATTTATACATATCACAAACTATAAAATATATAACAATCAGAATATATTTTTTGTAGCACAGTAAAAGTTAAATCATTCTTCTATGATAAGAAACAACAGAATGACAATAATTTGATTAACTTGATTTCAAAACATCTGCTTTCATACTAACGAACATTATCCTGCCTTTATCAGATGGTGTTTATACAAGGCAGGTGCAATTAAATCTTTCAGACTATAGAAACAAATTTAAGTTCTGTTAAACATTTGTGTATTTAAACTTGACAATATAAATATTTAAACTGATTAAAATTAACCAAGGAAAGGAAATACAAGGTTTTGAACATTTTTTAAACACAAATAATTAATATATAAGCATTCGAAAGAAAGAATGGAAATGTGAATAGAAAAAAAAATTCTATTTTATACTGTACAAAAAAAATCTGTTTTCAGTTTAATTATTGAAAATAAAAATAAGAGATTCTTTAGATTATCAAAAAATGCCCATTATTAAATAACTAAATGAAATATATGGACCATTCACTAAATATAATGGGGAAACATATTACAGTCAGATTTTTTTTAATCAGAAAAAACAAAGCCTAAACTTTACTTTGAGAATAAAAAAAAAAACATGCATCAAATAACATTAAATTCAATAACTCATAGAAATTCCAGTAGTTATTTACGTACCACAGCTAAACTTAGTCAGATTTTTTTCCTCTTAATTGGTGCAGATTCTCAAAACAAGGCAAAATTTGGTACTTTTTGGTTAGACGGGCACCAGTTTTATGCATATATATATCAATATACTGTATATATACATATATATGTACATATATAATACATCTGCATTTATATAGATCTGTACATGTGTACATATGTAAAAATAAAACACGTATCGGGGTAATTGGAAAGTACTCAAAATTTTTTTATAAGCCATGCAAAAGACATCATTTTTATTTCATAGATAGAAAGCCCAAAGTGTAAACTTTTATTTAAAACAAAAAGAAGTGGGAAATTTCATTTGCTTTTTTGTGTGCATATGTAAAATATAAAAATAAAGCACTCATCTGGCTAATTAGAAAGTACCCAAAATTTTTGCATAAGCCATGCGAAACACATCATTTTTATTTCATAGATAGAAAGCCCAAAGTGTAAACTTTTATTTAAAACAAAAAGAAATGGGAAATTTCATTTGCTTTTTTGTGTGCATATATAAAATATAAAAATAAAGCACTCATCTGGCTAATTGGAAAGTACCCAAAATTTTTGCATAAGCCATGCGAAACACATCATTTTTATTTCATAGATAGAAAGCCCACAGTATAAACTTTTATTTAAAACAAAAAGAAATTGGAAATTTAATTTGCCTTTTTGTGTACAGCCTTTTTGGTGAAGTCACAAAAATTTGGAAAAATAACCATAACTCTCAACTTTGGCTAATTTTTTTTATCCTAAATATTACAAGTAAATTTTTTAAATATTTTTTTATTAAAATCTGCATCTATTTATATTCTTACAGTTAAATTTTTAAGATGATTCATATTTTAGATCCAGAGAAACAATTTTTTGAAGATGGAACTGCAATCTCAAAATACAGAATCAGAAATGTGCGATTTGAGAAAACCCCAAGAATTGGACCCCCCATATCTCACAAACTATGAGGTCTAGGAAGGAAAAAATTCTGATGGAATCATTTCATGATAGAATTAGTGTGTACACAAAATTTCATCAAAATCCCTGGAGGTCGGGTTACAAGGTCTGGTTGAATTGACATGGAATGACCCTATACTTAGAATCATATTTAGTATAATTAATTATATTAATTAATTAGTATAATTAATCTTTCCGTATAGTCCCTAAGATTATCAGACCTTTTAGGTAGATTTCGTATGAAATACTACCTATTGCATTCTCTCCCATGTTAGAATTTCTGAAATTTTTTTGCAGATCTACACTGATCATGACTCCTAAACCCCAATATATATATATATATATATATATATATATATATATATATATATATATATATATATATATATATATATATATATATATATATATATATATATATATATATATATCGATCTATATCTCTATATAATTTCGCTTTCTTCTAAACACGATAACTTCCACAATTATGCTCAGATCTTCCTCAAACTTTTACATAAAATCAAGGGGCATAAAATCTGAGTTCGGAATGGGCAAAATCGGACCAAAGGGGTTGAAATAGGGAGGATTTTTGTGAAAACCCAAAAAATGCAATAACTTCTTAATTAAAATAGATATTGAATCAGTTTAAAGTTTATATTACTTCTAAAAAATGGTCTAAAAGTTTATGCATGATGGATTTTTGATAAAATTAAAAGTGGGGTCAAGGGGTGAAAAAAACAGGGTTTTTGGGAGAAAAAAATCATAACTTCATCAATTCTCAAGATATAAAATCCAACTCAATTTTGTATACATTTTCTCAAAATTATCTAAAACTTTTGCATTTACAAGTTTTTGATAGGACCAATTTTTACCAATGAAAAAAATTAGAAATGAAAAGAAAAATGGGGATGGAAAAAGAAAAAAATTCATAACTTACTCAATTCTTAAGCAATCAAATCTAATTAAATTTATTTTACATGTTCTTAATAATATCTACAACTTTTATAGCAACAAGTTTTTCATAGGACCAATTCTTATAGCAGAAATAGATTGAACAAAAATAAGAGTTGGAGAAAAAAAAAACCTCAAATCCAAACTGCTTATATTGTGACTGATTTTTTGAAATCATTTTTGATTTTAAACACATCCAAATGGCAAATCCTGTTATTCAGAACTATATAATGTGATGTATTAGCCAGTTTTTTTGGTAAAGGCAGAATATATTTTTAAAAAAAGCTGCCAAAAAGGGTACTTTGAACAAAATTTTCCGAAGTAGTCGTGATTGAAAAAAATTGAGGAAGTATAAGAAATTGTGTTTTTTCTGAGTCATTTTTAAATCCATTTTTGTTCTCAAACATATCCAATTTACAGGTTCTCTTATTTAGGAACTATATAATGTAACAGATTGGCCAGTTTTTTGATAAAGGTAGAATATATTTCAAAAAAGGGTGCCAAAATGAGCACTTCACACAGAATTTCCCAAAGCGATCATGATTAAAGAATTGAGGATGTATTCTAATAACAAATTGGTTATTTTATGACTCATTTTTAAATCCAATTTTGCTCTCAAATGCATTCAGTTGACAGTTTTTTGTTATTTAGGAACTGTGTATTGTGCCGTATTGGTCTGGTTTTTTTTGGGAAAGGCTAAATATATCTTTTTAAAAAGCTGCTAAAATGGGCACTTGCAAAAAAATTTCCCAATGCAATCATGATTAAAGAATTTAGAATGTATACAAATAACAAATTGGTTATTTTATGACTAATTTTTAAATTCAATTTTGCTCTCGAACGCATTCAATTGACAGTTATTTGTTATTTAGGAACTGTGTAATGTGCCGTATTGATCAGTTTTTTGATAAAGGCTAAATATATATTTGAAAAAAGCTGTCAAAGTGGGCACTTCGCACAAAATTTCCCAAAGCGATCTTGATTAAAGAATTGTGAATGCATTCAAATAACAAATTGGTTATTTTATGACTAGCTTTTAAATCCAATTTTGCTCTCAAATGCATTCAATTGACAGTTTTTTGTTATTTAGGAACTATATAATGTGCGTATTGATCTATTTTTTAATAAAGTCAAAATATATTTCAAAATATCTTGTCAAAATGGGCATTTGAGCCAAATTTCGCTTAAGTTGATTTTGATAAAACGACTTCTTACAGAAAAATAAAATTAAAATTTTTTCAAAAGCGGCTAAATATAGTAGTTAAATTGGGATTATCTTTAATCATATTCTATTTTTTGTTGTTGAAATGAAAACTCTTCGAAATCTACCTCCGCCTATAGGCCAAGCGACAGGGATTTTTTTTTTTTTTTTTTTTTCAGTTGTTAACTGCTTTAGAATATATGTAAACTCTGAAATATTTTCTATTTTTTCTCTTGAAATAATAATTAGTATGTGTTGAGACAACGTCACTGCTTAGTTCTTTTATTGAAAAATATAGATCATAACAAAGATTTAAGATAGGATAAAGTTCAGTTGTAAATCTATCTCGTAATTTATGCTGTAAAATTTGCTTTTTGTTTATCTTAAATTAAATGTTTAACTATGACATACAATTGTTTGAAAATAAATAATATACTTCAATAATGAAATATGAATGGAGGAAAGCATTCATACTTTGCTTGAACATGGATTAATATAAAATAGTTAAGTGATAATAAATTTTTATAGTAACTGATTTCAATCTATCCATTTTGTATTCATTACTTACTTCTTCCTTATTATAATTGTTATTTGTTTCTAGATGTCTGCATATATGTGTGTTTAAAATAATCTGTAAGTTTAATTATTAATGAATATTCTTTTCCCTTTACAGGAACCTCTGGAAGTTACAAAATTATTTGGTTTGAGAGGTATTCAGGTAAATAGATTTGTCTTTAGAGGACATCAAAATCCATTTTTTGAATTTGTTATAAGATTTTCATTTAGAGAAATATTAAGTTGTTTTGGTTTATAGTTGTAAAGTAGAATTAATATTTTGTATTTTGATATGTGTTTTAAATCCAGGGGTATGTTTAAGAAAAATTTAGGTCCTTTAAAGGACTCTTCACAAAACTCTTTGTCCAAACAGGACCCTTCACAAAATTCTTTATCTCCAAACAGGACCCTTCACAAAATTCTTTATCTCCAAATGGGATCCTTCACAAAATTCTTTATCCCCAAACAAAACCTTTCACAAAACATTTTATTCCAAAACAGGAACCTTCACAAAATTATTTGTCTCTTAAATAGACCTTTCACAGAATTTGTTCACCTTCAAATTGAATTTTTGCAAATTTAATCATTTAAAATTGAAATTTGTCCTGTAAATAAATAATTTATCTCACCAGATAACATATTACTTAGTTTATATATATATATATATATATATATATATATATATATATATATATATATATATATATATATATATATATATATATATATATATATATATATAAAGAATATAACTTGAATGCATCAATACTTTAAAATTCACAAAATTATGACTAGAACTTTCAGAAATATAAGAAAAACCTCACAATTTGACAAAAACAGGACTCTGTGAAAAATGTCTGGATAGACCTCTGAAATCAAATATGAGAATTTAACTATGAGTAAATTATTGTTTCTATTAGTATTTGCTGATATGCTAAACTTGTTTTAGAAGTTACACATCTTGAAAATATTTATAATTTTCTATTTTAGACTTGTGTGTGTATTAGTGTAAATGCTGTTCATATATATATAATGTGAGAATTTAAATTAAATTTCATAAAAGTAATTTGTAAATTTTTCAGTGTCAAATAATTTTTTTTTCTACTATAATTAAGTCCTATGTAAAAGATGTTACTCCCCCTTCCTGTTAAAAATTGTCTTATTTTATAGATTTTGTTATGAAGTAAGTAAAGTTAGAATAAAGAGATTTTAATTAATCTTAAAGATGTGAGATATTGCTGTTTAAAATATATTTTGTTTTTATTTTAATAAATACTTATCATTTAAAATTTTAATTTAATATATTGAGAGAGTTTATCTGAGAGAGTTTAATGCCACTTGTTAAAATTTTAAATATGTGCTAGCAAGTAAAAAATAAATCCACAAAATTTACAAGAAAAAACTTTTGCTGCAGTTTTCTAGGAATTTTTTGTTATTTACTAACATTTTCTATAGTTATAAAATCAGATTTATCGCTACATGTATAGAAATTTCAACTGTCCTTGATTAGATTTGAAAGGAATGAATAACTTCCTTTTCTATAAATGTGTTACATACAGTTAATCTCTGTTAATATGAGTGCTGCTTATAGCAATTACAGGTATACTCTGATTTTTTATTATTATATCACTGGTGAGGTAAATAAAAATCTTTAAAAACATGCACTTATCTAGACAAATTATTACAATTAATTATTCTATTTTTTTATTGCAATTATTTTTATTATAACTTTAATGTCAATTTGTTAATTTGAATTGTTAATATGAATGTTTGTTAATATAGTCATGTAAAGTGTCATTTTCTTTATACTGTAAAGAAAAAAGCACATTATACAAATCATAGTATTTCCGCATCAATATTTATTGAAAAAATTGAGTTTTGTCTTTTGATTAGCATATTCATTTGTGAATTTAATATATTCTGACATAAAATGCTGAGAGCCTTTTTTATTTATCCCCTCTTTTTAATTCTAAATATCTTGAAAATGTATGTGGTTAATAATTTATGTCTATTGTTACTTTCTTTAAAGCATACTCCTATTGGTGCCAAGAATGCTAGAATATCTCAGCATTATAAAGCTAGTCTAACTGCTACATTTAATTTGTTTCCTGTAAGTATAGTTTACATTTTATGTTTTTGATTTACAAATTTCAATATTTTATAGTAATTTAATTCATCTTTTTAAATTAGTATCACAAGCTCTAGTTTGCTTTCTTGGCTTTATTAAATTTTTATACATTATTTTACCTTGTTTTTTTTTGTTTTTTTTTTTTTAGTATAACTTTGCAATTCTTAATAAAGGACATATATAATTTGTTTCAAAACTTCAGAATTACTGACATTTGTAATCTTAATGTTCACTAGTAATACAGTAAAATCTCTAAATAATTAACCCCTAAGTGTGCAGAGTATGTCAGTTATTTGGGTGCATCTGTTATTCAGGGATAAAAACGTACCAATGAGTTGGGTATAGGAAAAAATGTTATCTTAAAAAATTACTGATTATCAAAAAAAAAAAAAAAAAAAAAAAGACTACACAAAATTTTTAACAGAAGAAATGTTTCACATAAAATGCCTAGCTAAAAATCAACATGAATTGTCTTATTCATCTAATTTTTGATAATTGGATCCCTAGTCAAAATAAGCGACAAACATGAACAATGCTGCAACAATGTAGTTCAAGATATAGAATTCCAAGATTCAATAAAATTGGTTTTCCTTCAAATTATGTTTGCTGAAATTCAAAAATTCGCTTTAAACCCAATTGTAGAAGAATTTCTTGTTTTTTAACATCATTTTCACCTTCTTAGATGTTGAATTTTAAATAAATTGAAATATATATTAAACCATTTTTTTAGTAGTTTTGTTGTGCTGCCTATCTCCCTTCTACATAAAACTGCTGCTGAAATAGCCAAAGTGACCTAAAACTTTCAACAACGCTTTAATAGGTGTTGAATTTTGAGAAATCCTTTCTTAGTGGACCCCTATAAATGTTATAGATATGAGCCCAAAAGCTGAAGTTTCTAATTTCAATAGTTTTATCTGTGTGTTGATTAACCAGGCAGGATAAAACCCCTTATAGGTATAGATTATAATAAAACAGAAAATTTTAATATGTAAAAAATAAGTTTTTCAATTTTTACCATGTTATGTATATTTATGCACTTATTATACATTTTAATTTTTAATTTAATATTGTCTTTTTTTAGGATGCTAAATATGCAATAATTATTGAAGAAGACCTAGATGTATCTCCTGACTTTTTTAGGTTAGCATTCACTAAAATATTTTCTGGTTTTTAATCATGTGACTCATTTGATAGTTTGTATCATATTTTGTTAGAAGCATATATAATTTTTCATATATCATGAAGATAATTCACCTGCATTTTTGCTCAAACTATACTTCTCACATAGATAGTTGATTGTAACTAAAAACTCCATTACCTTAAAATAGATATCTTTTTTTCACTAGTTTCTTTACTTCCTTTAATCAAAAGTTATTTTAAGCTCATTGCTTATCTATTTTTAAAGTTGCTAATATGGATTCAAAATTGTGAATTCTAATCCACCATTTATATTCTCATAGTTGCCAGAGAGTCTAAGACCCAAGAGAAGACAAGCCAGTGTATTAATATAGAAATGAAACTGTTGGTTTCTCACTTTTTCTATTGTAAATACAGTACTTAAACACATTGAGCTATTTAAATGTGAAATTTTTTTCATTAACATTAAATTTGACTAAATTGTTTCAGCATGCGATTGTGTTTTACCATGGTGAAATATAGTTATTGCAACTGAAGGTTATAGATCAAATTTAGTTTTATATAAAAAATAATGATGATAATAATAATAAATGTTTCTCCAAGTACATAAGTATTATTACGAAAGGGGACAATATCACCCCTCTCTGTCAGCAATTAAAAAAGCTTAAAGAGCAATCAAATGTTAAAAGTACTCTGAAAAAAAAAGGGGGGTGGAGGGTGATTTCATATTGTTTTGGTTTTAATCATACTTTTTTGTGCACATATTTTCCATTTTGTTTTTGAACTAAAAAAATAAAAATATATATCTATTAAAGTAATAAAGATGAAACATGAGCAAAATATGAAAAATAATAATAGAAAAGAAAGAAAATGTGAAAAATGAAAATATAAAATAAATTAAATTAAATTAAATTTTTTTTATATCTTTTTCCACTATAATCTAATATTTTCTTTAATGTGGATGCAAACAATAATAGCTTGCAATCCTTTAAGATAAGTGCTTATAGTTTTTGTTAATTTTTAATTAGCTGTAATTTTTTAATCAAATAATGTGTTTTAACAAAACGTGAATGTACTAAGTTAAAAACTTGTACAAAAACCTTTCAGATTTAAAAAAAGAATACTGCACTTCGAAAACCAATAGATATTTTCTATAAGTTCACAGCTATGTTTTTGACTATGCTGGCTTTTTTTGTGAAAAACAAATTTAGTTCTTAATTTATAATATTTTGAATATGATTTATAAGTATTTTTCATAATTAAAAATGTTTTAGAATAAAAATTATGACTAGATTATGTGGGTCTATTCCATGCATCTTATCAAAAAAATATTTCAATTTGATGATTTTTTTAAGAAAATATAAATTATGTCATGTAGTTTTATCACTAGCATCCTCAAATCTTTTACCCTTTTAAATCCACTAAAAGTGACTATTACTATAAGGGAAAATTTGCATGGAAATTTGAAATAAACATACAATTCTCCATTAAATGGTCTCTCACATATGTCTAACAATATAATGATAAAATAGTATAAGATGTTTCCTTTTATTATCCAATTATCAATTTTGTATACTTCTAGGTGATGTGCTTTACATATGAAAGAAATGATTAATTCGACTATATACCTTGTCTTATCGCTGATCAAATAATATGACTTTGTTTTTGCTTTGACAAGCAATCTGTGTTTTCAAAAAACTAGTTTTATACAGAAATTGAGTTATTTTCTTAAATGACAAAATTATAATAATTTTTCAAAAATTAAAATGAGCAGCAGAAAAATAAAATATGTCTTAGGTGGGGATGGATTCAAAAATTTTGAAACCTGTTAAGTTTCAAAATTTTATATAAATAATATAGTATTTAAATATTTTATTGGCATATTAAATTTAGTTTCAGAATACCTTTTATTTATTTATGGATTTTTTTTTCTAGTTATTTTAGTCAAACTCTTCGTTTGCTTGAAGAGGATGAATCTATTTATTGTATATCTGCATGGAATGATCAGGTAAGTTTGCATTTAGGAAAATTTTTAAAAATATTTATTGTAGCTTTATGAACTAATGATCTTATCTAATTATTATATACTAGTGAACAAATGTGAAGCTTTCACATTGCATTCTTTGAGATTTTTTATTCATTATTTTTAATTAATTGTAATTCTTAATAAAATAATGTGTTTAATTAATTGTAATTCTTAATAAAATAATGTGTTTTAACAAAATATGAATGTACTATGCCAAAAGAGTTACAAAAGCCTTTCAGATAATACTTCATTCATCATTTTGCACTTTACGTGTGCATAATGAAAGTGATGTTAACATTAGAAATAATATATATTTAAGAATCAAAATTGATTTTTTTTTTCTTTTTTCTTTTACTTCACATAAATAATAAATAGAATTCTTACTCTGAAAGAGGAAAATTCATTGAAGTATTAAAATAACTTGCATATTTTACTAAAACTTTGCTCAGAATTGGTACTTTTTGATTAACCAGGTGCCAGTGTCATATATACATATACATGTGTATACACATTTATGTATGTATACATACATATATGTATGTACACTACACATACATATATATGTGTGTATATAGTGTTGACTTTAAAACATTTTACCTGGCCATAGTGCTCGGTGGCCCTTTTTAATTCTTATATGCACTCAAAAGATCTTTTAAATCCTGATGTGCCCAGTAGCCTTTTTTCACATTTCCTATATACCCCATGGCAATTCAATTGATCCTGGGAAAATATCACAAATCCTAGGAAATTCTAATTAAACCAATTCAAAGTATTTTTGGTGAACAAATTATACTTGTGCCCCCCCCCCCCCTTTTTTTTTTAGAATAGTGTTCCATTTTTGGAAAAAAAAAAAAAAAAAAAAAAAAAAGGTACCCTTTTTTAGAATAATGTTCCCTCTTTGAAAAAAAAATGCTCCTATTTTTAGAATAGTGGTCCCCTTTTGACAAAATTTCAGCCTGGCGACCCTTTTTTTTTCTACAATCAACACCAGTATATGTATATAATACAGGGTGTCTATAAAAGAACTCCGGGGTTTTAAAAATTCATATCTCACTAACTATAAAAGATAGCAAAATTTAGTCGATTTCTCTGAAAAGAGTAGCTCAAAAAGTTTTACTCATACGAATTGGGAATGTTTGCATCAACTGTTGGCGGCGCTGCAGGGCGTTGACCTTGAAATGATGGCGACTCCGCAACAAAAGGCTCAATGTGTTATTTGGCTCATAGAAATGAAGTCTGTAGTTACCGTACAAAGAAACTTTCGACGTAACTATGGTATTAACCCGCCTTCTGACAAAACCATTCGCCAATGGTTCAGTGCATTTAAGGAAACAGGAAGTGTTTTGAAGCAAAACTTGCCGGGTAGGCCGAATGTGTCTCAAGAGAAAGTGGACAGAATCCGAGCTTCATGCCTTCGAAGCCCTAAGAAATCATTGACAAGACGTAGCTTGCAGTTGGGGTTACCAAAATCAACAGGGAACGAATAGTCAATTGTGTGGCAACCGTCCGCCGAGCCATGCTCGCCAGGACATGGGAAGAGGTAGAATACCGTTTAGACGTCTGCCGTGCCACTAACGGTGCTCATATAGAACTTTACTAAGTGTTAAAAAAAACTTGAAAAGTAAGCTTTTCAGTCATGTATAAAACATGTATGTATGTTTTTTATTTCATTAAAATATTTTGCCTCAAAACCCCAGAGTTCTTTTATAGACACCCTGTATAACACTGGCACACATCTAAGTACCATTGAAAAGTATCTCAGAATTTTTAGATTTTAGAAATACTGGCTTAATTAGAATTTTAGGAGAATAGATTATTAGTTTTAAATCGATTATTAATGCCAGCAGAGCAAAATCTGTAGGGGAAGAAGGAAGAGTGCAAGATTTCCAGGAGGATTTTTGTAATAAGCCAGTTCCATGCTATAATAAAACTATAAAAACACCTTTAACTTCAGTCATATTTTTTACTGTAAAAGTTTAATATTTTAAACACTCGGATGAAAATGTATTTGTGATGCACTATGAAATCAATTTTGGTGTTATATTTTGATTATTATTCTTATTTAATACTTTGATTAATTGTATAAATGCAAATTAATTTTTTGATAAAACCATTTCAAAGTTGCATTTGAAAATTTAAAATTCAACACAGTTCAAAAATTTCTTACTAACATTGAGATAATAATACATTCATACATAGCTAATGGCATGCAGGGTTACATAGATTACCATTCTTCAACTCATTGATTGAAACTTGAAAATCTTTATTAAATAAACTTTAATTTGTTGATTACCATTTTTCTATGAAAACTTGATAATGACAATGATTTGACTAAAAATGAACATTGTTACAACAATTTTTTTTAAATTATAGAACTGCCTTAAATTGATTAGTTATTCAAGCTCTTGACTCTTTCATTATTCATTTATTTAAGCTCTGTTTATGGTATGTTGGAGATATAGTTATTTTAAAGTCAGAAACCCTTTTTGTACTGTGAAGTATGTTAAATCTTTACAGTAGTTCATTAGTTAGATTAATGTGCATTTCCATATGTCCTTTGTTGCTAATTGCTTGAATAATGTATTTAATAAGTAAAAAGGCGAAACATTATTCATAATGGTTTTATCAAGACAGTTTTAATTACAGAGTTAAATAAATTGGTTTCATTTTAGTTTCCTTTTGTTGTTGTACAATTGTTGTACTTGACAGTGGCACCAACTTATATGGGGCCATGGGGCCTGAGCCCACCCAATAATTTTGAATTCTAACATGCCTAATTTTCATTGTTCTATTTCATTATTTATTTCATTATTATTTTATTATTCATTTTCCTCCCCATACCAAAATTTATTTTGCCAGGCATTTTAATTCTGTCACCGACACCCATAAATCCAAAAGTTTAATTTTCTGATGCTGTTTCAGTATGTAGTCATGTTAATGATATGATGAAATTACAATAAATATTCATGAGGAAAAATGCTTGAGAATATGATTTTTTAAAATTGTAACTATCTTAAAACATGATAACTTGACTTCTGGTGAAAGTCTCATCTTTCACCAGTTGTCCCCCCCCTTCACAGATAAACTGGCTGTACCATTTTGCCAAAATATCTTTGAGCCAACCCAATATTTTTCAAAAGTTGGTGCCATGGTAACTGATATATTTTTACATTTTAAAAAATGTTAAAAATTGTAATTTTAGGGATATGAACATACAAGTGAAGATCCTGGTTTATTGTACAGAGTCGAAACAATGCCAGGTTTAGGATGGATTTTAAAAAGAAGTCTATACAAGGAAGAATTAGAACCTCGATGGCCAACACCAGAAAAAGTAAGCTTACTTGATTTAAAACTTAACAACTATTTTGTAACACACTCTGATTTCAGATTTCCTTGGAAAATGCTTATACATTTAAACAAATTTAATATAGTTCTCATTTGTATATATTTTTTAACACTTATTAATCTCTTATTAGTTATTGTAATTAATTGTTAATCTTTTTTTATTTTTAAATTTAAGTGTGGCTTTGATATTGAAAAGAAACAGATTTCTTACTTTAAATTTGCCATATCTTGCTCTCTTTTTGTCTGTAATCAATAATTCATAAAGTAGCTGATAAATTAAGTTGTCATTTCTGTATAGAGTTACTATTTAAAAGCTGTTGCTAATTGAAAATGATTGTTTGGATCAAATCAAACAGTTTTAGAAGAAAAAAGAGGAAAATATGTGTGCATGAGTAAATTTTATAAAAATTAGTGTATCTAAATTTCATGAAAATTAATTTATTCAAACTTTATATTGCTAATTTTTGTTGTTTCAGTGTTAGCAGTAAGTCTTTTGTTTATAACTAATATCAGAAATGCTAATGTAATTAAATTACTTTTTGAAAAAATAATCCCAATTTATTAAATTTTTCTGTACTTTAGCTCCAGTGATTATATATCTTTTTAATCTCTACATTTTAGATATTTTAAAGTATTTTTTGCATGTCAGAAATTGTCAATTTATATTTAAAATTCTTAAGATGCAGATATGCTTGTGCATAAGAACTATTAAAATGCAACTTTTTTCTCCTGTTAACTGTCTGAATTAATGAGACATATTGTATCTGGTCATATTGAGGAAATTACAATCCCTTAGTAGGTTTGAGGATACACAATAGTAATGGTGCTGAATAGAAAGATTTTTCATTTAGTAATCAAATTAAATTTATGTGAGGTGATAAAAAAAAAAAATGGAAGAAGATGTAATGCAAAGACTTATGCAGCAGAATGGTTAATCAGTCATCTAATTTCTCAGCTACCCAAAATAATTTATTTATTCTATCCCTTTTACTCTCTGGGCACAGTCTAAAATATTTAAAGTTATTTTTAAAAACTTTTCTACCATACTACTTACTTTGAAATAATAATAAATAAAGGATTAAAATAATTTAAATTCCACCATTTCCCCCTTCTCCAATAATAAATAAAATAGTTTAATTTTCCACATAAATTTGAAAATCATTAAATCTTTTTTAAGGTTTTCGTCCAATTTGTTAATTAGCATTAACAATAAATACCAATGATTTAAAGCTTTTTTGTCTATCTATCTATCTAAATAGATAATCAGACCATTAACATGCTGCAAAATTCAAGGCAAAATTGTGTGCATAAAAACTACTATTTACATAACTATGAAAAATTGGAAGAAAAGCAAATTTCTACAAAAATTTTAAGCAATAAATTAAGCCTTAAAGATGATTTGTCTGTAAGAACTAAATTTATCTCAGATTCAATAGTAAGTTAATGCATTTGAAGAATAGAGTTACTGCTGGGTATAATTTGCTATACATCTTCTTGTTTGACCCCTGATTCACTTTGCCTGTGAATATCAAATTTGAAATGTGGTTTAATATGCAAATATTTTACTCCTCCAGTAGCAGTATATCTTTTATTAAATTTGACAAAAATTCAGCTATTTGAGAGAAATTTTTAAAGTTAAAGTAATAAAATTATCTCTATCAACTAGAATCATCTGTAAACAAAACTATGTTGCTTTAAGCAACAGATAGAAGATTCTGATCAATTATTTTCAGTATTATTTAAAATGTAAATTGTGCAGCATTAAGTTTCAAAGTCTTCAAATATATATTAACTGTTTTAAAATTTAAAAACTTTTTTTATTCCAACAAAATTTTTGTTATTGAATGCCTAAATAAAATTAAATATAAATCATAAACTGTAAAAATTTGATTTCAGCTCTGGGACTGGGATATGTGGATGCGATTACCTGATATTAGAAAGGGACGTGAATGTATAGTACCTGATGTGTCTCGAACATATCATTTTGGATCTTCTGGGCTGAACATGAATTCCTTCTTTCAAGATATTTATTTTAAAAAACATGCTTTCAACACTCAACCAAATGTTGAAGTAAAAGATTTAGATAGGTAAGCTTTAGAATTGTTTTTATTTCTTTTCTATTCAAAGATTGTGACATTATCAATGTCAATTTATTTTTTACTGATGAATTATGAATTTATAATGGGTGTAACTATTTAGAAGCCAAAGAAAAAACCTACTTAGTTATGTCTTATTATAAATACATGTTGTGTTGTATCTTGTTACTCTATGAGATTGGAAATTTTATTTATTATCATTTTATTATCAATCTATCTTTATATATGTAGGTAGGTTGAACCACTCTAAGAATATTTTTCAAATAAGTAAATAAAATGATTAAACAATTTAAAGGTAATTATAACTGGAAAACTATTAAAGTTGCATCTTATTTTTTTATGAAAGTTCAAAGATTGAAAACTATCCTGTTAAATATCTGTTAGCTTTCACTAGTTATAAAATCAGACTTTTTACGGTTACTTAATGTATCTATGTGATAAATTTCCGAGTTATTATGTAAATAAAGCCCTAATTTTAATTTTTAAAAGTTGAAATACTGAAATTTTTATATAATCACAGTAAATCATAGCAATATTGCAACCATAAGTTATAAATAGTAAAATAAATGTATGTTTATAAATTATCAGTGAAAGAAGCAAGAAAAACACTCATATAGTAGATCATAGTTGTGAAAGTATAAGTTTACTAGGACTTCCCTCAGAGGGATTAGTCTGAGCGATATTGATGAGAACATATATTTAATAATAATTTGCAAAAAGAGAAAAAAAGAAAAGTACCATATTTAAAAAAAAATGTAATTTAACAAATAATAATAAAAAAAAACAATAACATCATTTTTAAGATGATCAAAAGTTAGCTTACGTAATAGCAGAGTTATATTAATCTGCCTGAACATTTACAGACACTTTAATATTCCTGAGTCAATCATAAAAAAATATTAAATGAAATTTCAGTTTAACAATTTTCAGTACTGTAATTTTTTAAATTTCTAAACATTGCACATTTTCAATTTTTAAACCGTTGTATAAAGAAAAAAATTTACTTTTAAATGCAATTTGTTTGAGACTTGTATCTCAATTTGTTATTAAGTTATTAATTTTTTGTTAGTTTTTAATACATTTTTTGTCATTGTGGCAACAGAAATATTTCATTTCTAGACAATAAGCATCGACCCTTTAGAAAACGAATGAAATAAAAAGCAGAAGTACTCCATTTTTGGACATTATACATAGATAGATAAGAAAACGAATAAAACGAAATAAGTTGCGGAATTCAACCAGTAAAAACATTCAGATTTACTTCAGATTTCCCAATTCTCTTCCGAGAACAACTATTTTCCAAATAGTTATTAAAAAAATGAGATGTTATTTCTAATTGATTATATAGTGCTACAAATTCAAATGTCAAAAATGAGCAAAGTAAATGGTAGAAATACAAACTATTATATAAAAAATGGGTACTACTTTGTTATCCCGTCGACCAATTTCGCCAAATTATACAAATCGCCAAACTCTTAACGCCAAATTAAACATATTGACATAATTTTCATTTTAAATAACGAAAAAACAAATAATTAGTGGAATATTAATAAAAATACAAATAAAAAGTCGAAATAAAATTGCTTAATTGAGTTTTAAACACGTGTATCTTATTTAATGTCACCGAATGCGACATTCATGATCATCCATACTTGGCATTTAATCTTATAATTTGGCGATCAATTTTTGGTCGACGGGATAACCTAGTAGTACCAAAAAATTCCTATTCTCGGTTAAAAAATGGGAAAGCAAAGTATGTAAATCAGCCATGCACGGGTATAAAATTGGAAGTACGCCTAAAAAACAGTTACATTTCAAAGCACATGCCGAAATTGAAAACACATGACCAGCAAATTATTGCTCAAAGACAGCATTGTAACCGAATTCTTTTGTGTGTTTCTGTAAACGGATTAAAAAAGATATGAATGTTCTGTTCAAACGTAATCATAAAGAAATTCATTGATTTATATAAATTTCAATACTTTGTAATAGTGTAATTTCATTAAAATACTCTGTTAACGATTTTTTTATAGACCATAATGTTATAGAAAACTTTTTGGGTGCACCTGTAAATAAACTATTAATCTCACATATTTCATATATACAATACCAAACATGCCTAGTGGACACCAAATAAGGTTTACCAATTTCATAAAAATCAGAGTATATTTACGGATTTTAGAGTGTAGACAGACAAACCGAATGCATAAACGCCTTTCAACTTTGTTGGAAAATGAAAAAAAAAAAGCAACCGATTCATTTAATTCAAAAAAATAATAGATAAATAAATAAAATTTCACCAAAAAAGCCAGAACAAGATTTAGAACTCTTCCACATAATTGGCGTCGAAATATCGTTATTTTGCATGACATGGTAACCCGGCAATTGTTTTTTTCTATATTAATTTAATCTGTATTTAATCGTGTTTTTATTTATTGTTACTTCCTTTTTAATATGACAGAAAATAATTCAAAATTGATTTTCGCCAACTTTGCGCCAAACCAAATACGGTACTATTTAGTTATCCCGTCGACCAATTCCGCCAAATAATACAAATCGCCAAACTAATAGACATCATATACATGTTGACTAATTTTTTATTTTAAATAAAATAAGAGCAATTAAATTAGTAAAACATTAATAAAAAGTCGAAATAAAAATCACTATGTTTTAAGCATGCGTATCGTGTTTAATGTCATTGAATGCTGAATGGGAAACAAGGTCATCTATTGTGGGAATTTAATCTTATAACTTGGCGATATTTTTTTGGTCGACGGCATAACCAAGTAGTACCCCAAATACGAATATGATTTTCTCTCCTATTTTTATGGTACTTTTCCATTAATACCTTCACTTCGGCGTTTTTAAATCTTGGTCCAATTTGGGTTTCAGAAAGTCAGATTTCATATCTGAACGTTTATGCTTATTTTTACACATAAATATGGCATAGATGTCTTATACGCACCAAGTTGGCGCGAATTTTTCTATCGCCAAATTGGTGAAAACTGATTGTGAATATTGCTGCAAGTGTTAATATTTTCGATTCATTGTGATATGTATATTTTTTTATTATATTTTTTTGTTATGTTTATAATTTATAACTTTTATTTAATGCTTCAATTATTGTTTCTTTTTTTATATTACTTGATTATACTGCCGAGCAAAAAAGTATCGCCAAACTATAAGATTAAATACTAATAATGGATGATCGGGAATCTCTTATTCAACCGCATTAAACACGATACATGTGTTTAAATCTTTCAGGGGCTTCATTTCTGCTCCAAAAATGGTCAAATAATTAATTCCCACCGATATTTACGAACAAATTTAATTGAAAATAATCAAAACTGTTTCGTCGCGTATGTTATCAGATCAAAATTTTACTAATGCCAGTTGGCAATTTAAGCATTAAAATTAAGCGTTTGTAGACTGCAAATGGCGCCCCTCAAGAGCTTAAAACGTCATCAAGGGATTTTTAATCCCACTTTTTAGTTGTATTTTTATAAATGTTTTATTAATTTATTTCTTCTTTCATCATTTAAAATTAAGAAAATATATCAAAATTAATAATATATCAATATAATAATATATACAATAATATATCAATATAATATATATGTGTAATTTGGCTATTAGTTAGCGATTCGTATAATTTGGCGAAATCGGTTGACAATTTAACCAAATAATACCAAAAAAAAAAAAAAATTAAGTGATCGATGTGAACAAAATAACAATATATAATCTATTAATAAAACTAACATCTAAAGCACCCATATCAAACTCGTATTTTATTTAAAAAAGAAAGAATTGTTTCCAATTTGTTTCTTAAGTTTAAATATGTTATATTGCACTTAAATGAAAATTGTTTGCATATTTTCCTTGCTCCATGTGCTTGAATTCGAAAATCTAATGAAAACATCCGGCTTGTGAAAATGACGTGCATTAAATTTTCGTAACGAATGTAGCCAAATTGTATGTTTTTATCAGTTTTTTTAAATATAATTTTTAAACTATTTGGAACTTATTTTTCGTAATAAGTGTATTCAGTAGATTGCTTTCATAAGTACCTTCTGGTACAACCAGAATCAAAATCCGTCAGGTATTTTTTGAAATTTGCTTGACGAAAGAATTTTTTTATCACTTTTAATATCGTTACATACCATGTGCTTGTGCATTAGCCTTCTCTTCGCTTGGATAACAATTTACTCCATGTACTCTGATTCGGTTTTCTACGAAAATATCCAGCCGGTGAAAAATGACGAATACCAATTTCTGTGACGTATGCAAATAAATTGTGCTTTTTTATCAGTTTTTTTAATATAACTTTTAAACTATTTGGAACTAATTTTTCGTAGGTGGTGCATTCACCAGATTACCTTCATAGGTACCTATTGGTGCAAACAGAATCAAAATCCGACAAGTACTTTTTGAGATTTGCTTGACGAAAGAATTTTTTTTACTTTTAATATCGTTACGTATCTCTGAGTATAAAGACTTCGCTTCGCTCAGACAATAAATTAAGAAAAAAAAAAGAGAATGCTTCATTCAAACTTAAGTTATACGGAAATGTATTACAGATTCATTTTCTGGATATAGATCTAAATCTTAAAAATATTTTGCTGAACTCATCTACATACTGCATAGATATATTTGTTTTGTTGATAATTTCTTTATACTGAATAAAATTATGTGTTTATTTTATTATCAGTGTACTATATAATACATCAACTCCACTTTTCTGTTTGCAGTGTAAAAAAAGACAATTATGAAGAAGTTGTTCATGATCTCCTAAGGTAAACATGCACATTTTCAGTTATTAAAATATTTCAGGTATCAGATATAATCAGATCTCTGACTTATAATCTTATATTAAAATCTTTCATGATATTATAGCTGAGTTAAATTTTATTACATTTTATACAGTCTATATTATACATTTTAATCATCTAATATTAAAATGGCCAATAAAGTTAAAATAATTGTGCATTTAAATAAATAAGGTAAATTTGTCTAAATCTACAAAATGTTAATTTAGTTTATTATTCAATAATAAAAAAAGGGGGGGGGGGACTTGGCAAGAATTTGATAAGTTTTGTAGTTTTAATGCTTTGCATATAACCCAGAAAAATTTATTAATAATACATACTTTTGATATTCTCTAACTATTTGAATAACACTTTTTTTTTTTTTTTTTTTTTGAACAAAATGGTCATATTAAATCTGAACTGTATAAAAGTGGTTATAAAATGTTACAAAACAAATATGTTTTATAAAGAAATTATATTTTGTATCTTATTTATTTTTCAGAAAAGCTGTTGTTTTAGATCACAGTAAATCGCCTTGTGAAGAAAATTTCATCCCTGATACTAAGGTTAGTCTAATAGATAACGCAATAACCACAACAGTGCATTCATTGACTAATGTTCAATAAAATTATTGATAATGATTAAAATTGAAAAAAATACTGAAAACAACTGGTGAAAAAAAAAATTTCTCCTGAGAACTATTTTCATAACCTAATGCTTTCCAGGGCCGCTTCAAAAATTCAGATTTCTTATCTCTATCTCTAGTATCTATAAAATTATTCTAAATGCCAAAAAATATGTGATTTTGATGTATATTCATTTGAAAAACATTATTGTGACATTACATTATTTGAAAATTATTATTGCATCTTGTTTTTATTATATGCTCATAAAAAATGCTGATTGCTAAAAAATTTCTACATGTTATTGAGGGAAATAGAAAAGTTTCTTTTTATTATTCTTCTATTTTATTGCGGATTTTTATAGAGTCATATATTTATTATTAGGTTTATGATGAATCACCTTTTAAGCATTTGTCAATAGCTTCTCATTAAAGGCATTTTCTTAGTGTGCAGTGTAAGTATAACAAATAATAGCTATCAGTAGTAGCAAAGTGTTATAAGCAAAGTAAATAAATAGCAATCAGTAGTAGCAAAGTGTTATAAGCAAAGTAAATAAATAGCAATCAGCAGAAGTAAAATGTTAGAAGTAAATCACAGAATAAAAATTAAAATATTAATAATAATTTTGTTTTGAATTTTTGTTTTGAAATTGTTATAACTGTATTCAAATAATGCATGTTCTGCATACATGACTTTGACTTCTGTATCCATTAGAATATCTTTAGATTCAGATTTTTTTTAGTTTAACATGCTTTAAAAAGTTTCATTACTCGGTTACTCATAACCCATGTCATTACTTTTCCTAACCTACAGTTTCCTCATAGAAATTATATTCAAAACATGAAACACTTGAAGTCAGTGAAATAAAATACAGGACATTCTTACATGTAGCAATAAGTAAATATATATATAGTTATAGCAGTGTAAATTAATTGAATGTATCAGGTACTATCGGATACATTTTATGTATGAGAATCTATTGTAAAGTATTTAATGTTGCAATACATGTGTTATAAGGAAATTCATAACTCTTTTGCTATACTGACATAATTAGATATATTGATAATTTTGAATTTTAATCATAATTAATCTATGTTATAAAAACGAATTTTTAAATGGTTTATACTTTTGTGTATGATTTCTCCTTACGGCCAATAATGTAAATGCATTTATTTTCTAGGGTGAAGTTTATGTAATGTTTATAAAAATGAATGGACCCAGAGACTTTACTACATGGTTACAAATTGCTAAGGTAGATTTTTTTATTGCATATATTTATTTATCTGCATAGTACTTGTAAAATATTTTAATAACTTGTACAGCTGTGATTAAAATTGATTCCTCTCATTTGCTTAATTTTTTATCAGGTGTAAATTAAATAGCTTTGTAATATCAAATAAGCCATAGTATTAGAAATATTTGTTAATTTTCAGAAGATAAACCTATTTAAAAATGCACAATTTATTCAATTAATGGTTCTAAAATAGCATTTAATGAAAATGGAAGATTTTCAGAATAATTTGTCTTGGGTTTTAAATTAAGAGTAACTTTATTTTACAGATTTAAAGGCTTTCAAAAATTATATATATTTATGTAGAAAACCTATTGCCATTGTAATGCTGTTTAATATTCATATCTGAGAAAATTAATAAAAATTTAACTTCATTTTTTTTTTTTTTTTTTTTTTTTTTTTGTGTGTGTAAAATTAAAAAAAAAAAAAAAAAAAAAAAAAAATGAAAAAATGAATTTTTTTTTTTTTTTTCTTTAATTTAAGACTGAATTCTTTGGGAAATGCTTCGTTGTCTCTATCTGTGTAAAAAGAAATAATGTCTTCACTAGAGATTGACCGAAAAGTCACAATTGTTTTGGCCCAAAATCAGAGTTTTGCAAAAAGTTTTTTTTTCCTGCAAAAATGCTGTCAAAAATTTGCCTGAATCGAAACTCTAGTAAAACTATCTGTATTCGAAAGATCTTATTCTGTCCTTTGGAACTGTTTCACATTACTCATTGATTTCAGCTATATTGGCTGAAATGAGTGACACTTTATTTATTGCCAACTTTGCTGTGTATAATTATTAGTCATGACTGAATCAAGACATGAGTGCAAATTATAAAGCAAGTAATGCATAGATGAATAAATTTGAAGATGATTTTATATACTCGTTAAAATTTGCAGACTTAATGGTAATAGAAAATTTTTTACTTGAAACCACAGAAATGTTTTGAATACTCTTTGGGATAGTTTTAGTATAACATATGATCATTTATAAAAATTATTATAAAAGATAAATTGAAGCATGTATACGCACAATATTTTTTTATTAGATGAAATTTGTTTCATTAGAAAATTATTCTGTGTTGTGGATAAATTAATTGAATTTTATTTTATATGAAAATAAAAGTTTTTCTCAGAGACACAGAAAGCCAACTTGGGCCACAGCTGTAATTGATTAATAATCATATATGTTTAATAAACACATGTAATTAACTAAAATTATATATGTTACATATGTAATTAAAAACCTCAAATTTTGGATGTTTTTGTTTTCAGACGAAAATAGGAAGATTGCCAAAATTAAGTTTCGGTTTCAATCTTTAAAAAACTTGTTTCAGTCAATCCTGAGTATTCATTATTATTAAGGAAAATTTACTATTCCCAATATTGTAAAATTATTGATTAATTTCAAATTAATGACTTTGGCATATAGCTATTTGTTGAATTAATTGAAATGATCTGCAATAGTTGGTAATTTTCTATTAAAATTTATCAATAAGTTGTTTGAATACTAAACGAGTTTGATTAAAAAATGTATTGTTCCCATCTAATGGCATTGTAATAAAATTAAATGTTTATATTTTTGAATATTAATAAAATTTCAACTTCAAAAATTTTTTTTTATATATATACAAATTTTAAGAATAAAGAAATTGGGGTTCTCTTTTGAGTCTGAAAACTGAATTCTCTGGAAAATGTTCTGTTGTCTGCATCAGTGCAAAGCAAATTAATTATGCAGCCTGTCTCCAGCCATTTATAATAGATATTTTTATTTAAATTATTGCTAATAAATATTCTGTAAAAGTTTCTGACATTTAAATGATGTTATGAACCTCTTTGCTATCAAGTTTTGCTGAGTACCATTTGATATGTAGAAAAAAGTAATTCAATAAATCCAGATTTATGTCTCCCAATTTGTTTTTTTAACTAGTAACATCAATCAGTATTTCAAGTTAAGATTTTGAGATTTGGTATTGTTTATTATAATTTAAGTACTGTATTTATTTTCCTTTGTAATCCCCAGTCATAATTAAATGTTAGTATTTTTTTTTTTTTTTTTTTTTTTTTTTTTAATAAGGTTCCTATTAATTTATATCTTTTCCAAATTTTAGACTATAGATTTGTGTTAATGAGCCCCAAATCACTAATGAAACAAATAATCTTGATTTAAAATTCAATGGGTGGGCAGACTTACTAAAATAGGTTCTTTGCTGCATTGTCAAATCAAAACATTTTACAAAGCAATGAGTGATATCAATATTAAAATAAGTTATAAAATAATTAATATTAACAAAAGCACTACAATTGTTTTAGCAAGGGGAAAGAAAATCTAGTGTCCTTTCAAATGACTGAAAACAAATGATGCAGTCAATAGATTCAAATACACAAAATTTTAATTATTATATTTGAAAATGTCTATTTTAAAGAGCTTCTTTTTTATGATAGTATGACTTCTGATCAACATCTTCACATAAAGTGAGGATGAAGTATATTAAATACTGTTTTTCCCCTCTTGCGCTGCTTGTGCATTAAATTATTCCATGTTAAATTGATAATAATATGGGAAAAAAATCATTTTTGATTTTTTAGTTATATAATCAGTTATTTTTTTCATTTTCTTTCTTTCTTTTCTTTTCTTTTCTTTTCTTTTTTTTTTTTTTTTTTCTTTGTGCATTTTAAAGATAATTTTCAACTTTCTCTTACAGTGTTTTAAAATATGGGACCTAGATGCCAGAGGTTATCATAAGGTAAATTTCATTCTATTAAACTTTAAACTCTTTTTTAATATTTTATACTTAGTAAGGAAGGTCTCCATATGAATATACACTGAAAAATAAAAAAATATTATAGAATGTTCTTTTCATAAGGATACATTTGTTTATTAAAAAATTATGGTGGAACCTCAATAGAGCATCTGTAAAAAAAATGAAAATTTCATTATTTGGTGATTTTTCATTTGGTTAACAATGGAATGCAATTTCCAAAATTAAGTCCAATTGAGCATTGTCGATTCAATTTTGTTGCTATGGAAATGATTTCTTAAATATTTAAATATATAACTGCAATGTTCTTCATCTGGCGCTGATTTTTTGATACGTTTAAATGTATGATATTTTTTTTAATATGTTTTTTTTTTAAATTGCAACAACAAACAACCTACGTATATGTGAATATATAAGTTAAACTCTTTTATTGTTTAAATTTAAATTTATTAAATATCATTTACACACATTCTAAAAATCCATTAACAAACAATTTTCAATTGCATTAAAATTATTTTGCTTTTGATGAGGAAAAATGCTGCTTACTAAATCACATGATGTTTTTGTCTTTTCATTCCAAATATTTGAAAGTATTTATTTTCTTACTGATTTTCTACTGTAATTCCACCACTGAATTTCACTGATCCTTTATTACATGCATAAATAGTTTAATTAATATATTATTTTATTTTACTTTATTTTCAAAATATTCTGAGTATGCCCTGCAAAGAGACCTTCCTTGTTAGTTGCTTGTAATATATTTAAATTTCTTGCTATAGTATGAACTTAAAAAAAATAAAAAATATGTTGCTTTTTTCCTGTTAGAGCATGTGGAGACTTTTTATGAAAGGGAATCATTTGTTAGTAGTTGGAGTGCCAAATTCTTCTTATTCGTAAGTTATATTTTTATTATCATTCTATTTCTAATGAATAAAGAAAATTATCTTTTCTAGAAAACATCTTCTTAATCTGTTTTAAAAATGCTTCAGAATGTCTGTCATCAGATGCAATTTTAAATTAATTTTCTCAAATTATCAATTTTTTTTCTTCATCTAACTTTTGATTATAATGTATTAAAAGTAAACAAAACATTACAACTGCATTAGCTTTAATTGCAACTATACCCTTAGTTAAAATTTTCAGCATTGAATTTGCAATAATTTAAGTTTTATGAAGCTTTATACAGTAACAAATATTTAAAGTTTATTATCTCTTTAAATATAGTTACAGTTGCTTCTACTAATGATTTTATAATATATTAAAAATATAACAATAAAAAGAATGTGTTTTGAATTCATCTTAATGAATTATCATGTGTTGCAAAAAATACATTTTGTGCAGTAAATTTCCATGTTTTATTAGAAATGCTGTCTAGAAAAATAATATAAGTGAACGATCATGATATAGATTTATATTTGGATAAATAATGCTTCAGTAAGGAAAATTTACTGTTTCTAGTCATGAGGGAAATATTTAACTTGTTGATTGAAATGTAATCTTGAATAAATTTTACAGACTTTCCAAGAACAGTAACACATCAAATCTAAAAGTTAAATGAGACTACCTGTATTTATGCATATACACACCAGATTAATTTGCACATCTTCATCAGGAAACAAATTAAGATTCAAAAACAGAATTGTTGCATTTTGCATGAGAAGGACTATTTTACTTCCTCATTTGATGTAGAATATTAGAACAATATTAGAAAAAACAATCATAATCTAAAATAGTAACAAAATGTTGCATAAAAAACTTTAGTTTTTATTAAAAAAAAAAAAAAAAAAAAAAAAAAAAAAAAGGCAGATTTTATGTCACATACCATCTGCTATGATATTACATTTCAACACAATTAAAGAAAAATACTTTCCATTCGCCACACATTTGCTAAAAAATTTAAATAATGTGAATTGCCAAAAATAAAACTGTAGCAGAAAAACCCTACACATGTAACCATTGGCAGAAGTTCTGAAAAAAGCAACGACTGAAAAAATGGTTAGGGAAAAGAACTGGCAATGTGAGAACACTAAGGAGTTTGCTTGTGATTTGGGAAAATGTATTGACAGGATAAACAAAATTAGAAACGGGATTTCATAAATTTGAAAAATCTGCATATCAAATAGCATATTAACGATTTGTATGCAGCTACAATATCTTATAATAACTTTAATAATACAGGGTGTCCCAAAAAGACCTGTTCAACTTCAAAATTTTATTTTTAAGAAATAAATAGGCCTACAGCAAATCTACTTACAGCAATAGATAAAATAACTAAAATATTTTTTTTTTTTTTTTTTTTTTTTTTTGCTGCTGCCTTAATAAGCTTTAACATGAGATCCTTTTGTAGGATGAAGAATATGAAGACATATTCAAATTAAGTTTAGATTTTTTGCGTGATCGCATCAAGCATTCAAATTCAATTGACATCAAACATTCAATAATTACTTTCAATTAGTATCTGATTTTATTTCCATTAACCGTTCAACACATTGATCTTACTTCAGAGAATTCTCAGTTTTTGAATAATTGAAATCTTTAATAATTGTTTATGTGTTGTACAGCACCATCTTTGACCAGAAACATACCGTAGAAAAAAAATCTTTTAGAGTTATTCTGTTTATTGTTCTAATTAGTTTTTGGGTCTAATTAGGTCTTTTTGGGACAACCTGTAAAATCAACCAATGTATGGCAATATAAGAACCATTAATAAACTTAAATCATGCTTAGTTTTCCAATGAGCAAAATTTTGAATTTTAACCTGCCCTTTCAATGATTATAATGTACAGTGGACTTTCAAAATTGCAAAAAATCATCAAATTGTCGAGTTTTTATTTTTAGCATAATAACATTATATGAACTCCCTGCTATTAAACACAAAAAGAATTTTTCAATTTTGACTATTTTTACTGAAGTTACAAGCATTTTTGTCCAATCAGCTGATTCTGCCAATTCACATCTGTAAAATTTAGCTTAGTTTTTAGTTTTACCTTACAAAATGTTAATATTTTGCACTGAATACTTATAAATTTTGTGATTTCGTAAAACAATACTTTAACTATAACTTTTAACTGTTCCTTTTAGCGTTTGTTTACAATGTATTTAGAATGTATGTAGTTTTACAATGTCACTTTCCTTAATGTTTTACAAGTAATATGCTAAAACTGCTTAGCAACATTTGTTAACACATACATGGAGAGCATTTTAAACAAAAAATCAGAAAAATTGGAAATAAAAAATTTTGCATGGAACATTTTGAAATATTGTCATTTTTCATTAATTTAAAATAAGAAAAATCTGTATCTCAAAAACTATTAAATATATTTTTTAAAAAAATTGCGAAGTAAGAGATATATATACGATGACTATTTCCAGAAATTTTTAAAAAAATTCATTGAAAATTAAAAAAATTAGTTTTGAGAGTCCACTGTACCCTTAAAGTATAATAGACTTTCAAAGCATCAAATTTCTAACCTCAATGAGACAAATCGAATGAGTTATAAAGATGTAAATTTGCTGCCAAAGACTTTTGTACTTATTAGTATTCAACAATTTGCATAGTTTGCAAAAATTTGCTTAAACAAATTGATAATTTGTGTTTCAGAATCAATTGTGAAAGTTCCACTTTCATATTCACATCTTTTTAGACTCTTTGTATGGACATCACAGAAATTCAACATCTGGAACTTTTTGTTATTGGTATGGAAACCTGGAAAAGTTAAGAAAATTTGTAGTGAACTGGAGTAGACATCCTGTTCATAAAACTATTAAAATGAAGTCTAAAGGCAAAGTAACTTATAAAATTCTGCTGATTTTGTTTTATTTATCTCATATGTATAATATACAGTCAATTCCTACAGAACCCCTGTATAATGAGGGAAGTGGTAGCCCAGTGGTGATAGCATCCAACTCCAGACTGAAGAGTCCCGGTTCGATGCTTGACTACACCAAAAACCCACCGAGTATATGCAGTGTGTGTATTCATTAAATAAAGGGGTATAGAAAGTCCTGTGGTTGGTCATAGCTGTTACCATGGGTAGTGATCTCTGGAGAAACTTTCCCTCCCCTTCGGAGACACGTTGAAATTGAGGAGGTGGTGATGTTTGGTACTGCCATCTATTGGGGCTCTGCCAAACATCCTCTACTGCAGAAGTGTTACTTCCAACTCCCTGGGTGCAGTCCAATGGAAGCTCCAACACCCCTCTTGACTTTCGGACACATGTCAACAACAACCTGGATAATAAGCATTGAATGTATGTGAAAACTATCTTATGTATGTGGGGGGGAGGGGGGAGTGATGAGATAATGTTATGATTTGATGAACATGGCCTTTTATATATTATTTAAACAAAACATGCAAATATGTCAAGCAAAATAAATTTTGGTGGATATTAAGAGGAAAATAAATGAATGAACCTAAACTTCCTCAAATCAACTTAAATTTTTAATTTAATTGCTGATTTATTTTTTAACATTTTACATCAACTTAAACTTAGTGTGTTTATTCATTAAAAAGATAATAATAATAATTTGTAATCAATTAATATCACAATATGAAGGAAACACACACAATGAAAAGGAAGTAAATAATAAAGTTAGAATGATGCATATCTCATAGAATATATGGAAAATAAGTACATGGAATATTTATTGAGATTTATTTATACATATCTTTAAAAAGATGTGAATTTAACTTGTTTTTTAATTATGACCTTGATAAAAGATTTTTAAAATATCCAAAACTAAACCCATCTTTTATTTGACAGGTCTTTCAAGCCTGCTCGTGTGACACCCATTTATTTAGAAGATCAAAAAATCGACAAAGACAGACTCCGGTAGTCTAGTGCCATAAAAGACTATGATCTCCAGACTGTTTAAATGGTGTCCTTTGTGTATGTAATACTGGTTGAATCCTAGCCAGATGAGACTTTTAAGTAACTAATGAAATTATGTACAGTAGATATTTCTCGGAACTGAAAGAAAATGAAAATAGTGTACAGACAGAGCAAACTGCTGGGCAATGTTGCTCTTTATTGTGTTTTATTTGTTTTAATGTCATCACATCACAGTGAGATTTGTTTCATTTTGTAAATGGTACTTGTATATGTGACAAGAAAATTCTTTCATCAAGTTGTTTCATGTGTATGATCACCATCATCATCCAGTTTCACTAATTCATATCTTTATTTTTTAATTTAAATCAATATTATAGAAAGTTTATTAATCCAGTTTCATAAGGCAATAACAGATGCATCATCTCATTAATATATTCTTTTTTTTTTCCCCCTTTGTCGGTTAATCATTTTTGTAAAAATATAAAATAGCTGCAGCTGTGGTTAAAGTTTTTTCCTTACATAAGATGAATGATGCTTTTATTTTTTCTTTATTATTATTATTATTATTGATAAGTCAAACAATCAATTGAATGTGTTTATGTGTAAACATTATTCTCTCTGTCATAAACATATTCTTAAATTTGAATATTTTAATACTCTGATCAATACTACCATTCATAATTAAAATTCAATAATCTGCTACTTTAATATTCTTCAAAATTATCCTCTTTCTTCACCTTTCTATCAGATTTGTGTTATTCAGTTCATTTAATAAATATCTTTATGTATTTTCTTTATTTTATTACATGACTGAAAATGATTTAATATTTAATCAAAGGATGTGTAATGATGAAGAAATGTACAGTTTGATTCTGAAGAGATGATCTTTAAAATTGATTGATGTGTTAGGGTATCAAAACATTCCATTCATGTACAAAATGCAGGAGAGCAGTGTTCAAAACAAAATGCTCACTAATATCTTTGTGACAATGCCAAGCTTGAATTAGGTTTTGAACCTAGTACTATAATGTCTACCTTCTCAAATGTTGAAATGCTTTTGATTGGCACTAAAGCCAAAGATCATCTCTCTGGATAATCACAAATATGAATTGAACTATGTTCTATATTTTTTTTATACTTTGAAAAAAAATAATTGTTTATTTTTTGGAGTTACTTCAGCTTATGATCATTAAAACAATGCTCCATAAAATCACTTCTTTTTCTATCATTTTATTTTATTTTACATGTATATTTGAAATCAACACAAATTTGCTGAATGCACTGATGAGTTAAATTCAAATTGAACCTGCTCCTCATAGCAAATATCCAAGAGGCATGTAAAATTAGAAGCATATAAAAACTGATTAAAATAAATGCCAAATGACGGATCCCCCCCCCCCCCTTCTTTAATGGCAAAACATTTGAATTGCATAGAATAGAACTAATAACTAAATTTCAATTACACAGATAAAATGAGCAGAAAGAGAAAGATTGAAAAAATTTTCAGATTTAAATCATATCATCAAATTTTTGTTTTAAAATTACTGCAAGATGATAGTTTTCTTACTCATTTTTTATTTTCATCTAAATCTTATTTTTATTACTGTTTTGGTTTTGCAAGTATAAAATTTGTGCACTCTATTGCTTAATCAGCAATGTATTGTTATCATTTTAAAAAACACTTTTTTTTTCAGTTTGATAAATGCCCATACAGTTTCTAGAACATTTCTGGAACTCTGGGTGATAATTATATATCTGTTGTTTGTATTAAAGTTTGAACAAAGCTGCAAAATTGAACTATTATAATTGAAAAAAAACTTTAAAAAATAAATTTAATGAATGTTTTTTTTTTTCGTTAAGTAATCCTTAACTTTTAATTTAATCTTCACATTTTTATGTTATGACTATTATTGAAATATAGGCACAGCCTCATTTATTTAATATTGACATATATTAAACTTTTATAATTTGACGGTTGTAATAAAAATGTTCAATAAGATTTTTCAAATTCATTCAATATTTCTGTAGAATATTGTACAGAAATGGTGCAATATGATTTATTCTGGTTCATGATAGTAACCATACCATATTGTGAATAATAAAATGTACTTTTTAAACAACTGTTTTATTTTCTTTAGAAAGTAGTACTTCAAATCTGAGTCGATTTTTGATGTGTTACAATTATTTTAAGTACTTTTAAATTTTCTTAAACTTGTCCAAACAAACCTTTACAACTTAAAAACAAATTGATTCCCTTTTTGTAACTGACAGGAAATATAGCAGAAAAAAAATACACATTAAAAACATTAGCAACAAAATTACAGGTTTTTAGCTTTGATATTAATTAATATCACTTATTAGTTATGATTAATTGTTAAGTAAAATATCTTTCTTAAATCTAACATTTTTAGAAATGGTGTTTTTAAAATCCATTTACTGACCTTTCCTCCCAACCTTTTTGATCCTCAATATTTTACTGTGTTCATGAAACTATGCACTAGTTTCAAAATGAAGTCCAGGGAGAAAAACTTAAATATCTTATTCTATTCTCATTACTATAATAAGTTTTTATATTACAGTTATCCCACCTATTATGGATTTTAACATAATTCTTGTAACGCTTAAAAGGAGATGGTTTTTCTAGCATTAGGGCTTGATTGCTGAAAAGTGCATTTTAATTTGTAGTAATCACTGTAATACCATATTTTTTTTATTAAAATATGTAACAAATACTGATGATTCATAACAGATGGTATCTCTACAACTAGGTTACCCATAAACCATTCAAGTAAGATACCAATAAAACTGTTGTTGAGCTAATAATTTTCGCTTTTCATTAAGTAAAATTTATTAAATTTTTGCAAAAGGTGTCCCCCCCCCTCCCCCCCCCCCCAAAAAAAAAAAAAAAAAAACTTAATACCATGTTTGTCATTTCAAAAATAATTCCAATTAAAGTGGAGGGTGAAGAAAAAAATCCACATGAAAGTACATCTTATACACCAGACTACAATTTATCTTCAACATGGAGAAAGTTCTAATATTATATTTAGACAATTTTTAATAAATCATGTAACTGTTAAGTCTCTTTCGATTCAAGACCAAATGTTATGGTATCAGCAGTATGCCATACAGTAGTGTGATATTTGCAGACTTAACTATCTAGGTACCTAAGAATTAAATGGCATTTTTTATTTTGTGACAAATTTGGATATATTAGGAATTGCAATCACTATTCAATGATGGAGAATTTTCTAAGGCTGTCACATCCCAAAAATAATATTAAAGGACCCAATTTGACAGCAGTGGCAATTTTTAGTGGCTTGACTGAATAGTTTTTAATTATAAAATGTTGCAGGTAGAGAAACTTTAAGATTCAGAATCACTCAATTACACTTCTGAAGTACAGTGAAGCACCGTTTATACGTTTTTCAAGAGACCAAGGAAAAACCGCATAAATGAAAAAAAATGTATAAACAAAATTCACAAAAATAGAAACATATCCGTAACTACCAACAATAAAAAAAATCAGATATAAATTTAAAAAAATGAAATACAAGAGGTATCTAATACAAAACTTCTTATTTCAGATTTAATTTACAACTTACCACTATTCATAATCATTCGTCATGTACAAAATATTTTGTTATTTTTGGTTGTACGGAATTTTTGGAATGCACAGTAAAAAGTTCATTGTGCACAGTTAAAAGTGCCATCTTAATACTATCATTCAAATCATTGCTAATGAGATATTCTTGCATAGAGTTAAAACCCGCCAAAGCTTGTTGAAAACTTGGCAGTGGCTTTTCAATGCAATTGTCCTCTTCTTCACTCTAGTTTCCTCATTTGTGATCATTTCATCGATTGTTAGAAGAAAACATGTTGCAAGTTTCGAATCACACTGCACATAGTCCTCGAATGTAGAAACATTACTTAAATTTGACCAGTTTTCTGGAGGAGCAAATTGATCAGTTTCAGCATTTTCAATAGGATTGACATCCATTGCAGTTAAAAATCCAGCAAGTGTGAAGCAGTTTTTTATTGTTTTGGGTAAAACGTTTTGCCAAGCCATCATTATGAAAGTCATAGCTTGTAGGATGTTAATGTTCATATTTTCGAAATTTCCGTGGTCTAAACTGGCGATAGCTGTTTTCACCAAAAGTTTTCGATAGTGTTGTTTTAGGGATTTTATGATTCCTAAATCTAGTGGCTGCAATTTGCTGATACAATTTGCAGGAAAGAATTTAACAGTTATGTTTTTTAGAAAGTCCGTATCAGGTGGATGAGCTGGACACTGATCAATGAATAAAATGATTCGCCGCTTCTGTTTTCGCATTTTATCATCTAATTCTTTTAACCAAACAGTAAAGAAAGGCATTGTCATCCGTGCTTTTTTATTCGCCAGATACATTGTTGGTAATGTTTTCACATTTTTTAAGCATTATGAACTCATATTGTGGTGTAATAACATTGATTCAATAATCAAAAGGATTTATTAAAAATTGATTTTAATCTTAACGGACACCTAAAAAATATTCGAGAGAACGTCACTGGTTCGGAATCTGTGTCACGTGACTCACCAGCACTTTGGAGCGAAAAAAGAAAAATGCACTTAAATGCTATTAGATGAAAATAAAAAGTTCTCCTTCACTACACCGATTTTGCACGCATCCAAAATGCGCATTTTCTCTCTTCTGAATTTGTTGAAAAAAACGTATAAATGAAATTTCCTATTTAAGGAAAAACGTATAAATGGAATTATTTAACGTTAATAACCATTGGATTTTGCCGGGACCATTAAAAAAACGTATAAATGATAAAAAAGTATAAACGAGAAATGTATAAATGATGCTCCACTGTATTTTAAATGTAAAGTTTTTTTTTTCCTAATTAAAAAGTTACATAAACAACTAAACAAATTTTTCGACAAAATTTTTGAAATTTTATTGAAATAGCACATAATACTGCTGTAACATGTTGAAAAACAAGCCTGTAAAATACCAAATGATTGAAATGCATTAAACGATGCATTTTAAAATTATGTATTAAAATAAATTAAAAAATATATATCCAAGTCTTTGCAATTCATATTGAGAAGATACCTCTATCTGTACATAACCTTAAATTAGAGACTTTCAAATTGAATAACAGTATTAAGTAGCTCAAGGTTTCCCAGCAAAACATGAATGGCAAATTCCCTGACTTTCCATGACCTAATCTAGAAATATTCCATGATTTTCCCTGACCAAATTTCAAAAAATCCCCTGAACAAGCCGGCATACATTGAAATTTGTTACTTATTTCCAGAATTTTTTGTCAAAATTAGTGATTTTTTTTGGCAGTTGTTTTTCAAATTTCTTAATTTTCTTTTCCCTGATTTTTTGATGAATTTCGTAATTTTTTCCAAGATTATTTGATGCATTTTACATTTTTTCTCTAAGAATTTTCCATGACTTTTTAGAAAATATTTGTAAATTCTCTGACTTTTCATACATATTTTGAAATTTCCCTGACTTTTCATGACTACTTTGAAATTCCATGTCTTTCCCTGACTTTCCATGACTCTGGGAACCCTGTATCTTATAAATTGCAGGACTTATTATCCAGAATCCTTAGACCAAAGGCTATCTGGATTTTGGGAATTTCTGTATTTCAGGTCCTTTTAAAATTTAGAATCCCTCACTCCATCCCCTGAAATTTGGAATTTTACAAAAAAAAAAAAAATAATAATAATAATAACAATATTTAAACAAACTCCTGGAAGAATTTGAATGAAACTTGTCTTTTGCATTTCCTGCAATATTAAATGGCATAGTAAAATGGTTAAATGGCAACAATGAATAAATCAAAATAAAAATTGGTAATTAATATTATTTTATCTACAAACTCTACCTTTTTTATCTTTACAGTTGCATAATTTACAAAAAAAAAATTTTTTTTTGATTGATATATTTAATAAAATTTACTTCTTATATAAATTCAGAACTTCTCATCTACACACACATATACAAAAAAAAGTCTGGATTTCTGTCCAAAATTTTTAGAAATGTAAAAATAACAGACATAAAATAAGTGAAACAATCCCATGTAAAGTTTGAATAAAAACTTACCTTTTAAATATTTTTTTAATGAAACAAAAATTCCTGCACTAATTAATGGTAACAATGAATAAATAGCAAAATAAAATCGGTAAACTAATGAGATTTAATTTACAATTTCCTCTCCCTTTTTTTAAACTACATAATTTACATAGAAAAAAATTTGATGTGTGAGAAAGGGATGGATGAGCACAAGCAAATAAATAGAAATCTGCTATTAAATTAAAGCGACACAATGGAGTAGCCATAATATTTTTTCAGAGTGCAAAATTTTAAAATGGAGGGCCAAAATCACAGTCCGGTGAAATCCAAACACCTCATTGGTCGTCCTTTTCAGAGAACAATCTCTTAACGGTAGGCGAAATGTCGCCTTACTCCTTTTTTTTTTTGAAAAAAAAAATCGTAGCGTCAATTTTGGTGTAAATCTTATCTGTTTTCATTTATAATCTATTTTTCACTCTCATTTTATATAATGTCATCAAAATATCTTAATTGAGTTAATTTCGATGGTTTATCGTAAATAAGAACAGACGGTAACAATTGCTTCAAAATTACTTTACCCCTCACTCTTTTTCTAATGGAGAAACACGTTCGTGATTTTCACTCATACCACACGACCAATGAGGTCGCTGGATCACACCTGACTGTGATTTTGGCCCTCCATTTTAGAATTTCGCTTTCAGAGTGGGGGTGGAGAAGAGGAATATTTTTTAATAAATAAAAATGAATGCCATATTTTAAAATTCGACAGAAAAATGATCTCTTTTTTCAAATTTTGGGTGGAGGGGAGTTGCATTGTGTTCTCCTGCTACTAAAATAACATGTTATAGTGGTTACACATAAGACAAATCTGTAAATTTTCAGAAATTACAAATTTTTAGTAAAAATTTACAAATTAAAAAAATTTTGAATAAACTTTTCTTTTTGGATTTTGGGCCCTTCTGGATTTTAGAATTCTGGATAATAGGTCTTATACTGTAACATAATTTGTACACATTTCTTTAAACTAAGAACCAGCCTTATTAAGAATTTTCAAGGATGTAAACAGAAAAATATAAGGACCTACAAACTGAATAAACTAATGAATTATAAATGTATTTTTGAATACAGGTTATGGTTTGTTAAGTAGAGAGATGAAATCTTGAAAGTGCAACTGTAAAAAATTTGGTTGATTGGTTATTTATTTATAGATGCTTCTAAATAACAAATATGTCAGATAGAAAAAAAAAAACTAAAAAAAAACTGTTAATTTAGTATATTGGAGGAAAAAGAGGGATAATATTTAACTATTAATGCTGCAAAATAACAAATTGGCCAGAAAATTAAAAAAAAAAAATACAGTTTAAATGTTTGAAAATATTTAATGGGAGGTAAGGAAACTAAAATTTTGGAAAAAAAAAAAAAAAAAAAAAGTTTTTTTTTAAGAATAATCTACAAAACCTAGAATATTCTTATTCCAGATATAATAATTATTGGTTCTACTTATGAACAGTGGCGAAGCATAAAGATGATGTTTGAATGGCAATTTTGTTATAGTGTGCTAAACAGCAGACAACTTTATAACAAATACTGGCTGCACTAAAACCAATATTGAATTTGTAAATTTTTTTTTCTTTGGGTGGGGTGTGTGTGTGTGTGTGGGGGGGGGGTATCATAAGGTCATGGAGATGTAATTTATACTGGAGAATGTTTGGCTGAGACAACTCTTACCATTATTTAAAATACTGCTAGTGGATTTTTTTTTTCTTTGAGTAATAGGTAGGCTTTTTAAAATTGCATGAATTGAAGATTATGAAACCTGTGATCAATGTCCTATGTTAGAAACAAAAATAAGCACAACAGAACTGAAAAAAAAAAAAAAAAAATATCTTTCCAGTCTCTTTTCTCATATTCACCATAGCTAAAAATTCTCCCATTTTTTTCTAGGAGCAGTATAAATTTTGAGAGGTGAAGAATTTGAATAATATATTATTTATTGTTTCTACCAAAAAAAAAAAATGGAAGATATATATACAGGGTGTCCGAAAAGTCTGGAAACGATCGAATAACTTGAGAAATACATATGAGATTGAAAAACGTAAATATACGTGTTAAATATTTTTAAATAAGCTACTCAGTGATACCAAATTTGACCTTCGTAACCAACCCCCTGGGGGTCAGAGGGGGTCCAACTTTGAAATCTTAAATTATAACCCCCATTTTTTATTGCAGATTCGGATTCTACAGACAAAAATACGTAACTTTTGTAGTTGATGTTTATTTCGAATCCTCGTTTATCACGGTGTAATTAAGCATATTAAATCGATACATATTTCGGCTTTTCCAACGGGATTTTCCCTAATCGAAACTAATTGGGGAGAATTTATGACATCAAATTCCTCGTCTTTTGCAATAATAGCGTTTCCTGAAAATCACCCGTGCCGATTATTTCGGTAGTGCTACACAGTTAAAAATTTGATCCATTTGCTGTAGCGTCACTCCACAGCTTTTATAGAATATCTCTAAAATGACCAATGAGAATGTTCCATAACACAGTAAAGTACACTATAAAAAAATTGACCCTTTTGCTGCATCATCACTCCACCGCTTTTATAGAAAACGATTACTTTACTGTGTTATGGAGCATTCTCATTGGTCACAAGAGATATTCTATAATAGCTGTGGAGTGACGCTGCAGCAAATGGGTCAGATTTTTAACAGTGTAGCACTACTGAAATAATCGCCACGGGTGATTTTCAGGAAACGCTATTCCTATAAAAGACGAGGAATTTGACGTCAAAAATTCTGCCCAATCAGTTTCGATTAGGGAAAATCCCGTTGGAAAAGCGAGAATATGTATCGATTTAATAAGCTCAATTACACCGTGATAAACAAAGATTTGAAATAAACATCAAATACAAAAATTACGTATTTTTGTCCGTAGAATCCGAATCTGCAATAAAAAATGGGGGTTATAATTTAAGATTTCAAAGTTGGACCCCCCTGACCTCCAGGTCGGTTACAAAGGTCAAATTTGGTATCACAGAGTAGCTTATTTTAAAATATTTAACACGTATATTTACGTTTTTCAATCTCATATGTATTTCTCGAGTTATTCGGCCGTTTCCAGACTTTTTGGACACCCTGTATATATATATATATTTATGGAATTTTACCGATCTTAATACCTTCATGCTGAGAGCTCTTTTCATTATTTTTAATCATTTGCCATTAGTTTCTCAAAACAGAAAAGTTTCTGTAATTGATCCTGAAAATGCTCTTAATTAAATAAAATTTATAATGAAAAATAACTGGTAATAATAATGAAGGATTCTGAGCATCTGAAAGAGCTCATATACCAGCCACTCGTCCTCAAGAGGTTGAATTTTGCGTGCTCAAAAGGGGGGAGGAGAAGCATTTAAATGATTATTTATTGCTACAAAAAATAACAAGTGTATGATTGTAAACTAGAAGAAAGAAGTCAAAGGTTGAGAGTCTAGGGTTCATTTAGATAAATGACCAGTAGACACATGTAAGACTTTTGCAGTGCCATCTTTAAAAATTTTTTATTGATACTTTTTTTATTATTTTTTAAAATTAATAGCAAGGTTATCCCATAAATAATGAGCAAAACTTTAAAAAGTTGCGATTCCATAGTAACCAATTTTAATAAAATTTTATACACAGATTTAATTTAAATAGTTATGCAAAATATCTTGACAGAAAATTAAATATTTTAGCTCTAGACATTAAAAAAACTTGTGATATAGAATGGTATGTGTGCAGTCGTTCAAAGTAAGTTGTATGTTTGAAGTTTTGTATCTTGAAAACTGTTAAACATAAATTTAATTTTTTTTTATAATATTCTAACCTCTGGAAAATTATCTTAAAAGTCATTTGTAATAAGAATGTGATAATACTGTGTTCAATCTTACATTGGTTGTAAAAAAATAAAATTTGTCAATAAAAAAAAAAGAAAAATATTACAAAGACAATTAAAAAAAATTCTTGAATTTAATGCGTAATGTAGTGTTACACATGAAAATCACGTTGCTAAAGTTTGGAAGTTGTCACTTATTTCCTTTTTCAATATTATTTATATATGTCACCCCCCCCCCCCCCCCAGAAAAAAAGTTAGATCTTGATGGAGAGATCAAAATTTGAGAATGCTAATGCTAAATTAATTCATTTGTCAAACTTTATATTTTATTTCACCCCATAAATCCTGCAAATGAAAATTTTTGTTTTCAGTGAAATACATTGAATAGATCCAAGCATATTCTAGATTTTTTTTCCTCCTGAAAAATGAAATTTTAATTAGGAAAATTAATTTATATTTTAAAATAATGACCTACAGAATCGATATTGTGAAAAACATGGGTGTGTAAGTTTATAGTTCATTCTAACAACTATTTTGCAAGATGTAGTAAAATTTCATTTGTTAAAAGTGTAAAGGAACCATGTTCTGCACATTTAATCACGTAAGTTGCATAAAAAATTCTCTAAAATATTTGAAAAATAAGTTTCTTATTGTTTATTTTATATAGCAACTGCCCCTATAATTTTACTGGTATTATTCTACAAGTTTTTCATTTGAGATTTGATTTTTCTAAATTTGTGTATTTATTCCTAATTTCCTTGTATATTTTTAAGATGATGTAATAAGAAGTGTATAAGATGCTTCTCTGTGCTGCTTTGATCCAATAAACTAAAACATGTTATCCCTCCCCACCCCCCCCCAAAAAAAAAGTTACTATTTGAAAAATTGAAGTTGGCAAAATTTTTACAGGGTTCATACAGAGTTGGGAAGAAAAAAAATCCAAGGAGTCCAAACAATTTTAAGGACTTGCCACTTTTGTTGTTATTTATGTGGCATGCACTTGCACAGCCCCAATTCTGCGAGAGGGGGGGGGGGGGGTACTATCCGCGATCTTCAGACAAAATCAACACTTTCCTGCGATCTTCATACAAACTCAGCGATTTATCTGCAATATTTTAGCAAAATCGGCGATTTATTGCGATCTTTTGATGAAATCGGCATTTTCCCGTGTTTCTTTATGTTTTTTCGGCGATTTTTAGACAAAATTTGCATTTTTACAAAATTTCTTCTCGTAAACTGTGTTTTTTCCGTGATCTTTTGATGAAATCGGCATTTTTTTTTTCCAATTATCTTTTGACAAAATATTTGTAAGCAATCTTTTATCGAAAACGGCGTTTTTCCCTACGATCTTTTCACGAAATTGGCATTATATCTGCATTCTTTCGATGAAATTGACATTTTCCCGCGGTCTTCAGATGAAATTAGCGTTTTATCTGCAATATTTGGTGAAATTCTCGTTTTAACTGCGATTCGCACAGGAAATTCGCTTTTTTCAGCAATCTTTAGACAAAGTTCGTTGACAAAAACATTGACGAAATCGTCATTTTTCCACGAAATATTGACGAAATGTGTGCTTTTTCAGCAGTCCTTTCACGAAATTTGCATTTCACCACGATTGTTTTTTCCGTGCACAAATCCGTACAAGTTGGCAACTATGCGGAATTGATAACCCAATTTCAAATTAAGAGGATGTCTTAAATTTTCTGAAGAGAATCACCCCTGAATCCACCGTTATCAACAAAATTGAGGATGATGAATCCTATTATGAAGAAGAAATCAAAGTTGTATATCTAGCTGTGAAGGAATTAAACAGTGTAATCACTTTTTGAAATTAGAAGCTTAGAGGTGTGTCTGGATTATTCTTTTCACTTTTCTTTCCCTTATGGCCCTGAAAAGTAAATCACTTTGGTGGCTATTAGTATGATCCCAAGCAATGACTGCTGTGCTTCTGATGAATGACATACATAAAGGGTTTACCATGCGTTTTACAATCGTTATTTGATTTATTTATTTTTTTCAGGAGCAATATCGCTTGCGTGCAAAACCGCAATACAATTTAAGGAGTTTCTAAGGAGTATTTTGTTTATCTAAGTAGCTCTAAGTACTACTTGGGAAAGATTTCATTTCTAAGTAGTTTCCAAGGAGTCTGTACGAACCCTGTTTTTAATATTTAAAAATTACATTGATATTCCAAATATCATGACATCTTAAGGGTGGTTTTATCGTAAACAGTTTGTGAATAAAGACAGGTTCATCTTTATTTTTACACCAGAATAAAAATTTCAATAACATAGAAACTTAGACATATATTAATAAGATACTTTTTTAGTATAAAAGTCTTGGCGATAAAAGGAAATTTGACAACATTGTTTCGATAAAGAAACCATTTATTTTTATATACAAACAAAAATAAATATAAGTTGTACGGGGTAAATATGCTGATTTTCTGATCAATTGAATATCTTCCATAAGACTAATGCAAAAATGAATTGCTCCATACAAAAATGACTTCAGAAGTAATCCGTTTTTTGGTAAGTTCAACTGTTTATTTACAGACCAAATTTTATTTTTAAATTATTAAATTTGTGAAAAGTTCAATTTGAAGATGAAAAAATTCAGTGAAAGGTCTTTTACAGGACCTAAAATCTTTGTAAACATACCCTTGAGATTGAATTTCTTTTTGCATGGAGCCATTCAAGTATCATGTTTAACCCTCTCATGCATAAATTATTCACAAAAAATCTTTATGATAAATGAAAGGCCCATTCTAAAATAATTTTATCATTGTGCTGCATGCTAGCTATTATCTTTTTACAAATCAGATCTCCCTAAATGAATGCTCGAATTTTTTTTACTTAATAATGCAATAAATATCTGTTCTCATATGAGGCCCATATGCATGAGAGGGTTAATGATTATTATGAGATACCACTTAATGCACAATATATATTTTTTAATTCTTTGAGGCAAAATATCGTATATCATTAAGATGCAAACTCATTGATTAAAATAAAATTTCCTTTCCTTTTTTTCAATGTTGCCAACTTAGCAGACTTTTTGATCGAGATAAAAAACACTGTTTCAGAAGAACAATATTTCATTTAATAACAATAATTGAGGCAAACATGACTAATATGAAACAGTGGTAAATATTTATATGATTGCGCTAGTTCTTTGATATTTTGAATGTTTTATTTAGTTTTCCCTATGTTAACAATATTTTTTATTTGAGGATTATTAGACGTTGTTTTTTCTTATATTTAAAATGAAGAACAGATTATATTGATACTCATTATCACAAGTACTAAATATGTTTTTAATAATTGGATTGTGCTTCAAATATTTAACATTTTTTTCTTTTTTTAATAGTCTAAATAAATACTAAAATAATTTTTTTGTTGTAATGCATTGATTGACTATAAATACATAATTATTTTCAATTATTCTAATCAGTCCTACAAGAAGAAACAATGAAATGAAGTTGAATACAGTTAAATTTTAACCTACAAATATGTAAAAGACAAATTCTTACCATAAGCATATAAATTAAAGTTATGAGTTCATTTATATGATTAGAAATGCAAATAAGTGTCTGTGGTTTCTGCAAAAATTATACAAATTACATTTAGTAAGTAACTTTAGTCCAATTCCTCGAAATCCATTTTAGCCAAGTCGATTGCATATATAAATAAATTCATATATAAACGGACATAAAAGTTCATCAGATTTGTTTTTATAGCTACTATATTATTTGATAATTAATCTAACTCTCTGAAGCCTGAATTGTAGCAAGCATTTAAAAACCAAGATCCCTAGTTTCTAAACTAACTAATATAGATAGACATCTGAATACCTTTGAAGTATGCAAAATACAAGAAATGAAATAAACATACAACTGATATAAATTTCACTATTTATTTCCTACAGAAAATTTATTTTTATGCAACAGAAGCACAACACAAAAACATTACAACACACATTTTACAGCATGGAAACATAAGAAACTTCACTATTAATTCATGGCAACACACAAGGTTCAATAGTAAATATGAGAATAATGTTGATGGACATTTAAACTGAACTAAACTTTGTACAATCAGAATGAACAAACATACAAACTAATCATTACATTCTGTGAGTAAATAAAGTTGATTAGAAAACTGAAAAGTCATAATTTAGAAATGCCAACCTGATTTGATTATATAGGATTTCACATTTGTTAAATAATATAGCAAGAAAATGTACTGTATTAAAACAATGTAATTATGAAAAATAATTTCATTAATATAAACAAAAATTAAATATTTTTCTAACAATTCTCAAAGCTTTAGCAGTTTAAACACTATGTAAAGTATAAAAACAATTAGTGGTGTAATTGTAAAAAAATCAGACAATATACGCTCTAAGCAGGCTGTATACGCTCAAGGCAGAGCATATACCATAGAGTGTACATACTATAACTTTCTAGAGAAAAACTGAGTATGTGGTACCCCTTAAAAAATCCAGAAGATATACAGTGTATACCCCCCCCCCCCACACACACTACATCCCTGAAAACAATTTAAATAAGTCTTTTCTGTACTACAGTAATACACAAAAACCAAAATCACAACAGACCGTCAAAAAAAAAAAAAAAAAAAAAAAAAAAAAAAAAAAAAAATTGATAGGTTTTTGGTCACAGCAGATATATATTTGCAAGGTATCAATTTCTCGAGACAACTAACATTTTTCCATTTAAAGCATGATTCTATTAGGTTTCCTTTTCAGAGTTTTTTACAATTTGTTATAAAATTTTTACTATAATGTGGATAAATATATGGTAATTGCATATTCCAAATTCTTATTAACTATTTTTTTTTTTGAGGAGAAGGTGAATCTTCACAACTAAGAAATATTTAACTTGAAACAATATTTTTTATATAGTTTAAATCTACCAGTAAATGTTTAATTGATATTACAAGAACTCCATTTGAATTTAAATAATTACAAATAAATTTTAAGAAATCATTAGGAATCTCATACAGTTTCAGATAAATATGATAAACAGGAAGTACATACCTAGTTCATTTCACACAGCAAGTCTTGTAAATCTCAAATTAAAAAAAAAAAAAAAAAAAAGAAAAAAAAAAGAAAGAAAAAAAAAAAAAGAAAAAAAAAATCAAAATTTTTACAAATTTTGTGCAAGATTGAAGATATAATCTTAATTGTTGTTCATGCATCCATAACTTCTAAAATTAATTAGCATTCACACAAATAAAAGCTTTGTAAAAAGAGAATGCTTATTTGTTCCAAACTTTTCAATATACTTACCCGTTTAACAATTTTTCACATTATCCTTCAATTAAAATGAAAGATTTTATTTTTTTATATTTTATACATGAAATATTTGAAAATAAATTTAATTCTTAAGCATATGACTATGGAATGCAATAATGTACTTCAAATTAAATTATGCATTTCCAAAACAGATATACAAGATTTCCTTAAGTAAGTCACATGAAGAAAAAAGTATTTAAAATCTTCAGAAATTTTAAGAACAAAAGTAAATAATATAAAGGTCTAGGTATTTTATATATTACATTAGATATCTCTAAAAGTTTGATAAATTCCATACTGTTTACATTTTTTCAGTTTTTACATTATTTTGAATTCATACTATTAAAAACTATAAAATAGGATGCTTACTTATGAATATGTAACATCTCCAAGCATTACTAATCAAAAATTATTTTTTAGTAAGCATAAACATGAAAGGTTGGCATTTCCACAAATTGCACAAAAACATTCAAGCAATTCATTAATAGTATTTCAAACAGCTGTTTAAAGATTCTTTAGTTATTTATAAACTTTTTTATGTAAGCTTCTGCATTTGAAAAAGAGTAAAAATACATCATGGACGATTTTTATTTAGCAGTAAATTTTTTGTGACGTAATCATTCACTTAATAAACAGAAGCATTTTTCTGTCACTTACAAAATTATTACATATAAAAATACATGTATTTAAAAGTCAATTTTAATGGAGGATTGGAAAAAAAAATATCCACAAAATTTAAATCTCTTGAGAGCATACATTATTTTGTAAATTACTAATATATTATAAGATATTTTTTGATAATTTTATAGTTCTGAGTTTAACATTATATCTGCACAATTTTGAAAATCTGCAAATCCATGAAAATAGCCAAAATTTACAGATACTGAGCCCATTATTTTGTTTTCTACCAAGATGTTAGTGGAATATTATAAACATCAATAAAAATCATCTACAGATATCTATTGATTTATTTATTGATTATTTAATATCTAAAAAATCAAATTTATAATAAATGAAGATTATTAATATTATTATTAGGCATATTTCAGCAAGCTAAAGCTAATTTAAAGAAATCAACACAAAACACTTAGAAAATTTGACACATGCCGAATTTTCTAACACTGGTTAAATAAGTTTTCTACAAACAGATACGATGGTTAAAATTTAAAAAGAAAACCAAAGAGCTAATTGACCCAGAAATCTTATTGAAGTTTAAACTTTACAGTTATTCTTAATTTCCTTTATTCACCCTTGTCTTCTATTTGTGTTGCATTTAGAAATCTTGAATAAATAAAAGCACATGTTATTTTCCTTGGATTTTTTATCCATTACATTAAAAATTTATATATACAATAAATTTACAAAAAAAGGTAATTCAGAAATGGAACATTTTACAGATTTATGTCTGTTGTCATATTTTTACCATAGAGATGTATCAGCATGTTTACCTTAAATATACAGCTTTACCTTAATTACAAAATAATTGTTCACAAAATTTTGATACACTGTTTGTTTCAGTAATAGTATTTCTTTTCTTTTTATCAATGAGAGAACAGCTTTCACCACATTAGTTATTGCTTCAATATAGAGGTAATGTATAAAAGAAAAAAAAAATCGTATCAATTCACAGAGTATCTCTGCTATCATATGTGATATGTGTGTCAGTAAATTCGAAAACACACATTTATAAATTAAAACAAGAATATTTCATTTAAAATTTTCAGTGATTCTGTAACAAAATAAAAGTGGTATTTGATAAAACTGATATGCTTTTGTATGTTAAATCAGGGCTCAGATTTTCCCAATGTTTCTTTTTTATTTTCATCCACATATATAAATGATATGAATAACTGTGATATATATTTTTAGATATGCTGTCTAATTTTAATGCTTTTGATATAGCAGTGAAAGCATGATAACATAAAAAGATACGATATGTACTTTTTAAACCTCAATTACCAAAACAAAATTCCAGTATTTAAAAAATAAAGAAATTATAAAAAGCGTATTGCTATCTACACTTGCTCAAGGGATGATTGTCCTAAGCAAAAATCACTTTACATAACTTAGCAGTTTCATCCAATTAATATGAATATTTAACAAAGGGGTTAAAAAAACCTTTTTGTTTCTTAGCTGGAAATAGAATATTTCATGGAATACTAATGAAACAATTACCATACTGCAACAAATGTGGAATGAAGTTTTATTAGCTTGTTTTAACCTAATAAAAATGTGAAACACGACAAGAGGAATAGTATCACAATTTCTACAAGTGACTATGAATATCTTAAACATTTAAACAGAATACAAGGTTAAACATGAATAAATGAAAGACAAACAATTCAGTTTCTCTTCTATCATAAACTAGATTACAAGTTGATATCAGAAGTGCCAACCAAAAAGTTAAATTTGCACCTAATGGTTTCAAAGTGAGAATGAAAAATATTTTCTGCAAAAACTTTTCTTTAAAAGTAAAAACAAGGGAAATTTAACAAATATTGATCATACTATCTATATTTATATATTACTTCAGTTATTTATTTATTTTCTGATATTTTTATTAACTGGAGAAATATTTGTGTACAGAATAAGATATTTTTACTCTTTCACATAATAGTCAAGAATACAATAGTTTGAAGAAAAAATAATTATTAGCTCCAATAGTAATAGCAGCGAGAGAGTAGTCTGGAACATAAGAAAACAGAATTTGTTTATCTGAAATGACATGTGTATACTTATAAAAACGGCATTACAATTTTTAATTTAAAAAAATCGAAAGAAATTTGACAGAAAAGACTAATTTTAATATCTAAATATCAAGTGCATAAATACTTTATTAACTACATAATAATTTAAAAAAATTAGAAGTATATATTTCCTTTTCTGTTTGAGAAATTATTTTCTATGCTGACTGAATGAGTATTAACTGATTTGTATGATTTGTTATTTTCTATACTGACAGAATGAGTATTATCCGAGTTGTACGATTTGTTATTCAAAGGAAAGATTGAGTATTCATAACAGAGCCTAGGAATGCATCTGCATAGAATAGCTAAATATGTGTATAGATTTTATATTTTGATATTTGATTATTTTAGATCAAAATTTAATACAAGATCAACTGAAAATTTGAAAATAAAATTAATGTTACATGTAAAAATTAATTATTAATAAATTTAGATTAACTTTTATGGAAACTTAACTTTGAATATAAGTTACCTGGGACCTACAATTAATATTTAAATAAAATGATGAATAACAAACAATATAATTTAATTTTTAAATTCAAAACATTTTCATACAATAAAAATTTTCTCTGTTTTACAGTATAAACAATAACTGTACAAATATATGTTTTATTTGAAGAAGGAAAGATTTGTCTATATAGGGTACATGCCATGAAATATAAAAGTTTAGCTGAAAATTTGATATTAAATTTTTTTTAATATTTTTCTCATTATTAGATCTATATATAGATTTCAAATTTTTTTTTTTTCATAAAAATAGAAAAAAATCGTTTAGTGAAGGGTTAAACAGAAAGCATTATTCAAATGAATTCAGTACAAGAACTTCGGAGGTTAACTAAAAACATTTATTCCAAAACAACAAAATACTTTTTACAATTGTTTTAAAAAAGCATATAATAGCATGAATAAGCTGTAAATTTGATTAACATCCTACAAAAGCATATTTGGCGTAACACATTGCATTAATTTTAAGTACAATTTAAAAGGCCAGAAGGATATTATTGTGGGAGTGTTAAAAACTATAGTGGATCATTAACTTTTATATAACTCATTTTCTTTCATACGGCAAACAGTCAAAGTGTTTGAAATTAATCATAATGCAAAAATAGATGCACTAAATTCTGATTCTAAATTAGAATTTCAGTTTAAGCACCATAATATATGTTGACTAGAAAATGCCTGACTTTGAATGAATATCTATAAAATAAAGAACAAAAGTAAGTTTATATTTTCATAAACCTAAATAAGCAAATGAAACCAGTATCTCTTTTTAAAAATTTTAAACTAGAATTAATATGAAATTTGTGCCATTGAAATCGATGCTCATTTTGGTTAGCACTTCTGACAAAAATAGCTAAAATCATTATTGCCAGTGATGGTTGATATTGAACAAATAATCACATTGTGTTAATCTGCTTTAAACATTTTATTCACATAAACAGACATGCCATTGTTTAAATTGCAGAAGTGAATAAAAGCAAAAACACACTTTTCCAAAATCATCTAATTTTCTAAATTACAAAAGTACAAAAATTGGTTGAAGGAACATTTCTTATCAGTAAAAGACAATTAAAAAATACTTCAGTTTTTCGACATTACAAATTTTTTTTTTCTTTTTTCCAAATTTGATTTTACTTCTTGTTTAGAAAGAAAAAAAACCTAATAAATACATAATGGATTTGGAAAGTCCGAATGGAATGAATAATGGAAAAAATGAGTATTAGTCAGATATCTAAAACAGGCAACATTTTGGCATACATTAAAAATGAAAAAAAAAAAGACATTGCACTAAATGTTCTAAATATGCATGATTATGAGATATGAAACTCCAAAATATAAATTAATGAATTAAACAATGCTTTGTACACTACCACTACAAACACAAAGAAATGAATGAGACTAGTTGTCCAAAAATTAAAAAGCCAGCATGAATAGGTCACTATTACACAGACTTCTGAGTTATTTAGATATTGCTTAACCTAGATTTTTTAACTATTGATACTATAAAGCACAAGCTTCTATGAGAAATTTTTAACCTACTAAATAAGTATAAAATCCTACATTGTTTGACAGAGGTGCCAATTACAAATAAATTATAGATAGTATAACTCTACATTTAAGTTTTGTCTGATGTTGATATTTCACACAATAAATAAATGCAAGTTTTTCCTTTAAAACAATTTTAACCAAACATCTGCTATTCAAAATTAAACTAAAAGGAATAAAAAATCATGTTAGATTTTAATTTAACAAATGTTAGAAATTTTTAAACATCTATTGTAAGTGAATAGCTTTCTATTACATATCCAAACACTAATGATTAACAGATGTAGCACAATTTTACTAAAAAAGGTACATTTATCATTTTAGCACCTCTGAAAACAGTGTGTTTTACTTTGAAATTCATTACTGAAGTATCTAAATTAATATATCAATTAATGAGTATGAAAAATCTTGGCAAAGTTTTTCCAAAACTATTAATTCAACAAAAAAAGACAGAAAAACTCAAACGGAAAAAAAAAAAAAAAAAAAAAAAAAAAAAAAAAAAAACATTTGAAATAGGCACAGGAAAAATTCATATCACGATGTCTCAAATACATTTCCTTCTTCTAAAATTAATTCAGTAACAATTTTAAAAAAAGAGAGAAGAAAAAATGTTGCAACAATTTCTAAAGAAATAAAATTGCCTTTCTGATAACAAATTAAAGTAGGAATTTTGATCAATTATCAATACAAACTTTCCAACACATTTTAACAATAAAACAAAGAAGATAAATTAGCCCAATCTAAACCTTTCACAATAAAGGAAAATGGAAAGAATAGAACCAAATGTTCACTTTTTTCCCCCAGCCTTTTATAAACCTTTGATGTGTGACCAGACTAGTCCAAAACTTAATAGAAGAGGGGAATTTCTGTTAACCACAACTGGCATCACTGTCCATTTGATTAACACTATCTTCATCAGAGAGATCAGACTCTTCCACTTTTGGCTTGTTTAGGCAAGGATTTCGGTTCATAAATACAGAAGAATCTATTTTATCATTATTCCTGTATGCAGGTTTAATAGTTTTAAATTCATAAACAAGAGGGAAAATGTATTCCACAGCACCTTGAACATTTTCCACACATGGAGCTATATAGAGGGGGAAAAAAAAAATGAAATTACAAATAAATAATGCTGTATAGCAAATAATTTGATTTATATTTTGTTACAACACAATAACTTTTGTATATACACATAGTAAAAATTGAAATATATCATTTGTTAACATTAAAAAGTAGCTGGTTTTATTATCAAAAATAAATTTCATAAAATATTCACTGAAATACAATTTAATTTAAAACTCAATTCCTAACTTATAGTTATACATGTTATACGAAATAAGTTTTAATCTTTAAATGCAGAGAAGTCTTTGGCAATGCATTGCTCCTGAACACATACCACTGATTAATGCAGCCAATTTCATTCCCACATATCACATTCTAATTAATGATACAGACATTGGTTAATGTGGACCAAAAATAACTTCCTTTGGGAGTCCACCACACTGACAGGAGTTCACTATCTCCTTCATGCAATTTTTGTTCTATATTTAATAGTAACTGATTTTATAATGATTTTAATAATATGCATATTGACCATAATATGCATATTGAAAGGATGAAATGAGCTTCTTTCACACAACCAAATGCATACTGATTACATTTAGAAATCATATAGAATGCCGATTTACTCAGTGAATAGAAATTGAAAACTTTTTTTATTTCACTTATTTTTTTTAATTCTACTAGGGGGGCCCCGCCCCCCTGCTCGCTATGCTTGCCACCCCCCCCCCGCGTAATCGCTTCGCGATTCCAAATTATTGTCTACCCCTGCTTGCTGCGCTCGCCAATAATCCATGGTATGAATAAGCAGTTGCAGACCTTTTAAATGATGTGTCACACAATTGGTGTAAAGAAATTACAAAATGCGCCCCCTCTGAGGGCAGAGGGGGGGTTACACACAAGGTATCCATAATATGAATAAGCAGTTGCAGACCTCTCAAATGATGTGTCACACACTTGGTGTTGTAAAAAAATTAAAAATGTGCCCCCCTGGGGGGGCAGAGTGGGGGATGACACACAACACATCCATAATATGAATAAGCAGTTGCAGACCTTTCAAATGATGTGTCACTCAACTGGTGTTGTAAAGAAATTAAAAATGTGACCGCCCCCCCCCCCTCGGGAGAGCAGAGTGTGGGGGTGACACACAACACATCCATAATATGAATAAGCAGTTGCAGACCTTTCAAATTTTGTGTAACACGACTGGTGTTGTAAAGAAAATAAAAATGTGTCTCCTCTGGGGAGCAGAATGGGGGATAACACACAAGACATCCATTATATGAATAAGCAGTTGCAAACCTATCAAATGATGTATCAAACAACTGGTGTTGTAAAGAAATTAAAAATTTGGCGAAATATTACAGTTATCGCCAAGTTGGCGTCACTTTCGACAGCTAATTTTGGTCGCCAAATTTGGCGACAAACTTGGCGATTGTTGGCGATGGTAACCTTTCCTCTCTTTATGGTAACCCATACGGCGATGCATAGACGGGGCCCTTTCCTGATTGGTCTATTGGACTCATGGAAGGAGTGGACAACCCGGATTCGTTAGTTCCGGAAATCTTCCACATCAGCATCATTCCAGGAGTCATTCCTTTTAAGGCTAGTTTTTTTTTACTATAGAAGGATATTTACAGTCAGCAATATAAAAATAGATGTTGTAAGTTACAAGGGCAGAAGAGTCACAATTTGGAAGATGTTTAGGTAAAATGAATCTGAGATGGAATTCTCTCAAAACATCCTGATTCAGACTACAACTATTTGTGAGACAGTTCATGATTAAAAAGCAAAATTTCCACAATTTTATGAGAAAATCTGAGTTTTTTTTCTGCAATTTTTTGCCAAGATGAGTTTTTTCAGCAATCATTTCAAGAAATATATGGGTTTTTTTAAATGCACTTACACAAAATTTAGAGTTTTTTCACAATTTTTTTTAGTTCTTTCTTTTCTTTTCAGGGTTTTGTTCATCTGACGAACCCTATTGGTCTCTGTCCTCTGTCATAGAGTCCATACACAAAAACTATATATGCCAGAAAGTTCAAATTTTGTATTTCTTTTACAGCTGAATACCTCATTACACAACAAATTAGATAATTTTGAAAAAGACTTATTTTAATTCGAATAGTATTTTTTAAAGCATCAGTTCATTTTATTGTTATTTTGTCTCTTCTAATTGTTGTCATGCAAATTTAAATAGATATAAAAATTATTTCATTTTTTACCCTTTACTTTTAAAAAAGATGGAGTACTTCTGTTGCCACAATTACAAAATTGGTATTACAAACCACAAAAAAATTAATATCTCAAAAATAAAATGAGATACAGCTTTTAAACAAAATTTATTTAAAAGTACATTTTTTTCCATAAACGATGGTGTAAAAATTGAAAATGTGCGATATTTAGAAGCTTAAAAATTTACAGTAGCGTAAATTTTAAAACTGAAATTTCATTTCTTCTAATTGTTGCATGCAAGTTTCAATAAAATTATTATATGTATGTAACATAAATTAATGGATAATCACGTAAAAACATACTTATTTGTTTTTATTTCATCATATTAAAACATTTATCATCTATTTTGACATGCAAAATGATATATTTTTTTTTATTTATTAAATTACTATTGATTTAAATTAAGAGCCACCTTTGATGACCAGTTTGGTCGTCTGTAAATTTATGCTAAGCTTTGCAATATTTTACTTTTATTCATAATTTTATTTACTTAAAACCTTCACTAAGTCTGCAGATTCTGATAGAAAAAATCAACAAATCTATGATATCAAGGCAACATTTAGGAGAAGATTCTGTTATTATTCTGTTCTGGTTGGTGCGATTGGCGAAGATATACCAAAATAGTGTCGAAAAACCGTTTTTCATTTTTTTATTTAATGAAAAAATATGTTTTGAAGGAGATATTAAACAAAACCCTCTGTGTGATCTCCAATCGCACTTACCCACTTGTTTTAAGATCTTTTATCTGCATAGAATTTTTGGAAAGAATTAGTTTTTGATCATGATTTTTTCACTATCTTTTGAGAAAATTTGCATTTTCAAGTGATTTTTTGACAAAATTCACAATATTTATTCATGAAAATTAGGCAATTTTGAAGTTAATAAACTAATATTTTTTTTAGGAACAAGAAAATTTTTGGAGAATTTTAAGAAGGAAAAAAATAATTTTGAAATTTAAGTATTTTAAAGGGAATGCGAGTCTTGAGTATTATTCATATTATTCCTGATATGACTGTTACTTTTTCTATATATATATGCAAAATGCACAATGATAAATGGGATATTATATGAGAGGTTTTGACATAGTACACTCATATTTCAATAAAAAAAGCTTTCTGATTTAAAAAGGATTGGGCAGCAAAAACCTTGCACATGCCTACTGTTTAAGATTATTTAATTTAAGACTAAGTATGCAAAGGTGCATAACCATTAAAAAAGTAATAAATATATTTTATAAAATTACCTGTAATAGTAATACTTCCAGTAGTAAATATTTTTAATGTTGCTTTAAGCTCTTTGATTTTGTAGGTAGCTCCTGGATGCAATTCTGGTTCATAGCTACAAATATAAAAACAAAAATGTTAATCTCAAGCTAAATAAACGTTTCCAGTTTTACAAACAGAAAAAAATTAGAATTTACAAATCATAAAAAAATATAAAAATGAACAAAGTATTGTAATCAAAATAAAAAAAACTGACTACAAAACTTTGATATATCCTTATCTTTTGAGGTCTCTAAGTCTTTTATATACAGTAGACTCCCGTAAATCCGCACAGCTCGGGACCAGAGGTTGTGCGGATTTTAGAATTTTGCAGATTCCTGGTCATTGCTTTGTTTACATTTTTTAAACAGTAATTTGAGTTCAATTAAGTTTGCAGATTTGAGGTAGTCTACTGTATATATAATGCTTGTGGTGTACAATTAAAGATAAAACAGACCCAGATGCGAGGTTGACATGAGCTCAAATTTCACAGCAATTTTTTGGATGATTCTTTAGGAAACTAGAAATTTGATCTATTCTCTTATAGAAAAAATAAAAAGAGCTTTTATGCTTATTTTTCCTTAAAAATTACTTGCCCCATTCCAAGTCATTTTAATAATAATAATAATAATAAAAAGGAGACAGAATCAGACTTTAAGCATAGCACTAATGAAATTCATGATCTTTGATATTTCAGTAGAATAAAGTTCCTGAATTTAATATGAAAAACACGTATATATGTTGTGATAAGGATTATATCCCCTATATAAAGTTCTTATCACTGTATTAAATTAACTTTCCAATATTTATTTTCAATAAAATAACCTTATCTCCATTTACAATTGAAACTTGTTATTTATGGATAAAACTTTTATTTTATATTTTCCGCAGTTTATTATGATCACTTATCCATAAATTTTATTAATTACCTTTCATGACTTTTCAGCCACCTGATATGTTTTTTGTTTTCAATTACTGCCAGCAGCTGACTTCAAAATATCACACTTAAAAGTCTACAGAAGTCACAGTTACCAGAATGTTAACGTTTAGCTTATGGGGATCAAATTTTTTGCTTAGATTTTAATATTTTTGTATAGGATAGCTGAGGATGATCTATAACCAAGCTAGTTTTCACTTTATTTTAGTTTCAATATCATCAATAATTACATTTAAATTACTGTTTAAAAAATATAAACAAAGCAATAACCAGAAATCCACAAAATTCCAAAATCTGCACAAGTGGGTGTGAGGGAGTCTACTGTATTTTTTATATATGTCTGATTTTTTCAAAATAGTCAAGTTACTGTTGGTAGTAAAGATTTTCAAGCATAATATAAAATGGAAATTATAATATATTACACTTAACGTGAAAACATTCTAAAAATTCATTTTTCTTTTCTTTTCTTAACTTAGAACAAAATTGAAAATCCACTAATTGAAAACCAGGGTTGGTAAAAAACCGGGTTTTTTTCAAAAAAACCAAAAACCATGGTTTTTTTGGTTTAAACCAGGTTTTTTTGGTTTAAACCGGGTTTTTTTTTAAATATGCTTTTTGATTACATATACATGCATTTTTATCAATAAAATAAATATTTTTGAATATATAAGTAATATAGTTTGATTTAAAAGTAATTCAAATCAATATAATTATTTAATATACAATTAGTTATATAGAAAATTGTAATAATTTAAAATTTAAGCATTTTTAGTAAAAGCTGTGTCCTGTGTTTTATAAATCAATCTACATAATAAAACAAAGACCTTGAAAATCTTAAAAAAAACATATTTTGATTACTAGTACTACAAATAATATATGATGTAGTTTTATAAATAAAATTTATTTTCACATGACTTTTCAAAATAATTTCTTTGAAATACTTGTTATATGATTTTTCTCATAGAATAATACGCGATGAACAATTATCTTTTATAGAAAATAAAGCTTTTTATAAAGAATTTTTGGAATGATTTGAATTTAGCAGTAAAGTCTCCACGTACTTTCAAGAAGTATTGTGTATTGCATTTGACACTTCTCCTCTGAAACTGCCAGGTTTAAAAAATATGACGATAAAATAACTAAAAATACCTATTTAACAGTTTTTTAGACTGCTGAAGAAAACATTGATCTTAACCCTTTCGGGTCTAGTGTACTATTAATAGTACATGTTTTTTTTATTGGAGTATTATTTTATTTTAAAAAATACCTGTGCTACTATTTACATGTAGTAATGTTAGTATATGTCTATGCAATAATTTTTTGGCTTCATTTATGTTTGGCATTTAGTAATAATGATAATTATTTGCTTCATTCTCTTTGCTCCGTTTATGATTCTTTTATTTTATACATATATTTCCCTCTTTAAATTTAAAATAAAAGTTACTTTCCTGGAAGAATCATGTGTAATAAAGTGAAAAAAAGTATTAGAAATTTGTAATATAAGTTAAATCTTATTAAAATAAAATATTTTCTAAACATCTCTAAAAATTCTTCCTTAGCCTATTTTCATATGAACATGAATTGAATAATGCGCAAAACTACAACATTCGTTGTCTTTGAGACCATGAAATGTTCTTTAAATAAAATTAATCTATAAGCTAGTGTTAATGTAATTAACGTAAAAGTATTTTTTCCTAAAAATTGAAAAAAAATTCGGACCTGAAAGGGTTAAAATAGGAAGTAGTTTTATAAATGCTGTCATCCACTAAAGCATTTAAACAACCATCAGACTTTGGCTTTTTTCTAAGCTACGTTATAATTCTTAGTACTTTTAAATGTTTAAACTAAAAATTATATCTTTTTAGGCATTTTTTCTATTATGTCAAAGTTCTATTATGTCATGTTCAAGTAAACCTTGTCTTGATCTATCTCTCCCCCCCCCCCCCCCCTATTTTCTTGGCTGATCTAAGCAGTACGTTCAGTTATACAATAGAAGATTTAAATATATCTTATTGCATATTTTAGTAAAATGTAAAAGGTGCTTCCCTAGCACCCAATTTTTCAATATCTTCTAATTTGACTTCATCTCTTGAGATTTCTTTTTATTCTTAAAAGATAATACCACCAATGAAGAAAATTTTCTTTTAAAGCCTGACTGAAATCTTAAAGGTTATTTTATGTTATTAACTGTAAATCTGCATTTCTCAAAAGAGAACAATTTTTTTCAGAATATTGCATATTTTTAATTTATTTTATCTTTGCTAAATTTACATAATTTAAGTGCTTATTTTAGAGCTTTAGATATGTTCATCAGTGCATGAAATTTGCATTCTACATGCATACTAACAGGACCTAGACTAGACTCACTATGTCTTATGATGACTGCTGACATAAGTCTGTTAAAAGTAGAAATTACTTGCATCCAATAACTTAAAACACTTAAATTACAAAAATGAAAAAATACATTAGATTTGTTTAAAAAAACAATTGGTTTAAACTGTTACAACGATGCTGGTAAAAGAATAAAATCTTAATGCAAAAGCCCCAGTCGCAATGTAGAAATGCAAGAGAAACAAAGACTTACTAAACCCATTAACCATAAAGCCCCCCCCCCCCCCCCCCAAAAAAAAGTCAATAATTCATTAACATATTGCATAGGTAACAAAAGGCAATCAGTGGAGAAAATTACTTGATTATGCCTTCATTGAGGCTTTGAGAAATTATGTAATCCTTAGTTAATTTTAACTAATCAAGTAATTTAAGTAGTAAAAGTGCATTTTTAGCTTGAATCTGCTATTCTGGCTATTTTTTAAGTTAAAAAAAAAAAAAAAAGAGGAAAGAAAACTACCTTTTTTTTTTTCTAACTAGCTAATTTTAGAAAAATTTATTATTCTGCCTTGTAGATTTATAGCTTGTACGAAAATTTAGGTTGATTAAAAATGTTTGTCATTTTAGAAATTTATTTATTCATCATTTCTCTAAAGCTTTGCTTGTTAGCTTCTGCATAACTTGGATTTTGCATTTATCAATAATGTGTAAAATAAATCAAAACATTACAGAAAAAAAAATAAAAAAACCAGATTAAAAAAAACCAGCATGGTTTTTTTAAAAAAACCATTTGGTTTAAACCATGGTTTAAACCACGGTTTAAACCAACTTGGTTTAAACCAAACAACCCTGTTGAAAACAGAACAAACTTGCTTTATACAGTTATTTAAAAAAATAAATAAATAAATGAAGTATAAAAGATTAGAAATTTATAAAACACAATTTTAAATACAAAATGATTTTCTTTAACTGAAAAAATTTAACATAAAAGAAAACTTGTCATATTTTGTATTCTCTAATATGTTGTACAAATTTTAATTCAACTGAACAAAAACCAGAAAATATTACTTTCTAATAAAACTGTATGTTTTATTAGAAATTATTTTTTATAAGATTATTTAAATTAGATAGTTTATACAACAAATCTATTCTGATTTAATTATGCCCTATGCATTAGTTCTATACTTAAAAATAAAAATGTCAAACATAAGGCTTGGAAAATATATTTTTTTTTTCTTTGACTAAAAAGTCACTGCCAGAGACAAAAGTTCTGTATCTACATTATGACACAGTTAAGTCTGTGAAAGTGTTATTTTCAAATATCTTGCTCAAATTTTAATATTTTTAAACAATTTTAAGCATAGGATAGAAGGGAACAGTTAGTTTTTAATTTTTCGATTTTTGTTGTACATATATTTTTTAATATTAGGATCGTTTTAATTTTAGAACTGGCTCAAACAAATCTGAAACCAAAATCAAAAAAGTAAAAACTAGCCATCCCTAACTATCCTATGCAAAAATCATTCAAAAATATTAAAATCTGAGCGAGACATTTGAAAATAATGCTTCCACAGACTTAACATTACCATTGGGGTTTTTTTCAATGACTCATGTAGGCTCTTAATAAGAGTTGAAAATTTTGTTTAAATTTGTTTAGACTAAAAATCTCAAGGCATCTCTTGCACACAAATATTTTTAAAAATAAATATAAAATGGTAGAAAATATTAAAAAATCTTCACTTTTTGAAAAACAAATTGGAAATAAATATCGGATATCTATCATGATATATATCCATTGATATATCGGGTGGGCAAAAAAGTCTGTAGATGCTTTAAAAATTCATAATAACCATAAAAAAGAAAGAAAAAAAAATTGCAGGGTTACCATCTACAGGTCACAGGATTTTTTTAAAAGACAGCAATAAAAGATAACTCAAAAAACATATGACAGATGGCACCGGAAACATTAGGCCCGCCACACACTAGTGAAACATTGAACGAAAAAACGTGAGACATGCGACAATTTCACCCTCATAACAAAGAAAAAACCGGTTTGACTGCGTCATGTCGCACGATTTTTGACGCATGCTTCACTAGTCTGTGGCGGGCCTTAGATTTCAGTGGAAATATGCAAATGAGACATAAGAGCTTGTACCGCTAATCCACAATTATTTCATGATTGAGAGCCGTGTACTTGATCAAGGATCAGTTGCTGATTCCTGGTTCACATAAAATAACTTTTTCTCCTTGACTAATGAATGAATCTTTTTTTTTTTTTCCCCCTGAGATCAATTATTAAAATTTATGATTTTTTTTTAGCAACCAATTAAAGAAAATCGCTATCTGTTTATGAGATCTTTTTGAAATTCTCAATAATATTTCCATGATTACTTGAGAATTAATTTTTTTCTCTTCCTGAGACCAACTTACAAATTAATTTTGAGAAATTCTTGAAAAAAAAAAAAAAAACTTCCATGAGCATAATAATAATAATCATCACAGAAGAATCTGATGCCTGCAAAAGAATCTAAACGAAGTAAAATACCACACATTTTTTATTACAATAGATTTTCCTATTTTGTGTGCATTATGTGAAGCCTCACCTTTTCAGTACTGCAAAAACTCTTGAAATGACAGCCCTACTTCTGAGAAAGGGAGATTGTTAAGTAAATATTCCCAGATTTTATATTTTCAATCCCAAATTTTTTGTTTATGCTTTTTTTTTTTTTTTTTTTTTTAAATGTCTGAATTAGCAAAAAGTTTGGAACAGAGTTATGTATTTAAAAACTGCTTTGGCTACATTTAATAGTAAATTACTTCTGTCAGATATTAAATAAGTTGAGTAAATATTGAGCTAGACTGCTAGAAAGTGTGGATAAGTATGAATGCTAGAAAGTTTGTGTGAAAATTTCCTTTCTCTTGCAAAACTCTAAAAAAGAAAAATACATATTAAGAATTTTTTTGCAATATAATTAAAAATACAGATTTCACATTACCTAGCAATGCCTCGGTGTTTCTCAGCAAATTTATTTAAGTTAATGCCAAAAGGCATAATACAGGTACCAAGAACATTGACAACTCTGAAATTTGTAAATCTGACCCGGAATCCCAGTTGCTGCAGAATCCTAGCAAATTTTCTAGAAGCCTTTTTTGCGTCAGCATCACTGAAATGATTGTTTTAAAAAAATTACATAGATAAAATATACACAACATTTATTATTTTTAGAAAATCAACTTGATCAATATTTTTTAAAAATGTCAAAACATTTAAAAAACAAACACAAATGTCCCTAATAGTATAGATTAGATTTTTATTAATTTAGATTAGTGCTGCACAACCTTGCCGAAAATTTGTTTGTGACCATAATATATAAAAGGTAATGTTTGACTTATTTAATAGTAAAGTTTTTATTATTTAATAAGGATAACTTTTCTGTATAAAAACAGTGGTATCTTGGTGGCACGCAGGGCACCTGTTGTGCATCCCTAATTTAGATGGTTATTTAAATATCTTTACAACATAATTAATTATGTTGTAAAGATTATCACAACAAAATATATATATATAGAATTTTACAGATTTTAAATTACATGAGACGCAGGAAGAGAGGATGCCTATGATATGAAGGTGGGCAGGGTTGTTAAATACCCAGGTTTTTTCAGGGTTTTTGGAGTTTTTCCAGGGTTTTTGGTGTTTTTTCGGGTTTTATCAGGGTTTTTCGGGTTTTTTTCAGGGCTTTTCGAGGTTTTTTGGGGGTTATGGGAGGTGGTTCAGAATGCTTGAAAAAAAAAATGTACTTATTACTAAATTTAAAGTAGCCAATTGATTACAAATATATATAAATCAATGACAGTAATCAAAATTATGCTTTGCTTTTAGATAAATTGATTATTAGTAATAATTTATAAATTATTTTTTTGTTATTACTAAATAATAGAATAAGCCAAGTAATTCTACATGTCTACATGATTCAATTAGGATTCTAAGGATATATGGTATTTTGTTATGAGTTTCTATTGCATAACATAGAACACATTACACATCAAAGTATTTTTTTAATGGGAAAAAAATTGTTTGTGTTTCTTACACATGCTACAGAGATTAACTAACAATTATTTCTTTTAAAAATTGTGATGATATAATTAGGACATTTCTTTTCTTTGGGGTGGGGGGGGGGGGTGATGGTTATAAATTTTGTGAGTTGTGTACTTATATTGAGAAATGTATTACAATACATTATATATGTAATATAAATACATTATATATGTAATTTAAAGTTGAAATTTTGAAAAAACCCACTTGGGTTTTTTCAGAAAAAACCCACCCGGGTTTTTTGGGCTGGGCAAAATCATAACAACCCTGAAGGTGGGAAGGACAAGGAGAGATAAGCAAAAATTATGGGAGGGGATAATTTAAGTGATGTATTACTTATTTGTTACGAGAGTGCAGTAGTCACATACATGGGATAAGTGACAGAGATGCTGGGAATACGTGAAACGACTTTCTAGCAAAAAAAGGTTAGAAAGGTCACAGAAATGTAAGAAAAATCAATGTAATTTTTTATTGATTTCTCATATGGTTGCAATAAGAAGATTACTAATGAAAAAAAGCATGTTTGTGTTATCCAGTTGAGTGGAGAGGGGAAGGCAGGTGTATTTAAAAGAAACTGGAAGGAGGCGGGGCATTCTGAAATGAAAAGTCTGAGAAAGAGGTACCTGAAAGAAAAAAAGTTGGGAAGAGCTGATTCAGTGTATTCAGTAGGTGTAAAGAGATATTTAAAGAGTTTTAAAGGGTAATAATTTTTTACCAGGGATTTTCTGTCAAACAGGAGGGAAAGAAGTTTTTTTTTTTTTTTTTTTTTTTTTTTTTTTGGGGGGGGGGGGAGTAAAGGAAGCTTAGATGATTGATTAATTATTAAACACACATATATATATTCTTGGTAATGGTCAGAAAATATAACAAAAATTATAGATCAACTATTTTTATTTAATCGATAATTATTGCAAAATAATTTAGCTTAAATATTTTAAATATTGTTGAGTATTAAATTTTATTTAATTTAATTACAAAGCATTCAAACAATAATAGTAATAAAATAAAAATCAGATAACTTCTATTGCTAATAAAATATATCAACAAAATGAAATATTGCAGAAATCATTTTGCTGGGCATTAGGCTCGAATCTGCATCTTCTACAAAAATTCTGGGTTTTAAACTACTAATTTAGATCATTGTGCCAGTAAGTTTTACTTTCCTCTAAATTAAAGAAGTTCAAAAAAAAAAGAGTTGAAGCAATTCGCAAATGTGCAGATTTTTATTTTCCATTTTAATGCACTTGTATATCAAAACGCGTGGTAGAGAGGAGAATTTTTCCTAGAAGAAGGATCTGATTTCTAGTACCACCTGTCTACATAGAATAAGTAATGTAGTGTGAACCTTCTGTGAACTTTTGCTTTCTCCTTGTCCTCTTATCATGGCAGAAAAAGATGAAATACATGATTAAAGAGTTAAAGCACAAAATTAACACTAAATACAGGGTCAATAAATGAGAAAAAGTGGGTAGTAAAAAAACTGTCTATCAGCGGTCATCTTCCGGCCACTTTTTTACAAGGAGAGAATAAAATTTTCTTGCATTCCATCAATGATTACTTCTTTTTTTGTGTGTGTGTTCCAATATATTTATATTAACATATTTATTTAGGCTATTCAATTTTAGATTAATACAGTATTACTTGGTTATCCCGTTGACCAAAAAACTACTGCCAAACTAAAAGATTAAATGCCATGATAAAAAATGTCCCGTTCATGTAACATTAAACTCTTATCATGTGCTTGTTGCAACATCAAGTGATTTTTAATATGAAGATTTATTTGTATTCTTATTAATGTATTATTATTTATTATTTTGTTATTTAAAATAAAAATTACGTCAATTTGTTTAGTTTGACAATTTGCATAATTTAGAGAAATTGGTAGACGGGATAACCAAGTACTACCATTTAAATACTTATAGAAAATTTAATTGCTTAAATTTTAAATAAAAAAGTGGCCTCTTAAAAAACTAGTCCTACTGGCCAATGGCTGTTAATGAAATTTCACAGTGTTGCTCTATATAAATTGTGATCACAGAACAAATTCTTTATAAATGAATTATTGGAAATTGACAATTATTCATAGCATTTGTTTATTCACATAGATTTAAAAATCAGCATGTAAGCAAAACATTTTAAGTGAAATTATTCTTTAAATATGAAGGTGTTTTTGACTAAAAAGAAAAAAACTGATAGGGTAACATCCCCAGTAATTGGCATGCACCAGTGATTGGCACATCCTACAAACATGTCCTAAAATAAGATTTATACCCAGTTTTTTAAAAATGCAAGACCATCTACCAGTTATATGCTCATTTACGTTAAAGATTATGACTTTGATTTATGCTACTAGATGATAATAGTGACTAGGAAAGAGAAACAATTATGGGTTGTATCAAATTAGCCATTTTTGTTGCAAATGCTTCTTCATTGGCTTAAGGAAGGCATGCTTTTCAATTCATTATTATCTGATTTATAATATATTTTAAATTTTAATTGACAACAGTTTTGTTTAGTTAAAAGGGTTACTTTAATTGTGTAAACGTATTTTCGACAGAAATATTTGGATTTCTGAATTAATGATAGATGCCAATTAATGGTGTTTCAAATTTGCTAGTTCCAAGTAATTGGCACCTATTCCAATTATAAGGAATTTGCAAGTAATTTGAGATTAAACCACTTATTTTGGAAGTACAGTCGAACCTCGTTAATACGCGAATCAGGGGTCCGATCAAAATTCGCGTATTAACCAAAGGTCACAAATTTTCGTCGAGTGGTCTATCTAATAACAATCTATGCAAGAAAAATACATTTTTGTCAATTTTTAGCGTTTTTAAAACATAAAATGACATTTTACTTATTTTAATCATAATGTGCTTATTAAGCAGGAATGTTTGAAAGCTGAAAATTCAAATAATAGTTTTTTTTTCTCAAGTAAAAATCCTATGTCTTTTCAAATTTAGATTTATTATGTATGACACATAAAATTAAATAAGACGAACACAAAAATTTCTGTTAACCATATTAACTAAATCTAAGTTTACAAATGTGAAATCTTTGTTAGCTATACAGAACAGATAGATGCGATAATAAATAGTGTCGATAATAATAAAAAGTCAATTAAAAAAACTTACTGAAGTCAATAATGTCATACAGATTACTTTTTGGAAAAGTAGTTGACAATTTTGGCTTGTTTGACATGCGGTTCGCGCCATCACCATGATGTTTTCTGCCTAATTTAGGTAGTGATAAAGTTTGCTTGTTGAAGGTCCTTCGTCCAATGACGATACATATTGTCTTAGGGAATTGAATACCTCTATAACTTTGGAGAATAGGGATGGGGCCGGAAGTGCAGGTTCATCATCTTCTGCCTCTTCATCCGGTTTGTCAGTAGCAATTACATAGTCGATGATATCATCCATACTTCTAAGTTCGGAGGTATCTAGATCTTTGTCGATATTAATGAACTTGTCTAAATCGACAAAATTCCCCCCTACAGTTTCTTGTGCGGCCAGCCAATCTCCTTCAACTTAGGGGTGCGAGGTTGGCTCTGTGTAAATGATGTCCTCGCTACCTCCAAAACCCGCTTTGTGAAAGCAATTTGTAATTGTTGTTGGTGTTACACTCTCCCATTCTGCAGTAAGCATGTGCATAGCGTCGAGGACTGTAATTGGTCGTTGCAAGAAGAATTGTTGCCGTGTTTTTTTAATGAAGCTATCGCCGTACGACGCGAGTCTTCTAACTTACTTCGGGGCTGTTAATTATTCCTTGGTCCATTGGCTGGGTGACACTAGTCGAATCTTGAGGTAAAAAATTTACTTGGATATTATTCAGGTCTTCGTTATCTTTTGGATGCGCAGGGAAGTAGTCCACAAGCAATAACACATGGCGCGATTCTTTTCTCATATGCTGATTAAAATTATGAAGCCATGATGTAAAAATGTTGCCCGTCATCCATACTCTATGCTGGCTTTCATACAAGCAGGGGAAAATCTTGATATTTTTAAAGCATCGCGGGTTGCGTCATTTCCTTATGACCAGCAGCTTTAATTTATCTGATCCATCAAAGTTGGCACTGAGCAGAAAAGTAAGACGCTCTTGGCTCAGTTTGCCTCCAGAACATGTTTCTCCTTTTATAGCCATTATTTTATTTGGTGTTAGTTTGTAAAAAAGCTAAAATTCGTCCAAGTTGTACGTATCCCGACTTGAGTAGTTTTTTACAAGCGGCGGAAGCACATCAATTTTCCAACAGTGAACATCTTCAATATTGATTGCAGCTGACTTACCGCACACTTGCTTAAATTTTATGCGATACCGACTTTTAAATCGATCCAGCCATTCATTTGAGGCATTGAAATCTAGCAACCCCATTTTTGCTGCGATTTTGGAAGTTTTCTTGTATTAAGGAGCCGCTTATTGGAATATTCGTAGAACGCGCTTGAACAAACCACTCGTGAAGGCCTTTTTCCATGTCCTGAAACTTGGAAGTTTTTATTTTCTTGTTCTTTTTTCCTCCAACCACAGCTTGGTTAACGATGGCATTCCTATTCTTTAACACGTTCGCTGCCGCTTACGTGAAGATGTAATGATAATTAATACCGCATTGTAGAAGTGTGTTTTTCCCAAAAGCCGATTTACTTTTTATAACAAAGAATCAGTGAAAGATTTTCCCGCGCCAACGCGTGACTGGCTATTTGATATTATCCCACATCACACGCTGGCGCGTGAGTGGCACCTGAACGTTGGCACCATATCACGCGCTGGTGCGTGATCGGCAGTGAATGTCCTAACAAAGTCCTTAAAGTTGACTCAGGTATGTCTTTTTCATTGGCAAATGATTTGATACAGTTTGGGCATCGTATTTGTCAGCCTACTCATACCCTTAACACTCCATAAGCATATATACATATTGTAATAGGATAATATAGCATGACTTACTGGTTTTTATTTTATTCCAATCTTATCCTATCTTTATCTTATTTCCAATCGCTTTATTTTGTTTTTCCTTATTCCATGGCATATTCTATTTCTTAGTCGGTTACTTATTTGTTTACTTTCGATTTGAACATCTTACATGTGCGTTCATGATCGTTTTCTTCCGTCTGATCGCGATTTGCGATCTTCGCAAATCGCAACTTACGAGTAGCCGTATCTCCCTTTCGCAAAGCAGGAACGCATTCGCTCAACTTCGGCAGATACAAAGGGGGCGTTGCACTCTGGCCATGTATAGAATAGCGAGGGGTATTTAAAACAGGCGGGTTTTTTTTACTGCCGGTGGTCTGACGATGTTTTGGTCTAGTAAAGGCCGTTTGTTGTCTTAAATATTATTTATGAAAGTTCAGTTGTAGATTATTTTAAGTGGTGAAAAATGGTGTTGTCTTATGAAATAAACTCTGTTAGTCGATAGCGGAAGTATCGTGATGAATATTTTGTTGTCATGAATTGTTCTAATATCCAAGGCTTCTGTTTCTTTTGGACATTTGCTGGACATTATTTTTCGTCATCATCCGATTTGAGAAATCTGTTTTCTTCCAGTTATGCCACAGTAAGTAGTTTGCTTTGCAATCTGTACTGGTCACTTTTCTTTACTTTACGTCATGCTGTTTAAATTAAGTATTTTTATTGTGTTAAAGTATGACTTTAATTTTATAGATAATATAATTTCAGAAATTACATTTTTGGTTGATTTTACCAGATATAGTTTATGATTGTTTATTATTTTATATACATATATTTTTTTTGAATATGTTTTTCTTGAAAATAAACATTAGCTTATCTTTTAATTAAATGCTTCTTTACTGACTTTATTACACTACCACAGATTGCCAATATTTATTTCAGGTCACCATTTTTATTTTTTTCTATCTCTGCTTTAGTTTTATATAATTTTTAGAACGGTTCTGGCTTCAGAACCGATCAGTATTTATTTATAAATTGTAACTTCTTAGTGATGGAGAGAGCCTTTCATTTAATATGTTTTGCTCCTTCCGCCATAGTTACTAGATTATAAAAACATAGATGGATATCATAGACTAGATAATACTGGAAGCGGTTCTCCTCTTTTAAAAATATCACAACACTGATGAAACAGCGATTGGAAAGATTCACGTGATTAATCTGCTATTGCAGCGCATGCTCCATCTATTGGTACAACAGCTCTAATTTAGGGGAGGGCGGGTGACATCATTTCTTAATTATGGGAAAAAGTTCTTTTCGTTTTTGTTTTTTATAAAAACTAGCTGACTCATACAGCCCGCGCCCGCAATGAATGAACCTTACATAAACTTCAAATTGGTATGATTTTATAAATTTATAATTCCCTTGTCTACATTTATGTTTTTAAATGAGAAAAAAAAAATAAAGAAGAGTAATGAATTGAAGGCACATTCTGCTTCAAGTAATTTTATTTTTTGAGCCTATGCGTACAGAAAGCTAGCGAAACCATGACAAAACACTCAGGTTTTCGCTGATTTCAAAAAGTTTTGGGTCAATTATTTCTTAATTTTCATATTCTTAATTAGCGTCGCATGATAGGCCGAAATGCACATGTTAAAAATCTCTAAATGCTGTATTAAAATCTCTAAATGCTAGTGCTAGCCTCGGATCGGAGTCCAAATCTTGTCAGCGTATAGTTTTCAGAGAAAAAATGCTCAATTTAATTGGGCTTAAATAACTGTTGTATAAAAAATAAGTTAAATAATTTTTGTATAAAATTCTTGGGATAATACTTCATCTAAAAACTGGTATGTTTAAAACTAAGCTCCTTTGTGTAGTAAACGTAGGTTTTTCTTTGCAGGGACTGATAAAATTTCGCGTATTAACCATTCGCGTATTAAAAGGGGTTTTTTGTATGCATAAGATAGGAGAATTTCAAGGGACCAAACAAAATTCGCGTATTATGCGGTTTCGCATATTAAACGGGGCGCGTATTAACAGGGTTTGACTGTAATTTTAAAGTTACAGACTAATTTTGTTTATCATTTGTTTTTATTTGAAAATATGAAATATTATCAATAATTGGAATCCATTAAAGCTTCATATGACAATTACTGGGGACAGCATGACAATTACTGGGTATTAAGTACATTGTATTGTTTTAAAGTGTTCACATTTCAGACTAATATGCTGATTTCTTACTCTCAAAAACCTGAAAATTGGCATCTTCATCTACAGTAAATTCATTTAAAGCGATTGAACCCAATGCAAAATGTGAAGTTTTTTTTAATATAAACATGTGCCAATTAGTGGATCACAAGGTGTCATTCATTGGTGCTCTAGATGCTAATTACTGGTGATTTCAGCAACTTTTTTAGAAATGTAAATTCAGTCAAATAATTAAGAATTTCCTCGGAATTTTTTATCTATGATATAAGACTGGTATAAATAAAAATATTTTTGAAGCAAAATTTTACAAAATATTTTTTTAATTTTTAACTAAAAGTTTTAAAGATGTTTTTACATTTTCCAATAGCCTCTCAATAAGAAATCAGAAATAGCCCAGAAATGGCTCAGAAATAGCCTTCAAAGAAGGTTATTTCTTCAAAATATTTTTTTTTTTGTGGGGGGGGGAAACATTTGAAATCTGCTCTCGTTGATACTAAGAACTATTAAATGTAATTTTTTTTCATTCCAATTTCTTCTTTTTTTTCTGCATACCAGCATATGAAATTTTTTTATATTGTAGAATCTCTCGTAAGGAAATTTTCTATTAAATGCTAAACCTTGAAGGGTTTTCACTCTCGACAACGCTACGTGCGTTAAGCAAACTGGTGTCTCTTTATCCCCAATATCTACTACTGCTTTATCTAATGTCAGACCTTGGGATTTATGAATTATAACTGCAAAAACTGATTCCAAAGGAAATTGTTTTCTTGAGCAATTTATGCTTCCATTTTTCCAGAATTTAATTATTGGGGGAATTCGTACGCACCAATTCTTATAAGTTAAATTACTGTAGTATTCAAATTTATCCATGATTATTCGCGATATCTGGTTTGGTGGCTTGTGATTTTCTTTAATACGCGCAGCAAAGTTTAAAGTACCGTTCACTAAGCCTTTTTCGGTCCACAAATAAGAACGTAACATTACTTTAAATCCAAATGATAAAGTAAGAAATGATTAAAGTCCATTTGTCGTTTCTGAATCGGCGAACTTTGCTTTAGTACATTTATAAAGAGCTTGAATCGAGGCAACAACTTTAAGCAGTTCTTTTAATTTTTCATTTATATAACAAATTTAAAAATTAATTTTATTTGTTTACAATTCTTTTGTTGCCACTTTACCAAAAAAAAAAAAAAAAAAAAAAAAAAAAAAAAAAAAAAAAAAAAATCCATAATACAATTCTTTTAAAATGTTTAAGTGTCATCTGCGCAAACGATTTTGCAGAATGATGAAAACATATTTTATTTATTAAATTAATCATGATTCTATCTATAATTACTTACTCCATGATTTATATTTTTTTCTGAAAATATACTCATTTTTTATTTATTTGCTAAAATGCGTCCGCATTGGAAATGCATGTAAAATAAATAAATTCTAATAATATTTTTTTTAACGTTTTACTGTAAAAAAAATTATATTGTGCAAATCTACAGATCATAATTTATTTTTTTGTTTAATTTGAAGTTAAAATATTGAATAGTTTTTTTGTAAAATGTACGACAAAATGTAATTTGAGTGGCCTAGTAGAGGATTCGCTTCGCTCATCCTAAATATATTTTTATAAAAATACTTTTAAAAATTTTTTTTGCTTTTAGTGGGCAAAATCGATGCACAGATATGCATTCTTTGATTTAAAAATATTTCCAAGTAAACATCTTATTTCTTTGTAATGAAAATTGAGGTAAGTTTAAAGACAAATTCTTAAAGTGCCAATTACTGGGGATGTTACCCTAACATTAATAAAACAAAAAACAACAACAACAACAAAAAAAACCTTAAAAAATATTTCTTTTTTTGCCTCAATTTAAATTTGAAGGAATATTATATAGTACGTATTTATAAATAATAACAATCAAAGAGACACAGAATTTTGTGTGTCTGTCTTCAGCATAATAAAATTTATCTATGACCCAACAGTGTTAGACTAAGCATAATAAAACAATATCCCATAAAATGAGAAAAAAAAAAAAAAAAAAAAAAACCTTTATAAAGATAATACAGTCGAGTCTCTATATAACGAAACTCCATACATCGAATTTCTCTATATAACGAACTTTTTGCAGGAACAAAGCCCCTTTTTTCATGGTTACATTAAAAACAGTCTCTGTATAGCGAAATATCTATCTCCATATTATGAATTTTTTCATAAAATGTTCTTTATTTATTCAGTTTTAAAAAAGCTTCGAAATCACGTGGAATCAAATTTCCATCACTAATTTTTGATTTATCGTTCAAGGCTGAGTTTTTTAAAATGCTTCTCTACCTTGAATCTCCTTGTTCTTTAAATACAATGAAATTCATTCCACTATCCCCTCTCCCACACATCTTTTAACATCCTTCCAGAAAATGTCAATTTAATTGTTACACATATAAAAGCTGGATCAATGTGGTAATTGAAGTCAGTGTTGATTTCAGAGGGTGGTTTGGGGGGACATTCACTACCGGAGCAATGAGATCGCCACCAAAAATTTGAGATGTTGTGTTTTCAATGGCAAAAAAAAAAAAAAAAAAAAAAATTAACGTATGGTTTTCTTGTGGGATTTTTATTAAGCTTTTAAATAAATGTCTATTTTCTTTATTTTTAAATTGTTCAAATAATTAAGAAATAGGATATTACGTTAATATTTATAGTTAAACACTTCAAATTTTTAATTAAACGTATAAAAAATATTACTTGTTCAAAATTTGCACATTAAACAGAAATTTTAACAGCTTTCTCTATTCAACGAATTTCTCTATATAACGAATTTTTTACTGGAACCATGGATTTCGTTATATAGAGACTCGACTGTATAATAAAATTATGAAACAAATACCATTTTAGAAATTAAAAATATATTTCAGCTTTTTTAAAAGATCAGTCTTTTGTTTTAAGCCGATGGATTAATCTACAAAGTTCAAAATAATCTGCAGCGTCTGCTGCTGTGCTGGACAGTTTTTGCTACTGGGATAACAAATAGAAATAAGTAAATGTATATATGATAATAACATATATGAAACAATTCTAGTACTTACCATCACATATATCTAACAAATTAAATATGAAACTATTTGAATAATTTGACAACAAAATATTGCTAATTAGTAATATTATTATAATTCAAAACATTTGAAGGAATTCTATTAAACTTGAAATATTTAATAACAGAAAACTAAACTAAATAATTGACTATTTAAATAAATTTTTATTTATAATGACAGACACACGAAATTTTAGAATATTTAATTTTACTTTTTAAAATTACAATTCAACTCAGCCATAAAAACCTTTAAGAGCCTTTATTTTGAAAATCAGACAAAGTGTGATAGTTCTATTTTTTGATTTGTTTGATTTTTTTGTATATGTTAAAGTAGATCTTATTTAAAAAATAGTGTGCAATTTTGAAGCCCTGAAAAAAATTTCTCTTTCCTATAGAAAATATCAAAGTTCGAGGCTGTGAATGCCATTTTTATGAAAAATGAAATCCCAATATGTTTGGAGTGGTATATCTCTGGTAAGCAACAACATCCCAAAATTCTTTTGGCGTAAACTTATTGTATAACACTACCTGCTTATTAAAATTTATTTGTTTCCATGGAGCATTGTTATTTTCCATTGTTATGTTGCCACAAAGTATAGTCAAAATGACATTTTTGTCCATTTTCCGCTCTTAATATCTTATTTAAGCTATAATACCCCAAAGTTTTTCTTATAGAATATGAAAGTGCACTACTAGGACAAGCTAAATAATATAGTATTTTACAGAGATATTGTTGCTGTTAGTAGCTATAACCTGTTAAATATTCAAAATTTCCAAAATCTGCAACATTTAAAGCAGTTTATTTTAAAAAAGCGCCACAGTTGAACGATAAAATATACGTCACGCAATAATTGAACATATGTACAAAAACATGGAGAAAAAAAAAGTGGGGTCTTGTGATAATTTTAGACAAAAAAAAAAAAAAAAAAATTACAAAAATTACTAGAAAAACAATGTCCACGATCACATTTTCCCCCTAAGAAAAAATGAAACATCCAAAGTCTCTTTCGTCTTTCTATGATTTTTCCCCATGAGTAAATGAAATATCCCTTTTTTATCGCCTCTTCCGAAAGAGAAACGGGATGTTTCATTTTCTCTTAGGGAAAAAATGTGATGATAGACATTGCTTTTCTTATAAATTTTGTCATTTTTTTACTAAAAAATATCACGAGGCCCACTTCTTTTTCTTTTCCATGTTTTTGTACATATGTTCAACGATTGCGTGACATTTTTTTTCATTCAGCTGTGGCACTTTTTTGAAATAAACTACTTTAAATGTTGCAGATTTTGAAATTTTAAATATATTTAATATCTCCATGCAGTACTATATTATTTAGCTTGTCCTAGTAGTGCTCTTTCATATTCTATAAGAAAATCTTTGGGGTATTATAGCTTAAATAAGATATTAAGAACAAAAAATGGACAAAAACGTCATTTAGACTGTACTTTGTGGCAACATAACAATGCCCCATGGAAACAAATTTTAATAAGCAGGTAGTGTTATACTATAAGTTTATGCCAAAAGAATTTTGAGAAGTTGTTGCTTGCCAGAGATATACCACTTCAAAAATATTGGAATTTCATTTTTTATAAAAATGGCATTCACAAATGTAACTTTGATATTTTCTATAGGGAAGAGAAAAAATTTTCAGGGCTTCAAAATTGCAGATTAATCATTAAATATGATTTACTTCAACATAAAAAATATCAAGGCAATTAAAAAATACAACTATCAAAACATTACTTTTTTGTCTGAATTTCAAAATAAGGGGTCTTAAAATAAATTATTAAATTTCAAAACTAGTTTTTTTTTTTTTTTTTTTTTTTTTTTTTAAATAATAAATGATTAATATTTATTTTTAAAAACAATCCCATATATTTTCTTACAAAACAAAACCCTGAAAAAATCCCAAAGCCCAGGAAAAAAAAAAAAAAAAAAATCTTTAAAACCATCAAAAAACATTTTGGATTTGCCAATTTGTTCTTCGTAACCCAAAATCTGTCATAAAAAATATTGATGTTGCTTTTTGAGGTCCAAAAAGTGCCCTTATAAATTTTAAAAATGCCTGTTACTCTCTAGTCACACACTTTTTTTTTTTTTTTTTTTTTTTTCAAATTAAAAATAAAGCAAACTGAAATATTTTGAAATTTTATTTTAATGAATAAATAATTACATTAAAATATTTAAATGAATTTTACCTTGTAGCACCAGTGCAAGTAATTCTACCTGATGACCAAATGCTGGCAGTAGTCAGAGGTTTTCTAATTTTCATAGTTACCATCTGTAATTTTTTTATAAATTAGTTTTAAAAAGAAAGCAACATTAGTAGTAACATTTAATTATGCAAATATACAATAAAACACTACACAGAATGGTGAGGTTGATTGTTGGGTAAATGATATCTTTTGAAAAATAAGCTCACATTAAAACATTAGCCAAAAAAAAAAAAAAAAACTGTAGACTTGGCAGATGTAGATTTCGAAGATAAGTGCTCATTAATACAATAAAAAATAAATTATGATTAGTGACAAACCCAGTTTAACAATTTTATTTAGCCTCTTTTGAAGAATTTTTTATTTCATTTTTCTGTAAGAGCTGGTTTTATCAGAATTATCTTAAGTGAAATTCAGTATATTTTTTAAATACATTCTGCTTTTTTCAAAAAACTGCCAATACGGCACATTATACAGTTCCTAAATAAGAGAACCTATTAGTTGGATGCGTTTGAGAGCAAAAATGGATTTAAAAAGGAGTCAGAAAATAACCAGTTTGTTATTTGAATACTTCCTTAATTTTTCAATCACGATCGCTTCAGAAAATTCTGCTCAAAATGACTATTTTCAAGGCATTTTTTGAAATATATTCTATTTTTATCAAGAAAATGGCTAATACTTCACATTATACAGTTCTTAAATAAGGAAAACTGTCAATTGTATGCATTTGAGGGCAAAAATGGATTTAAAAATGAGTCAGAAAGTAAGCAGTTTGTTATTTGAATATTTCCTTAATTTTTCATTCACAATTGCTTCAGAAAATTCTGCTCAAAAAGGCTACTTTCAAAGCATTTTTTGAAATATATTTTATCTTTATCAAAAAATTGACTAATGCATCACATTATATAGTTCCCAAATAAGATAACTTGTCATTTGGATGCGTTTAAAATCAAAAATTTAAAAAAGAGTCATCATATAAACAGTTTTCATTTGAGATTTTCTTCTTCAACTCCTATTTTTAATTTATTTTAGCTATAAGGATTGGTCCTACAAAAAAACTTGTCCGTGTTAAAGTTATAGATTTTACTGAGAAGATGTAAAATAAATTTAATCAGTTTTAATATCTTAAAAATTGACGAAGTTATGGATTTTTTTCTATTTTCCCCCCCTCCCCCCCCTTCTTGTTTTCGCTTTTAATTTTTTTTTTTTTTTTTTTTTTTTTTTCAGTAACAATTAGTCCTATCAAAAACTTGTCAATACAAAAGTTTTAGATAATACTAAAGACATTTATAAAAAAATTATTTGGATTTGATATCTTGAGAATTGATGAAGTTATGAATTTTTTTCTCCCAAAAACCCTATTTTTTTTTTTTTCATCGCTTGGGCCCATTTTAAGTTTGATCAAATATCTGTCATGCATAAACTTTTTGCCCATTTCTTAGAAGTAATATAAACTTTAAACTGATTCAATATCTATTTTCATTAAGAAGTTATGCCGGTTTCTCTGTTTTCACAAAACCCCTCTCCATTTCCACCCCCTTGGTCCAATTTTGCCCATTAAGGAACTTGACCCAGATTTTATGTAAAAGTTTGAAAGAGATCTGAGCATAATTATGGAAGTTATCATGTCTAGAAGAAAGTGAAATATATAGATAGATAAACTTTTTTACTGATGGTAGTTTTGGGGTCTAGGGATCATGATCGGCGTACCGTAATTTCGTGTAAATAAGCCGCACCGATAGATAAGCCGCATCTTATTAAATTGTTTAAAAAAAAAATAGTAGCGTTAGATAAGCCGCACCGGAAGATAAGCCGCGGCTTAAACAAGATCTTCGGACGGCTAAGAGATGATGGCCCAGAGGCGGCCATCTTGGATTTTTTCCACCGTAATTGCCAATGCAAAAAAAATTCTTTTCCAACGTATTTTTATGCTTTAAGAACTAAAAATTTTAAGCAACTGTTAAAAAAGTTCGATTTAGAATAATTTCTTGAATTACCGCTACAATTTACTGAAAAATAACGCGACGAATCCAAGATGAACGCCGGGCTTCTACTACCTTTTATAAGGAAAACAAAATAAAAATTTACAAATACTAGTATGCAAATGTGACGTTAAAATATGAAATAAAATTTATAATTTATAAAAAATTGTTTGACTTACCTTCAAATATGATAAACCTCCGTAGGAAACACGAATGCCGCAAATTCGTTCGCTTCATTAAATAAAATATGAGCGTTTATCGAAATGAAATCTCCCCCCTCCCATTAACTGGGAAAAAAATAATTAAAAGATTAAATGCATCAGTAAACTTTTTATTTGTATTTTTTCCGGTAAAAATACAGGTTAAATTACTATTATACGAAACCTTCAAAATCAGACTCGTCAGTGTCAGACACAAAAAGTGATAAAAAGTCATCGTCCAGTGTTTCACTAGAGCAGTCATTTTTAGAACATTCAGAAATTTCAGTCTCGGAGTCACTGTCAGAAAATTCTTCATCGTAATTAATTAATCCCGGTTTTCGGAATCCCGATTTGATAGTTTTTACAGTTACTGCATCCCATGCATTCTTCACCCACTTTGCAACCTCGGAAAAAGATGCTTTTTTCATGTTTCCACTTTTCGTGAACTGCTTCAATCCACTTGACATCCACTTTTCCCATTCATCACGAACCTTGCTTTTAAAAGAACGATTTACAGATATATCCAGGGGTTGTAATTTTTTTGTCAGCCCCCCTGGAATAACAGCTAATTTGGCCCCCATTTTTTCTGCGATTCTTTTAATGTCTTCGTCCTTATGGGAGTTCATCGAATCTAATATTAACATTCCTTTCCGATCAAAAAAAGAACCTTTCCTTTTGCTCCAAACTTCGTCGAGCCATTTTTTCATAATATCGTGGTTCATCCACCCCTTCTCATTTACTTTTACGATGATGTCTGGTGGAAAACTTTCTTTCGGCATTGTTATTCTTTTAAAAATTATCATTGGCTTCAATTTTGAGCCATCGGCAGCGCATGCAAGAACTACTGTCATATTTGTGTTTTCATGACCAGTTGTAGCAACAGAAACCGTAGATGAATTCTTAAAATCAACAGTTCTGTTTGGGGGGCAATCAAAAGACAGGGGTACTTCATCCATGTTAATAATTTGGCGATTCTCATATTTTTCTTTAGCTCGTAAATCGAAATAATAATCCATAAACTTCTTAAATTTTTCTTCCCAATCTGGAGGAAGTTGTTGTCCTTTTGTTGTCTTGGAACGCACACTGAGCTTTTTTCTTTTCATAAAACGGTAGCACCAATTGCTATTGCCGGCAAAATCGGTGATTCCCATTTCTTTGGCCATAACCTTAGCCTTCAGCCTAATCTTGATAGTTGATACCGGTCTTCCTTCTTCTCGCTCGTTTTTTAACCATTGGAACAGGTTATCTTCTAAGTTAGGCCAGTATGGATTTCTAAACCTATTAGCCCTTTTTCTTCGGTCAACGCTTGATAACGATTCTTTCGCTTTTCTCCACTGGCGAACACATTTCTCATCGACTTGAAACTGTCTAGCAGCTTCTCGATTCCCCAGCACTTCCGCTTTCTCAATAACTTTAAGCTTAAAATCCGCTGTATAACTTTTTCGCTTTCTTGGATACATTTTATCCGCCATCTTTCAAAGCACGTGCAAGCACTACAAAAATCAAGTTTTCTTAAGCAAGCGGGAGAGGAAACAATTTGCGTCAGGTCGTCAAGAGTCGTTGCGCAGAGCCGATGCGCAAAGCAACTGCGCGGGTGAAAAAAGTTTCGTTCAGGAATCGTGGAGAGAAGCCGGCGCTAAAAGGAGAAGGAACGGACGGATTCGTTCGATTTCGCGGGAGATCAGCCGTTCAGAGAAATGTAACCGATGGGATAAGGATGTCAATAGATAACCCGCACCGGAAGATAAGCCGCAGTGAGTTAAAATCTGTGTTTTTTATAAGATAGCCCGCGTCCTATCAAAAACTTGTCAATACAAAAGTTTTAGATAATACTAAAGACATTTATAAAAAAATTATTTGGATTTGATATCTTGAGAATTGATGAAGTTATGAATTTTTTTCTCCCAAAAACCCTATTTTTTTTTTTTTCATCGCTTGGGCCCATTTTAAGTTTGATCAAATATCTGTCATGCATAAACTTTTTGCCCATTTCTTAGAAGTAATATAAACTTTAAACTGATTCAATATCTATTTTCATTAAGAAGTTATGCCGGTTTCTCTGTTTTCACAAAACCCCTCTCCATTTCCACCCCCTTGGTCCAATTTTGCCCATTAAGGAACTTGACCCAGATTTTATGTAAAAGTTTGAAAGAGATCTGAGCATAATTATGGAAGTTATCATGTCTAGAAGAAAGTGAAATATATAGATAGATAAACTTTTTTACTGATGGTAGTTTTGGGGTCTAGGGATCATGATCGGCGTAGATCTGCAAAATTTTTTCAGAAAATCCAATAGGAGAGAATGCAATAGGTAGTATTTCATATGAAATCTACCTAATATTTATTTCACCCATCCCACAAGGACTCTGAAATCCCATATTAAATATAAAAGAAAAATTAAAAACAGGGCTTTTCATTATTGAAAACATTTATCAATATTTCGCTAAATTATAAATTTCCCAACTGATACCAACACTACAGTTTTTTTTTTTTTTACAAATTTCAAGAAGCAATAGTTTAATATTTTTTTATTGTTTATTGCTGCTTAAAAAACATTAAAAAGAATCTTTTTATATAATATAATACATTGGTATTGAATTTCAACTTTTTAATAGTAACAACTAAGCTTCAGTAATGCAGTTGAAAATTGCTAAGACAAAATTTATGCGGCTATAAAAATAATACATTACTACAATGCATTTTTGTAGTAACATGTTCCCTTTAAAAAAAAGTAATTAAAAATTATATTGGTACTTACGTATTAACGCCATAGCAGCAGAAGTTGCGCTAATGCTCCAGTAAAGAACAATCTTGTTGTTCGCATGCGCACAAAAAAATGTCATCAAAAATCAGCAAACAACAAGGCATCCAAAAGATAACTGCATGCATGTGCGAACAACAAGATTGCTCTTTATTGGCACATTAGTGCAACTTCTGCAGCGGTACCATTACATACGTGATACACATAAGTACCATTTTATTACATACAAAATAAAAAAGTTGGTAGAATCCTAAAACAAACAAGATACCTGAGTTGACAATATATGGCACACAACAAATAAAAAGCAAAATTCTCTCCTCTTGCATTGCTTGAGCTGCAGCAGATTAATTCATTACTAAGTCAGTTGCAATAAAAATTTCATTTTTAAAAGCCCACAACACTGACTAAAAAAGACCTGGATGATATGTTAAGTCTATGGTGTGTGTGGGGGAGGGAAGGGGGGGGGGTTTCAAATATCTCAACCAAATTTTAATATTTTTACATAGGATAGCTGAGAACGATCTACAACTGGGCTAGTTTTTACTTTTTCAACTTTGGTTTCAGATTTTTTTTTTTTAAGAACTTTTTCGAAACAGGTTAGAACCAATTCTGAAATTGAAACTATAATAATATAATATAACCAAAATGAAAAAATAAATAAAACTATCCCAGTTGTAGATCGTCCTCAGCTATCCTATGTAAAAAAAATCGTGTAAAAATATTAAAATTTGAGTGAGATATTTGAAAAGAATGCCCCCATAGACTTAACATTATCATCTGGGTCTTTTTCAGTCAGTAGTATGGGCTCTTAAGGTAAGCAGTGAATAGAAACAGAAACAAGTGGCTAAATGTGATTGCAGATTGCACAAGGGTTTCTTTTAATAAAAGACATTACATTTTATCCTTAAATCAACAAGTGAAAACTTAATTTAAAATTAATAAATCCTTGCATAATTAGTAGCACCATTATATTTATACTCTGTTCCACCTTAACTTGGCAGCACTGTGAAAGGTAGAAACAGTAACATTCCGCCGTGAAAAATAGTTCTCCGATATTTTTTAATCTTGTGATGAAAATACATAGAAATTTACATGGTTATGTTTATAAATTAATAAATTCGAGATTTTGTAACATACATTCAAAGTAATTTCTCTGTTAAAAGTATTTAATTCAAAAGTAATTTCTATTTTAAGCGCACGTATAAAGTAAAAATCTTGGCGTAAAAAATTCTCCTTTGGCGAGGAACAAATCTTCAAGGTTAAATATCTGGCGCGCTTTTTAAGCGTCTGTCAATTGTTTAACTTGTCATTCTCACTTATCGCATTCTTATTGTTTTTATGAAAAGTTCTGAAGTATAAAACTGTATATTAAAATTATGTTACTACTTGGAGAATTAATTGTTTAATAATTATTAAGATGCTACTTCAATCATGAAAAATCCCATTCGCTAATATTACTTCTACGGAAGAAATTATAAAAAATATCTAATTTACTTTTCCGTATTTTTAAATTATTAACTTTGCATTTAATAGCTGAGGTCGACAGTGTTGAATTCAGATATTTTTCTCCGGGAGAGATTTCTGCGGCTTCGGAGGGGGGGGGATATTTTAAACTACTGGAAAGAAATTGCAATTTTTTGGCCATTGAAAACCCACAATTTCAAAATTTTCGGAGGGGGGGATTTCATTGTTCCGGAAAGGAATGTCCCCATGGCCACCTCCTGAATTCGACATTGGAGGTCGAGTTTTTCAACGACCGCTTTTACTTTCTTGTTTTTGTTTTAGGACTTTTTTTGCTAGGATGATTTCACTTTCGATACAAAGTCTGAAAATTGAAACCCTCCCTCCCCCCCCCCCCTCCCGAAAATGAAATCCTACTGACAAAACCTAAAAATTTTAAAAAGGGTCTTTGTAAAGATTGAGCTCAACTATCCAAGCAAGAATTTAAAAAAAAAACCTCAATAAAATATTGAAATGCAAACGAGATATTTTTGAAAAATCGTCCATAGTATTGAATTGGAATGTTTTTGCATGAGTGAAGTAGCCCCTTAATTTTAAGCAGTGTTAGCAATTTAGTGTTAAATGCAGTTTTAAATTATTTTAATAAATGTAAATATCTGTTGCATTTAATATAGTTTTCCATAATTATTATAGAATTTTTACGAACATAATGTTATTGGATTTTAATAAATAATGAAATTACTAATTTGCAGTTTATATAATTTTCGAAATTTCTAACTAATAATTATAATTTTTAGAATTAAAGTAACATATTTTATATTAGTAATTAAAGCTGTAATCGTTTATGAAACAAACTCTTTATCAGAAATTATGTATTTTAAAGCAAAGGCGGGGGCGATAATAAAAAAATTATAAAATAATTTGATCTTTTAAAAATCATGATGTTTTTACACCCAAATATCTATAATTTTATATGCATTAAAGTTGAGAGATACTTAGCCTGATAGCGTGGTACCTGGCTTTTTCTAGATTTCCCCCAGCGGTTGGGTAAAAATAAAAAAAATTTCTGTTAGATTTTTGGAGAATTTGGCTTTAATGTTTTAACTCAATAAAAATAATGCTTTCCTCTTTTCAATAAAATTTGCTTGCAATTCTATTTTTATTTTATTTATTTTTTAATGTAATTTGTAAAATTTTTTGCTTTTTGAGACTTTTTTTAACATTTGTAAGAAGTATTAGTTTTTAAATTTTGAGTATAAATTTAAATTTTGTCCTCTCTCCTCCGCAATTAGAAAAAAAAAATCACACCCAAGGGAAAAAAATCGCACTAAAAATTCTTAAAAAAAAAAAAAAAAAAAAAAAAAAAAAAAGTGACATTTATGCATGGAATTTAATTTCAAGTTTTTAGCTTATTCCAGTAAAAATTTCCATCTTTTTCCAGAATTTGTCAAAGTTTTTAAATTTTTTCGGGATTTTTTGATATTTTTTGCATTTTGTGAGTCGGGCAGATCTAGGGCCTGACTATGAATAATTGGGTCTTGGGACCCTGGGCAAAGATAAATTAGGGGGCCCCTTTCGAATCATTGCAACGGTATTCAAATAGAAATGATGGTCACTCATATGTGCATATGCAATACATAAACATTTTCGCACCTTCGATTAAATAGAAAATTATAAGCTTTGTCAATTCTAAATTAACTACCTTAATTAATAAAAGTACACTTTTCCCCCCTTTAGTACAGAATAAAACTCTTTTATATAACTGTAGCAATTTGTTATATTACTTTAAGATTAGTTTAATAACTTCAACATATGAAAGAGATGGAATTGGAAAAAGAACAAAAATGCTTAATAATTTAATTCATGGATTTGAGGGCCCCTTAAGGTTCGGGACCTATGGGCAAAGTCCCGATTTGCCCATGCGATAATAAGGGTCTGGGCAGATCAACAATAATATGAAACAAAACTGAAAAAAAAAAATGGTGAAACAAAGAAAAGAATAATAATGATGTTCGTTATTTTAGTAAATATTTATGTAATAAAGTTAATTTCATTAGAACCTCAAAACATATCAATTTTTGCACACGCATTATATTTTCATGCCAAAATGGCGCTGTTCCTTGTTTATTTGCAATCCCGTGCTTTTCCAGCAAACCCTGGTTTCTACGGCAACGGCTGTAATTCGGCTCTTGTAGCATATTCAGTACTGCCAAGTTAAGGTGAAACGGAGTATAAGAATCTACTCCCCCGCCCCCCCCCCCCCCCAGAAATATGACCAATTCTTTAATTTTTTCAAACTTAACAAAATTTAGAAAATAGCCCCTCCCTGGATGACCCTCATTTGCTCCTGAATTTCACAATCTTTCAAGTATTTAATGTTAAAAAACAATATTTGTTTTGTGTGTGCAGTGAAAAAATGCATTAAAAAAACAATAAACAGCTGATCCAAAGAAAAAAAGAGAAAATTGTTTGCCACCTCACCAAAAATCAACTCACCCTAAATTTATATAATTCTTTATTATTTGTTATAGAGTATGTCAAAGTTTAAAAGCGACTGGTTCTTTAGTTTTCATAATCTGACAAAATTTAGAATTTCTCATTCTTTCAAAAATTTAATGTTAAGAAATAATATTTATATGAATGCTCAGTGAAGAAAAAACATTCAAAACACAACAAACAGCTTATCTGAATAAAAAGGGAAAATGGTACTTCTAGGTTATCCCATCGACCAATTTCGCCAAATTATACAAATCGCCAAACTAATAGCCAAATTATACATGTTGACATAATTTTTATTTTAAATAACGAAAAAACAAATAATTAGTAGAATATTAATAAAAATATTAATAAAAGGTTGAAATAAAAATCACTTAATGACATTTTAAACATGTGAATCGCATTTAATGTCATTGAATGTGACATTCATGATCATCCATTATTGGCATTTAATCTTGTAGTTTGGCGATAATATTTTGGTCGACAGGATAACCTAGAAGTACCGGGAAAATTGTTTCCCCCCCACCCACCTAACAAAAATTCAACTTGCCATAAATTTATAAAGTTTTTATTGTATGTTTATAAACTATGTCAAAATTTAAAAGTGAACGATTTTTTTTTTTTTTCTAATCTAAAAAAATTTCTGTCAAGTGCAAAAAGGCATCTGTTTTAAAAATCGAGATATCAACCTATAGTCAGATCTTTTTTTAATTTAGATTTTACGAATCAGTGCACAAAATAGCATTAAAAAAAAAAAAAAAAAAAAATTTGCAATTTTTTTTTTTTTTTTTGTGATTATTAAATTTTAGTGTAAAAATTTCTCTTTTTCTTTCTGTGTCACATAGCCTGCTGTGGAAAAAAAGCAATTCCGGAAATAATTATCAAAAAAATAATTACCTTCACATATGACTGTCGAAATTAAAAAATAAAGACATAATATGAAAGAGAATGAAATTTTATGTTGATTTATGTAAAAATAATAGCTCAAAAATCGATATTTAAAAAAAAATTGGTTCTGTATAAAAATTCTAAGTCCATTTCTGACAGCAAGACGTACATGTTTCTTATTCTTTCCTTCGGCAATCGCATGTGGTGCAAATCATATTGCTATAGCACATGGCAAATAATTTCTAGCAATTTTTTTTCCGTTTAAATTTTAACAAGTTGAAAAATAGTCTGCAAACCTTCTGAAGAGTCTGCAATATGTGTTGCGCCGATTCTATGCTGATGATAGGAGAAAAATGGGCCATTTTTTTCACAATCTTTTGATGAAATTTGCCAGTTTCTTTAGAATCTTTATACAAAATTTGCTTTGACAAAATTTATATTTTTTCTTTGATCTACAGATGAAATTGATTTTTTTCTGACGATCATTTGTTGAAATTTGAGATACATTTTATGTCTAAATTTTTGGATTTATGATTTTTTTTTTTTTTTTTTTTTTTGGAAATGTTTGTTAATTTTTAGGTAATTTCAGCCGGGTATCAGAGCTTTGTCAATCGCATATGGCACATTTATATTATTATGGAATATGGGCTATATTAATATAGCCCATCTTAAATAATTTTTGACAAACTTTTTCTCTTTTTTTTTATAAATTTTAACAGTTGAAAAATAGTCTGCAGACCTTCTGAAGAGTCTGTAACATGTGTTGTAGGTTGCACCAATTCTGCTCTCATGATAGAAGAAAAATGGGAATAGAAAATGCGATGAAACCTCCTACAATGCTCTCTCTGAACAAAAATAACCTCCAAATATCAGTCTTATTGCAATGTTACCGAATTCCTTTCATAGAAATAACATTACACTAAACCTCTGAACAATGAATTCTGAACAATGGTCACCTCACCCCTACAGCAATTTTTTTTTCTTTTTTTTTAATGATATGTTTTAACTACAACTGTGATTGTGAAGAATGTGGAGATGGTTTGTCTGTTTGTTTGTATTTATGTCGGCCAATTATCTACACTATGGTATATAGGCCCGATAGGGGTCTTTCTAAGGGGACCTAACCCGTATTTACGCAAGGTTCGAAGAAAACCACAGAAAACTCCGAACGGTTAGGCCGATGGTCATGATTGGGTTCGAACCCAGCACCTACCGTCTACCAGTTTAGAGGTCAGAACCTCGCGGCCACTGGTGGGACCGAATGTGGAGATGGATTTTTTTTACTAAGCATCTTTATAATTTCTCTACTAATCTCTAGAGGTTGATTAGCAAAACCCTGTTTGTAAATAGATGTGGTGAGAGTAGAGATGGGAATGCTCGAAAAAAACCCCGGAAAAATTGGGAAAAAAAACTGGTTTTTTTCGGGGGGGGGGGGGGGGGGGGGGTTCCGAAGGCTTATTTTTCAATTTTTCCGAACTGGAAAAATTGAAATTTCATTTGTAAAATAATATATTAAAAATTTTGTAATTGTTACATTCGCATACTTTTAATTTTATTTATTTTTATGTTGAATGTCCCATATGAAAACTTTAATGTAGGTAATCTGATCTCTCAGCAGAAATCTGTTTGAGAAGACTTGTAAGGATCCTTCACATTTTTTCCTAGTTTGAAACACAAGACCCTTCGCAAAATTTCTCTAGAAAAATAGACATTCCAGAAAAACGTTTAATCTCCAAATTGAATCTTTTACAAATGCAGTATACGCATTTTAATTCAAGAAAAAAAATCTTACGCCATATAGCAGCTGAATCTTATCAAGTTGTATATACCGGGTGTCCTGAAAAGGACTGAACGATTTTAAAAATCAATAACTTGCAAACTTTTACAGATATTTAAAAAATTCTTGCACGAGAGTCATCTGAAAGGTCAAAAGTTTTTTCCCTGTGAGTCTGGATTTTAGTTCGAATTACAAACAATAGATGGCGCTGAGAGCGCTAGATGCTGTGTTGAGGTGGATATTGACGTCACTTGGCACTGAAGCAAAATAAGGAGATTTCGCTGTGGAGTGTATCTCGTTTGACAATGAAATCTTTCTCTTAGGGCCCGATTTTGAACTTTTGTTTATTTGTTTTTATTGAACAACATGCATCTGACTTGTGTACTCGACATGAAGCCCCGATTTTGAACTCAGTCGATATGATTTCAGTGAAATGTGTTGTTGCCATGGAAATAATAAATCCTTTAATATAATAGCAGATATTGAAATCTTGCATGAATTTAACGAGCAGCACTCGAGCTTGCAGACGATTTCACATTTAAGAAAGCTGTATTTTCTCGGATTAAATTACTTTTTATTATCTAATTTAAAGAATTTTTTGTGCGTCATATTTTAAAACAAAGTGAAACGATTTAGTAGGTTTTTTTTATAGTTAAAAATTAATAAATTTTGCCATTCTAAAAAAATGTTATATTCTAAGAAATACTAGTTCTTTTAAAGAAGTTCTTTAATAGAGTTTTATCTATGCTATTATAAAATCGCGGAAATGGTTTATTCCTTAGAACAAAGAATATTTTTAGTATTGGAGTATCATCGCTTGGATAAAAGTGTAACAGCAACAAGAAGGAGCTTCCAAGCAAAATTCAATACAAGTATTGTTCCGCATCCAAATACAATTAGACAATTGTATGATAAATTTATAAGAACTGGTTGTGTTACTGACGATTTGGTAGCAAATGTTGGACGACAGAAATCGGCCGTGACAGCAGCTAACGTGAGTGTTATTAAAAATGTTATTACTCAAGATTCGAAAAAATCTGTACGTAAAATTGCAGCTGCGTGTTCAGTGAGTAGAACAGCAACACATCAGATATTAAGAAAATGCTTGGAAATGTATCCGTATAAAATACAAACTCAGCAGCCACTTCCTGTTCTTATGAAACAAGAAAGACTAATATTTGCAAATGAAATGCTTAATTTAATAGATGGCGGTATTATCGATGTAAATCGAATTTGGTTTTCTGACGAAGCATATTTCCATCTCGATGGCTTCGTCAATAAGCAAAATTGGCGGATATGGGGCACTGAAAACCCCCATGTATGCGTGCCACGATCAGTTTATTCAAAGAAAATTACTGTATGGGCAGCGCTTTCCAGCCGTGGCATTATTGGGCCCATTTATTTGGAAGAGACGGTAAATTCAAGTCGATATATTGAAATTTTGCAACAATTTGTAGCCGTATTGAATACCTTAGGAGATTTAAAAACAGATTGGTTCATGCAAGACGGTGCGAGACCTCATCGGACATCAGATGTTTTTACTTTTCTAGAAGAATATTTTGAAAACCGCGTAATTGCACTGCATTATCGAAAGGCAACAAGTAAGGGTATGGATTGGCCACCGTGTTCGCCGGATCTCAATCCGTGCGATTATTTTTTATGGGGCCACTTGAAGGATGCTGTTCATCAACAAAAGCCCACCACTATATCTGAACTACAACAAATAATCAGCCTTGAATGTGAACGTATTTCAGAGTTAACTTTGCAGAATGTATGTAGTAATTTTGTGCTTCGTTTAAGACATTTGATTGTGTCGAATGGGGGACATTTTGAGAATATCGTAATGTGAATCTGAGCATCTAATTTCTTGTCTTTGCCCTTTTCTACTTTAATATAAGTATTTACACTCTTTTAAGGAGATCCGGGGCAGATTTTTAAATAATTTTTATTTATTGAGCTAAAATTTTTTATTTTTTTGTGATGTTTAATCGTATCATTAGTAAACAAAATCACATAATAAAACTTATATTTTTTTAAAAGAAAGAAATTTAAATTTATTTAAAAAGGTGGAGTAAATTAAAATCGTTATAGTTTGAAATATTATTTATAGAATATTATTTTTTCCTATAAATAAACAGAAATATATAATCTTTAATTTTATTTCACCAATTTTAAAGATATTAATTTAAATAAAAATTAAAATTATTTAAAGTAATATTTTGAAAATAATGATGTAACTCAAAAAAAAAAAAAAAAAAAAAAAAAAAAATGTAAATATCGTTTCAAATTTACTGAATCAAAATGAAAGTAAATGCAGTTATAGTCGCAAATTTAGCCAACAAGAAGAAAGTCGCAAATTTAGCCAACAAGGGATGAAAAGAATTTTCAAATTTAATTGATAAGGCATGGGAAAATCGCGACGATGCGTGGAAAAATTAAAAATTTTGTAAGTTTATCAAGAGAAAAAAACGAGAGCCACTTAAAAAATTTATTCGTCGGATTTCGTCAAATACAGTTAAAGATCAAGAATTGATTGGGCGCAGAAAAATGCGTAGCGTACTTTGTCAATAAAAGGCGAAAAAGAGCACAAATTTCGTCGATGAGACACGAAAAAATAACGAGTTTCATTAATCGGTTTCCGAAAAATCCCAAATTTCGTTGATCAGATACAGGAATGTAGCAAATTTTGTCAATCTCATGCGAAAAAAGTGGAAAATTTCCTCGATCAGGCTTAAATAAAATCACTAATTTCTTTTATCGGATGCGGAAAAAATCCTTAAATTTTGTCGATCATTTGAAGAAAAATCGTGAATTTTGTCGAACAGTTCGTAAATATCGCAAATTCCATCAGTCGGCATCAAAAAGATCTCAAATTTCGTCTAGATAAGATTCGTAGCAATTACAAATTTCGTCTAGATAAGGTTCGTAGTAATTACAAATTTCGTCAATCAGTTTTGTAAGAAATTTGAATTTCGTCAACCGGTTTCATAAAATTCATGTATTTCGGCGATCGACTTCATAAAAATCACGAATTTTGCAGATCTGACGTGGAAGGATCATGAATCTTCTCTATCGGATTCATAAAAATCACAAACTTTGTCAATCAGGTGCGGACAAAATCCTGAATTTTCTCAATCGGCTTCGTGAATATTGCGAATTCTGTTGATCATGGGAGGAAAAATTGCAAATTTCGTCGATCAGATTTGTAATAATCATGAATTTCGTCGATCATCTTTCTAAAAATCGCAAATTTCATTGATTGGCTTTGTAAAAATCACAAATTTCGTCGATGGGCTTAATAAAAATCACAAATTTCGGCGATTGGTTTCGAAAAAATCACAAATTTTCCCGATTGGCTTTGTAAAAATCACTGATTTTATTAGTCATGTGTGGCAAAATTGTGAATTTTCTCGATCGACTTCGAAAAGAATCTCGAATTTTCGATTATGAGAAGAAAAATCACGAATTTCGTCGAGCAGCTTTGTAAAAATCACGCATTTCGTCAGTCGATTCAGAAAAAATCACGAATTTCATTGATTAGGCACGAAAAAAGTTGATAATTTTGTCGATCAGGCACAGAAAAATAGAAAATTTCGTAGATCAGCTGCAGAAAGATCGCGAATTTTATCGATCATGTGAGAAAAACCTCCAATTTCATCAATCGGCTGTGTCAAAATGTTGAATTTTGTAGACTGGTTTTGTAAAAATTACGAATTCCGTCGACTGGCTTTGTAAAAAACGGCGATTTTCGTAGATCAGCTTTGTAAAAATTGTGAATTTTGTTGATCAGGCACAGAAAGATCATGAATTTTGTCGATCGGTTTCGTAAAAATTGCGAATTTTGCCAATCGGTTTCGTAAAAAGCGCAAATTTTGTTTATCGGGGCAGAAAAATCGGGAATTTCACTGACCAGGCACTTAAAAATCTTGTGGATTAGCTTTTTTTCTCTCCTTCATTCATAAAGTTTTTTTTTTTTTTTTTTTTTTTTTCGGAATCAACCAGTTATGTTAGGTTTTTTTTTTTTAATCACTTTTAATAAAACAAAATTTACTCTGCTCAATAAAGTCAAGGAATATTATTACATAATGAAAATAATTCCTGCTATTTCTATTATACATACTAACATAAAAACTGCTGATATAACCTTACCAACTGAATTAGATATTATGTCTGGGTAAGCGAACTTAAAAGGGTAGTTCCCACTCCCCTTTAAAACCACATTTTTTCCCGATCATAAGCCACAGATTATCTCCTTGAAATCGAATTCTTACTGTGTTATTGATGTAGTCCTTAACCACCCAGACATATTTGTAAGTGGCCCTTCACTTGAAAAGGTTGTGCACCCCTACTTTAAGTGATAAGTTCAAACTTATTTACGAAATCAAAAGACTTACAAATTCATGAAAATTAACTGAAATAATGCACAGTGGTGGAAGGAGTCAAATCGATAACATTTTTAAAAAAGTAACTTTTCTTTAGAAAAAAGTTTCCAAAATATAAATTTTAAACTAAGCATTGAAGAATTGGTTATAAATTGATAACTTGCTTTTGGAATGCCTTTAGAACTGACGAGGGAAAAAATTTTTCCATTTCTGGACTAATGTTGCAGAAAAGTGCACAAGAAATTGCAAAGAAACTGTGAAATAAAAAATTTTGCCACTGCTCAAAGTGACAAAGAATTTAACAACAAATCCACAGAAATGATTATGGATTTAGAAAAACGAGGTATGCTTTAAACAAACTGTGAGTAAGGAATATTTTAGTGCAAAATAATATGTATAACTGTATATATTTTTGGTAGTACTTAGTTATCCTGTCATCCAATTTTGTCAAACTAATAGCCAAATTATACAAGACAATTTTTATTTTAAATAACAAAAAAAAAACAAATAATTAGTAGAATATTAATAAAAATACAATTAAAAAGTCTAAATAAAAATCACTTAATGACGTTTTAAATACATGTATCGTATTTAATGATACTGAAAGTGACATTCACAATCATTCATTATTAGCATTTAATCTTATAGTTTGGCGATAGTTTTTTGGTCGACAGAATAACCAAGTGTTACCTTTTTGTTTAACTGTAAAAATAAAATAATTTTGGTCAGTTATTTAGAGCTTTTAATATTTGGAACCTCTGAATAACGACAACCTTCGAAGTACGGTCATTTTATCATGCTCCCAGTGGTGGCCACTATCAGAGATTTTATTGTATAAACTTCTTAAGCAGATTTTACTGCACTGCTAAATTTATATAGCAAAAGGGGCATTGAAAAAGGTTTTATCGCAAGATGACTAGATAACATATTAAGTTGAACTTTCTTTTTTAACAATCAAATTATAATATTTTTAACTCATTAGAGATATAATTCATTCAGTACTACATTATGCAGGTTTAAGTGAATTTGTAATACTGCTGGGTGTTTGAACAAAAGATTTATGAAAATGCTGATTTTTCATATGAGAAAAATATTCATAACAAATACAATAAAACATAACACACTTTGAAATTAACTGCCGAACCTTATTATAGTTTTTTAGAAACAGCAACAACAACAAAATAGTACATATATATAGCAATAATCAATAATTTTTAAAGCGTACAATGATAATTCGATAATTTATTATAAAATGAAATATATCAACAATGTACAATAAAAGGATTTGAAATGCAATTTAGGTGGGGGGGAAAAAAAAAACAGTAAACGTAAACTAATAAAAAGATAAAATTTATTAAGATTATTTAGGAAATTACTTACAAAAAGAAAAGAAAAATTGTAATTAAATAAGTAAATAAATTCTAATTTAAGAAATTCTCTTTAGTCATAAAGAAAAATTTCATTATAATCATAAGAAAATACATAATATGAAATCTATATGAAAAGGGAGAATGAAGATATATTTTTTTCTAGAAGATCTACTTACTCCGTTCTCTCTCCTATATTCTACATTTGCACCTTGTAATGCTATTTGTCGGAGATTCAAATGACATCTTACATTAAAGCTACAAACTACATTATTAATTACTATGTCCAGCACAGGCGTATCCTCATTAGAGTCAACATCATTTTTCTCACTGGCGTTGCTCTCTTCACATTTCATAAGAGTACTATTATTGACTATATTTTGAGTTCCAGGATGCATATCTAAGAATCGATTATTATAAGCAACACCATTTCCCCCACTAAAAGTCGTCATTATTTAAATCAAATGATTAATCTGCAAGATTGATTGAGAAAGCAACCTAAGAAGAAAAAAAATAGAGAGTTGTGTAACACAATAGATCACGTTTATGCTTTACGATACAAAATCGCCAAACTTTGTTACGCAGAAGCTTATTTATCAAAAATAATTATTTTTTCGGTCGGAATTGTCCAAACAACGATTAAATAAATAGAAAGAGCATACAAAACACTCGGCTAATACAACGTGAAACAACAATGGAAACTCCGCAGATCGTTCACGCGAGTGTTTTCAGTCTCTGACTCTGAAGAATCGGGCAGGAAGCAAGAGAAGCACGAAATTTCCAACTGCGCTTGCGCAGAACGATAATAATAAAAATAAAACTAGAGTTTAAATGAACAAAAGGCAAAGTGATGGTAAAAACGAAACCTAATATGGAAATATTAAAAAAAAATTTCATGTTTTTTTTAATTAAAATAAAATTTCGTATTGACAGCATATAAAAATAAATAAAGAATTTTTCATGCTTATGTTTTGCAAAGTGTAATTCACGCATGTAATTAATTAACGAGGCACAGCAAACTTGATCATGTGATTGATCCTAGTGTTGTTTGATATTCTAGGAAATTGAAGAGAAGTCAAATTTTGTAAATTACAAAATAAAATACTTTAGAATCAAACACAAATCAGTTTTCTTCTTTTAACTTTAATAAAAAGTATTTGTTAATTTGCAAATTACTTGCAACAAATTTAATTATACGATTAAAAATTTAAAAACGTTTGTTTTCATATGAATATTTTGAAAAATAATGCCGTGTGCTATTTAAAAAATCATTTGAGTTTTAAAAATCATTTTTTTGAAAAGCAATTTTTCGATGTTGGTTCATTATGCGTTATTTATATTTGCCAGACGTAAACATTGGCGTTTGTCTTCATGCTGATCTGTTGTGTTGGTTGACCTGCTTGCTTTGATTGGCGCAATATATACAATCACAAAAGCTGTGATAGAGAGGTGAAAGCAATATCTTTTATAAATTTTCCGTGTTTATTTTATTTAAATTTGGTTATAAATCACAGTAACAGTTATATTAACACCATTGATTTTTTTTAAATATTGTTTTTTCGTACTATTCAAAACTTCAAAATATTGATCTTTCCTCAAATGTCGTCGCCCTCAAGTAGGAACAGATGTTTTTTTTTATTATGTGCTAACTCATTAATTCATCTTTTGGCATTGAGTCCTTAATGTTTAAATTCAAAGCTAGTGTTTTATACTTGAGTATTCTTTGATGATAGACTGAATAATTCATGTGTAATTTTAAGAATAATCAAAATGTTCCGGTCGATTAGCATGTATGTTACTAGATCGCGGGTCATTATCATTCAAACTTTTAAGTTGTACTTGCGAATCAGTTAAAAACTGTAAGTTTAAATTTTATATACATCTATTTTAACGGTAAATAAACCAAGATTTTTATTTTCTCTTTTTAAGTGATTGTTTGTTTTTACAACTATCAACAAACAAATATAAAGTTTGTAAGGATATCGTTGTAATTCTTTATTAATTACTTAAATAATCTTACTTTAACGTTGTACTTATTGAGTTGAAGTAATGCAAACTTAAAATGCAACTTTATTACCATATTAAAATTGATAATATAATAGTATTTTTAAATTGTTGTACATTGTACTGACGAAATAAGTTTTTGTTTTTCTGGTAAATTTCCGAAAAGCTGATGTTTTTGTTTTTAAATTTTTCATGCATTTATTATTATTTATTTATTTATTATTATTATTTTCAAATTCTATTGATTTTTGGAAAATGTAGTAGTGACTATATATTCTAATACAAAACACATTCATATGTGTAGTGTGAATATTTCCACGTTTATCTTTGGAGAATTATTTGATAATGTATTTTGAAACTTTTTGTGTCAAAGAGATTAATTTTACAATGCAGCTTTGATAATTAGTATGATATTTATTTTCTGATTTTTCATAATTACCTACTTTAATCATTTTTTAAAAATTTTATTTTAGAAAGTTATCTACTTTTCCACCATAGTGGGAAAATACCTAAATGGGCATATAGCATTTTTTGTTAAGAACTTGGAGTAGTTTAGGCTTCAGAATATGCGGTTTGTTTACAAATGGTAGAAATAGCTATAAAAACAAAGCTAGTGAGATTTTATTTAATTATTGTGTGGTAGTACAATATTTATTTATATTCAATGTCACTTCTGAACACTTTGAACTTCTATTTAACATAGTAAAAATAATGGGACTCATAAATATTTTTACTTCTTGCCATTTTGCCCCTGTACCACCAAATTTTTATTCTGTTAATTCAAATATAGTATAAATTTAAAGTGTAAAAATCTTTGCTTGAATTCAGGGTCAAATTGGATTATTGAATGTCTTTGCACACTGTATAGGGTAGATGTGCTTGTAATGGGTTCTCTTAAGGAACTTCTTTAAAAATTGTTTTTTCATTAAGAAATGTAATTTTTACATTTCAGTTTTTTTAATATTACATTAATATATCACCAATATTCATCAACATTCACATAATCTCCTTTCCTTGAATGTGCAAAAATTTAATTCTGAATAACTGAAATATATTGGATACTTTCTGGCCCAGTAATGGACATCCTATAAAAAGTGATAAATATAGTTATTTTTATGACTGTACTTAGAACCTGATTTTAATAGAAGCATACCAATGGAAACAAAACAATTATTTTCAAGTAAATTTAACTATTAACCTTTTTGCAGCAACAGTCTTTTACAGAATTTTTATTGTTTTGTCACCGGTTTTCGAAAACAGAATTTGTGCTTTACTAAATCGAGAAAATGCTGTGATTAAATTAAGGAAAATTTTATGATAAAATTTTACTGACAGGGATAAACAAGGATTCTTAAGCCTTTTTGCGGCATGTATACGTGATGTTCGTGCCCGAGGAATTAAAATTAGGGATTGGACGAATATTCGGCCACTATTCGGTATTCGGCCCTTTTGCCGAATATTCGGTTGGCCGAATATTGAAGGCTTGTCGACCGAATACCTGTTGCCGAATATTTAAAGATATCTCGCCGAATAGTGAAAGATATCTTGTCAAATAAACTTAGGATTCAAAGAATTTAATTTCTTGCCATTTTTTTTTTCTCTAATCCAAATTGGCTACTTAATTCATGAAGTCATTCTCATTATTACTTACAAAATATACAGTTATTCAGATACTAAAAAATATACAGCCTTTCTGTATTTTCTATAAAAGTTAGTGGTATTTTAGAAAATACTGCCCATGTCTTCATTAGAGAATGTTGTATTACAATTCAAGATAGAGATGGGACGAATATTCGGCCCTTTTGCCAAATATTCAGTTGGCCGAATATTGAAGGCTTGTTGACCGAATACCTGTAGCCGAATATTTAGAAATATTTTGCCGAATATTGCTAAAATCTCGCCGAATAGTGAAAGATATCTTGCCAAATACATTTAGGATTTAAAGAATTTCGTTTCTTACAGTTTTTTTCTCTAATCCAAATTTGCTACTTCATTCAAGACGTCCTTCTTATTCTTACTTACAAAATATACAGTTATTTAGATACTAAGAAATATACAGCCCTTCTGTATTTCCTATAAAAGTTAGTGATATTTTAGAAATAGCTGCCCAGTTGGAGATTTAATTGTACAGGGAAATGTCTTTATTAGAGAATGATATATTACAATTCAACATATAAAAATATTTATAGAAAAGAAAAACACTCGAATATTTATTAATGTTTGCAAATTCCATGCACATATAAAAAGGGCGCTTATGAAATTCATAACATATTTTCTATAAAGTAAGAAATGAAAAAATTCATTCACTAGGTGTATTAACAAAGATTCATTTTAAAAATACACCAGTTTTACAGTTGCTTCAATAATTATAATCTTAGAGATTAATTTCTATACTCTTTGAATAAAAATAAGTATTTGTGCTTTTCTAAAAAGTAGTATCAAGGATGATTATGGTCAAAATTTTCTGATTAATTAAGGTAATCATTTCCGAAAATTACAAAAAATCAGTCATAAATCTGAAAATTCGGACATAAAATATATCGCAAATTTCGAGAAATGATCGCCGAAAAAAATTCAATTTAGTCAATCGTTCTATGAAAAATTGCCAATTTTTTCAAGGGATCGTGGAAAAAATCCGAATTTCAACAGAGGATCGCCAAAAAAGAAAAAAAAAATCGGCAAAGTTTGTCAAAAGGTCACGAAAAAAAGACAAGTTTCTTCAAAAAACTGGCAAGTTTCTTCAAAAGATCGCGAAAAGAATGGCAAGTTTCGTCGAAAGATAGCAAAAAACGCAATTTTAGTAAAAGGGAACAAACAGGGTTTCATAAAAAACCCTCCCCCCTCCAAAAAAAAAAAAAAGTACTGAGTGGATTTTTCTCCCATCTGGTGTAACCTTTCTGAAAATTTTATGTGAATTAAAAAAAAAAAAAATACTCAAAATCATACCTAAATTATATACATATTACAGTAATATTAATATGAATTTTAGAAACTGCAACTAAAAATCTTAATTTGACGACTAAGTTTTTTACAGTAGCCATCATTTGACACTTGCCTTAATTTCTATCACTGCCTATGATTACAGTAGACTCCCTCAAATCCGCACAGCTTGGGACCAGAGCTTTTGCGGATTTTAGAATTTTGCGGATTTCTGGTCATTGCTTTGTTTACATTTAAAAAATAATAATTTGGATGTAATTAATAATGAAATCAAAAGTGTAATGAATGCATACAATATACTAAAATATTAAAAAAAGTAATAAACTAAAATAATAAAAATTTAGATATTTTTTAAAATGATTAAAATACTAAAAGGAAAGGTAAAGTTAATAATCAATAATGTACAATTAAATATTCATTATAAAAGAGGAAATGTGTTTTTTCTAAATTAGTCAATGAAACTTGTCTCATAAAGGTACATTACTAATTCACATCAGGATCATAAAATAATGAAACTTTATTTCAGGTTTAGCCAGACTTAATAACCAAAAAAGTTTGATTAATACATAAATATATTTGGTAAGATTGTGATTACCAATGATATTGGCGATATCTTTATTTTTTTCAGAAATAAATTATTCTTTCTTCATGAAAAAAAATGAATTCAATAACCTTAGCAAAAATTTTAAATTAAAAAATGTATGGAATTGATATAAAACTGAAAAAATCAATTTTTGCACCTACATCTGAATTGAAGTTTCATTGTTTACATCCGTAAAATATGTACGGATTTTAGAGAGTTGCGGATTTTAGGAGTGCGGATTTGAGGGAGTCTACTGTATTTACAAAAGTCATTAAAAATGTAAAATAACATTTTTGATGTATAAATAAAGCATTATTTCATTAGGTGAAATATATATAATTAAAAAAGCATTCTGTGTTATTGATGAATAATCAATTACACAAATAATCCAATTTTCTCATTTCATAAGAAAATTGGAAGTTTTTGGTCAGAGGCACAGAAAATCAACTAAGAGTTTCTAAACAGAGGCACATCCTACAGTGTGCAATATGTTATCTATCACTGACCTTTAATTTCTACATTGAACAAAAACATATAGTTCCAATTACAAAAATGTTTCAATCTAAGAGATACTGTTCAAAATGTTCTCCATTGGTGACAATGTACAATTGAATGTGCGACAGTATCTCTGAATTTTCAAAAATTCGGCTTACTTTCTGTCGTCACGATGCCGGATTTTTGAGGTTATACTGTTGATATTTGTGTGTGTTTATGTGTTATAAATGGTTTTTTTATATGAAAATTAATTAACAATTATACACAGGGGTGGGGAATATTTCAAAAATCTTACCAGCCAAGGATTTATCTCACCAGCCTGCAAGATGCAACACACATGCAATAGAAAATAGTTATGACAAAATCGCACGTTACTACAGACTAAATTACAATTACTACAATGCATTTTCGTAATTTTTTCTGTCTATAATATTAAGAAATATACACAACTGAGGTAAGCTTAATATAAGATAGAACTTAGTACCGTATTTACACTGTAAAAATTTGGAAAGTTAAAATATTTAGATTAAAAAAGTGTCTCTGATAATGTCTCTATTGTCTTATAGTTTTTCAAAAAAAAAAAATGCACTCGCCTTGCCAGAAAATCCACTCGCCACTGGCGAGCAAAATGATGTATTTCCCCACCCCTGATTATACATATACAGGGCAGCGTTAGAATTCCTAAAAAAAAGTCACTGGTCCCAAGGACCAGTAAGCACGAGAATTTACTGGTCCGCAGACTTCATCACTGGTCCGCTACATAAAATTCTATTAAATAATTTTAACACTTAGAGTGCCCCCCACCCTGGAAAATAAACCAATCTTACTTTGCATTTGTCCAAAATTTTCAGCATAATAAAATGTAAAATTATAATTTGCTAAAAATTAAATAAACAGTACGTAAAGAAAAACTATCAAATTATTAATTAGATATTTTATTTCCCATTACTTATTTCAACTGACTAAGGTTTAATGCACATTTTTTTTTATTTTTCTCCAGATTTTAGCCAGAGTGGTGGAATTGTAGCTAGTGTCAGTGATGCAGCTGGACTTGAAAAATTCTGGGTCCCTTTTCTACAGAAGCGGGTCCCCACTAATAATAAGTCATATTTTTCGACGCAAAAATTGAACTTGTTCATTTCCACAAGAAAAATAAAATGCAATAATTGTTTTAATAATAATAAATAATTAAAACCAATATTAATTTAAGAGCAATTTTCTGTACTTTTTAAAGAATAAATGCTCAAGATACAAATTTAATTATAAAATAATGCTTATTTGAGTGTAGAAGATAACAAGTATCACTATTGTCTGCCCCATTTTAAAATGGGACAAGACAGGATTACTTAAAAAGACATTTTTGCTGAAAAAAGGGATATTTTTGTTGAGTAAATGGTACATACTCAAATGATGCTTAATGAAATGGTGTTTTCGGGAGACGCATTGACTCAGAAAGATTTGGAGAAAAAAAAATGATTGGGAAGCAGGAAAATCAGTTTTTGGAGCAGCAACAACAATTTTGAAGCAGGAAAATTAGTTTTTAAAACAGAAAAATTCTCTCCCGGCTTCACTTATTTATTTATTTATTTTCATGCTTTTTTGTCAAAATTTCCGTTTTTCGTGTTATTTTGACGAAATCTTTTGTTTTTTCGGGATTTACTGACGAAATATACCGTTTTTCGCGATATTTTTTGACAAAATTTGCCGTTTTATCCCGATTTTTGGACGAAATTTACCGTTTTTTCGTGATCTTTTGAAGAAATCTGTCGTTTTTTCGGGTTTCAAGATGAAATTATCCATTTTTTCGCGAATTTTTTGAAGATATTTGCCGGGAATCAACCGTTATTTAGCGATTTTTTTGACAAAATTTGTCGCTTTTTGCGATTTTTTTGACAAATTTTGCCGTTTTATCGCGATTTTCGGACAACATTTTTCGTTTTTTCACGATTTTTTGAAAAAATCTGTCTTTTTTTCGCAACTTTTTGAAAAAATCTGCCGTTTTTCATGATTTTTTTGACAAAATTTGCCATTTTATCGCTATTTTGGGCGAAATTTGCCTTTTTTTGCGATCTTTTGAAGAAATCTGCCTTTTTTTCGGCTTTTGGAATGAAATTAGCCATTTTTTCGAGAATTGTTTGACAAAATTTGCCGGAAATTAGTCGTTATTTCGTGATTTTTTAACGAAATTTGTTGTTTTTTTGCGATTTTGTAATGAAATTACTCGTCTTGTGGGACGCGTAAGAGCTATTTTTTTTTTTTGCGTCCTTATAGCATTACGCGTTATAGCGCGTCCGCGGCATCGCTGATTAAAAAAAAAAATCTTATGTGCGATCGGTTGTGGTTCTCTCAGGGCCTGAAAAAAGGCACTGGTCCTGCGGACCACTAAATTTTTCAAATTAGTGGTCCGATTGAATTATCGGTGGTCTCGGACCAGCGGACCACCAAGGATTTCGAACGCTGCAGGGTGTCCGAAAAGTCTGGAAATGGTCGAATAACTCGAGAAATACATAAGAGATTGAAAAACGAAAATATACGTGTTAAATATTTTTTAACAAGCTACTCAGTGATACCAAATTTGATCTTCGCAACCGACCCCCTGGGGATCAGAGGGGGTCCAACTTTGAAATCTTAAATAATAACCCCCATTTTTACTTTCTTCTATCTTTACAAGAAGAAAGTATTGGATTCATGAAAATTTTCGACTTCCGGTTTTCGACGGATTTATACGTTTTAGAAGGTCCTGAACACGTTTTGACTATTTTTAGAAAATGTCTGTCTGTGAGTCTGTCTGTCTGTCTGTCTGTCCGTCTGTCTGTGTGTCTGTCTGTATGTGACAAAAAATTTGTGGGCGCTCTATCTCAAGAACTAATGCTCGAAATTTAATAAAATTTTATATTCAGTTAGACCTTGATATGAATTAGTGCCTATTGGTTTTTGGTGAAAATTGGCCTGCAGGTGGCGCTGCTATACTACGTTTTTCATGATTTTCAAGATTGCTATATCTCAAGAACTAATGCACAGAATTTCACCAAACTTCAGATTCTGTGACCCCTTAATATACATAGATGCTGATTAAGTTTTGGTGTAAATTGGTCAGTAGGTGGCGCTGCTATGCCACGTTTTTCATGATTTTCATGATAGCTATATCTCAACAACTATCGCACAGAATTTCACCAAACTTCAGATTCTGCGATACCTTGAGATACATAGCCGCTGATAAGGTTTTGGTGTGAACTGCCCTATAGGTGGCACTGCTATGCTACATTTTGCACGATTTTTGCAATAGCTATATCTCAAGAACTAATGCAGAGAACTTTATCAAATTTTAGATTCTGTTACACTAGAATATATAACATAATTAGACGCTGATTACATTTTGGTATTAACCTTGCAACAGGTGGTGCAGCTATGCTGCATTTTGCAGGATTTTTCCGATAGCTATATCTCAACAACCAACGCACAGAATTTCATCAAACTTCAGATTTCGTTACAAAATGACATATAATATAATTACACGATGATTACGTTTTGTTATAAATCCTTCAACTGATGGTGCTGCTGTGCTATATTTTACACGGTTTTTTTTAAACTAACTATATCTCAAAAACTAATGCACAGAATTTCATCAAACTTCAGATTCTTTTACACCATAACATAATTAGACGCTTTTTTACGTTTTGGCAAAAATTTTCCAAGAAATGGTGTTGCTGTGCTACGTTTTGCAAATTTTTTGTTATAACTATATCTCAAGAACTAATGGACGAAATTCTATCAAATTTCAGATTCTGTTAGGTCTTGACATAAATAGATGCGTATTAGGTTTTAGTATAAATTACCAACATGAGGCACTACTAAGCTCATTTTCTCAGAATATTAATTAAATTTTGCATTTTAGGCTTTTCGGATACCAGAATCTCATTAGGCTAGGTCAAATGTTCGAGGAAATTCGATAGTGGGTAACTTTGGGGTCACCACATTTTTTTTAAAATATTAAAATGTACTTATGAGATAGAAGAAAGTTTTGGGATTGACACATCCAACTAGTTTATTGCAGATTCTACGGACAAAAATACATAACTTTTCTATTTGATGTTTATTTCGAATCCTCATTTATCACGATGTAACTGAGCATATTAAATCGATACATATTTCGGTTTTCTCAACCAGGTTTTGCCTGATTGGCCATAATTTTGATGCCAAATTCCTTGTCTTTTGCAGGAATAGTGGTTTCTTGAAAATCACCCGTGGCGATTATTTAGATAATGCTACACTGTTAAAAATTTGACCCATTTGCTGTAGCATCACTCCATAGCTTTTATAGAATAGCTCTTTTATGACCAATGAGAATGCTCCATAACACAGTAAAGTAACCGTTTTCGATAAAAGCAGTGGAGTAATGCTGTAGCAAATGAGTTAAATTTTTTACAGTGTATAGGGTTTTTTTATGTTTTTCTCTACAAAAATTCATTGAAATATATTAATTTAGTTTTCTATTTGGATTTTTATTTTATCCAATAAATGGTTTCTAAATACGGCTGATGTGGGTGTATGTTTGTTTTTTTTAAAATTATTTGCTGTAGCGTCACTCCGCCGCTTTTATAGAAAACGGTTACTTTACTGTGTTATGGAGCATTCTCATTGGTTATAAAAGAGATATTCTATAAAAGCTGTGGAGTGACGGTACAGCAAATGGATCAAATGTTTAACAGCGTAGCATTATCAAAATAATCACCACGGGTGATTTTCAAGAAATGCTATTCCTGCAAAAGACGAGGAATTTGATGTCAAAAATTCTGGCTAATCAGGCAAAACCTGTCTGGGAAAACCGAAATATGTATCGATTTAATATGCTCAATTACACCGTGATAAACAAGGATTCGAAATAAGCATCAAATACAAAAGTTACATATTTTTGTCCATAGAATCCGAATCTGCAATAAAAAATGGGGGTTATAATTTAATATTTCAAAGTTGGACCCCCTCTGACCCCCAGGGGGTCAGTTGAGAAGGTCAAATTTGGTATCACTGAGTAGCTTATTTAAAAATATTTAACACGTATATTTTTGTTTTTCAATCTCATATGTATTTCTCGAGTTATTCGACCGTTTCCAGACTTTTTGGACACCCTGTATATATTAACTACTTTTAAAATTTATTTTCAAGACACTTTTATTTTCATTTCTATTTTTGACCAAAACTAAGACTATAACCAAAATTCTGTTTTGGCTCCAAAAAAACTTGTTTTGGTTTAACAGTAGGTACATATAATCATCTGTAATCAGGTAATCTTTTTAAAACAAAGCAAATTAGTTCATAGAGGACATTAAAAAAAGCTATTTTCAGTTTGAATTTTTTTTTTTTTTTATAATAATTATTATTAAATTACTTTTCTTAAGCTATGCTTATACAAAGGCGCTTTCTAATTCATTAAAATGCATAATTGTTTTGATAATGCATCAACATTTCAATAGTTTTAATGAGTTCAGGGGCGTAAACCACCCTAGTCGTGTAGGGGGGTGTAGGTTCTTAAATTTCCGATTCCAAGAAGGAAAATTTCCGAGTACTATGGCCAAAATGAGGACTAATATATATATATGTATTATTGTAATGTTTTAAATCTTTCTTCTGGTTCCAATGTGAAAGGTAGCACGATGACTCTTCATTTTCTTGAAAATCATCTCTTTATTACAGCACATGACATCAACAGCTACACTATAAAACTTGACACCTAAAGACTTTACACACATAAAAATCAAACAATTAAAATAAACGTTAAAAACACCACTAAAATCCAGACACTGAAATCCAAAAGTCACTGTCCCGTTCTTCCCCCCCTCTCTTTCTCGTTTCGTCTCATCAGTTGATTAAACCACATCAGCGCCGTCTGACAAACACAGAAGAAATACTTCGGATTCAAAGCAGAAAGTTGAGATCGCTTCTTGCGAAATCATGATCGGAAGTTATGTGCCACAGTCAGTTACTTGGGGTCGTCACAGACTCCTCCCCCCTCCAAATTTTGGAGATGTCCAAACAAAGACCTAGATAAAGGAGTCATAAGGCGACAAATTTCAAAGAACACTAAAACGTCCTTTTCAATTGATAGTGTCCACGACTACTTGCAAATTTGCCACAGGCACATCTCCCAAAACCCATCGCAGCATTGTGCTGCGCTGACCAAACTGTATTAATTCCATTACATTTCCACAAATTTTGAATACGCGGCAATATAGCATTCCGCAATACCAGTCACAATATAAGTTCATTATTCAATTCACATAATACTTATTTTCTGTAGTATAAAAATACCAGATCTTTCTTATTTAAACTAAGTATTATAACCAATGTAATTTCCCATAAATACTATTACAATTAACAGAAAATCCTCCTATTTTTTTCCATTAAAACTTAACATTATACAATAATAAATATTAAATAATGCATATCTTTCTGTTTTTCTAACCAACTGAAATATACTTTGTTTTTTTTTTTTCATTTATAAATCTAAAAAAAACCAATACATATTAATCTAATTATGGACTACCAGATCAAAATTAACACAAGATTTTTTTTTCATGTTATTATGCAACAATAAATAACATTAAACATTCATTTTCTGTAAACAACTATTATTAATAAAACTGCACAAAATCTATAAAACTTAATAGCTACTAATGAAAGGATGAGTGCCGTGATAAAGTGTCGGCGTTGTTGGATTTTTTTTTCTCTTCTTGTGATTTTGCATCATTCGAGTTCTTCCTGGTTTACATTTCACTGGTCTCTCCCTCTTCTCGCCAAACCTCTTGAAACACTTTCTGTTATCAAACCCATGGCTCCATTTTCCATAAACTCTCCGCCTGAACAGAACATGAACATTTCCAGTTCCTCTTTCGGACAATTTTTCAGTTTCTTCACATCTTTCAATCAGCCAGTCAAGTTCAAGATCAATTTCATCTTTCTCTTGAAATGTCTTCCTAACTAAATCAACTGCAATAGAGTTTTGCTTCATATCCGTACTCCCTCTCCTCCCCTTCGTACTTTCAGTTTCATTATCAGTTATAAACTGAAAACTTCCACATAAATTCTCAACATTAAGATTATCTTCCTCTTGAACCTCATCTACAGTCTTCAAATTGTCCTTAGTTTTCAAATTACTTGAAATAAGAGAGCCAGCTTCATTATCTCTACAGCATTCATCAATATCAACCTGAACAAGTTCAAGATTACCTTCAAACGTACTTGCACTACTAACTTCAGATACATCTCTCAGATTTCTATTTTGTGATAAAAGAAAACACTCTTCATCCTGTTCAGTAACTTTCTCATCATTTAAACAGTTAAGTTTTAAGTTCAACTTATCATTAACTCCATTTCCATCCCTTATCAATTTTATCTCTTCTCCCTTCGCATTTTGAAGTTCAGAAAGTTCAAACACTTCGATTACGTCTATAGTATCCAAGATTTCCTTTTCAAGAGACTTACTTAATTTCTTAGTTGATGACTCATTTTCCGTTACTTCACAGTCCAAAGGCCTCGTATAGCTACATAAGTTTTCATCAGTATTACTCTCCACTCCCTCTTTTACTCGATCAACATCATCAATACTTAATATTGTTTTTCTTTTCTCTGGGACCTCTTTAAACAAACACACAAGGTCCAACAAAATTTCCTCGATATGACACTTTTCTTCCACTACTTTATCAATCTCAACAATATTTGATATATTCATTCCTTTCTCAGGAACCTCTAGTATAAACTTTCTTTCATCTGCCCTTTTCCTCTCAAAAGCTTTCTCACGACTTAATCTCTCATCTATTACAGTCTCAAGCATATATCTTAAATTCTTCTTCATACCAAACGCTCTTCATAATTAATTTATACAAGTCAATGATCTTCATATCATCATTAACTTCCTCTCCCAATTCCATTGCTACGATTCTCAAATCCACTTTTTGCCCTCTTCCAAGGAAAGCCATTTTCAATTTCAAGTTCACTGATGGGTGAGCCAGACACTTTGTAAGAGAAACGGTCACCCAACCAACTAACCAAATTTAAATCAATACACTATCAACCTATTTATTCACAAAAGGAATACTATCAAAGCAATAGATAAATATATACTTCACAAATTTCAAAATAATCTTTGAGACATCTATAATTACTATTTTTATACATTATACAATTAACTATAATTAACTATTCAGAAAAAATATATATATACCAGTTCAAAACATCAATGTTTCATTACTTTCCATTCCACAGAAATAATACATAAATTTGATAAATTCTCAAGTTAATTTCCAATTTCTGAAAACTCACAATTTTGACTAAACCAGTTTGGTTTTAAACACGATATGTTTCAATGCGAAATATAATCCTAATAAACCTGAAATCAGTTTGACTTCATATATTCAATAAACCAGTTTGGTTTTAAACACGATAGGTTTCAATGTGAAATGTAATAAACCTGAAATCAGTTTGACTTCATTTATTCAATAAACCAGCTTGGTTTTAAACAACATATCTCGCAATACAAAACATACTAAACTTGAAATCAGCTTGACTTCACCTAATCAATAAACCAGCTTGGTTTTAAAAGAACATTTCTCGATGAGAACTACATTATACCTGAAATCAGTTTGACTTCACTTAATCAATAAACCAGTTTGATTTTAAAAGTACATTTCTCGATGCGAAATGTATCATACCTGAAATCAGTTTGACTTCATTTAATCAATAAACCAGTTTGGTTTTAAAATATATTTTTCAATGCAAAACACACTAAACCAACATGGTTTTAAACATTCTTTTTCATGTTTACACATTTTATGATAGTCAAAAGTATAAAATACGAATCTGGATATTGCGGCTGCCACATCATTTAAAACAAACCACTCAAACAAGAATTCAATTTAATCAAATGAACATCACCAATATTTTAAGCTTAAAATAATAAGGCACGCTGTAATGAATTTAAAAACATACCTGTGACCACATATCTATTCCTGCCACAAACTCCAAGTCCAGCTCTCGGTGGAACCTCCAAAATTTAAGACTGTAACGTTTTAAATCTTTCTTCTGGTTCCAATGTGAAAGGTAGCACGATGACTCTTCATTTTCATGAAAATCATCTCTTTATTACAGCACATGACATCAACAGCTACACTATAAAACTTGACACCTAAAGACTTTACACACATAAAAATCAAACAATTAAAATAAACGTTAAAAACACCACTGAAATCCAGACACTGAAATCCAAAAGTCACTGTCCCGTTCTTCCCCCCCTCTCTTTCTCGTTTCGTCTCATCAGTTGATTGAACCACATCAGCACCGTCTGACAAACACAGAAGAAATACTTCGGATTCAAAGCAGAAAGTTGAGATCGCTTCTTGCGAAATCATGATCGGAAGTTATGTGCCACAGTCAGTGACTTGGGGTCGTCACAATTATATTCAAATATATATATGTATATTCATATATATATATATAGATATATATTTAGAACCATTATAGAATACTACTATTTAACATCTATAATGAATATAGAATAACCCATAAAATAACAAACTAAAACAAGAAAAGAGGAATTGGCAATATTGGAACAATTACGAAGTATTGGAAATATGTTATTTGGCTCATTGTCAATGGTAATTCCAAATAAGACACATTAATTACGATTAATTTCTGATTTGAAATCAGGATAAACTTAAAAATTATTTCTAAATTACCCAATTAATCGTAAATGCAAAATTCAATTTAATGAAAAATACTAGACATATATTAAACCAATAATAATAGAATCAGCAAAGAGAAAAAAAGTTGCATTATACAATCGCCGACATGTGGGGAAAAAAAAAATTCAAATTTGCAATCTCACTTCGCTAACAGTTAAGAGATGACAGTTAACAGAATATTGTAAGCAAATTAATATCAGAAACCAAATATTATATCATAATTCTCAAGATAATTATGACTTACAAGGGGAGCACCAAACATGATGCGCACAGATTTTGATGATTTCCAAGTATGTTGTAGGGGTCATACCACTAATTATTCTGGTGAAAAGGTTTCTTCAAATGGGCCTTGGTTTTTGAGAAATTGGGGGTCAAAGTTCAGCATATATTTCAAATACTTATTACAGAGTTTCCCCCAGAGGGTTTCAGGAGGGCGCTCCGTCCCTCTTGCCCTTTAGTTTAAAAAATAGCGCCCCTCTTGCCCCTCATTAAAAATCTATCGCCGCTCTTGTCACTCATTCAAGTAAAATACCGTCCTTCTTGCCCCACATTTAAAAAACGCAGTCCTTCAGCGATGATCTAAACGTAAATTACGCAAAAAATAGTTCTTAACGCATCCCGTGGAACGGGTAATTTCGTCAAAAAATTGCTGAAAAAACCGGCAAATTTTGTTAAAAATCGCGAAATAACTACTAATTTCTGGCTAGATTCACATAAAAATGGCTAATTTCATCACTAAATCCCCTAGATAGGCGAATTTCCTGAAAAGATCGTGGAAAACGATAAATTTCTACCGAAAATCGTGAAAAACGGAAAATTTTGTCAAACGATTTGCGAAAAACAGCAATTTTCGTCAAAAAATTGTGATAAAATGTCAGATTTTGTCAAAAGATTTGCGAAAAAAACGGCAGATTTTGTCAAAAGATTTGCGAAAAAACGGCAAATTTGGTCCAAAAATCGCAATAATACAGAAAATTCTGTGAAAAGTTCCGTTTTTTCGCGATCTTTTCACGAGATTTGTCTTTTTCTCGCGATTTTAAAGCAAAATCAAGGTTGCCACTCTAATCTTGAAAAAAAATTCCCTGTATTTTCCCTGTACTGCAACGCATTTATTCCATGTTGAATGAGAAAAAATATATGCATGTATGAAGGCTAATTAGAAATGTTATAATTTACCATTACCAAATTCCCTGTGTTTTCCAGATTTTTTAGGATTTTTTTAAAAATTCCCTGGATTTTCCCTGTTTTGGGAGGAGATTTGAAATTCCCTGTGTTTTCCAGGTTCTCCAGGTGGCGTGGCAACCCTGAAAATATGCCATTTGAAAATTTTGCCGTTATAAATAAAATTTGCCGTTTCTTCGCGATCTTTTCATAAGATTTGCCTTTTTTTCCGCGATTTTTTAGCAAAATATGCTGTTATTTGCAATCTTTTAACAAAATCTGCTGTTTTTTGCGATCCTTTAACAAAATTGGCTGTTTTTTCGCGACCTTTCAACAATATTTGCCGTTTTTTCGCGATCTTTTAACAAAATTTACCTTTTTTACTTTTTTTGATGAAATATTTGTGTTTCCATGACTTTTTGAACCGCTGGATTCTAGATTCAATTCTATAAAAGTGCCCTTAAAAATAAAAAAAAGTGCCCTAAAGAATGTAAAAAATGCCCTTTTAAGAAAAGTAGCGCCCTGCCCCTTTTTAGTTTGTCGGAAACTCTGCTTATTAGTACAAGTTCTGCATGTGAATCCGTGGCGCAGTGGTAGCACACGAGCTTACGAGTCGAAAGGTTGCGGGTTCGAATCAGTCCTCGGCTTTTTACTTATTTTTATATTTTTTACACTTCGCAAATTATAAGCAGAATTGAAAATTCTACAGCTTTGAACCTTTTGATATTTTCTGAAGAGGACAGTTTACTTTATCAACATTTTATTATTATTATTTTTTAAAAATATGGTGAATTGACTGCACTTCAGGGTTCAACTAAAAGTACATTTTGCAACAAATAAATAAATAAAAATTCGTATTTAATTAAAATTTTGAAAAAGTATAAGAAAATTTCAATATTTTAAAATCTCCACTACTTTAAATATTAATATTTTTAGATTAGTCAGTCACTTTTTTCTTTTCAAATGTATATCAAACACAATATTGTGCATGGATTTTTAGATAATTTAACACTGCATTTAATATAATTTATATTACTTAAATACTTAATTCGTAATAAATATGTTTAAAAATATATTGAAAGTAAAAAAAAAAAAAAAAAGTTTAATCATCATTTGTACAAGTGCAAATATAAGATCAATAAAAAGAAATCTTCATTTATTCTGATATTACGGAGGAAAGCAGACGATTAAAAAAAAAGTATTTTTATATGTATTGTAAATTTTATCTCATTAACAGACGATTTCAGTTGAATCACAGGAAGAGTGTTTTGATTTGTAATAAAAATAAATGTAATCTGTCATTTATTTGTGCAAACGATAACTTATGTTGAGGTTGAACTTTGGAGATTTATTTATTGTATTTACAGAAAATTGGAAAAATGAAAATTTGGTTAACTGGTAAGAACTTGCATTTAAACATTACTGCATTAATATTTTATTATTCTTTCGAAGATATGTATTACTTGAATAATCTAATACTAAAGACGTTTAAAAAATTGCATCTGAAAATTATTTTGTATTATTTATACAAAAAGGGCAAGTTTTCATTTAAAATGCTATAAAATAAAAAAGCGATAGGAAAAAGAAAAAATATTTCAGGATTGTGCTTAAAATAAAATACTCAAATAATAATTAATAAAAAATAGTTCTAGGAGTAAATTAGTTTTGCAGTTTTGTCAATAGAAATATTAGTTTAAAAATTGCAGAAAAAAAAATAAATTTTCATGAAAAAATTTAAAAATGTAAATGTAATTTATTAAGAAAATATCAAAAGCTGTAGCAATTTTGTAGTAAAAATACTTAAAATTTGTAACGTGTAAAAATACAAAAATAAATTAAAAAAAACAGGCCGAGGTTGGATTTGAATCAGCAACCTTTCGACTCGCAAGCACGCGCGATACCACGGCACCACAGATTCACATGCGGAGCTTGTACTAATAAGTATTTGAAATATACGCTGAACTTTGACCAACAATTTCTCAAAAACCAAGGCCCATTTGAAGAAACCTTTTCACCCGAATAATTAGTGGTATGACCCCTACAACATACTTGGAAATCATCAAAATCTGTGCGCACCATGTTTGGTGCTCCCCTTGTTAGTGTATCGAGATAGTCAAATAATCTTATATCATATTATTATTACTCTTATATAACAATATATTTTCCCCATTATTGATGAAATACAATAACCGTACCAACCGAGAGAGGCATGGGTAATGCATAATACGAATAAGCAGTCACAGGGCTTTCCAACGATACATCACATGAAAAGTGTCGGCTAAATTTAGAAAAGGTATCGCTTGCGAGAGCAAAGTAGGTATCCAATGATATATCAAAAGTGAGATGTAGGCCACATTTTGGAAATTGTCCTCCCTCCAAGAATAGCCCCTTTCTCTAAATGTGAATTTTTCATATATTAAACAATATTATCGAAAGGCCCCGTAAAAAAAAAAAAAAAAAAAAAAAAAAAAAAAGAAAAAAGAAAAAAAAACAATCTAAAATGATAAAGCACTACAATTTCAAAAAAGATTAAAAATTGTCCCCGGTAGGGAAATGTGAGAAGGTCAGGGAGAGGGGAGAAAGGTTTATAATATGCAAGAGTGATGTGAGGGCTTTCCTAAGATATGTCACATCATGGGTCCAAAAAGTATGGAATTTTTTCACCCCCACTTTAACCCCTTCGGGGGTGGAAATTTTAAAATATCGCTGAAACATGTATTTAATTAGTTTTTAATACTTTTATTTTCTGCCATTTCATGCTCTTATTAAAAAAGACTGCTGAGATGTGCCAAATGTTTTAAATTTTTCGATCCCCCCTTTTTAACCCCCTTAAGGAGGATTTCTAAAATCGTTGGATTATGCGTTTAATCATTGTTTTAGTAGATTTATTTTCTGGAATTTCACGCTCCTACATTAAATGTTTGCTGGGATATAGCAAGTTGTTCCAGAATTTTTGACTCCCTCCCCCCGCTTGCCCCTCTTAGGGGGGTAATTTTAAAAATTTCATCTTAGTGCACGCTTACATCATAAGAAGTATTTTCTCTCCAATTTTCATGGTTCTAGATTCATTAGTTTGGGCTGAGCGTTGATTATCTATCAGTCAGGACAAATTATTTTATATATGTATAGATATCTCTACTATCTGACCCGCCCGCCGTTCCTCTGCCATTAGTTAAAATATATAATTAGATACATCATATAAATATATTAGATGCAATATATAGATATGTGGGATGTTATTCGGTACTTAAAATATAGAACAGAGATGTTACAGTCACATTTTATTGTAGACGACACAATACATATTACATTATATACAAATCGCAAGACGAGCGCAACTCAATCAATTGAATATTCATAAAAATTACTTAGCACAAAGAACATCTCTAAGAAAGATGTATAGCGAACACACATCCCAATCTTACATCTTAACTGAAAACTCAATTACTTCACTTCCTTTCATGTCTTTTTAGAAAGGAAGGCAAAATATCTCAAGATATTTTGCCGAAGGTGGCAATAGTGCCACCTATAGATACTATAATTTAGGGAAGGCAGTCACCCTGTTACAGCCTCCCCCTCTGGTTATGCGAACGTCCTGGTGTGGAACCAGTAACTTTCTTTGGTGGCCTACCGCGTTTCCTAATGGGTGCGACAGGCACTATGTCAGAGTCATTACATAGTTTTAAGGCAGAAGTGTGACATGTAGCAAGTGGATCATTTGGACTGTCCATACTTGCTATGACAAAAGTGGTGGGTGATTTTTGAGTTAAAATGATGTAAGGTCCATCACGTTTAGGCATGAACTTCGATGTTTTGTTGTTAGAGGCTTTACTTACTGGATGTAAGTCAACCCAAACTTTGTCTCCTGGAACAAAACTATGTCCCGGTTTCCGACTACGGTCAGCAAATTTTTTCCTCTGATCTTGCTTAGATTCAACTTTGTCTTTGATTTCTTTGGTGAATTTTGCGAATTTCTTGAGATATGGAGTAATCTCAGGCACAAAATTATCATTTTGAATTACAGCACGAATGTCATGCTGAACATCATCCGTTGTTCTCAATTCTCTTCCAAACTGCAAGAATGCTGCTGTTTCTCCAGTAGTGTCACACTTAGCAGTGTTTAGTGCAAAACGGATTGTTGGAAGCTTTTCTTCTCAAGAGCAGTGATCATTTTCTACTAATATAGCTAATCTCGGCTTGAGATCTCTATTTTTCCTCTCCACAGGATTAGCCTGGGGATGGTATATGGGAGTTGGATTTTGTTTGATACCTAAAAGAAAACAAAGTTGTTGCATCACACTACTAACAAATTGGGGTCTCTTATCACATATTATACGTCTCGGTAGACCATATCTAAGGATAACTTCTTCAAGCAACGTAGTTGCACACTGCGCTGCAGTAGCATGTGTAAGGGCAAACAATTCCACCCATCTTGTTGCACAGTCTTCTACTATAAATATGCACCTTTTACCGTTTTTACTTTTTGGTAAAGGGCCAAAAAGATCAATTGATAGAACTTCAAATCTTTGCGAATACACTGATGTTTGTAACAAACCGGATGGTTTTTGATTAGAAGGCTTATACCTATTGCATTCAGCACAATTTTTGACATAGTTTGAAATATATGAACGCATTCCAGTCCAATAATACCTTTTGGATATTCTATTTAACGTTCCTTCAGCACTGTAGTGACCAGCCGTAGATGAATCGTGGTGTTCTTTTAAAATTTTCTCCCTTTCATGTGATGGGACAACTAGTTGAGCTTCTTCTGATTCCGAACTTGGAGAATACCTGTATAAAACTCCTTGATTCATAATATAACCGCGATCAGTCCAGTTAGTATAGTCAAGAGTTTTTTCTTCATCTTCGAAACTTTTAATAATTTTCTTTAATTCTTCATCTTTCATTTGTTCAGCACGTAAATCACTTGATGATTTAGAAGGAATATCAACTATTATAGCGCAAATATTGCAACTTTCTTTATTGATGTGATCACAAGCAGGACGAGAAAGCATGTCAGCTATGACGTTAGCTTTGCCTGGAATATATTCTATTTTCAAATTAAATTCTTGTAATTGCAAAGCCCATTTGGCAAGTCTTCCAGAAGGTGACTTTAAACTCATGAGTCATCGGAGAGGCTGGTGGTCGGATGCCACAGTAACTTCTGTTCCATCAATATATCCTCTGAATTTATTAAGAGCCCAGACAACAACAAGTGCTTCTCTTTCTGTGGTGTGATAGTTGCGTTCTGCAGCAGTCAACAGTCTACTTGCATACTCAATCGGATGCTCTTCAGCACCTTCACCCTGTAGAAGTACTGCTCCCAGAGCATAACTACTTGCATCAGTTCGAATGAAAAAAGGTTCAGTTTCATCAGCTTGTTTCAATATTGGAGCTGAAACAAGGCTTTGCTTCAAGGTTTGAAATGCATTTTCTTCATCGGCACCCCAGTGCCATTCCACATTCGTTTTTGTGAGATTACTAAGTGGTCTGGATATTTTTGCAAAGTCTTGTATAAAACGGCGATACCATGAACATGTCTGCAGAAAGGATTGCAGTTGTTTTATATTCTTTGGAGGTGGGATCCTCACAATAGCATCAACTTTCCCAGGATCAACTTCTAGGCCATTTGGTGTGATCCAGTGTCCTAAATATTTTACTCTGGTACAAGCAAAGTTGCATTTTTCTCTATTAGCAGAAAGTTTCCATTTGTCTAATCTTTTAAAAACAGCTTCAAGATCAACTAGATGTTGTTCAAAACTTGATGATAAAACAGTTAAGTCATCAAGATAAGTGAGAATATTTATATCTGGGAGTCCTTTGCGAAAGCTAACCATTGTCCTCTGAAACGTTGCAGGGGCATTGCGGAGACCAAACGGCATTCTTCGAAAGCGATATGTTCCTAGAAGGCATACAAAAGCAGTTTTATCTTGATCAGGTTCATAGACACTCACTTGATAGTAACCAGCATTCAGATCCAGCGTTGTCATGAACTGAGCAGTTTTCGCCTGATGCAAAATATCGTCCATACGAGGGAGTGGATAGGTATCTGGTATAGTAACTTCATTCAGCTTCCTGTAGTCTACACATAAGCGAATACTACCATTTGGCTTAGGAATGAGCACTATTGGTGCAGAGTATGGAGACTCGCATTCTTCAATAATTCCTTTGGCTAGAAGATCATCAATTTGGGTTTTACACAATTCTTTCTTTGCCGGTGATAACCTGTAAGGAGGTAGTGATATAGGACGATGGTCTCTGGTATTTATATGATGTTCGACGACGGGTGTTGCTTCTCCCCCTGGTCGAAAGGTATTGGAAAATTTTTCAAGTAAGTCATTAAGCCTTTTTCTTTGTATCTCGGATAGATGCTGACCTTCTGTTTCTCTTAACATAACCGAGTTAACTGTGGCAGTTGGTGCTGAGATTTCAGGCGTCGTAATGAAAGGATCATCAGAAAAGGGAATTTTACGTTTAAGATTGTTCTGGAAATACCAACTTTGGCTTCTCATGTCTAGCACAATCTCCATTTTATTTTAAAAATCTATGCCTAACAATGTTCTATTTCCCTGGGCTTCGGGTAAGGCAAAAATCGTTGTACTAGTTGTACGACCTTCTATTTCAACATTGATTGTTGCTGGAAGAGCATTGGTTTCTTTTCGTAGGCCATCAGCAAGTGTTATGCTTACACCGGTGTCTTCGAACACAGTTCCTTGGTCACACAGAATCTTGTATAACATTTCCCCAGCAATGCAATGAGTAGCTCCTGTATCTGCACAAGCAACCCCTGTAACACCATTTACCTTTATGTACAACAAAGGTGTTGCTTGAGTATTGACAGAACAAGATTTGAGATGAAGGGAATGAAAATTTGCTGATTGCGTCTGCTTAGAAGTAGATGGAGAACAATTAGGACATTTGGCTTTGACAAAACCTTGTTTACCACAGCCATAACAATTTATAATCGGACGCTTATCATTGTTTTCGTATCTTGAATTTGTATATTTTGAAGTAGAATGATTATTTTTATAATTTGAAAAATGTTCGTTAGTTTCATGTTTGGGTGTTTGATTTTTCCAGAATTCTTGACCATTTGAATTTTTCGGCAAAACATGTTTCTGCGCTTCACGCGTTTTTGGATAACTTGCTGACTTTTGAGAAGAAGGTTTAATGTTTTCGTAAATGTCTAGCTTTTCAGCCAACACGACAGGATCATTTAACTTGTCCCAACCATCTAAATAATGATTTTTATATTCATGTGGACGCTTTTTCTTAATCTGATCAGCGATTATTAGTTCAGTTAGTTTTTCAAATGAATTGATTTCTAATTCGGATAACCAACCCTCAAAATAATTTCTAAATTCAAAATAAAAATCCTTCCAAGTAGAATTTTCTCTTTTTTGATGTCGGCTAAATAATACTCTAAATTTTTCTGCTGTCAACTTAAATCTTTTAAGCAATATGTCACGAATATAAGAATAATTTTTGAACATTTCTTCTGGTTCTCAGGCGATTAGTTTACCAATGTCGTTCGGAAGTACGGCAATTAATTGAGAAACCCAAAATTCTTTGGAGACATTAAGCATTTTCATTTGACGTTCAAACATTGTCAAAAACAAAGACATATCATCCTTTTCAGGAATAAATGTTGGCAAGATATTTTTAATATCTATACGCATCTGGTCTATTTGATTTTGTGGTACTGTTGTCGCGGTAGGGTTTTGAGCATGTAGCTTAAGCTTTTCTAGCTCATATGCTCTTTCCTCTGCAATACGTTTATCCTGAATCATTTGTTGTTCTGCAATTTCTTGTTTTTTGCGATCTTCCACGATAGCAATAAATGCCTCTTTAACAAATTGTTCGTCGTCTTTAAGCAGTTGACACTTCATAATTTTCTCACGTAAGACTGATAGTTTATCATCTTTATCTACATCTAACTCTAATTCTGTGCCCAAATTAAACAAATCAATTTTTTTTCCTTTAGAAAGAAATGCCATTTTTCCCAAATTGTTGATTTATGCTTAAATTAGAAAACTATTAGATATGTGACTCATTAAATAATAAGAACAAAATGACTACCTTCCCCTTACAGGTAAATAAAACATGTAAATATAGATAAATTTTCATAAATAAATGTTAAAAAAAATGCAGGAAATAATTTAAAACATACTAAAATATACCACTAATTTAATCATGAGCTCATGAAAATGTTTAGAAGAAATATTATTATACGTTAAAATTCAACCTTTTTACCAAATTAGCTTGCCAATGACATAAATCATTCATTTTAAATATATGAAATATTATAGGTAATTCATTGCAAAATAATTATCAACCACACATAAATATGAAAACAACTCGAAATATGAATAAAGAACTTACTTTACATCTAAAAAATAAACAACATACGAAATAATAAAATTTATCAAAATCATTTTTAAACTCTGTGCACAGATTAAAAAACAAAAACAAAATTCACTTACTCAGAATCCTTGCTTTTAAAAACAATATCAAAAGAAATCACTTTCAATTTCAGAAAACTAATGTTTCTTAATAATCTTACTCAAAATCAACATAAAACAAAACAAACAAACAAAATTATATAAATATATGAAACAGCATTCATCTTAATAAATCAAAGAAAATGAAAACTTTTTTTCCGCAGCTGGCCAGCAAAAAAAAAGAGAAACAAACAAACAATCAAAAAAATAATTTCAACTTTTACCGGTAAAAACAAATAAAATAAAAATATATTTTTAGATAAAGGTTGTCGATGATTCACATAACAATTAAAAGCACGCAGAAGTAAATAGGCATCGAACACTTCTAAGAACAAAATCAGACTATAAGTAGAATACTTTTATATGACGAAATAAAGAAGTTTCAATTACAAACACCAGTTATGTTTAAAACTAGAAGATATTTTGTTGCTTATGAAGACTGAAGAACATTATTTATTGTCATGTCGACAATATTTTTCAATTATTTCCAATGTGAAGGGTACATATTACCCTTTTTGAATGCATGTTCTTGCTTTTTTGTCAGGATGACACACTTAAAACACACAATTGAAGAAGAAGAAAGCACTGTTAAAAATAAGAACAGAAGCTTGATTCATTGTAGATTTGACAACACCTTTAAAATTGGTACGGAATACCCTTTTTTATATGTCACAATGATACTACCACACATAACTGATATTAAAGAAATTAGCACCAACCTGGAGTATATCTTGATACTTGATATGACACATTATATAATAGAACTTTTTGGAAATCACAGGATGAATTGTTCTTGACGAACACGGCACTGGAGAACACAAAACTTCATTTATTGCCAAGGTGACAATAATTTAGAAGTGGATACGGATTACCCTACTTTAAATATAATTTCTGGGACTTTTGTCAGGATGACAACAGCGAACTTGACACAAAGACTTTGAAAGCACAAAAATTTTCCGAAAGAACTCCATTTTACGTTGGGCGCCAGTGTGGGATGTTATTCGGTACTTAAAATATAGAACAGAGATGTTAGTCACATTTTATTGTAGACGACACAATACATATCACATTATATACAAATCGCCAGACGAGCGCAACTCAATCAATTGAATATTCATAAAAATTACTTAGCACAAAGAACATCTCTAAGAGAGATGTATAGCGAACACACATCCCAATCTTACATCTTAACTGAAAACTCAATTACTTCACTTCCTTTCATGTCTTTTTAGAAAGGAAGGCAAAATATCTCAAGATATTTTGCCGAAGGTGGCAATAGCGCCACCTATAGATACTATAATTTAGGGAAGGCAGTCACCCTGTTACAGATATATAAAAAATAAATTATTAAAACAAAGTATGTAAGCTTTCAGGTGCAAATTTATTGGGTTTTCAAATTATTCCTTTAAAAAAAATAAATAAATAAAGCAATTAAGTAGAGTACATAGTTTTACTGCCCTGTCTCTGTGTGAAAACATGCACAAAATGCCAAACAAATAAACGAAATGCATAAATCAGAAGTAAAATCCTGGTTCTTTTTTTCGTCGACCCCCCCCCCCCTCCTCCCACACACATACATTTACATCAGGCACAAAACAAAGAAAAAAATGTATAGTAAAGTTGAAATGCCTTTTAAAATTTTCAAATTGCAAAAGAGGTTTAAAGATCGATTTAATCATCAATTAGCATTAAACAGTCAAAAGTTGCATCGTTTTATCCTCCATCAAGGGCGAAATTATTTTCAAGTTTCAAATGAATAAATTTTGATTCTTATCTATACACACACAAAAAAATCTATCAATAAAATAATAATCAAAATACTTTTAAGCAGTGAGACAAAATTATATCTGTACTATAACAAAGTTTTAAAAATATAGAACATTTTACATATATTGATATTTGAACTTCAAAAAATAAATTAACTTTCTTAGTTGTGGAACCTTGAGATAATAAAAATAAAAAGTAATGTAGGCAAAATTTATTAAAATACTTACTCTTAAATATTCATGAAATAAAATTGATAAAATATAAAAAGATCTATAGTACAGTTTTAACTTCGTGCATAATACTAAATATATTGATTGCAAATTGTAAAATGATTGGCAAAAAAGAAGGCAAATATATTGAAAGAAAAAATATAGTTAAAAATAATGATGATTTATGAAATTTAAATAATAACTAGCTTGTCATCTCCAGTTTGAAAAAAAAAAAAAAAAAAAAAAAAAAACTAGCAAATAGGAAAAAGTTCGGAAATTGTGATACTAACTGTTGAAAAAATTAATATACATCAAATAACAATACATTTTTACAAATTATTAAATAATTTATCTGCCCCCTCAAAAAAAATCATTATTAATTATGAAAACAATTTAGTTATTTACACATTTTATATATCTAAAATATTCTGTAATAAAGTAGCTTACTCACTTTAAAAGGATTATTTAGAGCCCCAGCAATGCAAAACTGTATATGTATATGGTCTGAAATTTTATCAGCATGCTTTTGTTTATTATGTGTATCCTGTAATCACTATCGAAAATAGAATTATATAACCCACATTGCATTTTTTATCACTTACATTTAGGTGGGGGCATAACTGATATAAAAATATTGAATTATTAACTATATACCAAAATATTCTCATATCAACACTTTTTAATTGAGTGATTTCGTACTATGAGCCAGAATACTAACGGTTTAAACAAAGAGTTAATGCTGGCGCATTTTGTTTTGAAACTGACACATAGGGCGGGAAGTTCGGCGCCCATTCGTCTAGATGTCCAAGCTTTACATTGAGGAGAAAACAATGTTCTGTCTCTCTATTTTTTAGCAATCAGTTAAAACCTCTAGTGGGTTTTTAAGTAAAATTGAAATCTCTTGCTTGGGGAATATTTTAGAGATAAAAATATCTCAAAAATACGAGATTTCTTAATTTAAGTTTTAATTCTTTCTAACGATAAATTTTAAAGCAGCACAACAATTTGGTGTTATCCCTCATTTTTTTGAATAAACAAAATGTAGTAGTGATAGTGATAATAAAAATGTTGAATAAAATTGATCCAGGAAAAAGAAAACAAACGTATTATTTCTGAGAGAAGTAAACTCGTATAGACTGTAAAATATCCAGATTATTTAGATAAAAGCTCAAAGTATTCGGGTATTTTCAATTTTCATCTTCCATCATATAAATTTTTCAAGCATTTTTAAAAAACCATCAAAAATTATGTAAAAAAAAGTAAATAAAAACAATCTCACATTTTTAATTTAATTTTTTTAAATAAAAAAGAAAAAAGAAAACATATAATTAATTAGTCGGAAAAAATAAAACCATAATTATTTTCAATTAAAGGTAAAATTTGTATAGAATGGAAAATATCTGATTTTCATGTGGAAAAATACCAAATATTTGAATTTAAGTTTTGAATTTTCATCTGATGCCACCTAAATTCCATGATACATATTTCTAACTAAATTTAAAGTTTAGATTAAAAAAAATAAATAAATAAATAAAAAAAAGAATAATAATAAAAAAAAGAATAGGAGATTTTTAATTTCAATCAGTATATCTTAAAATTTCGAAATTAAATTAAAAACTTTCCGACAGTAAGTAAATACAGGTAGATTTCGATATTTCGAAGTCAACAGGCGCAGAAAAAAATTCGGAATATCAAGATTTCATTCAAAATCTCGCAATTACAAATAGCATTAACATTGCTAGAATATGTAGATAAATATTTTTTTTCATCATATCAAGGTTTCCGATTACATAATATTTCTCAAATCAAAAATTTTCTGAATAGTTTTATCAGAAAAAAAAATCCTATATATTAATGAGTTATATTAATTAATTAGTAAATTAAAGTAATTTGTAAATTACTAGTTAGTTAAATTAATTAATAATAGTTCTGGCTAACAATAAATTTATGTATTCTTCGTTCTAAATTGTTTTTTCTTATTTTTCTAATTAGAAACTGCTAGGGGAAATAAATCCGAATAAGAATAAAACTTTATAGGTTTTCTTAGATCTAACTTGAGTTTCTTATTTAATTAAAAACTACAAATATATTACTCCAATTCATAACTATTTATAGATTAATATTTTTTTTCGGCTAAACTTTATTTTCCGATCGAACAAGAATTTTTCCGACCGACTTTACCATTTTTCCAATTTATAAATTTTTATAGGTTAATGCGTAAATACTATTTTTCTGACTAAACATGCCTTTTCCGATGGAACGGAAAATTTTCCGAATGATCAGGGTTGGGTTTCTTCCGGAAGAAACTGGAAAAAACTGGAAGAAACTGAAGAAATGGAAGAAACCACCAGAAACCAAAACAAATGCTCAAAGTTAAAGTATATTAACTATATAAAAGAAATAAAGTATTATTACATGAAATCTAAATTGTAAAATTTAATATTAAACTTTTTTTTTTCAAAGATATGTTATTTTTTAATAACATACTTCAGGTTCAGCAGACATTTTCAGGTGATGTATTTATCTATTCTAAAGGTAGAGGGGTGTTTTTTCATTATTAATTACGCTATTTATGTAAAAAAGAGAGGAAAAAATAAACACTTACAAATTGTTTATTTTCACATAAAAATATTTTTTTACATAAAAATCCTTTATTTTAAACTGTGCAACACAGTAAATTAATAAATTTGTAATTATTTATACTAAAAACTAGTATGAATATCTCAATGCTGATTTTAAAAGATTAGTGTTCTAAAGATATCTATGGGTATGTCAAAATGTTTTTAAACTATCCTGAAATGTAGGACTTGGGGGGAAAAAAATCATTTTTTTGCTATATTATCCTACATTGACCTAAGAAAAATTAGAATTTTAATGACTTTTTTTTTTTAAACTAAGATTAACCAATACAGGTTTCTAAGGCCAAAACCAATTTTCAGAAAATTCACAGATTCGACCAAAAATAAAAATATAACAAAAAAAAAAAAAAAAAAAAAAAAAGTAATTAAATTGTATGTTTTAAAGTAATTAATACATACATAAATGTAAATTAATTATATGTATAGTATTTATTAATTATGCACAATTGTTAATTACCCAAAAACTTTATTTTCATATACAATAAAACATAATTCATCAATGACACAAAGATTTTTTAATTATACGAATTTCATTTAATTAAAAAATAGTTTAGTTTTAAGTATACACATCATTTTTCTTTTATAATGATTTTTGTAAATGATCATTTATTATTCTAGGACTTTCTCAAAGAATATTTGAAACACTAATGCAGTTTAAACTAAAAATTTTCTATAAGATGATTGTTAATTCATGACTGATAATTATAAACAATGAATGAAGTTCATTGCAATACACTCATTAGAGCAGATACAGTTCAAATCAATGACTAATGTTGAAAATTTCCGAAGGAAGAAACAAGAATTTTGGAATACTGAGAGTTTCCGTCAAGCTGAATTTTTAGCCATGCTTTTGGCAAAACTTTTGATTTTGGCCTGAAAATGAAACTATTTTTGATCAATCACTGTTTAATACAGTAATATTAAAAATTTAATATTAAGCTTTTAATATTACAATAATTATTGCATATACATACATTAATAAGATTGATGTAAATTAAAAGCTTTTATTTAAATGGGTTTCATTCTACCATTAGTAAAGAATCCCTACTAATTACTACTAGTTTCAGAGACTTAAATAATTAAAAAAAAATTGTTGGTTAAATTGAAATTAATAACATCTAATTAATTTTGTGTATTTTAATTTTGGATAAATTTTCATTTAGCCAATGATTGAAGATCTTTAGACAGGGTTGTGTGTGATCTTGGCTAAAAAACTGATGTAATTATTAATTTAGCATATATATTTAATTAAATTTGTTTTGGTCCAATGGAATTAATTTATATAAGTTTATAGGAAGAAGATATTTATTATATTCTACAAAATTGAAAGCATATGGTAAATTCTAGAAGAAAAACAGTTTCTTCCACTTGGAAGAAACCTATTTCTTCCGGCTGGTTTTTTCCGCGGTTTTTTCCACTGCGGAAGAAACTTGCCAACCCTGCGAATGATATTTTCATTTTTCCAGTTTATAAGTTTTTATAAGTTAAAACCATTTTATCTTATCGAACAAGAATTTTCCAACTGACTTTTCCGTTTTTCCAGTTTATAAATTTTTATAGGTTAATGTGTAATTACTTTTTTTTTCCGACTAAACATGCCTTTTCCAATGGAACGGGAAATTTTCCGAATGATATTTTCGTTTTTCCAACTTATAAATTTTTATATGTTAATATGTAAAACAATTTTTTCCGACTAAACATGCCTTTTCCGATGGAACGGGAAATTTTCCGAGTGATATTTCTGTTTTTCCAGTTTATAAGTTTTTATAGGTTAATACCATTTTTTTCCCGACTAAACATACTTTTTCCGATCGATCTGGAATTTTCCGACTCATTTCTTCTTGGGGGAGTGTGGCACCCCCCCAAACCCACCCCCCGGGATTTACGCCCCTGAATGAGTGAATGCATGTAAGCATCTAAAGCTGTTATCAGATTCACGAACTTTACGCAAGACAAACTTTTCAGCCGATTTTAACCCCAACTTTTTCTCATTTAAAGAGAGAAAAAAGTTACAATTGTCTTTGAAAAAGTTGGAGGAAAAGCAGGAAAACCAGTCCTACTAGTACCAGCCATTAATATTTATTGCCTATTCGTATCAATCGCTTATCTCTGATTTGTTGAAATGTTCGATGTTGGATGAAAAATCTTGGCTAGCCCAGACTTTTTTGGAACTATGGAAAAAAGTTGAGGAGACATTGCTGTTTGCTATCACACTGGGTGTTGGGAGGATATTTCACAAAAAGTTGGAGGAAATCAAGTGTTGGCTCAAAAGTCTTTGCAAATGTTGGTGAATCTGATAGCAGCTTAACAGACTTCATGCATAAAAACTTAGGACAGTTATAAAAACAGATATCAAAATTTGCTAAAGGGCCTTGGGTGCCCCAAAAAAATTACAATTCTAACTGAAAATTGCAACGTTTTTCCTTCTGACAGAAATCAATGCAATTAAAATTGTGAAATTTTATATTTTTGCATCCAAGTCAAGGCAAAATGCTACACAACATGTAACACTTAAATATCTATATTTATTAACTTATATGTTGTTGAAATGTAAATTATACATTAAAGTTTTTAAAAAAATCCCCTAGATTTTTAGCTTAGCATAATTGTTTTATTTTGAGGATACAGTAGCACTGTTAAAACACGAACAATATAAAGGAATGCTGCTCCACATATGACATAGAATGCAGGGTTGGGTTTCTTCCGGAAGAAACCTATTTCTTCCAGGACAGTGGAAGAAACTGGAAAAAACCGGAAGAAATGGAAGAAACTATCAGAAACCAAAACCAATGCTCAAAGTTAAAGTATATTAACTATATAAAAGAATTAAAGTATAATTACATGAAATCTAAATTGGAAAATTTAATTAATATTATTAATATTATTATTAGTATTATTTTAATTTGATAAGTTCTTTTTTTTTTTTTAACAAACTACTTCAGGTTCAGCAGACATTTTCAGGTGATGGATTTTTACTACTTTAGAAGTAGAGAGATTTTTTTTTTTTTAATTATTATTAATTATGCTATTTATGTAAAAAGAGAGAAAAAAAACACCTACAAATTGTTTATTTTTCATATAAAAATATATTATTTTCATATAAAAATGTCTTATTTTAAACTGTGCAACACAGTAAATAAAAATGTTTGTAATTATTTATACTAACATCTAGCATGAATACCTCAATGCTGTAGTGTTCTAAAAATATCTATGGGTATGTCAAAATGCTTTTAAATTATCTTGAAGTGTAGGACTTTAAAAAAAAAAAAAAAAAAAAAAAAAAAAATCTTCATTTTTTGCATTTATCAAATTTAAGTTGAGAAACTGCCAACTACTTTTTTTTTTTTTTTCTGTACTATGCTGCATTTGCTGCATTGTACAAAGGAAAATTAGAATTTTAATGATTTTTTTTTTTAATACTAGGATCGACCGAGAAGTTTCAAAGGCCAAAACCAATTTTCAGAAAATTCAAAGTTTCAGGCAAAAATGAAAACATCTAAAAAAAAAATAAGTAATTAAATTGTATGTTTTAAGGTAATTAATACATACATAAATGTAAATTATTTATATGTACAGTATTTATTAATTATGCACAATTGTTAATTACCCAAAAACTTTATTTTCATATACAATAAAACATAATTAATGCATCAATGACACAGGAAGATTTTTTAATTATATGAATTTCATTTAATTAAAAAATATTTTAGTTTAAAGTATATACATCTTGATTTTTCTTCTATAATGATTTTTGTAAATGATCATTTATTATTCTAGAACTTTCTCAAAGAATATTTGAAACACTAATGCAGGTTAAACTCAAACTTTTTTATAAGTTGATTGCTAATTCATGACTGCTAATTATAAACAACAAAGTTCATTGCAATATACTCATTAGAGCTGATGCAGTTCAAATAAATCAGTGACTTTTGTTGAAAATTTCCGAAGGAAGAAACAAGAATTTTTAATACCGAGAGTTTCAATCAAGCTGAATTTTCAATCACATTTTTGGCAAAACTCGGATTCTGGGCCGAAAACGAAACCATATTTTTGAACAATCTCTGATTAATACAATCTTAATAAAAATTTAATATTCAGCTTTTAATATTACAGTAATTATTGTATATTACTTACATTAATAAAATTGATGTAAATTAAAAGCTTTTATTTAAATGGGTTTCATTGTACAATTGGTAAAGAATCCCTACTATTTACTACTAGTTTTAGAAATTTAAATAATTAAAAAAAATTGCTGGCTAAATTGAAATGAATAACATTTAATTAATTTTGGATAAAATTTCTTTTCATTTAGCCAATGGTTGAAGATCTTTAGACAGGCGTTGTGTGCGATCTTGGCTAAAAAACTGATGTAATTATTAATTTAACATATATATTTAATTAAATTTGTTTCGATCCAATGGAATTAATTAATATAAGATTACAGGAAGAAAATATTTATTATATCTTACAAAATTGGAAGTATATGGTAAATTTTAGAAGAAAAACAGTTTCTTCCATTTCTTCCGACCGGTTTTTTCCATGTTTTTTTTCCGCGGTTTTTTCCACTGCAGAAGAAACCTGCCAACCCTGATAGAATGTAACATCATTCAGTAATTTACATTCTTTCACTATTTATATTCTATTTATTTAGCTGCTACAAAAACAGCAAAACAAAATTGTACTGTATGTTTGTGCTTTTTTTAAAATTTGTTGTATAGATTAGCTATTGATCAGTTGCTTTAGTATTGATTTTCAATAATTAATATTTTGTTTTATACAATTACTTTATGAAATACTTTTTTTACTAGGTTTTTTCAGGAATGCATGTTCTTCATTTGCTGCATAAGGATTCGGTTAAGTTATAACAATGGGTGACATAGGAATGGTCTGAGCTTGTAACTTCTAATATTAGATTTATAGGTAATTAAGTAATTAAAAATATCTTTTAATTCATTGTCAAAGTGCTTTTGTTTCCTTTAAAGTGATATGAATACCGTAATTTTCGGAAGAAACGCCGCGGCGTTTACGTGTTTTAAACTAAAATTTCAAGCTATGCGCCATTTATGCACATTTTTTTTCAAACAGCATGATATTTTTTCTGAATTTTTTCGAAAATTAAAACAAAAATCTGTTTTAAATCCAAAATTTCGGACATAAAATGTATCGCGAATTCCAACAAATGGTCGCAAAAACAACGTAATTTCGATTTCGTTAATCGTTCAAAGAAACATCACCAATTTCGTCAAAAAATCGCGAAAAAAATGGCAAATTTCATTAAAAGACAGCAAAAAAAAAAAAAAAAAAAAAAAACGCAAATTTTGCATAAGATTGCGAAAAATACAAATTGCATCAAAAGGGCACACAAAAATGCATAGTTAATGCAGGAAGTAGATTTACCCCTTCTCTCCCCCGCTCTTTTATAACCTTTCATAAAAAAAAAAAAAAAAAAAAAAAAAAAAAATCTGTATTGGATTTCTTTTTTTTTTTTTTTGTTCCAAAGATTAGGACATTGAATTAAAATAATGTGGATGTGCCAAAATTTTCAGATCCAGCCGAATGAAATATATTAACTCTGCCTGAAATGCTAAAAGTTTGCCCAATCCAGACAAGAAAACTCAATGAAATCAAGTCCGGGCCCAGCGTAACTAGAGTCCAATTTTCATAGAACTCAGACTCAACATAGAACTCAACAATACTTTCTTTTTCCTCTATAAAAAACGAAAAAAAAAAAAAAATTCGTTATTAATTAACCGATTTTGTTCACATTTTCAGCAACTGGCAATAAAAATAAGCTAGGCTGAATTCCAAATCTTTATCAAAATACACTAAGTTTAAGATTATTATAGATACATACCAAAAAGCTCACTGTTTGACTCACTGGATAAAAAAGCCCCGTTATCATGACATGGTTGTTTATTTAGCTGCGGCAACTCAGACGTCGTGAACTCTCATCATCCATAAAGAAAGTTGCATTTTTTTAGCGATCCTTTGATGAAATAACATTTTTTTCAATCAGGCCTTTGACAAAATTTGCATTTCCCCACAGTCTTTTAAGAAATCAGCATTTTTTCCACAACACTTTGATGAAATTCGTGCCCCCTTTTTTTTTCTACGACTTTTGATGAAGTCAGTTATTTTTTTTTCCATGGCCCTTTGATAAAGTTTTTATTTTTTTCCATGATGCTTTGATAAAATTCTTGTTTTGCTGCGATCTTTGATCAAGCTAGCTATTTTTTCTGCGAATAGACTTTTTTTTTTTGCCGACCATTTGTTGAGATTTGCGATATTTTTTTACACTTCAAATTTTTGTATTAACGACTGCCTTTTCACAATATTCGGAACAGAATCACTTCCTTAATGCATATTGCTGTAAGGAAAAAAAAAATCACCGTATCCGCCTTGCCGCACTAAGCAGTTTTAACTTTTAAACTCGTATGCGCTGCGGCATATGATAATTCTCGAAAATACGGTATTTAAATAATATTATTAATTTTGAATTTTGTATTTAAATTATTAATTTCTGATTAATAATTTCATTTTTTTGTTTTCTTAATACAGCTTATTAATGTGTTTCTGTTCAGCACGTCAATCGCGATTACCGTGGAAATTTCACCTGCGGTGTTTACGACCATTTCCTTAATTTTTTTGAGCAATTTTTTGTGATGCAGCATTTTTTCCAGAAATTACGGTATATTCAGTGATACCTCTAGGTTTTTAAAATTTTGAGTTCGTGGAATCAAAACATTTCCAAAAAACTAGGTCTATTTTTAGAAAAGTGAATTTTTCTTTTAGAAATAAGACATATTCAATATATTTAATACAAAATATGCCTCTTTTTGCATTCTTTCAATAAAAAATTATGCATTCTAAAAGACCATTCTCATTTTTTATGCATTCTTTCTTGAATTTCTCATCTCTTTTTCAGTGCATACCCAGTATCACAGTGATTTTTTTTACAGAATGATTATATATACAATATAGGATCCATTATCTGGAATTCTGGTATGGTATGGTAAATGGTATACAGAAATTTGTTTGCCAAAAGTCATCAACAAAATCAGAAAAAACAACAAAAAATGTATCATCATTTTTCATCACCACAGTTCCAGCTCCCACACAACACATGAAATAATTGATTATTTGAAAGATAAAAATATCGAATTAATGTCTCATTGCTCATATTCTTTTGATTTTTTGCCTTATGCCTTTTTAACGAAAATGCATGAGCAGTATTTTCATCACCTCAAAAAGCTTTTGTCTTCCAAAACTATGTTTCTGAGATATCAATTTCAGAGTGGAAAAACTGTTTCAAGAATTGGTTTGAACTGATGGAAAAGTGTATAAATCTTAAAAGCGAATATTTTGGAAAGCAATAAAACAGTTTGTCCCCCCCCCCCCCCCAAAAAAAAAAAAAAAAAAAAAAAAAAAAAATTCTTCAATTTTTTTTTTTTTTTTTTTTTTTTTTTTTTTTGTAGAAACCTAAAAGACAATTGTGGTATAATGTTTCTTATTAATGATGTTTCAAAATTTTTTCATTTAAAAACTGCAAGAAGCTTTAGAAAGTCTTTTTTATTCTAAAGTAGAACATGGAACCCTGTGTTGTGTTTCAATCAAATCTGTAAAAAAATAATTTTGTCAAAAAGTGCTTCAAAAATCTTTTTTTTATTTTGGTTAAAGGTTGGGAAACTTTGTTATGTCTAAACATATATTTTGAACATGTGGATAAAAAATATTGATTTTGATAAAACATAAAATGTGTTCTGTCTGTGCTATTTTTCAAAAATAAAATATACATGCGCAAAATATCAAAAGCATCATTTGCATTAAAAAAATTGACATTTTTGTTATTGGTTTTATTATTTGTATCCTTGACAGTTATGAAAAAGTTTTGTTATCATTTAAGTATGAATTTTCTTTTAAATACATGTGTGTCCCTTTTAAGAAAATTTTACCAAATTTTATATTGGGGAAAGAAGTATTTAAAAATAAATCAATGAATTTCTGTATTTTTCTATCATGTAGATAGCTGTTATTTTGAACAAGTTCAGGAATTGCTTGTGACTTTCACCTAATAGAATTTATAATCTGATAAAAATCTGACCAATATTTCGAATTGCCACTATTCAGAAGATTCATTATAAGAAATTTCATTATGTGTTTAATTATAAATGACTATTTTGCTTCTAGTTTAAATATTACATTTTCAAAAGTATTTTTGTTTGTTGAATGATGTGTATAATGTAATATTAATATTTTTGCTTGTTTATGATAAGAAAAAAATTAATCCACTTCAATTAGAAAATGTGTTTATTATTTATTATTTAAAAATATTTTACCTTTTCTGAAAAGCTTTATATTTTGTGCATGTCATTTTATGCATAAGAGTTGGATATGATAAATTTACTTCATACTACTTTTCTTAGTTAAAATCTTTTATATAAATGCAGACATAAAATTAATTTTGTCTGCTTTCTCTGCAAACCGTAACAATGGTTCAAAACATTTATATCCAAAACCAAAAATATAATATTCGTTTCCATATGAGTTGTGAATAATAAGTTATGACTAATTATTTGTAAATTAATTGATAGAAAATGTTGTACAATGCTAGATGAGAAAGATAATCAAGCATTCTTTTAATAATGAATTCAGGAAGTGTGTTTTTGATTCATCTGTATCTTGAAAAATCAGTTTTATCTTTTTTATGAATAAATTTGCAGTATAATAGAACAATTGCTTTACTTTTATTGGTACTACTCTGTTATCCCATCGATCAATTTCGCCAAATTATACAAATCGCCAAACTAATAGCTAAATTATACATATTGACATAACTTTTATTTTAAATAATGAAAAAACAAATAATTAGTAGAATATTAATAAAAATACAAATAAAAAGTCGAAATAAAAATCACTTAATGAAATTTTAAATATGTGAATCGTATTTAATGTCATTGAATGTGACATTCACGAGCATCCATTATTGGCATTTAATCTTATAGTTTAGCAATAATTTTTTTGGTCGACGGGATAACCTAGTAGTACCCTTTTATTATTATTATTAGTATTATTATTAAATTTAAATAGAAGCATAAGCAGGGTGTTAATTTTAAATTGGTACTCAAATTATATATTTTTCAAGTTGATATACTTTTGTTATGATTATATATATTGTAAAAATGTGTTCTTTATCATTTTGTTAAAATTTATTGGAATTTTTCAGATTCTTATATTTGTTTGAATAATCATTATGGCTACATCAGTACAAGCTTGTTTACCAAACTCTTGTAAAAATCAGCATAGTCACCAGATGAAAGTTTCTAAAAGTCCAAACATCCTGCGCCGATCCAGCATGAGACAAAATACAGGTATTTTATTTATGATAGTTTCTGAATTTTTTAGCATTATGTATCTTAATACTAAAGAAATTGCCACTGGCCAAAGGGTTACCAAAAGGAAAAATCATTAAAAAGTAATCAATTAGTGGCCCTCTTTCCTAATTTAAAATAAAAATGCATCATGTATGATTCAAAATACATTGTTTCTATTTCTTGTCATATTATTTCTCAAAAAATTGGCAATTAGTATATGTACTTTTCTGTCTCTTTAATCAAAAGTAGTAAACTTTGGTATTGTCTGATGTTTTACTTGAATACAAATTACTAAACAAGAGTAAAATTTGTCCATATGCCATCAGTGATTCCATTCTTTTTTGGTTGTAGTATATAGACATATTTCTTTTGACTAGGTAAATTTAGATTAATATTAATAGAAATTTTAACAATTGTTTGTTTTGTACTTTTAACTTTTAAAAAAAGTTATCACTAATTATATTGCTACTGACCACTGGCTGTTAATGAAATTTTCTAATGTTGCCTTTTACTTAATGTCCTGATTATGTACATAAAGTGGACATTTTATGCTTTCCAGGGTGCCAATCTAAAATGATGTAGGCCTACAATTGAAAACTGAAGTTGTCGTCACCTTAAAGTGTAAAATCTTTAATTGTAGAAGTGTAATGCTGCAATCATACAAATTTAATATTAATACCATTTTTGGTCATTTAAAATGCATTACATATTGAAAAAAAAAATATTAATTAATAATTCCTTAAATTGAAAAAAAAAAAAAGTGAGAATTACAAATCTTGTATCATTTACACACCTTGAATTATTCTTTGTTTCATTATCAAACATACAAAACAGGTTTTAATTAAAATAATCGGTACTACTAGGTTATCCCGTCAACCAAAAAATTATCGCCAAACTATAAGATTAAATGCCAATAATCGATGATCGTGAATATCACATTCAATGACATTAAATACGATTCACATGTTTAAAATGTCATTAAATGCTTTTTAGTTTGACTTTTTATTTGTATTTTTGGTACTACTATGTTAACCTGTTGACCAATTTCGCCAAATTATACAAATCGCCAAACTAATAGCCAAATTATACATATCGACATATTTTTTTATTTTAAATAATGAAAAAACAAATAATTAGTAGAATATTGATAAAAATATAAATAAAAAGACGAAATAAAAATCACTTAATGATGTTTTAAATACGTGTATCGTATTTAATATCATTGAATGTTACATTCACGATCCTCCATAATTGGCATTTAATCTTATTTTTTGGCGATCGTTTTTTGGTCGACGAGATAACTTAGTAGTACCGTATTTTTATTAATATTCTACTAATTATTTGTTTTTTCGTTATTTAAAATAAAAATTGTGTCAATATGTATAATTTGGCTATTAGTTTGGTGATTTATATAAATTGGCGAAATTGGCCGACGGGATAACAGAGTAGTACCAAATAATCTTTAATCAGTATCTAACATTCTGATTTATTTTGAGACTTATGAAAAGCATTATATGAAGTTATGTTTCTGAGAACTTTTTTCATTAGTATTGTTAGAAACAAAAAAGATTCTAAATGTGTCAATACAGTCCAATGCATCTTTGAAAGAAGGTGGGATAACTTCTATATTTTTTTCCCTTTTGCTACTTAAATGAGCACTCAGCAATCCATTTCTATCAGTTAATCAACTGTCTATAATTTCAAAATCATTATATTGACATTACAGTTCATACACTCCTTGAAAGTAATGTCTGATATCAGATTATTTTAGTTGTTTTCATTCTGTATCACAGTTTTATCATTTTATTTTCCTTCATTTTCATCAGAATTTGGACATAAAAATTCTTCCTTTGATGAAAGTTTTTAATTGATTTGGATTTTACTCGAGCCAGTGCTAGAGAGAACATGTTCATCGCCTGAAGTATGTTTACTTTTCCATGGGTATTTTCTGTGATGTTTTTTGGGCAAGTTGAATTAATTGCTTTCTACGGTGCATCTTTAAATTTTTCATTATGCTCATATCTAAGAGTTGTAGTTGACTGGTGCAATTTGGTGGAAAAAAGCAATCTTCAAATTTTCTAAAAGGTCAGTCTCTTGATGATGAGTGATGCACTGACACATTAAAAGTAAAAGTTTACAATTTAGTTTTTTCATCTTTTTGCCTGTTTTCTTTAGCCACTCAGTAAAAATATCAGCCGCTTTGCCATTAGCAGAATATCTTAATGACAACGATATTATGTTTTTGAAACATCTTGATTTCTCTGACCAAAGAAGTCATCTTTCTGATCCAATGACATATGCACAAACAAAAATACTAAGGCAATCTTTTATTTTTCTTTCCACCATGACCAGGGTTGTCGGCTTTTAGCCAGGCCAAAAAAAGCCGCCCGGGTTTTTTTTTGGGTTTTATCCACTTGAAAAAAGCCAGCTTTTATTTTTGAAGTGCTAATTTGTGTCGAATCCATATTAAATTTGGAGTGATTTATTTTTAATTATTTACTACTAAAAAAGTTATAAATTTCTAGTAGTTTTTCAAATAAATAAGTTTTTATAACCGTTTGAAGTCAATTTTGAAGGCATTATGCCTGAAAAAATATATAAATCTTGGAAAAAAAAAATATACTCAAAAAATATATTTTAAACTTCTATATTTCATAGTTCTACTTATATTACATATTCTTAAGAATTGTATTTAATTGAATTATGACAAAATGTAACACATCAAAGCATTCATAGAAACATTCTTACAGGTCAATATGTAAAGATTAAGTCATAGAATGAACAATGTTGAAAGAGAAATTAGGAAGGATTCAGTATTTAAGGAGAATTTAATACATAATTATATAAAATTAAACAGCAACAAAAAATGCTCTAATAAAATTTGTTGAATTAAAATTTTGAATAGCTTTTTGTTATTTAAAAGTGCATATATTCCCTCTTGCATGAATATATTCATGCATATGCTAATTGAGAATACTGAAATAAATTGTGAAATATATTATGAAATATGCATAATTCATAATACTATTTTCAATAGTGAGAAATGGTGTTTTTTTATATGTATGATTTTAAATGTTTATAAAGAATAAAACATGACATTTTAATAACTCTTAAAATTAGTTAAGTAATAAAACATGTAACTAAGTAATCACTGTCCTCTTTAATTTTATAAAGCAGTAAAAATGGAAAAACAAGAGTGGGATTAAAGGTCAATGTAAATCAGAAAAAGCATTTGGAATGGCTACTTTATAATTTAGCTGATATACAGTGGAACCTGTCTAAAGTGACCACCTTTGGGCAGTGTTCTCGCTGACATTTGACCAGCGTTAGTAATTTGGCTAATTAAAAATAAAAACATTCGCCAAATGAAAAAAGTATTAGTTATATGATTCGCCGTGTAGCACATATATAATTATCTTTAATCCTCTAATGCACTCCCTTTTTTCAATGAGTTCTACAAGAAACAAAGTTTTTATAATTGTAACAATGATTTTTTTAATCAAATTTCAAGTATCCGCTACAACTATATTAAAAAATATGTATTTATGCATATGTGTGAAAAAGAAAAGAAAGAAAGAGCAAAAACTGAGCATTAGCAATATAGCGAATCTAATCGTTTATTCACTCGCCAAATGAAGAATTTAGTCGCAATTTGGTGCAATGGCGAGCGACAGCGAGAACACTGCCTTTGGTATAGACTAAAATAGTCACTATATAAAGGTGGTCACTTCATGGAGTGTCTTTCAAAATGGCACATTAAAATTTTTGTTATTTCAAAAACTAAAATATAAATAAGGAAAAATGTACTATATTAAGTAATGAACTGATTAAATTAACAACTTATACTTATAATCAGGGGTCGATTTAGAAAAAGAAAATTGCATAGCAGTAACTGCTATACAAAGTCAGTTTTGAATAGCAGTTAGACACTTTTGTATAGCAAGTAAAAAATAGCTAACGTAACTTTTAAATCTTGAAAATTTACAATTTTTTTTTTTTTTTTTTTTTAAAGCAATATTTAATTAAAAGCATAAATGAAGGTAAATAAAATTATACAAAGAATAAAAAATAAATGATAACTCACCTACCCAATATAAATTACTTAGGAAATCAGAAGCTGGCTCTTGAATGACTTATAGGTCAATTTGCCTTCGCCGTAGGTCAGTTAAATATATGTATCAACTTACCACAGTACCAATTCTTAAAAAATATATTTTGTTGTGAGGGTCAATATTTTTTAATAAGCTATAAACTCAGAAATACAATTTTTGTAATTTTAAATAAAACATAACACGAAAAAGAAAAAAAATGAAATCTTCATTTAAGTTAAGTACACAAGTATTATTACACAAAAAATACCTCTTGTTCATATTATTTACAGGCTATTTACAAAATTTCTGAAACTTCATTGTTTTAGTTACTCATCCTCATTAAAATTTTGCTTCCTTTTTCCATATTTCTGTATATTTGGTCAACGAGGTTTTGAGAAAAAAAATTTCGCAGCTCGACTAGATGAAAAATCTTCTATTTCTGCATTGCAATGATTGCAATTTAATGCATTTCTTGGATTGCATTTTAGTTAAATTTGAATTGCAAATTGCGATGCGATACTGTTTAAATCGAACCCTGACTATAATAACTAAATTACTAATTATACTACATGGAAGACATTTATTTTAAACTCATGTTATTTCTTTTGAATACAATTGAAATTCCATAGTGATTGATTTATATAACACATAAAAAGATACACTGTAATTTATACGCATTTTTATTTTCATTGTAATTGCATAATGAAAACGTTTCTATGACTGGCAGCGATAAACTTTTCATTAAGAATTACCTTAGACGTGCAAATATCATTACATTAAAGGAAAAAGGTGGTCATTTTATTACATTAAGCAAATAATCACTGTAGAAGATAAATTCCTGTACTTTTTTAATGGATCAAAATAAAATTTCAGAAAATGACCGCTTTAGTCTTTTAGTATGAAAATTTTCAGCATGCAGAAAAATGGATGATCACATTTTTCAGATTCAAATGACACTGATAATTACAGGCCAACTGGTCGCTGTACACAGGTAGACATATTAGACAGGTGGTCACATTACCGAACAATTCTCATATTATTTTAGATAAGAGTAAAATTTTTCAAAGCGGTCACTTTAGGGTCATTCCATGTCAGATCACCCAGACCATGGCACCCACCATCACCAATTTTTATAAAATTTAGTGAATTTGTAGAGTTTAAAATGCTGATTCCAAAAATATCAATTATATTGAAATTGATCAAACGGTTTGTTAGTTATGAGCTTTTAAGTAGCTACCAAGATGGCCAATTTGCCGCCATTTTGAATAGCACATGTGACAACAAAAAAGTTCATAACTTCTTTCAGGTTTAAGCTAAAGCTTTCAAATTTTTTTGTTTTGTTCAGAATAAAGTAAGCTTTCATTTAAACAGATTTTTGTGAACCTCATTTTATAAAAATGCTGTCAGAAAATGATTTTTTGTCATTTTTTTAAGTAAAAAAAGGTGCAACTTCAATGGCTGATTTCCCCCAATGTACCCCCTTCAATTTTCACCTAATTGCATAAATAGGCAACTCAAAGTGTGTTTTGTTGACTGATAAAAAAATTTTAATGGGCGGTTCACAGGCTTTTATTTAAAAAAATAAATTCAATTTTACTGACTTTCCACAATAACCGACAACACAAGATAATGTTGATATTTCTTTTATTACCAGAAATATCATACATATTTACATCTAAAAGTTTGATAAGGTTTAATGTTACATAAATATATATATTTAATGTTTCTAAAAAAAAAAAGAGGGGGGAATCCCAAGGGAATTAATAGGAATGCCAATAATGGATTCTTGCAAGAGTACTTTCCTGACAAATTGAAATCGATTGCAGAGTTTCAATAAATTATAAGTAAAAATTAAATGATAGAAAAAATTCTACAAATAGGTACATTATATAACAAAATCATACTTGTATATAATACAAAATGTGATAAAATTGCAACTCTTAAATAAAAATTATGGTACTTTAAAATAGAAAATAGCATATCACATACAAAATAAACATGCTATTAAAAATATATCTACATCAATAATAATTTAAAGTAAAGATAATTAATATTTAAAAAAACCCCTGCCAACAGGCAGTTGTAAATTTTAAGGTTAAATACAGTAGACTCCCTCAAATCCGCACAGCTTGGAACCAGAAGTTATGCGGATTTTAGAATTTTGTCGATTTCTGGTCATTATTTTGTTTAAATTTTTTTATACAGGAATTTGAATGCAATTAATAATGCAATCAAAACTAAAATGAATGCTTTACAATATAATAAAAATTTAGATAATTATCAAAGTGATTAAAATATTAAAAGCAAAGGTCAAGTTAATAATCAATAATATTATTAAATATTCATTATAAACATGAAATATATTTTTCCTAAATTATTTAATGTAGCATCATCAATGTATCTTTGCATCATAAAGATACATTACTAATTCACAACAAAATAATAAAATAAAGAAGTTTCATTTCAGGTTTAGCCAGATTTAGATTTAATAACCAAAAAAGCTTGATTAATACATAAAAATATTTGATAAGAAGATTGTGATTACCAATGATATCAGAAATATCTTGATTTTTTTTTTTTTTTTTTTTTTTTTTTTCCAGAATAAATTTATTCTTCTTTCATGTAAAAAAAAATAATAATAATAAATAAATAAATAAATAAATAAAAGATGAATTCAGTACTATTAACAAAAATTACAAATTAAAATAAAATAGAATTGATATGAAATTTAAAAGTCAAATTTTGTCTTTATATCTGAACTGAATTTTTTATTTACATCCATAATTTATGTGTGGATTCTAGGGTTTCAGATTTGAGGGAGTCATCTGTACTTGTTTCATTAACAAAAACTAAATCAAATTTAGATACAAACTTAGCTTAACAATTTTATCTGGCTGTTTTTAAAATTTAATTTTTCTCTAAGAACTGGTTTTATCAGAATGTTAAGGCAGTGTATACAAAAAATATTTTTGTACTCTCAACAACTCAGAATTTTCTGACACTTTTTTAAAAATAAAAACATTATACTTGATGTGACTTTTTGAAGAGATTTATAAGCGACCTCAGGGCTGCTACATGCAACATTTTTTATATTTTTTGCACACCAGTATTTTTCTAAGTTTGAAGTATATTTTTCTTGCAAATGATATCAAAGCATCTATTAGGGATTTCAGTTTTAAGAAAGTGGTGCCAGTTAAAATGAAAAAATAGTCGCTTGTGGCAGCCTTGCAACCTGTGTTTTTATTTTTGGTTCAATGAATTAGATCTTGATTTACAACAATTATTTTCTCAGTATGACCATTTTTTCTGTTTCCAATATTATCGCTTTGGAAAATTCAATTCAAAATGCCCACTTTGACAGCATTTTAAAAATATATTATGCGTTATAATATATATAAAACCTGCCAATTGAATGCATTTGTGAGCAAAAATAAAACTAAAAATGAATCAGAAAATCCAATGATTTTGCTTTGCCGGACTGTCCTGTTCACATAGAAAGCAAGGCATTTTTGTGTACCCAGCTTTTTGTGCCAATAACATTAATATAAATTTGAAGTCACTGCAGATAAATCATTTGTATACCTCATGCTGAATACAGTCAGATTGTATTCTAAAAGTCGTTAGATAAGTTTGCAAGCATCCACAAGTATACATTTACATTATCTGTGACTATTACATGATGCTTGTTCTCGGCAATGAATCTTCGAAATCAACTCTGGTTGATTGCAAACAAACTATATGTGATAGAAGAAAACTAAGAACAGTTGTGTAATTCGCATAAAAAAATGCATTAAGGGGTTGTATTGGTTCTTAATCATCCGATATCATGCAGACTAGTGTAACTTTTCCTTACTGTATTTTTTATTTAAGAGTTTTAATTTTATCACATTTTGCATTATATGCAAGTATGATTTGTTATATAATGTACCTATTTGTAAAATTTTTTCTATCATTTAATTTTTACTTATAATTTATTGAAACTCTGCAATCAATTTCAATTTGTCTGGAAAGTACTTCTATGTCTTGCAAGAATCCATTATTGGCATTCCTATTAATTTCTTTGGGATTCTCCTTTTTTTAGCCACATTAAATATATATATTTATGGAACATAAAACCTTATCAAACTTTTAGATGTAAATATGTATGATATTTCTGGTAATAAAAGAAATATCAACATTATCTTGCGTTTTCTGTTATTGTGGAAAGTCAGTAAAATTGAATTTATTTTTTTAAATAAAAACCTGTGAACTGCCCATTAAAATTTTTTTATCAGTCATCAAAACACACTTTGAGTTGCCTATTTATGCAATTAGGTGAAAATTGAAGGGGGTACATTGGGGGAAATCAGCCATTGAAGTTGCACCTTTTTTTTACTTAAAAAAATGACAAAAAGTCATTTTCTGACAGCATTTTTATAAAATGAGGTTCACAAAAATCTGTTTAAATGAAAGCTTACTTTATTCTGAACAAAACAAAAAAAATTTGAAAGCTTTAGCTTAAACCTGAAAGAAGTTATGGACTTTTTTGTTGTCACATGTGCTATTCAAAATGGCGGCAAATCGGCCATCTTGGGAGCTATTTAAAAGCTCATAAATCACAAACCGTTTGATCAATTTCAATATAATTGATATTTTTGGAATCAGCGTTAGATATTCTACAAATCCACGGAATGTTATCAAAATTGGTGATGGTGGGTGTCATTTTTGGAAAAATCTGGGTGATTTGATATGGAATGACCCTTTAGCTAGGTGGCCACTTTACCAATGTTGTCACCTTAGCAGGTTCCACTGTATTTGCAATTCTGATTATAAACCACTAGCAACTCCATCAATGTCTTATTCTAGTATTGTCTTCATTATTGAAAAATTTGGTTATAACCCAATTTCTCATAATGAATCATAATTAAAATCCCAATTTTTTATTTTAATAAATAAATTTATAAACTCACAGTAAATTAAGCATAATTAAAACTAGTTAAAAGACACTTAAAAATGTGTAGCTTATAATTAAAAGGCTTCATTGTATAAAAGCCAATTATGGCCAAAAAAAGGCCAATTTTGGCTTTAAAAAAACGGTTAAAACCAATAAAAGCCACCGGCCTGGCTTGTTTTAATTTTAGCTGGCTTTTTTGCAACCCTGACCATGACAATGATCATCTTTCAAGTTTAGATGCAGATTTATGGTTACCATGTGGTGACTACATTTTTTTGTTTGATTACTAACTTTCTTTGTCTGAGTTACGATTTTTTTCTGTCCAAATTTTTAGAAATGACTGCCGTAAATTTTCAGAAAATACAGGACAGATTCACCCCTGTAAAAGTCCATAATAAGATCTTTTTAAAAAAGATCTTTTTTTTTTTTTTTTTTTTTTTTTGTTCTTGAAAAACAAATGTTTGGATTGTACTTTGAGTTTTATTGTGCAAAATAGTCTCACACATGCACAGTATTTTTATATATGTACTCTTGCATGACAAAATGAAAATAAGAAAAGGAATATTGTTTTCCTAATATTCTCCATTACCTTGATTTCTTAGTTTAAACATTTTTAAAACCAGTATTTTATTAAAAAATTTATCTTTTGACTATACATAGTTTAAAATTTATGTTATTACTTATTCACTTTCTATCTCAGCACTCATTGGGATATTTGTTGCACAGAAAATTCAGCAAAAAGTTCTCAATATTGGGAAATTTGACATATTTGAAATAGAGTTTCCACAAGTTGTTTCTCTGTCCTCGATTTTTTCCCCATTGCAATTAATGGTTTTTCAGAGTAATATTTATTTTCTCTGCCAATTCTGCTTTTGTCAAACCTTAATTTTTATCAAATTCTTTTAAAAATTTCAATTTTCTATTTTAGTGAAAGTGTCTTTCATTTTCAGGATATTTTAGGAACACGTTATGAATTCCAAAGAGAGTGAAAGAAAAAATAGAAATTGTGCACTAACATGGTTTAAATTGTGATGAAATCAGAAAATAAAGTACAGTAGACTCCCTAAGATCCACAGCTCTCTAAAATCCACACATAATTTACAGATGTAAACAATAAAACATTCAGTTCAGATATTAGACAAAATTTGACTTTTTTAGTTTTATATCAATTCCATATATATTTTAATTTATAATTTTTGTGAATATTACTGAGTTCATGTTTTTTTATGAAGGAGGAATAAAATTATTTCTGAAAAAATTTATGACTGATAGATAATCACAATCTTTTTACCAAATATATTTATGCATTAATCAAGCTTTTTTGGTTATTGAGTCTGCCTAAACCTGAAATAAAACTTCCTTATTTTATGATTTTTATGTGAAATGATAATGTACCTTTATAAGGCAATTTCATTGAATAATTTAGAAAAAAATCATTTCATCTTTATAATGAATATTTAATCATGTATTATTGTTTATAAGCTTGAACTTTCCTTTTAATCATTTAAAAAAATATCTAAATTTTTATTATTTTGGTTTATTACTTACCTTAATATTGTATTACTTTATGAGTTTTCATTCTAGTTTTAATTGCATATTAATTACATTTGAATTACTTTTTTAAAAATGTAAACAAAGCAATGACCAAAAATTCATGAAATTCTAAAATCTACTTATCTTCTGGTTCCAAGCTGTGCGGATTTAAGAGAGTCTACTGTACTGTTTACTAACCTTAAACTTATCTCTTGAGCAGAAAATTCACTGTCCATTCTGTTCATTTTACCCCTTCACAGGCTCTATAATCTTGAAAACACTGTGGTTGATAGTGAGTTTTCTTTTTCTTTATTAACTATTGTAGCTATTTTGTTACTATTTTTATATTCATGAATTAACTTGTTGATAAATTTATTTGAAAAAACATTTTCACAAGAAATCTCTTTAATATTAATCAAGTCAATTCATCATTTAGATAAATCTCTGAACAAACCTGAAAGGCTTTTTTAACTTAAAAACATTTTGCAGTTGTTTTACAGTTGAATGGGAAATTACTGTTAATAAGAGATTGTTTATGAAAATGATTTTTCAAAGAAATTTATCAGAAAATTAATTTATGAACATAAAAATAGTAATAAAATACCTAAAATAGTAAAGAAAAAGAAAGGTCTATAATAGAGTTTTGCAGTATGGATTATATTCTACAACTTTTCGAATGGATTTGATCCTATAATAGTTGTGTATTATTCAGCTATAAAACAGCTGCATATTGTTTCTATGTCAAAGGAGCATTTCAGGGTAGTTCATAAGATTATTTAAATGATGAATTGACTAAAATTAAGGAGATTGCATGTGAAAATGGTTTTTTAAATAAATTTATCAACAAGTTATTTTGTGAATATTAATAGTAATAAAATATCTAAAATAGTTAGTAAAGAAAAAGAGAAGCCCATTACTAAATTTTGCAATATGGGATATATTCCACAACTTTTTTGAGCAGATTAGGCATACATTAAAAAAATATAATATACTTTGTCTAAGGCGGAATTGATTAGGACCAAAAACAATTTCCATATTAAACAGTATTCCACCTTAAATAAATTTTACTTTCTATCTATGGATTCACAAGAACTTGAAAATCTTTCAAAGTTAGACAGATTTCCATTTTACACAGAGTCTGCTTACATTGAGTTTATTGCAATTATCATTGCTAAACCACTGACAAAGCTAAAATATCTGGTACACAGAATGATTGATTCCATTGATAATTATGAAAAATCTGGTGTTTATATGATCTCTATTAAAGATGATAGCCATCTGAAAAAATATGTGAACATGGCCGCTTGAAATCTTTTCTTGTAATAGAAAAGATTAAAGAACATATGACAGACATAAAAAAAAAAAAATAAATAATAATAATTATCCACAGCTTAAATCAAGATACAGATATTAATATCCTATTTAAAGAGGTTTAAATTATTGCACACGCATCACAATATGATATTTGTAAAATCAAAGAGTCTAAAAATATTGCCAAGAGGCAAGAAAATTTATAGTAATATTTTGTTCTACAATATACCACATACATGGTTTAATATACTTGAAACAACTGGTAAATTTGATTTTGAATAACTTTTCCCTCTTCCTTCCGTTTTTTCCTGTTTTCCTATAATAACCACTCTTTTAACTTTTCTTTCTTTTCCTTTCCTACTTCTTGTATTTTGGTTTCACACTCTACTACTTAACCAGTGCAGTTTTCTTTGAGGCTACAGCAATTCCTCTGATGATGTCTTATGTTTAGCTGAAAGCATTAAGGATTTTCACATCTTCTGACATTAATGTTTCTTAATATCTTGTATAGTTTTAAAACTTCTATGTACTTGTACCTATTTAGTAATAAATGTATTGTGAATCAAGTATTAACATTATTTTATTTTTATAAAGTGAACATGACATTTCAAATTGAGATATAGAGATTCTATATTTATTTTATTGTTACTCATAGATTTGAACTGTGCCAGGTCAAATGAGATATTATTTATTGTGATGAATTCCATTGTTTATAATTATCATTCATTACTGACTCAAGATGTTTCTGCAAATTATAAAAAAAAGTACATGTATGATTGTGCTTTGAAGATTCTTTTCACATGCTGTTAAAAGCTGCAGACTTAACAGTAATAGAATTTTTTTGTTTGAAATAACAGAAGTGTTTTGAATGCTGTCTGAAAAAAATCTTAGTATAACAGATAGTGATTTACAAAAATTACTGTAAAAGATGTATGTGTGTCTAAAACATTTTCCAATTAGATAAAAATTGTATAATTAAAAATTATTCTGCATTGTGGATGATTAAATACATTTTATCTCATATGAAAATAGAAGGTTTTTGTCAGAGGTACAAAAAATTAATGTGCCCCAAATATAAAATTTTGAAACATAGGTGCCATTTCAAAACTTTCATTGGGAGGTAGGAGGGTATTTAAGTTTTGCTTTTGTTTGAAACTTATGCACATTTATGTGTATATGTATAATTGTTTATTTTTAATATGCTTTTATGCACATATAATTAATTACTTTATATATGTATATCTATTGTTAATGTTATATTAATCTATGTATGTATTAGTCTCTTATTTATTTATTTATATTATTATTATTATTATTTACATTTTATCCTCATCCAAAGATAGCAAAATTACTGAAATTCAATTTCAGTCTTAAAAATCTTTTTCAGTTGATCCTTAATTATCAGTTTTCAAAAATTTATAAATTAATTTAGTAATTTGGCTATTAATCTTATGCTGTCTCATTGATATGCTTTTTCAATACAGGTGGTAATTCTTTAAGAAATAACACTATTTTGACCCACTCAAAATGAAAATTTTTTTTTAATTACTTTATAGGAGTACAAGTGTTTTTTATAGGGGCTGTACGTACATAACGTTATCAAAGTTTTGATAAGCTTGAATCCCTTCACACCTTACGATATCATACATTATCATTCCTTGATGTCTTCCCAGCCACACGTGCTTTAATAATAATGTTATCAGTGTCTAGATTTTTTTATTTTACAGTAATATACAGATGGATGTGCATTTGTTATTTATTTACTTTACAAATTCAAATGAAAATAAGAAATCAATAAAATATCACTATTATTCATGAAATAACTTGCTATAAAAAAATATTTACTACTATTTAAAAATAATTAATAATAGCATTGTTACAAAATGCATTCAACAGTAATATTTTCTCCTCCTTGCACCCTGCACAGAGGAATGAAAATAGAACTTCTAATTAACAAAACAAGTGTATAACATTCTGTCTCTTTCTTCATAAATAAATACAAAGAGTATCCTATTTCAAATATATTTCACATCTGGTTCTTCCAGCTATGAATTATTAGTATGCACAATCGACAAAAGAACAGGAAAGCAAAATGTTGGGGTATTTCCATATTTTGGAATGAATAATTATTTAATGACTTTTTATTTTTAAAAAATATTTTGATACAATAAGTAAAAATAAAAAATGATAAAATGTTTTTGATACCAAAGGACAAAACTTTCCTTTCCCTATAAATTTGTTATGATATCAAGTGTCAGACCCCTTCCATCCTCTTAAAATGATAATGTTATGTATATACTGCCCCACAACATGAAGATCTAATTTATTACCTAGAAATTGATATTGAAAGTGAAAGGGCACTTTTAGATTGTAGAAATGTAGCATAGCATGCCACAACAAAGAAACACCAATGAAAATGTTAAGTTTCCCACTCCCCTTTTTTTAAAGGGATTTTCAGAATCAGAGGAAAGTTTAGATCTACAAATTTTCAATCAGCCAATTTGGTCTTTCCTTTTTAAAGATTAATCATCACATATTTTTCTAGTAAAATATTTAGGCTTTTAAAATATTGATATCTTATTTCTCTGTATAACTTAAAGTAATAAAATTTTTAATTCAACATTTACATTTTACTTTGAACTGTTACTATTTCACAAAAAATGCATTTATTTAAAATTCAACTACAGTAACACTAGCTTTTGGACTACCATATCTGTTTTTTTCTTATCTCATATTTTTAGGTTATGACTACAATGATTTGTCATGATCTCTGTTTGACTCTTTTTAAATATTCCCACCCATCACCTGCTAAGCCACTTTTTTTTTTTTAATGTAGAAGCAAAAAATGTGTTTATATATATATATATATGAATTATTATAAATACTGCGTTTTTTTTTTAATTTCTCCAAAAATGTCTTACATTTCGGGAGTTCAAAGTGGTTATTACCTCTTAAATGTTCTTGATAAAAATTGTTTTTTGGATGCTTGCAGAATCGCCTTATCCCCTCCCCCCTTTTTATTTACAATTTTCCATTACATAGAAAAATGGCAAATTTTCACGATCTAAACAAGCTTTTAATATTTATTTCTTCCTCTTTTGGAACTGGAGATGTTATCACTACGCCACTAATGCTTGATGACCTTGCTGCAATATTTATTGCAGCAAGACACATGACACATTTCCTTGGTGATTATCTACTGATCTCTGGTTTTTGAAGTAGAGATGTTATTTCTACATGACTAATGCTTGATGACGTCATCACAATACTCTCTTCAGTCTGTCATATTTCATTGGTAATTTTGCTTGCAGAATCGATTAAAAAATGATTTGAAAATGGATAAAGTACCTAATCCATTGACTGATGCTTATGGAATGTGTACAATTCTTGTAACAATGTGTCTATAACATATTCACCAAATAAAAGTTCAATAAGAAATTCTGCTTGAGAATTGTCATGTTCATTCACATACACAAATCATGATTACAGTGCTTTCTTGATACTATGCATTTAGAAAATTTTAAAGAAAAAGAACATATTTAAAAATGCACAAGACATGTTTTGAATATCTATATTATAAAGGCCAGACGTATCTGTGCGTAGTGCATACGTCATTTTACGAATGGCAACACTTTCAAATTTTAAATGAACTTTCGGTATTGCAATTTTTGCTACTAAAAAATTTTTAACTTCTAAATGCCGCACATTTTCAATTTTTACACCATCGTGTAGGGAAAAAAATGTACTTTTAAATGAAATTTGTTTGAAAGCTGTGCCTTAATTTGTTTTTGAAATATTAATTTTTTTGTAGCTTTTAATACTGCTTTTCTAATTGTGGCAACAGGAGTACTCCATTTCTATTAAAAGCAAAGGGGAAAAAATCATTGCTGTATCTTTATGTTGCCATTTTTCTCATTAAAAGGGAAAAATTTTAATTTAAATATCTTCTGTTATAAAACCCTGAAAATTTTGATTTAATTTACAAAATTTGATTTACACATAAAAGAATATCAACAGTTTAATATCTGTTTCAGCTAATAGTATTGAGACTTCAAGTTTTGAATCAAAATGATCAAATTAAAATGCCATTTTTTTTTAAAAGATGAATACAGACGCGAAGCATTTGTAAATTTTGATATGGTGAAAATGATGCCGGGTTCAGATTTCACGGGGAAAAATTCTATGATTGAGTCAAAATTGAATAAATTTTGCTTTCTTTCATTTTGGAATACTAGCATAAGAACTTTAATTGATAACTTTATCATAATAACATATCTTTATTATTTTTTACTGTTTACATATGCGATTAAAGTTTAATTTTAACAATTTCTACAACTGCATTTTATAGAAATAGTATTTTGTTAATTCAACAATAAATATCGTTTGTTTAAGAGCTAGACGAACCAATATAAAATGCATTTTTTACTATAACTAATTTTGTAGGTTTATTATAAGTCAATGAAACAGTTCCTTCTTAAACATTTTCTTTCATCAAAATTTGACGGGTTCTACCTCGTATTATTAAAAGTGAAATACTTTTAGAGAAGAATTCTTAGAAAATGTCACAATTTCTGATCAACAGAATTTCATTTTTATTTCATTCTAACCAGCTCAGATATAAACCTGTAAACTTTGGTATCAAGTTTTTTATTTCATAGAAACCGGCTGATTAAAATGGTGAAAATGAAAAAAATAAAATAAAATAAAAGTTGTTGACTGCCATCATTTCATATCAATGCAAGGCAGCTCTAATTCCTAACTGGTTGTATCATTTTTCTTCTTTTTTTAATAAATTAGGTGTTCAGTAAGTTAGGGTGTGACCCATCCAAACCACCACTCCTACTTGCTACACTTGTGTTTGTAAAGATCAATATCCAAATTCTCTCTTTGAAGAAACATAGAAATGTAAATTACTGACATTAGTTTACATTTTTTAAAGAATTTTTGTTATTTTCTATGTTTTGTTTTAGATAATCTATGAAGTTGTTTTAATAACTATAATTTTTCTCAGCATCCTTGGAATTATAAAACATAGTCACAAATGCTTTGCTCAAAATAGGATCACAAAACTAATTTTCATTCAGTCTTCTCTACTATTAATGGATTGCAAAATTTTTTGGTACTAGCAAATAGTCATCTTAGGATATATGTATCATTTGGTACATCTTTACACAATTATTAAAAAGGTTTTCTAGATATTTTGGTCTCATACAAATCTGACTGAATCTTGAAAGAACAATCTTGTTATGTTTTGGGCACCTTCTTCAATGCAGTTTTAAGTTTATTAAGTTAATTATTTTCATAGACTTATCTGATTTGCTATTTGGAATTCCAAATATCATTCTCAACTATATACTTAGTAGATATTTTACTTTTCAGTATTTGGAAGGACATATAGCTATGATAGAATTAATAAATCATAATTTGTCACAATAACTAAATTTTAAAGTTAACTTTAATTTCCTTTAATTGGAAATATATTATATTAAATTTAACTAATATTTAAAAATTAAATTTATATATGCTTTTTAATATATAAATATTTTAGAGAAACAACTAAGCTTTGCTGCTGCTGTACTATTATGTCTGTTCTGCTAAGTGACATATGATCAATATTGCATTAATGTTATGTTTACACTTTTTTTCCTTTTTTTTTTTTTTTTTTTTAGCTAATAGAAAAAGTGCTGTAGAGAGATTAGAAGAGAGTAAAGCAAATTATGTGAAGTCTGAGAGAGTTTTAGACACCAAGCAAGAATTTAAAAATAGTTCTCATTTGCGTGTTAGTACTGGGCCTCAATTAGACTTACTTTTTAAACCACCATCAAAAAATGCTCCTGATAACATAAAAAATGTAAACGCATCAGATGAATTAAAATTGTCATATCTGCGATTACATAGTCAGCCAGCACATAATGTTTCAAAATCACCTCCAGTGAGAGCACGGGCTAAATCCTATTCTGAATTCAGAGATGCCCAGGTAACTCGTAAGCATTCTTTTGCAAGCCAGTGCAGTAGGCATAGAATTGAGGTTCTTATAGATATAGAATCTCAGTTGAAAAAGCTTATTAGTTCTGGTTCACGTGAGAATGTATCCATAGGACATGAGATTGTAAGCTCCATCCATCCAGAAGCCCAGTCACCTAAATTCAACAAACCTACAGAAATTCCAAAAGTTCGACGAGGTTACTCTGATCCTGTTAGAAAAAGCTGTTGGATACCAAATGATCTATCTCCTGAATCAAATGCTTGTATTCATAAAAGTATGCCTGATCTATCGCCATCACCATGCAGTGTTCCAATTCCTTCTTCAAGTCTCTCCTCGGGAGACTCAGATGACATTATAATTAGTGAATGTTTGCATAATGAACAGTACTTGGGAACTGATTGCACAGTTCCTGGAAATAGTACTTGTGGGATAAAACTGGAAAAAGATGATACCTTTGACCTATATAAAGAACCAAGGCGATTCTCCAATGGGTCTGGGATGTTGCATCTTACTCCTTATTATCCTTCTCAAACTGAGCTTCAAAGGAGACCAGTTAGTCGATCTAAATCTGATGTCTCCCATCGATACTCTAAAAGAAGTTCAGATTATTTTCCTAGACGAAACAACAACTACACCAGTGCAGAAATAGAGAGGTTTTTTGACACTATGGGACTTGATACTGATGTATGGCATCATATTACATCGCCTTCGCTAGTCTCCAGTCCTCCATGCTTTTTTGAAAGCATTAGTTCCATAGATTCTAATGAAGACAGATCGAGTGCATGTAGTGATGATTCTGCACCTGAACCACCTAGGGAAGGTTTACGGAATCATGATTTACGAATACATGGACCTCTTGAGACATCTATTGTTGAGAAGAATGCACGTGTGATTAAATGGTTATACAATTGTCGTAAAGCTGCACTGGAAACATGACTGAGAAATTCTCTTATTTTAAGGTAAGATATTTCAAATTGCTCTGTTACATATATCTATATCCTTTGATAAAATGTAAATAGACATGCATGTTTGTTTGTTTATGTTTTTTCCCTGTTAGATGGTGGTGTTTTGGGGGGATCTTTAGATATGCAAGAATATTTATTGCTGTTTTGTTTCTTCTTGTAGAAATACCATGGATACCTTTGTAATATATTTATCGTAGGTAATTTTTATAAATGTAGTGCTATTCTTTTTGCAAAATAGTTTATTAGATCGTTTTCATTGCAAAAAATTGTATGTTGCAGCTGTCCAGAAGAAACCAATTCTGGAAGTTTTTATATATTTTTACCAATCATAACCCCCAGGTCTCAGAAGCACTCTCTGTTCAAATGTGACATATGCATGAATTTGTCATGCTATAATTCTCATATTTATAAACTGAATGGATGTGATTAATTGTATGCAGAGTACATATAAATGTCTCATCCACTTTCATTCACTATCTTGTTTCAAAATGGTAGCTGTTAAAAAAAAAAAAAAAAAAAAAAAAATTAATGTTTTAAAAACAATGCAATTAAATTGAAAACAGAAAAATATTTTTTCTTAAGAGTTTAACCATATTATAAGAATTCTGAAGCATATTATGTTTTGCCTTTATCTTAAAAAATGGTTGATATATAGCAGTTCGGATTCCTAGGATGGCATTTGAAACAATCATCAAACAATTTTGAAGTAATCTAATTTTCATTGATAGCACACATATTAATTAACCAATTTGGATTTGATTAAGCATGTGTATAGTAAATATCAAGGCTGAACCAAGTTCCTTAGCCAACTTAAACTGCCATTTTATATCAAAATTATGACTTTTCAATTTTTTTTTTTTTTTTTTTTTATGATATTAAAAATTGATTTTTCTCCCTTCCTTTAAATGTTTGAATTTGAAATGAGCATTCTGGTGCATTTTTTGTTCTGTCTTTATCATAAAAAATTGTGGGGATATAGCAGTTTGAATTTCTAGGTTGACTGTCTTTTGAAACAATCTGACCTTTGTCATGTGATAGCATACATATATTTTAATTGATTTGTATATAACTAAGCATGTTTACAAAAGATACCAAGGTCTTGGTCTTGACCAAGTTTATGGTTAGCTTCATTCACCTTGTTTTAAAAAGAGGGTGTATCAAGATACCATCAAATTTTGTGACGAAACACGAATCACTCGAAATGTAGCCAATTTGGATTTAGCTGACTAATTTGGCAAAATTCTTAATCATATTCAGTATTGATGGAAGTTCTTATTGAATCACCGATAGTTGAGTTCCCCTACTTGTACGGAATAAAATAAACTATATGGAAATAAATAAATAAAAATAAGAAATATGAAAGCTACCTTTTCTTCTTTGCACATGTCAAAAGAACTTTTTTGTAATCAATTCATATATATGTATTTTTTCTTTTTAAGGCAAGTGGAAGGTCACATTGCAAAATAAAAGAGAGAGAACAAGTATAGACATTAGACTAAGCCTGTGTTTTACTTAATTTTTTTAAGAAACATGTAAATTAATTTTTTTTTCCAGTGTTTATTCACTGTTTTTCCCTTTCTATATATAAAATATAAGCCATATAAAACTTTGCATAAAAATTGAATTTATTGCTTATGTGTAACTTCTGTATAACATAAATTATGCATGCTATTTTAATTTTCTTGTTGATTTTTTTGTGTGTACTAGAAGGGAAAAGAAGTATTTAAAAGCTTTCTTTTACTTCCAACATACATTCATGCACAAGTTAAGTAGCAGTGTTCAGTTCCTAGCTTTGTAACCAGACTTTTTTCTGAAAATTCCAAGTTTTTCTTATTATAATATAGGTATTAAGCAATAATATGCATGAAGTTTTCTAATTTGCAAATATTTAAAATATACAAATTATGTAGTACCCAATTGCTGACTTTTGTTGTGAATGTCAAAGTTGTGATAAAATACTTAATATTGGGTACCTTGAACTGAACCATTAATATAAAAAACAGCTCTGTTTTTACTATAGAAATTTAATTAAAAAATAAAATAGTCCACACAGCATGAAGTATTTTATTAATACTTGTGTGACCCAATGTGTGAAAAATGTGATTTATATTTATTGTTTATGCAGTTTATAAAAGTTTTGGAGGTAAAAGGATTAATTTCATTTCATGCATTTCATACAAGGACTAACCCTTGTAACTATGATTGCAACACTTCTAATATTTTTTAATTTTGCATGCTCATGAAAATGTCTTACTTTATAAAACTGTATTTCATTGATAGGAATAATTTTCTGCACTATCTGACAACTCTCATCTGAATATTCTTAGTGAGGGTTGTCAGCTCGAATTTAATTTTCAACTATTGACAATTTAAAGTAAACTAAAGTCAAATCCCAATATATTTCTCTTACACATCATTTTTTCTACTATGCCTGATGTGGGACTGTTCAAATGTTACATAAAGATATTTTTAGTCTTTTGTACCCCTCCCCCCCCCCCTTTGTAAAGAAAAATAAGCAAATTCCAGACACACACCCCCCTCCCCCTTTGCTTACGTAAGATTCTATGGCATTCTAACATCAAAACTGTTTGCCTAAAAAAAATTTAGTTAGCAATAAATTATATTATCAATCCAGCAATAGATATATAGAGGTTGCAGTATCAAAGGAAAATAAAATCGGTTTAATATATTTTTACTTATTGCATTAAACAATTCATAGAATATAAAATAGATTTTACTTATCATTTATAGAATTGAACCAGAAAAAAAAGGGAGTTACAACATGTTATAGCATATTTAGGCACATAATTAAAAACATTAACAAAAATCATAGGAATATTATGTGTTTTGCATTCATATTTATAATCTGTGTCCAAGATATTTGAATCCATCTTTGTTGCATTGTGTATTATGCTTTCAATTAGTGGTGGGCTAGATTGTTCCTCGTTTCCAGCCCTTGTTTAGTTGATTGTTCCAGCATCTCTTATGTCAAATGGTTCAACATATTAAAACATTCATCTATATCATGCTCTTTTGCTTTTTTGTTGTTAAACAATAGTTGTTTTATTGTTTAATACTTACATAAGAATTCTCATAATTCCCTTCTCCCCCTTGTCAGCAAAAATAAGCAGACAATGGATTCCCCTCGCCTCCTTACTGCTTACATAATAGTTGAACAACCCCTACAATCCAGAAATATACATAAAAATCCAGAAATTGCAAGATGCCGCATTTGAGAATTGGGCAAATATCATGGGTAAAAGTGCTCCATCCTGGGACAAGATTCTGTCTTTTTTTTTTTGAGGGGGGGGGGGGGAATAAGACAAAGTGTGACAGAAAAAAAAAATATTTTTCATTTCCGGCTGAAATTCTAATGACAAAAAAAATAAATATTTCTTTGTCATAAATATTTCATTTGGGAAAAGCATGCCTGAGTAGAAGACTGATATTGGAGTTAATTTATATTGTGTTTTTGACTATTGCCTGCAGCTGTTTCTTAAATGTATACTAAGTCCCAAGTTCTTTCCCTCAAAATTGCCCCTACTTTCAGCTAAGTTCAGTACCACCATTTAGGCTCAAAAACATCCAGTCCCGTTTCGTCTGGTATGATGAGTACTAGGTGTGCGGCAATATATCACATAGTTAACCCAATGTGCAATAAACTACAAATATTACCAACAAAGCACTTAACCTAAATAGCCGACCCGGGTACTTGTCTTAGTGGTTTGCCACTTTGCTGGCTAAAATTCCATCATGTACGCTAATGGCACCTGGTGTATGTAAAATATGTCGTGGGTGCAAAGTCCTCTAAGTTACCTGTGAGTTATACCTCTGGAGGTGCCTTGCCAGGTGACGGTCTTGTCATCTGATCAAGGTTCTAAATTACGAGACCAACTTGAATAGCCATTTGCAGTTCAAACAGCAGGATGTAACATTAAATAACAGGCGAAACAAAGTATGCGTAAACGAGAAGAAAGTACTGCAGAAATGATGGCATGTGAAGCAAAGAAATCAGATTTATTGCTGCTATGTGACAATTAGCCGTCATCCGCCCTGATATCAGGTATCTAACCCATTAAGCTGAGATAACTCGGCAGGTAGGGGCTTGGTCATTGGTTAGAAAGAAAGAAAAAAATCCCAAGTTCTTGGAATACTGTTTTTCTTTAAACATGCGCTGAAGATAGAGAGAGAGAGAGAGAGAAAAACTTGCTGGGAGCCAGCATAGGAGAAACTTCCTTTCTCTCCTTGCTGCCTGAAAGGAAATTTGCAATTGTCAGAAGTGCAGGACTTGGGTAGAGGTGATATTGTGATAATGTAGAAGTCAACACATGAAACATTTTTTTTTTTTTTTTTTTTGTTTATCTGTGTATTGTGTTATTTTTTTTTCAGTGCATGTTTTGGTAATTTCAAGATATTTTTAAATATAAAATTCATTAATGTTTAATATGCAAAGAATTGAATTTATCAAAGAATCTGATGCTTTGAAAGTAGATGATGCTAGACTTAAATGGAGATTTGATTGGCTAAATGACCATGATATGGAAAGAAATATCACTAGAATGTCATGCCAAAAATTAAAAGAAGTAGACTGTTGTTACTGCACTGTATGTAATTCAACTCTTAATTGCAGCAATAATGGTAAGAAAACTCTATTTAAGCATAGCAGACATAAAAATCATCAAGAATTGATGCATGCTCAAAACTGCAAACTGTTTCGGGTGCTAAGCCACTCATTGCCAGTGTATCAATAGCCAATTGAATTGTAGGGGAGAGTGGGGATACTTGAGCATAGGGGATACTTGAGCCACCCCTATTATCTCTACAGTTAGTTAATTTTTCTTTCTAAAACTGCCAATATGTTAACTCATTTATAGTTCTGAACATGTAAAAAAGAAATCACACATCTTGGTACCATTTTGAAAGTATAGTGATCAATAGTTGTCTTTTCCCTATCTGAAGTAAATTTTTGGGTACATAGTTTTTTTGTTTTTTTGTAATCAAAGTTTTGTTTAAAGTTGCAACTATATACATAAATTTAATAAGCATAATTTCAATTGTATTTTGAATCTAAAATAGTTCTAATAGCTGCATGCTTTATTTAGTAAAACTCTGCGAAACAAAACTAGTGGTAGTGGGGATACTTGAGCCAGTGAGAGTGGGGATACTTGAGCCATGTCTCAACCCTCCCCACTAGAAATTAAACATAGGAGAAACAAACAAAAAATAAAATTCCTTCCTTATATTCATTAATAGATTTTTTTCTGGATAAAAGAGAGAATAATTTTTCATTTTATTTTATTTTTCTTAAAAAAATAACGACTTAAAAATGTTTAAAAATGTATATTTTTTAAATGAAAATATCCATTTTAATTTTCATTTTGACTAGCAAAATAGCCTGTCTAGATAAATGTAAACATAGTTTTCAATTTAACTTTTATTAAATTAAAATAACTTTTTAAAATAGTTTTACAGGCTATAATCTCTAATACTTTAATTAGTTAGGTCCAACATATTAAAATATTTATTTTTTAATATAACATATTAAGATTAATATCTTATACTGAAATCGTAACCTCTGTTACGATTTCTAAGTTCGTTTCTACTCTGTTTTTTTAACTAAGAAAATTGAAGAAAAATTGGTAAAAAGAGCGCACAAAAAACAAGAAAAGCAACAAAAATCCCAGTTCAAACTTACCTGCATGGAGCCAAAGAGGAAGACAAAATCTTTTCCTGTGAAATCAAAAAAGTGTTTGAAACAGTAGAATGATACATCTGGCTTAAATTCCGACAGCTGCTAAATTAAAAGCATGAGTTCGACATTATCATTAGAGGAAAATTCTGCCAATGATGGTGATGATGTGAAAAGAAAATCTTCTATTGATGGTTGGTTACTAATAAAATATGCCAGAAAGAAAACTAAAAATATTTGTTGGATAAGCACTTAATATTTTGAAAATGAAATTTGCCCGAAGAATAGCAGATTCCAAATTTAAATGGCTCTGAACTGAGGGTGTTTCTACCGTCATTATAACTCAAGTTGAAATTATCATTTGACAACCAGTTCTAACGACAAAAAATGATCGTATTACTAACTTTGTTTTCTCAATTGGTTTGGAAGGACTTTATGTTGCATAATTTATCATTCTGTAAAATGTTTGTGCAAAAATAAAGCGAAAAAAATTACTTTTGCAGGTATTTTTCCGTAGTGGCTCAAGTATCCCTTCACCATGGCTCAAGTATCCCTCCCATGGGGATACTTGAGCCATCATGTAAAACAAAAAATAAACATTTTTTATACATAGAAAAATAGTTCAAAATTAATTGAAAGTGGTTTTCAGTTGAAGAAAAAATATCAAATTTTCATTTTCAATATTTTATTTTATTATAAGAAATTATAAAAAATTTAAAAAAATTAAAATTCAAAAAATGGCTCAAGTATCCCCATCTTCCCCTATATCAGAAAACTGTAGTCTCATCATTTTTAAGTGAAAAAATACTACTATTCTCTTTAGCTGGTGACCTTGTTGTTCTGTCCAAATTTTTGGCAAAGGATAAATCAGTGTTATCAAGTTTGCAATTTTTAGGGACAAGAGCTATATACATCACTATGTGAGCACAGTCAAATGCTTGGAACTAGGCAAAGATATAGTGGAGGGTATACGCCGTATACCCTCTGGAATTTTTTAAGGAACACCGTATACCCTCTGTTTCTCAATAAAGCTATAATATATACACTTTAGAGCAGGGTTGGGTTTTTGACGTCAAAAAGTGGTTTTTGACATGACGTGTCGAAAACCTGTCTAAAAGTGTCAAAAACCTTATACACTTTTTTTTTAATTAATCATTAATGATATTTTATATTAAATAAAGCTAAAAACTGGTTACATAATAATTTATATATTATGTAAATAATTTTTATTTAGTTATACTATGAGTTGTAATAAAATTATGTATCACAATTTAAATTATATGTCAATTGTCATGTATAGGAAAATAGCTAAAAACATTGAAGCTACTGTACATTTTTAAAAGTACTATTTATGTTTGTATCTTGATTACTATTAAGTGTTCAGTTTGATGTAAAAAATTTTAAGCCTAATTTATGCTGCTTAAGAAAAAAAAAAAAAAAAAGAAAAAGCTTGTGTAAATCTAAAGTGATCGCTATTCAATGACTGATTATAAGTTCCTTCTTTTTTTATTGGTTCTAAATGTTTGTTTTCCTACATAGATATAAACCACAATTGCAACACAAATGTTCTAAGAGTAATTAAATTCTGCCTGGTTAAGAGGCTACTTCACTCAAATAAAAAGACTCGTTCGCTAATGCTAATCCTATGAGAGAAATTTATAAAGATATCTTGGTTGCATTTTAATATTTTTAAATGATTCTTTTTGCATTGGACAACTCAGATTGATCTGAATGAAGGTTGTTTTTTAGTTTTTCGATTTTGGTTGCAGATATTTTTTGTGGGGTTGCTTTCGCTTTCCAAACCGGTTCCGAAAATGAAAGTGTCCTCATAAAAAATAACTGTAAACAAAATGAAAAAAGTAACTAATGGCATGCATACAGATCAATCTCAGATATCCAAAGCCAAAAAATCATTTAAAAATATTGAAATGCAACCGAGATGTCTGTATAAATTTCTTCCATACGATTAGCATTAGTGAATGGGTCTTTTCATTTGACTGAAGTAGCCCCTTAAGTCTACTGCAAGACACTGTGAAGCCGCAGCTTCCAAATGAAACTCGCTGGAATAGCCAACTCACTTGTATTGACACTTTTATCAAAAATAGGTCAGCTTATGTAAAAATTTGTGAAGATAATGCAATTGAATCTAGAATAGTACAGCTTGTGAATAATTATAACTTATACCAACAAGCAAAAGAATTGCAAATGCAGTTAAAATCTTTGGCAAATATGCTTGACAGAGTCCAAAGAGATAATGCAACATTGGCTGATGCTTGTTAAGCTTGCCTTTCTTTAGGTGTGACATAAATCTGACTCCATACGATGATGCAATTATGGAGCGTATGGAATCCTATCTACAACCGTTTTATTATCTGGCATGCATGACGCATCCAGCATACAAAGGTGCATTATTAAATGATGAACAGAGGGAAGCAGCTCGGACATGGCTGCTTGAAAGAAACCCAGATTTTCTCAGATTTATCATTGCTTTTGAAGCTGAATCTCCACCATACCCTAAAAGTTTCTTCTCAGCTCAAGATGTTCCAGCAGCAGTATGGTGGAAAGGCTTGAAGAAAAACAATATACCAAGTGAATTCATACAGCTCATGGTGTGTTTGCAATCCAGTTCATGCAGCTCAGCCTCAATTGAGCGAATATTTTCAAATTTTGGATTTACTCCAAATTACGAAACAAACTTGAAGTACAGAAGACATCAAAACTACTGTTTTGCTACCGCATGCTTCGTCGAAAAAAAGATTTAGAATGGTATTAACATTAAGATAAAAATAAAAATATGTGTATTATTTATATTGTAATTTTATATGTTAAATTATAAGTATCCATCACCATATGTATGTTATCCATTTCACCATGTACTTTCATTTTTAAAAATTAAAGCATTTAGTAGTTTCATTAGTTTATATTTTTAATGTAACAACTAATAATGCTTCTGATTATTCTTTGATCTATATTTATAGCTTACAGTTAATTTCTATTTTCTAAGCAACTTGTATTAAAACTGTCAAAAAATTTATTCAAGTGTCGAAAACTAAAAATTATGAAAAATTGTAAATTTAATGTTGTTCTAAAAATAATATTAAACAGTTTTTGGACTCAATTTTAGGTTTTTGACACTTACTGTCAAAAACTATGTCAAAAAGTGGTTTTTGACATGACGTGTCGAAAACCTGTCTAAAAGTGTCAAAAACCTTATATACTTTTTTTTAAATTAATCATTAATGATATTTTATATTAAATAAAGCTAAAAACTGGTTACATAATAATTTATATATTATGTAAATAATTTTTATTTAGTTATACTATGAGTTGTAATAAAATTATGTATCACAATTTAAATTATATGTCAATTGTCATGTATAGGAAAATAGCTAAAAACATTGAAGCTACTGTACATTTTTAAAAGTACTATTTATGTTTGTATCTTGATTACTATTAAGTGTTCAGTTTGATGTAAAAAAATTTAAACCTAATTTATGCTGCTTAAGAAAAAAAAAAAAAAAAAGAAAAAGCTTGTGTAAATCTAAAGTGATTGCTATTCAATGACTGATTATAAGTTCCTTCTTTTTTTATTGGTTCTAAATGTTTGTTTTCCTACATAGATATAAACCACTATTGCAACACAAATGTTCTAAGAGTAATTAAATTCTGCCTGGTTAAGAGGCTACTTCACTCAAATAAAAAGACTCATTCGCTAATGCTAATCCTATGAGAGAAATTTATAAAGATATCTTGGTTGCATTTTAATATTTTTAAATGATTCTTTTTGCATTGGACAACTCAGATTGATCTGAATGGAGGTTGTTTTTTAGTTTTTCGATTTTGGTTGCAGATATTTTTTGTGGGGTTGCTTTCGCTTTCCAAACCGGTTCCGAAAATGAAAGTGTCCTCATAAAAAGTAACTGTAAACAAAATGAAAAAAGTAACTAATGGCATGCATACAGATCAATCTCAGATATCCAAAGCCAAAAAATCATTTAAAAATATTGAAATGCAACCGAGATGTCTGTATAAATTTCTTCCATACGATTAGCATTAGTGAATGGGTCTTTTCATTTGACTGAAGTAGCCCCTTAAGTCTACTGCAAGACACTGTGAAGCCGCAGCTTCCAAATGAAACTCGCTGGTATAACCAACTCACTTGTATTGACACTTTTATCAAAAATAGGTCAGCTTATGTAAAAATTTGTGAAGATAATGCAATTGAATCTAGAATAGTACAGCTTGTGAAAAATTATAGCTTATACCAACAAGCAAAAGAATTGCAAATGCAGTTAAAATCTTTGGCAAATATGCTTGGCAGGGTCCAAAGAGATAATGCAACATTGGCTGATGCTTGTTAAGCTTGCCTTTCTTTAGGTGTGACATAAATCTGACTCCATACGATGATGCAATTATGGAGCGTATGGAATCCTATCTACAACCGTTTTATTATCTGGCATACATGACGCATCCAGCATACAAAGGTGCATTATTAAATGATGAACAGAGGGAAGCAGCTCGGACATGGCTGCTTGAAAGAAACCCAGATTTTCTCAGATTTATCATTGCTTTTGAAGCTGAATCTCCACCATACCCTAAAAGTTTCTTCTCAGCTCAAGATGTTCCAGCAGCAGTATGGTGGAAAGGCTTGAAGAAAAACAATATACCAAGTGAATTCATACAGCTCATGGTGTGTTTGCAATCCAGTTCATGCAGCTCAGCCTCAATTGAGCGAATATTTTCAAATTTTGGATTTACTCCAAATTACGAAACAAACTTGAAGTACAGAAGACATCAAAACTACTGTTTTGCTACCGCATGCTTCGTCGAAAAAAAGATTTAGAATGGTATTAACATTAAGATAAAAATAAAAATATGTGTATTATTTATATTGTAATTTTATATGTTAAATTATAAGTATCCATCACCATATGTATGTTATCCATTTCACCATGTACTTTCATTTTTAAAAATTAAAGCATTTAGTAGTTTCATTAGTTTATATTTTTAATGTAACAACTAATAATGCTTCTGATTATTCTTTGATCTATATTTATAGCTTACAGTTAATTTCTATTTTCTAAGCAACTTGTATTAAAACTGTCAAAAAATTTATTCAAGTGTCGAAAACTAAAAATTATGAAAAATTGTAAATTTAATGTTGTTCTAAAAATAATATTAAACAGTTTTTGGACTCAATTTTAGGTTTTTGACACTTACTGTCAAAAACTATGTCAAAAAGGGGTTTTTGACATGATAGTTAAAACCATGGTTAAATCCGGATAAAACCGTCACACTGTCAAAAACTTGCCAACCCTGCTTTAGAGTATATCATTTACCTTGAGCATATACCCTCTGCTTAGAGCGTATATCCTCTATATTTTTTACGACTACACTTCTGGAACTAGGCAAGTTAATGGAACATTGATAAGAGCAGAAACAATGCCATGGATAAAATTATAAATGTTTTTGTTCATTGTTTGATGATGCAGAAAGTATTATAAATGTAACTGATCATGTAGCTAGGTTCAAGAAAAGAAAATGTCAAATCCTGTTCCTTTAAAACATAGGTTCCCAATCTTTTCTGGACCACCGCCTTCTTTATAAGGAAAAAAAATTCTTAAAACCTCTTCCTCTTCCACAATAGTTTATTGTACCAAATATTAAAATATTGTTGAATACAATCTATGCATATTTTATTTGTCAATCTGTCTATTAAAAATCACAAACTAAAAGAGAATTAGAATGACCATCAAATGTAGTAAGTAAAGTATTTTTTTGTTTATTAAAAAATTAAAAAATGTATACAAAATCAATAAGAATTAAAAGAATTAATGTTGAATTGAATACATGACACAAGTAGTGTTTCTTTATTATTTGATAGAATTGATTCATCAAATTAAGTAGAATGTTTGCAAGTCTTTATGTTATACCATAATGATACTTAAATGTCTTTGTTCGTTTCATCTGTTCTACTTTGCACTGAATTATTACTCAAAGGATTTTTTCTGATGATATCTGATGTGCCTTATGATGAAGAGTATTTTGTATTACATCTTTGACTGCTGGCAAGAATAATTCCTCACCAATTGTATGCAATTTTCTGGCTTAAGCAATTAGCCTTAATACTGGTACTCAAGCAACATCTGTCCAAGAATAAGTGCTAAAGCCAGACAAACGATGTCTGAGCCCCTGTATAAAAGTTAATAAAAATAAATAAATAAAATTGTTAAAGCTCATAGTCTGCCATCTTCTTATTTAGAAGAGGACTAAAAATGATGGTTTCATATAGTTGGCTGTTTTAAATGTTTCATTTCCAGTCCTTGAAAATAAAATAAATCTTTGTCCACTTTATCAGCATGCATTTATTCAAATACTATTGTAACCTACAAATCTTCATGGTTTTATTTCAAAAAACTGTTCTGCTAATTAAACACATAGCTAATGATTGGTTTATAGGAGTGTGTGCAAATCCATATTTTTAAATACTCTATACTATATTGACAACATTTCTACTTTGATTTAGATATTTGATCGGATATTTTGACACAATTTAATTACTAATAAATTAACTTTTTAACAGATTTAGAGCTAGTGTTAAAAATAATTATTTAATAACTATCACTTTCATTCAAAAAAAAAAAAAAAAAAATTTCTTAGAAAATTTTTACAATTTTTAATGGGCTAGCAATTTTTTATGTTCCACAACAATTTTTTGACTTTCATGAAATAATCACAGTTACAGTGTTCTAGTCCATTATAGTAAAATTTTACCTTCTTCATGTTTAGCATTTATTCTTCTTCCAAGATGATTTTTTAACATTTTTAAAAGAAATTTGATTTGAGCCCCCATCCCACTCCTGCGTTCTTTGATATAGATTTTAATTTAAAAGTGCAATTGAGATTTTTAATTGCATACCTGGGGAAGTGCTGGTTTTTTAGTGGTCAGTTAGTTTTATTGCATTAATTCCAAAATAGGTAGGTGCACCTCGGTTGCCCCCTTCTCCTCTTGACTGTCTTAACAACCTTCATTTGCCTTTGGAGTATTCCAGTGCTCACTGGAAGTTGTACCATCCCTGTCGTCAATCTATACTCTAAAACTAGTTACAATCCTATAAATGACTTATTAAGGATCCTGTCAATGCAAGCGAAGACACTCATGTGCTAATGCTATTCCTATGGGGAGGCTATTTTCTAATAACTCCGATACATTTTGAAATTTTTAAATAATATTTTTTACATTGGATAGCTGAGATCCCTCTCTTTGTTGCTCATTTTTTACTTTTTTGATTTTGGTTGCTGATATTTTTTATAAAGTTACTTTCATCTTCAAAACCGGTCCTGAAGATGAAAGTGTCATTCTAAAAAATATCTGCAACCAAAATCAAAAAAGTAAAAAAGAAATGATATAAAAAGGGACCTCAGCTATCTGATGTAAAAAAAAAAAAAAAAAAAAAAAAAAAAAAATCAAATGTCGAAATGCAAACGAGTTATTAGAAAACAACCTCCACATAGAAATAGCATTAGCTTGCAAAGTGTCTTTGCTTGCAAGGACAGGAACCTTAACCACTTCAGCGGCGACAGGTATGGACCAACAGTGCTTTTACCCCCGACTTATCTCAGGGTAACCAATGAAGTGGTTAAAGAAAGTTGGGCTCAGTCACAACCAAATCACCAGCTGTTTATTAGGCAACTTCAACACAATAAGGAGTTGTAAAACTGGACTAGAAAGTATTTCAAGAAACTCATCCATATTTATTGGACATTTATGGTGATACAGGGATCATATTTTTCAAATTTCACAATGCTGGAAAAAAAATCTTCAATCATTTTTTATGGCTATATAAAAAGCATTTCCAGTGATTTATATTATAACATTCAAAATTCCCTAAAAACAAAGGTATTTTTTGGTGAGATTCAATCTCTTTTAAATTTTGATATTGAGCTTCATCTTATTAGATTTAAGGATTTCTTAAAAATTTTTGCAGTTTGTGAAAAATTTTTTAAATTTCCTGATACTTTTAAAACACTTTTTGGTTTCTTGACATCAGAAAGAAAAGAAACTGAAAGACATATTCTGAATAATGTATGTAATCAAATGAAAGTATCCCCCGAAAGACAGAATAATAATTTTCAATTGTAGATATTATTGTTGATATTTGGTCAAATGAAAATTTAGAGGCTGCAAATGTAGAAAGGAAAGAAATAATTTTGAATACCGTAATTTTGCACGTAAACGCTGCACCTTAGATAACTCGATTTCCTACCAGAATTAGTTTCTAAAAATATGTTACTTGCTTGGACTTAGCACACATTTGGCTTCTTTTTTCAATAAATTTCTAGCTTGAAAAAGACTTTACTAAGCCACAGCGTATACGCAGGAAATTGTGGTATTTTATTTAGCAATGAGAATAGTTACAGTCAAAGATCTATAATCCGCACAAGTTGGGGCCAAAGGTTGTGCGGATTATAGAGTAAATAGAATTATGCATCATTTTATTATTCTTAGACAGCATTTTAATTTTATAATCAGTATAATATGGAAAGATAAATATGAAATCTAGTAATTAATTTAATAAGTAATCTCAAAAAATGCATTTTAAAGTTATTTTGCTTTTATAAAATGATATACATGTGCACTTAAATAAAAATAATTGCATATGTTCTGTAATACAGTTTGTTGTTTCTGTTAATAAATAAAAGAGCTATATTAAAAAAATATATAAGCGATATGTGGGATCTTTTAGCTGCTGAAGAACTTGAAGCATCATTACTACGCTCTCCGTTATTCGTTTTGCACCTTGCATATGCATTAGAGTAAAAAGTAAAATCAATACTAGACGACACGTGAGTCGTAATTCATAAACATCAACTCATTAAATGTGCTTGTTGCCAAATTAAGAACGTAAATAGAATGAAAAAAAGAGCTCCCCGGCTAAAGTTTAGTTTCCAGAAAGATCGGATCTTAAGAAATCAATCAGAGTTCGCCTGTAGTTGAAGGTTCCCGTTTGCATTTCATGACGTTCGCGAAACCTCGGCAATCTATCACTATGATTGATTACATTGATTCGACCGTTTCAACCCATAATATCTAGTTCTCAGTTGGTGCTGTGTTACTGCTAGGACGCGTGACGCACACGAAATAGAGCGTTTTCATTGGTTATTTACTCATCTGAACTTACACAAACTGAAATAGCTACGAATGAAAAGTCGGCATTTCGAACGTTCAGTAAGCTTAGGTGCGTTCCATAATACAGTTTACTGTTAATAAAATAAAAGAGTAAATTTTTAAAAAATGCATCTTTTATTATGATTTTTATAATTTTTTTTTATTATTTGTTTAAAAAAAATCATTTTTGGATCACGGATTTGTAAATTTTCTTAACTGTTTATTTCATTGTTTACATTCGTAAAGAAACGTGGATTATGGAAAATTGCGGATTATGGGTCTGCGGATTATAGATCCTTGACTGTACTTATTTATGTTACAACTTTACAGGACTGTATTAATGCAATTTATTTCCTATGTAAAATAAATAATATGAATATACACCTTTTATATATGTGTAATTCTATATGACTGTTTTGTGAAAGTTGTTTGTTTGCTATCTATGTAATTAGTTTATTTTTTTTTTTACATTTAAAAAGTAATAAAAAATTCTCTTTAAACTTTTGATTAATATTTCTTGTGATGATAGAAAATTTATTGTTACTTTTTTTATAATTCCTATTTTAATCTAATCACATCCTTAATTCTATTTTATGTTATTTTTGTTTCAGATTGTTTTGGTGCTTAATTTATTGCAAACTTCAAGATCATACGGCCTCTTGTGGGGTTTCCAGAATCATTGTAAAAAATTTTAAAGTGATAATATTGCTTCATGGGTAATGTATATTTCAACTCTGCCTGGTGCAGATAGCGTTTTTTGCTCATTCCTTGTGATAACTGTGTTGCTGACACGTACTTAATGTCTTTTGTAAAGACACCAGTTCAGCATAAAAGAAAGTTGATTCACTGTATGCCTCATGTGTTATGTTGTAAAGTGTGTGATGATTTACTATTTATCAAGCACATTTTTTTTATTTATACAGTTTTTGAAATAAGATCACATTTTGCCAATTCTGGTTAATTTGAATATTTCTCTGTTTTTCTTTTGATACTATTTCACGACATCTTTGATTTAATGTAGTCTAACTCATTATTTTTCTTACAATCTGAAAAACAAAATCTGCTTTTGGATTACATATAATTTAAAATGAACTTTTTATATCTTTTATATTTATATATTTTGATTATCCAAATTAGTTAGCTTAAAACCCTAATCACAAAAAAAAAAAAAAAAAAAGAAGGAGAAGAAGAAGCTTAAATTGATACCTGTGTGATCAGCGAATGCAATGGTGCAGCAGAACCTCATTAAATAATAATTATTATTATTATGAATAAGATAAAATAATAAAATAAATATTTCTAAAAGTCTTTCAAGGCAAATAAATAAATAAATAATTCTTTGATTTTTCCCTTTCTTTTTTAAGTACTATAATAATTAGCTGGAGTGTTATTATTATTATTTTAATACACAGTCTTTTAAAAATATAGAATTGTGAGAACCTTATTATTATTATTATTTTCTGTTAAAAACTTTTAAAGGAATATTTTTCAATTTTTCATATCTCAATTAAATAATATTTCTTTCATAACAGCATTGTGATTCATATATATATACTTTAAATTTAAGAAAATAGTGAAAACTATTTGTGATTTTATGAAACAATATCCATAAATTTCATACTTATAAGAATTATTCAACCATCATTTTAAGGTAAACATCTGAATATAAGTGATAATAATTTGAATATTACTGATATTGAAAGTAGTTATTTCTATTACAGAAACAAAAACCATTAATGAATTAATTTTCATTTTGTTTATCTGTCTTTTAAAAGAAGTCAATTTTATATATATATATATTCCCAATTGCAAGAATGAATTAATTTTAATAATTGATTTTGTTTGAATTGGTTTTATTAAACAAGACTTTATTTTATATATATATATATATATATATATATATATATATATATATATATATATATATATATATATATATATATATATATATATATTTTTTTTTTTTTTTTTTTTTTTTTTTTTTTTCCAGTTTGGAGATTTTACAGAAAAATGCCAAATCAACTGTAGCAATAATTTAAAATTACTCACCATAAATAACTTTTTAATGTCAATAATTTTTATACCTTTCTATATTCTTTCCTATTGTATTCCTAATATTTATCTATAAAACTGCTTTCCTACTTTATTCCTGTTTAATCTCTAAAACTGCTACTTTTGAAACTAATAATTTTCAATGTATTACAGCGATCATTTATAATTTGTTTTATTTTCTACACTTTAAAAAACTAAAATATTATATTATCATAAAAAAGAAATGTTAGAATAAATGAAGAAATATTGGAATTCAATTGTAGCATTTTTTATTCTGTCCCTATCAATGAGGTTCTGCTTTATTGAATTTGGAAATCGGTACTGTAGGTATCTTTTTTTTTTTCTTCATCAACTAAACTTGTTAACAACTTCATCAACTAAACTAAATATGATGCAGTTTTAAAGGCTGGTATTGAGATTACCATGTTAATTTTACTAATAAAAGTTTCAGAATTTGTTTTATATATTAATTTTTTAGTTAATTATGTGTGATTTTGATAACAATTTATTGGTATTTTTATATTGTTTTAATTTTTAAGTGATTTTTCTTCTGCCTTATAAAAAATTGATCTCTTTTGTGGCATTTTACTAGTCTGAAGATTTTCATACTGATTGGAAAGGAAATTATAGTGAGAAAAGATACGTTTTACGTTAACTTATTTAAAGTATATTTTAGATGTTTAACCAAAAAAAAAAAAAAAATGCTTATAAATATTCTAGTTTAAGCTTTATTGTCTTTGAGATTTCTTAAAATATTCTAAAATTTTAAATATCTGCCTAGATCAAAACTGTGCATTTTTAAAAATAGCTTGTAAAATCATTGAATATATATTTTTAGGGGGAAAATGTGATGTTAACTTGCAAAGTAATAGGATTTATTAGGTTTAGTTTTAAAAATTTGCTCTTTATGTCCCTAAACAAAAATGTGTGAAACTTTCTTTTTTAAAACGTATAAAACTACAGACATATTAAATCCCAAAAACATTTCAGAATATAATTAATCAAATATACTAATTTTTATCCTTATTCTTATGTTAAATTAATTACTTGGGACATTTTTAAGCCTCAAATAATTTCCTAGACTTCATACACATAGGTTATTAAAACTTATTTGTACAATGAGAATTATGCTGAGAAACAGAAAATTGAAAAAGTGATCTGGCTATTATTTAGTTATTTTTCATGCACTTAGATGCAGCTGTGCCTTGTTATAATTTTTTTTTTTTTTTTTTTTTTTTTATTTATTTATTATAGTTATAAAAGGAGTTCTCTTTTTTCTCTCTTTTTCTCCCGTTAACAGAAATAAATATGTAAAAAGAAAAAAAAATAATAATCTGATCACAACTCAATTATTCTTAAATAAACCAAATTTATATAATCTTTTCCTTTCTATCTCATCCCCCCCCCCCCAATAAAGATTGACTTTATTTATGTTTTGAAAGGTCATCCAGTATTGAAAATTGTTACAGCAAAAGAAATATTGTATGCATGAAATGCATATTTAAAACATTATTAAATATTCGAAATAAACAATCATGAATTTGTAAAAATATATGTTTATATTGATTATGTAGTTTTTAAAATCCAAGAGCACTTTACAACTCTGCCCCCTTGCCCCCCCCCCCCCCCCCAAAAAAAAAAAAGGGAAAAGGGAAAAGTAATTATCTACTGAATAATTAAGAGATGCAGAACTCAGAATGTAATGTACATTATTTCAGCAAAAATTGTTCTTCAAACAGTTTTATTTGTGCTTTTCATTGTTAGCAATCAAGCCCATCACCTATTAGTGATTAATGAAAAGTCAGAGAGTACAGGACATATTAATAACATCGATTTATCATACATGATTTACCCCCTCTTAATTGATAATGTTAATAAATCTTATTGGGGCATAAAGGGTTACTTTTGCAATAGTATGGTCATTCTTACGGCTATTTCCATGAGAACTTTTCATGTCTGTCTGTTATACAGCTGAAAATCGTTATGCCTGTTAAACTCTGTTATTTTCAAAAAGCTTGCTTTACCTTATTTCAATTGATGATTCAATATGTCACATTTTTCTTTCTCAAATACTGGTAGCCAAAAATCATAGTATGTAACAAACATGACAAGTTAGCATGGAAATAGCCTTACTTGATGTTTCTTAATTTTTACTGAGACCTCATAAAAGAAATTTACTTTTATAAAATAATTGCAGTATTGAAAGATCACAAAATAAAAATAAATCTAATATTTTATGATATTGCCATAATACCTTTCATAATTTATTTATCTAATCACCTTTTTCCCCTCAAAGTAGACAATAATTCAGACATTAATTTACTTTCTTCTATTGTTAAATTTATAAAAATATATATCTTTTTTTTTTTTCATTTGAAAATTCAGTTAAAATTTTCCATTTTTTTTTTTTCTCTGTATACATTTTTAAGGGTGTTTCTTTTCTATTTAACAGATAAATAATTTCTAAAAACATATACTTAATTTTATGTTTAAATCTTAGTGAAGCAAACAATCTTTAACTAAAATTTTAACATTTATATTAAAATTAAGTACATATTTTAGAAATTTTTTTATTAGACAACAAGGAAACATTCTTTAAAAGGAATATGCATGAAAAATAAAAGGGAAAATTTTTATTTTCTGATAAAGAATTCTAAAAATATAAATATATTCCATGCCATGGTCATAGATTTAACATTAAAGAAAATAATTTAGGATTTGACTTATGGAGATCTGCAGTGTTATGTAGAGTCTCCGAAAATGGCATTAATTTGAGACTATCTTATTTATGTTTTTATATGCTTTAAGGATGTGACGAGCTGTTTATTGGTAACAGTTTACAAATAACTATTTTTGTTGTTTCATTTCTTCAAGCATTCCATGGATTGTAATTAATATTTTCCTGTTTGCCTTATATTATTCATCAATTTTGTTTCCTTGGGGTATTTGAGTGGAATGAATGTATTGCATTTAAATCAAAAAGATTTTGTAATTAGTTATTTTAATTGAAATGTTTTAGCTTTCCTGTTTCATGTGTGTTTTGTAATCATGACTTTCATTTTAACATTCTCTGAAAAGAAATTAAAATGAGATTTTCATTAACTGATGAAATAATAATTTTAAAAAAAATGTTGTAAAAGAAAAGTGGAGATAGCCATTAGAGATTTTAATATAAAACTTTCTTAAAAATTATATGTCATACAAGTATAATTTAAACCTACTAACACAGAAATTGTCCCATATCTACTGTAAGCTGTCTTTCAGACCACTTCATTGAAAGATGAATAAAAGACTTATTTAATTGATAAGATATTGTTTCTGTATCAATAATTTCTATGCAAATTTATTTTAATTAAAATTTTTGTATAAAATTCACGTATTCAAAGTACTCTAAAAGTGACGTTATGGGTAAATGGAGCAAAATTTCATTAGTTAAAGTGACTGGCTTTGTGAAAATCTAAATAAAACAATGGTCTATGATATGCTTATGACAATTAAGTGTTAATACTAAGCAGAAAGGGAAATAATCAAATTCAGTTTTCGTTGTTGAACAACGATATCTAGACTACATGGTAGAAATTACATGTAGGTTCCTTAATAGTTGCTATTTATAATTTGAAAAGGGATTCTTATCAATACCTTCATCATTTCATTTCTAACAAATGTATTTTCTCCTTTCTGTATATTTTTAATGAACTAAATTTTTGTGTTATTATTTTCTTAAATGATGTTTATGTGATATAATGTGTAATAGTAGTATATCTATACTAATAAAATCCGTGCGCCTCTGTCTGCTTGAAGCCGATTAAACTTCGCAACGCGGGCGAGTTGGAAGTCGTGAGAGGTGTCTTTCGATTGGAAATATTCCGGGGAAGTCATTTCGGGCATTTTCGAGACCGTGGGACCAAAATTAAAAAAGTTAAGAATTAAAAAGTAAATTAAGAATTAAAAAGTAGAAGAAAAGAATTATGAAAAGTATTAAGAATTAAAAAGTAAAAGAATTAAAAACACCTTGGGAATCGGAACGAAAAATGTCTCAAATCCCAAACGGCGCTCAAACAGAGCTCCGAGGCAGAACACTGCGCTACCTTGCGGTGAAGAACCTGAACTTTTCCCCTTTGGCTAAAAGAAGAAACAGCCGAAAACTGCTTTTTCTACCGGCGCTAATTGCGGGGGTTTTTTGCGCGTTTTTTCTTAAACCATCATGCAGAGAGTTTTAAAGTAGAAAAAAACTGATTACATATTCAGAATCTGTGTAAAAATCTGCTTCTGATGGACTAAAAAATACGGAAAAATGTCTTAAGGGCGCGTAGTGCCCACCGTGCAAAACCAAATATTTTTAACGGGACTATGGGCTAGAAGCGACCATAGTTCCGATCCACAATCTTTTTTTTTTCAAGTACACGTGGCCCACAGTGCGAAATCACACATTTTTAACGGGACCATGGCTCTTTAATTTACTTTTTTTTGTGCTTGAGGATTCGAACACCAAGACTTGCTTATTAAATGAATTTTTTTGCTTATTATATACTGCTTAATACCGAGGTTCGTTTGGAAAAAGTGGCGCAGCTAGCGGGCGTAGCTCGCTAGTAATGCAATAATAACAGTAACACTGTAATTGATAGTAAATTACATTATATTAAAAAATGAAATGTGCAATTAGTGCTTATCAAATACAGGCGTACAATTTTACTTTTTAAATAAGAAAATGTTTTGATAATGAAAAATATAATGAAAAGTTTAATATATTAAAAAAGTATTTTTGTCTTTTTGCAAATATTATGGAATAATGAGTAGCATATAGACAAACTTATAATACTGAAAAAAAGAAAAAGTTTAGGTGATTTTGTAAGTAAATAACATGTTAAGTGATTTTAATAAAATTAAGCAAAAGCAGACAAACTTGAATACACTTAAACATTAATTTTTAAATATACATAAAAACATTTAAAACTTAAAAAACTTGTAAAGGTTTTATTACCAAGCAATCATAAAAAAATTATCAATACAAAATATTCACTGAAAATATACAACAAAATCAAATTTGAACAGCTAAAATTAAAGTTACTTATCAAAAAACAGTGTATATTCATTTGGGACAAATCAACCTTCATTCATTGTTAGTGATTGAAGGCACCTAAATCAGCCCTCACAGAACAGTCTACTGTCATAATTATTGATTTCGAAACCAAAGCATTTGCAAACAGTGGAATGTGATTAATCTTAAGAGAATGTTGGATGATTTTTGAACTCAGTTTACCCCTTTTAAATGCATTGATATATTTTTTCAGACTTATTTCTATTAATCTGCCAGTTTCACCAATACAGATGCTCTCACAATCTCTATAGTGTATAGCATATATAACACCAGTTAATTTAGTAAACACATTTAAATTTATGATTACAGTTAAAGGAGCCCAGTTTATTAATTGGCTTAAAAGAAATATCAATCATGTGGAATTTTTAAATTGCTGAAATTTTATCAGAAATGTAATTATTATATGGAATGCAAACAAAAGAACTTGATGTACCATGTGTAAAAGGGGGAGGAGGAGTAGCATGTTCAAAGTTATTTTGAAAATTTTCTGAACAAGATTTTTAGCATTGCCATTGTTTTTCAAATCCTGATAAATTTATTTTTAAAGTCATTCTTAGAACTGCAGTGTCTAATAGCTCAAAAGACCAAGGTCTTAATAATGGTTATTTTATGGCTTATATGAACTAAATCGAAATTGGTATCTGGGGCAGTAGGCATAGATTTTCTGTATACTGATTTTGGAACAATATGACAAAAATTGGCTGCATGTCTGTGGATTAAAGTATCTGAAAATTGCTATTAACAGTTTCAAATAATGGGAAACATCACAAAATACCTATATATTTTTGTCTTCACTTGATAGATTTTTTATTGCTGATTTATTTGGTGATATCTTTAAATTGGTTGTAAGTTTTCTACTTATTTGTCCATATTATAGGCAAATCCTCTAATTTAAAATCTAGCTTTTAAATAACTAGGATTGTTTCTTTGTTACTGCTGTGTCAAAATTAAAAAATAATTTTAAAAAAATGGAATCTAGCCATAAGTTGTTCTTTATTATGGGATCCACTTATTCTTTCTTAATTTTAATCAAATTTTAGTTCTCTCCTAATCTCTATTTCATCAAAACAAAGAATGACATCTTTTTCTTATTCTCTAAATAAACTTTTTTTCATATTAAAAATATTCTGACTCTGATTAATAAATCCGGATGGAACAGAAAATTGTATAAAATGCAGTGTTATAGTAATTTTATTTAAACTTCAAAATTTTAATATGTCTAACAAATGATTCATAGCTTTATTTGATTTACATCTTAAATTAATTGATTCAAATATGTTTTTAGAAGACCAATTTCAACATCTACCTTTTAATATGAACTACTTTTTCTGAAAAAGTACTCTGATTAACTCATGTATGCATTTTAATTGTGTGAACCTGCCGTATACAATATTCAAACACTCATTTAATATTTATGTTTGACTTCAATGCTTTTTTTTTTCCCTAAGTCTCTAAAGCAGCACATAATTTTTCAGCATCATGCTTACAACTATTTATCATTTCTAAATTTATTTCTTCATTACTTAAATTATTTCCAACATTTATTATCTCTATCATTGGTTATTGGCAAAAATTCTTCCATTTCTTAATGAAATTTCTTTTTTTTTTTTTTTTTTTTTTTTTTTTTTGCTTGTATTTTATAATGTGACAGAATAATGTGCCAAATATACAGCAGTTGCATACAAAGAAAATTAATTGACTTGTCTTCTACAAATATTGATTCATTTAGATATTATTTTGCTGTTTTTCAGAAGTTTATTGAATGAAATACTTGATGTCTTCTGTTGTCCGTCATGATGACTACTATGAGCTATTATTGTGTGACTACCCATAGTTACAATTAAATGATTAAATGCTCAAAGAAAAAGATAGCAGTCTTGAAAATAACTCGATTAGTAGTATTAAAAAAGTTGAGCACATTGATTTCTATACTATTTAAGAGGGGAGAGTTTGCTAATATGCGAATTTTGGAGATTCCTATCATATAGTCTAGATATCATGATTTGAACCATATCTCTGAAAAAAGATCTTACAATTTGATTATTAATATATTTTTCTTTTCTGTAAAACAACTTCTTAATATATATCTTTCAAGACTGATTTTCTATGGATGTAGCCACTTTTCTTTTTTGTATCTTACTTAAAGAGATTGCAATTTTTTTTTTTTTCATTATAGATATTTTTGAAAATATATTTAATCACTGTTAACCTAAATTGTTCATGATTTTTTTTCTTCTAGTATATCATTTTTTAATTCAATTTCTTTAGCATGAAATATCACACTAAAAAAATTTTTCATTAAATTATTTAAAGATCATTCAAATTTATTATTTAATAATACTTAAGTATTTATTTTCAGATGTCCATATTAAATTTCTTTAACTTTTCTCTGCTCATTTAAATGAAATATACTGTATTTACTTGTACTATTTTTGTGCTTTGTTTTACTTTTTTCACTGATTAAAATTTTAATTGCTTGGTGAGCAAAGAGAAAAAATGAAAAGCAAAAAGTTATTGATGTTATTACCATATTTTCGGGTGTATAGTCCGCGGCTTATACAAGAAAAAAACCTTCCAAAAAGCCGCTGCGGCTTATACACAGTGCGGGTTATACAAAGATTTTTTTTTTTTTTTTTTTTTTTTTTTTTTTTAATTGGAAATCGTGATATTTTTTCTACAACTTTTAAACCTCAAAAAATTTGAAAAGCACATCAAAATTTGTACATTTTTTTCGCTATGCCGCGAAATTTAGAGAGTTCTCCCATGCTTGTAAAGGCTTTTTTTTTTTTTTTTTACTGCTTAAATACAGTTATTTCTGGGTTTGGAAGAACTGTCGCAACTATCGCTAAGTATCGCACTGATAGACCTATAATAGCTACCGTATATACTAGCGTATAGGTCGTGAAATTTTAGACAAAAAAAAAGAACATCAAAGTGGGGGGTCGACTTATACGCGAGACCTAAAAAAAAATCTATAAATAAAATATCAGAAAATAATTTGCTAGCGAATCGGTACTGCAGCACCCCATTGTGTTTGCAGAGTACAAAATCCAAAATCCGGAACCCTACCAACCTCGACGATTCTGAATTTAAGATTATTTAAAATTTAGTTTATTTTTCAAAAAAAAAAAAAAAAACTACCCTATCCTGTTGCAAAGAACAAAAGAAAGTGTGTGATTTATGTCATTTCAGAACGATTCAGAGCAGTCGGTCTTTTCCGAAACGATTTCAAGGAATCACTCCTTTACAGAGTCGTTTAATTTCGGAACGAGTTCAAGGAATCGAACTTTTCCGGAGTCGTTTTATTTTAGATAGAGTTCGAGGAATCGTTCCTTTTCGGAGTTCGTACCCTACCCTGTTCCAAAGAACAAAAAAAAGTACTTGATTTATGTCAATTCGGAATGATTCAGAGCATTCAGTCTTTTTCGAAACAATTCCGAAGAGTCGTTCCTTTATAGAGTCGTTTCATTTCGGAACAAGTTCAAGGAATTGAACTTTTCCAAAGTCATTTCATTTCAGATAGAGTCCGAGGAATCGTTCTTTTTCGGAGTTGGTGCATTTCGGACCGATTCCGAGGATTCCATCCTTTTGGGAACCAATGAACTAAGATACGTATACATTTTATGTCAGAAATTTTGAATTTATCACTGATTTTTTTTCTTAATTTTTGGAAAAATTCAGAAAAAATATCACGCTTGTTTGAAAAAAAAAAAATGCGCGTAAACGTCGCATCGCTTGAAATTTTATCTTAAAACACGTAAACGCTGCGGCGTTTCTTCCGAAAATTACATTACTGAAAATCTTAATTTTTTAGCCGAATTACTGTAGGTATTAAGCATTACGAAAAAATTTGGTAAATTTGTGTTAAAAATTATGACTAATGGCTTCTAATTTCGAATCCTGATCGAAATATACGTTTGTAAACGGTGTATAGCCCACGGACTATACACCAATGCATCTCCGCAGGTTATACACAAACTTTTTTTACTGCACTTGTCGATTTAAGGATGCGGGCTATACACCCGAAAATACAATAGTTCAACTTTTAAAAAAAAAAAAAAAAAAAAAAAAAAAAAAATCACTTTTTTTTTTTTTTTTGTAAAATTATAAGAATAAAGAAAAAGTATTTTTTATGTAAATATTATCTGTGTGCAAAAACATACAAGTAGAAAGAATTATAATCTAAATACAGTATGTCACCTGTTTGTATTTTATTATGTTTAATTTAAAGATTACCTGTCGAATTGATTTGTTTTATGATTAACCAAGTTTTAAGAGCACTTTATGAGATTTATATAATTTTATTTTAACAGTAATCGCTTCTCTTTTTTGGATCTTTGTCACTAAACAATGTTTTTACCATGTGAATATGTATACATTAAATTATTTTAAATTCAATTTGAAGAGCAAAAAGTTTTTTGAACACTGGCATTTTTATAAATTTTGAACATGATTTTTTTTAATAAGTATTTTGTTTTTTACTCATACTTTTTTAGTCTAAAATAATTTTGTGCCAAATTGTTTTTCTCTTGTGGGGGAAAAAAATAGCAGCCTGTTTTCTATGGTGCATATAAAAAGAAATATTTGTTATTGTATTTGAAGGTCTTTTTGCATATGCAAATTTGTTGTAATTGTAAGATTTTTTATAAATGTAACAGCAAGCAGTTAGCCAACATTCTACATATAAGAAGATATATATTTTTTTTCTTTTGATAGGTATAAAATTCATGAAAGAACAAATATCTTATTTTCCCAAATTAATGTATCATTATATACATTTAAGCTTGTAAAAATTTCCTTTGCATGTAGAATTTTATGCTGCTCATGTATTTTTTATATTTTAAATATAAATTTAAAATTATTCTGCAATTTTGTTTGTTATATTTTATTTAAAATTGCATTGCAAACTAATTTAATTAAAATTTATTATAAATTGATTATAATCAAATCAAAAATATTTTTAATGTAAATTATGTAATTATTGTAATTAAGATATTTTCTTCTATGATATAGAAGCAAAGAATGCTTCGAAGTGAACAAGATATTCTCTTTTTTCTTTTTCTTTTTTTCATTTATTAATTAATTCATTTTTTTACCATAATGTAGTTTTATTAGCTTTTTATGAAATAGTGTACAATGATTATGCACTGAGAAAATTCTTTCATTGTTGTAGATTGCAGAATTTAAAAATGCAGATTATCTAATGCTGATGCTAATTAACATATCTATTTTGAATATCAATTATGTTCATTTGTTCTATATTGTCTGATTTCTATTAGGGGGTAGATCTTTGTGTAGATGCAAGAACTTATTGTCAGTTAAATGGTTGGAAATATTTGTTAGGGATGATGAATTGTAAATCACTAGAAATAATTCAGTATAAAAAGATGTAATTTAATATCAAAATAATATTTTTTCCAATTGAAAGTGTGTAAAAGGAATTAAATCTCTCTCTGAAAAGAGTTTAAACTTAACATATTTACTACTATTTACAAGTTTATTTATGGCTGTCATATGGACTGCATTAGCCTACTAAATTTAAGTACACTGGTATTTCAACTCTTGACACAGTTTTTACTAAATTGATTGAGAACTGAATCAAATGTTACCATAAGAAATAATAAAAATTCAATTAGCAACTTTGTACATCCTAAGTTACTTTCTTATTTACCTGTTTCAAACATATACTCTGTAGTACAATACAGTAAAACTTGCATAAGACTGACAATTATATAATACTTTAATAAAATGTAATAAAAACCATATCCATACCTTTATTGCTGAAACTTTAAATGATTTAAGTTTGAAGAACAAGAGGGGCACTTCCATTTGTATTATTTACTTTCTAATTATTAGAGCCATTAAGATAACTTCTCGTTTTTGAATTGCAAAATAGATAAAATTTGTTAGCATTTAGATTATTATATTTCATATATATGTGCTTTGTACCAATTATTTCCCCTCCCTCCCCCCCCCCCCACCCTCACACAAAATATATATATATATAAATAAAAAGGAAAAATAAAAATAAATTTAAATCAATAAATTCAACAAATCTATTGCACAGAGATCTCAATATATGAACTTTATTAATATTACAATATGTTCTTTGTATCTAATGAAAGAAAACTGTTATTTTTGCTCCTCCCCCCTCCCATTTTTTCAGTTTTGTAATCAATCACGAACCAAATCAAATTTTGCTTGAGAACTAAAATTCTATTACATACTCATATATATTTTTATTTATTTCTGAAAACTTTGTCCAAAAATAATTTTTTATCTTGTAGTGACTATACAGAGTGCATAGGAAAGTCCCTTTAACCTAAAAATATTTGTGAACGAAGAGATCTACAGCTCTTCAAGTGAGGTAACAGTATAGTAAAGAGGCTATGCTTGACTTAATGCAAATGAAGTGTCCTTTAGTTGCAAATTTTGGAAGATAGACACTTCAAATCTGAAAGAAAAAAAAAAAAAAGTTAGAGCAAAATTTTTGCTAGAAAGTTTTAGAGCATCGATTAATTAGTACGAAACAACATTTGGTTCACATGGATAAGATAAATCATCACCTGTATACCCAAAAATGTTCGAAATTGATGCCAATGATTCTACTCTGCATATTCACATTTCGGAAATGTAGCAGTGTGCAGTTGCAGATTGCAGCATTGTACTGTGCTGAAATGTCTGTAAAACTTTATTTTCCAATGCATTTAAAATTTTAATTTAAAAGGTGCTAGTGCTCGGTTGATATTGATACAAACAGCATAATCTCATAGCATAAACTTTTCGATGGCCGACAATAATTTTAATCTGAATGTGTGAGTTTTTATATTTTAAAATTTCTTTTTGGGGTTTTTTTTATGTAAGTACTTATTTATGCAATAAATTGCATATTTTTTCATACTTCTGAAACTGTACTAATTCTTAAGGGAAGACAAAATTGTGTGCAATCCTATGGAAAATTTACTAGCATTAAGAATAATAGTAATAGAAAATTTAAAAAGAAATTGTTCAGTGAAACTAACTTGTTAACTAAATATTTTTTGCTCTTTCTTTCATAAAATATTCAGAAGAGTATTTAGATTAACCAACAAATAATATTGTTTTTGAAATCTTTCAACCCTTATGAAATAATACATAAGTATACTATCAGTTTATCCTCTAAATTGAAGATTTTGTTGTATATGTATTTTTTCTCTTATCTTTCAATAGCAAATTTTGAAAATGTCCCTTATTATTTTTTAACATAATAAAGCAAAGTATTTTGCATGATTTTTAAAATCTACTTTTATTTATAGATGTAGTAAATAATCATTAACAATTAAGATAATTTATTTTATGAAAGTTTTAAATGAGTACCTATATATAACTATGTTAATTATTAAATAGATGACATGAAATAAATATTGAAATGCTTAAAAAAGCATGAAATAAAAAATAAAACAAGAAAATTGAAAAAACAAAACAAAACAGATCCTCAAATTGTTTTCATTCTTGCAATAAACAAATTATGACTTCTTAAATCTTATTGACTTTGTAGATTTGAAAGTGCTTTCCTAGTAACAATAAGGCCCAGGAAACATGGCAATAAATATGTTAATATTTACATTTTTTCCCTATCTTCATTCATATAGATTTAAATCTTTTTATAAAATTTAAGTATAATATTGCTTCTTTTCGCATCACATACTGTAGTAGCTATGTCTTGGCTTTTTCACAATATCTCCTTAAGGACTTTTTTTAGCTGTAATTTCTAAATTAAAGAAATTTTGTTGATTACAGTCTCTTTGAAATTGAAGGTCTACCCCCTATAATATTTCACTGTTTATACAAAATCCATGTGGATTTTATTTATAAATAGTTTTATAAAATATATGAAAATACAGTTGATAATTTAATTGACATGTATTTTGAGTTTATTTAGCTTTTGGCATAATTTTCTATTTTGTTTCTGTTAACTTTTAAGATTAACTTGGGAGGGAAAAGATGTGCTTTCTTATGCAGATTCTTATTGTGAATATAATGGATATTTAGTTAGATTGTTTGTATTAGAGAATAGCTAAGTTGACTCAATAAAATTTTGTGAAGTTTAGAAGCATCTTAGTTATGTGTTTTTAGTTGCAATTAGATAGTTTTGCATTTCAGCATCAGATGTATAGTTATAAGGAAATTTTATTAATCTAGTTTTGGAATTTATGTCTTTAGTAGCTATATATATTCTATTGAGTGGAAATTAGCCAATTGATTTCATTTAGTTTTTGTGTTAAAAATGATTTTATATGGGAGTTTTAGCTATTAATACATTCCATATATCTTAAATGGACTTTGCAAAATTATAAATCAGATATATTAGTCAGTTGTAAAGTGTCGCTATTTATACTGAAGATTCATCGTTTATTAGAATTGCTTTATATTGATATAATATTTATAGAATTTGAATCAACTTACATAACATTCTAAAGAAGTATATCTTAAGATTCTACTGATTTCAAATAGTAAATCAAATTTAACTAATACATTTTCTAAATATTTCTTTTCAATTTTTCTTATTCATAAAGATGCGTAGTAATTTCAGATTTATTAAAAAAGAGATTTAAAAAGAAAAATAGAAGTATGGAGGTTTACTTTTCTTTGAGTATCAGGATTTTTTTTTTTTTTTTTTTTTCCCTCTCTCTTTTATTTCTTATCCAAAGAAATCCACTACTCTACTCTAGGTCATTTTACATATTGACACATATACAAAATGAGGATGGATTTACATTATTTATTATTGTAAAAAGCAGCTAAAGTGTTTCTAGTTCAGATTTATAACAGAAAGAACTTATTTTTTTCTTTTAGGCAAACTTTCAAGAAACAATGTCTTCCTAGACTTAGTTTGAATTCTCATAAAATAAACTTCTTGTATGAATGGCCTTAAAAGAACATATCGTTAGCCTTTAGTGTTATTCTTTTAGGATTTGTGTCCATTATTATATAACATTTGTGCTCACCATTTTGTACATTTAGTATGGGTATTTTCTATAGGTATTGTGTTTATTTTGTTAGACATCTGTAGTTTACTACATGAAAACAGTAATAGTCCTTTAGTAAAATTGATTTTTCCAGTATTATCTCTATGACCTTGTAACTTTGAGAGTTAATTTATGGTTTTATTTATTTATTTTTATCTTGTATTATTAATATATTGATATCGTTAAAATCAATTTACATGAACAGATTTTCTTCTTATATATCAGCTTGTTTTCTGGTATATTTGTTCTGTTGATATGTGTTGTCTCTTTTACTTTTTTTTTTTTTTTCTTTTTTCTACATTTGTATAATATAAGGTATGGCAATAATGTTCAATGAATATATTCATAAACAAAAACTCCTTACCTAAATGAAGAAAATATTTTATATATCTGTTTGTGATGCACTTTTGCCACTAAATGTACAGTTTTTTAAAATTGCAAGCAAAATCCTCTTTTGATATTATATAGTTGTCACATGACTTTCATTATGAATACCTACAATATCTAAGATTCATGCTCTGTTTATGCCCATGTGGTTTACATCATTCAAAAATGCACTTTATGGTTTCATTTTTTTTTTTTTTTTTTTTTTTTTATCTTAATTAATTTTTTATTCATAGTGCAAAATATGATTACAAAATATTTAAACTGTATTGATAAAACATGATAATACAAATATTTTTGGAGAACAATAACTATAAATTAATAAAATAGCATTCTAAGGAAAATTTCTTATAGAAGACATCTTTGACACATTCAACATAGTAAGGTTAGAATGTCAAAAATTCTGGTAGTCTGATAAAATCAAAATATTCTAATGTCAATAAAAATCTTTTTTTTTATATATGTTACAGGCCAAACCCGATTTTAGGCCAAACTAGATTGGCCTAGTCCAAACTAGTCTATCCTAACGCCCATCGGATAAACTAGTTTTTCCTAGGCCAAACTAGTCTATCCTAACGCCCATCGGATAAACTAGTTTTTCCTAGGCCAAACTAGTCTATCCGAACGCCCATCGGACAAACTAGTTTTTCCTAGGCCAAACTAGTCTATCCGAACGCCCATCGGATAAACTAGATTTTCCTAGGCCAAACTAGTTTGGCCGAACGGTCATTAGGATGAACTAGTTTAGCCTGCTATTCATTGGTTTGAACTAGTTTATCCTAGGCCGAACTAGATTGTCCTAGGCCAATTCAATTTGGCGTGATTTTATTGAATTTAAAGACCGCCACACCGCCAACTTTCTTGTTTTGATCTAATTTAGCCTAGGCTGATGCAATTCGACGGGATTTTAGCTCACAAACTATCAAAGCCTGAGAGCTAATGTGCTCGCAGATTCTGTGTGTGTGTGTGTATGTAACCATGTACGTACGTATGTACATACTTATGTACGTACGTATGTAGGACTAATATAACGGACTAATGTGTAACTAATATAATGCGAGCACTCTGGTGTTGGAATTTGGACGCGATTTAGTTCAAGCCAGCCGGCTTCGCCCGCTATCGGGCCCCTTCTTTTATATAAAATCTTGAAACGGACGTATGTTGAAGCGAACGAACTTCGAAGTGAAAAAAACATGATAAATATTTAAGAAAAAAGATTTTGCATCGAAATACCACTATTTTCTAATAGTAATTTTTGTAAAAATGTTATATTCTTGCTGGAACTTTTTGAAGCTTTGTGATAGTTTATCGCATATGATATAATAAAAAAAAAAAAAAAGAGTTACATTTCGGCGTGAAAGAGGATGTGTTTGCGAACAAAATCAGGAAATATAACGGAAATTCTATGTTTTAAAGCACCGTGACCTCAAGTAACACATCTACTATAGGTTGTTTAACGGAGTTTCATTCAAATACAGTTTTGTTAATCATAGAGTACGCTCCCTGGTGTTGGAATGAGGAACTAATATAACGTGGCTTAGTTAAAACTTGCTGGCTTCGCCCGCTATCGGACTGGTGTGGATAGCGGGGATATGGTTCGAATTTCGTTCGCTTCGAGGTTCTTTCGAAAAGGAGGGTTACATTCAGTTGTGCGTGCTCAGCATGCTTGCTACGATTTAACTTTTGTTCGCTTCGAAGTTCATTCGAAAAGGAAGAGCGCATTCGGCAGTACGCGTGCAGCACACCTGCTATACGCTGCCGCAGTCTGTGGGGACGCGGCTGAAGAACTAATGCACGAAATTTAATAAAAAATTATATTTGGGTCGTCTCTGATCTAAATTGATTGTCGGACGCTCCTCTCAGTCCACCAAACTTAGAAGAATGTCCTAGGTAGTTTAAGCTGCCACCACCGATATTAATGGGTGATATCGGTCACCTGCTGTGAGGATTGGGTAAAATAACACTGACGCTGTTAATGAACTGAACTAACAGTTTATTTAAGATATAGATATGTACACAAGAAACAATATTTACAACTATCTACAATTACAACTCGGATATAGATGATCCGGTTCAACATTAAATTAACTACACTAAACGTTGGTTGTGTACCGTTCAGCTTACACTTTCTTCCTCACACTCAACGCACGTTCGATACGCTTTATCAGAGATTACTGCAGAATCTCAATACACAAGGGTATTAGGCCTCACTTCTCGGCCTATAACACTATCCACCGGGACGCCTTGTCCCACGCTCAAAATATACACTATCCAACAGGACCACAAATCCTGAGCGACCTATCGGTCTCAACGCCAAGCGAGAACTGTCTCCAACCTCTCAGTCCAGAGTTGACCTTGTCAGAGATCTTCCTTCCCCCAGCAGGGCCTCTTAGAGTTCCTCCATTGGTTCAATTCCGCATACCAACCTTGAGTCATGACATCTACTGTTTACACATCACTTAAATACTAAATGACAGCTGAGGCACGCCCCGCGGCCATCACTTTCATTCATCAACGAGTGCGTCATCTGCGCACCTGTGTCAACATCTGTCATTCGTTATTATAGAAAAGAAAGAAAGGTATTTCGAGCTTCACGGATACACAACCCACAATACATAAAATATTCAGATAAGGAAATGCCATTCCTTTCTAATTCAGAGCAGAGGTTTTTCTAGGAACCTGACATTGATACTGATTAGTTTTTGGTGTAAATCGTTCATCAGGTGGCGTACTGTTTGGCATTTTTTATGATTTACGCATCAGCTTTATCTTAATAGCTAATACAATTAAATTTCCATCGAACTTTAGATACAGTTCGTCCATGACATGAGTTGGTGTTGTTTTTATTTTGAAGTAAATCACTCAACATGGCTATAATATGCTGCATTTTTCACAGTTTTCACAATAGCTGTATCTCAAGAACTAATAGACGGAATTTAATAAAAATTTATATTCAGATAGTCCCTGATATAAATCGATGCTGATTACTTTTTCATGTAAATAGTTCAACAGATGGCACTTCTAAAGTGCGTTTTTACTGATTTGCATTAACACTATTTCAATAACTAATTTACGGATTTTCATCAAACTTCCGAATCAGTAAATCCGTGATATGAACTAAATCTTTTTACGTATTCGTGCTAATTGTTCAATAGGTGGCGCTGTTGTGTTCAATTTTCCCGATTCCTGAAATAGTTTTGTTGGAAGAATTAATGCACGAATTTTCATCAAACTTTAGATTCAGTAAGTCCCTGATATAAATTAGTATTCTGTAGTTTTGGAGTAAACCTCTTGAAAGGTAGCGCCGCTATACGGTATTATTCGTGATTATTGCAGTAGCTCTATCTCAAGATCTAATGCATGGATTTTCATGAAACTCCAGATCCTGTTAGTCCTTGATATAAAAAAGTATATTTTTAGTTTTTGGAGTAAATCGTGCAACAGGTGGCGCTGCTATGTGGCATTATTCATGATTATCGCAATATCGCAAGAAGAAATGCACGGATTTTCATCAAACTTCAAATTCAATTAGTCCCTGATATAAATTAATATTCTTTTGTTTTTAGAGTAAATGACTCAATAGGTAGCGCTTCTATCCAGTTTTTTTATGACTTCTGCGATAATTCAAATATCTGAAATAGTACTAATACACAGATTTTCATCAAATTTCAGCTTAAATTAAAATTTGAAAGACGTTGTTACGGATTTTTCAAAAAGTTCCGGCAAGAATTTAACATTTTTACAAAAATTGCTATTAGAAAATAGTGGTATTTCGATGCGGAATCCTTTTTCTTAAGTATTTATCATCATGTCTCTTTCTTTCCGATTCAACATTCGTAAATACCTAAATCGCGTTGTATTAGTTCCAAATTCCAACACCAGGGTGCTCGTATTAATTCCACATTCCATCACCAGAGAGCGCACCTTATTACTAACAAAACTGTATCTTAAGAAAACTCCGTTAAATAATCTATCAGTAGATATGTTACTCGATGTCGCGGTGCTTCAAAACAAGAATTTGAGATTTTTGAAAAAATCACTATTCTTCAATAGTGGCATTAAATGCGAAATATATTTTTATAAATTTATATCATATGTCATAAACTATCTTAAAGTTTCAAATAGATCAACCTAGAATTTCCGTTATATTTCCTGATTTTGTTTGACCCCCCCCCCTCTTTCCCTTTCGTAATGGGACTTTTTATACAATTTTTTATCACATGTTATAAACTATCACAAAGTTTCAACAATTCCAACAAGAATTTAACATTTTTACAAAAATTACTAATAGAAAATAGTGGTATTTCACGCGGCATCTTTTTTTCGTAAATATTTAACATCATGTTATATTATGTTTCAAAAAGTTTCACAAAATTGGTAATATTTAATTAGCAGCTAAAACTTAAAAAAACGCTGAGCTTTTTAAAAAAATTTTAGCGTCCCCTTACTCTACCTCCCCGCCGTATCCTAAATTTCAAGTGTCATGCTTTATTTAAGCTTTTTCTTATTTTTAAAAGGATTCGGATATTTACTTTTTTAATATGAACAATTTCGCGTGAAGTGATGTGTGTGAAAACCAATATCTGTTACGAATTAAAAATCTTTTCATAAAACCAAAAGTTTCTATCCGATTGAAAAAATAATCCGCTCTATCTTTATATTTAAACTCAGAACCCCCAAAATTAATCAGGTAAACGCCTTATCAGAAGAAACTTACATCCAAAATTTGAAACAAATCGGTAAATTATCCCTGAAAAATCTATTTACATAAATTAAGAGTGTTATCCCCCATTCCTCCTTTCTTTATATGTAAACAATGAACACCCACAACTAATCATGGATGTACCTTATCAAACTGATATTGTACCTAAAATTTTAATAAAATCTGATACTTTTGCATGAAAAACTGACTTATCTAAATTAAGGAGTGGAGGGGGGGGGGGTGCGGTTTAGCCTTTTGTTCCCCTTCTCTTATTCTTATCCAATGAACCCCTGAAACTAATCAGGAAAGTTCGTTATCAGGATAAATCTATGTCCAAATTTTGAAGCAAATTGGACATTTCTATCAGGAGTTATCGCATTACGTACATACGTACGTACATACATACGTACATGGTTACATACACACACACAGAATCTGCGAGCACATTAGCTCTCATACTTTGATAGCCTGTGAGGTAAAATCGCGTCAAACTGCATTGGCCTTGGCTAAATTAGATCAAAACTAGAAAGTTGGCGCCGTGGCGGTCTTTAGATTAAAAAAAAATCACGCCAAATTGAATTGGCCTAGGACAATCTAGTTCGGCCTAGGATAAACTAGTTCAAACCAATGAATAGCAGGCTAAACTAGTTCATCCTAATGACCATTCGGCCAAACTAGTTTGGCCTAGGAAAATCTAGTTTATCCGATGGGCGTTCGGATAGACTAGTTTGGCCTAGGAAAAACTAGTTTGTCCGATGGGCGTTCGGATAGACTAGTTTGGCCTAGGAAAAACTAGTTTATCCGATGGGCGTTCGGATAGACTAGTTTGGCCTAGGAAAAACTAGTTTATCCGATGGGCGTTAGGATAGACTAGTTTGGACTAGGCCAATCTAGTTTGGCCTAAAATCGGGTTTGGCCTGTAACATATACATTAATCTTGATAAATCTGGTAACCCGGATGTTGTGACTTTCTTTTGTAAATTTTAGATGTTTCAAATGGAGGTTTAAATTTGCTACTACAGTCAATGCTGCACCTTATTTTTATCTTTGAAATTGACTAATAGAAATCCACGAATTCCCATTCCAATGACATAGTAAGACATGAACAAACAGATTACAAAGTATCTTTTCGATGCTTTGTCTTTCATACAATATCATAGGTGTGAATCACTGAAATTGTTTCACTGAAATTGTCTTACCTTGAAATTGAAATAGTCCACCTTATAAGATTTGCTTTGAAATAAAATATTTCTATAGAATGAAATGAAGCATCAAGGGAAAACATATCTATAAAATAAAAATAAGAAAATCCTGTGTATATAATTAAATACTTATAATGTTATTTTATTATAGCTATATTTTCAAAATAGTTTAAATAATATTTATTCTTCATGAATTTGTTATCATTTCATTGCATTTATTTGTATTTGTATTGTTGTATGTTTTAATTATTTGAAATGCAGTATTTTAAAATTACAGCCAAATTCTAGAAGAATAAAAAACTGCTTTCAGTTATAGAACATAAATTAAAAGTGTTTTTCCTGTGAAGAGTGAAAAATTGTTTAAGGTATTATATCTATATATGTAGATATTACAAAATTTGAGTATAGATGTTTGACCATTAGCATGTATTTGTATATAATCTGTGTGTAAGGGGAAAAGAATCCTTTACTTTTACTTACATCAGGAAGTTTATTTCTTGTGCTGTGTTATGTAAGCTTTATTTAATTTACTCTTGAAATGCAGTGATGTTAAATTTTAACACAACTTATTGTTAATATATCATTAGGAAACATATCTTCTCTACAATGTTACATTGTATCTGTGTAATGTAATATTGAATATTAAGTGAATATTTTCAAAGTTATGCTAATTGTAAATTCAATGCATTTGTATACTGTGATTAAAGTTTTCTGTGTTTGTTCTCATAATGTTCCAAAACCTTGAAAATCAAATGTGACATAAAGTATTTTTATTACAGCATTTATCTTTTTGTTTTCTAGCATAAATTTATAAATATCTTTTCTTCCATAAGTGCAATTCCTAATTAATTTATTACATCTATAAATTAATAACTTATTGAACTTCTTTCTAAATGTTTTCAGAATTTAAAATTTGTTGGTTGATTTAATATGAGTTTTGCGATACGTTGGTACAAATTAATGAAAAAATAATAATATGGCTAACTCATTTTAGATACTGTTCAGTTTTCAAATGAACTTTTTTCACTTACAAAATGAACAAATAATTATTAATTAACTAAATGATAATTATGTTTTAGGTCTTTTAACTAGATTTTGTAGTGTTTATTGTATTATTTATGCAATTTTAAAATCAAAGTATAACAATAATTAATCCACTTTGTTCATAAGAAATACAAAAGGAATTAGTAGAAAATAAAAGAATTTCAGTATTGTAGTGTGAAAAAATTAATTTCCATGATTTAGTATTTATTGAATATTACATTTAATTCCAAAAGAATTCAGTTAGTAATATATCAGGATCCACATATGCACATAAAAATTAGTGAGGAGTACAGTAGTAATCTGTACATGTTTAAAATCACACAAGTTATAACTGATTAAATTTTAGGATGGCAGTAATTTATTTTAATACTGATTAATTAGTATTGGTTTTTATTTATTTGATTATTTAAACTGAAAAAGATTTTCAAATAATTATATTTCATCTCGTAAATAAAAAATATATAAAATAAACTAAAATCATATTGATAGGTCTGATCAAAAAATTATTTTTCTTATTTGTTTTCATTCTTATTTATTTCCTCAACATATTTTTATTTTTTTAATGTTTATTACTTTTTACAGAAAATAATAAATATTATACTTGTGAGTCATATTGCATTTCACTGTTTACTTTAAAGCTTTTTGTTTTTCATTGATTTTTTATAAATGTGAAATTGTAACACTCTTTGTTTCTTTTTTCTTTTTTTTATCTTTTTCTATCTGGAAATCTATCTGTTCATGTAAATTGTAAATATCAGAAAAAGGAATGGATTTTTAAGGTGACATAATGTTATATATATTCTTTGCATTTGCTTTTTTTTATTATTATTTTTGATTTATTTCATGAACTATCTGCATATCTTTGGAAATATTTTCAGTTGGTATATTTTATTCCAGGCACTTTTTGCTATCATATGCATTTATATAATGGTACTGATTGTTTGACTTTTTATAACCTAGTCTATAATATTGTTATAATTAAAGATTAAATATATTTTATTGAGGGTTATGGAGCTTGGTTATGTTTGGAAAACTTGTTTGTTAATTCATATATCAGTATATTAATATTGTATATTTTCTTATACATATAATTAATTATTACATTAGAGGAATATAATAATTCATTATGTAAAACTTTTCAAATACATTTTATTTATTATTTTTTTTTTTTTTTTTTTCCAAAATTAAAAAATAATGTACTACTGTTTGATAATTGCCACAAATTATTTGGAAAGGTTATGAGTTTGAGCTGCAATCATTGAATATTCTTGTATACTAAATATAGTTGTAGAGCACTGTAAATATCTGGTGCTTACGTATGCTCTTTTTTGAAATCTGAAAACAATAATTAGCCATAAGTGTAGAATGTTGATGCTCAAAATTTAAAAAAAATGTGCCTCAATATTAGCAAAGTTTTTTCCAGAAATTTTCTGTAGATATTTAATGAATCACTGCTCAGCTTAGAATTATATTTTTTTACATTACTGTACTGCATTAAAAGTTTATTAATATTTGACAGTATACTTTTTGTTTTATTGAAGATAAGAATCATTATCAAAACATAGTTTTGTAAAGTTGTTAATTACTTGGATTTTCATTAGACAGTTTTCATATACTGTCTTTTAAACTGATTTTTCACACTGGAATAGGATGAAAATCATCATAAAATAAAACTGCTTTCATAACTTCTATTTTGGTGATTATATGGACAATATTATATTGTATGACTTGCTTTATTTCAAAATCAAATGATCAGAGTTCCTATAGAACATGCCATTGAGTGAAAATATATTTATTAAAAGTAGACATTTGTTTTTCTTGTTTCTTAGGTGCTTTATAACTCTTTCATAGTATTAAAGAGTATTTCATAGATACTGCTCAAAATAGCTCAAGCAGAAATGTCTTATAGTTCCTAATGCGTAAATAGGTGTCTGTTATAGATTTTAATGTAAAAGCTCATAAACTCAGATCTGCTTTAGAATGAATTCATTAACTCATAGAAGCAGAATGAAAAGTATATTTTTCTTGATGCTTTAAAGTGGAACATCCTAAATTATTTAGAGAGCCCTACCACAATTCCTATTGCTAATAGAAATTCTTTCTTTTAAAAGCATCCCAACAAAGCATATTTAGCCCAAATATAGTTTCTAAATATATTGTGTATTAACATGAATGGCTCAGGCCCAAAGTTTCACAGTTCAATTCCATAACCTGGAGTCTGATAATTGCAGAGTTTCAAGACCTTTTTTTTCTTTCATGGAAATGAAACTTTGAGTCATTTTACTTCTGAAAGCATCTGTTACAATGTGGTCAAAAATAATTGTTATTTGTGTTTCTAATTGTCATTAATTATTTCTATAGGTTTATTATGCTTATCTGTGACTTGTACACAGGAATGTTCAGCAGTGAAACTTCATACTCATGACCTTTGAATTTATTAAATTAAAATTTCAGCCTCTGTAGACAAGAAATGATTTACATTTTAAAGAATTAATGTATGTCAAAATAATAATAATATTATTATTATTATTATTACACCAATTTCAACATTATAGTGTATTACTGAAATATTTTCATTATTTTTGTATTAAGAAAGATAGAAAAAATCTTACTTTTTAAAAAAAGAGTTAAAATCAAGATCTATTTCATGTTTTTAAGTCTATGAGTAATTTATTTATTATTAAAGCTTTACATTATATAAATTATGTAATTTTATTATTTTTTATTTTTTCACTTTATGTAAAAATTGTACATATTTGAATTAACAAACAAGTAACAACTAAAGTTATGCTGTAAATAGCACATTCTAGCTTTGAGTGAGGTATGACTATTGACTGATTTATGTAGTTGGGAAGCTTTGTAAAAAAAACTGAATGTGTATTTAATAAGTATTGGGAAAATGTTGTCTTACATGTTTTCTATTTTATAATCTGATTTTTATGCACACTTTATGAGGAAAAAAGAGTTAGTCATTGTTTATTGCTTATCATATAACAATGATATGTTAATTTTAATCATGATGTTGAACCTCTACCCCGTGAACCAGTTGTGATTTGTAAGAACATATGTACTTACATAGAATAAAACTTTACAAATCTACAGTATTAGTGTTTCTTCTTCTGGCTTTTTTAATACATTAAACTATATTTTTATTTTTATTTTATTTTTTTAAAGTGAGTTTTAGTATTGTTAATGTAAAAGCTCAGTAACTCATTAGTTTTATTAACTTTTTCTACACCTCATTTCACAATTATACAAACTGCTATAAACAAGATGTATAAAAATCCTGTAACTAATTTTAAATCTGTATTAATATGATTAGAAATTTCATAACTTAATATTTGAGAGAAATAAGATGACCATGAAAGGTATTATAATATAGTTTCAAAACATAGCTGCTAAGAATTATGGATTTTAAATACCACTATTTGTGAACAGTAATATTTCTTTATTTAAATGCAAATTTCTGTGATTAAATAAAGTATAGATTTCTATTCAGAAGTTGTGATATTCAAGATCTGCAATCATTAGTACCTATGTATACAGGTAGTTATGAAAATAATTAAAGATTTTTAAAAATCCAGTAGATTAATGTTCTGTGATTATCTGTATTAAATTATATATGACGACCTCAGAAACCAAGGGGTACAAGTGACAAAATGTCGATTTAGAGTAAATTGAGTTTAAAGATAATTGATGTTAAATTGGAACATCAATAACAATTGACTAAATTGAAATAGGAAACATCTGCTTATCGCATTCTAATCTTTGAACTCTCATTTCAATAACTGTTAAAAAAATAGAGTACAATTTTCTTTAAATGTATAATTAATCAATATTGTTTGTTTTTTGAAAAAAGTGGTTTATCTCTATAACTCAGCAAATAATAAGAAAATGACCTATATTTCTTTACCTGAAATGAAAAAAGCATATTTCCAGATACCCTGTGCACTTAACTCAATTTTTTCAATTTTGTCACTTATACCCCTTGGTTTCTGGGGGTCCTCATATCTAAAATATACGACTATAAATTTCTGAATTGTGTAGCATCCAACTTAATAATTTACAATTTATAATTAATGGTGCATTGTGAGCATCATGTAGTGGCTTTAATATTGTTAACAAAGATAAAATAACTTTTTTAAAAAATTCAGTTTAAAATTTTGTTCAACCATTCATTACTTTTCATAAATTGACTTCTGGAATTTAATTTTAAAGAACTAATCTTAATAACCAATAAATTGATACTTTCTTTGCAAAACATTTACTCAGTCAAACTAAGTATATGTATGATCTGCAGTCATTAGTTTTTACATATAAGATAAGTGCTTCTATGTTTAGTGACAATGAAATAAAATGCTTTATATAACTTTATTCTTAGTTTGAATATAAAATGTTAGAATTTCAAAATGTACCATATTTTATCAGTCATCAACAAAGATTTTTTTTTTTTTTTTTTTTTTTTTTTTTTTTTAATAGAGCTAATAATTTATTATTTATGTTCAGTTGTTGCAAGGATTTGGTGATACATATCATAAAATATTATATCATCATATAAATCCTATATTTATTTTCAAAATATAAAGATGTTTGATATTTTCATATACTTCATGTATGCTTTTCAAGTATTATGCTCAATATTTTTGGTATCTTCAGTCAGAACAAACTTTTTTAGCCCTCCCCCTCCCCCCCATTAAAAAAAGGGGAGGGGGATTTTAAGCTGCATGTTTAGAATTGAAATTTTAAATGTAGAACTGATAATTATGTGGAAGTATTAACTGAAAACTGTGCTTTAACTCTAATTTAAATAAGGTATCCTGGGATAACTGGGCCATGGGCTGTTTTATAAAAAAAAACATTGATGTCTTTTAACTTTAAGTGTTTGTCAACATTGCCCCTCCATCTCTACTTCTTAAAAAAATGTGTCAATTTCATTCATAACGGTGTTCTGTAATAGGTTATTGAAAATTTAGGCTTCTTTTGTTATAAACTTCAATTTGGTTAAACTTCTTCAGCATTTTGTTAAAATATAGTAAATATTTTTATTAAACAAATTTCTTTTTTTTTTTTTTTTTTTTTTTTTTTTTTTTTTTTTTTTAAAGATTAGGCATATAAATACATTAACCCTCCAAGCGTTTGGCCCGTAAAATTCCGTACACTAAGCTCCAGGTTTCACTGCAATATAAGCAATGTTTAAGATATTATAATTCTATAAATTTAATCAATTTTCAAAGCATTGAAGAATGATTAAGATAAGGATTACGTTTATATTCCTAAATGAGATTTTTTATGTAATATTGAAAGAATTATATTTTATTAGCCTTTAAAGCAAAATGCAGAGAAAACATTACAATTTTACCCATTTGCAAGACGCTTGGAGGGTTAATATTAGGTGTCTATACATATTTACATCATGCTTCAAATGTAAGGCTTAGTAAATTCGTTACCCCCCCCCTTTTTTTTTTTTTAATGGGGTAATTAGATTATGTAGGACCCAATTACCCAACAGTTATAAATAATTCTTTAGAGTTTCTCTTATTACAAAAATTAATTTCTTCTTCTTCTTTTTTTTTCCTTATAAAGAAAATTATATAATACCTTATTAAAATTACATAGTAAAATTTTTTAAAAACATGTCAATGGGTATCAAATCAATTTTCTCAAGTCAGATTGCCACATTTCGAAGTTTTAGGCTACATATGTAGAGGGGTACATAAGACAAAGTGACATTATTAGAAAATTATCTAAACCAATAAAAAGCAGTTCCTTTCAATGTTAAAACACATAGTTAAATTCTCTGCAGATTTATTGAGTTTATCAAACTTTCATTGAAATAAATAAAAAAGAGAATGAGATACTTAAGTACTGACGTACCTGTTTGCTCATAGATTTATCTTTTTTTTTTTCTTTTCCCTAAAATACTTAAGTAAATTTTATAATTAGTATGCATATTAAAGTGTGTAAGTACTTACTTAATTCTTATGTTTTTTGTATAAATAAACCTAATAATTTCTCATTTGATACTTTTTTAGACACCTAATAGTAAAGATTTCCCTTACAATGCTTTATAAGTTGATGCGTAATTTACATTATCCCCCGGATTTAAATTTTTAAAAGTAATTTATACTTTTCAAATAGGATATGATATCCTGGTCTACCTGGTCCAGTTGCCCCATTTTCATGGGGCAACTGGACCCATGAAGAAGAAAGATGAAATATGTATATTTTTTTATTTTTAGACATTAATAAATATAATTTTGAAAATTTCTGCCTCATAGAGTGAAGCCAACTGAACAGGTTTACAAAGGTTTTCACTTTAATTCAAATGTACATTAGCTTTTAGTAGGTGAATTGCCAAAATCTCCCAAGTCATACTGTAAAATCATGGCCCAGTTGCCTCACGAAAACTTAATCAGTTATTTACAGCTTCATTAGAAGAAATCTTTTTTGGTTTTGGTGTAACTCAGTTTAAATTACATAATATGTTCGGAAATAAAAAGACAGACAAGTTTAAATTTATGTTAGACTTTTTTTTATAATGAATTTCTTTTATTTATTTATTTATTATGAGTGTATAAAACAAATAATTTCTGTTTTCAGTCCCTTGACCTTCAATAATTTTGTTGTAATATTTAATGTCAGCAGTAAGTTGACTATTTTGAGAATATTCAATATGTATAAAAATAAAAAACATTAAGATATTTACAAACTCTGGTTGTTGCAAAATGTATCGCTGATTTTAACTGACTTGGAGCTTTTATTTTATATGATGATATGTGTGTAGCAACAGTTTCTTAGATTATTCTTTCACTTCCCAATAGTATGAGTGTTTCATCATCAACCAAATTAAAAACATATGACCAAATACTTAATTATAATAATTCTCATTAAAATCTGTAAATGTTAGTTCTCTGATAAAAATAAAAAACATACAGTTAAAAAGTGAAAATGTTGCATGTATCTGCCTTATGGCTTTTAAAGAGAATTCTTTTTTTAATAAATAAAAATAAGAAGAATGCAAAAGCAAAATCAATCAGATATTTACTGCATAAACCAAATGTTATTTGATTTTACAGTAAATATGTTTGCTCTTTCTCCTGTGTTTTACTTATCTTTCTTTTTACTTTATGTTGAATACAAAGTTCAGATTTGAAACCACAAAGTTTTCTGCAGCTTTAAACCTATGAATGCTTTTTTCTTCATATTTTTACTAAATAGCATTTTAAGAATTGAGCATACTTCTTATAAATTGTTTTTCAAAATCATTTGCTATAGTGATGTAGTCGTAAAAAAAAAAAAAAAAATTAAAATTAAAAGGTATACACTAAAGTCATGAATTTCATGTTTAGAGTATACTCTGCAGTTTTATTTGTGAAACAGACGGTATACAGATCTTCTTTTAAAAAAATCAGAAGGTATACAGAACATATATGTGTGCATCCTCCACTGCACATCTAATCTGCAGCATAATATTTTATTATATATGCAATCTAAAGTGGTTATATGTGAATTTAATGTAGATTACTCATCCAAAGTATCATTGAAACATATCTATTAAATATTAATACTCATCAAAATGTGTTGAGTCAAATACTTCTCTAGAATGTAGTGCACTCCGAAAAGTCTTCTGAAGTTCTAACTGAAAAAATTTCTAGCTACATTAAAACTAATGAATTACAAACTTAAATTTATGTATATTCCCTCACTCTCAAACAAATGATCTAAAACATAAACTGTATAGTATCAAATTTTAATCTTTTCAACCAATTCTAATTTCTATTCAGATAATTTTGAATATAGTTTTTTATCAATACTGTTTATTGATATTAGATTAATGTTTATAAATAGTCTGAAAATGTTAATTATTTAAAATTGCATTTTCATGTAATTGAAAATAGAGAACTCATATAATTAAAATTATTTTGGTAAGAGGTAAGTGTATAAAAAAGGGCTTTTTAAATTTCCTGGCATGATAGAAATGACCTAATTTTTCAAACACTAACACTGAATACAGTTCATAGTTAAATCAATATATTTTTATCATCGTCATATTTCTGATTTAAATTTTATAAAAATCCATAAAAATATTTTAAAACTTTAGAGATTATGAAGGAAATTAATAAAAAAGGATTCTGTTAATTTTACTTAAACATCTAAAATTAGGTCTTATCTGGCTTTGATGCCATTACTATTTCATCATTCTGATTATTTTTTAAATAGAAAAGAAAGAAAGAAAAAAAAACTATCATACAAGTGTTTTTAGCATGGCACATTGCATAAACACATTAATATTTTTTAAATGACTTCTCACTGATAATTTCACATGAAAGATAAAGTACTAAAATGTAAGAAAAAGGTATCATTTATAATTAAAATAAACTTTTAGTTTAAAATATAAATGCAGATATTTTTCCTTTTTTTTTCCATTTATAAATATAATTTCTTCAGTTATTAAATGTTGATAAAATACTATTTTTTAAATATAAGTAAAAATGATACAGAAAAGAATTAGGAAAAATGTGGTGATTTATTGCACTTTTACTGTAAAGTCATATTTAGATAAGTCCATGATATTATTATTGAATTAGAAATGTAAAGTTTTTTTACTTTAAAATAACAGTAGTTTTGAATAAACCATATTAAAATACATGTCTTACCTTGCACTTGTAGTCTGAAACTTGAAGCAAAATTTATTATATGAACATTACATCTTAAAATTTTGATTTGATTTCCACGTATTAGCATCTTATAATCACATATGAAACAAATAAAACTATACAGTTTTCTAAAAGTTCTAATTATACATTTCATTGAGCTCTCTCATTAAAGAGGTGTTTCTCCTTCATCCCAAAGATCTCGTCTCTGCTCTAATGCCTCTTGGAGAAGAGAATATATTTCAGGATGCCATTTTCGCACAAAATCATCTTCTGCCAAATCCAATGCCATCAATAAACATTTTTCACTGTCTGCATCTAAATATGCATCCAGAAGTAATTCAACAACTCTAGTAAATCCACTTTCAACTGCGCTAAGAAGTGCAGTAGATCCCCGTATGTTCTGAATATTCACATCTACTCCTGGATTTGAAAGCAAAACTCGAACCATATCTATTAAGCCTTTACTTGCAGCAATTTGAAGAGCCGTATCACCATTCAGGTCGGCTGCATTCACATCACACTGAGCATCTAAGAGCAATACCACTAGTCTTAAAAGATTTTTTTGCACACTGTGATGCAAAGCTGTTTGGAAATGCCTATCTTTGATATTAACGCAAGCCCCTTTTTGTACCAAGAGTTCAGCCATTTTATAATGACCTTTATCTATGGCACACATGAGACTTGTTTCTCCACGATCATTTTGAGCATTCATTTCGAATTTGAAATCAATCAATATTTGGAGAGGTTCTGTCCAGTCAACACTTCCCGATGCTAGTCTGTGCATTGCTGTTTCCTTTCTTGCACTAGTCACTGTTACATCAGCTTTCTTGCATAAGAGACTGAGGACTTCTAAAATGTCTTTTCTGACAACTTTGTTCACAGTTGATGTGCAGAATTTTGTTGCTATGTGAAGTGCTGTGTAACCGTTCAATTTTTCTCTCATATTCACATCTGCTCCATGATCTAAAAGCAGAGTAACTAATTCTTTTGAAAATGTCTTAGGGTGGAATGCATTGTGCAGTGCTGTTTCACCAAGCATGTTTTGGACGTTTGGGTTTGCACCAGCTTGTAATAATACCTTAACAGTGTTGATATGCCCATGATAGGTTGCTTCAATGATTGCTGGTCTTCCATTATTATTCCAGTTAGGCTCATCAGGATTAATTCCTTCTTTTATAAATTGTTGAACTTTATCAGCATCATTTTCTTTGACTGCTTCATGAAAATCTTTCAATATATTCTCCATGTTAAATTATTTTTAAAAATATATCTGTTTAACTAGTTCTGAAATGACTAACAATCTTATGCTTTATTCCCCAACTTGCATTCCCTGAGCATACGTCTGCTTGTTTTGACAACCACGATAAGAATAATAATTTAGTTTCTAGCCGCAAAGAAACTCTTCCTGTTCAAGCAGAAAATCCCTATGTGTTCTCACAAATTCCCTTTCAGCTATCTTTTCCTCCGAACATCTTGCTTTACTAGTTTTATCTTCAGTTTTCTTAGGATTTTACAAATGAATGACTATACGGCTGAGTCATTTAGTTTCTTTGTAATCGTAAATTACCGAATGGATGGATAGACCGGTCTGTGTTTAATACTGGGCACTTAAAGTTATCAATGAATATCCGGTGCGCTGGAACTTTGACGATAATTTGAAATAATATTGTCTCTTTTCTTCTAAACAAGTTTCCTGATAAAATTTATGAATTTCGTGTTTATGGAAATAGGACTCGGCTAACGGCTAAGATCTCCGGCTATTCTATACCATTTGGTGGATGATGCACTTGATTCGTTTTATTATTTTTTATTTATTTATTTATACTTTGATGTGTCTAAATTTAAAATAATAATAATAAAATTTTAGTGTTTCATAACGGCCAACTTTTTTTTCCCTTTCTTTCTTTTTTCCAAAAACCATTTTCGACCTGAAGTTTTACATAATAGATGAAATAAATAAATAATTGAATAATAAATTAAGTGCTTCTTGATAGAAACAAGACGCATCTTATTGAATAAATTTCTGTTTCAAGTATGTTTATTTGATTTGGAGGGTAAAAAATAAGGAAGATTGTATCTATCGTATTTCTTGCAGTATTTATGCAATAAATTAATTCCATCTCATGCTTCGCATTTTTAGTGTAAAAATATATAAGTGCAGGAAATGGATTATTTTACTTTATCGAGCTATTGTGTATTATTTTACTCTAAACCAGCTGATCCATCCGGTGTTGTCCGAGCCTGTGATAGTATTCTAAAATGAACCTTAAATTTGTATGATTTTATATTTTAAACTCAATTTTGACTGAAATACGAACCTGCTCACTGTGTGAAAATCGGGAGAAGCTGCTAATTGTTATGTTCTATTGAGTTTTATGTTTTTAAAAAAGAGTAATAATAATAAGCTTAGGCAGTCGTTTTTATACTGTTCAGCATTTCTTATATGAAAAATCCAATTTCGACGTTGTTTTTATTCATAGATAAAGTTTGCCTTCAGATACCAAACTGAAAATTGCTTGGTAACGTAATTTAGGAATTATGCAGATGTTAACCCTTTGCATCACCGTGTTGCAGATCTGCAACATACCCAAAAGTCAATAGTACTTATTGACTTTTAACAAAGGAAGTTTTAAAACACGATTTTTTATTTGTTGCTCCTATTTTCCAATACACCAGTTAATACAATTTGATCATTGGAATTCTCAACAAGCATTGATATTGAGTTAATTTCTCAAACCAAAGTTTTGTTTATCATTTGAGATGCCTTAGGTCAATTTTGTAAAAAATTAGTAAATTTTGTCAAATGTAACTCTTTACGCATTGATGGTACTTTTAATTACCAATGTAGAAAATTTAATATAAAATTTATTTATTTAGTCTATTATGAAAGTTTAATGTTCTTGTCACACAATAAACTCTTCTCAACAAATTTAGATAGCGTACAGAAACAGTCGAAACTAAATACTTTCAAAAAGTGATGATATTCTTAATCATTTTCATAGGTATAACTTTTCTTTTTAAGAAAAAGTTACATGGAAAATCTTAAACTACAAAAGTCTTTCAATTTACAGAGAGGATCATAATTCATTTAAATACATTGTTTTTTTAAGATTTGGGAAATTTCCATAAAAGTATTTTCTGTTAATTAATAAGATTTTTTTTGTAAATATATTACAAAAATTTCACATTATTATAATTTGAAAATTTCAGTATATGTTCAGATATAAAATAATATAATTATTGAGAGGAAACAATTTCTTGATAAATAATTCGGTAGACAAAGGGTTAAAAAGTTGAAGTGCGAAAGCAGATTTAAAAAAATAATAATAATAATTTTGTATACTTCAAAATTTTGCATTAGAAAAAAATGGGCAATATTTATGAGAAGCATGTCAATTTCTGTTTATTGTAGATTTGAAAAAAAAAAAGTACCTTTTAGTCAATAATTATACGTTCTAAATTTTTTAATTATTTTTTTACATGTTTAAAATGATAAATTGTTTTCTAACATCTGAATCAATATTTTTCAAATCGGATTTGTTGAGTCACGATGGGTTAATTTTTGAACTCCTATCCAATGCGCGTATTTTTTAGAGCATAACTCAAAAACTACATAATGGAATGAATTGTTAGTAGTGAAATTACATACGTAAAGCTTTCAGGAATTGATTCTCATTAAAATGTTTATTGATTGCTTTATTATACTTTAATATTTTTCGAATATTAATTAAATTATGAAATTAATATTCTAAAAAGATAAACATTGTAACCTATCGGAATTTTAACAGAAATCGCTTACGGCTTATTCCTCCGAGTAGTTTTTGAGCTATCCTATAAAATCTACTCACATTGCAGTTTGTTTTGCCGAAATTTACATCCGCATAACTTCTGAGGCCCCATATGACTTCGCGCTTAGTATCCGAAATTAAAACTTACGGAAAAATCCAAATATATGTCAATTTTTTATGATCGTATTGAAATTTTCACTGAAGTAGTCCCTTTATATGTGGCGTGTATAGAAATCTAGATTATATATAGAGAGCTGCTTATTAATATGTCTGAAAATATATTAATTCACTATAGGTTGCAGGGTTGCCAGTTTCGTTCTCTTTTTTATACAGAAATTCCAAATTTACATAGAAACTTCCAAAAGAAGAATTTTCATTTTAAATAAAAAATTCTTATTGAAGTAAAAATTATTATTCGGAATTTCTGTTAAGAATTCGATTCTCTGAATTAAAAAGGAAGCAATACTGGCAACTATTGTAAAGAATAACGATATGCATATATGTCTTATACGATGCACAAACATCTCACAACATGAGCCATAATACCTCCTAAAATATAAGTCGAGCTCGATATAAAAATAATTTCAGAAAAAAAGGCTAAATCATAGTAAAGTTAGAATTACATTTTACAAAAAAGAGGGTTTATCAAAATATTTTTAGAGAAAAAGGGGTAAAATTTAACGCCACTTATGATAGAAAAATCATGTGGAACACTAGAATCATTTAAAAGGGCGCCGCGTTGGACAGCCCTGCTAATATCTTATCGACTATGGACGCTAGGTGATGAAACTGGATGTTTAGCTATGGTATACGTTTTATAAATTGTTTATTTGGACAATTTCTTTTATTTTATTAAGTAGTAAAATTAAGTGAGAGATTTCTGGAAGTAAGTGAAAGTGTTTCAGAAACTATGCGTGACACGTGATTTTTTAACTTTTTTTTGACTGTCTATACATTTCTAATTCTGTAAAATACCAAAAATAATGTTTAAAATTTTTAAATGGAGTTTTGTACATATTCCACAAAACTGTTATTAGTTTTATTATATTAATTTTAATAGACGAAATCTTTCTCAAATTTATTCAATGATAGCCGAAATATTCTAAAATTCATTAAGAATGCTATCGAAAATAAAATTTCTGTTGATTTATAGTTTGAAACATAATAGATTAAACAGTTTGCTCTAGGCGTAGTTTTAAGGCTGCTAGTCATTCAGCTTTCGAATTCCCCACCGTAAAGTCTATTGGCGTTTGATGCATTCTTATATTTAAAACATCTTCTCAAAGAATTGTTATTTCTTTTTTCAGTATTATTAATATACGTGACTTCTTTTTTCTGTATTCTCTTCTTAAAGAATGTCTCTTTTTTTTTCTTAGATTTCGAAATATTTCTAAAATCTACGCTTAATTTTATATGAAGCGTTAAAATAGTTTTAAAAGATATATATTGTATATTTTAAAAATTGAAATATTAAATTAAGCATAGATTTTAAAAATATTTTGAAAACTAAGAAAAAAAAAGAGACATCCTTTAAGAAAAGAATGCATAAAAAAGAAGTTCAAAATATTAATTTCTTGGGGGCGATATTTTGAATATAAGAATACATCAAACGCCCATAGACTTAACATTACCGAGGGAAATTTGGAAGCTGGTTGGCTAGCAGCCTTAACACGGAAATTTCACCCTCAAAAGTATATTCAACACGTCAATGGATAAAACAGTGAGTAAAATCAATTATTAAACTTTTGAACTTTAAGATATAAAAGATCAAAAAACTGTCTTAGACGCAACTTTAATACACAAAGATTTCAATCTCAAATACATTAGCATGTCAATAGACAAAACTTCTGAAATTAACTAGTATACTAACATATTTTGAAAATTTATATTGCATGGATAAGAACACATCATTCTTCCCCCACATATGGTAATTCATGTTCAGTGTAATTGTTACAGAAATGAGTGTAAACCATCTTTTATCGATTAGTAATTTTTTATCGGCGGACATCCTTTTAAAGCAAGTTTTACTCAGACCATGAAGGGAAATATAATCATTTGTGCTTTCATATCTGATTCATATGTTTGACTAATAAAATGCTTTTATAGAATAGCAAGGATAAAACAGTAACAGAGTTTCTTAATTTTAGAAAATCACTTATTCTAGTTATCAGTCGATATCAGTTTTACTAACGGATTTTGTAAATTTGCTTTATCACCGTTTTAGAAGCTAAATTGATGTAAGATTTTTAGTTTTATAGGGAAGGTAACTGAATGATGTCATCCTTTTAGCCCGAGAGTGGTATTGTTTTCAGTTCTTAAAAAAATACAACAATGAAATATTCGTCCTCTGGACATTGGCATCAATACTAGGTATTTGTATGGTATTTCATGTTATTCAAGTTAAAGTGTTTATCAAGTTAAAGTGATTATCATCTCAGCCTAACATTATACAATATCATGAGTATTCATAAGGATTCATGGGTCACATATGAACTGTAATTAATCCATGGTCAAAGAACAAAGTTTAATATTTATTCTTTATGTATTTAAAATTTTTTAACTGTACATTTATTTTAATACTTATCATATATATTTGTGTATAAGTTGAGGAATTTCAGACAAAATTTAGGAGATGAAAATAGGGTGGGGAGGGGATTATACGCGAATTAATAAAAAAAATATTTCGCAGATAATCGGCGAATGGGCCTAACATTACTACAATATGCCATAAATGCATAATATTTTAATTCCCATTGTTAAAAGGAGTTGAACTTGAGAATACTTCTAGATATCTCTTCTGAAAGTCCTATAATACAAAGAAGAACTGTATTTTAGTAGTCTAAGAAGTTGTTTACCCTTGTTAGTAAGGCTTGAATAGATTTTTGAAAGAACATTTTCTTTTTAAATATCAAGTTGATGTGAGTAGGTTTCAAAATAGTTGAAGCTTCTGCGTTTTTACATAAGTATGCAGGACTTTTAAAAAGGATTTTTTAAAACATTGAACTTACAAAAAAAGAAACATAGAAATTTTTTTAAACTAATTTAATGAATATTTATTATTATTATACATATTTTTTTAAATCTTCGATTACAAATCATTTTTCAACATAACTACCAGAAATGTGGTTCGATTAATACACGAAAATTTATTATTATTATTATTATTATTATTATTATTATTATTTTCAGTTTTTTCCTTAAGAATTCAGAAGGGGGGGGGAGTCGATTTATACAAGAGTATATACGGTATTTATACTTAATTAATTTATTGCTATTATTATTCTATTTATCTGATATAGTGGTCTGCACGGGCCCGGGTCTGGCCCGAGGCACGTACCCGGGCCGGTGGAATGGTTCCGAATTATCTAACGTACTGGGCCGGTAGAATTAGAATAACTTTTTCAATGGGCCGGGCCGGCAAAAGACTGAACGGACCATACGGATCGGACTGATAAAAAAAAAAAAATTAACGGCCTGGCGGCTCGTTATACAGATTTCAGCAGAAACGATAAAATATGAGTTATTGTCAATGAATATACCCCTTCGCGACGGGACCCTTTTACGAAATTTTTAATGTTTTCTCGCCAGATTTTAAAAACAGAAATTTGTGTATTATTAAATCGAGAAAATGCTCCGATTAAATAAGGCAAATTTTACTGGTGGATACATACAAGGATTCATAAGCCTTTTTGCGGCACGTAGACGTGTCGCTCGTCCCCAACGTGTTAACAAGCATGTGTATAAATGTGCACCACGAGCCAATACTTGTTTGACAACATCAATACTGAAATGTAACTGACATCGGCATCTGACAATTACTTTGCATCTAACTCTGTCTTAATATTTTTTTAGCAGACTTATGCTGAGCCGAGACCAGGCTTGCATTGTTTTTCTACAGATTTAATTGTTCTCAAGATGTGCAGGGTAGATAACATGATTTGTAAAAGTATTAATAGCAATAAAGAATCTATGTCAAAGCAATCTTAGGGAATATATTTCTTGGTAGTTCTTCAATTCACTTCTCGACAATGCCTGTCTTTGCCGATTTCTGTACGGTCCGGGCTCAGGCCTGGAAATTCCGGCCTGTGCACACCTCTAGTTTGATGTGAAACAATTGATTTCAAATGCCACACTTTTTGAATGTGTGTGAAAGATGGTGTCAAAAGAATAAAAAATAAATGCATCCTCGTGCACATTACAGAAATAAGTCAAAAGAAAAAAGTTCTTTTTGTATATAAAAGCAGTTGACCTTACATTGGGATTCAGCACGGATCCTTCTAATAAGATAATCTTAAGACTGACCCAAGGAAAAGATTCCAATATTCTTATCATCAGGGAAACAACCTTCCAGTTTATCGGAGCTTAATCTTCTAGATTATTCTATTTAGTTAATAATAGAAGTTAAAGCTTACCCTTAAATACACAAAGGTTTACGGTCTCAGAAAAATGGCTTTAATCAGTATTTGCATTTGGAAGGGCATCATTTTGAAATTGCTGCTTGCTCCTAAAAATAAACGAATGCTTGCATAAAAGCCAAATGTGTCCATTTTGAATTCTTATAATTTCATATTTCCTTAAACGCAATTGTGACTTGTTTTTATTTAATTTTCGTTTTTTTTATTTTTACAAAAATAATTCTCGTTAACTGCATTTTTTTCGGGGGGGGGGGGGGGGTTAGATATTATTTCATTTATAATGTTAAACTAGTCGGATGTGGCAATCCCAAAACTTTCTCCTATCTTATGCATGTTAATACTTCCTGGAAAATGCAGCATAGCAGCACGACCGGTTAGATGCTTTACACCAAAACCTAGTCGGCAACAACTTATGTCAACTTATATCTGAGTCTGAAGTTTGATGAAAATTCGTGCATTAGTTTTTGAGATAGAGCTATTGCAAAATCTTAAAAAAAAATTCTGCATAACAGCGCCGCATATTGGGTGACGCCTACCAAAAACTAATCATGATTAATTTTTTATCAGGTACTTATTGAATCGGAAGTTTGGTGAAAATCCATGCATTAGTTCTTGAGATACAGCTGTAACAAAATTACGAAAAGTGCAGCATAGCAGCGCTATTTGTTGAAAGATTGACACCAAAAATTAAACAACACTAATATACATCAAAGACTAACTAAATCTGAAGTTTTAGAAAATTTCGTGCATAAGTTCTTGAGGTACAGCTATTGCGATAATCACGAATAATGAACCACGGCAGCGCCCCTTTTTGAGAGATTTGCACCAAAACATAATCAGCTTCATGTTATATCAAGTACTAACTAATGTAAAGTTTTATGAAAATCTATGCACTATTTCTTGTAATATGGCTATTGTGGAGAATTAAATAATGCAGTGCAGCATAGAAACGCCACCTGTTTAGCGGTATACACCAAACATTAATCAGATCTAGTTTATATCAAGGTCTAACAGAATCTAGTTTTCTGAAATTCCGTGTATTAGTACTTGAGATAGAACGCTCACAAAATTTTTGTTGCGTACAGACAGACAAACACTTAGTAAAAACATGTTTTTCGAGTTCTTTGACCTCTAAAATGTGTAAATCTGTCGAAAACCGAATTTCGAAAATTTCCATGAATCTAATACTTTCTTCTTGTAAAGATAAGCAAAAGTAAAAATTATAGACGTAATTAACAAAACTGAAGTAGATGAAATGCATGGAAAACATTTGCATCAATATTATTTCGGGGGGTTCTGGGGCACAAAAATCTTCAAATTTTCTAAAAAGAAAAATTATTTATAAAAAATTCCTTTTTTTATTATTATTATAATGAAGTTTAAATCATGTTTCTATCTTAATTAGAAGATTTTTTTTTTTAGTTTGTTTTTAAAATCTAGATTTCAAGCTAGGGTTGTCATACAAATGACTTCCTGTAAAATGCATTTTTCTTCTTGATGAGTTTTTTCATCATTTCTCAGATTTAAATTGTTATAACTCTAGAACCGTTCAAGATAAATGCTTCAAATTTAGAACGTGTCTTTTTTGATTGTTTTACTTTAACTCTGATTATGCAAATTAAAAAAATATATTTACTTTTGAAAATATGATCTTTTTAAAAAAATAAGTTATATCAATTTTTTCAGATATTTTTTTAAATATTTCTGTTTTTTTTAATGTAAAAAAATTGAAATTTTACAAATAATATTGTGAGTTATAACAATTTTAAATCCCCCCAATTTATTATATGTATATATATATATATATATATATATATATATATATTGACAAAAGGAACGAATTTAATTTTAAAGTTAATACCTTTACTAATTTTAAATCATGTCTTCATAATTCTGTATATCGTAATATAATACTTAACCATTTATATAGAATAAAATGTCTATGTTCTTCCCATTTAATTAATACTAATATTAAAAAGCTTGTATATGATGCTATAAATAATGGTTATCCTAAAAAATTCATATATTCTTTAATTTATAATTAGAGATTACATGATCTTATAATTAGCTATTACATGATCTTATAATTAATTCTTTGCGTAAAAAATGTATAAAAAAACTATAAAACATAAAAAAAAATAATAAAAAATTAAAAATGTTATAAAATTAATAATATATATATATATATATATATATATATATAGGTTGGTTGGGAGGGTAGATGTTAGAGTACGGAGGAGGGTGGTGTTGTCTGGATAAAAACGCAAAGATTAATTATAAAAAAAAATGAGAGTGGGTTATTTATTTTTACATTATTTTAACATAATTTTTAAACAGTTTAATTGACACCAATATATGGATATTTGTCTATTTATATCTATAGTTAAATAGCTATATTTTAATTATCAAATTAATTTTAATGTTATTGATATAATCTTTGGTATTATTATTAATAACATTATTACTATTATTTTTATTTTATTTTATTTTATATATTTTTTAAATATTTATTTATTTTTTTATTTTAATTTTTATATATTTTTTTAATTTTTATTAATTAATTTTTTTTATTTATTTTTTTATTTTATTATTATTATTTTTTTAATTTTTATCATCCTATATTAAGATAATGAGTTTTTACCATGTAAAGTCACAATAAATGTTACTGATTAAAGTAACAAAATGGTATTTTAAGTTATAAGTTAATATGAATGTTATCACTTAATTCAAATTTTAATTATTTTATTAATTTAATTTTATGTAAATATCGATCATTAATTATTTTCTCCAGTTGAATTATATTTTCATTCAGCTTTATCTTTTTTGTTTGTTATGGATACTGCTTAATCTACATGTGGATTTAACTATTATTTTTACTTACTTTCAACTCCTTTTTGTAAAATAACAATATATATACTGCTACTATTATTAAGTTTCTTATTGTTTTCAACATATTGTATCACTTTAAATCATAGCAAGTTTTTTTTTCTTTTTCAAATCATTTATCTCGCCATTTGGCGTGCTTGGCATTCTTAATTTAAAAAGAGCAACCCTGCTGATCTTTCTAAGATCCATTGCTTGCATTACTAACGAACTGGTTTTTCTACGTGTTACTATTTCAGCTTGTATAATAAACTATTGCTTCCTGCATTTATAATTTATTAATAATTTTATAGCGCAGTCCTCTACATTAATGGTGATAACCAGATAAGTTTTTTTCCTCAATATTTTGTTTTCTTACTTTTTATCCAAATTATATATGAATGTAATGTTTATCATTTCCACGTGCATAAATAGGGTTGGTTTGCGCTCATGTTACTGACACTAATTGCTGCACGCTATTGTTTTAATATACATATATATTTTCATTTTTTTAACTATTTATTTCTCTGTTCCTTGTTTAATACAGTAGACTCCCTCAAATCCGCACAGCTTGGGACCAGAGGTTTTGCGGATTTCTGGTCATTGCTTTGTTTACATTTTTTAAACAATAATTTGAGTGCAATTAATAGTGCATTTGGAACTATAATGAATGCTTACAATATAATAAAATATTAAAATAAGTAATAAAATAAAGTAATAAAAATTTAGATAATTTTAAAAATGATTAAAGTACTTATAGCAAAGGTCAAGTTAATAATCAATAGTGTATGATTAAATATTCATTATATAAAAATCAAATGTATTTTTCCAAAATTATTCAAGAAAACTTGCCTTATAAAAGTACATTATTAATTCACATCAAAATCATAAAATAAGGAATTTTTTTTTTTCAAGTTTAGTCAGGCTTAATAACCAAAAAATCTTGATTAATGCTTAAATATATTTGTTAAGAAGATTGTAATTACCAGTGATATCAGCAATATCTGGAATTTTTTTTAAAATTATTCTTCCTTCATGAAAAAACATGAATAGAATATTATTAAGAGAATTATAAATAAAAAACTATATGGAATCGATACAAAACTAAAAAAAATCAAATTTTGTCCCAATATCTAAATTGAAAGTTTCATTGTTTACATCCATAAAATATGTGCAGATTTTAGAGAGTTGCGGATTTCTGGTTTGCGGATTTGAGGGAGTCTACTGTAATTTGGTTTTTGTGTGCTGGTAGCCCCAAATACGTATTATTTTGCTATGTCACGGCTAATACGTGGATGAAACCGCACACTTCATTTGTTGTTCCAGAGCACTTGGGGCCTGATGATTCTGCTCTGTGGACTACAAATTACATTTGCATTCATTTTATTTTATTTATTTATTTATTTATTCAGATATACTCGTTTCACCATTCTTTTTTCTTTTATTATATTTCAATTCAATTCAAATTCTTCGTTTTTGGTTTATTGTTTTATTGATAAAATCCATTGGTGAATCTAGTCTACTTTTAATGGTATTATATATATAATATATATATATATATATATATATATATATATATATATATATATATATATATATATATATATATATACTTTTATAAATACATCCAAGGTTATTCAGACAATACCAATAAAAGAACCAATGAAACCAGTATTTTTACATTCATATTATTAAAAACAGTTGAAGTTTGAAGAGAAATAGAAGGCAGATTACCAAATTATTAAGAAATATGTGGATAAATGGACATTATATAACCAGAGTAAATTCATATATTACCATACAATAAACCAATGAAACCAGTATTTTTACAATCTTATTGAAAACAGTTGAAGTTTGAAGTGAAATAGAAGGCAGATTACCAAAATAATGAAAGATAAATGGATAAAAAGACAGTAGAAGGCTTTTTCATTAAACTACTTCATCAGGGGTGTATAGTTTAACAAAAAAGCAAAAACATCCAACCAGTTTCTGTTATGAGTCGTGCTGAAAGCTAAGAATTCGACTCACAATACACCCGACTGGCTGGAAGCTATTCAGATGACAAATTAGTAGAAAGATACACATAGAAGAAAATAAAATCAATATGACAAAATAACAATAATACATTATTCCATAAAAAAAAGGATATATATACTAAGATATTTACCATTACCCATATCCTAGCAAGATTTGTAGTGCAATCAGATACAAACTACATGTGAGTTACTAACAGTCACGGTTATGGTCATAGTATAAATCACATAGATAATAAAATAAAGTTGTAACAATAATTATAAAAATTAGTAAAACATATATTATACTATATAATTCATAATATATTTAGAAAAAAAATAGATGCTTCTATTAGAAATATTATATTTTTATTTTTAATCAATTATTAATATTACTATATTAATTAATTAACTAGAATATATTACTACAACTTCTAGCGGAAAATTATTTTAGTGCTGCCATCTAAAGGATTAATATATTAATTAAATTATATGCTTATGGTGCTGCCCTCTATTATAGGAAAAAAAATAAATTATTTATTAGCTAAGAATTTCCAAGAATAATTTCTATTCTAATATTTTACAAATAATTTCTAAAAGCCAAATACAATAGACAACCATAGCTTATCTCAATAACTTGATCATTTTTAAGTTATGCATATTAGTTTTTAGGTAAACATAAACTTTAATACTATGTGTAAAGTTTTATTTATTTATTTATTTATTTATTTATTTTTATTTTTTTATTATTATTATTATTATTAAATATATAATAATTAACCATTGCGTATTATCCAGACAACACCGCCCTCCTCCGTAATCTAACATCTAACCCACCCAACCATCCTATTATTCATATTTTTTATTTTTTGTATTTTTTATTTTTTTTTTGTATTATTTTTATTTTTTATAATTTTTTTTTAAACCTTTTTTTTACGCAATGTGTTAATTATTTTTAAGATCATGTAATAACTTATATATTAAAGACTATAGGAGTTTTTATCAATAACATCATATGGTAATATTGGTTGAAGAGAAAATAGACAGTTAATACTAAATAAATGTTTATACAGATAATATTTTTTTTTTAACCAAATGTAAAGGATAACCATATCTTATAGCAGTTTCTTGTACAGTTTTTAAATTATGCATTTTAAAATTATGTGAACAAATATTTTTAATTCTATGGGCAAAATTAAGTAATATTGACATAGACAGATTTATGTAGGCAAGAATTATAATGAGTAAAGAGGTTTACTTTAAAAGGAAAGTCATTACGTTTATCATAAATATCAAATAGAATTTTATTATCAGAAAGCGTAATATTAAGATCAAGAAAGTTAATTGTATTATTATGCATATCATTATAACTGTATTTTAAATTTTATATATATACATTGTAGAAAATAGTAGTATTATGGTTATATTGGTTATATATATTTATATATATAGTGTATTATGGTTATATATCTATATTATAAAGGCCAAACGTATCTATGCGTAACGCATACGTCGTTTTGCGAATGGCAACACTTTCACGTGCAATTCGGTTTTACAATTTTCGGTACTACAAATTTTATACTTCTAAACATCGCACATTTTCAATTTTTACACCATCGTATAGAGAAAAATATGCGCTTTTAAATGCCATTTGTTTGAAAGCTGTATCTCAATTTGTTTTTGAGTTATTAATTTTTTATACTTTTTAGTACGGATTTTGTAATCATGGCAACAGAAATACGCTGTTCTCTCTTAACATTGATAAAATTTGAGATGCGCACATGTAAATTTTGAGCAGGTGAAAATTATGAAGGATTTAGATTTTACGTAAAATTCTAAGATCGTGTCAATTTTATTTTATTTTTTCTTTGTTTCATACCCATTTATACTAACATAAGAGCCTCAATTGATAACTTCATCTTAATAACTGATATTTGCTTTATTATTATATTTTTTACCTATGCTATTAAAGTTTGATTTTAAATGAATTTTTTACTGTAGCTAATTTTGTAGGTTTATTATAAATCAATGAAACAGATCCTTCTTAAACATTAAACACTTTCGTCGAAATTCGACGGGTTCCACCTTGTATACATAATATATATAAGACCATTAATAGTAAACAATATTAACCATTTGAAATTAACAATTGAATTTAATAACTTATATCACATTGAATATGGAAGGAAAAAAGAATAATATGAATACAAATGGAATTTGTAGAACCAAAATATACATCTTTTTAATTATGAGAAGTTTTAGCATGTGATTTTTTTTTTACAAATGATATGGTTAATCATCACAAAAAAATTCAAAATTTTAACTCAAAAAATAAAAATTACTTTAAAATGTGTCACGGACTCACTTAAAATGCACAGTCTTATGTAGAAGTTCAGAATATAATGCATGAAACATCAGTTATGTATTGTTTTCTTTTCATTAAGTTTATTTCGACCACAATGTATTCGATGACAAATGAAATATTTTCAGATACTATGTTAGATTATGAAATTTTACATTTGTGTTTAATTATAAATTGAAAATTACTTTGATTTTATTAAAATTGGACAACTATTTCTTTTATAATTACATTTCCTTTATAATTAAAATTGTGGACTCAAAATCTAGGGAAGACGGATTTTGACTTTTTATTTTAAATTTTCTTAATCTTTGATGATTTTGAAAAATATATGGACATGTATATATATTTTTTCCCGAGTTGTTTCGAAATTATTTAATCCTCTTGTCACCCTGAGCCTCATATAAGACTCGAATATTTAAAAGAAAAAAACAAAGTTTTTTTCCCCCATTTAGTAATACTATTAAATCATTTAGAATAAATAGCAGACTTCTTAATAGAACTTAGATGTAAAGTAGAATCAAACTTAGATGTCAATACTAGATAATTTCTAGCATTATTTACAATTGTTACTTTATTGTTTTAGAAGAGAAATGAACTAATTTTTTGTGTTGCTTAATATTTTTACGAGGTAAAAAAGGTTTTATTATTCTTTAACCTTCCCTGAATATGTGTATGCTTTCAAATTAATTTTAAACATAACAGGGCTTCGTGTTTTAGACTTTAAAAAATTAGATGGAGCAATAATAACCTCAAAAGAAAAATCTTTTTGTACATGATTTATAGTGATATTTTAGACGTACGTATTAAGAGTTAGAAAGATTTTTTTCTCTCTACTTTTATAATAATTTGGTGATAAGAAGGTTAAACATAAAAAAAAGGTAGATAAAAATGTTTTAATTTATAAAGCCATTGGTTTATACAAAATTTCTCAAGAAACGAAAAAGAGATGCAAAATCATACGTGTTCATTCATGGGATAAGAAATTAGAGGAGTGGCGCAGAGTCAGCCCACTGAAAAAAATATTTTTAAATAAAAGGAATGATTAATTTGAGGCATATGAAACGGATTATGAATAATAATTTAAAGTTTTTTTTTTTTTTTTTTTTTTTTTTTTTTTTTTTTACATTCGAAATGTCAATGAAATATCATTTTGAAATTAACATTTTAAAAATTATTTAACTCAGAAAAATATCATCAAGTAAAACCATTTCTTTTATTTTCTAAAATTCTTATGAAAGTTTTGATAATCTTTTTCTTTTTAATCTTAAAGTTAAAATAAATTATTTCCAGTTAAGAAGAAAATTCAGCCTTTTGAGACTAATCATATAAAACTATTCATTTTTTGGTGTGTTCGTAATTATGTAAATACGTAGCACCTATAGTCATCGTTCAGTTCGTCTGTTCGTCTATCCATCTTTCCATCCGCAAATAACAACTCAAAAATTACCCAACCGAATCAATTGAAATTTAAAAATGTATAATTGTTGCATTATTTTGTAGAGTTATTTCAAATTTTATGAAAATCGCATGCATGTTTCAATTACAGAGACAATCAAAAATGTACCGCTACATCGCGGTCAATGAGAAAAATAATTTCAAGTGCATTTTAATGATGTTACACTTTTCGAACATAACAAAATATATAAGCATTTATGATTTATATACTAAAATATGCATTCTGTACAATCTGTCGTGCAAAGAATATATGTTATAAATTTACAGGGCCACTCAAAAGTATTCCATTACATGATAGTATAGGGAAAACATTGTTTGGGGAATGTTTTAATTATATTAAACTACTTTACATTTTATGAAATTGATATACGTTGCTGAGGTTTATTTCAAGTTTCTTCCTGTATAATAGAAAGCAGATAGTATTTACAAGGACACACAAAAGATTTCGGATACTATACTGTATCCGAAGTACTGTGTACTATTCACACCAAGTCCTGAATATTTTAAAAACTTCGTTATAGTACGAACGCTCCTCATTTTCTACGTTTAGCGTGCAATTTCAGACTTGTTTATTTTTCATTATTTTCTTGCAGAAGATATTTTCTTCGCACCTTTTCCCAAAAGTTCTAGTTCTCTTCAAAAGAAACTAGCCTAGTTATGTCTATTATTTTTTATAAAAATTATAAATCTGCACCTATTAATAGTTATAACATCATTGACCGACATCATTTTTGCTTTTTAATTGATTCTTAGAAGGTCCGAGACTGTGCTATATCATGTATATAAACTGTGGTGTAGAAAGTCAGCCTCCTGAAAAATATTTTTAAATGAAAGGAATGAGTAATTTGAGAGCGCATATGAATATGAATAATAATAACGATTATAAATAATAATTTAAAGCAAGTATTTTTTTTTTTTTCTTTTTTTTTTTTTTTTTAATCCGAAATGTCAGTGAAATATCACTTTGAAATTAAAATTAGAACATTCAAAAAATTATTTGACTCAGAAAAACATCCTTAAGTAAAATCATTTTATTTTTTTATTTTCTAAAATTCGTATGAAAGTATACTATGGTATACTGATTATACTGTATCCGAAGTACTGTATCATATTGCACCAAGATTTGAAAATTTATAAAGCATCGTCATAATACGAGCGCACCTTATTTTCTACATCTGAAGTGCAGTTTCCGACTTGTTCATAATTTCATTACTTTTTTACAAAAGATTTTTGTTCGCACCTTTTCTTAAAAGTTCTAGTTCTCTTCGAAATAAACTAACCTAGTTATGTCTATTTTTTTTTTTTTTTTTTTTTTTTTTTTTTTTTTTTCAAAACTATAAATCAGCACCTATTAATAGTTATAACATCACTGACCGACATCATTTTTGTTTTTAATTCTTAGAAGGTCCGAGCATGTGCTATATCTTCCAGCTATTCCACCTTGACCTTGGCAGTCAGTCCCAGCGGATGACCCATTTCGTTATCTTTCTATCTGCTTTTGAGACCTAAACAGACAAGACCACTTTTTGCGGTTTCTCGTCGGCTCGTTTGTTGTGGCGACACCGTGTTTTTTTTTTTTTTTTTTATCTTTAATGAATTTTGTTATTGTCCGGCAAAAGAGGGACCTTTCCGTCGAGTAGGGTGGATCTGCTTATCTTCCGATTCTTTTGTTCATTCCCCTTCGTTCTGTTATGAAGAAACCGCAAATGGGTCCTATACAAAAGACTCTTCCAATAATTCAGTTGACGGGGAGAGTATTTCAATGTGCATGCAGCTTTACATCGTCTCGTGAAGAGAAACTTTCCTTTTTTCTTTGTTTTCACATTTTTTATTAGCTTCGGGGTTACATATATACAAGTAGGGTGCATGACAAAACAGCAGTTTGTTGGCTTGTGCATAATGAAGGTGGATCCAACCTTCAAGCGTTTATGGAAATAGGATGATTAGGGGCCATCACGTCGAATTACTACAGTTTTCGAATGTAATGCTCTAAAAAACAGTCATAAAGAGATTTTATCATTAAAGGACTTTTAAATATATGTTATTTCTGAATGATTTTGTTTTCATCTTTATAGTAATTTTTATAGAAGAGAAAGGATTATTTTGGTTTATCCGAAAACCACTGTCATTATGACTTTTATCCGCGAAAAACGTGCAATAAATGTACTGTTGCATGTGTTTCTAAACGTAAAGTGAAGTGATCTTTAAAGTCAATTAGCCACATCTTTTGCATGCACACATTACACTCATATAATTGTCTAACTTAATAATAGACGTGTCATAAGGCCGTGGCAAGGGGTGATTTTGGGGTTTAACCTTTTCCATTCAGTTTCTTTCTTTCTTTTTTCTTCTTTTTTTTAATACTTAAATACAATTCTCAACAGCTAGAATATTTTGAATTTGGCTAAACATCACAGAAACTAAAGTAACTGGTCAGATGTGACAATCCCAAAACTTTCTTCTATTTTATACATGTTAATACTTCGAAATTCACTATCACAGTCCAAAACTAAATGAAAAACTATGTCCATTGTGAAAATGCTAATAGTAAGAAATTCCGCGCATTAGTTCTAGAAATATGACTATTGCAAATTTCGGAGAAAATGCAGAATAAAAGCGCTATCTTTTGTGCGATTTACACCAAAACATAATCAGCAATAATAATTCTCAAGGTAAACCTGAATCCGAAGTTTGATAAAAATCTGTGCATTAGTTCTTGAGATAGAGCTATTGTGGGAATCTGGAAAAATTCTGCATAGAAGCGCCACCTATTGGGCGATTGTCACCAAAACGTTAATATAATCACTTCATATCAAGGATTAGCTGATTCTAAAGTTTGATGAAAATCAGCGCAATAATTCTTGAAATACAACTATTACAGAAATCGTGAAAAAGACAGCATAGCGACGTCATCTGTTAAGCGATTTTTAACAAAATATAAATAGCATCTATTCATGTCAAAGACTAACCAAATCTGAAGTAAGAACTAACAGAATCTGAAGATTGGTGAAAATCCGTGCTGCAGTTCTTGTAATAGAGCTGTTGCGGAAATCGTGAAAAAGGCAGCATAGCAACGCCAGCTGTTGAGCGATTTACGCTAAAAACTAATCAGCATCAATTTATATCAGGGATTACCTGAATGCAAATTTTAATTAAATTCCATACATTTAGTTCTTGAAATAGAGTGCCCACAAAATTTATGTCACGTAGAGACAGACAGACTCACAGACAGACATTTTGTAAAAGCATGTTTTTTTTAAATCTCTGACCCCTAGAACGTGTAAATCCGCCGAAAACAGGAATTCGAAAATTTTCATAAATCCAAAGCTAATTTTTAATTTTTTTTTTTTTTTTTTTTTTTTTTTTTTTTTGTACGTTTATGGAATATTTATTATTGTTACATTGTGTTTGGTTATTATGATTTTCTGTTCAGTTTTTACTTTTGTTTTACTGATCTTTAAGGGACTGATGATCGTAAAATTATTTACGCAAACAAATTTTCAAAGGAAGATAACTGTCACTTCCATATAAGGTAGATGTGCCAGTAGGCTTAAGGAATTTCTTTAAAAATTATTTTTTAATAAATAGTTATAGTATTCAATAGTTATTATATTCCAATTTTCTTCTATATTATATTAATTTATCAACAATATTCACCCATTCTCATAGTCTCATTTTCCAATATGAATTAAATTGTAAATAACAGAAATATATCAAAACATCTAAAATGCTAATAATGAACACACTTTGTTCCAGTAATGGATACCCTCTGTTCCAGTAATGGACACCCTCTGTCCCAATAATGAATACCCCATAAAAAGTAATAATATAATTTTTTATAACTGTATTTAGAACCAGGATTTAATGAAAGCATACTAATAAAACAAAATAGACATTTTCAAATAAATTAAACAATTAAGATACTAGTAATTAATACATAGGCGTAACCAGCCTTTTGAACGGGGGGGGGGGGGTGCCCAAATTTTTTAACCTGAACATGTTAACAAACAATATCTTATGTAGTAAAACCTAACTAGGACTTCCCTGAGAGGGATTAGTCTGAGCGATATTGCTTAGAACAAAGCTTTAATAATAATATGCTAAAAGTTAAAAAAAAAGATGTTATTTTTAATTGATTATACACTGTCACAAATTGAAATGACAAAAAATCGCAAAGTGAATGGTACAATTGCTAAATATTACACAAAAATTCCTATACACGGTTGGAAAAATGGGAAATCAAACCAGTCCAACCAATCAGCCATGTATGGGTATAAAATTCAAAGTGCGCACTACATTAAAAGGTAATACAGATAATAAAGCATTAAAATATCTTGTATCGGAATTTGAACTCTGAAATGACGTCAAGAATATACACACCAATTTTAGTACCTAAAAGTGGCGCAAATCAATGATGGTTGAGTAGAACGAGGGAATTTTTTATATGGTGTGTGGTGCCCTTAAATTGTTAGAACAAAATAGTTAATATATATAATAATATAATGTCTAAATCTGTTTTCTATGCATGCGATGAGGTTTTCGATAAAATTTTATTGTCTTCTCTCTTTAAAAAATGATATATAAAAATCTCGAAAACGCCAGCAAAGGAGTACGACGTGTCCTTTCGAGTGTGTTCTAGATATGCTCAATCTGATTAAAATGGGTCGTGCATGCTGGCCACTACATACGGGGGCTGTTTTATTTTATTTTCGAACTCATTCTCATGAAACTGAGCTGTATTTCGCTTTAGCATGCATAAATAAAACGAATTGGCAATTATGAATGTGGTAGAGAGTTTACAAAGGTATACGCCGTATACTTTCTGGAGTTTTTAAGAACCCCTGTATACCACCCTCTTTCTCAAAAAGCTGCAGTGTATACATTCTAGAGTATATTCTTTAACTTGAGCGTATATTCTCTGATTACAGAGCATATTCTGTTTTTTTTTTACGACTATGCCACTGTTGACAATGTCTATAGTATAAGGTACTACGAGATCTGAATATCTCGTCTGCATATGCTTTGAACAGTCAAGTGTCATCGCAAGTGATTTACAAATCTGAACATATTTTTTCAGTATAACATAATGAATCAAATACGCCAATGTGAACTCGATTATGCAGTTTTACCCGAAAAAGTTATTATTTAAAAGACCTGCTAGTGAAATTGAGAAAATGACTTTATGATAAAATCCCTAGATTAACAAATCGGAAAAGTTAATGTCTCCCCACCCATGCTAATTTGTAATGGAATTCTTTTGTGGTGATGTGTAAATGAAAATAAATATTTTTTGCGCGTCATATTCTACAAAATTTATATTCTAGTGCTCTTCATAAATGCATATCAATTTCATTATGTTTCTACCGGTTTAACATCATGTACTTGGAACTCTTTCATCCCATCGGCCGTAATGTAACGGAATACTTTTGACTCTCCCTGTATTCGAACTATTTATCCGATTTTATTAAAATTTGCAATGACTCAATAAAATTCGGCAACAAACAGATATTTAATATTTCAAACGATCCGGCAGGATAGTTTTTCTGCTGTTATATGCGGACAAACAGACGGACGGATCAGACGATGACATCGGTACTAAATATTTATATTAATTAGGGACACACCTAAAATAACAGTTAAATTCAAAGGCGCTTACAGAAATTGAAAACGCATTGCCAGAAATTCTTGCTCAAAGACAGTATTGTAACCGATTTCTTTTGTGTGTCCCTGTAATTGGATTAAAAATGCTATGAATGTCCTGTTATAAAGTGATCGTAATGAAATTCATTGGTTTATATAAGTTTCACACTTTTTCAATAGCGTAATTTCATTAAAATTCTCCGCAAAGAATTTCCTCCAATAGACCATAATGTAATGAAGTTCTTTTGGGTGCCCCTGTAGGTAAGATATTAATCCCACATACTTCATATACAATATCAAACATGTCTAGGGGACCCTAAATAAGGTTTACCAATTGCATATAAATCGGTGTATATTTACGGATGTTAGAGCGTGGACAGATCAATAGACAAACCGAATGCCTAAACACTCTTTAGCTTTGTTGGAAAGTGTAAAAAAATAGCAACTTCACAGGCTGAAGATCGCAACCACATCAATTCCTTTAATGCCAAAAAGAAAAAGAAAAAAAGAAGAAGAAGAGGAGCTCGCCAAAAAATTTATAACAGGATATGGTACACTTTTTTATATAATTGGCGCCAAAATATCGTTATTTATATTGCATGATAACCCGTCTGTTGTTTGTTTATTAATAAATTGTTTATTTTTTTCTATATTCATTTAATCTAGATTTAATCGTGTGTTTTTAATTTTTACTTCCTTTTTAAAATAATAGAAATCAATTTAAAAATTATTTTTGCCAAATTTGCGCCAAACGCGATGCGTATATGATATCTCTGCCTTAATTTCATGGTACTTTTCCAATACCTTCACCTTGGCGTTTTTATAAATCATGGCCCACTTTTGGGCTTCAGAAATTGAGATTTTAAACCTGATGATCTTTTATGTTTATTTTTACTCAAAATATGGCACAGATGTCATATTTATGTGTAAAAATATAAGCTACACGTTAGCGCGATTTTTTTCCCGGCCAAATTGGTGAAAACTTTGTTTTTGAATATTGCTATAAGTATTTTACGATTTACGATTTATTGTGATATTTATATATTTTATTATATTTATTATTATGTATATTATTTATAGCTGTTTATTCATCGCTTGAACTATTGTTTCTTTTCTTTTTTTTCTTTGGTATTACTTGATTTTCCCGTCGACCAAAAAAGTATCGCCAAACGCTAATATAAAACGCCAATAATGAAAAATGTCGCATTCAATCCATTAAATACGATACATGTGCTTAAAACATCATCAAGTGATTTTTTATCCCACTTTTTATTTGTATTTTTATCAATATTTCACTAATTTATTTCTTCTTTCGTTATTTAAAATAAAAAATAGGTCAATATGTATAATTTGGCGAAATAGATCAAAGAAATAACTAAGTAGCACCAATATTTTATTTAAACACGTATTTTATTTAAACACGGCAGAATTGTTTCCAGTTTGCATGTGCGAAATATAAAAGATGCTAATGCCGGTTATAAAATGCTATTATAAAGGATATCCAAAATCTCAAGTACTAAGTTACTAAGAATTAATGCCTTTTTTCTTTTAAATTAACAACAACAAGAAAATTATTTTCCAGTTTGTTTCTTAAATTTAATTATAATTTATTGTAATTAAAAATTGTTTGCGCGTTTTCCTTGCTCCATGTGCTTAAATTTGGGAATTTAACGAAAACATCCAGCGGGTGAAAAATGACGCATACCAAGTTTCTGTGACGTATGCAAATAAATTGTGCTTTTTTATCAGTTTTTTAAATATAACTTTTAAACTATTTGGAACTAATTTTTCGTAGATGGTGCATTCACCAGATTACCTTCATAGGTATCTACTGGTACAAACAGAATCAAAATCCGACTAGTACTTTTTGAGATTTGCTTGACGAAAGAATTTTTTTGACTTTTAATATCGTTACGTATCTCTGAGTATAAAGACTTCGCTTCGCTCAGACAATAACACGAAACCCCATAAAACCTATCGAATTTCCGTTTTAGACAGGTTTTTATTTGCCAATAGATATAATTGTGAGAAGATATAATGTTATAATGTTGATGATATAATGTTGATATGTTTGAAGATATAATTGTGTGGTACTTCTTTTAAAAAGGACCCAAACGCAATTTTTCATTTTTGAAGAAGGATGAGAAGTTGCTCAAAACTAAATATAATGGATAAGAAAAAGATAGATAAACGTAGATAAAACATGATAGCTATAAAACAAAGATATCCGTAAACATACATCTGTAATTATCACAAATTTTCATTTCAAAGAGCAATGAAATACTAAAATAAATAAACACGACTTTAGTTCCCCCGTCATTTTGATCAAAGTAGCATTAAAATAACTTGTAGTACACAATTTAAAGTGGAAAAGAGTTCTTTCAATATTTTCTACACATGAATAAATAAAATTTTTCGGTTTAAAAAAATGAGCCAGTACGAATGTCAAAAAACGGCCATAAAAAAAAAAGAAGAAATTTAATGAACCCACCAACCAACCTTCATATTAATTTAAATTTGGGTAGCATTATTTCTCATTTTCAAAGGCAGCAGATTTGTACAACCTCTCACTAGAGATGAGTTCGAGCTCGTTTTTCGAGACCCGGGCCCGCCCAAGCCCGACGATTTTAAGTCCGAGCCCAAAAGATTTATTGTCACCAGAGCCCGAGCCCGATACCAAAAATATACGAAACAAAATTGTATGGTACATAAAATTTGTTTCAAAAGTGATACCTCATTTTAAAAAATTTCTTACATGGATGTAATTTTTAAATGAAAATTTAAATCCAGTCTTTTCAAAATCCGTATAAAATAAAAATATACTTCATACTTAAAAGGATTCTCTTATTTTTCCCTCCTTTAACAAATAAATTTGATGAGACGTTTGTGTTTAATTAATAAATGCATAAAATTTGCAGAAATTACTATTTGTAAGCTGGCGAGGAGAATCGAACAACGTTCTTCAATTTTCAGTAAAAAGCGTACATCTTTCCTTATAATCGATTTCTTTCTCATAACATAACAATCTTCTGTGATTGACAGGTACATGAAAATCAACGTAAATTTAAAAAATCAGCATTGTTGTTTTAGAAATCCGATGTTTGAATAGAAAAAGAGGAAACACTGATCAATTGCTTTCTATCGGAATAACATGGTAATCATATTTACTTAATCATATTTACTTCAGAAAGGAACAGCGTCCTCAGGATGCAGAGTTCATGATGACAAATACATGTAATAATCACTAAAGTTATTTTCATATGAAAAACGAGTATAATTCGTTCACAATCGAAGATTAATTAACTGCAAACCTCCAGCTAATTCTCGTCAACTAAAAAGCAGAAGAAAATATTACATTGGCGTCATATAACTAAATAATTAATAAATGAACAATCCCATTAAAAAATATCTTCTGCTAAAGAAAAGCCAACTAAAAGCAAGTTCATTATTGTGTTTGTTTTGATTAGCGCCGTATAAATACATCGTCGCTGGAAATTTCGTAGACATAAATCTGTAATTATCACAAATTTTCATTTGAAACAGCAATGAAATTCCAAAATAAATAATCAAGTATTCAGTTCCCCCGTCATTTTGATGAAGAAGAATTAAAATGAGTTGAAAAGGAATAAGTAGGCAATTTTAAGTGAAAAAAGTTCTTTCAATCTTTTCTACACTGAATAAATAAAATTTTATGGCTTCAGAAAAAATGAGCCCGAGCCCGGGCTCGGGCTGAGACCGTCTCATCTCTACCCCTCACCCCCTCCGTTCTCCAGGCTAATAACATGGTGGAATTATCGTTTCACATCTGTAATTCTTTTTTTTTTTTTTTTTTTTTTTTTTTTTGCTTCTATCTAGATTTTAGATTACAAAAGCAAAGATATAAATAGTTTCTATCGTTGTCGAGAATTTACGCTAATTTTTTATGGAATTGCAAATATGCATAAAAAAAGAACGGCGTTAAAAAAAAAAAAAACTTTTATAAACAAAATACAGTGTCTCACAAAAGTGATGGGACACTTGTGCTTTATAAAAAGAAATTGCAATAAAATAAATAAACAAACATGTGCAAAAATTTTTTGGGTGTGTTTCATATTTAAAGTTAGTAACAATTATTACATAACATACATTTTGTCAAAATATTAAAATATTAATTTAGTAAAAATAAAATTGTTCAAAACGGAGAAAAAAATGGCTCACATAAGTGATGAGACACTTACTTTTCCATCAAATATTTATCCAAAAATTTTACTTTTTAAAAGGTTTTAATATTTTGTTGGATTTCCTTTTACTTTTAAAACATGATTTAATCTTTTTGGGATGGATTCGACTAATTTTTTTGTGATTTCTGGAGTGATTTTACCCCATTCTTCTTGAAGCACCGATTTTAGTTGTTGTTTTGAAGAAATGGTGTGTTTGCGAATTCTTGATTCCAATTCTTGCCAAATATTCTCTATGGAATTTAAGTCTGGAGATTGTGGTGGTGTTTTTATTATTTCAAGACAGTTATATAGCAGCCAGAGTCTAACGTTCAGAGCAGTGTGCTTGGGGTCATTGTCCTGGTAGAATTTAAAATCGTTATGAAGGTTCAATTTTCGTGCTGAAGATTTCAAATTTTGCTTTAAAATATCAGTATACTTGTACTTATCCATTATACTGTCAATAAAAACAAGATTACCAACTCCAGCGGACGACATACACCCCCATACCATAACTCCTCCTCCACCATGTTTTACTGTTGGTATCAAGTTCTGTTTGCGGAATTCTTCCCTGGGTTTTCTCCACACCAAGATTCTACCGTTAGAACCAAATACATTAAATTTACTCTCATCAGCAAATATAACTTTATTCCAGTAATCAGAATTCTTATTTATGTTGGATTTTGCGAAAGCTAGTCTGAGTTTTCTATTCTTTTCACTTACGAAGAATTTTTTCCTGGCTACTCTACCGTGAAATCCAGCAGATCGAATTACCCTTCTAATAGTCTCAGGATTAACAATTATTCCATATAATGCTTGTAAATCAGCAGCAACTTTTGAAGCACTATTTCTTGGATTTTTTTTTTATATTTCGAACGATAATTCGCTTTATTCTATTGGATAGCTTTGATGGTCGGCCAGGTCTTCTTTTATCCTGAATCATATGATTATTTTTTTATCGTTTAATGATATTGAAAACTATTGAACGACTCAAATTAACTGTTTCAGCAGTTTTTCTAATAGATTTTCCACGTTCAAAATGCAAATTAATAACTAATTTTCGAATTTCAGGCCGAGTTTCTTTTCGTTTAGCATTCATGGCTACACAGAGCTAAAAAACACAAAAATTCCAAAACAAACTGGAGAGAAATACTGCAGACGATTTTATAAAATTTTGCCAATTGCTTTTAAGTAAAAATAAAACCCCCAAAATATTTTTATTGCTTATTTCAGACGATTTTTGTTGCATATATAATGGTGTCCCATCACTTATGTGAGCTATTTTTTGCTCCGCTCAAAACATTTGTATTTTTATTAAATTAATATTTTAATATTTTGACAAAATGTATGTTATGTAATAATCTTTACTAAATTTAAGTATGAAACACACCCACAAAAAAATGTGTACATGTTTTTTTAAGTTATTAGATTAGTTTCCTTTTGTAAAGCACAAGTGTCCCATCACTTATGTGAGACACTGTACATCAAATTGGGATTATAAAACCAACTTTTTGACTTACTGTGATTAATACAGATTCTAGTAAATATTCTAGTTTTAAAAAAGATAAACAAAACAATTTTCTTAAAAATAATTTAAAAAAAAAGAATCTGGGTCTCTTCTTTTATCCGATTTCAAAACATAGACTGTTAGTTTTGATTAACTAATTGAACGAACTTTGCTTTCATTTCTCTTCTTTTTACTTTTATAAATTTTGATTTTTTAAAATAATCAATCTTGGATCTGCGCGAGCGTGGGGGGGGGGGGTGCCCGGGCACCCAGGGCACCCCTCCCCCTGGTTACGCGCATGTAATAAAATATTTGTGATAATCATTCACTATTTACATCAATTACTGTAAACATAAACTTTATTTAACCCTTTGAGCCCTGGTAGGTAATTTTTTCCAAAATTCCAAATGTCATATTGGCACCAGTATTTTGCAAAGAAAAAATTCGGTTTACCATACACACGAAAAAATGCATTAAACCTTTTTGAAATAAATTTGGTCGAATATTCCGGTGTCATTATGACATTTTGGAATTAAAATTAAGTGGTAGAAAATTCAACCACCAGAGCTCAAAAGGTTAAATCCAATTTTTATCGATTAAATGATTAAATCTGATCAACGACCGGTATAGCTATTAATTCTTCAACCCGCATCACGTCTACTTGTGTAAACAAAACTTTACTGCTCGCTCTTGTAATTTGGTGGAAAGTGTCTGCAATTTTTCCCTACTCATCTTAATCGTCTGCTTGCTCAAGAAAATCAACGATGATGGAGTTCACGGACAGCAATTTTTCGTGTGATATGACGCAGCGGCGGAAAAAAAGAAAAGTAAACAATATTCTTTGTCATGATTCACTGATTTTATTATTCCGGCTTCCCCCGGCTATTTTATCAAATCGTGCGAAATTTTCTACATCGCTCATGTTTGGTCACGTAACGACGTTGCTTTTTCCAAGTAGGCAAATTATCGTCGTACAGTGCTAGAAAAATATATAAAGCCGATAGAAAAATTCGAACCGATATTGTCCGAACGATATTGTCCATAGCTACATTATGAAAGTCTGAGAGGCAGCAATATTTTAAACCTAACCATTTTAGGGGATTTGTGTAACTGGTTTTATATATCAATTACGAAAACAATCATCAGCTGTCACGACAGCAGTGGGTGAAGCCTTAATAATCAAAAAACGCACCATTCAAACGGAACAGCATGGAAAACCGATTACAGAAAATAATCGTTATCCGTGATAATATTAATAAATCTTTCGTAACCTCGTAATATTTTTAAAACAAGATATATTACAATGTTTTTAAAATCTGAACGGTGATTCTCAGACCTAGCTTGCAGGGAGTAGAACTCCCTATCCCTATAGCTATACTCTAAGGATATACTTTAGAAATCCTGTATAGCTTAAATATTTTCAAGAGTAATGTAAAATAATATAACGACTCTTTTTTTTCTTTTTTTAGAAATTGAGCAGAAATTAATTATCCTTTAAACATTAACCTTTAATACATGCTGTTTACACGCATATGCCACATACCGTATTTACTCGTTTATACTGCGCAAGCGTGTATAACGCGCACCCCCTAACTTTACAAGAAATATGGCGATTTTTTAAAATCTCATATATAACGCACACCATAAATTTGATATGCAATTGAATGAATGAGTAAATGAATTTCAGTAAAGAAAGTCGAAACAAACATTACATCAGACCAAAATACGGCGAAAATACATTTTTAGACTGCGGATAAGGAGGGAATGACGGGAGGTAGAAGTGAGTGACAGCGGTGAGAATTGCTAATTAGCGTTTATATAATGTTAATGCATAAAAAAGTGCAAGGAGTGAAATAAAGATGCAGTAATACTTCAATTAAATAAGATTTTTCGGGTAATTATGTTTTCTTTGTATACATTTTTTGATTCATATGTATTTCGTGTGATTACACCCAGCAGTAAAAAATTATTTCGTGTATAATGTGCACCAAAGAGTTTTGCCCTATTTTTTAAAAAAAAAAAAAGTGCGCGTTATGCACGAGTAAATACGGTATACAAAGAACACAAATTCTCTATTATAAACGTAAATTTGAAGTTGACGCATTTCTACTATAAAGGACAGAAGCAGGTTGGTTAAAAAACTTTTTTTTACTCAAAAAAAAAGGGGGGGGGGGTATGCGTAATCTACAAGGATCATAATTTAACCCGAAACTGATCTGCGCTCTAAAAAATTAAAATCAACCTGATCTGCATAAAAGAAAGAAAGAAAGAAAGAAAGTCAACTAGAATGAGAAAAAAAGAAATGAGAGTCAAACGACCCTCGGTTCGCATTGTGTTCGGGTTACCCGACTCGATGTAAGACTCTAGATCACACCTACGTTTCCATATAAGTGAAAATAAAGCATAAAGTGAATGTAAAAAAGCATAGCATGTGAAAAAAGTTAGGGAATATGTATATTTAAATCAAGATTTTTTTTTCTCATATTTTGTTTCTTTTAAACTTCTTTAAAGTGATAATTAGTAGTTTCCTCTTATTGTGCGTTAAGCTTTAAATACAGGCAAGTTTTTCTCACGGGTTCCTATAACGCTATTGTGTTTATATAGCAGAAAGTATAAGTGATTGCACAATTGTTCGTACAGTATTCGATGATTATTATAATTTTCAAAGAATTGCGACGCATTAGCATTCAAAATCCTCTTCCTATAATGGAATTACAAAGATTCAAATTCTTAACTCCCTCCCCCTTAAAAAAAGAAACAAGTCGGAAATTGCATGTCAAGTGTAGCAAATGAGGTGCATTTGTATTATAACTAAGTTTAATAAATATTCAGATCTTGATGTAATACTATACAGTTCTTCGGATGCAGTGTAATATCTTATATCTTTTGTGTGTCCCTGTAAATACTATCTGCTTTCTGTTTTACAGGAAATAACTTGCAATAAACCTCAGCAACGTATGTCAATTTCATAAACTGTGAAATTGTTGAATATTATTAAACCCGCTCCATACACTATTTTCCCTCTATACACCATTATGTAGTGAATAATTTTGTGCGGTCCTGTAAATGAATAATAAATATTCTTCACACTGCATATTGTAAAAAAATGTATATTTTAGTATACTTCATAGATGCATATCAGTTTCATTATGTTCGAAAGAATGTAACATCATTAAAATGCACTTGAAATTATTTTGGCTCACTAGCCGAAATGTAACGGATTACTTTTGATTATCTCTGTAATTAAACTTTGTATCCAATTTTCATAGCATTTGAAATAACTTGACAAAATTATACAACAATTATGTATTTTAAATTTCAAACCATTCGATTGGGTATTTTTGCGCTGCTATATACGGACAGACGGACGGACTGAACGACGACCCTATGTGCTACGCATTTACATAATTATGAACACACCTAAAAAAGGATTAAATTCTAATAAGCTCTGGGAATCCATAGTGAAATTTTGGAGGCGTATAACTTAGTTTAATTTTTAATCTGTGCACTCGTGCGAGGCTTTCGCACTGCAATATTTGAGATTATTTGTTGATATGTTTTCTTATTGTATTTTTATTTTTATCCATTACAATTTTTAAGCAAATAACGTGTCTTGACGAAAAATGAAGATACTATAGCAATGCTTCTTCAAAAACCTTTTCTGAACATTTTATTCATCGTTGTGCATTTTTTTAGGTGTGTTGATATTCGCAATAATGTTCCTATATATCAGTGGACCAAAGCAGTATACAAGTCCCAAGATCTATGGAAAAGATGTCCACAAGATTAAAATCGGGGTCACATCAATCAAGTCATACACCTCCTAGCAGATGGCGTGAACATCAAGAGGATTATTAAGTAGATTGTAATTTCTTTTCAACTTTTTTTACACTTTGTAATTTACAATATTTTTAGCTAGAAAATTATTTTTGAAAATTATGTTTTCTATATTGTTCAAGGACATTAGAAAGTATTTCATTTTGTATTTTATGAATCGAAATTTTTGTTTATGTGTTAAACAAAGTTAATTTTTTTATTTTTGTAAAACTTGTCCCATTTCTCCCCATTCTCCCAAAAGTATTCATTTAATGAATTTGGGGCTGTGTTGCACACACATGAAATGACTATGATTGTATGTGATATAATTTTAATGAGTTAGAAAAAAATTATATTTAGATATTACAAAGTTTAGAAAGAAACATCAGTTTATCAGCTTTTTAATTTCTTAAGCTATTAAAAAGTCCAGTGTGAATGAAACTTGGATTTATTTTATTTAAAAAAATCCTTTGTAATTTTGACTTATTTAAGACTTTAAACATTTCAGTTATGAATTAGCTTACATTTCTGTGAAATTAAAATTGAAATTATATTAAAAAACATACAATTTCTAACCATGAAATCGTCATTTTGAAGTCTCCATGTTTATGTACTATAAAAGCGCATAAAAATTAAATGTTTTCTAAAAATTAAATATGTGTATTAATCCTTCACTATTTTTCAGCTGAAATTCTCTATTTTTTTAAATCTAAGTTTTGTTTTAAAACGTGCATTTAATTTAAATAAAATTTTAAAAGAGCTACCAGATGGCATTCGTATCACCATATTGTCACAGCAACGTCATACATTTATCAGATACAATTTTTTAAGAATATTTTGTTGGTCGTTTTCTACACTACTCTTCTAGGCGCTGTAGCTCACAAGGAAGGTCTCTATTGGGGGCATACTCAGAATTTTTTGAAAAAAATACGAATTAAACTACTCACGTAGGTAATAAAGGATCAGTGAAAATTAGCGGCGGAATTACATTATTAGATATGTAAAAAAATAAAATAGTTTGGAATAATTGGCGTGAAAAGCTGAAAGCGACGCGGGATTTGGCGTGCAGTGCATTTCCTCGCCAAAAGCAGACGATTTCAACGAATCTGAAAATTGATTTTAATTGACTTCACTGTTAAAAATCTGCAGCATTTACTGCAACGTCACTCCACTACTTTTATAGAATATCTCTCTTCTGACCAATGAGAATGCTCTATAGCACGGCGAATTGACCGTGTCATACACTGTTAAAAATCTGCTGCATTTTGTTGCAACGCACTCCACCGCTTGTATATAATATCTCTATTCCAACCAATGAGAAAGCTCCATTCCACGGCCAAGTAACCGTTTTCTATACAAGCAAAGGAGTGCGTTGCAACAAAATGCAGCAGATTTTTAACAGTGTATTTTTCAATTTGGAACAATTTTAATCAATTTAAATTGTGTTTTAAATGATAAAATATATTAATTTCGTTTTGTTATAAGTACAAATAAACGTATATGACAAAATTACACTTAAAGTAAAGTAAAAATGCAAAACTAAAATTACTTAAACTAAACTTATTTAAATAAATTGAACATAGAAAGTTTTTTCTTTAAAAAGTATTCGAAGCGTAAAAGCGTATTTTTCAAAATTTCGTTTTTTTTGTCAATCGGAGATAAATCGCCAAATAAGCGAAATTTTTATTATTTTTTTACGGACGTTATAAGGAGTTTCCGCCGACATTTTTTTTATAAACATATATAACTATATGAGAAGAACATTCTGTAATTTTTTCAGATTTTTCTGAGTATGCCCGTATGGAGACCTTCCTTGTCAGTCGTATTGTCCATTTCTGAATATTGGTTGCTATAATTTGGAAGAAAATTTTAGCATGTGCCCTGTGCTTATTTTACTACTCTCTTATAAAGGCACCATGTTTTCAACATTGAAACCATAACGACAGTTGAGTTCAGAATCAGACTCACAACGAATAGTCCCAGAACCGACTGCACAAAACCCTATGTTATCGAGCACAAGAAAAAATGATTTTTTTAATGGAAGAATATAGTAATAGAGGAATCTAATGATACATGTCTGCCGAAAGCGAAGTGGTGCACAAGCCAAAAATTGATACCACTAGTGGTTGACTCATAGGTTTAGCACTGTGTTTGCCGTACAATAAAAAGTATGAACACTGTAAAAAAAGTTGACCCTTTTGCTGTATCGTCACCCCATCGCTTTTATAAGAAACGATTACTTCGCTGCATTATGGAGCATTCTCATTGGTCAAAACAGAGATATTCTATAAAAGCGATGGAGTGACGATGCAGCAAAAGGGTCAATTGTTTTACAGTGAAAACATGGAAAACTGGGTGCATGAAATACAATGCTAAACCTACGAGTTAACCACTAGTGGTATTCATTTTGGCTTATGCACCACTTCGCTTCCTTCAGACATGGATCATTAGATTCCTCTATTACTACTCTTCGATAAAATAAAAGATTATTTCTTGTGCTCGATGACATAGGGTTTTGTGCGGTCGGCTCTTGGACTAGAAAGGATTCAGAATTATGCTTTAAAGCAAACGACAAAATTTTCTTGTGAAAAGCCATGGTGTCTAATTCAGCGCCGTGCGAAAGGCGGGGGGGGGGGGGGTCGAAGGGGGCAGTCGCCCCGGGCGCGGAAATTTAGGGGGCGCCAAATTTATATTACCAACGTCATTTTATGGCCTATCACAAGAAAAAGTTGAGGGTGGGGAGCGCCAAGTTTTCTCTTCGCACACTCAGCAATTCGAGTGAACAGCGAATTAATTATAAAGACATCTCACCCTTATCTCAAAATTTATTTTTTATCTCTGTGAAATAAGTAGTATTTATTAAGATCCTGGGAGAAGAAAATATAGTAGAACATATAGTAAAAATAAAGAATAGAGATGACGTATGGTGGCTGGAGGTGACGCCAAAAATATAATCCAAAAATCCGCTACATTAGGCCCAAATCCAGCGAGGCCCTGACTATCACACGGGCACCTGGGCCCTGTGCCCTGGGTGCGAAATTCTTGAGAGGCACAAAATTTTCATAATTTCATCTAAATTTTCATTAAAAAATCATAAATGGAGAAAAATATCATATAGTTTTTTTATCTCTGTCTGTTTATTATCCGCTGTAGACATTGATTTGTAGTATTATATAATTGTTATACATTTATATATAAACTGAGGTCAATAAATCAAACAATCTAAGGGGGCACGAAAAAATAAAAGTGCCCTGGGCACAAAAAATTGCTAGTTGGACCCTGAACACAACCGAGTGTTTTTGCAATTTTTTATTCATAATACGATGAAATACTACTTTAGAATGGTGAAATATAAACAGATCCTTTTCATTTTGAGAAAAAATGCATGGTTGATATCAAAGAAATCGGCCCCTATTCCACGTGATTGTTTTGTTTGGGTATAATGAAAGCATTTAAATTTGAACGATAACGCACATCATATATAGCAAATCATTTTTACGGCATACAGCACCTCCATCTATCTCTTTCCTCCATGGAAAACCCGTGTACAAGGAGAATTTTTGTGGTGCAAATATTTCGCAACTCACATTTTATTCAACTGTACATCATTATTTCAATTATGAAAGTTGATGGCAACATGCCTCATGTCAATATTATGTGTAAGGGATGTTTGGTTTTCTAAGCGTAAAAATATAAATGGAAAAAAAAGGCTTTTTTGATGGTTGAAATTAAATTATTATTAAAATCACAAAATTATATTTTTTATACTATTGTGTAAGGTGTCATATATGTATTTTTATAGTTATTAAATTTTCATTTTACTGCAACGATAAAGACTCTATAATTATAGAACTGTGAGTTTTAGTTGCAGACGATTTTTGCTTGAATTTTTGTAAATAGGTAAGTATTAACTGATTTTATACATTTAACAAAGTTACCGGTCTAGGATTGCGAATATATAGATTTAACTGATATTATTTTAGCACATACTTATGTTATTCTTATTATATAAATGTAATTGGGTATTTTAGAATACGAAAGTTCACAAATTTAAATAAGTTTTTAGGATAACATTGATCAAATAGAATATTTTCGATTTCAAAGTATAATGAAATGTTGCTGTGTCGAAAGAGCATAAATGATGTTTCCTTCTATTAAGGTTTTATCATATTTCATTCGTAAGAATACTTTTAGTAGAATTTGAAATATCAACTGAAAATCGCATTTAATAAATTAAATGATGTTATTTTCTTTCAAAGAATCGAAAAAAATTTCAACTTTTTATTTCATTAAGTTTTTTAAAAAGAAAAATGCTCCGCACGACACATTATTTAAATCTTTGTTTTTTTTCTGCTAATAACCATTATTTTAAACCCGATTTTTCATTATAGGTTTTATAAAATTAACATATTGACCCTTAATTTATAAGTTGTAGTAATTATCACTATTTTTTAATAGTAATTTTAGTAATTTTCTTAAATTCCAATTTAAATACCCACGTCCCTGAACTCTTTAGATAGGTTATATAACAGACACGGAGTAAGAAACAGGAGGGGAAATTTAATACGCATGACTCTTCAAAAATACGAAGTGAAATTTTGGTAAATAATGAGGGTGTTGCAATACGTGGTAGGCTGGGTTTTTTTTAGCAGACTTTCAATATGATTGTATGCTTAAGATGCATAGATTCGAATTAAAAGATATTTTATTTTATTCGTTTATGTTTCATATTTATATTTCATAAAATAAATTAAGATGGGATATAAGTGCTGTGTTCCTGGATGTAAAACAGGCTATGATAGTTAAAAAAAAAAAAAAAAAAAAAAAAGCGAAGGGGAAAAAAAATTAGTTTTTTCCGTGCTCCACAAGTAAGTGATGTTTTTTAGGCTTTAAATTAAGAATGATCTTGATATACAGCTATTGAGAAATCATGGAAAATGCAGCATTACAGCGCCACCTGTTGAGCGATTTATACCTAATATTAATCAGCTTTAATTTATATCGAGGACTACCGGAGTATCATTTTTTATTAAAATCTGTGCGTTAGTTCTTGAGGTACAACTGTTGCATAAATCATAAAAAATGCAATATAGCAGCGGCCTACTGATTAAGCGATTTACACCAAAAATTAATCATCATCAATTTATATCAGGGACTATCTAACTATAAATTTTTATTACAACCGTGCTTACTTCTTGAGATACAGGGCCATCCCAAGCAAAGTGGTCCCAGGGTCCAAAATTTTAAAATTAGAGATATAATTTCAAAAAAAAAAAAAAAATTATTTATGTAGTTGAAAGTGTATTTTTTCTTGTAATAACAGTGAAATTTGATTTAGCAAAGTTTAAGTGCTTGAAAACTTAAATTAATTAAAGATGTTTAAAAATTCATGTTTTTTGACAAAAGTTTTATGAAAAGAATATGCTGTATTAAAAATGCAATAAACACAGTAATTATTAAAATATCATTATATATCAGAATAAATACTTATATACTAACCCCCAAAAATTGCTAGAATAGTTTATTGTGATCTCGGACATTTTAACAATGATAAAATGACAGTTCTTCGATTCCAGTGTCACACACGTCACAAAAAGTTAAAATTTTTCCTCTTATCATTTAATTACTAACTTTAAAATGTTGGAAACTTTATTTATAAGTTAACTAAACATGAGGAAAATATTGCAAATTAAAAAAAATAATTTTGACCAAAAAATAAAATTATTATTTATTTTTTAATTCTTGTCACACACGTCACTATATGTGATGTGTGTGACTGTGATGTGTATGACATGAATATCTGTTTAATTAAAAATGCTTAACTTCTTTTAAATATGTTAGGTATATATCAGCAATATATGCACAAACACCTGTAAGCTTATTGTAACTCATGATGCAATTATAAATTCATCTATTTTATACATTTTTTTTTTTTTTCAAAAAAAAAAGCAAGATAAATTACTTTGTTTTCAAGAAAACTGTTTTTTCAGCTATTATTTCTATATATTTTATCTAGTCATTCTAAACAATTTGGAAAAGTATAGTAAAGGAGGAATTTTTGAACAACCAATTATCTTCTGTAAAATAATGCTTATTGTTTGTTTACATATAGATGACAACACATTTGCTATTCTTGTACTAAAATAAAATTGATGTCTATCTTTTTGTTTTCAAAGTGGTGAGTGATTTTTCTATCGTTATTATAAACTAATGAGAATAAATTTGTAAGCAATGATGCCCTATAATTTTGTTGTTAATTTAATATTTTTAAAAATAGTTTTTTTTAGTTTACAGCATTATTGTTTCCGAATAATTAAGACTAAATGATTAGTTGTTCTTAACTTTACATATTGGAGGTATCACTGAAAACTAAAAACCAATCTTAATAATGTGAATTATATAAACAACTTTTTATCATTGAGTTTCACATTAACAATATTTTAAATTATCACAATATTACAAAAAATATGTTTGAGTTTATGCAATGTTGTAGTCAAGGGGTGGGCTGATAGAGCTGCAGCCCCCTCTGAAATTTGTAACAAACATACAATGTAATTACAAAAGTTCATCAAAATGTAATGAAATATGCTAAGATAGAATTTATAGGAAGCACTATAATATTCCATTTTAGACAGGTTTTCATTTAAAAAGTATTATTTCACACAGAACACAAAACAACTATTTCATCCAAGTTTCCATTACATACAGACTATCTTTACACGCCATAAAAATTATGCTAATTAAGACAAAAACCTGCTTAAAAAGAAATTGTTTGCAATCCCATGCGATTCAATCTTAGCAAGTTCTGTATAATATATGCATTACCTGCATGATAAAAATATGTTTAAAGTGGAAAAAATAACTTACTTATGATCTCTCTTAGAAACTTTTACTATATCTCAGCCCCCTCCGAAATGATAAGTCTAGATACGCCACTAAATTTATAGTTTCAGCTTAGAAATTTGCTATGAAACATTTCATAGCTATGTAACTTTACAAGTTTGATGTTTATGATATATTTAATTGTTGAATCAATAAATTGTTTTATTTTGTGTGGAGTTCAGTGACTGTATTTAATTACTTAAATATTGTAAGACTGCTAAAATGAAAAAAAAAATCTTAAAGTTTATAAACACAAGTTTGAACAACCAAACTTTTCATTTAAAAACTATAATTTTCTACTTATTAGGTATTTATGAATATAAACAGCATAATTGTTAAGGGTACTTTTCAGTTCCGAAAAGTACCTTGTTAAGTACCAGACATCACTTTAGAGATATCTTATGGTATCTTGGTGCATTTTACATTTAACTCTTCAATAATCATAGAATAATCTGTGAAAAATTATAATTAAGCTTAATAGAGTAGATTTATTGAAAAAAATATTAAGTTTATTATTGAACTTATTAAGTTTATTAATTAATTAAATTAAAAAAATATTAAGTTTATTACTGCTTTTCCACAGATATATGACCATTTTAAATCTTTTCATGGTAAATTTCACACAAAGTCACACACGTCACATCATATGTCACACACGTCACAGTACTATTTATTTTTTTTTTAGCCCAAGTATTTCTAGCTCAGATTTCTAACACCACTTTTTTTAATTGTTGTATATATGGCTTATAAATGATATTTTTTATTTTCATGAATATTATAATAATTCACAGAAATATAGCAATATGTAAGAGACATGAAGAAAAATGCTTACAAAATGGTCACACACGTCACAAGAATTAAAAAAATAAATTCTCTATAAATGCAATATAAAAAATTTCCAACCATGGTGATTATGTTTCAAGACAACTATGAAATATACTAAAATATTGTTTTCAAAAGGAAAAAAAAAAAATCACACTCAGAATAATTGCGAATGTTTTAAAAATGTTTTCTAAATGTCACACACATCACGCTGGAATGGCCCTACAGCTATTTCATAAACCGTAAAAAAATTCAGCTTAGCAGCGCCAACTATTGAGCGATTTACACCAAAAACTGACCAGCATCAGTTTAAATAAACGACTACCCAAATATAAATTTTTATTACAATACGCGTTTAGTTCTCGAGATACAGCTGTTGCGTAAACCATAAAAAAATGCCGCATAACAGCGCCACCTGTTGAGCTATTTACACCAAAACTAATTGGCATCAATTTATATCAGGGACTGCATATCAGACTATAATATACACCCAAGAGCCATTGCATTATGACCACCCTCTTAATAACGTGTAGGACCAACTTTAGCCCTCAAAACTGCCAGAACCCGGCGAGGCATTGATTCCACAAGGTGCTGATACGTAGTCTGAGGTATCTGGTACCAAGTGTTCACCAACTGGTCCTGCAATTCCCTCACATTACGAGGGGGTGGCGTTGCAGCTCGAATTTGGTTTTCCAGGTGGGACCACAAATGTTCTATTGGATTAAGGTCAGGAGAATTTGGAGGCCAAGACATGACTTGAAAGTCACTGGAATGTTCCTCGAACCACTCCCTGACGATTCCACCCTTATGACATGGTGCATTATCCTGTTGGTAAACACATCCCCCTCTGGAAATACTGTTGCCATGAATGGGTGAACCTGGTCTGCAACGATGTTCACGTAACGCATTGACGTCAGGGATTGTTGTATAGGGATTATGGGTCCTAATGTGCTCCATGAAAACAATCCCCACACCATAATACCTCCGCCACCTGCTTGTCTCCGTCCAATTGTGCACCCGGGAGCCAGGGTTTCGTTTGGAAATCGGCGTATTCGCACACGGCCGTCGATGTGATGAACCAGGAAACGTGATTCATCGGACCATGCAACTTTCTTCCATTCTTCTAATGTCCAATTCCGATGTTTCTTGGCCCATTGCAGACGCAGCTGGCGATGACGTGCTGTCAGTGCAGGGACATGCTTCGGCCTCCGGCTCCGTAGGCCCATGCGCAGCAATGTACGCTGCACAGTGTGTTGAGAAACACTGCCTGGGTCGCCACTGTTATAGTTGGTACTGATTTCAGCTATTGTAGCTCTTGGATCACGGCGAACAATGCGTAGTAATCTCCGCTCTCCTCTGGAATCAATGCTCCGTGGACGACACACCGCTGGCCGGCGACTTGTCGTTTCACCATCCATGCACCACTTTCGATATGTGCTCACAACTACTGCACGTGAACAGCCAACTAAACGCGCCGTTTCTGATATCGACGTTCCCAGTCGCCGAGCCATAACGATTTGACCTTTATCAAAGTCTGATAAATCAGCTGCTTTTCCCATTATGTCGCTAATCAAGCTATGCTCGGAAACACAATGCATAGCCCTTTTATATACTCCAACCTCAGCCGCGCACGCGCATTGGTTTTCTTCCTGGGCGATCCCATTGTTGTAGATGGACGGTGGTCATAATGTAATGGCTCGTCGGTGTATAAATTTTTATTACAATCCGTGCATTAGTTCTTAAGATGAAGCTGTTGCGTAAAAACTGTAGCACAGCAGCCCCACCTGTTGAGCGATTTACGCCAAAAACTAATCGGCAATAATTTATATCAGGGACTACCTATCAGACTATACTACATAAATTTTTATTACAATCCGTGCATTAGTTCTTGAGATATAGCTGTTACGTAAATCGTAAAAAATGTAGCATAGCACCACCACCACTTGTTGAGCGATTTACGCCAAAAACTAATCAGCAATAATTTATATCAGGGACTACCTAAATATCAATTATCATTAAATTCTTTGTATTTTTTCTTGAGATAGAGCATCCACAAAATAAATGTCACAGATAGATATTTTATAAACATGTTTTTTGGAATCTCTGACCCCCTTAAACGTGTAAAATCCGTCGAAAACCGGAATTCGAAAATTTATACGAATCTAATGTTTTCTTCTTGTAAAGATAGAAAGAAATAAAAAAAGAAATTGATGTTGGTAGAATAAATTTGTTGCTCTCTCAATCTCCTTGGACGGTCGACCCCCCCCCCCCCCTTCCATCCACACGGGCCTGAATGTCCGGATGGAGAAGATGGGGATTTAAAAGCAAAAATTCCTGAATGAGCTAAGAATAATCTTGATTAATTGATTTGTTTTTACTGCACAATCACAAATAAAAAACAAACTTTTTTTTTCAAACAATAGTTAAATTATTTTAAATGTGTATTCTGGAGATTACAATTTTTTTTCCCCCGCCAAACAATTAAAATTAAATTTGCTTTAATTCTAGATGCATTAATTGTATAAATATCCAAAGTTTATGAATAATTAAATTGTTCAAAGGTTATAAAAACTATACGCGAAAATAAAATTTACTCTAAAATATTTGATTAATAATTAATTTCTAAAAATCGTAAGTCTATTTCTTTGCGATATTCAACTTACAACAGTCATTTTAATCCGCGATATTCAACGTTTTTAATGGCTTGCCCTTTAAATGGCCTTGCTTTTTGTCAGAATGATCTCGTATTTTAAATGGCTTAAAAAAGAAAATGAAGTGCCAAGTACCTTTAAAAAAATATGTGTTTTGTGAAGAAAACTTCAATTAAGAGCAAGAATCTGAGAAAGTGTCACACCTAGCATTATGGGGTGATTCATGACATCTCAGATTTTCTCCAAAAAATTACCAGTTGTTACTTATCTTGTTAAAAGACCAAATCCAGAATTTTTTGCTCCAAAGTTGAGTTGTCCTTTTTTTATGGCCCCCCAAAGGTCACCATGTTGTGAAAAAAAATAAGCGTTTTTTTAAGACATGGATATTGCTATAACTCACAGCTCTTTGCGCATACAACTTGCCACGAAATTCTTTTTATATCTAGAATGTAAGAGGGTTGAACTTTATATAATAGATGTAAAACCCGTGGCAAGTTTTTGCCGCAAGGTCACATAAGGTCACAAAAAGATTCATTTTTGCTGTTTTTTTTCATTTTTAAGACCCTATAACAGCTTGCGCATTCCACTTGCCATGAAAAAAGAGGTGGCAATTGAAAGCCATGCATTAGCACTTTTAAAAAATGTATATATAATTGAGGCAAGTTGTATGCGCTTTTAGTTACAGAGTGCCAAAGTCTGAAAAATGTCATTTTTGACCAATATTCAAACTGTTATAATTTCTTGCGGCAACAACATTTTGAAATAATTCTTTTGCCATTGTTTTATTCTATTATTGCCCTTTTCAAAAAAGCAAACTCCATTGAGGCAAGTTGCTTTAAAAAAATTTAATGTTTTTTTAAAATATGACCTTTTTCAATAGTCAGAGCTATTTTATTATTTGAAACAACTTGACTGGATAACAATATTTTATACATTTGTTTGTCTATATAAATTAATGTTCTAATATATTGTGAGATATATATGATGCTAATAGCATTTATTTAATTTTAACCCTTTCGAGTCCGTTTTTTTTTTCAATTTTAGAAAAAAATTACTTTTACTTTAATAATATTGATACTAGCTATCCTAATAGATTAATTAGAGTTTAACGAATATTTCATTGTCTGAACATAACAAGTGTTGTTTTCTGCGCTATTAAATTCATGTTCATGCAACAATAGGCTAAGGAAGAGTTTTTGGAGAGGGTTTAAAAATATTATATTGCAACAAGTTAGTGACATTACAACTTTCTAATACTTTTCAGTGCTTTATTACACATAATTCTTTCAGGAAAGTAACTTTTATTTTAAGTTAAGAAGGAAATACATTTAAAATAAAATAATCGCAAACAATACAAAGAAAATTAAGCAAATATTTATTATTATTACTAAATGCTTTAACATTAATAAAGTCATATAATAAATGCACAGACACATAATAACATTGCTACATGTAATTAGTAACAAAAGTATTTCTTAAAAATAATAATACTCAAAAGACATGTATAATTAATGATACACCAGCTCAGAAAATGTTAAAACGAAAATATTTGACTTTTACAAATTACAACTTGTAATTAAAATGCAAATATAAATACAATCAGCCAACACTGTTAGAATTTTTAGAGTTTTATCATTACGAGAAAAAAAAATCGAAGATATAACCATTCCTTTTAAGATATCTCAAGATGTCTTTTAACCCTTATGGGATTTTTTTTTTTCACTTATGGGAAAAATAAATTTTCTTTAACATTAATAGCTATCCAAGTATATTAACTGAAATACCTGAATAGATTACTATAACTGTTAAAAGGTATCTTCAGATATGATACAAGAAAGTTATATTTTTGATTTTCTTTTCTCGTACTGATAAATCAATGTAAAAATATTAACAGTGTTGGCTGATTGTATTTATATTTGCATTTTAATTACAAGTCGTAATTTGTAAATGTCAAATATTTTCGTTTTAACGTTTTCAGGGCTGGTGTACTATTAATAATACTTGTCTTTTGAGTATTATTATTTTTAGGAAATACTTTTGTTACTAATTACATGTAGGAATTTTAGTATGTATCTGTGCACTTATTATATGACTTCATTAATGTTAAGGCATTTAGTAATAATAATAAATATTTGCTTAATTTTTTTAGTATTGTTTGCGATTATTTTATTTTAAATGTATTTCCCTCTTAATTTAAAATAAAAGTTAATTTCCTGAAAGAATTGTGTAATAAAGCGCTAAAAGTATTAGAAAGTTGTAATGCCACTAACTAGTTGCAATATAATATTTTTAAACCCTCTCCAAAAACTCTTTCTTAGCCTATTGTTGCATGAATATAAATTTAATAGTCCAGAAAAAAACAGCATTCGTTATGTTTCAGACAATGACATACTCGTTAAACTCTAATTAATCTATTACGATAGCTAGTGTCAATATTATTAAAGTAAAAATAATTTTTTCTAAAATTGAAAAACAAAATCGGACTCGAAAGGGTTAAAATTAAATAAATACCATCAACATCGTATATGCCTCACAATATATTAGAACATCAATTTATACAGACAAACAAATGTATAAAATATTGTTATCCAGTCAAGTCGTTTCAAATAATAAAATAGCTCTGACTATTAAAAAAGGCCATATTTTAAAAAAACATTAAATTTTTTTAAAGCAACTTGCCTCAATGGAGTTTACTTTTTTGAAAAGGGCAATAATAGAATAAAACAATGGCAAAGGAATTATTTCAAAATGTTGTTGCCGCAAGAAATTATGACAGTTTGAATAATGATCAAAAATGACATTTTTCAGACTTTGGCACTCTGTAACTAAAAGCGCATACAACTTGCCTCAATTATATATACATTTATTAAAAGTGCTAATGCATGGCTTTCAATTTCCACATCTTTTTATATGGCAAATGGAACGCGCAAGCTGTTATAGGGTCTTAAAAATGGAAAAAAACAGCAAAAATGAATATTTTTGTGACCTTCTGTGACCTTGCGGCAAAAACTTGCCACGGGTTTTTCTTCTATTATATAAAGTTCAACCCTCTTACATTCCAGATATGAAAAGAATTTCGTGGCAAGTTGTATGCGCAAAGAGCTGTGAGTCATAGCAGTATCCATGTCCTAAAAAAACGCTTATTTTTTTTCACGACATGATGACCTTTGGGGGGTCATAAAAAATGAACAACTCAACTTTGGAGCAAAAAATTCTGGATTTGGTCTTTTAACAAGATAAGTAACAACTGGTAATTTTTTTTAGAAAATCTGAGATGTCATGAATCACGGGTGTGTCACTCTCTCAGATTCTTGCTCTTAATCAGATTTTCATTTCTACAACTTTTTAAAAATTCAGATTTTTCGCAATTTTTTTTTTTAAACGAACATTTTTTCCATTGAAAAACATTGCAGAAGCATCAATCGACAGCCCACCATCTACGGTGTCGCCCCCTTACGTTAAAAAATCCGCATGGCAAAATTTTAACATTACTTTCACCTCCTGTTTCTTACTCCGTGATAACGGAGTTTTCTTTAGATGCACTTCTGGTGATGGAATGTGGAACTAATAAATTTTGCAGCATAGCACGCCTGCTATACAGTACTGCAAACAACGGGAACACGTGTCAAATGTTTGTATAGAACATACTTCCCTTAGTTTATAAGTGGCAGTTACCACTATTTTCGAATACTAATTTTAGTAATTTTTTTAAGTTCTTTTTTCATCCCCTCCCCCTCCCCAGACTAATATATTTATGGCTAGGTAGTGTAATGGAATTTCGTTCGAAAGGAGGATTGTTTTTAACAGAATGTGCCCCCTGGATGTGGAAAGTGGAACTAAGAGACTTTGCAGCGCGTATCATTTTAAAATTATTGATGCCACGATGAATGTAAAGATTTAATAATCATACATAATATTTTGGATTTATTAATTAAAGGATAAGATGTTTTAAAAGGAATATTAAACGAAACTTGTTTGATTTGAGTTCAGGATTGTAGCTGGAAGTGAATAATAAAGGGGGGGGGGGCATATTCTCTCTCTCTGTCTCTCTTTGACGCAGAAAGATAAATTAGCGCGTATTCACACTGTAGGTACCATGTTTCTTATTAAATTTTTGTAATAACCTCATTTTATGCCAAGAAAAGAATATGACGATGAAAAATTCCAATGTACAACTAGTGCAATATGCAACATGGTGTTCGTGCATCATGTTAGCTTCATATGTGCAAATAGGATGAATGAGTGTTGAAACACTTATTTTAGTTACAATTTAGTATTTCTGCAAAATTGTGAAAGGGCCTCAAAACTAAATTAGATTTTTGAATAGAATTTCATTTGGATTTTCGAAACATAAATTCATTTAGTGACCTTGAAATATTTTCCAGGGGAGGCTTTCACCCAACCACCCTCTAAAAAAGTTTTAGGGGTTGAGTGGGTGGGGTTGGGATGAGCATCCCATTAGCTACGGCCCTCTCTGTGTTTTCTTTATCTGACGAAAGAAGAATTGCCGCCCATTCGCTCGGCTACCACGACATTAAAGTACTGGGCGTTTTAAAAAACATGCATATTTTATGATTAGCGGACCGATTTCCCATCTCTGCACGAGCCGATGGACAATAAATAGACGAAGAATCGAGAAAATGATACAAAAAAGCGCAATCATAATGCTCCTTTCCCAGGGAATATTTACAAATTCCAGTAGATCTGTTGGCCATAGCCAAAATCATACACGAAAAATTTGATTCAATTCTGCTCATAACTTTATATATTTTTCTATGGTACAATATGAAAATAGCGCAGACTTTTTTTTTTTTACAGCACACCCTTTTGGCAAATATTTTTCTTCAAATTCAGGGAGGACCTGCTTGCCATATCTAAAAATAATCATACACAAAAATGTAGTTCAGTTCTATGCATAACTTCATACCTTTTTTGGTGGTACAATAATGAAAAGGACACTGTCATCACAATTATAGTGCCTTCTTCCGGCGGTTTATTTTCAAATTCAGGGAGGGCCTGCTGACCATAGCCAAACACTTACACAAACTAGTTGTGAGTGCCAATCCCAAAACTAACTTTGATTTTCATCTTAAATTTCTGTTTCAGTCAATTATTAATCGGGGTAAAAACGAGTTAATGCGGATCATGATATTTATTAAAATCAATAGTTTTTCCATATTCTGTTATCAGCTGTTTGCACATTTCCGGCTTAGCAGGACACGAGTTCCCGTTCCTGCACGAGCCGATGGACAACAGAGCAACACAGAATCGAGAAAATGATACAAAAAATGCTATCACAATGCTCTTTTCTACGGAATATTTAAAAATTCAAGGAAGATCTGCTGGTTGAAGTCAAAAACATACACAAAAATTTTTGATTAAGTTACTTCCTCTATAATAGAAAGCAGATTGTATTTACAGGGACACACGGAAGATTTCGGCTATTATACTACATCCGAAGTACAGTATATTACTATATTACACCCTGATCCGAATACTTTAAAAACTTCGTTATAGTACGAACGCACCTCATTTACTATGCTTGATGTGCAATTTCTGGCTTGTACATTTAATAGTGGTGAGGGGGGTGTGGTGAGAAAATAACTATTTTTGTAGAATTGTCAAATTAATTTTGAAACTGAAACTCATTTACTTAAATTAGAATCCATTATGTTTATTTATTAGCCTCCGATGCTATTTCTTTCAGACAAGCTAAAAAGTGTCGTGTCAAAAATTGTGGCTCACTTTTACTTACCTATCATACGTAGTATAGGGTAAATCTTGCAATCGTTTTGAAAATCGAAAAAAAAAAAAAAAAAAATGACGGATTTACACGTTTCAGATACTGGAGATTCCGAAAAACATATTTTTAGAAAAAAAAAATTCTGTCTGTCTGTTTGTAAACGCTCTAGCTCACGAACAAATGGAGATAGAGACTTAAAATTTTGTATGTACTTAGTAAGTAAGAATAGGACGAAGCTTATTTAATTTCAGTAACGTCGATTATCCGGCACTATTTTTTTCGGACTCTCGAAAAATTCATTCTGATGAAATGTATATAAAAATTTTCGATTTTTTTTTATTTTAAGGAAAGGACGTAAAAGTCAATAAAATAACACGCATTTTGCATCAAGAACGAAGTCGGTCGGATTAATAGTTGCCGAGATATTTGTAATCCTGTTTTCTACATTCTTCGATTTTTCTTGACCCTGTATTTTTCTTCAAATTTCAATTCAAAGATATGCTTTAATTGGAAATGAGACGCTTAATCTGACGCAGTAAACTGTTAGTTAATATAATTATTGTTTTTGGAGTTAAAAGGATGTTTCTTTTACGCAATCCGTGTAGTTTGGTATTTTACATAATTTGTCGAAACAGGTTCATCAGCAATTCATTAATGGAGCATTACTATGTATATTAAAAATATTTAAATATACGTTTAAATTTTGTTTTGGAATTGCAATGCATTTTATAAATAGTTTTCACATATTTTATTTTCACATTATGTAAAGCATATCCATGATGGGTAAGTATTACGGTGGCCCCCAACGACTAGTTTCGTAATCTGGCCGTTAAAACGAGACATTCATACAATTTTATTGTTAAAATGCATTTCCTTTTTCTCAGAGTCTATAAAAAAGCGTTTAAACTAAAGAAAAAATCTGTTTTTGATGCATCTAGTCAATGAAGAAGTAGCACGTCAAATTGTATCTCTTTATTATTCCGCAGTTCCAATGTCTCAGACGGAAATTGCTAGTCAATTGGGTATTTCACGCCGTTCTGTTTGCTATTACATTGATAAACACAAGAAAAATGAAGTTAATTTATTGCATTCTAAACGGGGTTGCTCTTCTAAAAGAACGCTATCGATTTTTTTTAATCGGAGCGAAATTAAATTCTGCAATGGCATAATCTACATTCAACTTGTATTTTCTTTTTTTTTTTAATAGATTTTTTTTTAAATATTTAATTACATACACGAGGACTCATTATAAGATAATAATACAATTTCATAGAATGAAGGGGGAAAAAAGGTTGACACATTACGATTTCAAAGTGCTACAAAGAAAAGAATAGATAAAAAAATCTCTGTAATTTTTTAAACCAAAAGAAATTTCTTAAGATTCCGTCAAACAAATTAAGATTTCACTATTATTTTTGTAAGAAAAATGCGATCCGACATGGATTCCAATTAGAGATCTACACGGGCCGGAATTTCCAAGCCCGACAAGGCCCGTACATAAATCAGTGAAAATAAGTCCGGCCCGATCTGGCCCGACCTAATTTCTACAAAAAAAATTCAGCTTTTACTTTTTAAAGATTCTTTTAAAAGAATACAACATACGTATTTATGGGATAAAATTGAAGTATATTTTAAAATTACGATGTGTTCGTAAGACAAAAAATACACAATAGCAACATTAACGATTACTTAGATTCTTAGACGTTTGTACATTCTAGTAAGGATTCATTTAAAAAATAATGCAGTTTAGAATAAAAGAAAAACTAGTCAAATGTGGCAATCCCAAAACTATCTCATACATGTTAATAATTTCAAAATTCGCTATCATAATGCCAAAATTAAATGGTAGTCTATGCCCACCGCGAGAATTCAAATATGAAATTTCGTGCATTAGCTCTTGAAATTAGACTATTGCGAATATCGGTAAAATTACATAATAAAAGTGCCACTTTTTGTGCAGTTTACACCAAAACATAATCAGCAATAATAATTTTCAAGGTAAAACAAGGTAGTTTGTTAAAAATTCGTGCATTCTTGAGATAGAGGTAATCAAAATGTTAAATCAACATAACATTTAAAATTAACATAATTGATATCAAAATGTTAAACATAATCACTTCACAACAAGAATTAACTGAATCCGAAATTTGTTGATAATCCGTGCAATAATTCTTGAGATAGCGTTAATGCAAAAATCGTGAAGAAGATAGCTTAGGAGCGCCGCCTGTAGAGGGATTTACACTAAATTCAAGCAGCATGTATTCATGTCAAGGTCTAACCGAATCTGAATTTTGGTGAAAATCCGTGCTTTAGTTCTTGTGATAAAGCTGTCGTGAAAATCGTGAAAAAGGTAGCATAGCAACGCAACCTTTTGAGTGATTTACGTTAAACTGTAAACAACAGTAATTCACGTCAAGGACTAACATAATATGAAGTCTGGTAAAAATCCGTAAAGTAATTCTTGAGATAGAACTGTTGCGGAAATCGTATAAGAGACAGTATAGCAGCACCACCGTTGAGCGATTTACATCCAAAACTATTAAGCACGAATTTATATTAAAGACTACCGGAATATAAATATTTACTAAATTCCGCGTATTGGATCTTGAGATGGAGTGCCCGCAAAATTTATGTCACAGACGGACAGAGTCACAGACTTATAGAGAGACATTTTATAAAAACACGTTTTTTTTGGAATCTCTGACCCCTAAAACGTGTAAATTCGTCAAAAACAGAAATTTGAAAATTTCCTCGAATCCAGTACTTTTTTCTTATAAAGATAGAAGAAAATAAAAAGGAGGTTAAAAACATCACAACTTTGAAGCTATTTAATAAAAAGTAGATCTGTGAAAATATTTCTCCGTTGTTTATTATGGCTTTCCTCAGATCCAAAGGAGTAGAGATGGGAAATATGGTTATTTTTGGTTAACAGGTTACATCATTCCACAGTAGCACTGGTAACAGGTTCCAACATCCTGTTATTTTTGTAACAGGATACAATAAACAATTTATAAACAATTGCTAAATATGCTCCCAAACGGACAACACATGGGATATGGGCCCCCAAGGTGGTGCCCTCCGTGGAGGGAGGGGGGGGGTCTTTCTAAGGGAACCCAACCCGTATTTACGCAAGGAAATCCAAAGTTCGAAGAAAACCACGGAAAACTCCGAATGATTGGGCTGACGACCGCGATTGGATTTTGTTCTAATCCAGCGCCTGCCGTCTACCAGTTTTGAGGGCAGAATCTCTCAGCCACTGGTGGGGCAACAACATTTAAGAAAATATCTATAGGCACATATATTTTTGAATATAAAATAATGTATCCAATAGGAAATACGAAAAGCAGGAAAATTAGAAAGTACAAGAAAACATATTAAGAAAACTTTCTTTAACATACAGAGGAAAACGAATTTTTCAAAAATCCATTTTCCGTATACCGCGTTTTTTCAATCAGCACTGTTGATGTTTTAAAATCTGAGATGAAATGCATTACTGAATTTTCGTACAGCAAGTCAATGCGTGCTGCCACTACTGGAGCGGCTGCAAAACATAAAACAAATATTAACTGATAGGACAAAGAAACTTGTGAGATAGGACAGATGGTAGAGAATGAAATTTTTTCCAGACTCAGTTTTTTTTTTACTAGTTTCTTAATAGCAGATATGTATAGTATGCAAGATCGATTGTACGCTGTTATGAAAGCAAAAGAGGGTGCTACAAAAAATTAACTACCATTTACTTCATATTAATAAGGTAATATTGTTGCGCAAAATAAAATAATCTAATACTTTGAACTCATCTAAATTTTATCCTACTATTTTTATGTCTTTCAGAAAGCTGTAAACCTAATATATTGTGCTGTATTTTATATTTTGTAAATATTAAAATCTTATCTAAACATTCCAGATTCAATTTATAAGAAATTTAATTGCATTTACTTAGTATAAAAATGATTAAATTGAAAATAATTTTTTAATAGTTTTTCTCAATTATTTTAATATTTGGAATATGAGTTGTATTAAAATGGTTCCAAAGTTCACTAGCTCATACTTTTTTATATGGATCCATACATAAATAAAAAATAAGACTTATTTCCACAAAATTTTCACCCCCCCCCTCCCCCCCCTAAAAAAAGTGACATTTTTGGAGTGTCGACAGAAGTGAAAACTTGGACAATTACGTTTTTATTTTTTGAATTGTCAGGACATATTTTTTTGTAATCGTCAGGAAACATTTTATTGTGCAGAAAATACTTTTAAATAAAATGTGTTTTTTATTCATTATTATAAAGTATTACTACGAAAATTGCATTACAATTTTCATTTAATGCGCAATTGTGCGTGAAAAATAATGCATATTGTTTTACATAAAAAAAATTGCAATAAAAAAAGACTGAATAATATTTAAATGGCGCAGATGTCATACACACATCACGTTGGCACAATTTTTTTCTGATACCGATTTGGCAAAAAAACCTTGAAGAAGTTTAAAAAATTTAAATTTCAACCCATTATGGGTCCGTAACGTGACCCAGAATAACGGGAGAAAATTTTTTATGCTAGACTAGCGGCCTTCGCCCGCTACGCTCATTGGCGCACCCACGGGGGGAGCTAAGGGGGCTGAAGCCCCTCCCAGACTGCAAATTTACTATTTATCGTTTTCTAAAATCATAAAAAAGTTTACTTTTATTATTTTTAATAGATTCTGCAAAATAGACATTTTGAAAAAGGTAATCGTTTGACATTTTTTTTCTTGTTTATAAATTATCTTATATGAAATTTGAAACATCAGCACTTTTAATATGCACCACGTAAAAGAATATTTTCTTTTTCTTTGTCATAGAGGTTTGATCTTTCAGAATTAGCTCTATCAAATATTTTCAGAGCCCCCCCCCCCCCCCCCCAAGGTTTCGCTGATTGCTGCACTATCCAGTCTTTATTTTCAAGTCAATAGAAAAAATGTATGTCTGGGAACATCTTGTCCATTTTTAATAAAATGAATATATATATATATATCGGACCAAGCTTGTCTGAAATTTCAGGTTAGATCAGGAAAATATAGACCTCTAAAATATGCTAGCCCCCTCCAAAGCTTAATCCTGGGTGCGCCACTGGCTACGCTGGTCGGTTTATCTAAAGAAATCTTGAAGAAGTAGTTAGATAAGGTTCAGACATACATTAAAAAAAAAAAAAGCAAGTCGATCATTCAAAAAACGTTGGGAAATATCAAATATTTACTGTAATTTTTTAAGAAAAACAAAGTTTCGAAAAAAAAAATTAAATCGAAAAAAAAATTACACTGACATATTAATGCAAGGAAATTTTCCCAGAGAGAAAATTCGCCTTGAATACAATATTTCAAATTCTTTTAATTGCTTATAGGCGTTAATGCCAACATAGTGAAAAAAAATTCCATGCTGGGAATCGAACCCGGGCCATCAGTATGGCGCACTGACGTTCTACCGACTAAACCACATGGAACGACAGCCAGCTTGAAACTTTCTCATACTTAAGTAGACTGGCGAAAACATAACGATAGCGCGTTTTAAAATCGCACAGTGACATCTATTGGATTTTATATGTACTAAAAAACGTTATGTACTAAAAAACGTGAGCAGCGCACCTAATAGTTTCTTTTGTTTCTTTTTGTTACTTTTTTGTCTGTTGTCCGATTTTGATGAAACAAAGCCTATACACTGCCCGGGAGTGTGCATTCTTCATTAGTGAAAACCTCATAAAAATCCATTCAGTAGTTACGAAGATAACCTCGAACAAACAGACAGACAGACAGACAAAAAATTCAAAAAATTTTTTTTTGTGTTTCATTGGTTTTCTTTTATCGCCCTGACTCCATTTTTGTCAATTATCTTCAATGTACAGACACACCGGGTCCTACTGTTTTATTATATGTATAGATTTGTAATGTATGAAGCATAAGCTTTCGATAGACATATTACATCAAAAAATGAGAAACACCCCCCCCCCCCCAGAAGAGCCCTTTAGAAATCAAATCCACAAATCTCAAATTCAGTCTTTCTGATATTTAATAAAAAAGAGACGAAATCATTTTTTATTAATCCTCTTTCTTCAACAACCGCGAATGAAAACCAAACAGGAAACGAAACTTTAAATCAAAAGTCGTTAACGATAACAACATTATCCTCAGACAAAACGTTTGAAAATAAACAACAGTTACGAAGCGATAAAATGTTCTTTTGTAATGTAAAAAGCTACATTTTTTCAAAAACGGGTGGAAAATCTAACAGAAAAGAACTACATAACTCAACTGAATGTAAAAACTGGTGAAAAATCTAACAGTTATTGAATTTGCGAATATTAAGGAGTTACTTCTTTTGTGGTTGCATAGGCGTAACCAGCTTTTTGAACGGGTGGGTGCCCAGAATTTTTAACCTGAACTTGCTGGATACAAACAATATCTTATTTTATATAGTAAAACCTTCTAAAACGGAAGCCTATAAAACAGTTTTAAATTCCGTTTTAGACAGTTTTTTATCTTAGAGTGTATAGTTGTGAGATTTTTTTTAATAAGGGTTTTTAAGGGAGTTTTAATAAGGGGGTATGGACGCAATTTTTTTAAATAATTGTGTATGGGTCTGCGCAAGCAGGGGGGGTGGGCTGTCCGGGCTGTACTTGCTGGATACAAACAATATCTTATTTTATATAGTAAAACCTTCTAAAACGGAATATTCTAAAACAGTTTTAAATTCCGTTTTAGACAGGTTTTTATCTTAGAGTGTATGATTGTGAGATTTTTTTTAATAAGGGTTTTTAAGGGAGTTTTAATAAAGGGGTGGGGACGCAAATTTTTTAAATAATTGTGAATGGGTCTGCGCAAGCAGGGGGGGGGGGCTGTCCGGGCTGTACTTGCTGGATACATACAATATCTTATTTTATATGGTAAAACTTTCTAAAACGGAAGCTTTTAAAACAGTTTTAAATTCCGTTTTAGACAGGTTTTTTTTATCTTAGAGTGTATAATTGTGAGATTTTTTTAATAAGGGTTTTTAAGGATGTTTTAATAAGGGGGGGGACGCAAATTTTTTAAATAATTGTGAATGGGTCTGCGCAAGCAGGAAGGGGGCGGGGGCGCTGTCCGGGCACCCAGCCCGGACATTCAACATTACTCGGCAAACGTCTCAAATGAAACGATTAAGGACGTTTTTAATGAATATTATTATTATTTTAGAGGTACAAAAAATGAAATCTTGATTAAAACAAGTGAAGAAAGATGCTGTCATTAAGAACCATGTGTTATTTATTTAACAGGGACTTTTCAGTAACATATTAATGCAATATTAGGTTCTAGCGTAGTAACACTGTTATTTATCCTAATACGATAAATAATGCCCATCCCTACAAAGGAGCCACTTTCTGACACATTTCTGAATTCATTTCTTTTCGGAAACGCATACGATTGACAAGTATTCTCATTCAGGAACTATGTAATCGTATGTTATTGACCATTTTTGATAAAGATAATGTATGTTTATGAAAATACCGTTAAAGATAGCGTTTTAAATCGAATTTCCGGAAGCGACATTACGGGAAAGGAGAAAAACCTAATGCCATGACGACAATCAATTTGATGATGACAAATAATTTATTTATGAAAAATGGAAAGCGCTATTCGATTCAATTACTTTTCACTAGTCATGCTTGTCAATTTTAACTCTTTATTAGTTAGTAGTTAGTCAGAAAATGCGTTTAAGTTTCGCTTTGTTGAGCAGTAAATTTGAGAACCATCTTAAGGTATACTTTAAAAGATTTTGCTAACGGGTCATTCCATGTCAAATCACCCAGATTTTTCCAAAAATGACACCCACCATCACCAATTTTATTAAAATTCAGTGTATTTGTAGAATTTCTAATGCTGATTCCAAAAATATCAATTATATTGAAATTGATCAAACGGTTTGTGAGTTATGAGCTTTTAAATAGCTCCCAAGATGGCCGGTTTGCCGCCATTTTGAATAGCACATGTGACAACAAAAAAGTCCATAACTTCTTTCAGGTTTAAGCTAGAGCTTTCAAATTTTTTTTGTTTTGTTCAGAATAAAGTAAACTTTCATTTAAACAGATTTTTGTAAACCTCATTTTATAAAAATGCTGTCAAAAAATGACTTTTTGTCATTTTTTTAAGTAAAAAAGGGGGCAACTTCAATGGCTGATTTCCCCCAATGTACCCCCTTCAATTTTCATCTAATTGCATAAATAAGCAACTCAAAGTGTGTTTTGATGACTAATAAAAAAAACTTAATGGGCGGTTCACAGGTTTTTAGGATGAGCGAAGCGAATCCTCTACTAGGCCACTCAAATTACAATTTGTCGTACACTTTACAAAAAAACTATTCAATATTTTGACCCCAAATTAAGCACAAAAATAAAATATGATCTGTAGATTTGCAGAATATAATTTTTTTTTACAGTAAAACGTTAAAAAAAATATTTTAATTAATTTATTTTACATGCATTTCCAATACGGACGCATTTTAGCAAATAAATAAAAAATGAAACGCGTATATTTTCAGAAAAAAAAATATATAAATCATGGAGTAAGTGGTTATAGATAGAATCACGATTAATTTAATAAATAAAATATGTTTTCATTATTCAGCAAAATCGTTTGCACAAATGACACTTAAACATTTTAAAAGAATTGTATTATGGATTTTTTTTTTTTTTTTTTTTTTTTTTTTTTTTTTTGTGAAGTGGCAACAAAAGAATTGTAAACAAATAAAATGAATTGTTAAATTTGTTATATAAATGAAAAATTAAAAGAATTGCGTGAACTTGTTGCCTCGATTCAAGCTCTTTATAAATGTACTAAAGGAAAAGTTGGCCGATTCAGAAATGACAAGTGGACTTCAACCATTTCTTACTTTATCATTTGTATCGAAAGTAATGTTACGTTCTTATTTGTGGACCGAAAAAGGTTTAGTGAACGGGACTTTAGGTTTTGTTGCACGTATTAAAGAAAATCACAAGCCACCAGATTAGATACCGCGAATAATCATGGATAAATTTGAATACTACAATAATTTAACTTAAAAGAATTGGTGCGTACCAATTCCCCCAATACAGTAGACTCCCTCAAATCCGCACAGCTTGGGACCAGAGATTTTGCGGATTTTAGAATTTTGCGGATTTCTGGTCATTGCTTTGTTTACATTTTTTTAACTGTAATTTGAATGCAATTAATAATCCAATTGAAATTATAATGTATGCTTACAATATAATAAAATATTAAAGTAAGTAATAAACTAAAATAATAAAAAATTAGATCATTTTTAAAATGATTAAAATATTAAAAACAAAGGTCTAATTAATAATGTATGATTAAGTGTTCATTATAAAGATGAAATGTATTTTGAATAAATTATTCAATGAAACTTGCCTCATAAATAATGTACAATACTAATTCAGATCAAAATAATAAAGTAAGGAGGTTTTATTCCAGGTTTAGCCACACTTAGTGACAAAAAAAAAAGCTTGATTAAGACATATATATTTGGTAAGATTATGATTATCATTGATAACAGGAATATCTTGAATTTTTTCAGAAATAAATTTATTTTTCCTTCAAGAGAAAACATTAAGACAGTAATAGTAACAAAAATTACAAATTAAAATATATTTGGAATTGATATAAAACAAAAACAGTAACATTTTGTCCTTATAATCTGAACTGAATGCTTCATTGTTTACATCAGTAAATTATGTGCGGATTTTAGAGAGTTGCGGATTTGAGGGAGTCTACTGTAATTGAATTCTGGATATATGGAAGCATAAATTGCTCAAGGAAAGAATTTCTTCTGCAGTTAGCTTTTGCTGTTACAATTCATAAATCCCAAAGGTTTAACATTAGATGAAGCAGTTGTAGATATTGAGGATATATAGGCACCAGTTGGCTTAAAAACGTACGTAACGTTGTCAAGAGTGAAAATCCTTCAAAATTAAGCATTCAATAGAAATCTTCCTTGCGAAAAATTCTTTAATATCAAAAATTCTCATGCACTAACATGTATAAAAACGAAGAAATTAGACCAAAAAGTTTTACAGTTAAAAATTCATAGTATCGACGAGAGCAGATTTCAAATGTTTTTCGAGAAAATAGGATTTTGAAGAAGTAACTTTCTTCAAGCTTTCTTCAAATATATTATTCTAAAATAGCTATCAAAGATTATTTGATGTTAATTACAAAGATTGGAAACATGCATATTTCAAACAACTTTAAAAAACACCAGTGGCTACTATAAATTGTAAAAAAAATCTTTAAAAGAATTTTTAGTTGAAAATTTAAAAATATTTTGTAAAAGTTTGCTTCGAAAATATTTTTTTATGCCAGTCTTACATCATAAATAGAAAATTCCTAGGAAATTGATAGTTATTTGGCTGAACTTATATTTGTAGAATTAAAATGCGCCAAAACATAAAATAACGTTTTTGTTTAATAAAGATGCAAAAATAATATTAAAAAATATTGTTACTTTCAAATATATGCTTTATAAAAAAATACTTCGCGAATCCAAACAAAGCATGGCTTTTGCTAGTTATTTAAAAAAATAAATTCAGTTTTACCTTTCCCCAATAACAGAAAACACAAGATAATATTGATATTTCTTTTATTACCAGAAATATCATACATATTTACATCTAAAAGTTTGATGAGGTTTAATGTTACATAAATATATATATTTAATGTGCCTAAAAAAGGGGAATCCCATAGGAATAAATAGGAATACCAATAATGGATTCTTGCAATCGGACAAATTGAAATCTATTGCAGTCTCAGTAAATTATGAATAAAAAGGAAATTATGGAAAAAGTTCTACAAATAATTGAATTTTATGACAAAATCGTACTTTTATTATACAAAATACAATAAAATTGCAACTCTTAAATAAAAATTACGGTACTTTAAATTAATACAAAATAACATATCACATACACAATAAACATGCTATTAAAAATATATCTACATCAATAATAATTTAAAGTAAAGGTAATTAATATTTTTAAAAATCCCTGCCAACAGGCAGATGTAAATTTTAAAGTTAAATACAGTAGACTCCCTCAAATCCGCACAGCTTGGAACCAGAAGTTTTGTGGATTTTAGAATTTTGCCGATTTCCGGTGATTACTTTGTTTACCTTTTTTTAAACAGGAATTTGAATGCAATTAATAATGCAATCAAAACTAAAATGAATGCTTTACAATATAATAAAATATTAAAATAAGTAATAAGTAATAAATTAAAATAATAAAAATTTAGATAATTTTCAAAGTGATTAAAATATTAAAAGTAATGATCAAGTTAATAATCAATAATATATGATTAAATATTCATTATAAACATGAAATATTTCTTTCCTAAATTATTCATTGTAGTTACTAATGTACCTCATAAAGATACATTACTAATTCTCAACAAAATCATAAAATAAAGAAGTTTTTTTTTCAGGTTTAGCCAGATTTAGATTTAATAACCAAAAAAGCTTGATCAATACATAAATATATTTGATAAGAAGATTGTGATTACAATGATATAAGAAAAATCTGAATTTTTTCAGAATATATTTCTTTTCCTTCGTGGGGGGAAAAAACATGAATTCAGTACTATTAACAAAAGTTACAAATTAAAATAAAATGGAATTGATATAAAATTATAAAAGTCAAATTTTGTCCCTATATCTGAACTGAATGTTTCATTATTTACATCCGTAAATTATATGCAGATTTTTTAGAGTTGTGGATTTTAGGGTTTCAGATTTGAGATAGTTTACTGTACTTGTTTCAGTAACAAAAACTAAATCAAATTTAGATATAAACCTAGTTCAACAATTTTATCTGGTTCTTTTTGAAATTTAATTTTTCTGAAAGAACTGGTTTTATCACAATTATGTTTAGGCAGCGTATATAAAAAAATATTTTTGTACCCTCAACAACTCAAAATTTTTCTAACACATTTTCAGATTCATTTTTAAAAGTAAAAACATGATACTTTTGATGTGATTTTTTTTTCAGATATTTATAAGTGACCTCAGGGCTGCTACAGGCAACTATTTTTATATTCTGTGTGCACCAGTATCTTTCTAATATAAAATTTGAAGCATATTTTACTTGCAAATGTTATCAAAGCATCTATTATGGATTTCATTTTTAAGAAAGTGGTTGGTGCCAGTTAAAATTAAAAAATAGTTGCCTGTGGCAGCCTTGCAACCTGCGTTTTTATTTTTTGTTCAATGAATTAGATCTTGATTTACAACAATTATTTTCTCAGTATGACCATTTTTATTGGGGAAAGCCAGTAAAATTGAATTTATTTTTTTAAATAAAAACCTGAGAACTGCCCATTAAGTTTTTTTTATTAGTCATCAAAACACACTTTGAGTTGCTTATTTATGCAATTATATGAAAATTGAAAGGGGTTCATTGGGGGAAATCAGCCATTGAAGTTGCCCCTTTTTTTACTTAAAAAAATGACAAAAAGTCATTTTTTGACAGCATTTTTATAAAATAAGGTTCACAAAAGTTTGTTTAAATGAAAGTTTACTTTATTCTGAACAAAACAAAAAATGTTTGAAAGCTCTAGCTTAAACCTGAAAGAAGTTATGGACTTTTTTGTTGTCACATGTGCTATTCAAAATGGCGGCAAATCGGCCATCTTGGGAGTTATTTAAAAGCTCATAACTCACAAACCGTTTGATCAATTTCAATGTAATTGATGTTTTTGGAATCAGCATTAGAAATTCTACAAATTCACTGAATTTTATCAAAATTGGTGATGGTGGGTGCCATGGTCTGGGTGATCTGACATGGAATGACCCTAACAGAAGTTCATTATCGCTGTTAGTATTTTTACAAAACATATTGCTTGCTTTTCACATCCTGAGAATAACTATGTTTAGTTCCAATCCGGCCCGACTATGTAGGAAAAAAGACGTGGCTCGAGTCTGCTGAAAAAGAATTAAACAGCTACCCTGTCCGATGCCAGTCTGAGTCTCTACGGTGGACTTGTTACATTTCTGTATTGATGTTGTTAAACAAGCATCGGCTTGCGATGCACATTTATACTTCTTCTCGTGAAAGACATATTCATTGAAAGTAGTTAAAATGTTATGGGTTTCGTTTAAAATTTTATATCGGGCCGGTAGACTCGCTAAATTTTTTTTTAATCGACCGGGACCGGGCTGTTTATTTTGTTTGTCGGTCCAGCTCATTGACGAAATTGCCTTAATTCTGCCGTTTGGAAATTTAGCTTTATTTCGCCGTCCCGTTTGCCGGCCTGATACGGGCCTCGGGCCAAGCGGTCCAGTCAATTCTCTTTCATTGAATTCTGGATGGGCAGGGAAAGAATGAATTTGAGGAGCTGTTGCAGAAAATTATTCCTGTTTTCTGAATTAACGTTTTCTAATAAAAATAATGTTATTCTCATCTGCAAAAGTTCTTTCAGAACCTTGAGAAAAATCATAAGCACCATCTATTCAATTTTTTTTTCTTTTAAATTTTCATGAGAAAATGAACCAATAAATTTTTATCCTCATTTTTTACAACAATCGAATAACTCAATATCCATCGTTTGAAATTATAAAAATCGTATTAAAAATTGGAAATAAGTTAATATCTTGGAAACTAACTTTCGAGATTTGGAAATCTTTTATAAGAGTTTCCGGCTCTTATAAATACTGACATCTGTTTCAGTTCTATGTCTTATTAACAGGGATGCATGAAATACGTCGAATGAAATTTTAATAGCATTGAATAATTTTAACACTAGGACTTCCCTCAGAGGGATTAGTCTGAGCGATATTGCTGAGAATAAACATTTAATGACTTGCGATAAGTAAAGAAAATGAGATGTTACCTTTAATTGGTCATTCATTGTGATAAAATATGATGAAAATAAGCATATTGAATCATAGAATTACAAAATCTTATATATAAAGTTGCATATAGTATTTTTATAAAAGAAAAGCAAACCATGCATGGATATAAAATTGGAAATATGCAAAATGTTAAAAGTAATACAGAAAATAAAACACCAAATTTTCCTTTATTGGAAATATAACTCTTTGAAATGATGTCATGAGCATAAACAGAAGCTTCGCACCGATTTGAGAAACTATAAATAACATAAAATATTATGTTTGAAGAGAATGGAGTGCATTTTACACGGTGTGAAATCCGTCCGAATAGTTTATAATGTTGAATATCTGTTTTCCATGGATGCAATGAGGTTGTCGATAAGAGTTAAGAAATCCTTTTTTAAAAATTTGTCCTAAACGAGCACTTACATCTTATAAGTTACTGTGATGCCAAAGTTATAGTTTCTGACTCCAACAGTATCCTAGAAATTGCAATATTATCAATAAATTGGGTAAGATTTTAAATTTTTAGTCATATTGACATCAAAGAATTCTCAATTTTAGAACTTCTTTTTTGCTCGTGCATTGATGGTGATTATTGTTCCTACGCAAAATATAGTATATTTTGCAGCAAAGATAGTTACCAACATTTTTTTCACACATTATTTTTTAAATCGGCTAGGTACTCCCAATGATAACGAAAAACACACACACGTTAATGCTTTAAAGGATAGAAATACAGAATCAAAAGCTATTTATCTCCTATTATATACACATAAATTATCTAATTAGTGCTAGCAGATGCATTTTTAAATATATATAGATCAATATAACGCTTCATTTTTCTTTTATTAGTATTTCTTAGTATTCATTTTTCATTTATTTGTATTATTCAGTAAAATATTCACTTTCTTAAGCCCGAACTACGTCAAACTTTTTATAAAAGCGCCTATGTCCATATAACAGCGAAGTATTGTGAAGAGTATTAAATACAAGGTAGTAAGAAACTTAGCCAAACGCAGGTAATAAATCGCCAAATATTGTTCTTTTCGCCCTCTCTCGAAATGCATTTTTTCCGTACATTTAAAAAACACGATTTTGAGTCATCTTATTTAAAATTCAAATAAATAAATAAGAGGAAGCAATAATAGCATAAGTCAAAACATTTTATTTCAGCATCAAGGAATTGTATCGTAATTACACATGTGGAAAAAAGCTGATTTTGGCCAAAAAACGTTGTCTTCACTAAATTTGAATCCGATTAAAAAAAGTACCGTGATTAATTAAAATGTTATAGGCAGAGCTGCCAAGTCTCCGGCATTTTGGATACCGGTATTTTAATACAGAAAATCTTTTATTAAATAGGAGCATTCTGCAGATTTAAAAAATAACTTTTCCTGTAAGAAAATTCTGCTGTGCAATAAGCGGGGGGGGGGGGGGGGGGGTTGGCATCTCTGTATAGGAATATTTCGTAACCTTAAAAAAAGCAACGACCATTTTTCGGATTCAAAAAGTATTGCTAATTGTTCCATTTTGCGTACAAAGTACTGATTGTAATATTGATACATCTATGGTGATAAATTTCCAATAATTTTTCAAATCTCATTTATTTCATTAAAAATATAAATCTTTTATTCATTTAGTTTAAAATAAATGGTTTTTAACTAATTTCATAATACTTTTGAAATATCACTTTTCATTGGCCATCTTTTTAAAGCATTTAGAAAATGGTTGTTGTTTTCAGTCAAATATAGACTTTGGTCTATCCGCATTTTATTTTATTATTATTATTATTTATAAATGGTGGAGAAATATTCATACTTAATCCATAACGTACATAATATATGACTCTGTTATTACATAAGTCACCTTTTTAATACCATAAAAATTATGTTTTTACTGATTTTTATTAACTCAATAGGAAAAATTTTGTGCTTTGAGCAATAGATGTCCGCATTTCATTTATTTATTTATTTTAACAAAATTCTTTGCATTGAGAAGAATTTTTATTTAAATAGGAAATCCAAATGTCGCTGTTAATAAAGAAGAAAGTTACAAAAAAAGTTACAAAACGAGTAGACGCATGCTATCAAATATGGAAAAACGACGAATCCAAAAAAGACGTCGTATGAAATATCATCTTTGAAATAAAAAAAAACGAGGTCTGATTATCGAGCCTACTGATTACAGAATGTGCATTACAAAAAAAAAAAAAAAAAAAAAAAAAAAAACTACTGCAAATATTGATTTTTTTTCTTTTGTGCAGTTTTGGCTTCGGAAGGTGCGCTATGTTCCAAAAAGATATAAGCGACTATGAAAACACACTTGGTAAACGTTCATGCTCAGTTTTACAAATAAATATGGCACATATATGCCCTATACACACCGAGGTACCTAATTGGTGCCAAAATGGCATTCAGTTGCCTAACATGCTGGTTATTATATAAATGTTATAATAAGTTGTTTGCTCTAAAAATATTATCATTTATTGATTGTTATTTCTTTTTTTAATAACAGAAAATGTTTCGTTTATTCCTTTTTTTCATTTTGAAATAAATAAATAACGTGTTATTATAGCATGCTATATGTATCTGGTAATCAAAACGATGTTTTCGCCTAATTGGCATAAAATATCTCGCCAAACCCGGTGGTTATATCTGTAGTATATTATCTCAAGTATTTTATTTATGTATACTATAATTGTTTTTACATACCATTTACTTCTTCTTGTATATAAAAATAGGTAAGTGGCTCCTTTATGCAGTATAAATCTTTAAAAAATAGCCCCCGTTGCCCCTTTTTGGATCGAATTTAAAAAAATCAATGTCTAATTCCAGTATTGCTCCCAGGTATGCATACATATTCCAAATTTCAAAGTTGTATGCCAACAGGAAATGGATGAAAAATGGGAAAAGATGTCACATATGCACCAGGGTACATAATTGGCGTCAAAATGGCATTATTTTACCTCAGATGGTAACCCGGCTTTATTTATTTATTATTTGTTTATTTACTCATAAAATGTTTATATACTTTCATTTCCTTTTTTTAATTATATAAAATATTTCTTTTTATAGTTATTAATTATTATTATTATTTTATTTACTGTAAGTTCTTTTTGAAAATAGAAAATTATTTAAAAATGTGTATGTAAGCGTTATTTGAAAACGGAGTTTTCGCCAAATGGGCTTTGAAAAAAATTGCGCCAAATCTGATGCGCCTATGGTATCCGTGCCGAAAAATTAGTGACCAGAATTGACTTCCACACACAAACAAAATATAAGTTAAAAGAAAACATGCAATAAAAATAAATATAAAGGGAAAATGATGTCATAAAAGAAACTTTTTATTTAAAAACGTAATTGTTTCTAATTTTCACAAGCGAAATATATAAAACATTCTTTTAGCGATCAAAAAATGCTATTAAGAGAATATCACAAAATCTCAAAAAAGTTTTTATGACATTTTTTTAATATAAAAAATAACAGTTTTATTTTCCTGCATGATTAAATTTTAAAATGTTTTATTGCATTCAATATTTCTGAGTGCGTAAATGATTACTATTTACTCCATGTACTGATTCGGTTATCTACGAAAATATCCAGCTGGTGAAAATCACGCACACCAAATTTCTGTGACGTATGTAAAGAAATTGTGCTTTTTTATCAGTTTTTTTAATATAACTTTTAAACTATTTGGAACTAATTTTTCGTATGTAGTGCATTCACCAGATTACCTTCATAGGTACCTATTGGTACAAACAGAATCAAAATCCGACAAGTAGTTATTGAGATTTGCTTGACGAAAGAATTTTTTTGACTTTTTAATATCGTTACGTATCTCTGAGTATAAAGACTTCGCTTCGCTCAGACAATTAATATCGTTACGTATCTCTGAGTATAAAGACTTCGCTTCGCTCAGACAATTAGTAATTTGAAAATATCTATTCATATGAAATAAAGGAAACAAGAAAGCCTGAAATAAAAAATATTTTCAAAAGATATACATACTTATGATAAGCATTTTCAAATACAGTTAATATAACGGAAGCGGACAATTTAAAATCTGTTTACTTCATTATATTAATATAAAACTATACATATCAGGAAATATTTTTGTTTTGAACTTTTGCTCCGGAAACGCATCTGATTTACTGTTTCAACGGTAAGTGATTTTATTATATAGTTATTTTTTGAGCAATGTAACATATGAATAATGATGATATCAGGCTATAAAATGTCAAGCACACGATTAGGTGATTATAAAAGCAATATTACACTGAACGTTTTCAAATAAAAATTTAAATTTAGCCGATAATATCGGCAAAACAATATAGAGTATTATACATATGGGAAATACTTTTAATTTTCCATTTTGCTCCGGAAACGTTGTTTAAGCAATAGTGATTTTGGATCAAACTATTTTTATAACGATGTAATAATACATCTGTACATAATAATACTGTATTCCTCTATAATTTTAAGGCTATGAGATGGAATTTGAAAGAAATGAGGCGTTGCAAAACTTTAAGTTTTAATGTTTGCAGTAATGCTTATTATGATAAGCAGCTTGGGAATAAAGCACTCAAACGTTCAATTCTCTTGGGATTGAATAAGTTTAAAAGTTTCGTAATTATTAGTACTCTACACGTATTTTTCTTTGATGATGGGAAAGTTATTCATCTCTGGTAAATGGAAAATGTAAAAAGTCATTTTTAGAGTAATAATATTTTTGGAATTTAATCTGATATTTGACATCTATCAATCATAATATTCAGAACTAAAATGTAAATTAAATTTACAATTGAGACGCTTATTGGATTTTACATGTTTGTTCATATGCCATGACACAATCTTGAAAATTGATCATTTAGTAAGTTTTGGCGAAATTCTTCCGTACAGTATATTTTAATATACTGCACAATAATTAGTTTCTATTCGTTTCTGTTCCAAAATATATCGCATGTTTTTTTCTATGTCGTTATTTATTTAAGTACATTTATTTAATTTTTTTATATATTTTTTAAGAAACATGAAATGTGATGTAACCAAAGCTCGTTAATATCACACAATTAAAATGATGTGAAACCATTTTTTCTTCTTTTTTTAGAAAATTGGAATGGATCAGATTTAAAGGAGACTTTTTAACACTTTTCAATATATTAAAAAAATATCCATGGATTGGGTTTGTTTGTCCCTTTGCCTGTCCGCGTCTAACTCTCTTAAATATACCCAACTTGTTGTGTAATTGATGTTAAGGAATTTGTTGAATCACATGACTGGGGGCGGAGTTGACTGTCTCTCACGCCATTACGTAGTAACTCCAAACTGGCGAGAAAACTATTGTTTTTTACTTTATAGACCGGAAGGCGGCAGCACAGACGATCACTTCATCGTGTTCATGGATGAAATTTTAGGATTAGTTAAATATCGATTCGCATATTAAAACGCAATCGGTCTGCCAAGTCATATCTTGGTGGAAAACACCTTAAAGGTCAATTTTAGTGGTTTGGACATAGGTTTATCATCGCGCTTTCCTGCATCCAAAAGTGTGGAAACATGGAGAACTGGAAGCAGGGAACTTGGCGAGAAAAGAAATTTGATAACGTATTTTCTAGCAGCCTATTTACAGTTTCATATATGCAAGCTTATTTTCGTATGTATCATGAATTAGTATATCATGCAATAATATTATTTCACTGTTGCAACAGAGATTTATTACCGCAGGGCGAACTCCCACTTGCATTTTTGTATCGAAATCATTACCTTATTTAAATGTAGAATTTCTGCCAGAAAAACAGGGTTAAAAAAAAAAAAAAAAGAAAGAAAGAAAGAAAGAAAAAGAAAAAACCGGTTTATTTGGTTGGTTTAAACCAGGGGTTTTTTGATTTAAAATATCTTTTCCTGTTACATATACATGCATATTTACTGATTTAAAAAGACATCGTTGGATATGTAAGTAGTGATAACTTCATTTGAAACTGATTACAGTCAATTTATGTACAAAATTGGAAGAAAAAAAATCCATTAATTAAAACTACTAGTGATAGTCTTATGTTCAAAGAATAAACTGATCACACTTTGAAACATTGATACCTTTAAAATCTTTATAGACGATCTTTTGATTAATAAATGAACATGTGATGTAGTTTGGTGAATGTAATGTTGTACATTATAGTTAATTCAAATAAAAGAGAAGAAATATTAGTATTGAAATGCCATAAATCGCACCCGATTTTTAAATATTTTCTTATTCGACACTTTATTTTGATTTTAATTCTTAAAGATAATCTCTCCAATGTTCAATCAATTAAACTTTCTTTTACAGTTTGTCCAAAATCTTTGTATTATGTTATTGATTGTTTAATCTGAATTTATAAAAAATGAAAATATTTTATGCTAAATATTGAAAATATTTTTTTATCTACTGTCAGGCTTGAATTTCAGGGCGGGATGGCGGGATTCGCACCCGAAATTTTTAAATCCCGCCCAAAAGCAGTCAGGAATTTTCTGAAATATTTTGGATTTTGAAAAACTACGTTCCATTCCCACGACCTATTTTACGATTCTTGTGATGTTTTCGTGCGATCGAATGACTTATTTTACGATTTTTTACTACGAAAATCGTTGAAATTCACGATTTTTTCTGCAACCGATTTAAAAATGATTTTCCTGCAGTCGATTGACAAATTTGTGCTATGTTCCTCTGCGAGAAAGGAGTCATTTCGCTCCGAATTAAAAAAAAAAAAAAAAAAAAAAAAAAAAAAAAAAAAAAAAAAAAAAACAAACAAAAAAAAACAGCGTATTCGATTCCAAAAATTATAGAACATCAATTATCTGCCAGGAAATTTGGATAATTATGTCCGAGTTTCCAGGCTGTAAGCAGATTTTTCATACTTTTTGAACTGAGCTGAGTCGCATAATTTTCACATTTAATTTCGTCAATCGTTCATAGAGAATGGAAACGCAGAAACATTTGTAAGAGGATCGCAATAGAAACAGCAATTTTGTCGAAGTACCGGGGAAAAAATTCGAATTTTCTGAAAAAGTGCAACTTTCTTCAAAAGATTGCGATAAAACGCGAATTTCTTGATAAAGTTCGCAGAATAAACGCGAATTTTTTGAAAGGATCACGGAAGAAACACGACTACAGTGAAATGGTTGCAAAATAAAGGCGAATTTCGTGAAATCATCGCGGAAAAATGTGAATTTCGTGAAAGGATCGCCATATAAACCTGAATTTATCAAAATGCCGCTTAAAAAAAGCAAATTTCATGAAAGGATCTCGAAATAAACGTGAGTTTCATTAAAAGATTGTAAAAAATGCCAGTTTTGTAGACCGAGCGTGAAACAGGGTTCGTGATTTTTTTTATTTTTTTAATAAAAATCAAAACAATCGGATTTTTTTGATTTAAATCGGATTTTTTTGATTTAAATCAGATTTTTTTGATTTTTTTAAAAATTGCCACACATTATTATTATTTTATGATTTTTTGATTAATTTAAATAATATACAGTTTACATACATAGACATGCATATTATAAGTATTATCTATTACTAATATTACACAATTTACATAAATGATTCATACTATTTCAAGGTAAAATTTTAGGCTATGAAAAAAATCTTGATTACACAAAATGCATGAAAAACTACAAATCAGATGTCAAAAATTAATTCAACCTTCAATATTTTAATTAAAATAAAACAGATCTGCAACACATAAAAAATTTACACAAAATTGGAAGTTTTTAACTTTTGTTTTTTTTTTAAGTGTTGACTGAGAAAAATGAGTTCAATTGCTGCCATCAAAATACTTAAGGCCATAGGACACAAATTGAGATGTCATCACTAATCAACTGACTTCTCAGTAGTGTTGGAATTTACACAGGAAAATTTTGAATAGCAATTTTATTTTACTTGTGGAATATTTATCATCTTATAAAACAATAACTATTTAAACTCACTAAAAAGAACTTGGAATCCCTAAATAAAAATTCAGCCAGAGAAGGAATGCTACAGTGTTGCCGCATCTGGATATTTTTTTATTGGGGGATTCCAAATTCTCATCTGTATGTTTAAGAAGTAATTAATCATAAGTTAATCAGATGTTCAGTGTTTTATACGAAGATTGATATTCCACAAATAAAAGTAAATTGTTATTCAAAATTTTCTAGTATGAATTCCAACATAAGTGAGAAGTAAATCAATTAGTGAATACCTCACAATTTGTGTCCTCTGGCTTTGAGCATTTCGATGGCAGCGGTTTAACAGTTTTATCTGTTGATTTCTAATTTCTGAAAGTATCAAACTAAAGGCAAAAAACATTTGTTCGATTGAAGCAGATAAATCTATCGCAGTAAAAAGCTAGTTGATCATTAATTCTATTTTTAGTATGAGCTTTTTTGATAACTGTAACAAAAATATCTTCCACCATTCTAAAGGGCTGAGATCAATTATATTAAATTAGATAAATAAATCAATTGCTGATTCAGATTTTGTTCAAATCCTTATATAGCAGGCTTCACCAAAATACAGCACATAAAGTCATACAATTTTATTTTGCCTTAACTTGCAAAAGTTTTTCTAAATACTAATGAGTAAATATTCAAATATTCAATATATTTCTGCTTAGATTTCTTTACCGTTGCAAGATTATTTTATAATTTGATTCAAATGAAATTTGAAAACTTTTTTCTAAACTTTACATTTATTTTATTTTTTACTAAGCTTAAGCTTTATCTTTCTGAAAGTTGTTTGATTATATATGGTATATAAAACTAAATTATATTAAAGCACATTATTATGTTTGTTTATCTGAAATTTATAAAAAAATAACTTAAAAGAAAAACTGATTTAAATCAATGATTTTTTTAAAAAAATCAGTTGATTTAAATCGTGATTTAAATCATGATTAAAATCAAGCCGATTTAAATCAACGAACCCTGGCGTGAAAAAACGCAAAATTTGTTTAAGATCGAAAAAAAAAAAGCTAATTTCTTTAAAGGATCGCGAGAAAACGTCAAATTTGTCAAAGGGTTCTTCAGGAGTGATTCTGAATAAAAACATTTTTGAAATTCACAGTACATTTTCTGAAAATTTACAGCAGTGTGTGAGAGGGGGGGGATTTACTTTTGTCATTGTGTTTTTTTTTTTCGCGCTCTTTTGACGAAATTTGCGAATGATTTTTCGCAATCTTTTGACGAAATTATCGGATTCTTTAGATTTTATAATGAAAGTTGCGGATTTTTTAAGATCCTTTGAAAAAATTATCGGACTTTTTAGATTTTTGGAAAAAAATCGGGTTTTTAGCTATTTTTTTACTAACTTCGCGGATTTTTTGCGATCCTTTGACACAAATTGCGAGTTTTTCGTGATCCTTTGACAAAATTTGCGACTTGCCTTTTTCTCGCGATTTTTTTGCGATATTTTCGTTTATTCTATGATTCCTGGCCAAAATTTGTTTTTTCGCCAATTTATATGAAATTTGTGTTTGTGTTTTTTCAGGATTATCTAACAAAACTCGCGTTTTGCTCGAGAGCCTCTGACGATATTCACGATTTTTATGCGAACAATTTACGAAATGGATTTTTTTGGCCGATCATTTGTCGTAATTCTTAATAGGTTTTTTGTTTAATTTTCCGGATTGATGGCGATTTTTTTTTTAATTTTCGGAACTGAATACTTTAAAATTTCGGAAAATACAGAACACAATCGCCATGGATTGATTTCGTCAACTTATAGGTGAATAAGCGCGAATTGTGTCACAAATTTCGACAACGCATCGCGTGAAAAAAATGTGGTTTTCGTCAAAGGGTCGTTAATAAACGCGAATTTAGTTGAGGGTCTGCTAAAAAAGCGCAAATTTCGTTAAGCAATCGCAAAATGATGTGAATTTCGTCAGAGATTTGGTGAATAAACGCGAATTTAGTCAAAGGGCTGCTAAAAAAGTGCAAATTTCATTACAAAAAAGAAAATTGTCTCTGTCAACTTCTTCAGAGTGTCGCGGAAAAAAATGCATCTCACACACAACACAGACACACAAAAAATATAGGTTTATTGTTATAGGTATAATTTTTAATCGGAAATAATGTATGCTGAATTAACTTTTGAAAAACAAGGACTCAATCAATTTTACTTAAGTTTTGTAACGAAACTTTTTTTGTCACAAGAAGACTGTTGGGCTGAGTCGCATGTTAAACAAAATTATATTAGTGGGTAGTTACGCTTCAGTGCCGAATGCTGCAAGCTAATTTTGCTATGGCTTAAACGGTTTTGATTCAATTTTATATTATATTGTTTTTGATTACCTGAAGACTATTGAGGTAAGTCACATGTTTGATCAAATTTGATTTGTGGGTCATTTTGGTAATACGGGTCAGGGTCACTAGAATACGGTAACAGTCGAACGGTTAACGATATTTGACAAAATATTGGCAACATTTGGCCGAGAAATATATTATTAAGATTACAAAAGCCAAAACACGTATTTGGCGCCAAATGAAAAAAGTCTCCAAATTTGGCAAAAAATATTGTCTTTCAGAATGGGAAAAATTTTTTATACACTTGGGGGTCTCCGCCCCCCTGCTCGCTACGCTATTGCAACCCCCCGTGTAATCGCTTCGCGATTCAAAGTTGTAGGCTATCCCTGCTTGCTGTGCTCGACAATACCCCATGGTATGAATAAGCAGTTGCAGACCTTTCAAATGATGTTTCACACGACTGGTGTTTTAAAGAAATTAAAAATGTGCCCCCTGGAGGGCAGAGTGGGGGGGGTGACACACAAGACATCCATAATATGAATAAGCAGTTGCTGACCTTTCAAATGATGTGTCACACGACTGGTGTTGTAAAGAAATTAAAAATGTGCCCCCCCCCTGGGGTTTCAGAGTGGGGGGGGGTGACACACAAGACATCCATTATATGAATAAGCAGTTGCAGACCTTTCAAATGATGTGTCACACGACTGGTGTTGTAAGGAAATTAAAAAAGTGCCTCCCGTGGGGGGATTGGGGGGGACACACAAGACATCCATAATATGAATAAGCAGTTGCAGACCTTTCAAATGATGTGTCACACGACTGGTGTTGTAAAGAAATTAAAAATGTGCCCCCCCCTGGGGGGGCAGAGTGGGGGTTGACACACAAGACACAAGACATCCATTATATGAATAAGCAGTTGCAGACCTTTCAAATGATGAGTCACACGACTAGTGTTGTAAAGAAATTAAAAATGTGCCCCCCTGGGAGGGCAGAGTGGAGGGGTTACAGACAAGACATCCATAATATGAATAAGCAGTTGTAGTTCTTTCAAATGATGTGTCACACGACTGGTGTTGTAAAGAAATTAAAAATGTACCCCTCCCCCCTGGGGGGCAGAGTGGGGGGTGACACACAAGATATCTTTAATATGAATAAGCAGTTACAGACCTTTCAAATGATGTGTCACACAGCAGGTGTTGTAAAGAAATTAAAAGTGTGCCCCCCCCCCCTGGAGGCAGAGCGGAGCAGGACACACAAGACATCCATAATAGAAAAAGGCAGTTTCAGACCTTTCTAAAGATATGCAGCACGAGTGCTGTGAATAAAAATTAAAAAAGTTCCCCTTTGGGGGGGGGGGGCAAAGTGGGGCGCGGCGCCCCAAACATGCATTATTGGAATGAGCAGCTACAGTTGTTTTAAACTATAGGAGGGCTCCGCCCCCCGTGTAATCGCTTCGCGATTCCGTTGGGTATTCCTTTGCAATCCCGGTTGGAATCGCTTCGCGATGCATAGACGGAGCCCTTCAACTCATGGAAAGAGTGGTCCACCCGGATTCGTTATTTCCAGAAATCTTACACATCAGCATCATTTCAGGAGTCATTCCTTTTAAGACTAGTTTTTTTTTTTTTTTTTTTTTTTTACGCTATAGAAGGATTTTTAAAAGGATTTGAGATGCATTGCTAAACCAATCAGAGTCGAGCTGAAACAGTGATTTTGATCGATCTCTTTTCGTTGTAAATTTTAAAATAATGTAAAATTTATGAACTTGACGCATACATGCATAGTTTTCTTATTTAATGTTTTTGTAACTAATACTGTTATAAATAACATGTTTTATAGATAATACAGAGAAACTGATAAAGTGAAAATACTATATCGAGTTGAACACAAAGTTCATTTTGATCGAGCTAAGCTCCTGCTAGTTATCCTAATACAACATTAAAATTTTGTAGCAATATTTTGCTTTTCAAGATATAAAAAGATCTTCAGTTTTTATCAAAATATCTAAATGACAAGAATAAAAAATGCTCTGGTGAGCAACATAAAAGGTTAATATGTTTTTAAGTATGAAAAAGTGTTTGACAAGTGCTTCTAATTTAGTACGAGAAAGGACAAGGGATTCCTTCTTGGCTGCAGCTCACTATCAGTGCCAAATTTGAAAAAATTCTATTTGCGCTTTTTCCATATAAAAGAAATTTGCGTAAAACTTCCCGTCTTTCTTTTTAGTAAAATTTTCCATCCTGCTTTAACATATGAACTGCGCTGTTGACTCTGCACCGTTAACTACACGTTTACTTTGCATTGCAACTGCAATACAAATCAGTTTTCTGTGCAGTTCTATGCTGCGAACATGCTTGCTGGTATTGAATGAGTATGATACGCCACAAGAACTAAGGTTTCTGGAACTATTTCGCCTTCCATTCATGTTTAATATGCTGCGTTTTTTCTGGCTGTCTTTGCGCTACACATTTTTTTCGTAATTGTGACTGATTTCTTTCTTTTGGAAAAAGCGCAAATATGATTTTTTTCAAATTTGGCATTGACAGTGAGCTGCATCCAAGAAGGAATCCCTTGTCCTTTCTCATGCTCAATTAGAAGCACTTGTAAAACATTTTTTCATACTTAAAAACATATTAACCTTTATTGTTGCTCACCATAGCATTTTTTATTCTTATAATAAAATATATATAAGCAATTTAATACTACTGAAAAAGTCTCAAATTATGTCATGAAATGAGTTTATGCCAGTTGTTGCCAGTTTCTACCAGTTTAAATCGGTTATAACCACTTTCTACCACTGGCAGGGTAGAAACCATTTTCTGCCGGCAAAAACCCAGCCCTGGTTTAAACCATGCCAACCCTGCATAAAGAGGGGAAAAATTTACTATTTCGGAAATACTGGCGGACAGTTGCATCTGTGGCAATCGAGCCCAGATTATTGTTAGCGATACACATGCATCTCATAGTGGTAGCCACAACGTTTTTACGATTCAAAAGTTCTATGTAAAAATAATTTGAAGAGAATTGTAATAAATTTAAAATTGCATTTTAGGTAGATTTCATAAGAAATTCTACCTATTGCAATCGCACCAATTTATATATCTATCCATCTATCTATCTATCTATCTATCTATCTCTCTCTATATATATATATCTCACTTTTTTATGGACCACGATAACTTCTATAATTCTTCACCAATCTCCACCAAACTGGTACATAAAATCAAAGTGGATAAAATCTTGGCTAAGTTCGGCTCAAGGGGCGAAAAAAAAACAGGGATTTTGAGAGAAAAAAATTCATAACTTCGTCAATTTTCAAGATATCAAGTCCAACTAAATTTTTTGTAAATGTTCTTAAAATTATCTAAAATTTTTGTATTTACAAGTTTTTGATAGGACCAACTTTTACCGATGAAAAAAAATTCAAAACGAAAAGAAAAAGGGCGCTGAAAAAGGAGAAAAATCCATAACTCCGTCAATTTTTAAGATATCAAATCTGATTAAATTTATTTTACATCTTCTCAAAAATATCTACAACTTTTATACTGGCAAGTTTTTCATAGGACCAATTTGTATAGCAAAAAGAAATTAAACAAAAATAGGAGTTGGAGAAAAAACCTCAAATCCAAACTGCTTATATTCTGACTCATTTTTAAATTCATTTTTGATTTTAAACGCATCCAAATGGTAGATCCTCTTATTTAGAAACTGTATAAAGTGACGCATTGGTCAATTTTCTGATAAAGACAGAATATATTTCAAAAAAGGCTACCAAAAAGGGTGTTTTGAACAGAATTTCCGAAAGTCATCGGGACTGAAAATTGAAAGAAGTATTCAAATAAGAAATTGCGTTTTTTTCTGACTCGTTTTTAAATCCATTTTTGTTCTCAAACGCATCCTATTTACAGATCCTCTTATTTAGGAACTATATAATGTGATGCATTGGTCAGTTTTTTGATAAAGACGGAATATATTTCAAAAAAGGCTACCAAAATGGGTATTTTGAATAGAATTTTCCAAAATCATCGTGACTGAAAATTTAAGGAAGTGTTCAAATAAGAAATTGCGTTTTTTTCTGACTCGTTTTTAAATCCATTTTTGCTCTCAAACGCATCCAATTTACAGATCCTCTTATTTAAGAACTATATAATGTGATGCATTGATCGGTTTTTTGATAAAGACAGGATATATTTCGAAAAAGGCTACCAAAAAGGGTATTTTGAACAGAATTTCCGAAAGTCATCGGGACTGAAAATTGAAGGAAGTATTCAAATAAGAAATTGTGTTTTTTTCTGACTCGTTTTTAAATCCATTTTTATTCTCAAACGCATCCAATTTACAGATCCTCTTATTTAGGAACTATATACTGTGATGCACTGGTCTATTTTTTGATAAAGACGGAATATATTTCAAAAAAGGTATTTTGAACAGAATTTTCCGAAATCATCGTGACTGAAAATTTAAGGAAGTGTTCAAATAAGAAATTGCGTTTTTTTCTGACTCGTTTTTAAATCCATTTTTGCTCTCAAATGCATCCAATTTACAGATCCTCTTATTTAGGAACTATATAATGTGATGCATTGATCGGTTTTTTGATAAAGACAGAATATATTTTGAATTAGGCTACCAAAAAGGGTATTTTAAACAGAATTTCTCGAAGTCTTCGAGATTTGAAAATTTAAATTTTTCACATAGCAAATTGCGTTTTTTATAACTCGTTTTAAAATCCATTTTCGCTCTCAAACGCATCCAATTTACACATCCTTTTATTTAGGAACTATATATTGTGACGCATTGGCCAGTTTTTTGGTAAAGATAGAATATATTTTTTAAAATGCTGTCAATGTGAGTATTTCGCACAATTTCCGAAGCAAACATGATTAAAGAATTAAGGATGTATTCAAACAACAAATCGGTTGTTTTATGACTCATTTTTAAATTCAATTTTTTTCTCAAATGCATTCAACTAACAGTTTTTTCTTATTTAGGAACTGTGTGTATAATGTACTATTTTGGTCAATTTTTTAATAAATTCAGAATTTATTTCAAAATATGTTGTCAAAATGGGCATTTGAGCTGAATTTTTCTTAAGATGATTCTGATAAAACCAGTTTTTGCAGAAAAATGAAATTAAAAATTTTTCATAAACGGCCAAATGAAGTTATTAAACTGGGTTTATCTCTAATCATATATATTTTTGTTGAAATGAGCACTTTTCGAAATCTACCTCCGCCTATAGGCCCAGCCGACAGGGATTTTTTATGAGCGAAGAAGGAGAAGGCGGTGCACTATGTAAAAAAGTATTGTAGAGAAAGAAGCCAGAAACCTAAACCTTAAATGCTTTAGTTTACAATTACAATGTATGCAAATAAAGTGAAACCTCCGAATAAGGGACATCTATGGGACCAGAACTTTTGTCCTTTAAATAGAGGTGTCCCTTATTCGGAGTTTTTTACTTACGTCCTGAAGGATATAAAAATAACAAAACATTAAAAGCCGAATTTTAAATGCATTCGAAGAGTCAAAATTACGTTAATCAGACACAAAAGGAATAGAAAATTAATTAAAAATTTTAATTGATTACTAAATTATTAAATGATTTGTAGAATTCTTGATTTGTATTTTTTACACAAACTGTGTACATGCAAAAAGTATAAAAACATTTAAAGAGTTATTCTTGAAGTAATCAATCAAAAGTGATTGTTTTGCAAATTTCAATTTTTCACTATAAATTTTTCAAGTTTCATTTACCATATTTATAAATTTTAGTTCTTCATTATCATAGTATTTACAAAAAAAAAGAAAAAAAAAAGTATTTAACTGGTTTGCGTATTTTAAGGACAGAAATCTCTTAACTGCTCTGCTCAGCAAGCAGAAAATGTTTTGACACATTACACATTTAAAAATTCATTTTTAACGGAAAGGTATAAAATAGGAATGCCTGACTATGGAAGCGATTTGGAATCGAACTGTATTTTCAAGTTTTGAATAAATTATCTATGGAGTTATAAGTGATTTTGATCACGTGACGGACGTTTTTCACCTTTTCTTGAGTACTTATTCTTCTTTCGTGTATAAATTCGGTTCAAAACGAACACGTTGATGCTATTTTCTAAAAGATCTATTGCATTTGAAAGAAAAAAAAAAGAAAAAAAAAGAAAAAAAAAAGACAGAAAAAACAGTTCGATTATATAATTTCTAAACAACGCCTGCTAGTTTCAGGCATTTCTGAATAAAAATAAATTAAAACTTTTGTCATAAAATTTGCCCTTTTGGATTTGAGAACAGCATTAAATTATCTATAAAGTTCTTCATTTCACAATTTTCTTTTTATTCCCCTCATATCATCCTCGTAATTTTCAGCATTAATTTCAATGGGGATAAACACATTGAAGTCGAATCAGAATTGTGGGTAAATAAATGCTCGTATAATGTGTTGTATCCCTCTGTATCAACATAATTGTCTGTGAGTTTGATAAGTTCACAAAAATCTGTATTTTCATTTTCATCACAGACTACTTCATTAACTGAAATTCAAAAGCCAGCCTCTTTAATCTCTATTTCAAGTGTCCCTTAAATCGAGTGTCCCTTATTCAGAGGTAAATACATTACACGTCCTATACCGAGGGACTGGGACCGTGAGTTTTGTCCCTTAAATAGAGGTGTCCCTTGTTCGGAGTGTCCCTTATTTGGAGGTTTCACTGTATTACTTAATTAAAAAAATCTTTTAAAATGAATTTTTATCAAAAACTTAGTAACATACATAGCACCCGCAGATTTCTCGTTGAACATTCCTGCGTTACGGCATATATAATGGTCCTTATTTGAAGAGGTAGTTGATATTGTATGCTTAAACAAACAAAAAAGTTAAAGTAGATTTAATTTTAGAATAAAATAAACCAGAATTATTCTAAAAATGAAAGTTATTTATACATGTATGTAAAGTCCTTTATTTATTGTTTTTTTTATTAATTTTTTGGCAGCTTTTTTGAAACCTTGAAAGAAATTTATCTTAATGAAATTATACTGTTTATGTTTTTATCATTTGAAAAAATTTTGGAATTATTTAGGAAAAGTCGAGCCGAACCGAACTCCAAAAAATTAGAATAACTCCGACTTGAAACGTGGATTTTATTTACTATTGTGGATCTGATTAGGTTCGAATAAAATCGGGTCACCCAATCGGATATAGAACTGAAATTCGAGTTGTATTAGGACAGGGCTGGCAAGTTTCTGCCAGGGTGGTTAAAACCGCCATGGCCGAGACTAGTTTCTGCTAGTAAGTGGCAAAAAAACTGGCAGAAACTAAGAAATAATACTAATAAGAACTTTAACTTGCAATGTTTCATAATTCACACATGTATTTAATACATAAAGAATCCAGTTAAAATTTTAAAATAAAGATTATTAATGTTATTCAAAGTAGGAAAAAGTTTCAAAAGGATAATATAAACATACTTTGTTTATATGATAATTTTCTGTTGCTTGAAAAACAGAAATTTTCATAATGGTAATTTGATGCTATGCTACACTGCTCAAAACAATTAAAAGATATTGCAGTTTTAGATGGATTTTGTATCTGGGAAACTTTTTAGCTGATTGATATATGGTCGACAGACATAGTAGGTTATATGAGAATAAAATATACATGTTTGGCAGAAACAAATGCATTTTATTGCGCATTTGTGTACAAAAGGAACAAAACACAATTTGTGCATATGAGAAAAAAAGAATAAGAAAAGGTGTTTTCTTCAAAGAAAATCATTTTCAGTAGGGGGTATGGTTTCCACGGGCGGCCAGCAACGTTGAACACCTTTAAGGCATGGACTCAATGAGGCTATTAATGACGAATTCCAGAAGAGCTCTTTCCAGTTCTTGGAGAGTTTGTGGGGGTTGTTGGCGGTCAGAAATTCGTCTTCCTAGAGCGTCCCAAACGTGCTCGATTGGATTTATGTCAGGAGAACACGCTGGCCATTCCATTCGAACGATTCCTTCCTCGAAAAGGAAATCCACCACCAAGTTTGCACGATGTGGCCTGCAGTTATCGTCCATTAAAATGAAGTTATCTCCGATTGCTGCAGCGTAAGGGACTACAATAGGTCTGAGGATCTCATACCTATATCGGCGACCAGTCAGAGCTCCATCTCGAATGATGTAGAGGTCAGTGCGCCCGTCAATGGAAAATACACCAACACTCCTCCACCGCCAAATCTGACACTTTCGTGCACGAAAGCAGGATTATTCCTACTGCCACGGTCCTGCCAGATGAAAATACGCCTATTATCCGGATGCACAGAAAAACGGAAGTCGTCAGAAAACAGAATATTGCTCCATTCATTTCTCCTCCAGTTGACATGTTCGGTTGCCCACTCCCTGCGGTCGCGACGATGCCTTGATGTTAATCTAACACATACCATCTGTCGGCGAGCATACAGACCTACAGCATGGAGCCGGTTTCGGACAATCTGAGTTGAAATCGTGGTGCCTGTAGCCTAGCGAAGGTGTTGTTGGAGAAGAGTAGCGTTCATGTTTCGATGTCTCCGAGCTGTTAACGCCAAATACCGATCTTCATTGGGCGTTGTTGACCGTCTACGACCTTGCCCTGGTCTTCGGCCTGCACACCCACTCTCCAAAAAACGGTTCCAGATCCTAGAAATGACACTTTGTGACACTCCAATGGCTTGCGCTACTTCGGCTTGAGTGTGGCCTCCTTCTAACCTACCAATAATTCTCCAAGCTTCTGAATCTGTCAAATGACTTCGCTGAGACATCGTACTCATTGAAACAAAGCAATCACTGAATGCCGATCATCCGTGTCTTCATTCTCTTTTATCCAGTTGAAAGTCAAATTTCATTCGTTGCCGCTGAAGCGACGTTTTTGACGTCGAACTCAAAATTTGCGTACTCCACAATTTGAAAACCAGAAAAATTTGCATTTATGATTCTCTTCTTCTATTTTCGGCAACAAAATTTCGTTTATATCTTTATTTTATATAAAACTTCAAATATCCTTTAATTGTTTTGAGCAGTGTAATTTAACTGTTGATAATATTGTTTTTACAATTGTATTTCAATTTAAAAGTTAAAAAAAAAAATATATATATATATATAAAAAACTGATATTTTAACATTACTTTTCAGAGTTTTTTAAATAAATAGTACACTGCAACAACTTAATAAATTATCAATTACTATTTATAAAGAGAAATTGTTCTCGTGAAAATATATAAGTAACTAATTGTAGCACAAAAATAACAGAAAAAAAATTTAATGAAATATCTTTTACAATCATTATACAATACTGAAAAAACAAATTTATTTTTTGTGGGAAAATTAATAATATACTAAGAACATTCCATAATATAGAATTAATTTTTCTAGCCATTCTTAATCTAGATTGCTTTTTAATTTGTTCTGAATGAAAGAAAAATTCAAAATTATTCTTTCAAGACCAGCATTAGTTGCTGGTAATCACTATTGAGGACGCAAAAATTTAAAAATTCTAGGACTTTCTTGGGAAAAAGTTTCTGGAAAAGGATTCGATTTTGACACAAGCCGTTATTATATACGGCACAAAATTTAGATTAATATTTAGATTTTTTGCACTTTCTTTATGCTCAAATGTCAGTTTTGATCCCATATACTTAGGAAGAATTAAATAAGCAAGCATAAAAGCTAGAACTGCATTAAATGAGATTTGAATCTTGCATTTGTGAGTTCCCATGATGTTTCCGTCATTAAATAAAGTTAAGCAAATTTTATGAGCAGTTGCAATAAAACGGTTATGTTTTTTACTTTTATCTAAGGCAACAGCAATAGATTTTGACATTTGTAACAAGTATTTAACTTCTTTATAAATTGTGATATTTATTTACAATTTTAACATCTACTATGTCCTTAATATTATTTTTCATGATTTTCAATTATCTGCAAATAATATGGATGATTCTTCATGAAAGATTTAAAAATATCAAATTCTAATACAAATTTATTTTTTGATTAAAACTGTTCGCAGTATTTTATTTGCTATTTATCCTAAACAAAATGTATATAAGCAATTTAATACTAATAAAAAAGTCTCGGATTATTTCATGAAATGAGTTTCTGGAAACTGTTGCCAGTTTCTGCCGGTTAAAACAGGTTATAACCACTTTCTGCCACTGGCACTGCAGAATCCATTTTCTGCCGGCAAAAACCCAGCCCTGGTTAGGAAACCGGGAAGGAGAGTGTCAGTTTTTTTTTTTTAACTCGCAGTCTCTAACATTCTGTAGCTATCACTAAATATTCTCTTTGTTTTTTAGCCATAATTAAAAAAAAAAAATATTAAAAAGTACAGAAATTTTATTCACGAATTCTTTGAAAAGCATTCCATATTTCCTACGACAATAAAGTATGATCGTTCATGTCAAATTTCCAATGTATGCGAGACATGATTTAACTGTCATATTTAGTTAAAAGATATTACTGAAAATTTACTTTATTTTTAAATATCATTTATGAATGTTTTTTGTGTTGCATCTGTAAATCTTAAATAAATCCGAGAATTATTTCATGATTATTGAATTATTCTTGAATTTCTATATTTAAATTAATGTTCGCTGTTAGTTATTGCAAAACAATAGGTAAACCTATTGACACATTTCTATAAATTTTCTAGATTTTTTATTTTTTTTTCTTTATTTTGTGCTATTTAAAAACTTTTAAGTGTATCCTTGATGATACTTCGGAATAACTTTTCCCTGAATTATTTTACTGATATTTCTCTTTTCTTTTTATTCTCAGAAATACATACATTGTGGTTTATAAATTATTAGAGGAAAATATTCATGGAGCCCCGTAAAAGAAATCCGCGGTGTTTCTAAAATCAGTTAGGTCTTTATCGTCGTTTCCTCTGACTGTAAACTCATCTATCGTAAGACCACATACTTAGCTACCAATTTATCAGGTATTTTAAATATTTCCTGCATTATTGGTGTCCTTTCCCTTCTCGTAGTCATTTTTATCACCGGGTGTTTTATCTTTCCGAATATACATTAATCTTGACATTGGCTACAGCGAATTAACTTTAATTGGCCACAGTCATTGAGACCATTAGTTAAATTTGTAGAATATTTCAATCAGGATTGACGCTTTTACCCAGGCAAAAAAAAAAACCAACCGGCTTTTTTTTTTTTTTTTTATTTATTTATTTATTTATTTATTTATTTATTTATTTAAAAAAGACGGCTTTTATTTTTAAAAAGTTAGCCTATAGCTGATTCATATAATATTTGGATTAATTTATTTTTAATACATTTATAAATATTTTCTACTAAAAAGTTATAAATTTCTATTAATTTTTCAAAAAATAAATAAGCTTTTATAACTGCTAGAAGTCAACTGTGAAAGAATTATGACTTGAAAAAAAAGTATATACATAAATATTGAAAAGTATATAAATTACACTTCAAAAATGTATTTTTAAATTCTATATTACATAGCTCTACGTATATTACGCATTTTAAAGAATTACATTTAATTGAACAGTGATCAATGACAGAATGTAACACATCAAAACATTCATGGAAACATTCTTACTTGTCAGTATGGAAAGATTAAATCATAGAATGAACAATATTTAAAAAGAAAGTAGAAAGGATTCAATACTTGAGGAGTGTTTAGTACATAAGTATATAAAATAAAGAGATCAATTAAAAAAAAAAAAGTTCTCCAAATTAAAGTTTTGAAAAGCTCTTTGCTATTTAAAAGAGTTCATGTATGGCCTCTTGTGTCAATATATTCATGCATATACACTAATTCATAATACTGAAATTTGTTATGAATTATCATAATACATTATGAAATATGTATAATTCGTAGTACTATTTTTAATATGAGAAATGGTGTTTTTATCAGGGTTCGCCCAAGTGGGCCCAGCCCGAAAAAACCAGCCCGGTTTTTTTCAGCCGGGCCCACTTGAAAAAACCCATTGTGGGTTTTTTCAAATTTTTTCCATGATTTTACAACTGTATCACTATTTAATCTCAGGTATCAATGCAAAGATAAATGCCAATTTTAATGCATTTCAAAAGAATCGGATTTAAAAGGAATTTCTAAGCATTGATAAAATGACCAAAAAATAAATTAGCTATAAAGAAGGAAAAAAAAGTTTTCAACTGATTTCTTATTTCAAAGAATGAAAGAAAGTATATAAATTTAGCATATTTAACCTAAAGCAGGATTGTTATGATTTTGCCCAACTCAAAAAACCAATTGGATCTTTTCAAAATTTCAACTTTAAATTACGTAAGGTTAATTTCTTAATATCGTTATTAAGATCTTAATACTGATATTAAGATACTAGAAGATAGCCCGTCAAAATGACGTGTTTGCATTTTTAAAGGATGATAAAAAATTACAAGAATTGTGGTCAATCATAGCCATTTTAGGCTGAAACAATTTTGATAAATACAGCGATTAAACAAAAAATCTAGCCCCCCCCCCCCCAAAAAAAAAAAAAAAAAAAAAAAATCAACAAAAATCTGCATTTAAAACTATAGCAAAACTATCTGGTAGATGGGGGTGGGGATTATAATGAAATTTAAAAAGCATCCGCGGTTTGCTTAAATAAAAAGTTTTAATTAAATAGTGTTTTTGAAATCGTGAAAAGATTTCAAAGCGAAGTAAAATGTAGTGACGTCATTTACAGCTCCCACAGTATATCTGACCATTGAGAACGCTCCATTACGACTATGGAACGGTTTCATTGGTCAGAAAATAGATTGCCTTTAAAATCGGAGGTATTTTTTCACAATGTGTTTTATAGATTTGAAATTCTCAAGAGTCATTCACGGCTCTTGACGTTTTCATTGGTGAATGAGTTTCTTTTTCTCATGGATAGGTTGATCCCGGAATTGTTATACACGGAAGGGTTTTATATATATAATATTTCTTACTAACAATATACCGCTAGTAAAGTTTCTCTCCCCTCCACAAGTGGAAAAAAATGTGAATTCTCCTAATGAAAAGTTTTAAAAGAAATAATTGTAACTTAGTTTTTTTTATATATCATAAACACAAAAACAAACTTTTCCTCATTAAATATATATACAGTGCTCAGCAAAAGTTTAGACAATGATCGATTACGCTTCTATTTTCAGAAGTATGTACCGAATGCTTGTAATTCCTGTGTATTATATTACTTGTGACTTATCCTTTATTCACACACAATAAATTTTGAATTTTACCTTTTACATAAAATATAATGACAAAAAAAAAAAATAATAATAAATAAAAAAATAAAATAAAATAAAAAATAAAAAATAAAAATAAAATAAAAATAAAATAAAATAAATAAATAAATAAAATTAACATTGTGGCAAAAATATAGACAATTTGTGTATTTACAGAAAAATAACTACAAGTTAAAATCGAGTTGCACCCGCATTGTTTGCAGTTAGTGCAAGAATGTGACTTTTCATCGAAAAAACTAAATGCTCCGTCACTTGGGGGTCTATTGCGTACCAAACATGTTGAACAGAAGTTCGAACCTCATTAAAAGAAAATTATAGCAAAAATTTGCATAAACATTACGACATATGATGTTACAAAAGTTTTCGATTGAGTCCGGATCAGAACTACACGCCGGCCAGTTGAGATCAATAGTATTTTCAAAGTTAAACGAAGTTCTTCTTTTGTATGCAACATGAATAGATGCTAAAATCCATACTTCAGATCAGCAAAAGTTCCCCAAATGACTAAAAATTAATCTCCAACGTGTGTACGTAGTCTTGTGTTGCTTGGCGACTAATGAATAACTCCACAGATACACGAGCATTAAAATTAAGTGAGGACCAAATTATTTAAAAGTCACCTTCTTTTTGTCGATTTAATAAAGTCTCAGGATCTTTACCTTAAGTCGTTCCAATAGTATGCCCACTTGTTTGGGCCATTCAAATTCCACTTTTTTTTTCGTTACTGAATATCATAGCGTACTATTTGCTCCATATGACGTATGTTTGCAAGTTAATTGAATTCTCGCCAATTTATAGCGATATTTTAAAGCTGATTGTTTTATCATTTTCATGTAAATTGATTTACCTGTTTCTTTAATTCATCTACGGATCATTTCCGTCGACACAATAAGTTCTGACTTACTTTTAATGTGATTAGCAATCATTACTTGTGTAAATGTCAGTTTCTGGATCCTTTTGTCATCTCATTTTCTCGTCACACAAGATCTTCCAGATTATGTTTTGTTTTGAAGGAGACATCCTTAGACTATACTTCATAGACAGACCACTTTGGACGATTCAATGCTGCTGAAATTTCTGCAACAGTCTTCCCTTTCCATTTCAGCTTTCCTACTTCAATTGCCTCATCTAATTGAATATTTTAGCTCGCGGCATCTTCACTAACTGATGCTTTATCGAGGTATAATTAAATACTTTAGACATGTGAGATCATAACTTGGAAATTTGCATTTTTCCATGAACAGTTGACTAAAAATCAAAAAAGTGTCTAAACTTTTGCAACATGCAAATTTTACTTTTTTCAGTTAAATTAAATATTATCTTATATTATAACCATTATTTTTATTCTACATTGTATAAAATATATTTGAAAATAAGTATAGCCATTTGTAAAACTCACGTGTTCGTATTTTTTATTTAAAGGTTAAAAAACACCAGTGTCTAAACTTTTGCTGAGCACTGTATATATATATATATATAATTTATTCTATGTTAAGCAGTTGAAACTCGTAACAAACAACCACACATTCTGGGAATTCTAATTTATAGAAATACCTATGTAAAATTATTTGGTTTCCTCTATTAATTAGTTATAATAAAAAGTACTTACTAATTCTGATTTAGCATTAGTATTAATATAGTATTTTAATGATGATTTCATTCGTAAAATTATTACTAATAATCAATATTTGTAAAAGCAAAGTGTAATTTTGATTGCCATTGATTTATATATTTTTGTAATTACTTCAAATTCTATTTAGTAGTAAGTACATTTTTTTCAAACATTCTGAACCTTTTTCGTTAACTCAAAAATTCCATTTATAGCTGGCTTAATATATCCTTAATGCAAGAAACTAGTCATATCAGATACAAATCTATCTTTTAAATTAACTTGATTTTTTAATATATACATTTTGTTAATTCATTCTTAATGCAAAATTGTATACAGGTTTCAATGATATATAAAGAATTTAGCTATTATGTATATGAAAATTAGAAATTTAAAGTGTTTAAAAAAAAAAAAAAAAAAAAAAAAAAAAAAAAAAAAAAAATTGATACAACCCGAAACAGACTGGGTTTTTTTCCGAAAAACCCGAAAAAACCCGGGTTTTAGACTAGTGGGCCCAGTGAGTTGGACTTTTTCAAAAAAACCCGGGTTTTAATTATATGACTCCGTGTATAATTTTAAATGTTTATGAAAAATTAAATAAGATATATATTTTTAGCTCTTAAAATTGGTTAAGTAATAGAACATAACTAAGTAACTACTGTTCTCTTTAATTTTATAAAACGGTAAAAATAGGAAAACAAGAGTGGGATTAAAGGTCAATGTAAATCAGAAAAAAACAGTTGGTATGGCCATTTTAACATTTAGCTTACATATTTGCAATTCTGACTACATAAACCACTACAACTCCATCTGTGTTATTCTAGTCTATTAATGTCATCATTATACAGAAATTGGGTTATTCGTTAAACTCAGTCAATTAAATGACATGAAAACTTGTTGAAAAATTAATTAAAATTACATAATACTAATTAAAAACGGTACTTCTAGATTATCCCGTCGACCAATTTCGCCAAATTATACATGTTGACATAAATTTTTATTTTAAATAACGAAAAAACAACTAATATAATTAGTAGAATATTAATAAAAATATTAATAAAAAGTCGAAATAAAAATCACTTAATGACATATTAAACACGTGAATCGCATTTAATGTCATTGAATGTGACATTCACGATCATCCATTATTGGCATTTAATCTTATAATTTGGCGATAATTTTTTGGTCGACGGGATAACCTAGAAGTACCTTAAAAACACTTAAAAATGTTTATAATTAAAATGCTTCACAGTATTAAAGCCAGTTATGGCCAAAAAAGACCAATTTTAGCCAAAAAGAAGACGGTTAAAACCAATAAAAGCCACCGACCTGGCTTTTTAATTTTAGCCGGCTTTCTTTTTGCAACTTTGATTTTTAATTCAATGTGCTGTCGTAAAATGATTTGTAATTAAATTTTTATAGTTAATTATTTCATCACCTCAAAAACAAAATTTTATCGATAATAATAATAAACTAAATAAAATTGGTTAAGAAGACGATTGGTTAAGAAATTTTCAGTTGTGAATAATTTTGAATGAATCCTCTTTCCTTTTTTTACTTTAAAGTTTGCATTGTTGAAATGTGATCTAATTCGAAAACAAATTTTAGATTAAAATATAAGATAGACGATTTTCTGTTTAAACTAGTCGTTGGGGGATCACCGTAATACTTACCCATCATAAATGCGCATAATATAAATTATAAAAATAAAACGCATGTAAACTATTTATAAAATGCATCGCAATTCCAAAATAAAATTTAAACGCATATTTAAATAGTTTTAATATACATAGTAATGCTCTATCAATAAATTGCTGATGAATCAATTTCGATAAATTATATAAAACGCCAAAATACTGAAGTAGTACCGCATTGCGTAAAAGAAACATCCTTATAACTCCAAAAATAACAATAATATTTACTAACAGTTTGCTGCGTCGGATTAAGCGTCTCATTTCCAATTAAAATACACTGGTGTCCAAAAGTTAAGCATAATTGGTAATTAAGTAATTATTTTTAAGTAATGAAAGAAATATGAATCGGAATGTGCTAAAACTCCAGGTGTGTAAACAAAATAGTACGCGTCACATATTTTCGCGAAGAGTTTTCCCCGAAATCGAACAGGGGACCGTCAACAAATTGAAAAAGAACGAAATTTTTTTGGATAACCCTGTCAAAACTAATGTAGCAAAAGCGTTCAAACTGCACATTATGATTAATTGGCTTATTGTAATGTACTGTGTTAATTTTTACAACGATAGCATGTATACTCGTAGAGAAATTAAGGTTTTTATAAGAACAGTCTTAAGTTTTTTGCTTATAATTTGCAGAGTTCTTAATATAAAATAATGTTCTTTTTTGAAAAAATAACAAACATCATTGTACACAATACCCTGTCATCAGAATTTAAAAATAATAAAAATTGTATGACAAATGAGCAGGTTTACTAAATAATTTTTTACTGCGCATGCGTGAACGCTATTAAAATTTCATTTGCATATTATGTTAGTTAAATGTATAGAGCAACTTTTGTTAAAGTCTCAAAAACATAGCTTAAAAATTCTGAAAATTACCGTTGATAGAATGAGATCAAAATCCTTTATTCCCTAAATGAAAGAAAAAGATGAGGGACTGTATCCATATTTCATTGTTTAGTGCCTACACAATATTGCACGTACAACTATATTTAGGTAAAACCCCTGATTTTTTTGCTTCCTTTAGGAATAACGGATTTTGAGTTGATTCTATAGGCGACCATTTTCAGAATTTTCAAGCTATGTTTTTGAAACTTTTACAGAAGTTGCTCTATACATTTAGCTAACACAATATGCAAATGACATTTTGATATCGTTGACGCATGCGCAATGAAAAATTATTTACTAAACATACTCATTTTTCATACAATTTTTATTATTTTTAAATTCTGATGACAGGGTATTGTGTACAATGATGTTTGTCATATTTGCAGAAAATAACATTATTTTATAATAAGAACTCTGCAAATTATAAGCAAAAAACTTGGAAAAATTTAGGACTGTTTTTATAAAAACCTTAATTTCTTTACGAGTGTACATGCTATCCTTATAAAAATAAACACAGTACATTACAATAAGCCAATTAATCATAATGTGTAGTTTGAACACTTTTGCTATATTAGTTTTGACAGGGTTATCCAAAAGATCTTTGTTCTTTTTCAATTTGTTGACGGTCCCCTGTTTGATTTCGGGGAAAACTCTTCGTGAAAATATATGACGTGTACTATTTTGTTTACACACCTGGAGTTTCACCACATTTCGATTTATATTTCTTTCATTACTTAAAAGTAATTACTTAATTACCAATTATGCTTAACTTTTGGACACCAGTGTATATCTTTGAATTGAAATTTGAATGAAATACAGGGTCATAAAAAATCGAAGAATGTGGAAAACAGTGTTACACATATCTCGGCAACTAATACTCTGATCGACTTCGTTCTTTATGCAAAATTTGTGTTATTTTATTGCCTTTTACCTCCACTCCTTGAAATAAAACATTTCGAAAAATTTTATGTACCTTTCATCAGAACGAATTTTTCGAATGTCAGAAAAAAATAGTTCCGGATAATCGAGGCTACTGATATTAAATAAGCTTCGTCCCATTCTTACATACTAAACACATAACAAAGTTTCAAGTCTCTATCTCAAGTTGTTCGGGAGATAGACCTGTTACAGACAGACAAACACACAGACGGACGGACGGCAAAATTTTTTTTTCTAAAAATATGTTTTACGGAATCTCCAGTATCTGAAACGTGTAAATCCGTCAATTTTTTTTTTTTCGATTTTCAAAACGATTGCAATATTTACTTTATACTACGTATGATGGGTAAGTGAAAATAGGCCCTCTAAAATAGTTTATTTTGTATGTTTATATTTGAAAGCTGCTTGCAGCTTGTATTGAATTTTTGAAATGCTTTATTGAAAATTGTCAGTTTTATTTCTTTTTAACGGCGTTCAAGTGATTTCACTTCCACCACATAACACACATTCAAAATATCGTTAAAGACAAAAGAAAAAAAAATACGAAAATTTATTTTAACGGATTTTCTGGCTTAAACATTTTTTTTCTTTTTCTTTTCTTTTTTGTTCTTGGTCGCAATAACAAACTAGTCGTTGGGGGACCACCGTAATACTTACCCATCATGGATATGCATAATATAAAATATAAAAATAAAACAAATGCAAACTATTTATAAAATGCATCGCAATTCCAAAATAAAATTTAAAAGCATATTTAAATAGTTTTAATATACATAGTATTGCTCTATCAATGAATTACTGATGAGCCGATTTCGACAAATCTATATAATAAAGGCCAAACGTATCTGTGCGTAACGCATACGTCATGTTTTGAATGGCAACACTTTCCGATGAAATTTCGGTTTTGCAATTTTCGCTATTGTAAATTTTTAAACTTCTAGACATTGCACGTTTTCAATCTTTATACCATCGTTTAGAGAAAAAAAAAATGCAGTTTTTAAATGCCGTTTGTTAGAAAACTGTATCTCAATTTGTTTTTGAGATATTAATTTTTTTGTAGTTTTTGGTTCAATTTCTCTAATGATGGCAACTTGAGTATCACATTTATGTGGGAAAAAGAGAAAAAATAGCCATAGAGTAAAAAAGAAAAAAAAATAGAGGTGCAGTTTAGTGGCTGGAGGTGACGCCAAAAATGTAACTCTAAAATTCGCTGCATTGTATCAAACACAACGGCGTGCTTTCACAAAAAAGAATAAAGAATACTGCCCAGTTAAACTGATGGCATTGAGCTCACAGGCTACAAATACTAATTGTACATTAAAGCCTTATATTTTCAAGGGTTAATTCCGTTAAAAAATTAAGAAAGGGAAACAGCTCTCTTCTTTCCTCTTTTTTTATACTTAATCATTGAACCTCCTATACTATCAAAGACATGCTTTATCATATAAAAAATCTATATCCAAAATTCAGAGCAAATTAGATAATTCTTAATAAAAACCCATTTAGCATTTATATAATTTAAAAGGAGTTATCCCCCTCTTTTATACTTAACCATTAAACTTCCAAAACTATTCAGAGATTTGAACGAAATCTGAAAATTCTGCTTGAAAAACCCATTTATATAAATTAAGGGGGGGGGGCATTAGAACCCCTGTTCCCCCTATTTATACTTATACAATGAACACCTAATAACAGTCACTGAATCGCCTCATCTGAATGATCCTAATCTAAATTTTGAACGAAAACTTAATTCTGCATGAAAATCCCATTTATATCAACTAACGGGGGGGGGGGATTAAAACCCCTGTTCCCCCTATTTATACTTATTCAATGAACACCTAATAACAGTCACGGAATCGTCTCATCAGAATGATCCTAATCTAAATTTTGAACGAAAACTTAATTCTACATGAAAATCCCATTTATATCAACTAACGGGGGGGGGGGGATTAGAACCCCTGTTCCCCCTATTTATACTTATTCAATGAACACCTAATAACAGTCACGGAATCGTCTCATCAGAATGATCCTAATCTAAATTTTGAACGAAAACTTAATTCTGCATGAAAATCCCATTTATATCAACTAACGGGGGGGGGGGGCATTAGAGCCCCTGTTCCCCCTATTTATACTTATTCAATGAACACCTAATAACAGTCACGGAATCGTCTCATCAGAATGATCCTAATCTAAATTTTGAACGAAAACTTAATTCTACATGAAAATCCCATTTATATCAACTAACGGGGGGGGGATTAGAGCCCCTGTTCCCCCTATTTATACTTATTCAATGAACACCTAATAACAATCACGGAATCGCCTTATCAGAATGATCCTAATCTAAATTTTAAACGAAAACTTAACTCTGCATGAAAATCCCATTTATATCAACTAACGGGGGGGGGGGGGGGCATTAGAACCCCTGTTCCCCCTATTTATACTTATTCATGAACACCTAATAACGGTCACGGAATCGCCTCATCTGAATGAGGGTCTATGTCATTTAGCCGACAACCAAATCACCGACAAGACAATTAGCATACAGAAAATAGTCGACAGGACGTTTAGCCGACAAGTACATTTAGCAGACACGTACATTTAGTCGACAGGACATATGGCCGAAACGTACATTTAGCCGACAGGACATTTGGCCGAAACGTATATTTAGCCGACAGGACATTTGGCCGAACGTACAATTAGTCGACATGGACACTTAGCCGACAGGTCAATTAGCCGACAAGACTATTAGCGGACAGGTCACTTAGCCGACAAAACGAATAGCCGACAGGACATTTAACCGACAGGTCAATTAGCCGACAAGACGATTAGCCGACAGGACATTTAGCCGACAAGACGATTAGCCGACAGGACATTTAGCCGACAAGACGATTAGCCGACAGGACATTTAACCGACAGGTCAATTAGCCGACAAGACGATTAGCCGACATGACATTTAACCCACAGGTCAATTAGCCGACAAGAGATTAGCCGACAGGACATTTAGCCGACGCGACGATTAGCCGACAGGTCAATAGGCCGAAAAAACGATTAGCCGACAAGTCAATTTGCCAACAAGCCGATTAGCCGACAGGTCAATTAGCCGACAAGCCGATTAGACGATTTGTATTTGCAAAATTTTGTATATACTCAATAAATAAGAATAGGACGAAGCCTATTTAATATCAGTAACCTCGATTATCCGGAAATATTCTTTTTGGACTCTCGAAAAAAAAAAAAATTGACGGATTTACACGTTTCAGATGCTGGAGATTCTGAAAAACATATTTCCTTCTATAGTAAAAACTTTTTAAATTTTTATCCACAGCACAAGTGTTGCATATATTTAGAAAGGTCTGAAACTGCCTTTTACTATTATGCATGTCTTGTGTGTACCCCTCCGCTCTGCCCCCTGGGGGGGGCACAGATTAAATTTCTTTACAACACCAGTCGTGTGACACATCATTTGTAAAGTCTGCAACTGCTTATTCATATTATGGATGTCTTGTGTGTCACCCCCACTCTGCCCCCCAGGGGGGGGGACATTTTTAATTTCTTTCCAACACCAGTCGTGTAACACATCATTTGAAAGATCTGCAACTGCTTATTCATATTATGGATGTCTTGTGTGTCATCCCCTACTCTGCCCTACCTAGGGGGGGGGACATTTTTAATTTCTTTACAACACCAGTCTTGTGACACATCATTTGAAAGATCTGCAACTGCTTATTCATATTATGGATGTCTTGTGTGTCACCCTCTCCGCTCTGCCCCCAGGGGGGCACATTTTTAATTTCTTTACAACACCAGTCGTGTGACACATCATTTGAAACATCTGCAACTGCTTATTCATATCATGGATGTCTTGTGTGTCTCCCCCTACTCTGCCCCCCCCAGGGGGGCACATTTTTTTTTCTTTACAACACCAGTCGTGTGACACATCATTTGAAAGGTCTGTAACTGTTTATTCATATTATGGATGTCTTGTGTGTCACCCCCTCACCTCTGCCCCCCAGGGGGGCACATTTTTAATTTATTTCCAACACCAGTCATGTGACACATCATTTGAAAGGTCTGCAGCTGCTTATTCATATTATGGATGTCTTGTATGTCATCCCCTACTCTGCCCCCCCAGGGGGCACTTTTTTAATTTCTTTACAACACCCGTCGTGTGACATATCATTTGAAAGGTCTGCAACTTCTTATTCATATTATGGATGTCTTGTGTGTCACCCCCTACTCTGCCCCCCAGGGGAGCACATTTTTAATTTCTTTACAACACCAGTCTTGTGACACATCATTTGGAAGGTCCGCAACTGCTTATTCATACCATGGAGTATTGGCGAGCGTAGCAAAGGGGGTAGCGTACAACTTGGAATCGCGAAGCGATTACGCGGGTGGGGGTTTGGCGAGCATAGCGAGCAGGGGGCCGAGCCCCCTTAGTTTAAAAAAGTAAATTGTCTTTCGTCTATCTGTCTGTAAACGCTTAATCTCACGAACAAATGGAGATAGAGACTTAAAATTTTGTATGTACTTAGTAAGTGAGAATAGAACGAAGCCTATTTAATATCAGTAACCTTGATTATCCGGAACTATTTTTTCGGACTCTCGAAAAATTCGTTCTGATGAAATGTATATAAAAACCTCTATCTTTTTTTTTTCTAATCGGAGGCGAAACTGAATTCTGCAATGGCAAAATTGACATCCAACTTGTTTTTTATGTTAATCACGTTTATTCTGGAGAGGTTTTCATGCTATTTTGGCATCATGGACACTATCACGTCATCGAAGTACGAGATGAAATTGTTGCTAAATTAAAGATAAAGTATTTTGAGGATATTTTTGCATGTCTGCGCATTACTTTAGTATAAACTTTATTTTAGAGTAAAATTTATAATAAAAAAGATATCATAATGCACAATTGAAACCCAATAAATATAAAAAAGAAGTGATGATTCTTCCGGAGCAGCAATGCTTTCTAGTTTTATTCCCTCCAACTTAACAGATTTTACTTCCCCTAAACCTAAACTTCATCCTTTTTAAAAATGCACAATTTGACGAATTTTTTTAGGCTATAATTAAAGTCTATTTAGGGCCCACTATTGCCATTGCGAAAATTTAGGTCCCATAGTTAAACATTTAAGGCTTTTTTTTTTAGACATATATATAGATATTTAATGCCGTTGTAGGTTACTATAGTAATGGGTTGTTATTGCGTTTGCGCATATCACTTTTTTTAATCTCTATAAATTATCGATGCTAATCTCACAACTGATATTTTGTATTATTTATTTTGTCTTATGTAATTTTTTCGATCGAACATCAAAATTAAACGTACACAAAATTAAACGTTCCTACTGCCTTCGGCAGCATAACCTATGAGGCTTATTCTGCTCCGTTCTCGAAACTAACTTAGTTTCGAGAACGATTTTCTTTCGACCCGAAATGAAATTAAAGTTATCAGGAACATCATTTACGTTATTATAGCAGTCGATTTAGTATTCCTACAATTTGATTTTAATCATGTAACTAGCAAAAGTTACAGAAATTGTTTTATTTTTTAAAAGTAATAATAAAATAAATAAAATATATATTGTTGCGATACCGAAATATAATATTTTTCGATTAAAACAAGATCAAACAATTTTACTGTCTTAAAAGTATTATGGACTCTTATTTATTAACGCAAAGATGCTGATTAAAATTTGTGGAATACAAACGTAGAATTATTCCTTCACCGAACTTTTTTTTTTTTTATCTCTTACTTCCAATTATTGACTTAAATTTAATGTAATATAATACTCTCTTCTAATTCATTTCAAATCAGCGCCCTGCGAAAGGGGGGGGAAGGGGGCGGCGCTCCGCGCACAGAAATTCATGGAGCACCAAATTTATACTACCAGTGTCATTTTTTTTCAGTTTGTCCGAAGAAAAAGTTCGGGGGGAGAGGCGCCTAGTTGAGATTTTTTCCCGGCGCAGTTTTCTCTACACACGCCTCTGTTTCCATTTACTGATTCTGCAAAGACTTTTATATTTATTTAGTTTTATGATATTTCTAAAGCTTGATACCTTATTGTAACAATAACAATTGTATTAGTTTTCCCGCATACACATATATAAATAAAATAATAGCACAAAATTCTCGTGGATCATTGTTTTTAAATTGCTGAATATATTCTTTGAAGAAATAAGTTAAAAAGTATTTTAGCATGCATTTTCAAGCGTATATCCTTGACAAATACAAATAAAACACGTGGGATTCTTTAATGTAGATAAGCTCCTAAATTTTATAAAATTCATAATATTATAACTCAGTACGTTTGGTTGTAAACGACTGAAAATTTTAAAATACAGCTTACACAAACACCTTGACAAACTTGAGAAGTACAGCTTAATTAACTAGAAGCCTAATTATCGTGACTTTAAACAAAGAATGAAAGGTTTGAAATGGAAACAAGTTGGAAATTGCACGTAAACGTAGCAAATGAGGTGCGTTCGTACGATAACAAAGTTTTAAAAATATTGAGATCTTGCTGATATAGTAGAGCGTACTCCGGATACAGTATAGCAGTCGAAATCTTTACGTTTCTGTAAATATGCTGGAAGTAATTTTTATTACACCTCAGCAACGTATATCTTATTCATAAAATGTGAAATAGTTGAATATAATTAAAACACGTACCAAACCATATTTCCCCGTATAGCATTGGTATATAGTGGATTACTTAATTATATAGTGGAATACTTTTCTGTGGCCCTGTAATTTAATAATAAAAATTCTTTGCATCACAGATTGTATAGAATGCATATTTTAGTATATATTTCATAGATTCATGCCAATTCTATTATGTTCGATTAAATGTAACATCATTAAAATGCATTTGAAACTTTTCCCCCATTGACCGTAATGTAACGGATACCTTTTGATTGTCCCTGTAACTGATCTATACATCCGATTTTCATAACATTTGAAATGACTCGACAAAATTACGCAATAATTATATGTTTTAAATTTCAAACGATTAAAATGCATTTAAAACTTTTTTCCCTATTGACCGTAATGTAACGGAATCCTTTTGAATGTCCCTGTAATTGATCTATGCATCCGATTTTCATAACATCTGAAATGACTCGACAAAATTATGTTATAATTATGTATTTTAAATTTCAAACGATTCGGTTGGGTAGTTTTTGCGTTGTTATATGCGGACAGACGCACAGTGGAGTATTTTTCCATTTTAGCCGGCCAAAAGTCGATTTTTCGAAATGCAACTAAAGAGAAAATAATATAGCTAAGTATGAAGCTAACTAGATGGGGATTCACCGTACAGTTATATTTTTTTCTGTTGGGCCAGCAAATATGTACCAGGGTACTTCAAACTTGTTACTTGCAGCACGTTAATTATTTGTATTTTAAAGTTCCAGTTGTGCTTGTTTGTTTCACTGTGATTTTTTTTTCTCTAACCTTTTGCTTATACCATATAGTTGTGGATTCTTAAAGCCCATATATATACGCCTTCATTTCACATGAATATATTTATATTTGTTAATTTAATAAATGTAATAAAGTGACAAAAAATGTGACGTATAGTTTTGAAAATTTTGTTGTTAATTTCAATATTCATTAAAACATTTGTTATGTATCCCGATGGATCCCGATGGTTCTTTTCACTGTAAATCAAAGTTAAAGATGTATAGTTAATAATTTTAAAAAATGTAGCTGCTACAAAGTGCAATTTTAGAAGAATTTATTTCAAACACACAACTGTATTTTTTGGTAAATGACAATTTTTGAATTTCCCTTTCGAATTGAAAAGTATTTTACGATAGATAAATTGTCGTCTGCGGATATAAAAAAGTTGCAATTTACGTATCTGACAAATATTTTTAAAAAATATCGTCTGCATATGTTTCTGAATTTCTTATGTTATTTTTTAATGTTCTAAACTTAAAAAAAGATAAATGTCTTCTTAAGAAATGAAGTGCTGCTTTAGTTTACATTTTATAAATTCTGCTTCTTAAATAAATCTACTGTTCAACTATGGATAGTCAATGTCCAGGTAAATATGTTTATATTTCACATGAATATGTTTATTTTATTTATTTATAACATTTGATAAAGAGACAAAAATATCTATCGCGCATGTTTCATATTTGTATTGGTAATTTCAATATTCTATAAAAAATTCGTTATAATATTATAAAAAATATTAACCATGGTTGATGGAAAAGTTTGCAATGCCGCATCTGAAACAACATCAACCATGCGTTACTTCATCTGTGGAGCTACCTCAAAAGACTTTAACAATTTGGACATGATTAACGAAATTAGAGAGGGATGACTGAAATTTGGACTGTCCATACTTCATGCACGCATCAGAATATTTGAGAGCATTTTGCATTTAGCGTATAAACTGCCCATCAAAAAATGGCGCATTCATTCCAAGGAGGAAAGGGATCTAATGAATGAGACAAAGAGAAAAGTTCAGGAGGAATTTAAATCAAAAATGGGGTTGATTGTAGACATATCGAAACCTGGATATGGAAACATCAATGATGGTAATACCAGCTGAAGGTTTTTTGCTGATCCTCATCTTGCTGCAGAAATCACGGGGATAAATTTTGATTTAGTATTTCGTTTTAAGGTAATCCTAGAAGTTTTGTCAAGTGGACATAAAATTGATACCACAAAATATTTTGAGTACGCAAAAGACAATTCTAAATTATATGTGAATTTGTATCCCTGGCACCCCATGACACCAACAGTCCACAAATTTCTGAAACATGGTGCAACAGTTATTGAAAATGCACTCCTTCCTATAGGGCAGCTCTCCTCACATTTGAAAGAAAATTTTCCAGAGAAACGGGCAATATGGACGTCTTAAATCAATTATTACTGACTTCGGATCTCTTATTATCTAGTATGAGAAGTATAAAAAAGAAAAGAAGTGAACCATTTTTAAAGGAAAGCTTAGCTTTACTTTTTCCAGCAGATAATTTCAACTTAGATACAGTCTATCAGAGTGACCAGGAGCCTGTTACTGACGAAAGTTATTCCGAAGATGAATTATTTTGATATTTCGCCATCTAATTTGTATTACAGTCATCTGTATTTATAGTATTTTGTATATATATATATATATATATATATATATATATATATATATATATATTCGTACATATTGCATTGTATATATAGTCATTTATGTTTTATTTTTGTAATATTTTGCATCCATTAATTAAAATGAATTGTGTGAGTACTAAAAAAGTCGGATTTCATTTAATTGCTTTTGATTTACTCTGTAAAATCGTAAACAAATGTTTCATTATTTTTTTTTCATAGATAAGTAAGGTATAAAAATATTTAAACGGAAAGCTTTGTAAATTTTAAACAGCTTTTTATTGAACTATAGTATAACTTGATACCAATTTAAAACCATCAAAATACTAATGATATGAAAATGATAAAAATACCGTATATATTCGAATTTTTGAAAGAAATTACAATATGATGTTGCAAATTTAAATTTTTAAGTCACTCTATATGAAAAGACATGTTTGTATTGATGGATAGAATGTAACGCACTCACGAAAAATCTGTTGCATCAAAGCCCTTTTTACATATGACTATGTTGTCCATATACCCTGTATCTTATATATATATGTGTGGATTTAAGTATTTTTCAAGGAAAATCCCTAAAATGTGATAATAAGATCATAAACTAATCAATAATTTACTTTACTCCAAACTTTTAATGAGAAATATTTTTGGCCGGCTAAATCCTCCAAATACTCCACTGTGAGACGGACGGACAGACAGACAGACGGACGGACAGACAGACAGACAGACGGACGGACTGAGCGACAACAATAGGTGCTACGTATTTACATAATTACGAACGCACCTAAAAAGCCAAAATTTTTTATTAATGACCATAAATGGCGCTTACCAATAGTAGTATATATAAAATCAATGTTTAGTTGGTAAGCAAATTATATGGGAAGAACGTCAAAAAGGTCCCATTGGAATAGGATTATAATCAAGAAAACAGGGACTTTTAGGGAAGGAGAAAGGGGAGGGGAGGGGAGAGGAGACTATAATTGGTAACAAACTGGAAAAGTACAGTATAATAAAATAGTAAACCAAATAAACAGGCTCAAGGCTATTCAGAGTAATTGTAGAGTATGCTTTTATTTAAAAGAATAATTCTGCATGAAATAACCATTTAATTAAATTGAAGGGTGATTAAAATTCCCAGCCCCGTTTCGCTCTTTTAAACTTAACTAATGAATCTCAAAAACTAATCAGGGAAACTCCTTATGAGAATATACATGTATACCAGTAAAACGAATAATTCTGCATAAAAATACCATTTAGATAAAGAGTGGCGTAGCAAGCGGGGGCGGAGGGGGCGGTCCGCCTCGGGTGTCACCCTCTAAGGGGTGACACCCAATCTTTTTTGGCCAATATATATATATATATATTTAATTTTATAAGATTTTGAAAACAATTTCTGAAATAAAATGAAAATTCTAGCGCACGACGCAATAGAATTAATTTTCTTTCCTTTGAGAATGTGAATTTTTTTCTAAATAAGATATGCACCCAAGAACAAAACTCAATCTATGTAACAAATGGGTAGCGAAAGCAAACTTTTAAAGAAAGAATTATCTTCTACATATAGACAACGCATTGATTTAAGCAAATTATGGGTCGAGTGATGAGCCGCTCCTGTGGTTTTTTTTTTAATGTGGTTTTTTATGGTCATTTGTAGTAATAACATAGAATTGTGATTGAAAAAATATGACGGATGGAATGGGGGTGGGGGGGGGATGACACCATTTACATCCGCAACGGGTGTCACTCATTCTTGCTACGCCACTGTAGATATATTAAGAGGAGAGGGAGATTAACTTCCCATTTTCATCCTTTATGCTTAACTAATGAACCTCCAGATCTAATGAAGGAAGCGCCTTATCAGAATAAACTGGTATAACAAGTATGAAGCGAATTGGATAATTCTGCGTAAAAAAACATTTGTATGAAATTAAGGGTGTACTAGTCTACGCTCTTCCTCCCTTTATACGTAACCAATAAATCCCTAAAGCTAATCAAGAAAACGTATTACGAGAACGAACCTATATACAAATTTTAAAGCTAATCGAATAATTCTGCATGAAAACCCCATTTATCCAAATACTCCTCCCGTTTTTTTCTTTTATACTTAATGAACCCACAAAATTAACCTGGGAACAGTCCTATCAGATTGAAGCTATATCAAAATTTGAAGCAGATCGGATGATTCTGCATGAAAAACCCTTTTATCTAATTAAAAGGGCAGCCATAATTCCACCCTTTATACGTAGCTAATGAACCCCTAAAACTAAATAGGGAAGCATCTTATCAGAATGAATGTACATAAAAAAATTGAAACAAATCGGATAATTCTGCAAGGAAATCCTTTAATCTAAATAAGACCCTCACACGTGTCACCCCCCCCCCCTTTATACTTAACCAATGAACGTGTTTCATAATTTTATTTTATGTTTAATATAAGGATAAAGGTTTCTATTAGGAATGCTAAATATATTTTGTACTTTTTGTTTTAATGATAACAATTCTCTTACTTATTCTATTTTAGAATAATAATTAACTCTGCAAACACTGTATTTGGTGTAAAGTTGCGAAATTTCAAATGAAGAAAACGTTTTTGTACATAGCCTCTTTTAAAAGTCTTAGGTGCTGTGCATATATAACATTGTCATGTTAGGGGGGAAGGGGAACTTGCGCACGATATCGTAAGATTTCGTTAGAGGGGAGGTGGTTGTCTTTTGTTATAGATATCATTTTTGTAAAATGGTCTTTCGTACAAAAAGTATGCTATATTTTTTAGTTTGTTAATTATTTTAATGAAAAAGCAAAGATTTCAAAATCACTAAATTATTATAAAATTATTTCATTCTAAAATATAGAATTCCCCAAATTTTGACAATTTTTTTTAATGTGTGTATATATTTATAATCACGGTCGAGAAACCATATGTGAGGTACATTTGAAAGGAAGCTTGTGTTTGCTAAATTTATTTAGAGTTTACTATATTTACTGATAGAAAAAGAAAGTAATCAACTTGTTTTGATGATAAGAAATTCAATCTAGGCTCTACCACTCCTCCTCCGTTCGAGGCAAGTGCATTAAGACTTTATTACTGCTAAATGCTGTCGTGAAACAAAAAGCTATTATAAAATACTTTTAAATAGTATTTTTTCTTTTAAATGTTATTTGATACAAAGTGATATTTTTTTGTTTTTTCTTCATTTTAATCAATAAAGCATGCAAAAATAAATGACACACAAGACATCCATAATATGAATAAGCAGTTGCAGACCTTTCAAATGATGTGTCACACGACTGGAGTTGTAAAGAAATTAAAAATATGCCCCCCTGGGGGGCAGAGTCGGGGGTGACACACAAGATATCCATAATATGAATAAGCAAGTGCAGCTCTTTCAAATAATGTGTCACACGACTGGTGCTGCAAAGAAATTAAAAATGTGCCCCCCCCTGGGGGGCAGAGGAGGGTGACACACAATACATCCATAATAGGAAAAGGCAGTTTCAGACCTTTCTAAAGATATGCAACACGAGTGCTGTGGATAAAAATTTAAAAAGTTCCCCTTTGTGGGGGGAGGGCAAAGTGGGGTGCGGCGACCCAAACATGCATAATTGGAATGAGCAGTTACAGTTCTTTTAAACTATAGGGAGGCTCCTCCCCCCTGCTCGCTACGCTCGCTAACCCCCCACGTAATCGCTTCGCGATTCCAAGTTGACATTAACAGTGGCGTAATCATAAATTAACTGTGACGCAACCGTGACCTAACTTTAATTTTAATATAACCTACTAGGGGGGCCCATCATTTGACACATCATTTGCAGATCTGTCAAATGATGTGTCACACGACTATCGTTGTAAAGAAATTAAAAATGTGCTCCCCTGCGGGGGCAGAGTGGGAGGTGACACACAAGACACCCATAATATGAATAAGCAGTTTCAGACCTTTCAAATGATGTGTCACACGACTGGTGTTGTAAAGAAATTAAAAATGTGCCCCCCTTGGGGGGACAGAGTGAAGAGTGACACACAAGACATCCATAATATGAAAAGGCAGTATAGACCTTTCAAATGATGTGTCACACGACTGGTGTTGTAAAGAAATTAAAAATGTGCCCCCCTGGGGGGGCAGGGTGAAGGGTGACACACAAAACATCCATAATATGAATAAGCAGTTGCAGACTTTTCAAATGATGTGTCACACGACTGGTGTTGTAAAGGAATTAAAAATGTGCCTCCCTTGGGGGGGCAGAGTGGGGGGTAACACACAAGATATCCATAATATGAATAAGCAGTTGTAGACCTTTCAAATGATGTGTCACACGACTGGTATTGTAAAGAAATTTAAAATGTGCCCACCCCTGGGGGGCTGAGCGGAAGGGGACACACAAGACATCCATAATAGGAAAAGGCAGTTTCAGACCTTTCTAAAGATATGCAACACGAGTGTTGTGGATAAAAATTTATAAGTTCCCCTTCCGGGGAGGAAGTGGGGTGCGGCACCCCCAAACATGCATAATTGGAATGAGCAGTTACAGTTATTTTAAACTATAGGGGGTCTCCGCCCCCCTGCTCGCTACGCTCGCTAACTCCCCGCGTAGTCGCTTCGTGATTCCAAGTAGTAGGCTATCCCTGCTTTCTGCGCTCGCCAATACCCCATGGCATCACTTTGCGATTCCGTTCGCTATTGCTTTGCAATCCCGGTTGGAATCGCTTGGTGATGCACAGACGGAGCCCTTTCCTAATTGGTCTATTCGACTCATGAAAGGAGTGGTCCACCCGGACGCGTTATTTCCGGAAACCTTATACTTGAGCCAGGAGTCATTCCTTTTAAGGCAATTTTTTTTTTACTATAGAAGGAAACGTAACCTATCTGTGGTGTAACTGCAACCAAATTGTAACCTATTACAACCTACCGGAACTTAACTGTTAACAAGCCTCACCTATGCATAACCTAATCATAAACTATCAGTAACATAACTTTAAGCAAACCGAAACCTAATTGTTACTTAAAAATTATTTTACAGTGGCGTAACGATAACTTAATTGTAACATAACCGTGACTTAGCTGTAATCAAATTATAACGTAACCGGAAGTTAATTGTTATCAAACTGTTACCTGTACATAACCTAATAGTAGCATAACTGTAAGCTAACCGTAAGCTAACCGTAACCTAATTGTTACCTAAGAGTAATATAACAATGGCGTAACCATATCCTAAATGTAACGTAACCAGGACCCAACTATAGCCTACATATAACCTAATATTGCAGTATAAGAATAATCTACCAGCTATCTAACCATAATCTAGTTTTAACCTAACCGTGACCAAATTTAAAGCTTACTATTACCACCGTAACTGAATTGTAACCTATCCGTAATCTTATATCAATAATCAATAATATATTAATCAATAATCAATATCCGGATATATAAAATAACTATAATCTCGCCATGACCTAACTATAAACTAACTATAACCTAATTACTACCTATCGGTAATCTAATAGTAAATCGTCCTGTGGATTAAATGCCCTGTCGGCAAATCGTCTTGTCGGTTAAATAGGTTAAATGTCCTGTCGGCAAATCGTCTTGTCGGTTAAATGTCCTGTCGTCAAATCGTCTTGTCGGTTAAATGTCCTGTCGGCTAAACGTCTTGTCGGCTAAATGTTCTGTCGGTAAATCGTCTTGTCGGTAAAATGTCCTGTCGGCTAATCGACCTGTCGGTTAAATGTTCTGTCGGCTAATCGACCTGTCGGTAAAATGTCCTGTCGGCTAATCGTCTTGTCGGCTAATTGACCTGTCGGTTAAATGTCCTGTCGGCTAATCGTCTTGTCGGCTAATCGACCTGTCGGTTAAATGTCCTGTCGGCTAATCGTCTTGTCGGCTAATCGACCTGTCGGTTAAATGTCCTTTCGGCTAATCGACCTGTCGGTTAAATGTCCTGTCGGCTAATCGACCTGTCGGTTAAATGTCCTGTCGGCTAATTGTCTTGTCGGCTGAATGTCCTGTCGGCTAAATGTTACGTTCGGCCAATTGCCTGTCGTCTAATTGTCTGTCTGCTAAATGTCCATTTCGGCCAAATGTCCTGTCGGCTAAATGTACGTTTCGGCCAAATGTCCGGTCGGCTAAATGTACGTTTCGGCTACATGTCCTGTCGGCTAAATGTACGTGTCTGGTAAATGTACTTGTCGGCTAAACGTCCTGTCGACTATTTTCTGTATGCTAATTGTCTTGTCGGTGATTTGGTTGTCGGCTAAATGTCTGCGACCGTCTGAATGATCCTAATCTAAATTTTGAACGAAAACTTAATTCTGCATGAAAATTCCATTTCTATAAATTAAGGGGGGGGGGGCATTAGAACCCCTGTCCCCCTATTTATACTTATTCAATGAACACCTAATAACAGTCACGGAATCGCCTCATCAGAATGATCCTAATCTAAATTTTGAACGAAAACTTAATTCTGCATGAAAATCCCATTTATATCAACTAACGGGGGGCATGAGCCCCCCATTCCCCCTCTTATACATATCGAATGAACTCCAAAAACTAATCAGGGAAGCGCCTTGTCGGGATATACCTACATACAAAATTTCAAGTGGATCCGATATTTTTATCATGAGTTATCGCGATACGCACATACATACAGAACGGACGGGCACATAAGCTCTCAGGCTATGATAGCCTGTGAGCTAAAAACTGTTAGTGATGCAATTTTAATTCATAATACAATGAAATGCGATTTTATAATGCTGTTATGATGATATTATTAATGATGATATAATGATATTATTTTATGATTTTAAAATATATTCAGATCTTTTTCATTTAGAGAAAAAATGATGTTAAAAAATTCGGTTTCTGTTCCATGTGATTGTTTTGTTTGGGCCGAATGAGAGACTTATATTAGAAGAATAACGCTCATCAAACCGTTTTAATCGCATACTGCACCTCCATCTATCTCTTTTCTCCATGGAAAATAACAGATCACTGTATATTTTAGTTGTCCTTTTTTAATAGCAACTGAGAAAAATAGTAATTAAACACCTGTTATATCAATATATCGTCGGCTATAAAACCCGGTGAATGCTATTGGTTTTATTTCGTTTTTATCTATGAATTTAGTGACTTTTAGTTCGTTAGTAAACTTATTTTACAAAAGATACATCAATTAACCTTTACAAAAATGTATTTTAAAGAATATCTGGGTGTCATATTTTCTTAGTTGTTTTTAAAAACTGAGAATGCAATTTTATTCTTTGGCGAAATCTTTGGCTAATAACTACTATCTTGCGTCTAATATGCAGGGCCGTAGTGAACAATAGGGAGGGCTCAAGAGAATGTAGGGGGGCTCATAGTTTTTTTTTTCTCTCTCTCTCTGACGCAGAAAGATAAATTAGTGCATATTCATATTGTAGGTACTCTGTTTCTTATTAAACTGTTAAAATAACTTCATTTTATGCTTAGAAAAGTATATGATGATGAAGTTTTGAGTGTATAACTGGTGCAAAATAGCCCATCATGTTAGCTTCATATGTACAAATAGGATGAGGGAGTGTTGAAACACTTATTTTAGATGCAATTTAGTAACTCTGCAAAACTACGAAAAGGTTTCAAACCTAAATTAGATTTTTAAACAATATTTCATTTGAATTTTCGGAACAGAAATTCATTGAGTGACCTTGGAATCTTTTCCACGGTTGGGGGGGGGGGGGGGGCTCAAAATATTTTAGGGGGGGCTGAGCCGGCCATAGCACCCTCTTTAACTACGGCCCTGCTAATACGGAAGTACCGATAATTTTTAAAGCTGTATATGATTACATAAATAATATGTTTCATATAAAATTGCTATTTGGAATTAGTTGGCAGTTTAAAAAGCCTATTAAGCAGAAAAATTTATTAGACATTCCAATTTAAAATCTTAAAAAAAGTTTTTCACCTTTACTTTGTGACCCGGGAACCCCGGGTTCGGTGTATTAGTTATATAAAACGCCAAAATACTCAAGTAGTACCAGATTGCGTAAAAGAAACATCCTTATAACTCCAAAAATAATAATCCTATTAACTAACAATTTACTGCGTCGGATTAAGCGTCTCATTTGCAATTAAAATATATCTTTGAATTGAAATTTGAATGAAATACAGGGTCATGAAAAATAGGGATGCAACGGATACTGATTTTGCCGGATATCGGATACCGGATATCCGGTATCCGATTTGCCTGCTGGATTCGGATATCCGGTACTAAATATGTTTTTAGTTATGGTGAATGTTTGTTTATTTCTTTATCAAATGGGTCAATCCATCTCAAGTGGTCCAGAAAATTTTTTTTTTGGTCGCTCGACCATTTTTAAAAAATCTGAAATTTTTTCTACAACAACCCTAACATGACGGAAGTTCAAAATGACCATTATTTCAATTTTACTATTTTTTGTTTGTGCATGGCGGCCATCTTTGTTTCATCGTGTTCAGCGATTTATTATATACAAAATTGTAAATATCTCGTCTTTTATTTTCCCATTTGAAATGGGGTTTGCAGCATTTTGTTCAGAATAAAATAGGCTAAATGTACGGTTGTGGAATAATTTTGAAAAATAAATTTTTACAGGTGAAATTTTAGCACAAAATTTAAGATTTTTTCCAAAATCTATCCGCTTGCAAGAGGAAATTTTTCATGTAAGGAAAACTGTCAACCTTACACATTTTTTTTCTACAAATAGGTCCAAAGTGCGTGTACTCACACACCAAGTCACAGATCTGGGAGTTCATTTCTTTTTGCAAAATAAATTCCGAAATTCGTCAAATTTCAAAAATCGCACTTTTTAGGCTTTGATAATTCCGGTGGGGCACGAGATAAAAATCTGAAATTCTGGCCTTTGATAGTATTGTATAGTAGTGTTATGTACAAAAAAATTTAAGAAGGAGATTTGACTACAAGCTGAGATATGACATTGAAAATATGTGAAAACAATACTGCCAAACTATTGTAAACCTACTACGTAATTGTTCAACAAGACTGTCAACCTTGCACATTTTTTTCTACAAATAGGTCAAAAGTGTGTGTATTCATACACCAAGTCCCAGATCTGGGAAATGATTTCTCTTTGCGAAAAAAATTCCGAAATTCGTCGGAAATTTCAAAAATCGCACTTTTTAGGCTTAGATATCTCTGGTGGAGCACGAGATAAAAATCTGAAATTCTGGCCTTTGATAGTATTGTATAGTAGTGTTATGTACAAAAAAATTCAAGAAGGAGATTTGACTACAAGCAGAGATGCGGTGATTAAAAAAATTTTAAGAAATGCTATTACGAGTACATTAGGAGAAATGAGATAGTCTCTTTTATTACAATATTTACACGAAAAAGTGTCGTTTGTTGAAAACGGTTAAATAATAAACATTCAATTTACAAAGATGCTATATATGCTCAACAAAGAGCTTAACAATATTTACGAGAGATGTTATGATTTCAACCAGTTACTATTGTCAGTCCACCAGACTGTTCTTTCTCAAAATTTTATTTGAAGCCCCCCCAAGTCTTGTGATCCCTTGTTAACTTGAATGAAATTCTCTAGGTTTAATAATTGAAACCATATCAACTCGATTAGTTGCAATCCATTGTCTGTAATTTACTTTTCCTGAAATGTGTTCCGAGTAAAATTGTTGCAATAGCATTTCTAATAGGTTTCTTCACCTGGACAATAGTGTATTGGCTTAGCATACATTCTGAATCGTTTAAATCACACAGAAGCATTTGAAGAAGATATTTGTAATTAACATTTAACTTTGTACCATAAATCATTAATTTAAAAATTTGGAGGTATGAACAATTACATAGTAGGTTACAATAGTTTGGCAGTATTGTTTTCACATATTGTCCATGAGTCCATGTCATATCTCAGCTTGTAGTCAAATTTCCTTCTTGAAATTTTTGTACATAACACTACTACACAATACGATCAAAGGCCAGAATTTCAGATTTTTATCTCGTGCTCCACCAGAGATATCAAAGCCTAAAAAGTGCGATTTTTGAAATTTTCGACGAATTTCGGAATTTTTTTTCGCAAAGAGAAATCATTTCCCAGATCTGGGACTTGTTGTATGAGTACACGAACTTTTGACCTATTTGTAGAAAAAATTGTGCAAGGTTGACAGCCTTGTTGAACAATTACATAGTAGGTTTACAATAGTTTGGCAGTATGTTTTCACATATTTTCTATGTCATATCTCAGCTTGTAGTCAAATCTCCTTCTTAAAATTTTTTGTACATAACACTACTATACAATATTATCAAAGGCTAGAATTTCAGATTTTTATCTCATGCCCCACCGGAGTTATCAAAGCCTAAAAAGTGCAATTTTTGAAATTTTTGAAATTTTTGACGAATTTCGGAATTTTTTTCGCAAAGAGAAATTAACTCCCAGATCTAGGACTTGGTGTGTGAGTACACGCACTTTGGACCTATTTGTAGAAAAAATTGTGTAAAGTTGACAGTTTTCCTTGCATGAAAAATTTCCTCTTGCAAACGGATAGATTTTGGAAAAAATCGTAAATTTTGTGCTAAAATTTCACTTGTAAAATTTTACTTTTCAAAAATTTCCTACCACTGTATATTTAGCCTATTTTAATCTGAACAAAATGCTGCAAATCCCATTTCAATTGGGAAAATGGAAGACGAGATATTTACAATTTTGTGTATCCTAGTATCTGAGAAAATCGCTGCACACGATGAAACAAAGATGACCGCCAAGCACAAACAAAAAATAGAACATTAAAATAATGGTCATTTTGAACTTCCATCATATTAGGGTTGTTGTACAAAAAATTTCAGATTTTTTAAAAATAGTCGAGCGACCAGTGCTGGACCACTTGAAATGGATTGACCCAAATGCCATCTCAAATAATAAATTGCAAACATGTTTCACACACAATTATAACATTTTAAATATATTGAAATATATTTTTCACATCTTTAATATCTTTGACTATCAGGGCTTGAAATTCAGGTTTTCCCAGGAGGAGAGAGTTTCCCTCATAACATTTGTAAATGCAGGGTAGTTAAACTACACTCCTGGTCAAAATAATAAACTCAGAAAATTTTTAATTTGTTTACATCATAATATAAATAAGCTTAGCTTTATATTAATAAAATAATGATGAATATTTATAATAAGACATCTAAATTTAATATAACTTATAAATAAAATGGAGTAAGTAATTTAAATAAGAAAATACATAACTTTAAAAAAATAACATTATGTGAGTCCTGGACAAAAATATAAACTCAAAGTTACGAATTTCAATATTCTGGCTCATTTCATATAAATAACTGCATTTTATGATAAAAAACAAATAAATGGAGTCATTATGGATGAATACATTTCAATACATCAATACACGTTTTAATTTTTCCCCTAAAATAACATTATGTGAGACCTGGACAAAATTATAAACTTAAGGCATGAATTTCTATACTCTGGTATTTAATATCTAAATAATAAATGTGTTCTGTGATAAGAAACTAATTCAGTGAAAGTATTTTTCACATTTGTATTAATGCAAACGACATTTATTCATATTTTCAATTCTCTCCATGATTTTAATTAAGATCTGTAATGGTGTGAGCTGGTTCTTTTCAGAATGGTAAAACTGCTTTGGCTTTTCTTAATGGAAAACAAACAGCAGAAGACTGCGAGTTAATGCTGGCAGATAATCTTTTGCCATATGGACCATTGATCCCTGGAGTAAACTGGGTATTTCAGCAAGATAATGTAGAAATACACACAGCAAAACATACAAAAGAGTGGCTGCAGCGCGGGCATGTAAATGTCTTGAATTGGCCAGCCCGTAACCCTGATCTAAACTTCATTGAAAATTATTGGGATGCAAGGGATCTAAGAGTCTATCGCGATGGACGTCAATATCAAAACACAAATGATTTAAAAGTGCTATATTTTCAGCCCGGAACCAGTACTCTGTGGAGTAGTTGGAAAATTGCATATGCGAAGTCATTCAGAAAAATGGCGATTAAACACATTTTTGAATGTATGCGCTAATACTTTGCACCAGGATTTAAAAGTACGTTCACTTCTTAAACTCTATAATTTTATGTTTTCAGTTTACACATGTACTATACTCAGGCTGTACTATATTACTCATCTTTTTTGAAAGAAAATCTTTAAAATGCATTCATGTATTGAAATATATTCATCCCTAATAACTCTATTTATAAGTTTATTATCACAAAATGCATTTATTTATAATAGAAATTCACAGCTTTGAGTTTATAATTTTGTCCAGGTTTGACATAATGTTATTTTATGAGAAAAATTAAAATATGTATTGATGTATTGACATGTATTGATCCATAATGACTGCATTTATTAGTTTCTTATCATAAAGTGCATTTATTTATATCAAATATGCCAGAATAGAGAAATTTATAACTTTGAGTTTATAATTTTGTCCAAGTCTCGCATAATGCTATTTTTTTAAGTAATGTATTTTCTTATTTAAATTATTCGCTTCATTTTATTTATCAGTTATATTAAATTTAGATGCCTTATTAGAAATATTCATCTTTATTTTATTAATTTAAAGTTAAGTTTATTTATATTATGATCTAAACGAATTACAAATTTTCTGAGTTTATAATTTTGTCGAGGAGTGTATATGAGAGGAAGAAAAAAATATTTTTTTAACCCTATTATTTTTTACTTGCCACTTAAATATTTACAAATTATACCAACATGACAAATTTCCATTGAAATAATTTAAATCAACAACAAGATAATTATCCAAGATGTTTATATTAACTAAAACAAAGGAAAATAATAAAGCTTTATATATATCATATCTGTTTTTCAATTTTCACTCAGTGTTATAGTCAATTAATAACTGAGTTGCTAAATGAATTTTTTAATTTAGATTTTGTTTGATTTTGTGTGGTTTGGAATCTTTTATAGGTTACAATTTTGATAAACAGAGCAACTTTTCTAACACATTAAATTATCAGAAATAATTGGTTTTGCTTTTTTCTTCTTATTTTTTTTTCTTAATTTTGTAAAATCTGATGTGCATTCATTTTTAATTTGCTTGCACGAATAATGCATTTGGGTGATTGTATCGTCAATATCCTTCTGTGATTGTATATCAGTTAGTGGAATTATCCGCAATACCGTAATCCCTGGCATTTTAGCTAATTGAATTATGTTCAACTATGATTGAGATTTTAAACCCATATGATATATATCTGAAAATGACATAGTCAGTAGATTTCTTCTATTACATGAGAAATGGTTTATTTAAAAAAGTCATCTCCTAATTTCTCTGAACTATGCACATCAACTATTTAAATGATTTCCTTGAAGTTCATAATTTTTTTTAATCATTTGGAAACGGTTGTTGTTATCGGTCGAGAATGGACATTGTGGTGTCCACATTTTATTTTGTTTATGATTCGTCCAGGGATATTAATGTTTAATCCATGACATACGTAATATATGACTCTTATTACATAAATCATGTTTTAATCATCATAAAAATGATGCTTTTAATGATTTTCAATAACTCAATGGGAAACATTTAAACATCTTGCTTTGGGCAATGGATGCCCATATTTTTAACCGACTTCAAGGAGGAGGTTATGATTTCCACCTGTATGTATTTGTTGTTCACTCATAACTTCTGTAAATATGAACCGATTTTAATAATTCTTTTTTTGTTTGAAAGTGCAAGATGCCCACATGGTCCCATTTCAATTTTATCAAATACTTGAGATTAGAACTTTTTAAAAATAAAAACATGAAAATTCTAACTCTTTTTGAAGCATTCATCCAATTAGAAGCGTTCATTTTTCAGGTAATCGCAGGTTTTCATGTCGAGAACACAAGTCAGATGTGTGTGTACAATAAACAAATAGAATTTCAGGCTATAACTCTTACACCGATACTAGATCTTTTAATTTCATTAAATTCTGGTGACTAGAAAGTTTTTAAAATAACAAAAAGTGGATTTGATAAAAAAAAATAATAATAATGATTTGTCGCAAATCATCTTTCATTGTTGCAACGTTTTCAAGTCATAACCATATTAAAACTATGCATTCATATGCGTTAGTGCCAAGTTGTCGCCAAGCTTTTTTTTTTTTTTGAAGTCTGTTAGTATTTTTTTTTTAAAAGCATATTTTATTATATTTATTTGTTTTACGGAATTCTTTAAATTTAGAAGAATTTTTATTTGAATAGGAAATCAAAATGTCATTGTTAATAAAGAAGAGAGTAGAAAAGTTACAAATTGTGCAGATGCAAATTATAAGATGCGGAAAAAAACGAATACAGAAACATCGTATGAAAGATCGTCTTTTAAATAAAAAAAGAGGTATGATTATTGCGTCCACTGATGAGGAAATGTGCGATGATTTTGAAAATGAAACATGTTGAACCACTATTATGGTTCACCACTGATTGTAAAAAAACATGTTGTAAACAAACATGTTGTAAAAAAACATGTAAAAAAAACAACGTTATGGTGGAACCACTATAATGTTGAACCACTGATTGTAAAAAAACATGTTTTCTTTTTTTTTTTTGCCATTGAGCAACACAAGATTTAATCTCATTTTATTTAGTGCTAATTCCAGAAGCTCAGACTCTAGTGACCATTACTGCCCATTTAATTATTTCTTGCTTTGGCGCAGGAAAAAAATTTGCAAAATATGTAAATCGGTCATAGAAAAAATATCGTTCATTTTGTCCACCATGGCAAAAATAAATTTTTAAAAACAGTTGACCTGTCTGAAAAAATTTGAACTTTGAGGGAACATCACCAGTGGAAACTATAGCGAAATTCGTCAATCAATTACAGTAAAATATTGTGAAATTTGCTAATCTGTCGCAAGGAAATATCATGAAATTCGTCAGCCAATAACAAAGACAAAACACGAATTTTTCAGCTAAACACAGGAAAATAATTGTTAATTTCATCAGAATGTCACAAAAATAAAAAGGGAAATTTGCCAGTCAGTTGCAGAATAAATAGCTAAATCTGTCAATCAGTTGGCCCCACCAGTGGCCGAGAGGGTCTGACCTCTCAACTGGTAGACGGCAGGTGTTGGGTTCGAACCCAATCGCGGCCGTCGGCCTAACCGTTCGGAGTTTTCGTGGTTTTCTTCGAACCTTGCGTAAATACGGGTTAGGTTCCCTTAGAAAGACCCCCACGAAGGGCATCCCTCCCCCTGGGCCTATATCCCGAGCGTAGATAATCGGCCGACACAAAATACAACAACAACTGTCAATCAGTTGAGAGAAATAAATTGTGAAATTTGCCAGTTGGTCTCCAGAAAAGAAAAACAAATTGCAAAATTTTGTGTGTCGAGCAAGCAAGAAAATTTTGTGAGAAAAATTACAAAACTTTTCAGTTCGATGCAGAAAAAAGAATTTTGTATAATTGCCGTAAGAGCAAACTGTGAGATTAGTCAATCGTTAGTGGAAAATGTCATTTTATATGAAACATATTATTTATGTAATCATATACAGCTTTAAAAATTATCGGTACTTCCGTATTAGCAGGGCCGTAGCTAAGGGGGTGCTATGGCCGGCTCACCCCCCCCCCCCTCCTCCTCAACCCTGGAAAAGATTCCAAGATCACTCATTGAATTTCTGTTCCGAAAATTCAAATGAAATATTGTTTAAAAATCTAATTTAGTTTTGAAACCTTTTCGCAGTTTTGCAGAGTTACTAAATTGCATCTAAAATAAGTGTTTCAACACTCCCTCATCCTATTTGTACATATGAAGCTAACGTGATGGGCTATTTTGCACCAGTTTTACACTCAAAACTTCATCATCATATAATTTTCTAAGCATAAAATGAAGTTATTTTAACAGTTTAATAAGAAACAGAGTACCTACAATATGAATATGCACTAATTTATCTTTCTGCGTCAGAGAGAGAGAAAAAAAAAAAAACTATGAGCCCCCCTACATTCTCTTGGGCCCTCCCTATTGTTCACTACGGCCCTGCATATTAGACGCAAGATAGCAGTTATTAGCCAAAGATTTCGCTAAAGAATAAAATTGCATTCTCAGTTTTTAAAAACGACTAAAAAAATATGACACCCAGATATTCTTTAAAATACATTTTTGTAAAGGTTAATTGATGTATCTTTTGTAAAGTAAGTTTACTAACGAACTAAAAGTCACTAAATTCATAGATAACAAGTTAGAAAAATCATGCATTAAGCATAGATTATGAAGCACTTTCCAACACTTAATGAAATCTTTAACAAAACTTTGTTATTTAGGGAAATAATAGTGTATAGCCAAATATACCCAAGTATGTATTCCAGTACATTAGAACAACCCTGTATTTCATATGTCAGTTCATATAATGGGAAAATTTAGCTTAGCAAGAAAATACCCAGTAGCTTAAAATTTCTTTTTCAGCAATTCATACTATTAGATGGAAACATACTTGAATACTTTTGTTCAGCCCTGTAGTTTACATTGTACCTTTATTACACGTCAGCATTAGGCTAAAATTTATTGTAACCTAAAACACTTTTAAAACAACTAAAATCACATTCCCATAAATCATCATTCATAGGCGTCCATGTACCGAATTCTTTGCGTGGCCCTGTATATCCCTTTATCTATATTCTGCTAACATTTCTCAGTAAATTGAAAGCAGCTCAGCGTAAAAATGCATAGCTTATTTAAGAACCACGTTTAAATAATTTACGCTCATATTCAGTAACGTTGGTGAGCTCTTTTGGGTAGCCCTGTATATCAACTATAACATTTATACACACCATATAATGTGCATATATTTAGCGAAATATAAACGCGAATATCATAATTAAAATGCATTTGATCCCTCCATCAGCCATCATCGGACACATATACGGTACTTCGGAGAGAATATACTATTTGAAATCTTTTGTATGGCCCTGTAAATGCTATGTACTTCATATTATGCAAGACAGTAGCGTATAATTTATATTAAGCTTCAGTGACATATATCAATTTTATTATACATGAAAAAGCTTTATATATTTAAAATATGTCACACACAATTCTCCCTTTTACCATTATCTAATGAAATTCTTTTGTGTGGCCCTGTAAATGAATAATAGCTACATTTTCACCTTATATTTTATAGAATGCATATTTTAATATGTGTGACAGGGTATAACATCTTTAAAATTCCTTTGAAACGATTTTTCCCCATAGGCCGTAATGTAATAGGAAACTTTTGATTCGCCCTGTAGATAAACTAATCATGGTAGCAACTTCATTTTCGATAGGACTTGTGCTAGGGTAAACGTCAATAACGTCCTAAAATTTCATTGCAATCCGAGTATATTAACGATTTTCCCCCATAAGCCGTAATGTAATGGGAAACTTTTGATTATCTCTGTAGATAAACTAATCATGGTAGATACTTCTTTTTCAGTAGGGTTCGTGCTAGGGTAAACCCCAATAACGTCCTAAAATTTCATGGCAATCCGAGTATATTAACGATTTTTCCCCATAGGCCGTAATGTAATGGGAAACTTTTGATTCGCCCTGTAGATAAATTAATCATGGTAGAAACTTCATTTTCAATAGGACTTTTGCTAGGGTAAACGTCAATAACGTCCTAAAATTTCATGGCAATCCGAGTATATTAACGATTTTTTCCCCATAGGCCGTAATGTAATGGGAAACTTTTGATTCTCTCTGTAGATAAACTAATCATGGTAGATACTTCATTTTCAATAGGGTTCTTGCTAGGGTAAACCTCAATAACGTATAAAAATTTCATAGCAATCCGAGTATATTTACGGGAGTTAGAGCTCGGACAGACGGCCAGACGGACAGACGGCCAGACAAACCGAATGCATAAGCACTTTTCAACTTTGTTGGAAAGTGCTATAAACGAAATAAAACCAACAGCATTCACCGGGTTTTATAGCCGACGATATATTGATATAACAGGTGTTTAATTACTATTTTTTTCAGTTGCTATTAAAAAATGACAACTAAAATATACAGTGATCTGTTATTTTCCATGGAGAAAAGGGATAGATGGAGGTGCAGTATGCGATTAAAACGGTTTGATGAGCGTTATTCTTCCAATATAAGTCTCTCATTCGGCCCAAACAAAACAATCACATGGAACAGAGACCGAATTTTTTAACATAATTTTTTCTCTAAATGAAAAAGATCTGAATATATTTTAAAATCATAAAATAATATCATTATATCATCATTAATAATATCATCATAACAGCATTATAAAATCGCATTTCATTGTATTATGAATTAAAATTGCATCACTAACAGTTTTTTTTTGTGAAAGCACGCCGTTGTGTTTGATACAATGCAGCGAATTTTAGAGTTACATTTTTGGTGTCACCTCCAGCCACTAAACTGCACCTCTATTTTTTTTTCTTTTTTACTCTATGGCTATTTTTTCTCTTTTCCCCACAAAAATGCGATACTCAAGTTGCCATCATTAGAGAAATTGAACCAAAAACTACAAAAAAATTAATATCTCAAAAACAAATTGAGATACAGTTTTCTAACAAACGGCATTTAAAACTGCATTTTTTTCTCTAAACGATGGTATAAAGATTGAAAACGTGCAATGTCTAGAAGTTTAAAAATTTACAGTAGCGAAAATTGCAAAACCGAAATTTCATCGGAAAGTGTTGCCATTCAAAACATGACGTATGCGTTACGCACAGATACGTTTGGCCTTTATTATATAGATTCTATAATTGTAAAGTCTTTTCATAAAGTAATACATAGCAACTTTTTATAATGCAAACATAAAATGTCTCACTAATATACCAATGGTTGAAGAGTTATCTCCAAACATAGGTTTAATTGATGATTTTTTTTTTTTTCATGTTCTAATTATTTTATACGGTTTTACCTTAAGCTACATTTAATTTTATTTTAAGTTAAATCAGTTTAAGTTTAAAATTTATAAGCAAAAAACTTTTAATTTTAAATATTTATAACGAAGTCACGAAAATAACTAGTTGGATGCACCAATCCCAAAACTCTTCTATTTCGTAGATCTCAATGTTTCAAAAAATATTACAAAATATTAATACTACTTCAATATTATACCAGTTTTTATTTTAATCTAGAATTTTTGCTGCAGTCAATTAATTAGATTAAGAATGAGTTAATCTCGATCATGATATTTAGTAAAATCTATTTTTGTTATTCTGTTTTACATCAGCTGTTTGCGAATAGCCAGTTTTAGCAAGATACGAAGTTCCTACTGCTGCACGAACTGTCAATTCACTGTATAAAAAGATTATGAAAAAAAAATTACAATAAAAAGAAGATTGCCCTCTGATGGCATTGAGCTCACAGGCTATGCATACTAATTGTATATTACAGCCTCATATTTTCAAAGGTTGATGCTGTCCGAAAAACAAATTAAAAGGGAGGATAGCCTCACCCATTTCCCTTTTTATACTTAATCATTGAATTCCCTAAACTAATCAGGGATATGCTTTATGACATAAAAAACCTATATCCAAAATTCATAGCAAATCGAATAATTCTTAATATACCCATTACCATACCATAAATAAAAACCCATTTATATAATTTAAGAGGAGTTGTGTCTCTTTATACTTCATTAAACTTCCAAAACTATTCAGAGATTCGCCTTATCAAAAAGAATGTACATCCAAAATTTAAAGCAAATCAGATAATTCTGCATAAAAACTCAATCAAATTTAAGAGGGATTGGGGTAATCGCCCTTATTCCTTTTATGCTTAGCAAAAGAACTCCAATTAAATTAGGTAAGCATCTTATCACTATGAACCTGTATCCAAATATTAAAGCAAATCTCTTAATTCTGCAAGAAAAATCATTTACCTAAATTGAGAGGTGTAGTCCCACCAATTTATACATATCCAATGAAATCCGAAAAAAATCAGGGAAGTCCTTATCACAATGAATCTATATCCAAATTTTGAAGCAAATCAGTAAATTCTGCATGAAAAACTCATTAAACTAAATTAAGGTGGGGGGAGTTACCTCCCATTTCCCCCCTCTTAGACTTATCCAATGAACTCGCAAAACTGATCATGGAAATGTCCACATCAGAATGATCCTATGTCTAAAATTTTAATGAAATATGAGAATTTTGCATGAAAAACTCATTTATCTAAATTAAAGGCAGGGGATTAGTCCCCTGTTCCCCCTTTTTATACTTATCCAATGAACTCCCAAAACTAATCGTGGCGGTGCCCTCATAAGAATGATCCTATGTCTAAAATTTGAATAAATCTGTATGAAAAACCCATTTATCGAAATTAAGATTGGAGAATTAGCTCCCAGTTCTGTCTCTTTATACTTATCCAATGAACTCCCAAAACTAATCATGGTGGTGCCTTCATCAGAAAAATCCTTTGTCTAAAATTTGAATGAAATCTGATAAATCTGCATAAAAAACCCATTTATCGAAATAAGGGGTGGGGAATTAGCCCCCTGTTTCACTCCTTTATACTTATCAAATGAGTACCTAATACTAATCACAGAGGCGCTTCATCAGAATGATCCTATATCTAAATTTTGAATGAAAATTGATAATTCTGGATATAAAACCCATTGATATAAATTAAGGGGAAGAATATTAGCCCCCGTTCCCCCACTTATACTTATCGATTGAGGTCCCAAAATTAATCAGGGAAACGCCTTATCAGAATATACCTATATTTAAAATTTCAAGTGAATCGGATATTTTTATCATGAGTTATTGGATTACACATTTACATGTATACATACAGAATAGGCGGGCACATAAGCTCACAGGTTTTGATAGCCTCTGAACTAAAAATCATTATTACAGTACCATCTTCCGGCAAAATATTTTTGAATTGAAAGAAGATCTGACAGCCATTCTCAGAAACGTATCCAAAGAAATTTGGTTCAATTCCATGCATAACTTCAGACAGCGTTTTTTGGTAGAATAATGAAAATGGTGTAAAAATTGTGATTACAGCACCGCCTTACAGCGAAATGTTTCCATAATGAACATGGACGTGCTGGCTACAGCCAAAAGCATGCACAGAATATTTGGTTCATTCTATGTATAACTTCATACACATTTTGATGGTATAATCATATGATGGCAACACTGGGACAGACAGATATTTTGAATAAACATGTTTTGGGGATATTGGATCCCTAAAAGATGTAAATTCGTCGAAAAAATTGATAACATTACTTTCTTCTATCAAGGATAGAAGAAAGTAAAAATAGGTCTGTTTTTATCATTCGCTCCCGTAACTGGTATATAATAAGCCTGCGCTTCTCTATCGCTTTGCTCAACTTAGCTTTTTCTAGCATGCTGAGTTTTGTCCTGATGAAGAATCTCGATAGCAGATTCAAAACTTCTGTTTGCTATCTTTTCATGCATTATTTGTGCATTTCTAAATGTTGGTTTTCTATCTTTATACACTTTTGCAAAAAGGCTTTATTTACTATTTTGACTTCAAATTTTGTTTTACAATCTGAAAGTAAAGATACAATTTTCCAAAAAGATCTAGACACACGGCAGTGTGTCAGCCAAGTTCACAAAGTAAAAGGCGACACACCGGCCGTGAGTTATATTACCCGAACCATTTCGGGCCACTTTTGACCCCTGAATAACTTAAATTTTATTTGACCTACACACTTGCATTTTTTTGTGTCGTGTCAGACCATATTCTACTTTCCGAATCCTAAAAAAAATTTTTTAAATCTTTTACCGTTCACGAGAAATTGACGTCTGAAAACCACTGTTTGTACCACTGACTCACTGACTCACTCATATAAATATTTGACTACTTCCAGGTGACTTAGGAAGTTGAAATTTGGTGTGGAGGTAGGTTATTGGATCTATAAATAGGAAAAAAATCAGAAATCACCATTAATTAAACATTATGGTTGGTTAGAAGATAAATTATTGGATTACAATGGAAGTTTAGGGGAATTTCGCGAAATATCAGAAATAGTGCCAAGTTGGCGACACTTTTGGCGAGTATTGGGTTATTCTCTGAAACCACCGAACCAATTTCAAAATTAAGGATACCAAAATGATGGTATTCACCCCGGTTCAAACATAGGCTATATTTTATGCGTATACCATTAACCAAAAGAGGGTGAAGAAGCAAAAAAATGTTCTAAAAATGCAACTTTTGTGTTACTGTAGGATCTAGGAATATGAGATTTGGCATGTTAATTATTTATAAGATATAAATGATCTCTAAGGGCATTTGATAAAAAATACGGAATTCAAAAGGGGTGAAAATGCGCGAAAAGCGTTCTAAAAATGTTCTAAATTGGGATTTTTAAGCAATCTCAGCAAACAACAAACCGATCTTAAAAGTAATGATATCAAAATGATGGTGACAGTCCTTGCTCCAATATAGGCTATATCTTATGTCGATTCCACTAATCCAAAGGGGGTAAAAGAGCAAAAAGCGTTCTAAAAATGCGATGTCTGCATGTTAAGGGCTAAAATCATAAAATTTGGCATGTTTATTAATTATAAGATTAAATCATCACTAAGAACATTTGTTAACAAATACAACATTTAAAAGGGGTTAAAATGGCGAAAAGCATTCTAAAAACTTTGTAAATAGCAATATTTAAGCAATCTTGGGTAGTTAGCGAACCGGTTTAAAGAAAAAAAGATGCCAAAATGATGGCGACAGTCCTTGCTCTAACAAAATTATTGGATAAATTACCAGATTACAATGGGAATCTATGGGAATTTGGCGAAATACCAGAAATAGCGCCATATTAGCATCCCTTTTGGTGCGTAATTTTTGTCTTCAATATAGCGATATTTCGCCAAGTTGGCTACAAATCTTTTTTGGTCGACGAAATAAGCAAGTAGTACCCAATCACGTAAAAGAAACATCCTTATTAGTGGAATTTAAAGGAACATAAGCAGGCCTAATGTTAAATTTTTTAAATTTGACTGAAAAAAAACAGTGAATAAATGCAGGAAAAAGCTGAAAGATTAATTAATATTATATAAAACTAATTTAACTAATTTAACCTATTTATTTCAAAAAGGAAACAAATACCTACATATTTGACAAAAAATAATGATATCCTATCAAAAACATGAATGTGAAAAAATGCCAAGTTCGTTAAAGGTTTCGCTAATAAAAGAAGTGAGATCTAACTGCAAACCAAGTTCTTTCGGAGCTCCTTAAATCACAGCTCCTGTCACGCATAATTATTATTCAATTGCTTAAAATGATTTGTTATGTTACTTGTTATTCAATAGAGCGACTTGGCAAGTTTTCAGCTACCAACTTCAATCTTTGAGTCGGAGTACAATTTAATCTAGAATCTGATTGACAAAGATCTAGTCAATCGAGTGTTCGAATAAGTATATTGAAGTTAAGGTATTGATAAGTTAAGAAAGTGATCAACTTTAATTTCTGATCAACTAAATAGAAAAAATTGAATAAGAGAAAACTTGCTAAGTCGCTCTATTGAATAACAAGTAACATAACAAATCATTTTCAGCAATTGAATAATATTATGCGTGACAGGAGCTATGATTTAAGGAGCTCCGAAAGAATTTGGTTTGCAGTTAGATCTCACTTCTTTTATTAGCGAAACCTTTAACGAACTTGGCATTTTTTCACATTCATGTTTTTGATAGGATATTATCATAAATTCTTGAATTTATTACAGCGTTTAAATATAAATAGTAGGAAAGCTGGCAATTGTTTAAACTTTTGAGAATTACCTTTTACTGATAGGAAACTTATTGTAACATTTTATCTTTTGCTTTGTAAACAAAAGTTTAGGCATTGCTTGGGATCAAACAATTACTGTTATTCATCTATATTTGCTTTGCTGCATTCTGCCGGATATCCGATAGAGAAGTCGGATATCCGGTGATTGTGATTCGGATATCCGATGATATTTCGGATATTAAAAAATCAGCCGGATATGCCGGATATCGGATATTGGCCGGATATCCGTTGCATCCCTAATGAAAAATCGAAAAATGTGGAAAATAGGGTTAGACATATCTCGGCAACTAATTATCCGATTGACTTTGTTCTTTATGCAAAATTTGTGTTATTTTATTGCCTTTTTTTGTCCACTCCTTAAAATAAAACATTTCGAAAATTTTTGTATACCTTTCATCAGAACGAACTTTTCGAGAGTCCGAAAAAATTAGTTCCGGATAATCGAGGTTATTGATATTAAATAGGCTTCGTCCCATTCTTACTTACTAAGCACATACAAAGTTTCAAGTGTCTATTTCAATTTGTTCGGGAGATAGAGCGGTTACAGACAGACATTTAGACAGACAGACAGAACACAGACGGACGGACGGCAAAATTTTTTTTCTAAAAATGTTTTTCGGAATCTCCAGTATCTAAAACGCGTAAATCCCTCAAAATTTTTTTTTCGATTTTCAAAACGATTGCAATACTTACCCTATACTACGTATGATGGGTAAGTAACATCAATTTAAATCTTTATTTTATTTTTATAGAATTATATGTTACTTCTTATAGATATTTAGTTCTTTAATTGTTATCAGAATTAAACAATTTTCTTTTCATTAGCTAACAATGTACGAAAAGCATTTCCTATTATCGGATTGCAAAAGTTTCCGGCATGTCAATCAAATACTACCTACTAATTACAAAATTTCTAACAAGCGTGTAGGAAATAACTTTTTTTTTTTTTTTTAATCTGAATTATTTGCTATTTTATTATTATACCATTTCAAATAGTAACACGTAAAAGTCTATCATATGTGTAGTGTTATATTTTAAATTTTTAGATATAAATGACTTTTGAAAATAATTTTAAGTTCATACAATACTACTGTTTTCTATACTTATCAGAATAGTGTCGTACTCGTGAATATTTTAAACTTCCGACTTTTGATGGATTACATGTTTTTAAAATGTTTAGAAAACAATCTCATTATTTTTGAACCGATGTTTTTCTCTCGGTCTATATATTACACGGATCGTGTGGACATTGAAATTCAAGAACTAATGCGCAGAATTCTGGGAAACTACATATTTATTTAGAACTTGATATAGATTGGTGCTGATTAGATTCTCATACATATCGCCCAACAAGAAGTTCTGTTATATGCTTTTTTGTCCACTGACCATTGCAAATATATGTTAAATTCAAAGAAATGTACTTTACTTTATAACTATTGCTTTGTATGTGCAGTATTTAAGTTAAATTAACATGTCGCTCATGCGATTCTTAAGGGACCAATGAAAAAAGTTCTATATGTGAAGGGGCCATATAAATGAGAGGTCCCCGCGTATAACCCTAATACATACATTATGCATTGTATCTAATCAATTCAATAATTGTTAAGAAAATGCACTAAATGTTAAATAAAGCCTTTATAAAATTAATTATTAAAAAAAGGGAATAATTATTAATATATATATATAATTATTTAAAAAAATGAATCGAAACTTTCACTTTTAATAAATTTCAAAACTTTATTTAAATACAATATTGATATTTAATATATATACATTCTTATTTGTGTATTGTTTATATGCAATCAAAAGAAAATATATTGACTGTAAATAATCTGTTAGAATTGCTAATAGGAAAATAGTTTTCACTATCTTTTTCGAACTGGAAAGCCTGAGTTGGATTACCTCGTTATTTAAAAAATAGAAACATTTTTTATCTAGTAATTAAACTATATTCAGGGCCGTAGCTAGAAGTGAACCACAGGAGGAAGGGGAGGGGGGCTCAAGAGAATGTAGAAGGGGCCCATGTTTTTTTTTCTCTCTCTCTGACGCAGAAAGATAAATTAATGCATATTCACATTGTAGGTACTATGTTTCTTATTAAACCGTTGTAATAACTTCATTTTATGCTTAGAAAAGTATAGGATCATGAAAATTTTTAGTGTATAACTGATGCAAAATTAAACATCATATTAGCTTCTTATGTACATTTAGGATGAGGGAGTGTTAAAACACTTATTTTAGATACAATTTAGTAACTCTGCAAAACTGTGAAAGGGTCTTAAAACTAAATTAGATTTTTGAACAGAATTTCGTTTGAATTTTAGGAACAGAAATTCATTGAGTGACCTTGAAATCTTTTCCATGGGGAGCTCAAAATATTTTAGGGGGGCTGAGCCGCCCATAGCGCCCTTTTAACTACGGGTCTGACTATATTCCTGTAACAATTACAGTCGAACCTCGTTAACATGAACCTCAAGGGGAATCAAAATTTTGTTCATGTTAACAGTAATTCATGTTATCAGTATCAAATCTTTATATTCGTCTTTATAGGGGACTGTGAGAACAATTAATGTTAAAAGTAATTCACGTTAAGCGTGTTCATGTTAACGAGGTTTGACTGTATAATTTTTCTAAGGCTATATCATTTAGCTCTTTAAAGTACAGTAATTTTCTGAATTCCATACATCTAAATGAGATGTTGCTGTATTAGAACTTTTTGAAGTTTTAGATTGTCACGGCATATTATTACGCTCACTTTAGAAAGCGTTTGTATGTTTAACTATTGTATAAACAAGTTGCAGATGTACAATTTTGACAATAGACAATGATTTTGCGTCAATTTTGAATAGTTACAAATTTGCTGCTACTCTGAAACTTTTAAGCAGACAATAACGTATTTTGAAAAACAAGATGTTTGCTGTAAATTTTCGTAATCTGTAATTTTGTACTTGAAGAAATTCAGCTTTTGTTTCTCCTTTCGGCTTGTTCAAAAGTCTTTTCTCCTGATCAGTAATCTCAAAATTATATAGTCAACAACCTGATAACATCGCTTGAGAACAACAGAATTTTGTCTTGTATAACATCTTTTTTCTGATGTAGTAACACACGAATAGCCAAAAAAGACAGATTCCTTGAATTTAAGCTGTTAATATTTAGAAGGAATTTGTTTTCGTGCTCTTTTCGGTTAACTAATTAGGTAAATTTCTTAAACTGAATAAGGAAAACAACACTGTAAAAGCTTTAAAAGCAGAAGTGAAGAAGAAAATTAAAAAAAAAAAATAAAAAAATAATCGAATTTATTAATCCGAAATAACTTATTTTAGACTTAAAAATAAATCTCCCAAGGAAAGTCTCGATACAGACATACTCCAAAAAATCTGAAAAAATACAGAATGTTCTCATGAAAATATAATATGTTTTAAAAGAAAATTTCGGCGGAGCCTTGATATAGCGTCCGTAAAAAAAATAATGCAAATTTTGTTATTTGGCCATTGTTCATTGATTGGCAATGGAATACAATTTCAAAAAATTGCTTTATTTTCAATGTCAAATGCTCTTTAACCCTTTGGGGACGAGCGACCGTATACGTGCCGCAAAAAGGCTTAAAATTCCTTGCATATCCACCAGTAAGGTTTTACTGTAAAATTTGCCTTATTAAATCGAAGCATTTTCTCGATTTTATAACATACAAATTTCTGTTTTCTAAAACTGATGACAAAACATTAAAAATTTCGAAAAGGCTCTCGTCGCGAAGGGGTTAAGGAAAAAATGCTTCATGCTTAACTTGTTTAAATAAGTTTAATTTAAATAACTTTAGCTTGCCAGTTTTAGTTTATTTTAAATATAATTTTGTCATATCGATATTTACTATATTGTAATTTAATTATAAAAAATACGATTTAAAACGAAATTCAAAATTTAAATTAATTAAAATTGTCTCAAGCTCAAAATTAATTCCAATTGATCATTGTCAATTCAGTTTTGTTGTTATGAAAACAACCTTTTAGATATTGAAATGTATAAATGCAGCATTCTTCATCTGGCTTTTATTTTTGAATAAGTTTAAATGTAATGGAAATATATTTTTTCAATATTTTTTTTATGTTTGAAAATATTTTTTTCAGTGATAAATAATTCCAGCAACAAGTAATATATATATATATTGGTTAGATGACATTAGGAGCTTAAGGAAAACTGTAACACACACCATTCTAGAAAGCTTTTCCATTATTAAGTACAGGATTCGCGCCGAGAAGTTAACAAAAAATGTCGGTGACTTAAAACAGTCAATGAACTGTCCACAGGGCTGGGTTTTTGCCGGCAGAAAATGGTTTCTGCCGTGCCAGTGGCAAAAAGTGGTTATAAGCGGTTTTTACCGGCAGAAACTGGCAACAACTGGCATAAACTCTTTTTATGACATAATCTGAGCTTTTTTTAGTGATATTAAATTGCTTATATATATTTTATTCGGGATAAATAATAAATAAAATATTGTGAATAGTTTTTATTTAAAAATCTATATAAATTAGTATTAGAATTTGATAGTTTTGAATCTTTCAAGAAGAATTATCCATATTATTTGCAGATAATTGAAAATCATGAAAGGACATAGCTGTTTGATAAAATGCTATTTAATTTTCTACTGACTTTGTCACCTAGCAACCAAGATGTACCTAATTATTTTAAAATGTAAAAAGTTTTCTGTGCAAACGATTTTTTGTGATAAATGAATTTATCTGTTTAATTCTTCTGCTTTTACCTAAGCTGTGTGAAACAATATTCTTTTTGTTGTTTTGAGTTTGATTAGAATGTTTTTTATGAGTTGTGTGAAAAAAATGTTACAGTTTTTATTGGAGTTGTGTTTTGTGAAATTATTAATGTTCGAAAGAACATGAGTTGAGTTTACTCATCAGAATAAACTGTTTAAAGTGAGAGATGCGTATTTAATTTTGAGTTGAGTAAAATATTAAAAAATAAACTTTCGAACAAATTGAAATCTTCATATGGTCCGTCTTCCACGGAGAAAAATCAGCGATCTACGTCAATGAACTGAAGGATAATTGGTGAATATTTTGTGCTGTTTTGCTATTTCTTCGATGTTAGAACTCATCTTTTAAAGAGCCAAGAGGGGTAAGTGCACCCATTTAATTTTAATTCATTAAAAATGAGTATGAAAGAATTAAAAGCAAAAAAGAAAATTTTCAAAACAAACTTGACAAAATTAAAAGAAAAATTATCGAATTCCGAGCTAGAATTAAATGAATTAATTCTTATAAAGGAGAAACGGAATAAATTAGAGAAAAACTTTTCTGAGTTATTTGAGTCTATTTATAAGATAAGTAAAGAAGATGAAATTGAGGATTTTATTAAGGAAAACGAAGAAATTAATGAAATTTTAGAAATAATGGAATTTGAACTTACAAAAAAGTTATCAAAAATGAAAGTGCAAACTGTTAATTTAGAAAACGCCACAAAGGCTGATAATAACATTAAATTGCCAAAGTTAACTCTTCCTGTATTTACGGGTAATTTGCATGAGTGGCTATCCTTTAAGGATATATTTAAGGCTACTGTTCATGAAAATTCTAATTTGTCAGGGGCAATGAAATTACAATATTTGAAGTCTTCATTGAGAGGAGATGCCTTTCGTATAATCCAGTCTATTTCAATCGTGGATTCTAATTATGAAGTTGCATGGTCGCTTTTGGAAGAACGGTTTTCAAATTCGAGAGAACAAGTTTACGCGCATTTAAAACGTTTTTTAAATATTCCTGTTATTCAGAATGAGTCCCCAGCAGCATTATTAAATCTAATAGATATAACAAATGAATGTATTAGGTCGTTAGAGATTTTAGAACAAAAAGTTGAGGGGTTTTCTACTACTATGTTTGCTTATATTTTGGCTCAAAAATTAGATGTAAATACAAAAATGTGGTGGGAAAGACATCTTAAGCGGGATAATTTACCGAGTTTAACTGAATTGCTAGAATTCTTGAGAGACCACGCGCGTACACTAAGTGCGTCCAAACAAGTAAATACAAAGCGAAATTTTCAAAACGAAAGCCAAACAAAGCATAGCTTTTCAAAGGTAACATCCATGGTTGCGAGTTTAAATGAGAAAAATATGCGCAAATGTGTTGTATGTAACCAGGAAAATCATAGTGTTTTTAAATGTCCCAAATTTCAAAAATTTAATGTACAGGAAAGAGTAGATTTTGTGAAAAAAAAACAATATGTGCTTTAACTGTCTTTCAGAATTCCACTGCGTCAAAAAATGTAACTCAAAATTCTCGTGTTCAAAATGCTATAAACGCCACAATGTACTTCTTTGTTTTGATAGGCGTGAGAGAAATTCCAATGCGGTGGGAAACATAAAAAATTATAGTGATAAGGAAGTGCCAAATGCATTGTCGACGAATGAAAGTAATTCAACGTTAAATGCTGACGCCATACCATTTGAGTTAAATAACCAAATTCAAAATTTCACTGGTACTTCAAATGTGAGATCGAATAATGTTAAAACAGTTCTTCTTTCCACTGCTATTGTTTATATGAGAGATAAATTCGGAAATAAAGTTCCGGTGCGTGCTTTATTGAACAATGGTTCAATGAGCAATATTTTAACATTGCAGTTAGTTGAAAGATTAGGAATTCGAAAAGAAAAAAGTAACATTTCGGTATCGTGTTTAAGTGGATCCTCTGTAGGGGTAAAAAATAAAACTACTGCCTTGATCAGTAATAATTCGGGAGATTATAGCCGAGAGTTAGATTTCCTTATCATACCAAAGATTTCGCAAATTATGCCCTCGAAATATATTAATATTTCAGAGCTAGGAATTCCAGAGTCTATTATTCTTGCTGATCCTGAATTTAATAGACCAGGGAAAATAGATCTTTTGCTAGGAGCTGAAGTATTTCTAGAATTGATAAAGGTGGGTCGTATGAAGTTACCAAATTCTAAATTAATACTGCAAAATACGGTGTTCGGTTGCATAGTAAGTGGGAGTGTTTACGATTGTAACGAGCAGGAACAAATACATTGTGGGTTAATTACTGAAACAGATTTAAATTTCGAAATGAAAAAATTTTGGGAAATTGAAAGAGTAGAAGAAAGTACACCATTGAGAAATACAGAAGAATTAGCATGCGACATCCACTTTATAAACACACATCAGAGAGATATAACGGGCAAATTCATAGTACAAATGCCGTTGAAAAAAGATCCTAGTTCTTTGGGAGAATCAAAACAATTTGCGGAAAATAGATTAAATTCACTTTGGAATAGGCTAGTCAAAAATCCAAATCTTTTAGAGTTATATTGCGCATTTATGGCAGAGTATAGAGAGTTAGGCCATATGGAGGAAGTAGAGAAAACAGATGAGCCAATACATGCGAATTATCTACCTCATCATGCTGTTTATCGCCCAGATAAAAGTTCTACAAAATTGAGAGTTGTCTTTAATGGTTCACATGCAACTTCATCCGGAGAATCCCTAAATTCCATACAGCTGAATGGAGGTGTCATTCAAGATGATTTGTTTAGCATAATACTTAGAATTCGTACACACCGCTATGCATTTACAGCAGATGTAAAAATGATGTATCGCATGATACTTATCGATAAAAGTCAACGTGATTTACAGCGCATAATTTGGAAAGATTCTGTAAATGGTGAGATGAAATATTACAGACTATGTACAGTCACATATGGCACAACTAGTGCCCCTTATTTAGCCATGCGCTGCCTTAAACAGCTTGGTATAGATGGTGAATCTCAATTTCCGTATGCTTCTGGTGTGGTACAATCAGACTTTTACATGAACGATGTCCTGACTGGAGCAGCTGACCTAAAATCGGCTAAGAGACTGCAAATTGAGCTTATTCAACTATTAAATACGTGTGGCATGAACTTACATAAATGGTTTAGTAACCATCCAGAATTAATGGAGCCAGCCATTAAAAATGAGAATTACACTTTTGAAAATATGAGTGAAACTAAGGCACTAGGACTTTGCTGGAATTCCAATGATGATACTTTTACTTTTAGTGTATCATTCAGTGAGCAAACCAAGGTAACTAAAAGAAGTGTGCTGTCAAATATTGCTCGCATTTTCGACCCCTTGGGTCTACTTGGACCAGTTGTGACGAAAGCAAAAATTTTCCTACAAAGACTGTGGAGACTGCAAATTGATTGGGATGAAAATCTCCCTACAGCTGAGCTTGATGATTGGTTGCAGTTTTTAGAATCATTAAGAGCCATCAATAATATAAGTGCTGTTAGATACATTTTTACAAATAATCCAGTGCAAATTAAAATTTGTGGCTTTTCAGATGCTTCGGAGAAAGCCTACGGTGTGGCATTGTATGCTGTGTCTTCAAATTCTTCAGGAGAGCAAATTTCTCAGTTGCTTTGCAGTAAAAGTCGAGTTGCACCAATCAAAACAATCACTATTCCTCGCTTGGAGCTCTGTGGTGCAGTTTTATTAGCCAAATTGATGAATAAGGTTGCCAAAACCTTAAAAGTTCCTAAAGAATCTGTTTACTATTATTCAGATAGTACTATTGTATTATGTTGGATTCGAAAACAGCCGTGTGACTTAAAAACCTTTGTGTCATCACGTGTGGCTACGATTCAGAATCTTTCTGATATCAGTCATTGGGGACATGTGGCTTCTTCTGATAATCCTGCTGATCTTGTGTCACGAGGTGTAGATCCAGACAAACTTCTCCAGAGTAACTTATGGTGGAAGGGTCCACTATTCCTAACCCAACAAATTGAACCTTCTTTAAATACTGTCGAACTTGAGCAAAATGATAATGATCTATACAGAAGTGAACTTAAAAAGACTTTTTCAGAGACTTCACTTTTAATATCAGACTGTTCATCTTTTATTGATTATTTTTTGCAATTGAGTAATAATTATGCTAAATTAATAAGAATTCTTAGCTATGTTTTCAGGTTCATTCAGAATGTCAAAAAGCCAAAAGAAAGGTATTTAGGTAAGTTAACATCTGATGAATTGAAGAAAGCTGAGCAGTTTATCATAAAATCTGTTCAAGAAAAAGAGTTCAGTTCTGAATTCACATTGTTATCTAAGGGTAAGGAGTTACCAAAAAATAGTAGATTACTTTCATTAAATCCTTTCTTGGATAAAAATAATTTAATCAGAGTTGGAGGTCGTCTCCAAAATAGCACGGTAAATTATGCCCAAAAACACCCAATTGTACTGCCCTCTAAACACAAATTAACAGAATTAATTATCGAGTTTTATCACAAAAAATATCTACATATAGGACCACAAAATTTACTTTATTGTGTTCGAAGAGAATATTGGCCTTTAAACGGTAGGGCTATTTGTAGAAAAATTGTACATAAATGTATTACATGCTTTAGGGCCAAACCTAAATTATTAGAGCAAATTATGGGCGAGCTCCCAAAAGAAAGAATAAATGTAGACTTTGTTTTTAATTGCACAGGAACTGATTTCTGTGGTCCATTTTTGATTAGATATAGAGGTCAACGTAAAGGTATTTATCATAAAGTTTATGTTTGTATTTTTATTTGTATGGTAACAAAGGCAGTGCATTTGGAATTAGTCAATGATTTAACATCTGAGGCTTTTATTGCAACATTAAAGAGGTTTTTTGCCAGACGAGGCAAACCTCGAAAAATTTTCAGTGATAATGCAGGCAATTTTGTGAAGACTAATGTAGAGCTTAAAAGGTTGCATGAATTGGTAAACAAACCAGACCAGAACCTTACTAATTACTTGATATCTGAAGGTATTGCTTGGGAATTTATTCCCCCTAAAGCTCCAAATTTTGGAGGTTTATGGGAATCGGGAGTCAAGTCCTTCAAGTATCACTTTAAACGTGTTGTGGGCAACTCTAAATTAACTTATGAAGAAATGTTAACTATAATTGTCCAAATTGAAGGTATCTTAAATTCGCGCCCGCTTACTCCCTTGAGTATAGATATTGATGACTTGGAGGTCTTGACCCCGGGACATTTTCTTATTGGTCGCCCACTTAATGCCATTGCTGAATCTGACCTGAGTAATATTGAAGATAATAGACTAAACTTATGGCAAAAGACCACTAAAATGGTTCAGACCATCTGGAAAAAGTGGAAAAATAGTTATTTAAGTACATTGCAGCAAAGGCATAAGTGGATGATATCAAAAAACAACCTCAAAATAGGAGATATGGTTGTAATAAAGGAAGATGATTTTCCAGTGTCTAAATGGTTATTAGGGAGAATTGTAGAAGTATTTTTTGGTAATGATAATAGAATAAGAATTGTGAATATAAAAACCCCAAATGGAATATATAAAAGAGCAGTATCCAAAATTGCTGCATTACCTCTTGAAAAGTAATTCAGTTTTTATAAGAAAATGCTCATTATTGTAAAATTTCTTATTTATTATGTATTATGTAAAATTTTTTAAATATTTGCTTAAATTTAACTTAACTGTGACTCATTTATATTGTGTTTAATTGTATTGTTATTTATATTTTTTACAATGGTTGTAATTGCAGTGTTTTAGTTTGAAACCCCCCTCGGAGGTTTCAAGAGGGGCGGTATGTTTGATAAAATGCTATTTAATTTTCTACTGACTTTGTCACCTAGCAACCAAGATGTACCTAATTATTTTAAAATGTAAAAAGTTTTCTGTGCAAACGATTTTTTGTGATAAATGAATTTATCTGTTTAATTCTTCTGCTTTTACCTAAGCTGTGTGAAACAATATTCTTTTTGTTGTTTTGAGTTTGATTAGAATGTTTTTTATGAGTTGTGTGAAAAAAATGTTACAGTTTTTATTGGAGTTGTGTTTTGTGAAATTATTAATGTTCGAAAGAACATGAGTTGAGTTTACTCATCAGAATAAACTGTTTAAAGTGAGAGATGCGTATTTAATTTTGAGTTGAGTAAAATATTAAAAAATAAACTTTCGAACAAATTGAAATCTTCAATAGCAGTTGTTAAAATTATAAATTAATACAGTGAAACCTCCGAATAAGGGACACCTATGGGACCGGAACTTTTGTCCCTTAAATAGAGGTGTCTCTTATTTATTTATTTTTTAAAAATTGAATCATCCAGAAGGATATAAAAATAACAAAACATTAAAGGTGGATTTTGAATGTATTCGAAGTGTATGAATTACGTCAATCAGACACAAAAGGAACAGAAAATTAAAATTTTCAGTTGATTATTAAATCATTAAATAATTTGTAGAATTGCTGATTTTATTTTTTATCCAAACTGTGGCCATGCAAAAAGTATAGAAACTTTTAAAGGAATGTTACTTAAAGTAATCAATCAAAAGTGATTGCACCAAGAAAGGGTAAGATACTATTGTTTTCTAAATTTCAAATTTTCCAAGTAAAATTCAAGTGTTCATATATCATACTTATAAGTTTTAGTTTCTTCAATAACAGCAGTATTTACAAGAAAACATATTCAACTGCTTTATTTATATTAAGGCAAAAAAAATCTCTTAGCTGCTCTGCTCGTCAACTGAAAAATGTTTTGACAAATTTGTGAATTTATTTTTTAACAGAACGGTATAAATTTGGAACGCCTGGCTATGGAAGCGATTGGGAATTGAACTGTGTTTTCAAGTTTTGAATAAATTACCTATTCAGTTATAAGTGATGTTGGTCTCGTAACAAAGACGTTTTTCACTCTTTCTTGAGTAGTTATTCTTCTTTCTTGTATAAATTTGTTTCAGAACACTCACGTCGACAATATTTTTTGAAAAATCTATTTTGTTAAAAAAAAAAAAAAAAAAAAAAAAAAAAAAAAAAAAAAAATTACAGAAATAACACTTCGATTACATAATTTCTAAACAACAACGCCTGCTAGTTTCAGGTATTTCTGAATAAAAATAAATAAAAACTTCTGTCGTAAATGTTACCCTTTCAGATTTGAGAACAATCTTAAAGTATCTGTAAAATTCTTTATTTCTCAACTATCTTTTATTCTCCCCTTTCCGTTTCAGAATCATCCTCACAATTTTGAGCATTACTTTCAATGGGGATAAACGCACTGAAATCTAATCAGAATTATGGGTATTTATGTGCTAGTCAATTGAGTCTTATGTCTCTGTATCAACATGAGTGTCTGTCTGCTTGTTAAATTAACAAAAATCTGTATTTTTATTTTCATCACAGGCAACTTCATTATCTGAAATGCAAAACCAGCCCCTTTAATCTCATTTTCAAGTGTCCCTTATTCAGAGGTAAATACATTACAAGCCCTATACCAAGGGACTGGGACCGGAAGTTTTGTCCCTTAAATAGAGGTGTCCCTTATTTGGAGTGTTCCTTATTTGGAGGTTTCACTGCATCATGATTTATAAAGAGTTAAACACTTGTTACAAATGCCCCAAAAATGACTGATGTTTTTTAAAATTCAATAACTTGCAAACGGTGACAGCTATTTAAAAATTATTTGCAGGAGAGTTATGTATAATGTCGGGAGTTTTTTTACCGTAATTTTTTACATTAGTCCGCATCTCAAACAATAGGTGGCGCTGACGGCGATTAAAGGCCAGGTCGACGCTTCACTCAGCACTGATCACCTGGCCTTCAATTGTCGTCAGCGCCACCTATTGTTTGAGATACGAACTAAAATGAAAAAATTACAATAAAAAAAAACTGACATTATACATAACCCTCCTCTAAAAATAGTTTTAAATAGCTGTCACCGTTTGCAAGTTATTGAATTTTAAAATCCATCAGTCATTTTTGGGATACCCGGTAAGTCAAACCGTGATTTTAAAAAATATTATCTGTATTTCACGCTTTCAGGAGCAAAACACTTCCATTTCTAAATTTTTGAAAAAAAAAATGATTCACACCAGAATGTACCAACAAATTTATTTTTAAATAGAAAAAGCCAAATTCCGCATTCATAATAAAAGGAAAATTTTTGTACCAAATTTCTGGTGCCACTAGTTTTAGGCATTAAATTAAGCGGTTTCATAAGTATTTCACCAGCCCTCAAGGTTTAAATATGGAAAAAAAAAAAAAAAAAAAAAAAAAAAACACTATTTCTTTTACCAATGAACTCATATTTTTATGAATAATAAAACTGGACAATAAAAAATCGACGATTTTTGAAGGGATTTTCCCAAAATCACGCGACGATTAAGTGGTTAAAATTTTGTAGCATCTCCTTTAACTTTCATTACAGTGTACTATCGGTCTTGCATACTATATACCAGATATTTACAAACATTTTTCAGCATTAGCCCAAATAGACTTTATACGTGTACTAACTCGGTTTTACTTGAAGGAGGATTTTCTTGGAGTTTTTTCTTAATTATACACTATAAGTTTTCAATGGGATTAAAGTCTGGTGAGTTTGATGGCTAAGGAAGTACGTTAATGTTGCGTTGGCAGATCCAATCTTTAATTGACACCGAGGTATGCGGTGACGCTAAATTTTGTTAAAAGATGAAATTATCTTCAACTAAATATTCTGATGATGATCATGTAATATTCCAAAATTTCTTGATATAAAATATTTATTTAACAGATTTTATTGGTATATGGAAAAGTAAATTTGTGTAGTAAATTAATAAAATGTTTTTTAAATACTGGCGCTTCTTTATGGGACGCTCTGTAGTGAAAATTCTGATTAAGGAAATTTTAGCAGTAATTCATATTTTTGGAAACATGGTTTATTGATTGCCCTATCTAATCTAGATGACGAAGGCGCAGAATTTTGATATTTAAAAATTTCGGATAATGAAGAAAAAAAAAAGCGTAAATGATGTACAGTATGGGGAATATTATTAAAGTTGTGAATTATTGATTTATGAATTAAAATAAAATTTAAGGACAGAAAAAAAAAAGTCATTATTATTTTCTTTTTGTGTAAAATTGAACTGAAACTCCACCATGTTCATAATAAGATTGGGCACAACAAAAGCGAAAAAGAATAAATGGTTTCCTCCTGGGCTTGTACAATCTTAGGAAAGAATAATGGGTAAAAGTTTATCACATATCTCTTGTCTTGACCGAAATAAATAATAATAAAAATAAAATCATATTCCACTCCCTCGTTTTTTTCTTTTTTTACATTTTCTCTCATGTTTGTGACATGAATCCCAGTGCTTATAGTCTTATTTTTAATTTTTTAATTTATTTATTACTTTTTTAATGGATCTAATTTTTTTCTTAAATGATGTATAATGGAGAGTTATGGATCACGATTTAATTAATTAATGAAAATGTTACTGTATTTCAAAACGTCTTTTTATGCAAGCTTATAAAGCATTTTTCACAGATTTAAAATCTGGTGATGTTGATAATTTAAAAGAAAAAGGGCAAAATGCCTTCTACTTCAAATTAATCTTTCTTTCGCTTGCAGTAGGGAAGTAAAAGAAGAGTAACGAGGATGATGTCTCATTTGATATAAATTTACGACTTTTAATCATTATGTCAAGGGATATCCTTTCCAGTATGAAAGGAAACATGTTTTATTTCACTTTATACTAATGTTTCCTCGGTGAACGCCCACTACTCTACGCCTTTGTTCTGTATCTGTTGGATAAATTCGTAGGTCAGATGTTTCCCGCTCGCTGTAAAATAAATTAAAAAAATAAATAAATAAATAAAATGAAAAATAAAGAAAGAAAACTTGATTGCAGGTTTTTCTGGTCAGAAGTTTTTACCCCAACGAAATCTTAGACTCTCGGTTTCTTCCTCGCTTGCCCTTTTTCTTGCGGCACCAGAGGTACGACTAACATAAGTATTTAAAAAAATAGTAGATAATTTTCATAGGCGTAGCTACGTGATCACAAGAACCAAGCCCATGCAAGAAAATTAAGGGTACGGTCGTGACGAAAAAGGTTTATCTTTCGTAAATAATAAAATCCTATGTTAATTTACGTGAACAGCGTTAGAATTATAAGAGAAAAAAAAAGTCACTAGTCCCAAGGATCAGTGACCATGAGAATTTAGTGGTCCGCAGGAATCATCAATGGCCTGGAGACATAAAGTCATATGAAGTCATTTCAGTTTTTTTTGGACCCCCCCCCCCCCCTTCACCATACATATACTAAGAATATAAACCAAACTTACTTTGTTGTTATCCAAAATTTCCTCTCATAATACAAAACTAAAGTTATAATTTGCTAAAAAATAAATAAACAGCAGTACATTAATTAGAACTATATAATTATTAATTAGGTATTTTATTTCCAATTATTTATTTCAACTGACTGCAAAATTTATTGCAAATATTTTTTTTTGATTACTTATATTTATATACACTATATTGCCATTGATTATGGGACACTTGCGATTTTAGACATTTTACTAAATATCTAGAAAAATACATGAGGAATCATCTCGAAACTCTTAGTGTATAAATATAATAGAATACGTCATACATCACCGTGAAGATTTTTTACCGAAACTCCATAGGGGACCGTCAACAAATTAAAAAAGAATGAATATCTTTTGAATAACCCTGTCAAAACTAATGTAACAAAAGCGCTCAAACTCTAGATTATGATTAAATGCCTTATTGTAATACACTGTGTTCATTTTTATGCAAATAGCATGCATACTCGCAGAGTAATTAAGGTTTTTATAAAAATGGTCCTAAATTTTTCCAAGTTTTTTCCTTATAATTTTCAGAGTTCTTAATATAAAATAATATTTTTTTCAGAAAATATGACAAACAACATTGCACACAGTACCCTGTAATCAGAATTAAAAAATAATTAAAATTGTATACAAAATGAGTTGGTTTACTAAATAATTTTTTACTGCGCATGCGTCAACGATATCAAAATTTCATTTGCATATTATGTTAGCTAAATATATAGAGCAACTTCTGTGAAAGTCACAAAATCATAACTTGAAAATTCTGAAAATAATCGTCAATTGAATAAGGTGAAAATCCGTTATTCTCAAAATGAAGCAAAAACAAGAGGGGATGTATCCATATATTCATTGATTAGTGTCAATATAGAATACACAATACGGGATGTTACGACTACTTTTGGATAAAATCCCTCATTTTTTTGCTTCATTTTGGAAACAACGGATTTTGTCCTTTTTCTATAGACGATTACTTTCAGAATTTTCAAGCTATAATTTTGAGACTTTTACAAAAGTTGCTCTATACATTTAGCTAACATAATATGCAAATGAAATTTTTATATCTTTGACGCATGCGCAGTAAAAAATTATTTAGTAAACCTACTCATTTTTCATACAATTTTTATTATTTTTTAATTCTGATTACAGGGTACTGTGTGCAATTTTGTTTGTCATATTTTCTGAAAAAAATATTATTTTATATTAAGAACTCTGAAAATTATAAGGAAAAAACTTGGAAAAATTTAGGGCCATTTTTATAAAAACTTTAATTACTCTGCGAGTATGCATGCTATTTGCATAAAAATAAACACAGTGTATTACAATAAGGCATTCAATCATAATCTAGAGTTTGAGCGCTTTTGCTACATTAGTTTTTACAGGGTTATTTAAAAGATATTCATTCTTTTTTAATTTGTTGACGGTCCCCTATGGAGTTTCGGTAAAAAATCTTCACGGAGATGAATGACGTATACTATTATATTTATACACTAAGAGTTTCGAGATGATTCCTTATGTATTTTTCTAGATATTTAGTAAAATGTCTAAAATCGCAAGTGTCCCATAATCAATGGCAATATAGTGTATACTTATATGCAGAGTTGTATAATATAGACGCATGCGCGCACGCCGTGCGCAGAACATTTTATGAAGTTAGCAGAAAATTTTAAGAAAGAAACAATTTTTATTTTTGTAATTTCTTTTAGTACCAAAAAAATAAAAATATTCCCTCAATTTTATCAACGAATTATTTACTGTTAACGCAAATGTTGTCAAAACCCCTCGAAAAAATCGAGAATTTCAACAAAGAAGCACGTAAAAAACATGCATTTGGACAAAGAATCGCGTAAAAAAACTTGCATTTCTACTAAGAATCGTGTACAAAAACCAACATTTTGACAAAATACCGCGCGAAAAAAGTGAATTTCGTCCAAAGGCTGAGTAAAAAATGCGAATTTCGTCCAAAGGCTGAGTAAAAAATGCGAATTTCGTCCAAAGACCGTGCTAAAAACGTAAGTTCAATCCATGAATCGCGTAAAAAAACGCGATTTTCGTGCATGAATCTGATAAAAAACACGAATTTCGTGCATGAATCGCGTAAAAAATTCGAATTTTTTCCAAGAATCGCACAAAAAATGCGAATTATGTCCATGAATCGCATAAAAAATGCGAATTACGTCCATAAATGCTCAATAAACGAGAATTATGTCCATGAATCGTGTAAAAAAACACGAATTACGTTCATAAATCGCATAAAAATCGCTAATTACGTCCAGGAATCGTGTAAAAAAACGGGAATTACGTTCATAAATTGCATAAAAAAGCAAATTACGCCCACAAATCGCTCAAAAAACGCAAATTTCATCACCACAGAGCTAAAAAAACACAAGCTATACGTTTATGAATTGCATAAAAATGACAAATAACATCCATAAATCGCGTAAAAAATGCGAATTACGTTCTTGAATCACATAAAAACACAAATTACTTTCATGAATCGCATAAAAAACGCGAATTACATCCATAAATCGTTCTAAAACAACTATAAATTACATTCATAAATGGCATAAAAAACGCGAATTACGACCACGAATTACACAAAATACGCAAATTACACCCAACAACTAAATTTATTTGCAGAAAGTTTTTAACCCAATATTACGTGGGCAGAAAGTTTTTGGTTTTAAACAAGTCTGCTTATATGTTTCAAATAAAGTAAAATTGTGTGATTTGTGTCCGGTTGCGGTTTTCTTAGGGCCAGGAAAGTTTATGTTTGCCTGTCAGAGAGAGGGGGGGGGGGGGGGCGGCGGAAGTTACTGGTTCTGTGGATCACTAAATTTTTCAAATAAGTAGTGCAATATAATTTTTGGTGGTCTCTGACCAGCGGACCACCAAAAATTTCGAATGCTAGTGAAAATTCGAACATAGGATGACTCTTTATCTTACCATCAAAAAACTGACATACAATATTGATGTCGCGGTGTTTAAAAATATTATTTTCCTAAAATATAAGTATTTTTAAAGACATAAATAATTTTGAAATTTTTAGTATAGCAAAAATTTTACTATTTATCTTTTTTTTTTTTTTTTTTAAAGTTTTTGTCGTTTAACTTTTAACTGATATGACAGAAATTTAACATAAGTAGTGTGAAGCGGTCTGTGAGATCGTTAGATCTAAAGATGAATAAAAGATATGATTAACTCACAAGATTGTGTTTTTGTGTACTAAGCTTTTTGTACTGGACAATTATAGTTAAAATTTACCTATTCAAAAGTCTCTGGTGATAGTACTAAAGTTCCAAATGAAACGAAATTTCGGGATGTTTGTAGTTAAACTGAAAATCACTAAGTTAATACATAAAAAATTTGAAATAAGCAGTAATCTGTAAGTAAGTAAAGCAGTGATCTGTCTACATTAGTTAAAGGTTAAGTTTTTTCAGCTGGCAGGCTATCAAAGCATGAGAGCTAATATGTCAACAGGCTCTATATGTACGTTACGTATATTTGTACGTAACGCAATAACTCTTGATAGAAATATCCGATTTGCTTGCTTACAATTTTGTAAATAGGTTCATTCCGATAAGATGCTTCCATGATTAATTTTAGGGGGTTATTGATTAAGTATAAAAATGGATAAAGGGGAAGCTAATACCGTCTTTCATTTATATTAATGGATTTTTTTATACAAAATTATTAAATTTGCTTGATATCTGGTATTCCAGCTTATTCTGAAAAGGCGCTTCCCTGATTTGTTTTGGGAGTTCATTGGTTAAGTATAGGGGGAAGGGGAGGTGAGGCTATCTATTCCCTCTAATTTAGATAAATGGGTTTTCTAAGCAAAATTATCACATTTGTTTCAAATTTGATATGCCGGTTTTATTCTGATTAGGCGTTTGCCTGATATTAGATTCGGAGGTTCATTGGTTAAATATAAAGGGAAAGAGCAAGGGAACTAATCCTCTTCCTCTTAATTTAGCTAAATAGGTTTTTTGCCGATTTCTTTATTTTTCGAGGTGCTTTATTCTTCGACATAAGAGTATACACTATACAATGAGTGTAAATAGCTCGTGAACTCAATACCATCAGTTTAACTGGACAGTCTTTTTTTTTTTTTTTTTTTTTTAATTCGTCAGCATCGGATGTCAACTTTCTGACGAGGGAAATGGAATTTTGATAATTAAGTATTGAGTTTTTCATTCTAATTTTAAATTTCTTCATAGGCTAACATGAGATTGCATTCAAATTTCAAATATAGAATAATTTTCTTTCATTTCGGGTTAAAGTGCGTCGGTTTCGGATCGTGTTCTGGGTTGATTTCAAGTAGAATTTTGATTTTAATGTGAATAATAATGCAGGATGGACAATAAAAAAGGTGAAGGCAAATAAATATAATTTGAAGCTTGTTTTATTTTATTTTTTTGCTAAAATGTATTTTTGTCTCATAGATTGTCACTGCTGAGAGTTTAGTTAGAAACAAGTTTTATCGATTGATATATAAGATGAGGATGATATATTCAGCAGTGTTGATACGGTTTAAACCAATCAGTTTTAACCATGATTTAAACCAACTGATTTTTTTTCGAAGAAATTTAATATTTCCCCTTTTTTCTTTATAATTTACGTGTTTCAGATTATTGGATATAAATAAGTTCTACTTATAGCGCTTTATTTCACATTTCAGCAATAAGCATTAGATATATTTTTCATTTATATATATTTTATGTATATATAGGTCATTTTTTTATGTATAGAATTAAAATCAGTATGCATTGCTAAACATATCTATTGCTCTGGGGGAAAAAAAAAGCTTCAAACATATGAATTGATAAAAAATAAAATAGATTATCCAATATTTAGTATATAATATTTTAATTTTAAAAAAGATGCAGATTACTTAACACAATTAATAACATAACATAATGATCTTTAAGATTTCGCTCAAGCTGTAAAAGAAGTTTTTCTTGATTCGGAATATTATCCTGAGGAATTAAAATTAAAATATGAAGTCGAACAAGAGAGTATTTAAAAACTGGCTGTTAATTATAGCATTTTAATAATAAGTCTTCTCCCCCCCCCTCCCCCGGCTGTTATCTGCTGATTCTAATGACCAAAAATGTTGATTTCTTACTGTACTCAAAAAACAAAATCCCAAGAAGTAATTGAAATTTTTTATTTGAATAACTGTGGAAAAAAAATATTATATTTATCAAATTACACCCAAATGTTTATTTAGAAATCAAAAGATTATTCATAAAGATTTTCAGAGCATCAATGTTTCACTGTGTAAAGCAGTTTATTTTTTGAGCGTAAGACTGTTTGCTAATACTGTCTAAATTAAGATATGATCTTTTTTCAATTTTCTACATAAATTCACTGTAATTATTTAATGTAAATTATTTAAATATGAATAAGTTACACTACTTAAAATCCAACAATGTCTATTTTTATCAATAAATTTGTATGTATATGTAATAAGAAAGGATATATTTTTTTTAAACCTGATTTAAACAAAACAAAAAAAAAAAAAATCTTTTTTTTCCCTGAAAAAATTAGGTTTTTTGCCAATCCTGGTATTCAGGAAAGTAAAAGAACTATGAGTGAATAAATATTTAAAGAAGAACAAGAAAAATATAAAACAAAGTAAAAATGAAAAAACTAAACAAATATTTATTAATCTCAACAAGAAAATTTAATGACAGTTTCCATTATTGTATATTTTATTGCTATTACTGTTTATTTTGTTTACCTGTGGTTAAAGATGGTGGTTTAAGGGCTTTGATTTCATACCCGCAACTGGATATAAATTGATAAGTGGTCGAAAGAATTGTCGCTGCAATACATCTTTCTGCTCAGGAAGTGGCTTTAATGGTTTGGGCCATTTTCTCTTATGGATTCTTGACAAATATATTTTTTTACTTTTTCTGGTCTAGAGATAAATGTATTGCTTAGGGCTATGTATTTAGATTTTTTTTTCTTTCTCTATCTCTGCCTTGAGAAAGTTGTGATTTGGCGCATCTAAACACTTATTATGAACATTCCGTAAAACCATCTTCTTCCTGCCGTAAAGATGCAAGTTCGATGATCGAATATTTTCCACTTGAAAACTTCTAAAATTGTTTAACTTTCGCTTCTTTATTTTTCATTATGATTCTTGGATTATAAATAAAATATGATTTTTAATTTTTGTTTTATGAATAAAACATCGCTTGTTTTTTTCCTAGAAATTCGTCTTTGATGTTTTCGATATGTATCTATGCACTGGATGTAGATTTTTACTGGATATCAAATCCCCGCACAAAATTTTATCGAATATTCGGTATTCGGCTGAATTTTTTCTCGTTTTTAATTTTAATAATATTTCTAGTTTGTATTTGCTTGTAAAATTATCATATTTTTATGTCATTCAAATATTAATAATAGATTTAAATATATTTACTAAATTAAAGATAGTTAAAAAACTTGCTTTGTAGTAATTAAATATTGAATTTCAATCATGGTTTGCCTTTAGCCTATTACACACAGTAGTTTTTGTATTTACAGTTATTGTACATAAAAAGATAAACTTTTTTTTATGTTTTTCTTGCTGATGATTTTATAATTTATTTATAATTACTAAACGTTTTATTGAAGTATCCTTTTCTTTTCCTACATACATGTTATTACTAACTTCTCCTATGACATGTTTTCTACCAGAATTTAAATAGAGAAGCTACTCATATCTTGTTTTATAGAACAAAAAAGACAGTGAGCTTTCCAAAAATGTGGTACAATTCTTTTCATAATCCGTATTATTTTAACACAGTTGGTCTTCTGTTTATTAATAAGCTAGCTAACTTGCCCGACGTTGCTTGGTTCTGCCAAAAGAAAAAAAAGCACAAATTGCGAAAAAATCCTGAAAATCACACATACACACACACACACACACACACACACCAAAAAAAAAAAAAAAAAAAAAAAAAAATCGCTGCACAAATTTTAAGTAAACTTTATCGGAAGAAGGAAACAAATTGCTAAATTGGTCTAGATTCGAGAAGTTTGAATGTGAATAACTTTCACTAATGAGGAAAAATGGTAGCAAATCGCGAAAACGCACTAAAAAACTCATAAAAAATTCACGAAATATTCGAAAATTGCTTTACGAAATCCGAATAAACTTTATTGAATACGGACCAAATTTACTTTAGGTCAAACACTGAATGTCATAAAATTGCTGCAGATCGTGTAGAAACGTAAAAATTCACATTAAAAAGAGCAAAAAGTTAAAAAACCACGAAAGTCAAAATTTACTATAACTGGATGAAAGTTTCAAATTTAATCACGTTGATGAAATATCAAGCCATGAAAGGCTAAAGAATCGTGATGAAAACGATTACATATCAAAAATCGCACAGAGGAAAATTTATTATACAAGATTGAAAGTTTGAAACCGATTCCTTTTCCGTATCTCCAAAGAGTATCGCGAATTCTAAAAAAAAAGAAAAAAAAAGTTACAAAATTACATTGTAAATCGCACTAAAAATTGCTACAGTTCAAAAGTAGCAGCGAAAAACATTTACTATAATAGGCTAAATATTTGAAACCAAATTTGTATTAGGTCGTACATCGTCAAAACATCATTATGAAAACCATAAAAAATCGTAAAATATCAAAAAATCGCGAGAGTAAAATACTTATTGAGCGATAAAACATTACAATCGAAAAATTTCCCGTAAAGCAAAAAGTTTGAAATCGAAATCAGTTTCCGAATGTTAAAAAATCACCGTGGAACTTAAAGAATGGCTAAAAATCACATTGAAAATTATATTAAAAATCGCGAAATATTTGAAACACACTGCTCTAAAAATTTAATATTAAGGAGGAAAACATTGTAATCAGAAATTCTACATGTATAACAAAAAAAAAAAAAAAAAAAAAAAAAAAAAAAAAAAAAAAAAAAATCGCCTATAACAACGAAACACTAAAAATCACTAATAAATACCATTGAATATAGCATTAAAAATTGGTAAAATTGAAAAAGCGTAGAAAAATAAAATAGTATACTATATAAGACTAACAGTTAGAAACCGGAATCATTTTACCAATGATAAAATCCCCGTGGCAGAAACGTGGCGATACGGCGACATTGTCACTGAAAGGTGAAAGGAAACGGCTTCTTGCAGAAACTTTCATCCTCGAGTTGCTAAACGTACCTAATAAGAGTATTGTACTTACGAATTGTTATTTTTATTGTAAATAAAAAGTGTTAAACGTTATCGGTCCTTTTCATGGTAAAAAATTCAAAACATGGTTTGAACTATCAACGATTATTTTCAGAATTTTCAATTTCAAGCTATGTTTTTGAGACTTTTACAAAAGTTGCTCTATACATTTATCTAACGCATTATGTAAATTACATTTGATTGCGATGACCTTTGGCCATTTAGTGTATTCTCGACTCCACGCATTTTAGCTCATGACATATCAAAGCCTTGATATGTTGCAATAGGTCTAGAAGACCATGTATGCTAACGGCACCTGGTGCATGTAAAATCCGTCGTGGATGCAAAGTCCTCCAAGTTACCTGTGAATTATACCTCTGGAGGTACCTTGTCAGGTGAAGATCTCGTCATCCGATCAAGGCTCTAAATTACGAGATCAAACTCGAGTATCAATTGTCGTATAGGCAGCTCGTATGAGCTCCGTGGAAGAATCAGCGTTACCCCCTTTCTTTTTAATCCCTTCTAATTACTACACCGTTCGAATGAATCCAAACAGATAATTAAAAGTAACCTAGAACAGGCCAGGATAGTAACTAATATTATAAAAATAATAGCGTTACAGCCACATTCAAGTAGATTTCAGCTTGTGCAATCAAGCGGCTTCTGCCCCGCAGCCAGGTAAAAAACCCCGTTAAGCTAGGCATATTGTCCGACAGGCAGGGGCCTGGTTTGCGGTATAATAATAATAATAATAATAATAATAAGTCTAGAAGACCAATATCAGCATCGGAATTAAGCACAGACGATAACAGATTTATTCAGTTACGAACAGGAATGAAATTTATATTGTAATTACAACGAATATATGTAATGTATTGGGATATTAACAAAGAGAGATAATTGCTGGGATATTAGGTTTGAATAGAACAGGGTAGTGAATAATTGTATTCGCGAAAGTAAGGATTGTTTGTTTGTTTGTGCCTATGACGGTCAGTTATCTACACGAGGGATATAGGCCCTAAGGGGAGGTGTGCCCACCGTGGGGGTCTTTCTTTGGGAACCTAACCAGTATTTATGCAAGGAAAACCAGGGTTCGAAGAAAACCACGGAAAACTCCGAACGGTTAGGCCGACGGTCGCGATTGGGTTTGAACCCAACACCTACCGTCTACCAGTTTAGAGGTCAGAACCTCTCGGCCACTGGTGGGGCCGAAAGTAAGGATTGGAAAAGGTATTGTGATATTGGTGCAGAAAATTTTGCGCTTTTTCCATGGTTTGACATCTCTGCGCAGAAAGAAAAATATTCTTGAGATACATTGGAAGAGACACAATTTAGAAATGGACATTGGGATATATCCAAAGAGCTTTGATACTGTTATTGTGATAATTAAAAAATATCAATATTTGTCAATATTGATAAATAATCCAGCTCTAATAAGTGTATTTTTCAGAAAATAGCTTTAATCGTGACAATAGAAAGGGAGCAAATTTGTGTGGGGCAGCACAATTACTCAACCATCCAGATCACAGCTACAACTTCATTCTTAAGGGTTTTATGCTTTTATGTACATTTTTTACCACTATACTTTCATGTTATTGTAAAATCAATCAATCTTCCTCCCCCCTCTTTTTTGAAATTTACTTTTACCGATATTTCACTTTTCTTGTAGATGAGCGATATACATTGATTCTTTTAAAAAATTTTCAGCGTCGTAAAATACATAAATGAACTGACATAATTACTTTAGTATTTACTTTAGTATTTCTTAGTATTACTTTAGTATTTCTTTTACTGTACCATTTTAATTATGTTATTTTTAGAGTGCCATTGTCTTGGAGCATGTCTTTAAAAGAATTGTTCGAGTCATCACAGTTGCTGAAGACAGTAGAGGAAATAAAAGCTAAAGGTATGAAAATTATACTAATATAAAATGTTTAGCATTAAAAGAATAACAATGCAGTAAATAACATTTTAATGGATTTTGTTAAAAAAAAAAGTGGTACTACTAGGTTATCCCGTCGATTAAAAAATTATCGCCAAACTATAAGTTTAAATGCCAATAATGGATGATCGTGAATGCCACATTCAATGACATTAAATACAATTCATGTGTTTAAAATGTCATTAGATGATTTTTATTTCGACTTTTTATTAATATTTTTATTAATATTCTACAAATTATTTGTTTTTTCGTTATTTAAAATAAAAATTATGTCAATATGTATAATTTGGCTATTAGTTTGGCGATTTGTATAATTTGGTGAAATTGGTCGACGGGATAACAGAGTAGTACCAAAAAAGTTTATTATGATTACGTGATAATTAAGGATTGTTAAATTGCCTTTAAACAATTTTTTAGCTGAAATTAAAAGCCAATACATTATTTGTAACGATTCCCCAATGTTTGAAATAAACGTTGCAGTACGATTAATCTTTCATCATGCTATCACTGAAAATCATAAATATGTTATTGTCTGTGTGTCATGTTTTAAATCTTTTTTTTCTTTCTTTTTTTATGACGTTTTAATTCTCAACCCTAATATTGATGTTTTATTGAATCAAATTTAGTTTCTTGAAAATGGATGCTTAAAGGTTATTTTATTTATTTATTTTTTTGCAATCATTGCCGAAAGCGGATATTAAATATACCAAATTTCTTTCTTAATCAATGTCTCTGAGTTTATTGAACAGTTTCTTTTCTTTTTTTTTCTTTCTTCTTTTTTTTAGTATAAGTAACTGGAGACTGGACTCGGTGCTTTAATTTAAATGATTGTATGTAGCTGTAAGAAAAAACAGGTTAATGTAGTTATTTTGGGTATGTGATTTCCCTATTCAGTACCTGAAATATTTTTTACCAGCAAAATATTTTTATCGTATTTCTAAACGCTATGTTACAAAATAACAGGGACCAATGTAGTTAAAAGTTTGAATATCACTGTTTTAACGTTCTCTGTTAAATTATTGTACGGTTTCGAAATATATTTGGAAAAAAAATAGTTTTTGTGCGCAATATACATTTACTTACTACCTATGTTTGAATTCAGAGCGACCATAGCAACTAAATGTTTCAGAACTAGTACTTTAACCTGCTAGTGCACATACATGGATACTTGCACAGTGACTCTCAAAGTGATTTATCTTTGAAGGGACCTTCTAAACTTAAATTTTAAGAACTATACTGTGACATCTTTATTAGCATCAATTGAAATTTACTTAATCTTAGGGAAGAAGAAAAAAGCCCATATCTTTCGGGTATAATTTTCCAAAATTTTATACCTTTTCCAAACAATCAAGGAATTAGTTTTCTTTTTTAGAATAAAAATGCAAAAAAAAAAAAGCAATAAAGGCTCATATGTAACAAAATGTTGAATTGATATTTGTATGATTTCCAACGTTTGATTAATTTCTTGACCAGTTGCTGCGATACGATCTTGAATTTGTGTGTATATAAATTACAGTTCAAATTATCAGCCCTACATGAATTTTTTTGAAATTTTTTTATTTTAATTTTGTTTCTCTTTCTCTCTCTCTCTCGCTATATATATATGCATATGAGTTTATTTATAACAGGAGATTCAAAGTTCTCTGTTAAAGCTGAAGGCGGTATATTTTGCTATATAATAGAAACAGTTTTACTTTGGAAGTGGAATTTTTAACAATTTATTTTTCAACTAATATGTAACATTAAAAGCGCAGGATACTCCATTTCCTGCAAACATTAAATAATTATTAAAATATTGTTTAGTTATGAGCGGTATTAAAATATTGTTTATTGTTGTTTATTTTCTATTGGCTTTTTAATGTTCAAAGTCTATTTAAATAAATATATATTTTTTTTTAACCTGAAGAACAACTTAGCGTGCTTTTCTGTAAATACTGTAAAATTCTTTATAATAAAGTACTACATTCTATTTGTTTTTAAAGGTTTTTTAAAAATTAAATGTGAGTTATGATTATTCTAGATCCATTACGATTTAAAAAATCACTTATAATCTTTTGTAATTTCTATGAAAAATTCACGTGATTCAAACACGCCTCCAAGAAGTCTTTTAAAAATTTGTATTTTACCAAGTTTTAAATTTGTGTTTTCTATTATTATTATTATTATTATTATTATTATTATTATTATTATTATTTTATTTTTTATTTATTTATTTTTGTACGATTATAAAATTAAGTGCTATAATGTCATTATAGGAGAGAAAAGAAGGGGGGAGGGAGTGTAAGGGCATTACCGAAAATTTATTTATTTTTATTTTGTTGCTTTCCGTTTCAAAAGTGGAAATTTGATGAGTAGCGGTGGTATATAAGGGAAATTTGGATAAGAAATAATTGTAAGGATTTATATTCTTCTTATGTTTAATTATTCTTAATTCATTGTGAATTTTATCATCATATTTAATCGTCCATTTTATCTTAGGAGTAAAAGTCCATCAGAAAAAAGGAACGTCCTAATCTATTTTATCCTCAAATAGATGCAGATAAAAGCGAAAATAGCCATTCAATTGGAATTTAAGTCTTTCCTGTGGTAGAATTTTTGAAAGCTTTCTGTGACAAGTCTCATAACAACAAAATTTTTCTGCTATATGATATTTTTAACACCAGAAATAAATGACAGATTATAACATAACACAGTTAGAAAAAAGAAACTGAAGAAAAAGAATCTGAAGAACTAATACATCAATTAATTACGTATTTTATGCTTTTTTTTATGTGTAATGGTCTTATCTGTTTTTAAACTGCTCGTAAAAATGACCAAAAACGTAAATTTAATAATTTAGCATTAGAGGAATTATTTAGAATTCTTACAGATAATAAATGAAATATACAAATTGTGATTTTTTAAATTTGGTGTTTGAGTACGAAATTAAATTCCTACATATGTGTAGTAAATCACCACAGATTTGAAAACTAAGATTATACCAATTTATTGGGGCTGAGAAGCACTGTACTGTACACATGCGCTTAATTAGTTGAAATAACAAAAATTTAAATTAATATGTAATACAAGCATATCTAATTTTCTTCTTTCTAGATGTTAATGATAAGATCATTTCGTCTTCTTCAGGTCAAAGTAAAAATAATAAACGTATCTTTTTAGAACTTTACTAACTTTAATGCTTTTTACTAGAAATAACAATTCTGAAAAATATATCTGTCAAATGCGTTTTGCGACTCGAGGATGAAAGTTTTCTGCAAGAAGCCGTTCCTTTTCTGCGACAATGTCGCCGTGTCGCTGCCCACGGGGTAAATATTGTGACGTCGTAACTAAATATACTTCGACTCTCCGTAGAATTTCACAATTCACTTTAATGAAACCAACACACAGAGTACACGATGAAAACTATATACATAACCACACAGCGCTATTTACAATTATGTACAGTTAATTTACACATATATCCATGAGGAAAATCACTTGAGAATATACAGCCCCTTCCGGGCATAAGGTTTTGAACACCCTTCACCGATGTTCTTTAAAACCTGAACTATATCCGGCTCACACCCGAGCCCGCCGAAAAAAAAACGTTCTTTTCTTGTTGCGCACCAGGCAACAACTGAATCCCTTCGTTTCAGTTCCATTTCAAACAGAAAAGTTACTTTCAAAATGAAAAAATCACGCAGCGGACAGTTTTTTGCAGACCTCATGGCACTAGGCATGGAACGTCATCGCAGACTTATTGGCGTCGACATCACGGAGCCGGCCGATATCACAGCTCCTTCCCCCTAAAGAGATTTTCATAGGGTGCATACACCTATGAAAATTGAAGATTGGAAAGACGGCATTGAGCCCTTTGTCACTCCCGACACGCCAAACCTGAGAGGTCATAATACCAGAACACTATTAAAATATATGCATATTAATAATTTAAAAAAAACTTATGATTAAATTTTACTAAACACAATGAGCTACTCATCTGAGATATCCATCTGAGCCGAAAGAATGGCACAGTACTATTCTCGAATATGCAATATAAAGTTCTATACTAAATAATACACAAAATTAATACAATTAAATTCAATATATGTAAAATAAATATAAATGAGTGAATTCAATGATTGGATTTTAATATTTACACTCACTATTACTCAGTTCTACTCAGTCCATCGGCATTCCCGTGAAGCCTACCCGGTTTGTGCTTAATCTCAAAATTGTATGCCTGTAAATATAATGCCCACCTAGTCAATCTAGCATTTTTCCCCATCATTGTTTTAAGATAGGTCAAAGGATTGTGGTCTGTTTGTATAACAAACCGCTGCCCATCCAGATAATGATTCAACTTTTTAAGACCATATACAATCGCTGCTAATTCGCGTTCAATAGTGCTGTAGTTTTGCTCTGCTTTAGAAAATTTCTTACTTAAATATAAAATGGGATGCTCTTCCCCATCTCGAATCTGTGACAGAACTATACCAGCACCATATAAACTTGCGTCGGTTTGCACAATAAACTCTTGTTTATAATCGGGGGCATATAAAACAGGACTCTGGGTCAACCTCCTTTTTAATTCCTGAAATGCCTTTTCACAATCCTCATTCCACTCTATCTTTTCTTTTTTTACTTTCCCTTTCAAGATATTAGTCAGGGGAACCGCGATTATTGCATAATCTTTTATATAACGAGAATAGTAGCCCGTCATTCCCAGAAATGACCTTACTTGTGTTTTAGTTGAGGGTGTTGGAAAATCTAAAATTGCTTTAATTTTTACGTCACTGGGGGACCTCTTTCCCGAACCTACCTCATGACCTAAAAATTTCACGCTGTCTTGTGCAAATCTGCATTTTGTGGGTTTCACTGTTAAACCGGCCTCTAATAAGCGCTTTAGGACCTCGGCTATATCCTTCATGTGACTTTCCCAAGTAAGTGAAAACACCGCAATATCATCAATGTACGGCAAGGCAAATGATTCCAGACCTCCCAGAACCATAGAAATTAATTTACAGAAGTAGAAAGGAGCGTTCACGAGACCAAACATCATGACCTTAGGCAAAAATACCCCAAAAGGTGTCACAAATGCAGCGTACCTTTGGGCCCTTTTGGTCAGTGGTATTTGGAAATAACCTTTGGTTAAATCCATCACCGTAATAAAGGTCGCAGAACTCACCTTTTCCACCACCTCCTCTATATTCGGGAGTGGAAAAAATTCCGTTCGAGTCTTGGAATTTAGTATTCTATAGTCCACACAAGGACGAGGATATTTTCCTGGAACCTCTACCAAAATCATGGGGGACGTAAAATCGGACTGCCCTACCTCAACTACTCCTAAGTCTAATAATCTTCTTATCTCCTCCCTCAAAATTTCTATCTGCCTCGGTGACATTCTATAAGATTTGGCTCTCACCGGCGTTTCATCAACTAATTCTATATCCATCTCTACTAAATGAGTACGTCCTGGGTCCGAAGAAAACACTTTCTTATTTCGCTCTATGACTTCCTTAAAATTATTAATTTGAATTTCTGTCGCCCTCTTCTCTAGTTCACTGTTGTTCACGATTTCCCAAAAATCAATTTGTGTGGGGTTTGGCATGGGGTACGGTATTTCGGCATCTTCTTCCACCTCTTCCGAATCGATATCAATTACCAGATTAACAAATTCCGGCCGCTTATAATAAGGTTTCAATAAATTAACGTGATAGATTGTCGCCTTATTTCGCTTCTCTGGTAAGTCAACGGTGTAATTCGTTTCTGAAATTACTCCCGTGACCGTACCTGGCCCGATCCAATTTACAGCCATCTTATGAGATTTAGAGGTTGCCAAAACTAACACCTGGTCTCCAACCTTGAATTTTCTTATCACTGCATTCCGGTCATACCATAATTTTCGCTTGTCCTGACATTCCTCAATCCGCTTGACTGCCAACTCCTGACATCTTTTCAACCTATTTGTCAAATTCAAAATATAATCTACCACATTTTGGTCCGTACTCTCGTCACCCATCCAATTTTCATACACCAAAGTGTGTGGCATACGCAAATTCTTCCCGTGAACGAGTTCAGCGGGACTAAACCCCGTGCTTTCATGCGTTACTGTTCTTAAAGCGAACAGTGCCATAGGCAAAACTTCTTCCCAATCACGACCTGATTCGAGACATAAGGCTTTAATGGCTTTCTTTAATGTAGAATGTAATCTTTCTACACAATTGGACTCCGGATGGCAGACTGAGCTATGGGACACTTTTATGCCAAATTTTTGAAAGAATTCGGTCGTTAACTCGCTCGTAAAAGACCTTCCTAAGTCAGATTGTACCTCTCTGGGAAAGCCCGTTTTAGCAAAAATCTGCAACATAGCATCAATAACGGAAGTGGAAGTAATATCTACTACCGGTATGGCATCCGGATACTTAGAAGCCAGGCAAATGGATGTAATTAAGTATTTGTTATTTTTATTACTAGTTTGTAAGGGACCTACCGCATCCAGATTTATCTTAGAAAAACATTCGGAAATTATTGGTACCAGTTTTAAAGGAGCCTTACGCTTATCTTTATTACTACCCACCTTTTGGCATGGATCACACGTTTTTACGTAATTTTCAATATCATGATAACAATTTGGTCAAAAGTAATACCTAAGGACTCTATCCTTTGTCTTTGTCGTACCTAAATGTCCTGATACCTGCTCATGACACAATGCTAAAACTTCTCTTCGATAAATTTCCGGTACGCATAATTGTATTTTCTCCTCACCTGTCCTTGATAGCGACACCCGTACAAGCTTATCTTCCCTAATACAAAATTCTTTATCATTAGAGTTTTTAGCTTTCTCCCACAACTGTTTAAGTGAAGGGCAATTTTTCTGCTCTTCTTTAAATTTCTCCGCTGATACATTAACCAAACCTGTCTCCGTCTCTAACTTTTCCGGTATAACCATCCCTTCCTCCTCTTCTTTAAACTCCACCTCATCTTTATCTCCATCCTCCAAATCCAATCCATTCTCAACTTCAACCACGGATATTTCCCTTTCACGTTCCCGCTTCTGACTGCGCGTCATTACAGCGTTTACCAACACAGGATTACCTTTTGATTCCTCAATAAGTTCAGCTGTCTTGTTTCCCAGCAAATAATAACCTTGTTCTAATTCTGTCGGTATCACAGCTGCCTTAGTAATCACCATTCCAAAATCCCCTTTAATTGTAACTCTCGCCAAGGGCAAACATTTACACGCATTATCCAAGGGTTGTTTTATCCACGTTACTTCCCCAATTAAATCATCGTTATCTATCCAACTACGGTCACAAAGATCAATTCCAGCCCCTGTATCCCTTAAATAATTTCGTTCTATCCCATTAATTTCTGCTTTTTTCAAATAAGGTGTAAAACACTGTCCTAAACGTACACCTACGTCCACGTGACTGACTAAATCTCCAGAACTTTTGCGTTTTAAATCCGGACAATCTGGCCTAATGTGCCCTGCACGATTACATTGAAAACAGATAATTGGCTTTTTTCTATCAAATTTATCTTTATTTCCAAAATCCCTACGCACATTATCTCTTTTATCAACCCCACCTGATTTAACTACCTGATCCCCTTTACTTCTAGCATTATCTTGCCCATTCCTATCCCTAAAATATGGTTTATTATTCCACGTTTTGTTATCAAACTTCCTAACATTCCCTCTCACACTTTCAAATTTATCGCATTTTTCTGCTAAATATGACGCTGTCTTAATCTCGTCCCACTCATCGAGGAATTTATCTTTAATAGCAAAAGGAACTCTACGCTTAACCTGCTCTGTGAGCATTAGTTCTTTGAGTGATTCAAAATCATTTACTTCAACAGTTTCTAACCAGTATTCTAAATACCCTCTTAATTCATAAACAAGCTCAGTCCATAACGCACCTGCCTTCCTTTGATGAGTCTCAAATTTTGTTTTCAGGGCCCCTGCTCCTAATCTGAATCTCTTTAACAAAACATTTTTGATATGCTGGTAATCATCCCTTTTTTCTAAGGGTTCTTTTACAATAATTTCAGCTACCTCTACAGGTAACAAAGGTATAAGTTGGGAAACGTAATTTAATTCTCCTAAATTTTCTTTTGACGCCTGACTCTCAAAAATCATAAAAAACAAGGTAATATCAATTAATTTAGGGTCAAATTTTGGAACTAAATCCTTTAAACTCACTCTTTTATCTTTATTTTCAGCCGTTACAGAATCAGGGGAAACTAAGGAATTACTATCTGCACTGCATTGTAATCGCAGCTTCTCTAATTCCAATTGTCTATCTTTCTCTCTTTCTAACCTTTCCTGTTCCGCTAATTTATTTATTTTTTCCTGTTTTGCTAATTTTTCCCTTTCTTCTAAAATCCCTTCTAACATATCTTTTGCAATTTGTTCATCATAATCAGAAGCTTTCAAAATTGCCTGAATTAAAGGCACTTTTTTAATGTCAGCAGATATTTCGGTATCAAACTCTGCTGCGAGCAAAAGCAATACATCTTTATTTTGCCTATTCAAGAACGAAGCCATAATCAAACTCAGAAAAATATCTCACTACAAAAAAGTAAATACAATTACAAAATATTTCTATAACTTTTCTGAGCACAATAGCATTAAAATACCAAAAAAAAAAAAAACAAGATTTTTTTTTTTTTTTTTCAACTGAGTAACACTTTTCTCTAATCACAGTAAACAATTAAAACCGTAACTAAAGTATTCATAAAAAATGCACAATAAAATAATAAAGACTCAGTACATTCCTTTACTTTATTACATACCTTGCTTTAATGCACTACGAAAAAGTCAATAATAATTTCAGCAAATTCAACTTTCTAATTTAATAAACTTTACACTGTAGCTTAAACAATTAAGTTCATTGCCGTACTACTTGTGCAATGAAAATTACTTTACTCTTTATGCAAAAAATAAAAATATATTTAAAATACTTAATATATTCTACTTTTACACTTCTTATTTTGTTTTACTTTTAAAACAAAACAGCAATTAGCAAAGAATAATAATAATAATAAATCACGAAAATACTCTTATGAAATAACCTTTAAAAAAAAAAGAAAACAAAACGAAACACGCTATTTTAATTTTCTAACATTTAAGCGTATGGCATTGAGACCTCCCCAAAATTCAGCGCGCAAGAGAAACAATAGGGACTCACCGTTCGATTCTTTAATATTCCGAGCAGAAATTCATAATCTTCGAATGCTGATTTCAATGATCGACACAGCTTTTCAGTCCGCCTTCAAAATAATACAGCAGAGACGATGAGTTCGCGGAACTTTTGATATCAGTTCCTGTATCCCACAGCAAGCCACCAATAATTTTTATATTACTAGCTGTGACGTCGTAACTAAATATACTTCGACTCTCCGTAGAATTTCACAATTCACTTTAATGAAACCAACACACAGAGTACACGATGAAAACTATATACATAACCACACAGCGCTATTTACAATTATGTACAGTTAATTTACACATATATCCATGAGGAAAATCACTTGAGAATATACAGCCCCTTCCGGGCATAAGGTTTTGAACACCCTTCACCGATGTTCTTTAAAACCTGAACTATATCCGGCTCACACCCGAGCCCGCCGAAAAAAAAACGTTCTCTTCTTGTTGCGCACCAGGCAACAACTGAATCCCTTCGTTTCAGTTCCATTTCAAACAGAAAAGTTACTTTCAAAATGAAAAAATCACGCAGCGGACAGTTTTTTGCAGACCTCATGGCACTAGGCATGGAACGTCATCGCAGACTTATTGGCGTCGACATCACGGAGCCGGCCGATATCACAATATCTTCTTTAAATGTAAGTTAAAAAAAATAAGTCTTCTTCGTGAAATGGTTACAAATTTTGAAATAGTTAATTTTGGTATCATATTTGGCTTCTTCGGTAAAGTTTACTTTCTCATATCAAACGGGAAATAGTTTGATGAAGAATTTAAGGAATTTCAAAATTTTGAACTGTTAATGTTAAATTCCACTTTATTAGTCGGAAAATAATCTGTAATTTAGTTTTTTAAAGCTGAAAAACAACTTGACGGAATTAAATGAAATTTTTGGATTTGTATATTTGAAGGTTCTCAAAATCAATATCTATTAAAAATTTTAGAATGAAAGGATTCTTTGTATGTTTAAATATTTCTAATTCATCTTGAATTTTATCATCATATTTAAGTTTTCATTCTATCTTACGAATGATAATAAAAAAAAAGAATGTCCTATCTGTTTTATTCTCAAATAGACGCAAATAAAAACAAAAATAGCTGATTGGGAATTATGTCTCTTTTAAATGTACGTTAAAAAATAAATTTAGAGGGCCAACTACTTCGTGAAATGGTTACAAACTGTGAAACTTTCTATACGAATATTTAATTTATATCATATTTAGATTTTTTGGTAAATTTTACCTTCGGATGCTAAACGAAAAGGGTATTCGTTCGGTGAAGAAGTAAGGAATTACGAAGATGCAACTGTTACTTTGAACTGTTAATGTTAAACTCCATTTTATTAGTTGGAAAATAATCTGTAACTTAGTTTTTAAAACACAAAAGCAATTTGACGGAAATTACCGTAATTTCGTGTGTATAAGCCGCAGATCAAACAATTCTTTTTCGACACAGAATTTTTTAAGAAACAAATATAACTAGTTAGATCGCCGTAAATATTTGTCTTCAATCACCAAATAAGATTTCTGGGTCCAAAAAGAGTTGTTTGATCCGCGGCTTATACACCCGAAATTACGGTAAATGAATTTTTCTATTTGTATATTTGAAGGTTTTGAAAATAAATTTCTACTAAAAATTTTATAATGTACAATACATATTTTTTTTCGAATATTAATGCTATAATTAATATATTATTTCATATTTTTATATTATTTCATGATTCCTGTATTATTTCATTATTTGTATGATGTAGGGGAGAGAGGAAATACTTGAGTCACCCTTATTATCTCTACAGTTGGTTAATTTTTCTTTCTAAAATTGGCAATATGGTAACATATTTTAAGCTATTGCATAGCTTTTATCGCGGGCTTTGAGCGCAGCGACCGAATCTAGAAATTCCGTAACGAGAAAACCTAACACTTCCGTAACGAAAAAAACCTAACACTTCGGCTAACGTCGTTTCAGTTCGGCAAACTTCGGCACGGTATCCTTCGGTAGACTTCGGCAGACATTGACGCGGTATTTTTCAGATATTAGGATATCAAGTCTCAAACTTATGTTTCTTAAGATCTAATTTTCATAGCGCGGCCAAAGTTTGTTTGGTGATTTATTATGAGACATTGCTAATTTTTGGTGACAGGAGACACCCCACGGTGAGGGTCGAAAAATTAAAAATGCTTATAACTCGCGATCTAATTTTCGTAGCGCAGCCAAATTTTGTTTGGTAATTTATTATGAGACATTGTTAATTTTTGGTGACATGAGATCCCCACGGTGAGGGTCGAAAAATTTAAAATGCTTATAACTCGCGATCTAATTTTCGTAGCGCGGCCAAATTTTGTTTGGTAATTTATTATGAGACAGTGTTAATTTTTGGTGACAGGAGACCCCCTAAGGTGAGGGTCGAAAAATTTAAAATGCTTATAACTCGCGATCTAATTTTTGTAGCGCGGCCAAATTTTGTTTGGTAATTAATTATGAGACATTGTTAATTTTTGGTGACAGGAGACCCCCACGATGAGGGTCGAAAAATTTAAAATGCTTATTAACTCGCGATCCAATTTTCGTAGCGCGGCCAAATTTTGTTTGGTAATTTATTATGAGACAGTGTTAATTTTTGGTGACAGGAGACACCCCAAGGTGAGGGTCGAAAAATTTAAAATGCTTATAACTCGCGATCTAATTTTCGTAGCGCGGCCAAATTTTGTTTGGTAATTTATAATGAGGCAGTGTCGGCAGACATTGACGCGGTATTTTTGCATAAGTTGATAAAAAATGCTATTCAATAGCTTTACCGCGGCAGTCCCCGAGTGCCGCACACATTTTTTTTTTAGTTCTGAATACGTAAAAAAGAAATCGCACACCTTGATATCATTTTGAAAGTATAGTGATTTATATACTATTATTTTAACACAATCTAACTGATTGGTAAAGTTGTCATACGAATTGAATATTTCCAGCTAAGCGAAAAATTGCCCAGGCCGGGAATCGAACGCGGATACTTGGCTTACAAGGCCAATGCTTTACCTGTTAATGCCGACCTGTTAAGCGATAACCGGCTGGGATTTTTCGCCTAGATAACCTTATTGGCCATAACATCTGGTCTGTCATTTAGACAGCTCGGCAGAATAAGCCGCAAGTAATGGAACTCCATAGAATGATGGATACGTAGATATACTATTATTTTAACACAATCTGATTGGTAAAGTTATCAAACGAATTGAATATTTCCAGCTAAGACCTGCGGCTTATTTTGCCGAGCTGTCTAAATGACAGACCAGATGTTATGGCCAATAAGGTTATCTAGGCGAAAAATCCCAGCCGGTTATCGCCCGGTTAGCTTAACAGGTAAAGCATTGGCCTTGTAAGCCAAGTATCCGGGTTCTATTCCCGGCATGGGCAATTTTTCGCTTAGCTGGAAATATTCAATTCATATGATAACTTTACCAATCAGTTAGATTGTGTTAAAATAATAGTATATTTACGTATCCATCGTTCTATGGAATTCCATTACCTGCGGCTTATTCTGCCGAGCTGTCTAAATGACAGGTCAGATGTTATGGCCAATAAGGTTATCTAGGCGAAAAATCCCAGCCGGTTATCGCCCGGTTAGCTTAACAGGTAAAGCATTGGCCTTGTAAGCCAAGTATCCGGGTTCTATTCCCGGCATGGGCAATTTTTCGCTTAGCTGGAAATATTCAATTCATATGATAACTTTACCAATCAGTTAGATTGTGTTAAAATAATAGTATATTTACGTATCCATCGTTCTATGGAATTCCATTACCTGCGGCTTATTCTGCCGAGCTGTCTAAATGACAGGTCAGATGTTATGGCCAATAAGGTTATCTAGGCGAAAAATCCCAGCCGGTTAGCGCCCGGTTAGCTTAACAGATAAAGCATTGGCCTTGTAAGCCAAGTATTCGGGTTCGATTCCCGATCTGGGCAATTTTTCGCTTAGCTGGAAATATTAAATTCGTATAGTGATTAATAGTTTTTTACCTATCTGAAGTAAATATTTAGGTGCATGTTTTTTTGTAATTAAAGCTTTGTTTAAAGTTGCAACTATATACATAAATTTAATAAGTATAATTTCAATTGTATTTTGAATCTAAAATAGTTCTAACAGCTGCATGATTTATTTAGTAAAACTCTGATAATCAAAAATAGTGGTAGTGGAGATACTTGAGCCAGTGAGATTGGGAATACTTGAGTCATGACTCAACCACCCCCTCTAGGAAATTAGACATAGGTGAAACAAACAAAAAATAAAATTAAATCCTTATATTCATTAATAAATTTTCTTCTGGATAAAAAGGAGAATAATTTTTCATTTTTCTTTTTCTTAAAGACCTAAAAAAGTGTTTAAAAATGTATATTTTTTAAATGAAAATATCCATTTTATTTTTCATTTTGACTAACAAAATAGCCTGTCTAAATGAATGTAAAAATAGTTTTCAATTTAACTTTTATTAAATTAAAATAGCTCTTCAAAACTGTTTTACAGGTTATAGTCTCTAATACTTTAATTAGTTAGGTCCAACATATTAAAATATTTATTTTTTAATATAACGAGTTGGAACCCGTCGAAATTCGACGAAAGAAAATATTTAAAAAAGAACTGTTTCATTTATTTATAATAAATCTGCAAAATTAGTTACAGTAAAAAGTATATCTTATATTGGTCAGTCTAGCTCTCAAGCAAATATTATTTTAAGCTAAAATTAACAAAATACGATAAAACTCAATTATCCAAATTATTAAACAAAATAAAACGGAAATTCATGTGATTTTATACCAGACGCATTTTAATTTTGATTTCTTTTTCTTTCTTTTTTTTTTTTTTTTTTCAATTTTAACAGAAAATATAGTGATTCTGTTGCCATAATTACAAAATTAGGACTAAAAACTATAAAAAAATTAATATCTCAAAAATAAATTAAGATACAGCTTTCAAACAAATTGCATTTAAAAGTACATTTTTTCTCTTTAGACGGTGTAAAAATTTAAAATGTGTGGTGTTTATAAGTGTAAAATTTGCAGTAGCGAAAATTGCAAAACCGAAATTGCAGGGGAAAATGTTGCCATTCGCAAAATGACGTATGCGTTACGCACAGATACGTTTGGCCTTTATAATATACAGGGTGAGTCATAAATATCGAAACAATAGGCTATCTCCTTAAATATTGGCCCTAGACCCATACTTCCAATTGCAAAAATTCATAAAAAAGGGTAAAATTTTTGATAAGTTGCAACTTCATGGTGGGTCTATTTGAAAAAGTACGAAAATTAACTTTTTATACGGCCCCCGTAGGATAAAAATTCCAATTAGGAAAACTTTCCTTATCCAGTCCTGAATAATACACAAAAAGTTGCATCTTCATATCTTCAAAATTCGCGGAGTTATAACCGTTTGAATAATTCATCAGGTTTTAAGGGATTAGACACAAATTGAAATGCGCGCAATTCAAAAGACAATGTTACTTTAACAGTTGTAGGAAACGCTTAAAAACTCATTCTTTTGAATTAGAATTTTTTTTTTTTTTTTTTTTTTTTTTTTTTTTTTTTGTGATGGTTTTAAGAGTCAAGGAGCTTTGGGGACCAACTCTATGGCCAAGGACTGACCCCATGGCTTTGGGTGAACTGTCACGAAAAGAAAATAGTGCTACATTCAAGTTTCTTCCGATTTCGAAAAATGGCAACGGCAGAACTGATGAATCATTTTTTCTGGAACTTTCGTGGAGTTAAAAAACTGTAAATCGTAGTATGAAGTATAGACATGTAGTAGTGATTTTTGTTAAGAAAGCGAATATGCTCGTTTTTCCTTGTGTTTTTGTGTCGCAATAAATAAAGGTGGAAAAACATATTGGATTCTTCAGCTCAAGATTTAAAATTTATTCATCTTCTACAAATTATTGTGTTTCTAAATGAACTAAGCTACAGACCTGTGCAGCGGGAACTTAATTGGCGTAGTCTGGAAGGATGCAAGGTGAGAGCTTTTTATTAATGTGACTTCCCATTATAAGAATTTATATTGTATCTATGATAAATTTATTAAGATTTTTGCGATTTATTTCATATTTTGACGTTAAGGAAAGGAATTTGTTTTGAATGTAACTAAGTAGTACGTCAGTGCTAAGGTGTAGTAGTATTGTAGCAGTATAGGAGTGGTGTTTTGTAGTGCCGGCTGAATGGAAGATATTTTGAATTAATTTTTTTTGTGAATTTTTTTATTGTTGGTTTTATATATGAGATGTTTTGCTATGAAAGTAGGGCTGTGTATATTTCGGAGAGTAATTGAGTATTGGTTGTATATATATGTTAATTGAAGAATTTATAAATTATGATGAGTGTTCATTTATGTGGTGTGTATATTTTTGTTTTAATATGAATCTGGATTGATTTATGAAGTAGTATTAGTTGAAGAGTTGTATTGTGACGTGATACATGTGAAGGTGTTGAATTTTGAAATTGCTTTGGTGCTCGCAATGGTATTGAATTTATGTGCGTGATATGGTTACAAAGTGCGACTTATTTCTGGTGTTTATTAGAGTGGTGGATTAGTGATTCCGAGTTACGGTTAATTTGAGTTTTCGCCAATTTGTTGGACAGTTTACTACCCTCTTGAGAAATTATTTAAAAAGTAACAATGTCATTTTTGGGTAAGGCTCGTAAAGAAGATTTACGGTGTCTGGCTGAAGAATTGGGAGAGCACCCTGAACCGGATGCAATAATAGCTGATTTAATACAATTAATTATGGCGAGTAAAAACTATGAAGTAGAGTTTGTGAAGGGATTGATGGTAACTATTATAGAGACGAGAAAGGAGATGGAAAAAATTGCGTTGGAAAGAGAAGAGAGGGAGTTTGAGTTGGAGAAGTTGAGGATAGCGAAAGATAGCGAAAAAGCAGGAATTGACGGATTGGAAATGAAAGCCTATAATTATGGAATTGAATTTGCGAAACTTATGCCGAAATTTAATGTCAAGGAGGACGACATTGTTTTGTATTTATCTATTTTTGAACGCCAAGCAAAGAGGATGTGTGTAGATCCAGAACATTGGGTATCGAACTTGTTGGTTTTGCTGCCGTCCGATATTATACAGGTTCTCGCACGTGAGGCAGAGGGAAAAATTTGAAGATTATGAATATATTAAAGGGATTCTACTGAGACGGTTTAAGTTATGTCCTGAGAGATTCCGTAGAAAGTTTATGGAACATCAAAGAAACCCTGAACGCACCTGGCGAGAATTTGTATTTGAATTAAATGGTTATTTTCAAGAATGGATTGATGGACTTAAAATTGCTGATTTCAATTCCTTAAAAGATTTGATTGTAACTGATCAATTAAAAAGAAGAGTGCCTGATGAGATTCGAGATCATTTTGTGGATGAATGGCCTAAAATAGTATCTCCAACTGATTTGGCTGAGAAACTTGACTCATATGAAAGTGTGCGACAAGATTTTAGGAAGTTAGTTAAGAAAGATAGATTTTCGGAAGAGAAGAGTAATTTTTCATTTTATCCTAAGCAAACTGATAATAGAAACCCTGGATTTGCATCGGATCACAGATATGAGTCAAGAGTTGGTACTTATAAAGCAAGGACACGGATACCTAATAAAATTACTTGTTATTCGTGTGGACAAGAGGGTCACAAGGCTTCATTTTGCCCAAATCAACGTGGTACTCAAGGTGTACAAAGATCACAAACGAACTCTGTGCAATCGAATGAGAAAGTTGAAGAAGAGCAGTCATCGATATTAACTGCAAGAATAACAATACCTGTTTCGTCCTGTGTGAAAAGAGAGGGGAAATTTAATGAATTGGAAGTGGTTAGGATTAGATGTGGAAGTAATGTGTTGGACGGTATCTATGATTCTGGTACACAGATCTCGGTGATACGGGCAGACTTAGTCAAGGATGTATCAGTTGAAGGAGAAGGAACGATTGTGATAACTTCAGCATTCGGAGAGAGAGAAGTCGCTCCATTAAAAATAATACCGATGAGAATAGATGAAAAAATTCATGGAAATGTGATGGTAACTTGTGCCGTTTCCAAGAAACTGGTGAATGAGATGCTTATATGTCCAACTGCTTATGAAGCATTAAATCATAAGATTAATATTATATACGAAGGTTGAAAAGTTGAATTCTGATCCTGGAAAAGATGAACTTGATTTGAGTGAGAAGGAAACAGAGGAATCTTTTATGAAACTACAAAGAGCTGATGATACTTTAAGAAATATTTGGGAAATTGATAAAAATAATAAAAGTGCTTATTTTATAGAGGAAGGTATTCTTATGCATTCTGAAGATGTCTGTGGTGAATTTGTGAAGCAGGTGGTGTTACCTCAGTGTAAGAGACAGTGTATTTTATCTGTTGCTGACGAAATTCCTTTGGTGGGTCATTTGGGAAAAGTATATATATATATATATATATATATATATATATATATAAAAGGAAATTGCATAATGTTTAAATTTTGATGTATTTTGGTATTTCTGTCGTTCATGCTTATATTTAGTGTATATATTGTGGTATTTGTATATATTTATTTTAAAAGAAATGGGAAGATTCACATTGCTCTCATCCTTGCTAATATTTTTTTTTGTGTGTGTATATACTTTAAAGCTTCATTGTGTCAAAAGCCACTAATGAGCTCTTTTAGGGGGGAGTTGTAAGAGTCAAGGATCTTTGGGGACCAACTCTATGGCCAAGGACTGACCCCATGGCTTTGGGTGAACTGTCACGAAAAGAAAATAATGCTACATTCAAGTTTCTTCCGATTTCGAAAAATGGCAACGGCAGAACTGATGAATCATTTTTTCTGGAACTTTCGGGGAGTTTAAAAAAAAAAAAAAAAAAAAAAAAAAAAAAAAAAAAAAAAAAAAAAAAAACTGTAAATCGTAGTATGAAGTATAGACATGTAGTAGTGATTTTTGTTAAGAAAGCGAATATGCTCGTTTTTTCTTGTGTTTTTGTGTCGCAATAAATAAAGGTGGAAAAACATATTGGATTCTTCAGCTCAAGATTTAAAATTTATTCATCTTCTACAAATTATTGTGTTTCTAAATGAACTAAGCTACAGACCTGTGCAGCGGGAACTTAATTATGGTTAGCTATATAATTTGCTAAGAAAATCACATCCTAAAATTTATCATAAAATTTATAACATTTTATATGGTTAGTACTGGTTTAAATGGGATAGTTAAAAATCATTATAACTCCAAACATTATTTATCGGATTTCAATTTCTTTCTATTTAATTAAAAATGAAAATCTGATTTTAGTTTTGTTTCCGGGTTTTTTTTTTCAATATTTATCTTAGAACTATAAAAAATATTTAATTAAAAAATAATAACTTTTAAAAAAGCATATTTTCAAAAGTAAATAATTTTTCATTTTTTTTAAAGAAAACTAATGTAAAATAGTTAAAAATGACATTTTTCAAGTTTGTACTTTTTTTTTAACAATTCTTAACTTTTAATAATTTAAAGACAAGAAATAGTCGGGAAAAAAGTCATTATACAGAAAACGAAATGTATTGTTTTACTGCCCATCAATTATTTAAAAGAATGCTTTTCTAAGATGTAGATTAAGTCTTTTTAAAAACTTAGCTCTCATAACTTCAAGCTTTTTATCGTCCTGGACAGGCTGTTAAAAAATCTGCATTCTGGGCTCAGGTCAGATCAGGACCGATACATTACTTTTTTCTGAAGACTCGCCTATCCGGGTCTAATAATTTTTCATACCGGATGGGACTGCTTCCTTTTTCCCAGTTTTGCACTGGACGAAATTTGAAATCCCTGTCTCGAACAATCCGTATTAAAATCACAGCCTCTGACTGACCTAATACGTGCATAAAATAAGTAAAATTTGGTTCAATCAATATTTTTACAAAAACCACATAAATTTTAAAATCGCTTTTATTTTACAAATTTTTTTTTTTTTTTTTTTTTTTTTTTTTTTTTAAGAATAGTATATTTAAATGCTAAAAAAATAAACAAAATAAAACCAGAGAAAAAAAATCTGCCTATAAAGGAATTCTGTCTTAAACAGAAAATGTGTTGATCCATGCAAAATAAATACAATAATACGTGAGAAAAAAATAAACTCTATTTAACCCTCCTAGGAAGGGCATTTGTCTATTACTATTTTTTCTTTTCTATGTGATTCCGTCTTAAAAGGTTTTACTGTATAACATTTTTCAAAGTCTCCGACACACGGGATGTCGATTAGCCATAATAAAATATAAGTGAAACATTTACATATAAACAGAGATTCGTTGATAAAATGAATGTATCACAGCCTTTGGCGCTTCTTTAATAATAAAAAAGTATAAATATAAAAAACGAGATTCTACATTAAGTATATTTTTGGTCAGATCTCCTCCACGCGTAACAATTTTAACTATACTGAAGTAAAAAAAAAACTATGTAGAAATTCACGGCTGAACCGGCTATGATTTAAACTTTTTTCCAGGCTGAACCGGCTATGATTTAAACTTTTTTCCAGGCTGAACCGGCTATGATTTAAACTTTTTTCCAGGCTGGTCCGGATTATGATTTTAACATTGTTTCATGTCGGGCAGAACTTTTTTCTTTATGGGTTGGTTTAGGACCTGACCTACATATTTTGATCTATTCAGACCTCTAGTGCTAACAATCAACATGTTTTGAAAACAAGTTTTGATTTAAATCAATATGCTGCTTTGTTATGTCCAAATAACAGGCACGGTCTTAAACCGACATATCGTCGGTACCATGTCAAACTGTCCAATGTGAAAACAGCCACTTTTCAGGAGAGCAAAAAAACAGTTTTAATTGGGGATTCAAAATCAGAGCTAACTAGCAGTAAATAATTATTACGTTTTTCGGGTGCTGTTTTATATCCTCTTTAAGCATGCTATCGAGATAAATCATTTGAATAATTTTTCTCGTCTAAAAATCACATTGGATAGTTTGAAATGGTATGATTATTTGTACGTTTTTAGCTTCTCTCTAGTTTTTCAGCTTCAAACTATCCAATACGCACATTGGATAGTTTGACATGGTACAAATTTTGTCATTTTCCCATTTTCGTTGTTTCAAAGTATCGAATGTGCGCATTGGATAGTTTGACTTTGTAAATTTCTCAGGTTCACTGCGTCATGGTAACGAATGTACCACCAGGGTTGCCACGCAACCTGGAAAACCGGGAAAACACAGGGAATTTTAAATCTCCTCTCAAAACAGGGAAATTCCAGGGAATTTTTAAAAAAATCCTAAAAAATCTGGAAAACACAGGGAATTTGGTAATGGCAAATTATATCATTTCTAATTAGCCTTCATATACGCATATATTTTTTCGCACTCGACATGGAATAAACGCGTTGCAGTACAGGGAAAATACAGGGAATTTTTTTTCAAGATTAGAGTGGCAACCCTGACCACAAACGATAGTTTGTTTTGTAAAATTTTTGTTATTAGCATATTGAATTTTTAAACATTTCGGAATTTTCTTTAATAATTCTATTAACAAATATACAGGGAATTAATAAAGAAAAAGTTTGTTTTTAGACGGTATGTAATTTTACAAAATGTAAGAATAGGCGGAAACAATTTTCTAACAAAGACGCGGGCAAGCACGAGAGGTTTCCCAGTCCTGTTTTAAGGTGCGTTCGTAATTATGTAAATATGTAACACCTATAGATGTCGTTCAGTCCGTCCGTTTGTCTGTTCGTCCGTCCGCACATAACAACGAAAAAACTACCCAACCGAATCGTTTGAAATTTAAAATATATAATTCATAAATAATTCATAAAAATATTCATAATTTTTTCCAGTAATTTCAAATTTTAGGAAGATCGGATGCATAGATCAATTACAGGGACAATCAAAAGTATTCCATTACATTACGGTCAATGGGGAAAAATGTTTCAAATGCATTTTACTCGTTTGAAATTTAAAATACATAATTATTAAATAAATTTTTCGAGTTATTTCATTTTTTTTGAAAATCGAATGCATAGATCAATTACAGGGGCAATCAAAAGTATTTCATTACATTACGGTAAATGGGAAACAATGTTTCAAATGCATTTCACTCGTTTGAAATTTAAAATACATAATTATTATGTAATTTTGTAGAGTTATTTCAAATTTTATGAAAATCGGATGCATAAATCAATTACAGGGAGAATCAAAAGTATTCCATTACATTACGGTCATAATAAGGAAAAATGTTTCGAATGGATTTTACTCATTTAAAATTTTAAATGCATAATTATTACATAATTTTGTCGAGTCATTTTAAATTTTATGAAAATCGGATGCATAGATCAATTACAGGGACAATCAAAAGTATTCCGTTACATTACGGTGAATTTGGAAAAATGTTTCAAATGGATTTTACTCGTTTGAAATTTTAAATACATAATTATTACATAATTTTGTCGAGTTATTTTAAATTTTATGAAAATCGGATGCATAGATCAATTACAGTGACAATCAAAAATATTCCGTTACATTACGGTTAATGGGGAAAAATGTTTCAAATGCATGTTAATAGTGTTACACTCATTCCAACATAATAAAATTGATATGCATTTATAAAGTACATATTATTATGCACATTTTACATAATCTGTGATGCAAAGAACATTTGTTATTGATTTACAAGGCCACACAAAAGTATTCCATTACATAATGGTATAGGGAGAACATTGTTTGGTGCGCATTTTAATTGTAATTAACTATTTACAATTTTATGAGATTGATATATGATAGTGATATTTTTAAAACTTCGTTATCGTATGAACGCACCTCATTTGCTACGCTTCACGTGCAATTTCCAACTTGTTGAATATTATGCATAGTTAACTAATAAGCGGAATCGATGGGGTATTTCTTACCAGTATTTTTGAATAGTAATCGTCGATTTATTTAATTCCTTTTAAAACATCTTGGATTTTTTACCTTTTAATAAAATTTGAATGTAAAGAACAAATATTTATAGGATCTTTTAATACAATAATTTCAAAAGTTTCTCTCACGTGATAAATTATTAAAATGTTGTAGAACTTTTTAAAAATGCTTCGCCATAATTATTAAAAATTGTTAATGACTTTGTTTTGCTTCTCTGTTGTCTCATCGTTTTCTAACTCTCGTAACCATACTCAGATTGATATGGGATTTCTATATGGTTTTATCATTTACTATGATACATATTTTGATCAAAATGGAATGTATAGAATTACGTCATCTACAGGGACTCTCAAAATAAGCCCATTACATTCTATTCAATAAGATGTGATTTAGTGTATTTTAACAAACATAATGAAACTGATATGCTGTTATTCAGAGCACTAACACTTGTGTTCTGTAGCATATTATGCGAATGTATAATTTAATTTCATGATCATGAAAAAGAATTATTTTATAGAATAATCTATTTCTGTATTATATAGGGGATTTTTTTTTTTTTTTTTTTTTTGTGGTGGTAATCTCTGGAACTACCGAACCGATTTCAAAAGCCAGGGTACTAAAATGATGGTATTCGCCCGGAATCAAAGATAGGATTTATCTTATGTCGGTGCCACAAATCCAAAGGAGATGCAGGAGAAAAAAAAAATTTTAAATGCGATTTTTGTGTTACTAAAGGGACTACAAGCATAAATTTAGCACGGTAATTACTTATAAGATGTAAATGGATCTCTAGTATTTCCTTAAAAAGACGAACGTACGTAAGTATGTTTGTTTGTTTCTTTGTCGGCTTGATTATTTGTAAGTTTGTTTGTTTGTCAGTCTATCGATTTGTCTGTTTGATTTTTTGTTTGTCTGTCTGTCCGTCTGTTAGTTTGTGTTGTCTGTCTGTCGGTTTGTTTGTCTGTTTCTTTGTTTGTCTTCCCCTGACTTTTTGTTTATTTGTTTGTCTATTTTTTGTTTGTTTGTTTGTCGAGTTGTTTGCCTATCTGTCTGTCTGTTTGTTTTATGTCTGTTTGTTTGTCTGTCTGTATCTCTGTTTGTTTGCCTGTTTGTTTGTCTGCCTGTCCGTCTGATGGTTTGTCTGTTTGTTTATCTGTTTTTCTATTTGTTTGTCGGTTTTTTGCTTGTCTGTCTGTTTGTTTACTTGTGTGACTATATGTCTGTCTGTTCGTCTGTCGGTTTGTTTGTTTGATTGTCTGTTTGTTTGCTCGTCTGTCTGTTTGCTAGTCTATCTGTTTGTTTGATTGTTTGCTTGTTGGTTTATCTGTCTGTATGGTTTTTGCCTGTCTGTCCGTCTGTCGTTTTGTTTGTCTGTTGTTTGTTTGTTATCTTTTTTTGTTTATTTGTCTGTCTGTCTGCCTGTCTGTTTGTTTGTTCGTTTGTTTGTCTGCCTATATGTCTGTCTGTCTGTTTGTTTGTTTGTCTTTCTTTTGTCTGTCTGTTCGTCTGTCGGTTTGTTTGTTTGTTTGTTTGCTTGTTTGTTTTTTTGTATGTCTGTCTGTCTGTTTGTCGGTTTGTTGTTTGCTTGTATTTATGTTTGGTTGTTTGTTTGTCTGTTAGTCTGTCTCTCTGTCTGTCGGTTTGTTTGCCTGTTTGTTTTTTGTCTATTTGTTTGTTTGTTTGACTTTTGTCTGTTTGTTTGTTTGATTGTCTGCCTATCTGTCTGTCAGTCTGTCTGTTTGTCGATTTGTTTATTTGTCTGTTTTTTTTGTCTATTTGTCTGTCTGCCTGTTTGTTTGTTTCCTTGCTTGTTTGTCTATCTGTCTTTCTGTTTGTCTGTTTGTCTGTCTGTTTGTTTATTTGTTTGTCTCTCTGTGTGTTTGTTGGTGTATCTGGCTGTCTGTCTGGTTGTCGGTTTTTTTACTGTCTGTCTGTCTGTTTGTTTGTGTGTCTGTCCGTTGTTTTGCTTGTGTTCGTATTAAATTCATATTTATCCATTCTTTGCATCGTAACTTGGCTTTTTTCTTCATCGCCCCCCTCTTTCGCTCGCTGCCAAATTGGCGCCTCTCGGATTTATAGTAACCCTGCCTCTTTTTCCCCTCCTGGCTCTCGGCCTCCTGCGTCAGTTGCGCTGTTAGACTCCTGCCGTAATGGATGTGGCTGGTTGATCTGAGATTTTTTAGTGGAATTCCGGGGCAAAGGGTGCTCCCCGATACAGTTAGATGGAACAGGTGTTGATTCTTAAAAATGTCCACCCCAGGAGTGTTCGAAAAATTGATTTTTTAAGGCGGCGAGTAGCAAGACATCATTCCTATGCATCCAGAAAATGATTCTGAGTGTTACTTCTTCCTGGTTACAGATGTTACGTAAGATTATATCATCATTTTTCTCCATATCTTGTTCATCAAATATCTCTACTTTGTGTTTTTTTTCTTACCCCTCTGAAGGAAACATGCGGAGGTCGACATTCTCATCCACGACATGAGTTTTTTCATTCCTAAAGTAATTATTTCATTATATCATTATTTGGCCCAACATTATATATAAATTTTGAAATATCACGGGGCGTTCCAAGGGAAAATATTGTACATCTCTATGAAAAATTTTCGTCTGATATAAATATATTTAAAAGTACGTATCGTTGATTGATGTTTAGAAAGAAAAATAATATTATCTTTTTTTTTGTCATATCATGAGAAATTTTTCTAATTCATACTGTCAAGACATATAAAATGTGTTATGAAAGAGAATGTTGTTTTTAGAAGATATCAATTTTATAATTATCATCTGTTGTGAAATTGTTTCTATAGAGTACATGATTAATATGTACGAGTGCAAAGAAATACATATCTGTGAAGAAATATTTATAGTCGTGAAAAATAAATAAGTTTTCATGAAATAAAAATATTCATCTTCAAAAATCTGTCTACGTTTTAATTCCTGTGCATGAGTCTGGATTAATTGTTCTTCAAAAGCCAAGGACCTCACAGGTAACTTTTACTTTTTTCAATTTTATATTTTTATAATTTTGTGCTTGATTTTTATCATCATCGATATAGATTTCTCTATTATTTTAAATGAAGCAATGATGGTCATGTTTGGGTCGTTTGCCGGCCTCCATTCTTCACAATGTATTAGTCACTTTCACGATCACTTTGGCCTAATTGTGGGTTGAAACAAATAAACAAGTGTTTCTCCTCCCATCTCTTCTTCTCACCCACAAAAGTAAACACAACAGTTTCTTATTTTCTTTGGTGCACTGACCAAAGCGTGTCCAACATTCCATGACCATCCGTTTTTCCTTTGCTACCATCGTATTTTCCTTATATATATATATATATTGTCGTCATTATCTTCAGTTATATCTTCATTATCAAATTACTTTTTCATGCAATGATTAATATTTTATAATTATATGTTATTGAGAGTGGTGCAGTAATTAATTGTAATATATATTGATTCTATACTGAAATTATATTTTTGTTTTCTGGAGCAGTGCATCATATATATAACATAATTTGTCCATATATTTTTCTTGCCTTGGTATAATTTGCAACTAATATATATACATTATTTAACGGAGGTGCTAGTAAAAATTATTGTTCATGCTAAGATAAATTATTTTTCTTGTCATACATCTAATAATATATGTTTTGAGCCATATTATAAATATATTTTTACATAAAATTTTTGGGTCTTATATTCTTCATATCATACTAATATGTTAGTATACGTTTTCTTCCTTTTTTTTTCACATATAAAAATGGTTTATGACGTATATGAAAGTCATCAATATTTTAAATAACGGGTCAATTTATATATATATTATTCATCACAAGACCAACCAATAACCAAATTTATCATGTCATATATTGAGCTCTTAGATTAATTTTTGTTTCTCTCTTCATCATGCCACCCAAGGCAAAATTAAATATTGCAATCCAACCCTTCGACGGTAACCCTCAGACTGTAGAATTCTTCTTCGATCAATTATCTGACATACAAGAACTAAATAACTTTACAGACAAGGAACTTTTTGTTCTCTTTAAATCAAAACTTGAAGGCACTGCCTTACTCTTCTTTCTTGAAACTCAGTCTCAGTTCAAGAACTCTAACTTTAATGAAATTCGAAAAGCATTTATAGACTATTTCTTACCCACAAAAAAGTCTGTTTCTCTCAAATCCTTACAGAACTTAAGTTTAGATTCAAATGAATCGGTTAAAAATTTTGCTTTTCGATTGGATAAACAACTTCGACTTGCTTACCCAAAATTGGATCTTTCTGCTCTCAATTCATTAAAGTTCACTCATTTTCTTGAGGCTTTGCCTAAACAAATCAAACGCAAAATTTTAGAAGAAAATATTACATCTTTCGAGTTAGCTCTTGAACGAGCAAATTTTCTTCAAGACATTTATGACTCTCCCCCTAAAAAATCTTATGAGAATTTTAATCAAGCCTATTGTTTGGATACTGAAAAAGTCCAGGATAATTCTATTGCTTCTAATAATGTGCTTCATAAAACCCCTATGAAGCATACGAAGGATAAAGTTTATCACAATTCTCAAGCCAACTACTCTCCTTTGCAAACTCCAAAAGACAAATCTCATGCTTCTCGTAATTTTCAAAGAAATTCTAGGACATTTTCGCCTTCTCCACCGAGACAAGAGGCTACAAATAAACGAAACAATAATTTTCATCAACGTAATTTTTACCGGAAACGTCCTTATCAACCCACCTTTAATAAGTTTTCTCACAAAAAAAATTCTACATCCTTTTATCACAGACGAGATGTTGTGCAGTGTGCGTTCTGTGGGAAATTTAATCATCGTATGGACTCATGCTACAAATTTAAAAATATTATTAATTCGTCTAACCAAAACTCTTCAACTCAAATTTCGTCTCACCCTCACAGAAGGAAAAGCCACACCTCTTCTTCTGAAAATAACAACAATGTTTATCATTTAAACAGATAAGGGAGACTGGTTCTACTGACCGCCTTCTCTCCCGTAATTCTCATTCAGGGTCAGTACACTTTGACAACAACAACAAACATCAACAATTTGACAAACGCTCTTCAGTTACCTTAGTGTCATCCACAGCTGTCCAAACTTCTCCTATGACAGCTAAACTTAACAAATCTTCCTGTTCATATAATTCGTTGACATCCAAACAAAATCTTGAAATTGATGATGGTGTACAAGAAAGACATGTCATCTGCAGCTCATTTAATAATTCATATGTTCTTCCATGCATACTCATAAACATTCAACATAATGAAATCTCCACATTAATAGATACGGGATCAAGTTTGTCTCTCTTGGATGAAGAATGCTTTAATAGCATTAAATCCAGGCTTCATTACAAATTTTTATCCAGGAATGTATCGGTGTCTACCATAAATTCTAAGGTTTTCTTCAAAGGATGCATAGAAATAGCATTTAAAATTGATAAATTTTTTTTTCATCATGTTTTTTACCTTACAAAGATACAAAATGTTCATTTTCAAGCCATACTTGGATTTGAGTTTATCAACAAACATTCTATTACCATATCACCCAGCTTTAAGTCTATTTTAATTAAAGATAAACATATTCCTTTTCACAGTTATAACGAATCTCCTACTTGCTATTTTATGAATTCTGAATATAATTATGTGAATTCAATTGCACCATATTCTCTCGATGCACACAAAATGCCTTGTTATGAAGATTCTATGTCAAATAATCTAAGTAATGGTATTTATTCTGGTAATATATGTGCAAATTATGATGACACAAATTTACAATTAGTCAACAATTATACAACCTATCCTTATAATTATAATGTTCAAAATAATGGTTTGTTTACAAATAATATGGCTCATTCTGCTATGAATTGTCATAATCCTTATATTGATGGTAATTTTACTTATTATTTTCCAACTGATTATGGTAATGTGGTAAACTATGTATCTAATGATAATAATATTCCTGGCAAGAATTTCTCATCTCAGAATACTAATGATGGTAGCTATGTTGATGAAAAGCAAACTCATTTAAATTATGGTAATAAAGTCTTGGTGAATTCCAACATGGTACAATTACTTAATAGAGAATTAATACCTCCTGATTCGTTTGTTTATTTACATGTTAAGTATCTCAATCCTCCATCTGAATATTTTGTTTTCAAACCCAATTTAAAAAATAAAGGTCTTGTGTTACATCAATCATTGCACTCAAATTCTTCAATTCAAAATGATTTATTTTTGGTTGTATGTCAGAATATATCAAAGCTGGATATTCATTTAAATAAAAATTCAATTATTGGCGAATGTATCAATGTAGATGAGAAAGATATTGAGGAATACTCTTTTGATTTGGATTTTGAGAACGATTATTGTAATTTAATTTTACCATCTGAAGAGATTAAAAGAAAACGTATTCAAGAATTATCTCCAAATGACTTTGATTTAAAACATTTACCTCCTCATGAAAGGGACTCTTTGACCAAATTATTATGTAGTAAAGCTTTAGCTTTTTCAAAATCTCTTGACACTTTAGGTCATACGGACCTGGTCAATCCTCAATTTACAATGCTAAATTCTCATCCAGTAAAAACCTTACCTTTTCCCGTGCCACAAGCACTCGAGCAAGAAGCGCTTGACCAGATTAATCAAATGTTGAACGCCGGCATTATTGAGAGATCAAATTCATCTTGGGCGTGTCCCATGCTTCTTGTTAAAAAGAAGAGAACTGATATGTCTAAGCCTCAAAAGTATCGTTTGGCTCTGGATTTAAGATTGTTAAACTCCATAATAATTCCATCCTCATATCCTCTTCCTAGAATTCAAAATCTATTGGTACAGTTGTCAAAATTTAAATATTATACCACTCTTGACTTACCCTCTGCATATTGGCAGATTGCTGTACCTAAAGATATGCAAGATAAACTTAGTTTTACTACTCCATGGGGAATTTTTACCTATTTACGTCTAGTATTTGGCCTGAAGACGGCCGCCAGCACTTTCCAACAATTAATCGACTCTGTTATTCAATTATCTCAAATTGATTCCTGTTATGCATATCAAGACGATATTGTAGTGGGTGCTAATTCATTTGAAGAAATGTCCATGAAGCTCACAAAGCTATTAGACACTCTCATTGCTAACAACATTACCTTGTCTCCTGAAAAGTGTACTTTTATGCAAACAAGTATTAACTTCTTGGGTTTCCAACTCACAGATCATAAAATTCTTCCTATTACGAGTAACATTTTAAAAATCACTTCTTTTCCAACGCCTAAAACCAAGAGGCAAACGAAAAGTTTTATAGGTTTGTGTTCATTTTATAGGTCAATTATTCCAAATTTTGCTAAATTGATTACTCCTCTCATTGAAGTCACCAAACCTAAAAATAAGTTTTCTTGGAAATCTGAACAAGAAAATGCATTTAAAAAATTACAAGACATTTTCTTCCATAAACCTATGCTCAATCTCCCAAACTGGAATGAAACGTTCTATGTTAATACAGATGCCTCAAAAACAGCAATATCAGCTGTTCTTATGCAGAAATTTGATGGTGAACTAAAACCTATCTCCTATTATTCCAAAACTCTATCTCAATCAGAAAGACACTACCCTGCCATCAAACTGGAACTTTATGCCATTTACAAAGGCATAACTGCTTTTAAATACTATATTTTTGGTCGACCCTTTATTCTATTGTCTGATGCAAAGCCACTTAATAATTATAAAAAAGCTACATCACCTGCTGATATTACTACTCGTTGGATGTTAGAACTGTCAGAATACTCGTACACATTCCAACATGTTCCAGGCAAAGAAAATGTCTTAGCAGATTTTCTGAGTAGAACTCCTCACATTCCTACTGAAGATCTCAATAATATTCCAGATCTTATTTCTTCACAAGAACCTTTACCTATTGTTGATAATCAAAACGATTTACATAATGACATTCCTCACTTTCCATGTGGTTTAGTTGACAAAATACACCACACATGTCATCTTCAGAGTGATTCTTCACCTCCTAATAATGATAATAACCAAGATCCATTATTAGAAATTCTTGATCACACCATCTTCTCTGAACAACAAAAGGACACAAAAATCAAACAAATTTATGAAGATCTTAAAAATAATAAGAAATCTAAAAGTTTAAATGGCTACTATATTAATCCAAGTAATGAGTTACTTTGCTATAATGGTCATTTCTCTTCAGAAGATATCGAGCTACACAAAGCTGTTTTACCTGTGTCACTTAGAGCAAAAGCCTTAAGAATTGCTCATATTACTCATACTGGAATTCATAAAACCATTGTTAATTTAAAGAAAAGATTTACCTGGAAAACCCTTGTTTCAGATACCATTAATTATGTCAACTCTTGTGAAATCTGTTTAGTAAATAAGAATCATAAAAAAAACACTGCTCCATACTTACCTGCACCACTCCCAACAGCTCCCAATCAAAAAGTCTCTATGGATTTACTCGGCCCATTGAGAAATCGTCAATATGTGTTGACCATGATAGACCATTTTTCTCGTCATTTAGAATTATATGCCTTGAATAATATCAGCGCTGAGTCTGTTACAAAAGCTTTATTACATTACATTTCCACTCATGGAAAACCTGAATTAACGCTCACTGATCATGGCTCTCAATTTACTAGTGACATGTTTTCTTTCTTTAATAAAAAGCTTGGCATTAAATTAGAACACAGTTCTGTAGCCCATCCCCAGGCCAACGGATTAAGTGAACGAGTCAATTCTCAAATAAAATCGTCTGTGAATACAATGGCTTCACAAGGATGTGATATACCAACTGCTCTAAAAATTCACCAATCCATATATAATGCTACACCTCATCCAGCCACAAAATTCACTCCAAATCTTCTTCATTTTGGAAGAGAAATAAACGACATTTATTCCAATTATAAAACTCAAGTTTCATGGAAAATTCTCAATACTGCATATGAAATTCATAAATTGATGGATGTTATTGAAAAAGTATACTATCAAGCTTACAAGAATAACGAATCATCTAGACAAAAGGTGTACCAAAAATCCAGAGAAAAATTAAAGTTTTCCAACATCAATGTTAATGACATTGTTTACGTAAAATTTCCCACTGTGTTTAACAAAAAAATACAAGGCCAATATGCGGTGAAGAAAATAATTTATCCTGTGCTCATTCAAATTCAAGATTCCAATAATAGTCATGCTTCCCCTATGTTGATTCACACTAATCGAATCTTGAAGCTTCAAAAGAGAAATGAAGCACTGCAACATCCTTCAGTTTCTTCTAAAAATGCATCACATGATCAATCAGCTGTTGATAATGCATCTTCCACTCCTGTGAGACAACACTCTCCTACCCAAGTTTCAAATCATGATGTTGCTTGTAACACATCTCCTCCAATTCTTTCTTCTTCTAAGTGTCAACAAACATCTTCTTGTTCAAGTAAATCAGTACTGTCACAAGCTCCTCCTGATAGTACTCATACTGGTGTTAAAAACAAGTCTACTCAATATAAAAATTATGATCTTCGCCCTCGCAATCATAAACTGTATAAGAAATAAACTAACCTTCTTTTTCCTTTTTCAGGATGACTATTGCTTTGTAGTATAATCAGTCGATGCTAGCCAGACTGATATTTCAGTAAGAAGAATCTCTATGTAATTTTTTTTTTCTTTTCTCCAAGCTGCAGGCAGCTGTTATTATTTTTTTTCTTCATTATTTAAGTCTTCTTCTCCCTGATACAATTCAACAGTCATCCTCTTGATGTATGTATGGTTTTCAATAGTTTTATTATTTAATGCATTTATCTCTAACTCATAATTATTACAATAGATATATAATCTCATGTATGCCATACTTTTAAATCTTATAAAGTCTTTAATTACAATAGTTGGTGCTGAAATTGAGAAAGAATTTGTCCTTTTTATATTCTTGTTATAATATTATGTCATTATTTAAAGTTATTTTTGACAAATGTGTATTCTAATATGAAAGATGAAATTGTAATTAATATAGGGTAAACATAAATTGGAGTACTCCTCAAATTACTTTCTCTATTGTGACTTCTCTTTACAATGCATGCATGCTTTAACATTTAACCTCTTTTGATAACAAAAAAGAAAAGAAAGTGCATGATAAACTTATATATACTAATATTTCTTCTCTTCTTGGTGAAATATAGAAAGTGAATGACTCACCATAAGTAGTATATAATATTTTTTTGTATACTTTTGAGTGTTTATACTTTGGATCCAAAGATGTTGATTGAGTCAATGTATATATTTATATAAAGCAAATACTTGATATATGACAAATGCAAAAGTGATCACTTACTTAATTTTTTTTTTAAAAATGTTTGAAAATTACAAGTAAATATGTTCTAGATATCTTCTATATAGAAATTTTGACATAATAGATTTTTGTTTGTAGGTTGACATATTCATATAAATTTCTTCCTTTTTCAGAATATTAAACATCTTATGTTTATTTTGAATGAAGTATAGTATAATTTATGAATTTATTGTCAATTTATTTTGAAAGTGTTCAAGAATATTCCTTTATGAGAGTGTAAAGATTCTCTCTGTGAAAATTGTTTTATTCATTTTGAAGATTTTTTTATTGAAATATAACATTATACTTTTGCTACCAATCTAACATATGCCATTCTTTTGCAACTTATTATTTTATTTTCTGTAAAAATGTGTTACTGAATAATGCTAAGGTTATTCATTTAAGATTTATTGAAAGTTTAAAAGGCTATGTGGTGATATAAGTAAATTTTTTTTTATGAGAGCCTAACTAATCTCTCTGCACCATTTATATATATATATTTTTTTTTTGTTCAATTGTCAACTTACAAATTCATTCAATTTATCATGTGTTATTTGAAACCATATATTTTATATATAGTTATTGTATGATTCATATACTGTTACAGTATGTTTCATTTTGTTGACACCTAAGAATATTAATATACATATTATTGTATAATCCAATATTTTGACATATGCTAAAGCATTCTACTATTATAAGTGCATTTTGCACAGCCTAACAAGAGACTCGTCAAACTTAAGGACTGTTGTTTTGCACATAGACATAGACTTTAAATTTTTTTTTATATATGATAGATACTTATGGAAGAAAATTTTGTATACCTTCCATGTTAACATATAAGGATTACTATTATAACAATAAGTATTTTTTTATTATTTGAACAGCATGTAAAACAGTTATTTATATTCCTATAACTATTTCTGATACATTTATTTTGTGTAATTATTTGGTATATTTGTACATATGTCAGAAAATATTGTCTCGATGAAAAAATTGTTCATTTTTTGTCATCTCACCAATATTTTCTTTAGGGGGACCCTGGGTAATATGTGGTGGTTACTCGATAACCCCCCCATATGTTTTGTTTAATTCAATTTTATTAGCCATTTTATTTCTTATTACCTCCTTTTTATTAATGTTCTCAATTTAAATTTTATTTCGATTTCGTTTCTTTTCATATCGTCGCCTGTAATGTTTTCTTTCTTACTTAGCTTTCGAATGTTACAAGCCGGTAAAATCCTGTTCGAAGTCATTCCTTCCGGTTTGGAGATCCTTCGAGAACTTTCTGGCTTGTTCTATGGGTGGAACTTCCGCTTATTCAGACACCCCCCTTAACCTATCAAATTAGTTTCCGCAGGTGACGTATTTTAAGCCATTGAGTGCATGGCCACCTGCTTTGGCCTCCCTTCTTTACGTGTTTATCAATTCTGTTCGTATTAAATTCATATTTATCCATTCTTTGCATCGTAACTTGGCTTTTTTCTTCATCGCCCCCCTCTTTCGCTCGCTGCCAAATTGGCGCCTCTCGGATTTATAGTAACCCTGCCTCTTTTTCCCTCCTGGCTCTCAGCCTCCTGCGTCAGTTGCGCTGTTAGACTCCTGCCGTAATGGATGTGGCTGGTTGATCTGAGATTTTTTAGTGGAATTCCGGGGCAAAGGGTGCTCCCCGATACAGTTAGATGGAACAGGTGTTGATTCTTAAAAATGTCCACCCCAGGAGTGTTCGAAAAATTGATTTTTTAAGGCGGCGAGTAGCAAGACATCATTCCTATGCATCCAGAAAATGATTCTGAGTGTTACTTCTTCCTGGTTACAGATGTTACGTAAGATTATATCATCATTTTTCTCCATATCTTGTTCATCAAATATCTCTACTTTGTGTTTTTTTTCTTACCCCTCTGAAGGAAACATGCGGAGGTCGACATTCTCATCCACGACATGAGTTTTTTCATTCCTAAAGTAATTATTTCATTATATCATTATTTGGCCCAACATTATATATAAATTTTGAAATATCACGGGGCGTTCCAAGGGAAAATATTGTACATCTCTATGAAAAATTTTCGTCTGATATAAATATATTTAAAAGTACGTATCGTTGATTGATGTTTAGAAAGAAAAATAATATTATCTTTTTTTTTGTCATATCATGAGAAATTTTTCTAATTCATACTGTCAAGACATATAAAATGTGTTATGAAAGAGAATGTTGTTTTTAGAAGATATCAATTTTATAATTATCATCTGTTGTGAAATTGTTTCTATAGAGTACATGATTAATATGTACGAGTGCAAAGAAATACATATCTGTGAAGAAATATTTATAGTCGTGAAAAATAAATAAGTTTTCATGAAATAAAAATATTCATCTTCAAAAATCTGTCTACGTTTTAATTCCTGTGCATGAGTCTGGATTTATTGTTCTTCAAAAGCCAAGGACCTCACAGGTAACTTTTACTTTTTTCAATTTTATATTTTTATAATTTTGTGCTTGATTTTTATCATCATCGATATAGATTTCTCTATTATTTTAAATGAAGCAATGATGGTCATGTTTGGGTCGTTTGCCGGCCTCCATTCTTCACAATGTATTAGTCACTTTCACGATCACTTTGGCCTAATTGTGGGTTGAAACAAATAAACAAGTGTTTCTCCTCCCATCTCTTCTTCTCACCCACAAAAGTAAACACAACAGTTACATATATTAAATTTGAAATCATTTGGTTGGGTTGTTTTCGTGCTGTTTTAAGCAGACAGACGGATAGACAGACCGATGGATCAAATGACGACTTGAGGTGCTACGTATTTAAATAATTAAGACATTTCCCCATAAACTATAATGTAATGGAATACTTTTGACTGTCTCTGTAAATAAACTGTGAACGCTACATACTCTATTTCCGATACCGAACATGGCATTGCAAATCTGAATAACATATATCAATTACAGAGACAATCCTATCAATATACTAATGCAAGTTTCAGTTCGGGCAGACAGACAAACAATCACATGGACAGACAAACGGAATTCACAAACACTACTTAGCTATGTTGGAAAGTGCTACAAATGCATAATAGTTTCAAATTTTCCATTCAGAAATTATCGATAGACGATTTTTTTTGTACAGCCCTAAATTATACATACATACAATCTTTATATACACGTAACTATTCAGTTAAAATTTAATAAAGATCAAAACACACTTTAAAATTTCTAAAATCAAACTTCCAGAGATCATCCATAGACGGCCATCTATCCAATTCTTTGCGTGGTATTTTATACATTTTTTCAATGTTATATAAAGTTATATTAGTACACTATATGCAGTTAAGCGTAAAAATCCATCTCATTTAAAAAAAAAAAAAAAAAAAAAAAAAATGTATTTTCGTTCTTATGCAGTAATTCTTTCGACTTTTTTGCATAGCCCTGTATTGTATATGATCTGGAGCGTTTATACATACAACGAAATATTTTAAACCTAAAAACTCATATCACAAATAAAAATGCACTTACAACAATCATCTGTAATGTACAGTACTTCTGATACACAGCAGCCGAAATCTTTCGCGTATCCCTGTAAATACTTTGCATTTTCTATTATACAGGAAATAACTTGTAGTGAACCTCAGCAACGAATATCAATTTCAGTATATGGTGAAATATTTTATCATAATTAAATTACACTCCAAACAATGTTTCCCCTATACTATTATGTAACGAAAAACTTTTAAGTGGCCCTGTAAATGAATAATAAATATTCTTTGCACCTTAGATTCTATAAAATGTATATTTTCGTGTTACTCATAAATGGTTATCAGTCTTATTATGTTCGAAACAGTGTAACATTAAAACCACTTCAAATTTTTTTTTAAATTGACCGTAATGTATCGGAACACTTTTGACAGTCCCTATAATTAAATTATACATCCAATTTTCATAAAACTTGAAATGTGACGACAGAAATATACAACTGTTATCTACTTTAAGTTTCCAAGAATTCGGTTTGGGAGGTTTTTCCATTGTTATATGCGGACGGACGTGTAGACACACAGACAGGCGCACGGACTGAACAACAATTATAAGTTCTACTTATTTATATAATTATGAATGCCCCTTATAAGAGCTTATCATGCATCATTATGATTTCCAAATATTCTTTGAAGGCATTTTTTCCAACTCATATTATAGAGATTCAATAAAGCAAGACTACACTTTGGAAATAACAATAATCGTTAATAATAACATTATTACTCTTCGGAATTTCATAGTCATTGGCCCAACTACTTCATTGATTAAATAAGACAAAGGTAACTACTCAAATAAAAAATAAATAAATAAGTAAACTCTACCATTATTCTCCATTTCTCTATTTGAGGGTTATTTTTTTTTTCTCATCTCATTTTTTATAAAATTTAAATAACATTTAAAAACAAGTTTTTATTTATAATTTTTTTTTATCAATTTACTGTACATTCGTTTTTTAAGTTATTAAAAGAAATTAAGTATTTAATATTGAATACGTAAATACCAAATTTTATACAATCCCTATTGAATGCGACAGATTTACTAATTTGAAGCAATGATCATCAGATAAGTACAAGTAAAGAATTCAAACTAATGAAAGTTATTTTTATTTTATTTTATTTTATTTTTGCTAGTAATAAGAACAATAAAGTGACATCATGCTTAAATGGAATAAAAAACAGCAAATTTCTTATTTCTGTCTGGAGCTGATTTTAAATCAGCAATATCAAAAATTTTTTGCTACCCCGAAAAGTGGCTGTTTTCATATTGGATAGTTTGACATGGTACAAATGATCAGAAAATGAAAATTATTACAATTTTCGTGGCAGACGATCGAATACGCACATTGGATAGTTTGACATGGTACGTTTTAGAACAAAGTGCACATTGGATACTTTGACACAGAACAGTATCTAAGTTTCTAAGCGAGTTAGGACCGTGCCGATTTTGCATAGTACATATCTTGCATAATAAAACAAAATGGCACAAAATATGAAAAATGTATTTTTGCACAGGGGGGAGCCAAAGGGGAAGACAAAATCTTTTGTGCAAAATCAAAAAAGTGTCCGAAATAGTAGAACGATACATCTGGCTTAGATTCCGACAGCTACTCAATTTAAAGCAAGAGTCCGACAATATCATTAGAGGAAAATTCTGTCAATGATGGTGATGATAAGAAAAGAAAACCTTCTATTGATGATTGGTTACTAATAAAATATGTAGGAAAGAAAACTGTAAAAAGATTTGTTAGACGAGTGCTTAATATTTTGAAAATGAAATTTACCCGAAGAATTGCAGATTCCAAATTTAAATGGCTCTGAATTGAGGATGTTTCTACCATCGACATAACTCAAGTTGAAATGATCCATCGAATACCAGTTCTAACGACAAAAAATGATCGTATTACTAGCTTTGTTTTCTCAATTGGTTTTGAAGGACTTTATGTATCATAATTTATCATTCCGTAAAATGTTTGTGCAAAAGTAAAGCGAAAAAAAATTACTTTTGTTGGTATTTTTCCGTACTGGCTCAAGTATCCCCCTTATGGGGATACTTGAGCCACGATGTAAAACAAAAAGTAAAAATTTATTAGACATAGAATAATAGTTCAAAATTAATTGAAAGTGGTTTTCAGTTGAAGAAAAAATATCAAATTTTCATTTTCAATATTTTATTTTATTCTAAGAAACTATAAAAAATTAAAAAAAAATTAAATTAAAAAAATGGCTGAAGTATCCCCATTTTCCCCTAAATTATTCCTGTAGTCTATTTTTGGATTTACGGGAGCAATTTTAAATGTGACTTTGAGCCTAATTAAATGCTGCCTCGTTGTTTAAAATGAACTATTTGTTTGAAATAAGTTAATTCTTTACAGATCATTGATCATTTTTGTCATAACAATCTTTTCAATACATTGAGTTACAACTTTCAAAAATCGACAGATCACATAAAAAGAGAGTGATTGAAAAGTTTTGAATGAACTCTCGCACTTGAGGTTTATTTAATTTAGAGGAAGTAGATTATTACTTCACGTCTTTCACAACATGACGTTAATTTTTATCTGTGTTATAATGAAAGGTTTCTTTTATAAAATTAAGTATTACCGCAGAATCTCATTCATTTTTTCCCCGTTTATAACTGATTTTTTTGTTTAGAGAGTACTTGATTTTGGCAGGATTTCTGACCTTGCCTGAAGTGTTTGCGGGCTAGTTAATTATCTATGAAACAATTGCTTTCATGAGGTTTTGTGATTCATTGATAAGAGAAATTTGGAGCTTGAAAATGTGATTACGTATAATATTCACCCACTGAAAAATAACTTTGATATCTTTTGTTTAAAAAAAAAAAAGTTATTTTTATTGTTTTTTTTTACTGATTGGTAAACTTTGCTTTTTGCTATAAGAGTTTTTAATATTTTAGAAAATATAGTAATTGACAACCCTGAATTACAAGAGTGTTCTTAAATCAAGAAGTACAACTTTGTGACACATGCTTTATTTTTGTTCAGAAATGTATGAAACTAGCAGGTGTTGTTATTCAGAAACTGTCTAATTGCACTCAATTTTCCGAGTTTTTTTTTTAACACAATATATCTTTCATAACTAGCCTTCAAAGTTGACGTTTTGAGCACATTTCCCGACGAAAGCAGAAAAACCGGTCGAAAAGCAGGAGAAAACGGGTGATCACGTAATCGAAATAGCTTAGAACTGCATAGGTAATTTAATTATCATGAAATGGAAAAATAAGTTCAATTCAAAATTCCATAGTCAGGCATTCCAATTTTATAATTTTCTGTTAAAAAATGAATTTGTAAATGTGTCAAAACGTTTTGCGCTTGTTGAGCGGAGCAGTTAAGAACATCCTTAACTCTCTGATATACACGCTCATTTTTCACTACTAAACTTTTTCTCTCTCTCTCCTTACTCTCCCTTACTTATTTCTTTCTCCTCTTGCCCATTTCGGAAAATCAAACAAAGAAAAAATAAAAAAATAACAAAAGTGTAATTTAACAATTTACAACGGCTATTAAGAAAATGATATTTCAAAAGACTCAAATTTTAAAGACTTAAAAAAAATTCTATATTTAAAATAATAATAATAATAAATATCACTTTTAGGATGATTATAACGAGCCATATATTATGCACGCGGTGCATTATACACATTAATATTCTACACGAATGGTAAAGAAAATAGTAGGTTCAAAATAGACAACTTTAACTGTATAATATGTGCATTTTTATTGGATGGAGTTAATCAGACTGACTTCTGAACGCCTCATATTACGTACGACATGCATTAAACATTAATATTCCTAGACCCATCACAAACAAATTTAAAATGAAATTTCAGTTTTACAATTTTCGGAATTGCAAATTTTTAAACTTCCAAATATCGCCCATTTTAAATTTTTTTTGTTGCGTAGAGAAAAAAATGTATTTTTTAATGAAATTTGTTGGAAATATCTATCGCAGTTTGTTTTTAAATTATTAATTTTTTTTAAAAGTTTTTATTACTCTTTTTGTCATTGTGGAAACAAAAGTATTCCATTTTTGGACATGAAACTTGGACTTATTAGGAAACGAATAAAATTAAGTAAGTTGCGGAATTCAACTAACAAAAAGATTCAGATATATTTTATATTTCCCAATTCTCAACCGAGAAAAACAACTATTTTTTTCAAATAGTTAATAAAAAATAAATAAATAGTGACATTTCTAGATTTTTGATATGTAAAATTCTCGGTAACCAGATTGCGCAGAATATCGTTATTAAGGAGAAAATTTGAGAATATTTGCCCAAATCTTATTTAGAGATGGGAATGCTCGGGAAAAAAACCCGAAAAGTGTGTGTGAGGAGGAACCGTTTTTTTTTCGGGTCCCCCCCCCCCCCCCAAAAAAAAGGCTTATTTTTTTATTTTACCAAACTAGAAAATTTAAATTTCATTTATAAAATAATATAGTGAAAATTTTGTTATAGCTACATTCTGATACTTTTACCTTATTTTTTATGTTAAGTGTCCCGCATGAAAACATTAATGTGGATAATCTGATCTCTCAGCAGCAATTTGTTTGGGAAGACTTGATATATAGATAAAGATATATATTATATACATAAATGTACTATGAACAATAACAACAGTAATACAAATAAACAATATTTATTTTACAAAATATCACATAAATGAATACAAACGAAATCTTATTTACTTCATTGTTGTTAAAAATATTAAATTATAAAACAAGAAAACGGGAAGCGATAGTAACATAACTGTCTCTACTAGGGGTGCACCGAATATTCGGTATCTATTCGGTATTCGGCCATGTTACCGAATATTCGGTTAGGCCGAATATGAAACTATTCTGTTAAGCCGAATATTCGGCTTGGCAGAATATCAAAGTATTCGGCCAAATCCAATACTTAATAAAGCCTTTTAAAACACATTTTTAAAAACTTTTCACAACTTTTACTTTTAACTGTCAATTTAATAAATATATTTAAAATAATATGAAAGAAAATCATATTTAAATAAAATAGAATGCTTTTATATTATTTATTTGCTGTTTGTAAAGTATAACCTAAGAAAATTAACCATGAGAAGGATTAAAATGGTGATTTATTAGGATTCTCCTTAGGAATAAATGATGCGAGTGCAGATGCAAGTTCCTAAATTGTATTTAGTAAAAAAATCTGTTTCTTGCTTTTCCGAAATAAGTCCTTAAATAAGAAAGAAAAACTTTTGAGATTAGTAATAGCTATCAAGGCAGACAATTTGTGTTCTTGAAACCATAATCATAATCAACTTATTGAGTCATAAATACATCATTGTATTTCATCTCACTCTAGGTCAAACTGGTGTTTTCGTTTGTTGCATTAACAATAAATAAGGTACCATAACTATATTTTCCACTCGCATGCTTTGATTTCTGTAAAATATGATGTGATGGGAAGGATGGAAAATGCTCCCATTCATAAGAAAAGAACTATGATCTAGACATTCCTTTTTTCAGAATTAAATTTAAAGTACTTATACTTTATATTGAAAAAAAAATCTGCCATGAGTTGTTTAAAAAGAACAATTAGGAGACACTACAATTTTTCTTCAACCATTTTTTCATTATTTATCTTTGATCTTAAAATGTTTGTTATAATTCGTAGAAGAAATCATGAAATTTAAAATTTTATTAATTAAAATAGTCTCGTAATTGTGCTTTTTAAATAATAAAGGCAGAACTTTTTCAATACTAAATATTCTTATAAAAGGCTCTTGTTTATCAAAATATAAGTTTCTCTTATTAAATATTATGTAAAATTGTTTTAAAAAGTAACATTTCAATACCTTTAAACTTTGAAATATAAAAAGTATTTGAAAAGCGGAATATTCGGTATATCCCAGCAATTACTATTCGGCTTGCCGAATATTTGGTGTTCGATTCAGCTGTCGGCCGAATATTCGGCATTCAATATTCGGCCAAAATCACTATTCGGTGCATCCCTAGTCTCTGCTCCTTTTTTAAAAAATACTTTTACTATTTCAAGATTTTTATATCCTCAACAAAAATGAATAGATTGCACTGAATGTGCTTTGGCAATTAAATAAAAGTATTACAAATTTATATGAATAAAAATTAAGTTTTTGTGAGACGAGCTATTTTAAAAAATCATATATTTGAAATAGTTCTTACGTTAAAAGTTATTTTATTGAATACATGGAGGTGTATCCCTTTTCCCCTTTAAAATTTTACTTTCATAAAATTAGCGAAAAAAAACAAAGCATTTATTTTTTTCCTTTTATTGTTGATAACTGAGAGATTGCCGAATATTTTAAAAATCTGGTGTCTTCTATATTTGCTTAAATACGATATGTATATTTTTAACACATTAGAAAAAGTTTATGGATTTATTTTATCTTTCATTTTTGTATAAAATATTTAATTGATTGAAGATTGGTAGACCAAGGAACGCATAATACTAATGTATTTCAATTCATAGTGCCATTTAAGAATTTTCAACAACTCTTGATTACAGGATTAACCCATTTTAGGCCAAGCACAGAAATTTTATAAAATGTAGCATTATTTTTATTGAAATATGCTTAAATTACATACATTAAGACACAAAAAAAGATTCGTGCATGAAAAATAATATTTTATATAAAAAACAATATTTTATATAATAATATAAAATATTATTTCTTATAATGAATAATATGAATATGAATAATATTTTTATGACTTTTGTTTTATTCTTATTTCATATACAGAATTTGCAACTTTAATCTATTTTAAAAACATATAATTCATTTCAATTGGAATAATAATATATTTTTAAAAAGTCGAATTTGTCAAAGGCGTTTCAAATTAAAACTCTAGCGTATTTTGAAAATTTTTTAAGAGAAAGTGTTTACTCCAATTGAATTACTAATATTTTATGGATGTCTTCAAAAGCCTTAAATAATAGAAGAAAAATAAAATTCTTGAAAAAAATGTGTCAGAGTGTTAAAAAAAATATTTATCGAAATGTTTCGTATACGAACCTTTGGCCGAAAATGGGTTAAGCTATTCCACACTTCATAAAGTCATAGCTTGTATTGCTATGCTTTAAAAAATACACACGAAACTTAGAATAATTACCTGTATCTTCCAAACAAACAAATTACGCTTTACTACGTTCGGGCAGGAAACCGTAGACTTAAACAACTACAAGGACAGGTGATGAAGAAATTTAAATGTTTGATAAAGGATGATGAACTTTTATAAAAACGACTAGCAGATCAACTCACCTTATCCGAGTTCACCAAGAGAGCCTTCCGAGTAAAATAAACAGAAATATAATAGCTCTTAAAAATACGGCGATCACAATAATGAGGTTCTGCATATTCGCCTCATAAATAATTAAAACGACAATAAAAAAGTAAAGGATATTTTATTAAGCACGTTTTGTTTAGTGCATTTAACAGAAAATGATTTCCTTGACAAGGAAACAAAAATTTTTTAAAATTTGTAACCAAATGGGTAACATGTAATGAAATTTTATTTCGTATAGCTCAAAAATATTTTTACTTTATAGATATTGAATGTTAATTTTAAAAGAGTAAGTAGCCTCCAGAGATGATAAAACATTTTTAAATTGAAACTTTCATTTTCTATAAAAACGGAATTTACGATAATCAAATGAAAAGGATTTTTGAGGCAAAAACACAGTGAGTGGGTTTAAATTTTTATTGACTTTTAAGCACATGCATTATCACTTCTTTAAGTTCTTGTACTTTTTTTATTACGAGGTAATAGGAAAAAAAAGAATTGTATAAACTATGTCAAGTAGTTGATAAAAGGTTAATTAGTGTTCTGGGAAATTTTTGTCGTGTTCTAGAATATATGTACACAATGTTTCGTGCAAATCGTTCAAAATTATAGATTTGTAAGGAACATGCAAACACGCTCTAACTTATATATGTATATATATAGAGAGAAACTATCACAACAGAAATGTTATCAGTAAAATTTCATAAATATCACATTTTTTAAAAATGCTCAAATTTCTTACTCAATTATTATCTTAATAAATTGAAACACAGCGACACGAATAGTAATTCATAATTTTGTGAATATTACGATAAATAAAAATATTTATGTAATAAGGGATATTATATAATATAAACGCTATTAGGGGAGAGATAACTGAAGTTTCTTTCTTTGTTGACATCTAAAATTTTGATTTAGATGAACAACACAACAGTTTTAGATTCTTTTTTATGCATTTTTTCCCCCATAACACCGTTTCCTTCTATAATCGTTATTTGGCATGTTTTTAAAGGATATATATATATATATACAAAAATGTACAAAGAAATTAAATTATATTTTCCCTTATTTATAATATTTTAAGTACATTTTTAGTCCTTGTTCATGTAGGGTAACATCCCCAGTAATTGACATGCACCAGTGATTGGCACATCCTACAAACATGTCCTAAAATAAGATTTATATCCAGTCTTTTAAAAATGCAAGATCATATACCAGTTATATGCTCATTTACGTTAAAGATTATATAATTTTGATTTATGCTACTAGATGACGATAGTGCCTAGGAAAGAGAAACAATTATGGCTTGTATGAAATTAGCCATTTTTGTTGCAAATGCTTCTTCTTTGGTTTAAGGAAGGCATGCTTTTCAATTCATTATTATATGATTCATAATATATTTTAAATTTTAATTGGCAACAGTTTTGTTTAGTTAAAAAGGATTACTTTAATTGTGTAAAAGTATTTTCAACACAAATATTTGGATTTCTGAATTAATGATAGATGCCAATTAATGGTGCTTCAATTTTGCTAGTTCCAAGTAATTGGCACCTATTTCAATTATAAGGAATTCGCAAGGAATTTGAGATTAAACCACTTATTTTGGAAGTACTTTTAAAGTTATAGACTAATGTTGTTTATCATTTGTTTTTATTAGAATATATGAAATATTATCAGTAATTAAAATCCATTAAAGTTTCATACGACAATTACTAGGGACAGCATGACAAAAACTGGGTATTAATATAAGTATATTGTATTGTTTTAAAGTGTTCACATTTCAGACTAATATGTTGATTTCTTACTCTCATAAACCTGAAATGTGGCATCTTCATCTACAGTACATTCATTTAAAGTGATTAAACCCAATGCAAAATGTAAAGGTTTTTTTTTTTTTTTTTAAATATAAACTTGTGCCAATTACTGGATCACAAGATGTCATACATTGGTGCTCTAGGTGCCAATTGCTGGTGATTTCAGCAACTTTTTATAAATATATTGTTATAAAAATACTTTAAAATTTTTTTTTGCGCTTAGTGGGTAAAATAGATGCACAGATATGCATTCTTTGATTTAAAAATATTTCTAAGTAAATATCTTATTTCTTTGTAATGAAAATTGAAGTAAGTTTAAAGACAAATTCTTAAACTGCCAATTACTGGAGATGTTACCCTATTAGTTTCTAGATTAAAAGCTAATGAAATAAAATTGATGGCTCTTGATGATGCAATGCTGTTGACCATGATGTAGTGAAGTTTCTGTACCGGTTATTTGTTTGTTAGTTGCTATTCCACATCAAAATAGGACGATTGAAAACATCTTTACCAGACATCTACATATGCATGAGATCTAGTCTTCTTTCTTCATTCAATGTGAAAAATGAAAATAATCGTGAATTATAAAACTATTTGGAGTATTGGTACATGTAAGTCGCTATTATTGAGCTTGCATTTATTTTGCAGCACCAGAGTCCGTAATACTCTTATTTACATTTGAGCGTTAACATTTGTATTCTGAGAGTTACTCATGTATCAATACTGCAATTTCACTTCTTGTATTTGAAGAACATACTAGATATTATTATCACAGGTATAATCCATGCAATGGCCACTAAATATCCGTTCCATATTCCGTAGTCTGTTATGCTCCATCCTCGAGATAAAACGCTCCTCATGGTGTTGGCAAGCAGAGTGAGGGGCAAACAGTAACTTATATGCCTTATGTAGTATGGCATGGCCTCTACAGGCCATATGATGCCTGAAAAGAAAAATAACATTGCATATTTTGAAATATACGAGAAAGGAAAAATAAAATTTTAAATTATTTACTTAGGTGGAATATTCCATATGAGGTTCGTTATGAAACAGTGAACGTTTTATTGAACCCTTTCCAGCGCGGAGTAAATCTGTTCGAAATAATTAACTTACATTAGAATTTTTATAAACGAATTTGTTAGAAAATAAGTTATGTAAAAATTCGTGTATGTTATGAAAGGAAAATTTTAATTAAATATTCTTGGTGCCGGTAAAAATAAAATTAGTTGTACTTTTTTAAGGACACCGCGCCGAAAAGGGTATATAAAAAAAAAACTTGCAATAAAGAATTATGCGATTTTTTTTATTTGATAATGGTCTTAATTCTTTGTGCTGTGACACATTTCTGTATAAAAATTTGCAATGGTTCAGCTTTCCTGAGGCATGCTAACTATTTTCCAGCAATTACGATTTATCTTTTGCTTCTCTGGGGATGGTTTGATTTCGTAAAAAGAGAGCACGAGAGAGAGTTTTCAAAATATAAGAAAAAAAAAACTTAATAACAAAATTTAAATATTGAACTTTTAATCATTGTTTTGCATCATTTTGTTAAACCATACCCCAATATGAATGCCTTCAATATGAATATCATTGCGCCAAATAATCATTTTTTAAATATACAACTTTTAAATTATTCTACGAACTTGCTTCATAAAATAGGTCATTTATTTTTTTTCCTTTTGCAACAACCAGATCATTACAAAAAATTGCATACTGAAAATCGCATTTTTAAAATTTACTGAATTATAATAAAAGAAAAATGGTAGAAAATTATTTAAATGGTAGGAAAAAAGTGACTGTCACACATGTCACTTTTTTTCTACCATTTAAAATACTTCACTATTTATACTATGCAAGGATCAGTCACAAATTGATAATTATTTTCATCATAAATAAGTGTGTAAAAAAATTGTATAACAAATGTTTCTAAATATAGTATTACATAATTATAGGTAATATTTAGAAACAGACATAGTACAGAATCCTAAAAACATTGTTAATAAAAGGACAATTCACAGAATACTTTTGAAATCTTTTTCTCATTCAATGCATAACATAGTTCTTTTTTTAATAATGCTTTTTTAAATATTTTGGAATTCTTCATCTCTAATACTGTTTGAAACCATTGATTATCGTTCATTTGAGGTCAACTGCATAACTGTTATCGTTCGTGCTTACCCTTTCTTGCTTCTGCGCTCAGTTTACATATTTAGTTTCATATATGGTGCTCTTACACTGATCAATTTTAAATCAACCATAAATTGGTTAGTATTTAAAATACACAATTATACATCTTTGTTGTAGTAATCTTGTCGTAGCAAAAGGAAAACTTACCTAATTGACCAAATTTGTCTTGAGAGATCATACAAAAAAATCAAAATGTATTTTTTAAAGTAATGACAAGAGTATTTCATTAATATAATCTTATTTCCTACCCTTTTTTTTAAACTGTTTTGCAATTTTAATATCATTTGTATCTCTAGCAAGTGCAAAATTAAAACGCATCGGAACTTTTTCGGACATCCTCTATATTATTTTCTTTCACGCATCGAATTGGATTTTCTATTATAAAACATTACGTTAAAGCTTAAGGCATTAATTTTCGAAAAAACAAAAACCTTTAAAATGCTGACATCCACTAAAAATTGTCAAAATTTCTCTCACAATGTTTGAGGCAGCTGCACATACCATCACATTAGACATAAATGCGTTCCCGACCGAAATTCCAGGATTGATTAAAACTCAACATATTAAAATACAACCTGGTAGTTCCAGGAACAGCCGTAGTTCCAGGATTAATTAAAAATCGATTCTAAAATTGGGTCTGTAGGTGGTTTTCTCCAAGCTATGACTTGTCGGACCGGTAACATTTTAATATGGTAATTGAATTCTTAATAATCCTGAAAATTCGCCCAATAACTCGATGAGGTGATGATTTGTGTAGTCATCTCGTCTATCTCCAGTACAGAAATCTTTTTGTGAAACACCTGTGTTTTTATGGGATAGACACAAGATTCGTGCAGATCTTGAATTGAGTACCACTTTTCCGAATAGTAATATTGCGCGTATTTAGTGTCATAAATTCTGCTATTATAAAATTCAAGACCATTACGAAGCTTATGTAACAATCTAGTGAAACATCCACTCCATAAACTTACCGCTCATCAACAAATTGGGATAAAAGGAACCCATTGCTATCATCACAGCTATATTTTCATCATTTACAATGGAAGATATGAAAAGACCTATAAGAATGAGAAATTAAGGGAAAAAATTAATAATATGACTTTTTATACATTTCATAGCATGTAGATTATATTGTGGGCACTCTAATAACTCACCGTAGGCCATGCCTTCAAGTCCGGCGAGTAGAACGCAAATCACTACCCACACCCATGATCCGAGACATGAAATGTTGAAAGCAAGAAAGGTGCAGATCAAAACTAATGTCACTTGAAACACCATGACTACAAACAGGGTAAACAGAATGGAGAACACTACTTCCCAAGCACGGACACCTGCAGAAGAAAGGGATTTTAAACTAGTATTAGATTAGAGGAAGTTAATTTAATTTGCTAATTTAAGGGTATTCTAAGCATTTTTTTTTTTTAAATCTTCAAAACTTTGACACATTTATTGATTCATTTTTAGTCATAAAAGCATGACCATTAAAATGATTAGGAATGAATGTTTTATTTTCCTTCCCCCCCCCCTATTTTTTTTTTTTTTTTTTTTTTTTTTTTTTTTTTTATAAATGCACTGCATTTTTGAGTTATGAGCGATTGTATCTCGTTAAAACGAGCGGCCTGTAAAATATTCCATTCATGTTTAACAATTCATAAAATAGTATCCATAAAAGGTACTGGTATGAAAATTTTTATTTGACAAATTTACATATTTATTTATCTTATTCACTTCAAAAAATTAATTTCAATATTGATTTTGTGTTAAATCAGCCACTGTTTCTAAAAGTTATGTGACAGGAAAACCCGGTTAGGCCGCTTAAAGGGATAGCAAGGTGTTGTGTCCGGAAATTCGATTCAAAACTCGAGTGTTGATTACATTTTCTGAAATATCCTTCATCTTTATCGAAAATGAAAAGAGCTATTTGAAATAGCTTCATATTTACTGAATAAAATCAGCAGCGAATCTCATAAGTCTCAATCAGTGGATTTACGAAGAAATGTGCCTGAAAGTACATTCTCTGCACATATTGCCTGATACTGCCTGAAAGTTGGATTTGGGAACAGCCATTAGATAAATTTCTTGCTCTCTACTAAATGCATCCTAAAATTTGAATTTTGAAAATCAGTTGTAATTTACTTTTTGCCAAAATCAAATTACTGACGACTTTATAAACGATAAGATTCTCTATTCAATTAAAATATCCTTTTTGATACCTTATTTATCCGAAAGTAAGACCTGTCAGAAAAAAAATTCTAGGATGATTTTTTAAACAAAATAAACCCTTGTAGACCCACTCATAAAACCCATGCGCAGTATGTCCCAAGGGGATTTTATGCCATAACAGCCTATTATACAACTAATCAAGAAATCCTTTTTTCATCAATAAATCCCTTTCAGTTAGTACAATGGTAAGTATTTGTAAGATATTACCCGAACTAAAATTTGTACAAAAATTACAGGGTTGAGTAAAAATTTAAATTTTTACACTTTGATGACCGCGAGTGGAATAAATTTATGCTGGAAGAACACTTCTTAAATGCTAAATAAATAAATAAATAAAATGATAAAATCTTATTTTTTACTGCAGAGACATAGATAGGTCATATATCTCTTATTTTAAGCAAAAACAATTCATTAAAATTATATTTAAGAAAATTTCATATCATAAAATTTACATTTAACCAAGGGACCAGAAGTGTCCAACTTATTAATTTCTACGATTCGTATTCAGGAAAACGTTTGTCTCATGTTATATTTGATCAGAAATAGGGATGCACCGAATATTCGGTATCTATTCGGTATTCGGCCTATTCGGCCATGTTACCGAATATTCGGTTAGGCCGAATATTAAACTATTCAGTTGAGCCGAATATTCGGCTTGGCCGAATATGAAACTATTCGGCCTGCCGAATATCAAAGTATTCGGCCGAATCCAATACTTAATAAAACCTTTTAAAAACTTTTCACAACTTTTACTTTTAACTGTCAATTTAATAAATATATTTAAAATAATATGAAAGAAAATCATAATTAAATAAAATAGAATGCTTTTATATTATTTATTTGCTGTTTGTAAAGTATAACTTAAGAAAATTAACCATGAGAAGGATTAAAATGGTGATTTATTAGGATTCTCCTTAGGAATAAGTTATGTGCTGATACAAGTTTCTAAATTTTGTTTAGTAAATAATCTGTTTCTTGCTCTTCCCCAAATAAAAGTCCTTTAAAAGAAAAAAAAACTTTTGAGATTAGTAATAGCTATCAAGGCAGACAATTTTTGTTCATGAAACCATAATCAATTTATTGAGTCATAAGTACATTGTATTTCATCTCACTGTAGATCAAAACTTGTGTGTTCGTTTATTACATCAACAATAAATAAGATAACATATTTTCAACTCACATGCTTTGATTTCTGTAAAATATGATATAATGGGAAGGGTAGAAAATACCACCATTCATAAGAAAAGAACTATGAGCCAAACATATCTTTAGTCAGAATTAAGTTGAAAGTATTTGTACTTTATATTGAAAAAAATCTGCCTTGAGTTATTTAAAAAGGACAATTATCAGACTGTAAAATTTTTCTTCGGACATTTTTTCATTATTTGATTTTAAAATGTTTGTTTTGATTCGTAGAAAATTTTATTAATTAAAGTTTCATAATTGCGCTTCTGAAATAACTCAAGGCAGATTTTTTTCAATACTATTTTTTATAAAAAGCTCTTGCTTATAAAAATGTAAGTTTCTTTTATTAAATATTATATGAAACTTTTTTAAAAAGTAACATTTTAATACCTTTAAATTTTGAAATATAAAAAGTAATTGGAAAGCCGAATATTCGGTATTCAGCCGAATAGTTAACTATTCGGCTGGCCGAATATTCGTTATTCGGCCCAACAATTACTATTCGGCTAGCCGAATATTCGGTATTCGGTTCACCTGTCGGCCGAATATTCGGCATTCGGTATTCGGCCAAAATCACTATTCGGTGCATCCCTAATCAGAAATTTTTTTCTTGGACTTCACACGCAGCGTACTAACTTTATGCACTGAAAATACATAGTTTGGCACACAATGTAATTAGCGGAAAATAATTTAGATTACCACTTATTTCGTTTTACTAAAATAGAAAATTGCGGATATTTAAACGTTTTTAAGAATCGTGGTTGACCAATTGCAGTCACTTCTACTAATTTTACCACCATTATTTCAATTTTCGACAATACTGTTGGCAAAAGATATACTTTTTACTTGTTTCTACTATTTTCAATGGAAGAAATTATTGTAGTCAACATTTTTGTTGACTTCCGGTTTCCGACGGATTTACACGTTTTAGGGGTTAGAGATTTCAAAAAACATGTTTATACAAAATATCTGCCTGCCAGTTCGTGTGTATGTATGTCGCCATTGTATCACCGAAAAGTATATGAAGATATGCATAGAATTGAACTAAAATTTTTGCGTATGTTTATAGCTAGGGCAAGCAGGTTTTCCTTTCGATTATATTCCGCCAAAAGGGGGTAATGTAATAGCGATTTTTTGTGCCATTTTTAATATTGTACGACCGAAAAGTATAAAGTTATGCGTAGTGCTGAATTAGAGCTTAAATTTTTGTGTATAATATTTTGGCTATGACAAACAGGTCCTCCCTGAATTTGAAAAAAAAAAAAAAAAAAAAAACTGTCTGAAGGGGATTCTGTAAAAGAGATTTCCGTGTTATTTTCGTTATTGTATCCTTGAAAAGTGTATAAGTTATGTACAGAATTGGATAAAAATTTTTGTGTATGTCTTTGGCTATACCCAGCAGGACCTCCTCCAGTTTGGAAACATTTCGTCAAAAAAGAGGGGGGGGTGTAATGTAATAGTCATGTCTGTACCATTTTCATTATTGTACCACCGAAGAGTGCATAAAGGTATACATGGAATTGAGCGAAATTTGTACTTTCTCCTATCTTTAATAGAAGAAAGTATTGTAATTGAAATTTTTCTCGACTTCCGATTTCTAACAGATTTTACATATTTTAGGGGTCAGAGATTCCAAAAACCATGTTTATATGAAATGTCTGTCTGTCACTCTGTACGTCCGTGTGTCGCCACTGTACCATCGGAAAGTGTATGAAGGTATTCAAAGAATCGAACCAAATTCTTTATGTATTTTTTGGCTGTGGCAAGCAGGTTTTCTCTTCAATTTTGAAATATTCCGCGAAAAAGGGCGATGTAATAGCTATATTTTTGTGCCATTTTCAATTTTGTACCATCGAAAAGTGCATGAAGTTATGCATAGAATTGAACCATTTTTTCTGTAAATGTTTATTCCAGTAATGTAATTTAACACTTTAGGTGGAAATTCGTTTGATGGTGTTTGGAACTAACCAAAATTTTTTAACCCTTTCCGGTACGGGCAAAATCTGTACTAAAATGAGAAATTATCGAATGAAACCGGAATTCACAAACGAATTTTTTAAATATTTTGAAGTCCTTAATTTATGCTTTTACTATAAAAGCAAAATTTTACTAAAATATTACTGGTGCCGATTGCAAGTTCGGAATTAAAATTAGGTATCCCAGACCGGGCACAGTGTGCCGGAAAGGGTTAAATTTCTAATAAAATTTTTAATATTTAAACTAGTAAGAATTATGTATGAAATATAAAGTTGGTTATACTATGAGTTCAAATCAAAATGTGGAAAATAAAAAATATTAATGATTAAAACAAATATTAGTACCTGCAATCCATGATCTGTCTAGTAAACCTTCCTTCTTTTCCAAAATGATCGACATAGCACTTAAACCCACAGCCATAATGTAAGTTATTCTGTGAATAAAGTAAAGTAAAACAAAGGTAATAATCGTAATAATCTTAAAATGATCTTAGTTAAGCATTTCATTAAAATAAATTCTAACAATGCAAAGCTCATAAAAAATAACTAAAATAACAACAACAAAAATGCATAAGTAAACAAATAAGCATTTTCATTAAGATATATAATTTGTGTATATATCAGGGGATATATTTTTATAATTCTCATTACTAGTAATTGTTAAAATCATTGGTGGATTAGGTATAGTTGATTACAAAAACATTCCTGTAGAAAAATATGATAAAACAAGTTATTTTTGTAATACATACACACACAAAATAAAATATGAATAAATAAATATCTGTAGTAAATTATGATTGGCCCTTCCGCTCTCGTAATATTCATAAAGATGTTATTCGTAGTGATAACCCAAAAAGGTCAATGTCGAATTACGACTTGGAGGGAATTATGTAGAATTAAATTATTCGCAAATGGTAAAAATAATTTGAATGACGTTAGACAGGGAGGCGGCAGCACAGGCAATCACTTCTTCGAGTTCACGGATGAAAATCTAGGATGAGTTAAATCACGATTCACATATTGCAAAGGAATCGGTCTGCCAAGTCATATCTTGGTGGAAAGAAACTAAAACCTCGATTTTAGCGGTTGACTCATAGGTTTACTATTATGTTTTCTTACTCCCAATCTTCCATACTCACACTTTTGGGTGCAGAAAAGCACAATGATATATCTACAAATCAACCTTTAAAATCGGGGTTTTATGTGTTTTCCACCACAAGATATAACTTAGCAGACTGATTGCTTTTTAATATGCAAATCCAGATTTAACTAATCCTAGATTTTCATCCGTGAACTCGATGAAGTGATTATCTGTGCTGCCCCCTCCCGGTCTATAATGAATAGTCTGAACTACGCAGAGTAAACGTTGTGGAATAAGATGCGTTTTTATAATCCTCTCAAGCATGAAAAGCAGTCATCGGATTCTTAAAAGAAAAATAAATAAGGCGTTCTGAAAAGTTCTGTACAACATTTAAGCGTTGATAGAATGCACTGCAACAAACATTGTTTGTGTAAGAAACCTAGGTCACATTTCACTTATTCAGTCATAAAGTGTAACTCACTTCAAGGTGAGCATGGATTTCGATTCATAACTTTAAAAAGGGGAAGATAATTTACCGAAATATTCAACTAAATAATTTTGCTTTGAGTGAAACGGGATGATATAACGGGGCATTCATTGTAACTCGATCAATGACATCCTACATTCCAAATTACTGAAAGTTTATATCAATATTGTTTGGACATAGATTGTCACCCTTTCCAGCAGTTTTCGGAAACTTACCACATTTCGAAGAAAGCTTTTGAAAATATCGTTAGAATATCTTTATTATTGATAAAGTTTTGAACAAAAATCCAGGTTGAAGCAAAACATCTTGTATTTAGGACTGAATAAATGGGCCACTTTTTTTAAAATTTGCACACACCTTCGGCACGCTCTGTGTATATAATAAATTAGAGTCATGCTGGATATTTATGATGTTAATTAACATGGAATGATCGGCAGATCGATTCTACTTGAATAAAATAGACTAAGTCCAATTTAGTTTGTCCTTTCATTATATGATGCTATGAATGTCCAGGCAGTCATCTTGAGTAGACTTAATTTATTTTAACTATCTATGACCTGAAAATCCGCGCTTTCCAATTTATTGCTTAGTTTTATTCACCTATTCCTAATTTTTTTCTCATAGGAAGACACGATGGACATCGAAAAGCAATGACAACGAAAAGCAAGACTATATAGAGAAAATTATGCATTCGGGAAACTTTACAAAGAAACAGAAGACCTGTTTATATCATGGAATAACTGACTAATTCTTATGACGGAATGGCAAGAAGATTGTTTTGTGTTGCAGTTAGAAGGAAATTTTCTTCTTATATTTTCAAAAGTGTCATTCTTCTTTTTGTTATGTTATTCCTATGGCTTCAACTAAGGATATTCAATCTAAAGTCAGACCTATTTGTTTCTCAGAAGTATCACTATAGCGATTCTGAATTAGCATTTTTTGCCAATTATAGTGTCATTGTAAATGCTGTCAATTCCACGACTCCTGCAAATCTTTCCACGTTATCCAATATAATAGATGAAATTAATTCTATACAAACTGTAATTGGCTTAGACAAGTTTGGTATACTTAATGAGAATGATGTAATAATACTGATTCAAGTGCATAATCGAGCACGGTGTCTTTATTCTCTTATAGAGTCTTTGAGGCAAGCGCAACATATAAATGGAACTCTTCTAGTGTTTAGTCATGATTTATTTGATGTACATATCAATGCACTTGTTAAAAGAATAGATTTTGCGAAAGCTATTCAAATTTTTTATCCAAACTCAATTCAGCTGCACCCGACTGAATTTCCTGGTCGTCATCCAAATGATTGTCCTCGCAACATCAAAAAAGAAGAAGCAATTAGAAAGGGTTGCAATAATGCAAAATATCCCGATTTATATGGTCATTACAGAGAAGCTGAATTCACTCAAACAAAGCATCACTGGTGGTGGAAGATTAACCATCTTATGGACGGATTGCATATTACCAGGAAACATGTTGGTCCTGTCGTTTTACTTGAAGAAGATCATTATGTCGCGCCTGATTTTCTTCATGTTCTTAGAATGATGGAAAATCTAAAAGCTACGAAGTATCAAGAGTGTAATATTTTGTGTTTGGGGACATATGCAAAGTCCTATAACTATGCTACTTTTAGTAAGAGGATTGAAATTGGGAAATGGCTCTCGAGTTGCCATAATATGGGCATGGTGATAAATAGGACATTATGGGAACAAATTAAAAAATGTGCCAAGGTTTTCTGTTCTTTTGATGATTATAATTGGGACTGGTCACTGCAGTATGTCAGTGCTACTTGTTTACTTTCTCCATTAACAGCTATGGTTGTCATGGCTCCAAGAGTCTTTCATATAGGAAAATGTGGCATGCATCACAAAGCAAAAGACTGCAACATTGATCGTATTGTGTACAGAGTCATGAGAATTTTAAGCTCATCTAATCGTTATCTATTCCCATTATCTTTATCAGTTCATCAGAGTTTTAGAAAGCCTTTTAAAGCACCTAAAGAAAATGGAGGCTGGGGTGACATTCGAGATCATGCTTTATGTTGCAGTCAAGTAAAAAATGCAAGTATTAATTGCAAACTGTAACATTTTTTTCAGGCCTTGTGTGTGATTATTCCTCATTTTTCTAAATTTATATTTTGCTATCTAAGATGCAGTCATTAAAGTATTACATATGGATATAAATGAAAGTTTTTGTAAATATGTATTCTATATATATTCTGTTTTCTGAAATTTGTTTTTCTGAATTTCAGAAATATACATTTGTTGAACATTTTGTTTAATAATATTTTAAGAAATAAATCCTATAATTATCATGTATTCATATTAGTTATTAAAGCTAAATTGAACTTTTTAATATATTTTGAAAGTTTAGAGGGATTTCTGTGGCTTCGGGGAGACATCATAGAGTTCTGAAGGGGAAATTGCACTTTTGACAATTGAAATACAAAATCTCAAATCTTCCTAAGGAAGGGGAGGACATTTTATTGCTCCGGGGGGATGTACACCCAGGCTACTCCAGGAATTGAACAACACTGATAAGGTTGTTTCACTCACTTTTTACTAAACTGATCGTAATTTGTGCTTTTCATAACAAGGCACATCAAATTCCATTTTTTTAAACAACTGTTTCTAAAGCATTATTAATGACCGCATGTAATAAATTAATCTTGCCAATAACATCCATTTTATCTTCCGCTCATGTAAAACTGTAGGACGCTGAGACCTCTGCAATGAAATTCATAAAAAATTTCATAATAGTAGATATTGTAGAAGAAATATTATCAAGAAACATCGTAGGTCTGCTAGACCAATAAGTCGTTTAATCAACATCATACACTTCAAAAGCCAATAGTGTTGAGGAGATCACCAGAAGAAACTAGCATATTTCCGTCACAAGCTGTGGTAATATAATTTATGCTTACAATATACCGCTTTGAAAGATTTATATAACTATGTTCTGAATAATTTGTAGCAAATTGTAAACATTCTTGTTAGAATTTAAACCACATCATTTATTAATAGGTACTTTTGCATCCAGTTAGAATCGAAATATTGTATTATGGTTCATTTTTCAAATAGTAAATTATTAAATTAAATTAAGGCAGCAAATTATTTTTTATTACATATTTATTAAAATGTGTTTTCCAATTGCATTAGGTGATAAATTAAAAAAAAAATGGATATTTGGAATAGTGTCAAAAATAAAGCAGGTGACATTTTGAAAAAAAGTGTGAAAGAACACTGCAAAAGTTATGCCAAATTCTAATTATCTTATCTTATACATTTTACAACATTAAGACAGTACACTTTAAAGCACAAATATTTTCATTAACATTTACATTTATTTATTGCCTGCATAGAAAATTGCGATTTGCGAATATCAGAAAAGAAAATGCACATTTTTTGTTTTGGTTGGGTAAGTAGGGGATAGCAGAGTTCTACTTTATTTTTTTTACTATCACGGCAAATGTCTTAAAAACAACATTAATTAATAGAAAATTTTTTTATAACATACAGTGTGTCCCATCGAAATAAAACCATCGTGATTTTGTACCGTAACTGGACACAAAACAAACCCATAAGAACGAAACAAATATATTAAAAAAGAATGCGCATATTTACAAGAAATAACTGCCCACTTGGTCAGAAAAATATATATATAAAGAAGGGGGGTGGGGTGGGGGAAAGGAGTCCCGCAGAAATAAAGCCACTACTGTTAATAGCTAATACTATATCCGTTAAGTTCATATATGACTTGGAATACACGATGTGGCATACCATTTACCAACCCCCGGAAGACAGTAGCATCAATATTATTCCAGGCCTCAATAATGGCGGTATTCAGTTCTCACGCATACTTGAACTGTCTGTATTGCCATTTAATTCTCTACTGAGAATACTTCACACATTTTCTTGGGGATTGAGATTACGGTACAGGGCAGGCCATTCAATGACATGACCCCAATAATTCATAAACCATTCCTAAGAGGATTTTGTTGGATTCTAATCGCACATGACATCATGCTGATTACGTTTTATATTACATCACTTTATGCATAAATGATTGGCTATATTATCAAAGATCTCTATTGGTCCTCTTATTAAGAGTTACTATTGGATAATCTAGAATCCTAACTAAAATCTATAAATACATGTGTTTTCCATTATGTTCTGTTCTGCTCTTTCTTGCTTGTACCCTGTCATGACCTACTGTAAATAAACTCCTTCGATCTCATATCAACGCAGGGTCTTTTTCGTTCTGAAACCACAGCAGAGCGTGGTCCTTACTTACTTAGTGTTTTTCTGCGTTGAACGGAAAAGTGGGTCAGGCAAAATTTATTGCCATAGAGTACTTATGTTACTTTCGTCTGCGGTGTTTTAAACGATGACTGAAAACAAGGATTATTCGGTCGCTCCGTTTGATGGAAATAATTTCCAAATATGGAGCAGAAGAGTAACTGCGATTTTTGCGGCGAAAGAACTTGATGATTTTTTGGAAAATGAAGCAGATCCAGCAAAAGCTCCAGAAGTGATTAAAGCGAAAAAGGCTTACGCTTTATTATAATCGCTTTTAGAGAATAGGATTTTATCTTCTCTTCAAAAAGAAGATACCGCATGTAAAATCTGGAAATCCCTGCAGGCAACATATGAACTTGTCAATTAATCAAATATTGACACGGAAAAGACTGTCCACAATGAAAAAGAATAGAGATATTACAATGAGACAGCATATTGACGATGTTTTGAAATTAATTACTGACTTTAAGGATATCTGGTGCTCAGGTGAGTGACATTGATACAATTGTTTACATTTTAATGTCTTTGCCGAAGGAATTTGAATCCGTCAAAATTGCGTTAGAAAATCAACCTGATACTAACTTGACTCTGGAATTTGTTATGCAAAGACTAATTGATGCTGAAGCATTAATGAATGAATCCAGCAATACTATTAAATCATTTAATGATAATATTGCTTTTATGTCGGCACAGAAAAAACTCTTTTGCAATTTTTGCAAAAAGAAAGGCCACACCTCGAAATTTTGTAGAATGAAAACCGTAAAATGTTATAATTGTTCAAAAATAGGTCACTATAAAAAATTTTGTAAAAATAAACCAGAAACGCAGATGGATGAAAAACAGTCAACTTTTGAAATATCTTTTATGACTGGAAACACAAATAATTGGAAATTTGTCATAGACTCAAGTGCGACATCACATATGTGTTCTATCAAAGAATGGTTCACTTGTCTTGCAATATTTGCAAAAAGAAAGGCCACACCTCGAAATTTTGTAGAATGAAAACCGTAAAATGTTATAATTGTTCAAAAATAGGTCACTATAAAAATTTTTGTAAAAATAAACCAGAAACACAGATGGATGAAAAACAGTCAACTTTTGAAATATCTTTTATGACTGGAAACACAAATAATTGGAAATTTGTCATAGACTCAGGTGCGACATCACATATGTGTTCTATCAAAGAATGGTTCACTTGTCTTAAACCTGCAACTGGGACAATTAAATGTGCTTCAAAGGCAGCAGTGTTAAATGTGGAAGGTACTGGAAGTATACATGGTACAATATCTGAGAATATTCGCATAACTTTAAAAGATGTATTATATGTACCGAATCTAAACGGACAATTAATTTCTGTCAAGAACATAGAAAAAGCAGATTTTTCAGTGATATTCAAGAATGAAGAAGTATTTATCGAAAAAGATAATAAGAAAATGCGCTTCGGTCATCGGGATATTCATGGACAGTATATAAGTTATTTTACTCCATCTAATGAAGTGCTTTGACATCAACGTACGATAAGGACTTATGGCACAGAAGACTTGGACACCCCTGTAACCAGCCACTGATTCATTTGGGATTATCTACCCCTTCATCATTTTGTGAAATTTGTGCTCGTGCAAAATTAAGTGCAACACCAGCTGGCAAAGGTCCGAGAAACAGAGAAAAAGAACCAATGTTAATGATTCACACGGATACTTGTGGACCCATATTTCCTGAAACTATTGGAAGTGAGAAATATTTTCTAACTATTACTGATGATTTTTTGCGATTTACTGAAGTTCGATTACTTAAAAAGAAAAGTGTTGCAGCTCGTGAACTAATATCGTTTTGTAAATTAAATCCTTCCGTTAAGAAAATTAGATGTGATAATTCAAAAGAATTTATAGAGGGAGAACTTTTAAATTTTACAAATGAAGTGGGTATAAAAATTGATCCAGCTCCCCCATATACTTCATATTTGAATGGAATATCTGAGCGCGTTAATAGAACTCTCTTGGAAAAAGGGAGGGCAATGCTATATGAATCCAATTTGCCTAAGAGCTATTGGGGTTTAGCAGTACTAACTGCAGCTTATCTTAAAAATAGATTGCCAAGTAATTCTATTGATAATGATACTCCATATTATTTGAAATATAATAGCAAACCAGATTTGAAAAATCTCAGAGTATTTGGCTGTGACGCGTATGCACTTGTACCTACTAACTTAAGAAAGAAATTAGATGAAAAATGCAAGAAAATGATATTTGTAGGCTATACTTCAATGGGATATCGACTCCTGGATCCCACAACAAATCGGATAACTGTTTCTAAAAACGTTAAATTCAATGAAGAAAAGAAAAATTCAGTTAATTTTAAACATACAACTGAAAATATTGAGGAAAATTATCCTGAATCTAAAAATCAAAATGATGAAAATAAAACAGACTCTGAAACTTTAGTGCAAACAAAACTTGAAAACGATAAAAATTCAATTAATGAAAATATTATAAGATCCTCTTCTAGAGAAAAGAAACAACCCATAAGATATCCAGAGCCAGAAATATATGAAGCAATGCTCGCTCAAGAAGAAACTTTAACTTTTGATGACATTTCCTCTTTGCCGTACAGTGAAAAACAAAAATGGGAACTAGCCATGGACGATAAAATGAAATCCATTAAAGAAAACGATGTCTGGGTCTTAGAGGAATTACCATTAGACAGAAAAGCCATCTCTTGCAAGTGGGTGTTACGTAGGAAAAGAGACGGTAAGTATAAGGCAAGGCTGGTAGCTCGCGGGTTCATGCAGCAAGAGGGAATAGACTATACTCAGACATTTTCACCGGTTATAAACATGCCTGCCTTGCGTTTCATATTAGTTATTATGTTGAATGAAAATTTAAATGTTTATGTTTTGGATGTTAAAACAGCTTTTTTAAATGGTGAATTAAATGAAGTTATTTATATGGATCAACCCAAGGGGTATGATGATAATAGTGGTAGGAAATGGAAACTTAAAAAGAGTTTGTATGGCCTAAAGCCCCACGACAATGGTATGAAACATTTCAAAATTTTGTAATTAAACTGGAATTTAAACAACTTAATTCTGAACCTTGTATTTTTGTAAGAGATGTAAACTCTAAGAAAATTATAATGGCTTTGTACGTTGATGATCTTTTAATTTCCGGTTCAAATGTTAGAGAAATTAATGTTATTGATATGTTATCTAAAGAATTTCAAATGTCAAAATCAGAAAAAGTTTCAGAATTTCTAGGTATTCGAATGGAATTTACTCCAGAAGGACTGTTTTTAGATCAGGAACATTACATTTTAAGATTGTTGAAAAAGTACAATATGCTTGATTGTAATCCTTGTTCTGTTCCTATTGAACCTAAATCAACCCCTGCTATGTTTGAAAAAGGTAATGCTTTTAATGGGCCTTATCGCGAACTAATATAGGGTCTTTATTGTATTTAGCTTATGTATCCAGACCAGACATTTCATTTGCAGTCAATTGCTTAAGTCAACTCCAGGAACGTCCTACTGATGTTGCCTGGAATGCCTTAAAGAAAATATTGAGATACTTGAAAAGTACTGTAAAATTAAAAATAAACTACAAAAAGGGTAATTTAGATGATTCGGATTTGTCTATATATGTAGATGCAGATTGGGGGTCAAACTCAATTGATAGGAAGTCTGTGTCTGGTTACATAATAATGTTTTGTAACTGTCCTGTATTATGGTGTGTAAATAAACAAAAGACTGTTGCCCTTTCAACCACAGAAGCTGAAATAATTGCTCTGTGCAAAGGTATTCAAGACATTTTATGGATGAAAAATATTGCCTGTGAAATTGTAAGTATTAAAAATGTTTTTGTGTATGAAGATAACCAATCATGTATCAAGTGCATAACTAATGAAAATAACTATGGGAGAATGAAACATATTGATATAAAACTGAAATTTATCCGTAACGTTATCAGAGAGAATCAAATTAAAATAGAGTATATTTCGACTGATAATCAAATTGCAGATATGATGACAAAATCTTTGCCTAAAGCTAAACTCCAAGCACTTTTACTCCAATGTAATATGAAAATATAATGTAAGATGCGATTAAGGGAGGGTGTTGGATTCTAATCGCACATGACATCATGCTGATTACGTTTTATATTACATCACTTTATGCATAAATGATTGGCTATCTTATCAAAGATCTCTATTGGTCCTCTTATTAAGAGTTACTATTGGATAATCTAGAATCCTAACTAAAATCTATAAATACCATGTGTTTTCTATTATGTTCTGTTCTGCTCTTTCTTGCTTGTACCCTGTCATGACCTACTTTAAATAAACTCCTTCGATCCCATATCAACGCAGGGTCTTTTTCGTTCTGAAACCACAGATTTTGCAAAGGTTATGGGGCTGTTTTCTTGCTAGAAAATTCCACTTAGGCCACCAATTCTATTCTCTCTTCAGTTGGCAATAAATAGGTTTATAGTAATTCTTGGTATTCTATAGCCTACGTGCGGTCTGAGGGAAAAGTCAGGTTAAATTTACCATTATAGTCGTAGCATCTCAACACTTTTAACAAGCTTCCACCATGCTATCTTTTGAAGAAAATTTCCTCTTCTTTCCTAGTGCCATGCCAATAGAAAGCAAGAAAGAAAAGAAAGCTGTCTGGGCCATCCAAACTGATTTTTTCTCATCTGAAAATATAACAAGATGCTACTGGTCCTTCCAGATTTCATGATATTCGGCCTCATCGACTCTACTTTACTTGCGGATAGCTTTCAACATGGGCTGGTAGATGGTGACTTATTAATGGTGTTTGGAGGCTTCAACTATGGTGGTAAACTTAATATAGCTTTTCATTCAGAACGCATGTAGGCTACCGATTACCAGTCGAAATGCTAGAAACTCATTTATTGTCATTTGCAAAGAGAATTGGCGGCCTATGTTGGATTTTCCAGCAGAATAAGTCCTTATAACCATCTCAAAAACCTCAAAGGAAGGGTTTTTGGATAATTAAGTGCATGTAATGGAATGACCTGTCCTCTATCCTCATCTTAAACCTCGAGAAAATGTGTCTATGCCAATGGCAGACAGTTGAAGCCTATATGGCAGAACTGAAGGGAGCCAGCTTTAAAGCCTGGGTTAATATTTATGTTACTGTTTTTCCCGGATATTGGTAAGTAGATGTCACATCGTATTTTCCATGACATATATAAACATGGTATATATATATTGGCTATTAACAGAGTGGCTTTATTTCGGCGGGACACTTTTAATACCTCTTTTCTTTTATACATTCATTTTTTTTCCTGCCCAGGTGGAGCAAGGAGTGAGTTATTCTTTGTAAATATGTATTTGCATAGAAACTTTCTTATTATATTTGTTTCGTTCTCGTTGATTTGTTTCCTGTCAAATTACGCTACAAAATCACAGTTGCTTTATTTTGGTGGACACACTATATTACTTAAAACAACATTAATCAGAAAAGACTTATATTTCCGTTTTGTGCTTAACAGGAAAAAAAATGCAATATAGTCAAATATTCTTAGTTTCTCTATATAGTTTAAAATATTATTCCTTATTTGTTTAAAAATATTTCATTGACTTATCCTGTAAATTTCATGTGTGTATATATGAAATTTGCATTTCACGGTATTAGACAAAAATAACAATATATTTTTCTCATCGGCAAATATAATTACAAAGGATTAATATAAACAAATATAGATTTTATATGAAATTTTTATAATCCTTTTTTTTCTTTTTATAAATTTCAATGTGGAATTTATTTTATTACCTTTTAAATATGTATAAAACTTACATACCCTAGTATCATACCAGGTGCCATGAATTCTGTGAAATCCGGTTTTTCATGACCATATATAGGTCGTCCTATCTAGAACAAAGAGTTACAATTAATAAGAAAATAATAACTGCGTCCAACGTAAAATTTTATATTTACGCGAAACAAAATACACTAAAAGAAAGATTAATTATACTTCTTCCTTCATTCACAGTCAAATGTTCTTTTTTGAGATTACCTTCTCACATGCAAATATACCAATGACTTTGACAAGTCTAATTATTAGATTGGACATTTGATACATTTTGTTTAAACTTTTAATCATTTTAATTTATTTAGTTAGATGAAGGAACATTTTAAACATTTCAAAGAAAAAAGTGCTTGGGGAGCAGAAGGTACTTTCTTCAGTTGAATTTCCTTTCGCAGTTATCTGGTTATTTAAAAATAATATTGTAATAAAAGTTGGGGGAGGGGGGGGGGTATTCATCTTGATGAAAGATTTTTTTTTTTCGCAATGTAGCTATAATATTTAAATAAAAAGTTTAAGTATATGAAATATTAATTTCGCTTTTCCTTATTTAATCCTAAGTTCAGTGTCGGATTTACCTTTAATGGAAGATCAGCAAGCATGGGGTTTTGATGAAACTGTTCCAGAATATGCTTAGCAAAGAGTTGGAAGCCTTCCATTATTTTCGTGTGCAGTGTCATCAATATCTGCTGATCTGAAATTTAAATGAAACATTTATTAAAAACAGATGGAGAAAACATGAAACATTTTTATCCACAAACAATAAATCTAAAATATAGTCATAATATTGTTACCATTTCTTTATAACTAACTGCAATAAATAAGAATATTTCTGAATATAGTTTATTATCTGCACTCTTCTGTGCACAATAAATCTAGTCACAGTAAATATTTCTGTTTGTAATAGATTACTTGTTACAATTATTAAAAGTGTTTCTGTTATAGCGCGTTATCTGTCAGTAATGTCAGTCAGTTTTCACAATATTTCAAATTACAAAAAATAAGAATACATAAAAAATTGGCTATAAAAATACTCCAGGGCTTTGAAGAAAATTTTTTTTAATTCAATCATAAAACTAGGTCAATGTTATATATATTATACATATGTACTTAAGGGTAAATTTATCAAGATTTTACCACTGAGTAGAATTCACTCGTGATCCGATTGTGATACGGTACGCATCCAAACAGTATTCAGCCTCTTCCCATGTCGTGGCCGAAGCCCATTATCAGCTAAAGCAATATAAATAATTCGGTGTTTGTCTCTGAACCTTCATCAATAAATAAAATAAAATGAAATAAAACGCAAATTTAATATTGTATATGTAATCGAACAAATTAAATTTCAAAACCGCCATAAAGAGGAAGAAAGTACTTTCGAATAATTTGCTTAAAATGTGCGTCGAAGTTTTCATATTGTATGTGGTTTTAAAATAATTTTCAAATATGAATGGTTTTTAAATTATCCATATCATGTGTTGTCGGATTACAAAATTATTAATCATTTCGCCTGAATCAGTATAAAAAGTTCACCATTTGTTATAAATAAATTTATGTTGTAATAATTTTATTTTAATGAAACAGATATGTAAATCAACTAAACTAAATATAAATAATCAACTAAATTATCTATGTTGTTTTAACTGATGCGCTTAAATCAAATTATTGGAATCATAAAGATTGCTGTAAGTAGCGAAATTTTTAGCGATTTCTTCGTTTATTAACTCCTTCCATGTGGCTAATACGAAAATATAGCTTTTAATAAATTTCAGAGTCTTATATTAAGACATTATTTATATTTTGATATAAAAATACTTCATGGTGCAAATAGAGATGGAATGCTCGGAAAAAAAACCCGGAAAAATTGGGAAAAAACCGGGTTTTTTCCGAAGGCTTATTTTTCAATTTTTCTGAACTGAAAAAATTGAAAATTCATTTATGAAAGAATATAGTGAAAATTTTGTAATAGCTACATTTCATACTTTTCATTTTACTTATTTTTATGTTGAGTGTCCCACATGAAAACTTTAATGTGGGTAGTCTGATCTCTGAGCAGAAATCTGTTTGAGAAGACTTGAAAGGATCCTTCACATTTTTTTCTTGTTTGAAACACAAGACCCTTCGCAAAATTTCTCTTGAAAATAGACATTTCATAAAAAAGTTTAATCTACAAATTGAATCTTTCGCAAATGCAGTGATTGAAGAAAAAAAAAAAGTCTCATGCCATATAGCAGCTGAATCTTATCAAGTTGTATATATGCATAAATAACCTTATTAAAAATGTCTAAACAAGACTCTAAAAATAGTAATAATTTCTTATTCACAAATTCTGAATATATTTTGTATAAGTATATATACAAAAAATTCACAATTTCACAAAAACAGGATTACATGAAAAAAATCTAGATGTATAATTAAACGCAACTTCTTTTTTTTTTAAAATTAATTCATGTGCAAAATTATTTCAATAATATGCCGATTAATAGAAATGATGAAATTAAAAAAATAACATAAAGTTTGAAGCATGCATTTATTATTTTTTTTTCTATCTTTTCAAAAAGTAAGTATTGAATTTGTGAAAATTTTGACTTCCAGTTTTTGGTGTATTTAAATATTTTACAAGGTCCTGAACACGATTTGATAGTTTTTGGAAAATATCTGTCACACTGTGAGTCTGAATGGAACAAAAAATTTATGGGCATTCGATCTCAAGAACTGATGCACATAATTTCCCAAAACTTTAGATTCAGTTACACCTTGATATAAACTCGAGATGTTTAGTTATTAGTGTAGTGTATATCGCCCAACTGATGGCGCTGCTATGCTGCATTATTCATAATTTCCACAAGAGTTCTATCTCAAGAATTAATATATGTATTTTCATAAAACTTCAGATTAAGTTAATCTTTGATATAACTTTGTGCACATTACTTTTTGGTGTAAATCGCTCAACAGATGACGCTGCTATGCTGCATTATTTATGATTATCGCAATAGTTCTATCTCAAGGACTAAAGGACGATTTTTTTTATCAAACTACAGATTCAGACGGTTCCTGATATACATTAAGATTGTTTAGTTTTTGGTGTAAATTGCTCTATAGGTGGCACTACTATGCTGCATTTTTCAAGATTTCGTTATAGCTGATTAATTGAATGTTTTTTCAAGGTATTGAATCTAAAATTAACCTCCATTTTACCTCAATAATGTACAGTAATGTCGCAAAAACTGCGATGAAAAAAAAAAAAAAAAAAAAAAAAAAAAAAAAAAAAAACCATATTTTATTACAAGTAACTATGTTCCAAATTATACATTCCCTTTTGATTAAACTTTGAATTTTTGTAGTTTTTTAAAGCAAACTAGAAATTTATCTCTGTATGTAACTGCTTTTGTTAATTCCTCACGAGCATTTTCTATTTGTAGTGTTCTGTTTTTCATAACTTTTGAGTTCCATTCTTAGAAATATGAAATTACCATATGGAAACATTATTGAATATGGTTTCTTACTCAAGAATAGAATACCAGATTTCAGGATAAAAAGAAAAAAATTACGTTTAATTAAACTTAAAAAAATATTTTTCGGGTTTTAGTGAGTAAAAATCTACCAGTCAATAAATCCTATGCTATTTTTTAGTTGCAGACCTGAGTAAGCCAAACAAAAACTTAGTTTTGTTTGAATTTAGATTATAAAACTAAATCAAAACTTTGAGTTGAGATTGGAAAGCTGTACCAAAACTAAACATATTTTTAAAGGAAATAAAATTACAATTGTAAGAAAAAGTGTAACAAGATGAATGTAGATTCTACCATTGCAGAATTCAGTTTCGCCTCCGATTAGAAAAAAAAAATCGATAGAAGTTTTTTAGAAGGGCGACCCCGTTTAAACTGCAATGAACTAACTTCATTTTTCTTGTGTTTATCAATATAATAGCAAACAGAACGGCGTGAAATACCCAATTGAATAGCAATTTCTCTCTGAGACATTGGAATTGCGGAATAATTATATAGATATACAATTTGACGTGCTACTTCTTCATTGACTAGATTCATCAAAAACGGAATTTTTCTTTAGTTTAAACGCTTTTTATAGACTCTGAGTAAAAGGAAATGCAATTTAACAATAAAACGATTGGAATCCCGTCGAATTCAACGAATGAAATGTTTAAAAGACCCGATCGATTTGGTTTTAAAAAAAAGCAAAAGTAATTACATTATTGAATCAATATATAATAAATATATCTACAAAGTAAATGTCAAATTTGCCAGTTACAATTTTGCATGCAAATATTCGCACATCTACAGTTAAAATTGTAATATGAGTGCCGGCGAAATCCAGAAATTTTATTTTATATGCACTCACAGAAAAATAGCTTTATTTAAAAAAAAAGTAATATCGGGTACTACTAGGTTATCCCATCGACCAAAAAATTATCGCCAAACTATAAGATTAAATGCCAATAATGGATGATCGTGAATGTCACATTCAATGGCATTAAATACGATTCATGTGTTTAAAATGTCATTAAGTGATTTTTATTTCGACTTTTTATTAATATTTTTATTAATATTCTACTAATTATTTATTTTTTCGTTATTTAAAATAAAAATTATGTCAATATGTATAATTTGGCTATTAATTTGGCGATTTGTATAATTTGGCAAAATTGGTCGACGGGATAACAGAGTAGTACCTAATATCGTTATGAGTAAAAATACGATGTTTTAAATAGTGACGTCATTTTCTCTTCAAATGTTCTTTAAAAGTTACTGTTTATGAAAAAGGCAACCATAATAATATTGTAATTCTCATTTATCTGGTTGCTGAATGACATAATTTTCCTCATTTGAAATTTCTCTTATTTTGATTTAGACAATTTTTATCATAAATTATTTTCTGTCATGTTATTTACATTATTAATATTATTTCTCAGTAAATATATCTATATATATAAAAGAAAGTCTGGATTTCGTATTAATCACAGCACAAAAAAATCTGCCAAACCTAAAATCTTGAAAATTGGGATAAAAATACTACTTATAACATCGAGTGCCGCTAAGAAGGGATTTTCGAAAATTACACCCCTAAGGAGGTTAAAAAAAGGAACGAACTTAAAAAAAATTCCTTAAAAATCGGCTTTCGTAGATATTTTTCAACTGATAACATATTTTAGTGTATTTTTTCATGCTGAATCGAATGGTACCAAGCAAATTCTTTTAAGTTCAGTAGTTCGCGAGATACTTCACATTTTCCAAATTTGGCGACGTCTTCGGCACAAAAACCTAAAATTTTCAACCCTTATCTATATATATAAAAGAAAGTCTGAATTTCGTATTAATCACAGCACAAAAAAATCTGCCAAACCGAAAATCTTGAAAATTGGGATAAAAATACTACTTATAACATCGAGTGCCGCTAAGAAGGGATTTTCGGAAATTCCACCCCTAAGGAGGTTAAAAAAAGGAACGAACTTAAAAAAAATTCCTTAAAAATCGGCTTTTGCAGATATTTTTCAACTGATAACATATTTTAGTGTATTTTTTCATGCTGAATCGGATGGTACCAAGCAAATTCTTTTAAGTTCAGTAGTTCGCGAGATACTTCACATTTTCCTGATTTGGCGACATCTTAGGCACAAAAACCTAAAATTTTCAATCCTTATCTATATATATAAAAGAAAGTCTGGATTTCGTATTAATCACAGCACAAAAAAATCTGCCGAACCTAAAATCTTGAAAATTGGGGTAAAAATACTTCTGATAAAATCGAGTGCCGCTAAGAAGGGATTTTCGAAAATTCCACCTCTAAGAAGGTTAAAAAAAGGAACGAACTTTTAAAAAATTCCTTAAAAATCGGCTTTTTTAGTTATTTTTCAACTGATAACATATTTTAGTGTATTTTTTCATGCTGAATCGAATGGTACCAAGCAAATTCTTTTAAGTTCAGCAGTTCGCGAGATACTTCACATTTTCCAAATTTGGCGACGTCTTCGGCACAAAAACCTAAAATTTTCAACCCTTATCTACATATATAAAAGAAAGTCTGGATTTCGTATTAATCACAGCACAAAAAAATCTGCCGAACCTAAAATCTTAAAAATTGGGATAAAAATACTACTTATATCATCGAGTGCCGCTAAGAAGGGATTTTCGAAAATTCCACCCCTAAGGAAGTTAAAAAAAGGAAAGAACTTAAAAAAAATTCCTTAAAAATCGGCTTTTGTAGTTATTTTTCAACTGATAACATATTTTAATGTATTTTTTCATGCTGAATCGAATGGTACCAATCAAACTCTTTTAAGTTCAGTAGTTCGCGAGATACTTCACATTTTCCTGATTTGGCGGTGTCTTCGGCGCAAAAACCTGAAATTTTCAATCCTTATCTATATATATAAAAGAAAGTCTGGATTTCGTATTAATCACAGCACAAAAAATCTATTGAACCTATAATTTTGAAAGAGTGTTTTATAATCAGGTTAACATGAATACGTAAGCTATATTTAATTATCTCAATATATATAAAACGCAAAGTGAAATTTCATTGCGGCCGCTTATAACTTAAATTCTACAAGATAGATTTTAATGGATTTTACATTGTTAGTTGGATAATTTTTCAGAAATTTTGTAACAAATGAAATATAGCATTCTACGTTGTTTAATTGAATACTTAGGAAATGTTTTTTATCAGATGAACAAAATTATAAAAGTTTGGCTTTATTTTAAAAGTTCCGCTGAATGAATTTTTATGTGATTAAAATTGTTAACATGTTGAGCGCTACGTCATTCATTGGTGACTAACATTGAACTTTCCGTTTAGATGACTGATTTTTCCCGGATGACAGACAGTCTAAAGTACGATATAAAACTAAAAATTACTATGATATAAAAATTTCGTTTAATTCAAAGTTTCTAAAAAAAGAAAAAATAAAAATAATTGACCAGCGTAGCGGGCGAAGGCTGCTAGTATATATATATTTTAAACTCAATTAGTGCATAATTATACGCAATCATTTTAGAAAATAAATTTTTATTATCGAGAGAAAAGTTAAACTGTGTTGCCACCATTTTGAAGAAATGTCATGAAAAAGCTTTTAAAATTAAAAATAAAATATAAAAATGGAAATAAATTAAAAAATAATTAAAATGGGCACAACTACAAATAAATAGCTTTCATTTAAAAAAAAATTATCAAAATCGGTTGACTAGAAAATTCAGGGCTGATGACCCGACATTTTTAGCTTGTCTGAAAGAAATAGCATCGGATGCTAATAATGCAAATATATATATTTTTAAACAAACAATGGAATTTTTTTAATACTGATATTGATAATAATGACAAAACTGCAACAATTTTTTTAAACTAGTATCATTTATTTAAAAACTATACTGTTGCGGCGTATATAGGGTTCTTTCGATCTTATGGTTAGACAACTTCAAACTCTTTTCTTTTAGAAAAGTAGAAAATTTATTTACTGATCTTCAGAACAACTGAGTCTTCGAAACTCACAAATATTACTAAGTATTCCAAAATAACTGTTCAAATCTATCGAACAAGTACAAATATAGGTCGCAGAGACTCTTTATACAATGTTTCAACACTATATCACATTCAAAACAACGTAGATAAAACTCAATACATCAAGCAAACTTGCTTAGACAATCTCTAGTAGCTCACTCAATGCCTGACTGGTAAATAATAACAACAATAGCTCGCATCGGCTCTCCTATATATAGTCTCGCCGCATGCGGTGGAAATTTCTACAACCTTCTAGAAAAATCCGGAAAACCACGGAACAACATTCAACGTATCAGTAGACCTAAGGGGGGGGGGGGGTTACCATGGAGAGGGAAGGGTTACCATCGCCAACAATCGCCAAGTTTGTCGCCAACTTGGCGATATATCGCCAAATTTGGCGACCAAAATTAGTCGCCAAAAGTGACGCCAACTTGGCGATATCTCTAATATTTCGCAAAGCTGCCATAGACATTCACTGAAAATAATAGACAAGTTTGCTTGATAACAGAGACAATGTAACTAAAACTAATATTAGTAAAGAAATGGAGCTTAATAAGGTTATTTACATTATTTTACAGTACAAACACTAACTATTTTCAAAATTCGTAACAATACTTATGTAAATGGAATGCATAATTTATTTCATTCCAAACAGCAGACATATTGGCTGAGGCTCTTACATTAAGTCAATTGTAGTTAAACATGTAACTGAAAAATCATTTCAACAGAGATATGATATAACAAACAATAGTGTTTTAAAAATTCTTAGGCTGTGGGGGGGAAAAAAACTAAAATTTAAAAGCAGGCTTTGCTACTTTCTTTTTATTTTGTAATATAAAGTGAAAATAATTTTCATTTAATACAAATAAATGGGGAAAAATGTTTATTATTTAATATTCTCTAAGAAAATATAATTTATTTGGGAGAAATAGTCATGAAAAATCAATTTTTCCGTTTTTTTCCGAAAAAAACCGGTAAAAAACCAGTTTTTTTCCGCCACTTATATTTTTCCGGAAAATTTACATCTCTAGGTGCAAACATATATTAAATGTAAAAAATCTATTAGAGCTAGAAAAGAATGGTGTTTATCAAGCCCGAGTTGGATCCCCTATGGTTGCCGTAACTGTTCAAAACGATGCACTGAAAATATTTTTTTTTCTTGAGATAATTTTTAATATTTTATAGCGTGCTTTAATCCAGAAATATCTTATCGGTAAACCTTGTTCGTAAGCTTTTACGAATTTTTGAAAAAAGCTCTATAGAATGAGCATTTTCTTATACCAGCTGATCCAAAAGTCAGAACGAACTTAAATGAATAATTCGAAAACGAATCAAGATACAAAGATATAGTTTGCACCAAACGGATGGGGGAAAAACCGGGTTTTGTGTGGAAACAAAAAAAAAAAAAAAAAAAAGAAAGAAAAGACAGTTTTGTTAGCACTATCAGCACTTAAAAATGCCATCCGTCAAAATGTGTCTAGCATAACGCAAGGAATGCTACTAAATGTTGTAAATGGTGTGGTGCCTCGTCTCACAGCTGTACTTCTGAATGATGGACAATACATTGAACATTTACTATAGTACTAATTAACTGAAATTAAGGTGATTTGTAAGTTGCCTTTTTTTAAATAATCTTTTGTTGCAATAAAACACTATAATGCCATCTGTTGGTCGCCAACAAAACTATTTTTTTCGTTGCCACACAAAACCCAGTTTCTTTTCAATCCGTTTCGTGCACACCGTATCTTTGTATCTTGGAATCATCTTTTGGTGCAATAAAATACTATAATGCCATCTGTTGGTCGCCAACAAGACTATTTTTTTCGTTGCCACACAAAACCCGGTTTCTTTTCAATCCGTTTCGTGCACACCGTATCTTTGTATCTTGGAATCATCTTTTGGTGCAATAAAATACTATAATGCCATCTGTTGGTCGCCAACAAGACTATTTTTTTCGTTGCCACACAAAACCCGGTTTCTTTTCAATCCGTTTCGTGCACACCGTATCTTTGTATCTTGGAATCATCTTTTGGTGCAATAAAATACTATAATGCCATCTGTTGGTAGCCAACAAGACTATTTTTTTCGTTGCCACACAAAACCCGGTTTCTTTTCAATCCGTTTCGTGCACACCGTATCTTTGTATCTTGATTTGTTTTCGAATTATTCATTTTTAAATTTCGTCCTGACTTTTTGATCACCGGTATATCTTTAAGGAAAAAAAATTGATATTCGATCGTATCTAGTCAAATTAATAAATGAGATAAACAGCAAAACTTATCTTTATTGTATGTCAATTTTTTATATTTATTTTATGTCATTTTGAAAAAGAAAAAAAAAAGCTGTTCTTTTACTTAGTTATTTTACTAAATAAGTGCAAAAAAAGGTACTTTGAATTTTGCTCCAAAGTTCATAAAATTACATATGGTAGAACTCTGCATTTCGTAAAATATTCCTCCTCCCTCCTTTATTTAGTAGTCAAATTCTCCTTTTCTGATATTAATTTGTTAAAAATATAAGACCAGTTTTGGCCAATTTTTCGTGGAAATTCGCCATTGTGCGCCGTCATGTTTGCTATCTGAAATTGCATAGTTTAAAAACTGCGAGACAATTTAAAATAAAATTGTGTGGAACACTAAATAACTTATATCAAATAGAGTAAACTAGCAGGGGAGACCGAGCTTAGCTCGGTCAAAATTAACTTTGTGTTCAACTCGATATAGTATTTTCACTGCATCATTAACTCTGTATTATTACTGTAAAACATGTTTATAATAGTATTATTTAGAAAAACAATCAATAAGAAAACTAAGTTTTTATGCGCATGTTTATAAATTTTACTTTATTTTAAAATTTACAACGAAAGGACACCGATCTAAATCACTTTTTTAGCTCGACTCTGATTGGTTTAACCATGCATCTCGAATCCTCTTAAGAATGTATAAAAAAATTCTTTACATTCTGAAAGAGAATATTTTTTGCTAGATATAGCCAAATTTGGAGGCATTCTTTCATTTGGCTCCAAATACGTGTTTTGGTTTTCGTAATTTTTATAGTCGATTTTTTAGCCATATGTCGCCGATATTTTGTCAAATATCACCAAGTTATTGGCTTTTGCCATATTCTCGTGATTCAACCCGTATTAACCAAAATGAACCACCAATCAAATTTGATCAAGCATGTGACATAGCTCAATCGTCTTCATGTTATCAAAAACAGTAGAATATAAAATTGAATCAAAATCGTTTAAGCCATTTTTTAGGTAAAATTAGCTTGTCAGCATTCAGCAATGAAGCGAAATGACCCACTAATATAATTTTGTTTAACATGCGACTCAGCCCAATAGTCTTCTCGTGACAAAAAACGTTTTGTTTCAAAATTTAGGTAAAATTGATTGAGTCGTTGTTATATATAATTAGAATGACTCTAGCTCATTAAGACCCAAAATGACCCACTAATCGAATTTTCGCGAGCATGTGTCCATTCAAATTTTTTTATCTTGCTCAAAAACGATATAATACAAAGTATAGTCAAAATGGTGAGTACCATTTTCTATATAAAATTAGCATGACCCATCATGACCAACAAATGACCCTTATAATCGAAATCTCTCGAACGTGTGGCCTAGCTCTGTAGTTTTAGCATGCCGAAAAACATTAGATACAAAATTTAGATAAAATCGATTGAGCCGTTTTTTAGATATAGTTAGTTTGACCCTGACCCCTTATGATCCAAAATGACCCATTGATTTTCTCAAAAATCTGTCATAACCCAATGATTTTCTTGTGCCCAAAAACGATAAAATACAAAATTTATTCAAAATTGCGCGAAACGTTGTCTAGATAAAATTAGAATGACCCAAAAGTGGCCCACTAATCGAAATTTCTCGAACATGTGACCTACCCCAATAATTTTTTCATGCCAAAAATATGTTGTATACAAAATTTCTTTAAAATCGACCCACCCATTCTTTAGATATAGCTTGACCTTGACCCATTAAGACCCACAAATGACCCTTATAATCGAAAGCTCTCGAATATGTGACTTAGTCCATTAGTTTTCTCGTTTCTAAAAATTGTTACATACAGAATTTCGTTAAAATTGATCCTGCCATTCTTTAATTATATATAGCTTGACCCAGACCCTTTATGATCCAAAATGACCCATTAATCGAAATTTTTCGAACCTGTAACCTAGTCCAATGATTTTATCGTGCCAAAAAAATGTTGCATACAAAATTTCATTAAAATCGATCCTCCTGTTCTTTAGATATAGCTTGACCATGACCCATTATGACCCATCATGACCCACAAATGACCCTCATAGTCGAAATTTCTGAAACATGTGATTTAGCCCATTAGTTTTCTCATGTCAAAAAACTGTTACATACAAAATTTCGTTATAATCCATCACGCCGTTCTTTAAATATAAATAGCCCTACCCAGACTCTTAATGACCCAAAATGACCCATTAATCGAAATTTGTCGAACATGTAACCTAGTCCAATGATTTTATCGTGCCAAGAATAAAGTGTTGCATACAAAATTTCATTAAAATCGATCCACCTGTTATTTAGATGGACCATGACCCATTATGGCCCATCATGACTCACAAATGACCCTCATAGTCGAAATCTCTCAAACATGTGATTTAGCCCATTAGTTTTCTCATGTAAAAAAACTGTTACATACAAAATTTCGTTATAACCCATCACGCCGTTCTTTAAATATAAATAGCTTGACCCAGACTCTTAATGACTCAATATGACCCATTAAAATTTTTTCTCGAACATGTAACCTAGCCCAATGTTTTTCTCGTGCCGAAAACCATAGAATGCAATTTTTAGTGAAAATTGCGTGAGAAAATCTTTAGATAAAAACAGCTTGACCCACAATGACCCTAAAAATGACCCACTAACCGAATTTTCTCGAACGTGTTATCTAACCCAATGGTATTCTTGTAATCCAAAACGATAAAATATAAAATTTGGTCGAAATCGTTAGAGCCGTTTTTTAAATAAAAATGGCTTGACCCACAGTGACCCAAAAATGACCCACTAATCAAAATTTTTCGAACATGTGACCCAGCTCAATTGTTTTCTCGTGTCAAAAAACGATTGGATACAAAATTTTCTTAAAATCGATCCAGCCGTTCTCAAGATATAAGTAGCTTGATCCTGACTCATTATGACCCAAAATGACCCAATAATCGAATTTTCTCGAACATGTGACCTAGCCCAATGGTCTTCTCGTGCCCGAAAATGGTAAAATCCAAATTTTTGCGAAAATCGTTAGAGCCGTTTTTGAGATAAAATTTACCCACACACACACACACACAATTTTTGCTCGCATTATAGTATAAGACTAGCAGGGGTGACCGAGCTCAACTCGGTCAAAATTAACTTTGTGTTCAACTCGATATAGTATTTTCCCTGAATCAGTCACTCTGAATTATTACTGTAAAACATGTTATTAATTATAGTATTATTTACAAAAATAATTAATAAGAAAAGTATGTTTGTATGCACATGTTCATAAATTTTACTTTATTTTAAAATTTACAATGAAAGGACATCAATCCAAATCACTTTTTTAGTTCGACTCACTTTAGTTAACGATGCATCTCGAATACTATTAAGAATGTATAAGAAATTTCTTCACATTCTGAAAGACTATATTTTTTGCCAGATATATCCAGATTTGGATACATTCTTTCATTTGGTGCCAAATACGTGTTTTGGTTTCGTAATCTTAATAGTGGATTTTTCGGCCAAATTTAGCCAGTATTTTGTCAAATATCGCCAATTTATTGGATTTTGCCATAGTCTCGTGATACTGACCCTTATTACCCATATGATCCACTGATCAAATGTGATCAAACATATGACTTAGCTCAATGGTCTTCAGGTAATCAAAAACAGTAGAGTATAAAATGAATCAAAATCGTTTAAGCCATTTCTTAAGTAAAATTAACTTGACAGCATTCAGCAATGAAGCGATATGACCCACTCATATAATTTTGTTTAATATGCAACTCAGCTCAATAATCTTCTCGTGACAAAAGACGTTTTGTTGCAAAATTTAGGTAAAATTGATTGAGTCGTTATTATATATAATTAGAATGACGCGAACCCATTAAGACCTAAAACGGCCCACTAATTGAATTGTTACGAGAATGTGTCCTAGATCAATGGTTTTCTCTTGCCCGAAAACGATATAATAGAAAGTATACTCAAAATGGCGAGAACAATTTTCTAGATAAAATTAGCATGACCCACAATTGACCATTATATCGAAATCTTTCGAAAATGTGATCTAGCTCATTAATTTTTGCGTGCCGAAAAACGTTAAATACAAAATTTAGGTAAAATCGATTGAGCCAATTTTTAGGTATAAATAGTTTGACCTTGACCCATTATGACCCAAAATGACTCATTAATCAAATTTTCTCAAACATCTGACCTAACCCAATGGTTTTCTTGCGGCCGAAAACGATAGAATGTAAAATTTAGTCAAGATTGCGCTAGATTATTGTCTTGATAAAATTAGTATAACCCAAAAGTGACACACTGATCAAAATTTCTCGAACATGTGACCTAGCCCAATGATTTTCTCGTGCCAAAAATATGTTGTATACAAAATTTCATTGAAATCGATTCGCCCGTTCTTTAGATGTAGCTTGACCATGACCCACAAATGACCCTTATAATAGAAATCTCTCGAACATGTGACTTAGCCCATTAGGTTTCTCGTGTATAAATATTGTTACACTCAAAATTTCGTTAAAATTGATCCTGCGGTTCTTTAAATATAAATAACTTGACCCAGACCCTTTATGACCCAAAATGACCCATTAATCGAAATTTCTCGATCATGTGACCTAGCCCAATGATTTTCTCGTGCCAAAAAATGTTGTATACAAAATTTCGTTAAAACTGATCCACATGTTCTTTAGATATAGCTTGACATGACCCGTTATGACCCATCATGACCCATAAATGACTCTTATAACCGAAATCTCTCAAACATGTGACATAGCCCATTAATTTTTTCGTGTCAAAAAACTTACATACAAAATTTCATTAAATTTGATACTGTCGTACTTTATATATAAATAGCTTGACCCAGACCTTTTATGACCCAAAATGACTCAGTAATCGAAATTTCTCGAATTGAGACCTAGCCCAATAGTTTTCTCGTGCCAAAAAAATGTTGTATACAAAATTTCGTTAAAATCGATCCACCTGTTCTTTAGCTATAGCTTGACCATGACCCATTATGACCCATCATGACCCACAAATGACTCTTATAATCGAAATCTCTCGATCGTGTGACTTAGCCCATTAGCTTTCTCGTGTCAAAAAAACTATTACAGGCAAAATTTTGATGAAATTGATTCTGCGGTTCTTTAAATATAAATAGTTGACCCAGACCCTTAATGACCCAATATGACCCATTAAAATTTTTTTTCGAACATGTAATCTAGCCCAATGTTTTTCTCGTGCCCGAAAACCATAGATTGCAATTTTTAGTCAAAATTGCGTGAGAAAATCTCTAGATAAAAATAGCATGACCCACAATGACCCCAAAAATGACCCACTAACCGAATTTTGTCGAACATGTTACCTAACCCAATGGTCTTCTTGTAATCCAAAACGATAAAATATAAAATTTGGTCGAAATCGTTAGAGCCGTTTTTTAAATAAAAATGGCTTGACCCACAATGACCCAAAAATGACCCACTAATCAAAATTTTTCGAACATGTGACCCAGCTCAATTGTTTTCTCGTGCCAAAAAACGATTGGATACAAAATTTCCTTAAAATCGATCCAGCCGTTCTCTAGATATAAATAGCTTGATCCTGACCCATTATGACCCGAAATGACCCAATAATCGAATTTTCTCGAACATGTGACCTAGCCCAATGGTCTTCTCGTGCCCGAAAATGATAAAATCCAAATTTTTGCGAAAATCGTTAGAGCCGTTTTTGAGATAAAATTTACCCACACACACACACAATTTTTGCTCGCATTATAGTATAAGATACTACGAATTACTTACTTGTCATGTCTAAATACATTGTAATGGTACTTTGTTCGATGGTTTCGTTGCTAACTTGTATTCCTTCAAGATACCTAAGTCAAAAGTACAGTTATTTAAACTTTTATATCACTCAAAATTTATTTTGTTAATGCAAAAAAAAAAAATATATATATATAAAGATAAACAAAACTGTCTAGCATTCTAGAGAGTTTTTACTATTTACCTGTTGATTAAACTGCCCGTGAAAGATGGTCCTATGTACAGAACACCCCAGTTTTCACCGCTCCTTACCGACTCGAAGGCTAACGTTAAGTTTGAAAATGGAATCTATGGAGAAAAAAAAAAATCGGTGATTTTTGTACCAATATTTTTTTAAATGCAGAACTAAGTTTTTTCAATCTCATTCCATTTGATTTGTTTGTGTATCTGTGTGTATGTACTTATGTGCATATGTCCTTAAAAAAACTTTAATGCTATTTATTGTTAACATATTGTTAATTTTCTTGACCTATTGCATAAATTGTCATTGTTATTATCTTAAGTTTTTTTTTTTTTTAACAAGAAAAAAGCATTCGATTCGTTAAATTTTTTTAACTCCGGATTTCGACGGATTTACATATTTTAGGAGTCAGAGAGCCCCAAAAACATGTTCTTACAGAATGTCTGTCTGTGAACATGTCTGTCATTCTGTATGTGACAAAAAATTTGTGGGCGCTCTATCTCAAGCACTAATGCACGGAATTTCACAAAATTTTAGATTCTGTTAGACCTTGATATAAACTGAAGTTGATTAGTTTTTGGCGTATATCGCCCAACAAGTGTTACTGCTATGCTGCACTTGCGATTTCACGATATCTGCAATAGCTGTATCTCAAGAACTAATGGGCGCATTTTCATAAAACTTCAGATTACGTTAGTCCTTGACATAATATTTTGCTGATTACCTTTTGGTGCAAATCGCTTGACAGATGGTGCTCAAAAAGTAATGCACGTGTCTCCATCAAACTTCAGATTCAGTTATAAGTTGACATGAGTTGTTGCTGACTAGATTTTGGTTTAAACCATCTAACCGGTGGCTCTGCTACGCTGTATTTTTTAGGAAGTATTAACATATTTAAGATAGTAGAAAGTTTTGGGATTGCCACATCTGACTAGTTTTGCTTAGAGTTGCCAAACAATAACCGTTGAAGAAAGTTCTTATTTATTTATTTATGTTTTCACTAGCGGACCCGACAGACGTTGTCCTGTCATTAATTCGAAAATTTCAAACTTTTTTGAATAAGCTGTAACAAACTCCGTCTGGACCGTCTTGATGAAATTTTTTATTAAAATTTATTACAGTATGTAATGTCATTATATGTACATTTATCACAATTCTACCAATCGATAGCGTGTGAGTATATGTATACTATACTATAAGCGAAGTGAAAAATAGAGGCTGTGTTAAATAAAAACTTAAACTCATCTTAATTAAATGTGAAATTTGAAACTTAAACTCTTTTATAACAGGTATATTTTTTTTAATTACAAAAAGTTAATTTATCGTAATGCCATTGGATGTACAATATTTTTGGTTAGTCCTTGAGGAGTATAAACAAACAAATTCGATGGTTTTCCAATTCTGGAACACGCAACATATAATTGGCCGTGAGAAAAGCACGGATTTTCTAAATCTAAGCCACAAATTGTCATTGTTTGACCTTGTGACTTATTAATGGTCATAGCAAATGCCAAGCGGATTGGAAATTGTAAACGTTTGAATGGTATAGGTGAATCTGAAGGAATCATCGGGATACGTGGTAGAAGTACAACTTCACCTTGAAATTTCCCACTCAAAATAGTAGCTTCAAGGATGTTGCCCATGATTTTTTTTATTACCAATCGCGTGCCATTACACAATTTTGGGGCATTTAAATTTCGAAGCAAAATTATAGGTGAGCCAATCTTCAGTCGCAAATTATGTGGCGGCATTCCAGGTAAGTCTATTGAATTTAAAAACTCTACAGGATAGTTGACAACTTCATCAGGATCAACAACAGTGTCAATTGATTTGAATGTAATTTCATTACCAGGCAATGACTGTTGTATTTTGAAATTGATGGCGTCAACATCTAAATTTTTTTGAGGCTAAAATAGCTCTCTCTCGTAGCCATGCATGATTAGTATAATTATGGCTCAAATCTGGAAAGATACTTTTAATTAACTCATTTTTGGTAGCCACCATGTTGCAAAAATTCTCTGGGAGTCGAATATATTGCGTATCTTCATACAATAAAATTTTACCATTGCCAATGTCTAACAATTGTTCAGAGAATCCTGACGCTAATGGATCATTTTGAAGTTGAACACGCATATTGATAGTAAGGGATAATTTACTGACACTTCGCCATAAATAAGATTCTTTCAAACATGCGTTTATTTCATCCGCATATGTCGCACGTGGAATGACGGGTAATGTCTGTCGGAAATCCCCAGATAGCAGCAGCAGAGCACCACCGAAAAGCCTAGTATTATCTCTGATATCTTTCAGGGTCCTATCGAGAGCTTCAAGCGAATGCTTGTGGGCCATTGTACATTCATCGCAAATAAGAATTTTGCATTTTCTTAAAACTTCAGCCATGCCTGAATGCTTCTTTATGTTACACATTGCTTCGGGATTCGTATGAATATTCAAAGGTAATTTAAGTGCTGAATGCGCAGTCCGTCCACCGTCAAGTAAGGTTGCTGCAATGCCTGATGAAGCAATTGCCAGTGCAATATGATTTTGTGATCGAATGCGCGCAAGTATCAGTGAGATGAGAAATGTTTTGCCAGTGCCACCTGGTGCGTCCAAAAAAAAGAATCCACCTTGGCGTGCTGCAATTGATACGTTAATTTGATCATATACGTTTCGTTGCTCATCAGTAAGCAATTGTTCATTATTAGCAACAAAAGTAGCCAAAGAATTCACATCGAATTGGTGTTCACGCTGAACATCGCTGTTGATGATGTCTGCTGCTGGGCGGTTCGGCGCTGGTATGCCGAAATGAATGAGTGGCATGTTCGAAATAAGAATACAAATGTCCTCAATCATTATTAATGCCTCGTTATATATTTCTGCGGAGAATTCAATATTGAGATTTTGGTTGGTATTTCTAATCCGATGTAAAATATCTTCACTCATCGAGTCTTTATATTTGTTCCACAGAGCAGATGCTTCAGACGGAAAACACGTTGTTAATATTATTGAAAATAATTGACGAATTTGCTGTGGAGATGAGCTCAGTGCTGCATCTGCAAGCGTGAGATCCCAATGGTTATCATCCTCCAATAAACGTAACTCACGACACGCATCGAAAAAAGTGTCATATAAAATACCATTGACTGTTCGCAAATATTGGAAGGATGTCGGTCCAGGAACGTTGATCAATAACAAACGCAGAAAAAAGCATTCGCGTTGTTTAGGATTAACTGTATATAATCGGCCTAAAGTATTTGTCATAAATATGTCAGCGAATCCTGGGACAGGAATGCCTCGTTTCCGTGGTTCCCAATTTTTTGATTGTTTATTCCATGTAAAAAAATTAGGAACATCAGTATACATTAATGTCTTTGCGAATTGGCCAAAAACATCTTGTCGATTACAAAGGTTGAAAAATTCAGTTAGAGTTGTTTTTGGAGCTATTAATGCTTGTTGTAGTGCAGTTTGTTCTGTGAAATAAACACGCTGTCCATTTTCAAGATGCACAGCCAAATGTACAACAGCAGGATCCCTTTCATGTATAGGAAACGAAAAAATGCGCCAAATAGCTTCATTACTACTTATGTATCGGCCCATTTGATAAAGTGTTATTTCGTCGTTTTCGTTAACGTTTTGAACAGCGAATATAGCTTTATCACTGCCCTTATGAACGTACTTACAAATATACTTGATCGACTTCACCGAACTGCATAACTCAACGTTTATGTGTGCTTTGTAGGTTTTGCATAGCAATGGTGAGTATGGAACCACCCAGCGATTATCAATGTCCACTCTTACACCGTTTGACAGACGCAATTCATATGATTGACCGCCATTATCTACGTCTCTACGACGGTAAGATGGATAACCGTCGATATTGGTGGTAGTATCAGTTTGACATGGTTTTGGAAAACATTTCGTACATTTTCCATTGTCCATGCATGGTGACATCATATTTAGAGCACCACATGGACCATGGATCATATTAGTAGTGACAATGTCAAACAATTCTTGATCAACATTTGGATCCGGAATTTCCGCTGAAATAATTTTGTCAATTTCTTCTTGGCGTACTTTATCCACCAACCAAATTAAAATATGCGCATGAGGCAAACCTCGTTTTTGCCATTCAACAGAATAAAGCCAACAACGTGTTTCGCCAAATACCGAGTGGTGTGTAATCAAATTCATCAAAGATTTTAATTTTTGTTTGAACACACGTGCAATGATATCATGGCGATGCATTGATGTTTGACCTGTCAACAGCAAATTTTTAATTGCATCCCACTTCGGATTGCACGTAAATGTGATAAAAAGATCTGGTCGGCCGTATACACGTACGTAAGCCATGGCGTCTTGAATGTATTCTTGCATATGACGCGGGCTTCCCGTATATGTTGATGGGAGAATATATGCAGTACCGATGTTGTTGATGTCATTTCTTGCATCTACGATTATGGCGTCACGTAAATGAATATACTCCTCAGCACGAAGTTTTGCTTGATTAAACTTTATATATCGTAATCTCTCACTTTCGATTTTCACATACATATCAACAATGTACTGATGAAATAGCTGTCGGCATCGGAGAATGTTATTATCTTCATTATCACGAATCATCAACCGGTATGCATAGAAGTTCATCGCGCTAACTTTCTTGATCAGTTCTTCTCCTGTAAATAAAAATATATATAAGATAAAAAAGAAATTATTATTTAGAAAAACGAATTATAAAATGTTCTATGAGTTATACCTGTAGTTGGATTCCTTTGTTTAATATTTAAATGATATCCATCTTCTCCTTCCCAAAATATCAACGGATACTGCAGTGCATCGTAAGAACGATGATTATCTTGAATTATTTGCACCGTATTATCTCTGCGTTGTATGCGAATATCTCGACGCTCAGACGGGTCACCAGCCATAACAACTGCAACTTCATTAACAGTTGGAACATTATATGTGCCTGCATGCTCTCCATAGGGCACTTTGTCTGCTTTAATGACAATTACGTAATTATCGTTTTGCAGTCTATTAGAAAGAGACTTGAACAATCGTACCAATTGGTTATGGTTTTGCAAAAACATTTCTAAAATGCCCACAATTTCTTGTTCCTCCATCTGCTCTATATGGTTGTATATGCAGCGTGTATGAGCTTGTTGCTCCTCATCGCCCATAAAGTAAATTTGTAAGAATTTCGGATCGGCATCGGGCATTGGAAGCAATGAACCAATTTGATGGTACACTTGACCTTGGATCTTGAATGTAGATTCAAAATTACGACCATCTTCATTATGAACAATTTTTGTTGCTCCAAATGATGTCATTTGGAAGCAAGAATTGAATTTACGAATTTTCCGCAAAAACAATTTCGATTGAGATGTGGTTCCAGCTAATAGTGTTTTTAAAGGTTCCGGTGGTGGATTTAACGGTGGCAGTGAAATTTTTCCAGATGCACAACATAAGCCAGCTGATTCACCTTTGTATTTGAAAGCATGGCAATGTTGACACTCTTTGTCCATACTACCGATCGTGATTGATACATGTGACGAATAGTCTATTTCAGGGTCATATTCAAATGCAAGACGATTAAGTGATGCTCGTGTCAATGCTCGATTATCTTGCATTCGCCGTTGATTACGTTCTCTGTATGCGGTGGTCACTCGTTGACGTGCCTCTCGTTGTCTCAATGTATTAGCACGAAGACGTTGGTTCTGTTGCTCTGAATTTTCATTTGCACGTGCTCTTGCAACTTGATCTCTTGAATTTACGTTATCCGCCGCGTGTTCTTCAACTGTTCTATTCCTTCGAAGATCATGGACCGATTGTGCGTTTTGAGTACGTCGACCAATATTTCTTGATCTTCCACGAAGACGTGGCATTTTTCTGCAAGAATAAAATACTGTAAAATAGTACACAACAAATATGGGTAAATTATTATTATTAAATTATTTTGGAATGAAATATGATGAATAAAATATTTACTAAAATCATCATAAGTAATAAGAGATAAGGTAAACCCTAATATGAAATTAAAATTACTTTCGTATCATAACTTTTATTTTTTATTATCATCTAATAGTTATTCGTTTGTAATTAATACTATATACAATGAATTACTTTATAAAAAAGTATCTAAAATAAAATTTAGCTGCCAAAGAAATATATATAAGGTACCCTGGGGTAATAACGCCAGGCGGGGTAATAACGCCAAGTGCTTATATTTTGCATAATTATGAAATAATCAGGTAAATGACACCCATGTGCTCTGCGCAGAAGGGTTTTGAGTCATATAAATCGCAAAAAACAGCTTCAAGTTAATTTGTTTCATTTTTAGGTCTTATTGTTTTTACAAACAACTAAAATTAACGCTTGATCTAAAATTTGCGAGATACGTTTTGTGATGTGAAGACTATCTTTTTACTTTGTTAATTACATAAATTTGTAGTGCATTTAATGTATTTTTAAAATGTTGTTGAAGATTTTGGATATCTTCTCGAGATAATTTTTAATGTAAAATATACTGCGCAATAACTATACTGGGATAATAACGCCAATCCTTGACATGAATACCCCGGTTGATTCCCTACAGTGGCCGAGATACATCCTAAATACTGATCCTAAGTACATCATAATACACAGTTAAAACTGTGCAATGTTTCTCATATTTCTATTTAAACGGTCCTTTTTAAGGAAAAAAAAAAGCTCACGGTCTGATATTCTTTTGCCTCATCCCCCCTCCCACACCACACCTTTATTTTTCTTACACTTTCACAAAAAAATTGAACATTTTCAATAGCTTAGAATGCAATTTGTCAATTTCTAAGTTTGTAGAGTTTGTATTTTTAGAATTCGGCTATCTACATGCAATTATTCCATCGTATTTCATAGTTTTATTTGCATGGCGTTATTACCCATATAGGTGGGTAATAACGCCAAATAGCATGGGTCAAGAAAAAACGCCATTACATTTTATGAATACATATCTGTTAAATTATTTTATTTTATATGGATAGTCAATGAGTTGCTGTATCAGATCCCATATTTATTTGAAAAATACAATGTAAAACTAAGCCGTGAAAATTGGTAGAACCTTAACGTGGCGTTATTACCCCCAGGGTACCTTATAAGAAAACAATTGCAAAATAAAATTATTTGACATTTGATACGATTTATATGCATGAATTCCCTACGTGATAATAAAAAATAATATGATTAATATGGATGTAAGATTAACTGTAAAATAGCATTACATTAAATTATATTACATAGATATTATTACTTGATATATACATGGAAATAAATCTATTAACATCGTCTTCCGTAGTTCATTTTTTTCATTATATTTATTGAACAATTGGACAAAAATAGAAATCAGTTTAAGTAACCAAGATAATAGATTAATACAATTTTAACAGTTAATTAATCAATAAAATTATGGAGTATTGTTGCAAATGGAATGCCACTACATAATTTGCGATTGAAAATTGGCTCACCTATAATTTTGCTTCGACATTTGAATGCCCCAAAATTGTGTAATGGCACGCGATTGATCATTAAAAAAAATCATGGGCAACATTCTTGAAGCCACTATTTTGAGTGCAAAATTTCAAGGTGAAGGTGTACTTCTGCCTCGGTAACATAAAAAATATATACCTGTTATGAAATAATTTAAGATTCAACTTTTTCACATTCAATTAAGATAAGTTTAAGTTTTTATTAAACACAGCCTCTACATTTCACTTCGCTCTAAGTATATAGTTACTCAAACGCTATCGATTGGTCGAATAGTGATAAATGTACAGATAATGACATTAGATATTGTAATAACTTTTTAATAAAAAAAATGTCATCAAAACGCTCCAGATTGTTTTTGCTTATTCAAAAAAATTTTAAATTTTCGAATTATAGACGTGACTACAGTACAGCATCTGTCGGGTCCGCTAGTAAAAATATAAAATTTTTATTAAGTAACAGGCCTGAAAATATTTATTGTTCCAAATTTTAGATAAATATTATGTAATTTTATTTTTTAGCTTTTTGTTATTTAATATTTCCGATAAGAAGTATTATTAAATAAAAACAATTGAAAAATTTGTTATGAAATTAATTAGCCAGACAAATACATTTGTAGGTTACGGTGGTAGATTAACGCACATGTAAATTTCATAGAAAATTATACAAAGTACTCACTTCAATTCCACAGAAATGGTAATAATTCCAATGAAATTGAAAAATGTATGTTTTTTATGCACACTTTAAAACTCTTGAAACATCAATTACATGTTATTGAAATATTTCAATTAGAACACTTTTTTTGTAACATAATAACAACACGAAGTTATAAAATAGTCTCTTGAATTTGATCGTAGCACCACCTATCTGAAAAAAACTGGAATTGCAATAAAATATTATTGAATATTCGATACTGCGATTGTAGCGCGGTCTTCCATGTCCAATCTAAAACATGTAATCCAATCAAACATTAGTTTTATTCTCTTAGGTGAAATACTATACAACTCAACTTTCAAAACGTTTTCTTGACAAAACAAAGTTAAATGTAAATAAGCCAACTCACATAATATTTAATATGCATATTTCATTATCTCATTGTAAGTTAATTTCATATCTTCATACCATTTACGTAGATCACTAATTATACTTATGATTGTGAAAACCAGTCGCATTCAGACCAGAATGCGACTGGTCACATTTATTATTTTATTTTACACATTTATTAAATACAAAACATTGGAAGAATTCTAGACACAGGCATTTTTAAACGACATTTTACTGCAGATATAATATTTTGATGCTTAGAAAGGGCACATAACATTCATTTAAAAAATACATTTAAGTGTATCGTATTTATTTATATACATGTATAATAAGTATTGGTACTATCTAGTTATCTCGTCAACCATAAAATGATCGTCAAACTATAAGATTAAATGTCAATAATGGATGATCGTGAATGTCGGATTCAATGACATTAAATATAATACAAAGAATTTTAGAATGTCATTAAATGATTTATTTTGTACTTTTTATTTGTATTTTTTTATTAATATTCTACTAATTAATTGTTTTTTTCTGATTTCAAATAAAAATTATGTCAATATGTAAAATTTGGCTATTAGTATGGCGATTTGTACAATTTGGCGAAATTGGTCGACGGAACCTAAGTACCTAAGTATTTATAAATGTATGGTTGCATATTATAATTAACTTGATTATCCCATCTATCAATATTGCCAAATTGTACAAATCACCAATCTCATAGCCAAATTATCCATATTGACATAAATTTCCTTTTAAATAATGAAAAAGACAAATAAATACAAAATATATTGATAAAAATACAAATAAAAAGCCGAAATAAAAATCACTTAATGACGTTTTAAACAGGTTTATAATATAAAATGTCATTGAATGCGACATTTACGATCATCCATTATTGGCATTTAATCTTATAATTTGGCGATGTTTTTTGTTTTTTTTTTTGCTTTACAAATGAGGAAGAATTCAATAACCTGTTTTTTCCCCCGTCAACCATAAAATGATCGCCAAACTATAAGATTAAATGTCAATAATGGATGATCGTGAAAGTGAATGTCGGATTCAATTAGTATGGCGATTAGTACAATTTGGCGAAATTGGTCGACGGAACCTAAGTACTTAAGTATTTATAAATGTATGGTTGCATATTATAATTAACTTGATTATCCCATCTATCAATATTGCCAAATTGTACAAATCACCAATCTCATAGCCAAATTATTCATATTGACATAAATTTCATTTTAAATAAGGAAAAAACAAATAAACAGAAAAAATATTGATAAAAATACAAATAAAAAGCCGAAATAAAAATCACTTAATGACGTTTTAAACAGGTTTATAATATAAAATGTCATTGAATGCGACATTTACGATCATCCATTATTGGCATTTAATCTTATAATTTGGCGATGTTTTTTGTTTTTTTTTTTTTGCTTTACAAATGAGGAAGAATTCAATAACCTGTTTTTTCCCCCGTCAACCATAAAATGATCGCCAAACTATAAGATTAAATGTCAATAATGGATGATCGTGAAAGTGAATGTCGGATTCAATTAGTATGGCGATTTGTACAATTTGGCGAAATTGGTCGACGGAACCTAAGTACTTAAGTATTTATAAATGTATAGTTGCATATTATAATTAACTTGATTATCCCATCTATCAATATTGCCAAATTGTACAAATCACCAATCTCATAGCCAAATTATTCATATTGACATAAATTTCATTTTAAATAATGAAAAAACAAATAAATAGAAAAAATATTGATAAAAATACAAATAAAAAGCCGAAATAAAAATCACTTAATGATGTTTTAAACAGGTGTATAATATTTAATGTCATTGGATGCGACATTTACGGTCATCCATTATTGGCATTTAATCTTATAATTTGGCGATGTTTTTTTGTGCTTTACAAATGGGGAAGAATCCCATAACCTGTTATTTTTCCCGTCAACCATAAAATGATCGCCAAACTATAAGATTAAATGTCAATAATAGAATGTCATTAAATGATTTATTTTGTACTTTTAATTTGTATTTTTTTATTAATATTCTACTAATTAATTGTTTTTTTTCTGATTTCAAATAAAAATTATGTCAATATGTAAAATTTGGCTATTAGTATGGCGATTTGTACAATTTGGTGAAATTGGTCGACGGAACCTAAATACCTAAGTATTTATAAATGTATGGTTGCATATTATAATCAACTTGATTATCCCATCTATCAATTTTGCCAAATTGTAATTTGGCGATGTTTTTTGCGCTTTACAAATGGGGAAGAATTTCATAACCGTTTTTTTTTTTAATTTTTTTTATTGCATTAAATGAACGATATTTTGATTTAATATAAGGGTAGACATCATTAAAGGCCTTTTACAAAAAAGTCAATGACCAAATCCTAAGACTTGGAGACCAAAGTGGTCGCCAGGGGCGGAGTACTGAACCAATTTCGATAAAATGTGAATCTAAACCATTCTCGAATCCATCGCAACACACACACAAAATTTCATTAAAATCGGTCCAGTCGTTTAGGAGGAGTTCAATTACAAACACACGCACAGAAGATTTTTATATATAAAGATTGAAAGAATCCGACAGTGACTTTAATCAAACATGTTATAAGTTAAGATTGATTTAATTTAAGGGGACAGTGGACATTTATTTGAGCAAAATCGTCGCAAAAAAGATCTATTTCTGTGGTATAATAGTACCAAAACAGTTTTTTCTTATTAAATTATCATTTATGAAGGTTTTAAGAAGTAAATAATAAAGGTAAGTGTATTTATGTACTTTAAATTTTTGTTTTCCTCAAAACTAATTTTTCAGCGTTTTTGGAATTTTGAAATATGTTTTGTGACGTAGCTCTCGATCAATATTTATGAAATTGATAAGGAAGTATCCTGATATTATTTAGAAAGAAATTGTGTAATGATTTTAAAATTAGTTTTCATTAAGATGGTCAAATTTGATTTTTTACTTATTAAAAGGCAAAATTTTGATGAAAATCGATATGGAATTTAGAAAAAAAAAATCTGTAAAAAATTAACTATTCAAGAGACTTTTTAAAATCTCACACAAATTTGTTTATAAGAGAGTTTTAAGCGATAAAAATGGAAAAGCAAGAAATTATCTCAAAAAATAAAATACGAGGTGTATTTTAAAATTTCGTTTAAAAATTTAATTTTTTTTATTTAAAAATTTTAATAGGACTAATTTTTTTTTTTTTTTTTTTTTTTTTTTTGAAGATGTTCTATATGCTTTTGGTAAAATGTATACATGCACAAAATTTAATATCACTATGATTAAAAAAAAAAAAAAAAATCCACCGTCTCCTTAAAGCTATAGAATGTAAATAATACCTGTCGTATGATTTTAGAGTTCAGATGTTCTAAGAAATAATCCGATTTTCCTAAAGGATCCTCTTCCATGTTGACGATGGCTACAGGTAAATCGAAAGGTTCGCCTCCCACACACAAGCAGAACACGATGACTTGGAAAGTTGGAACGAACAGCTGGAAAAAAACTAAGCTGCAAAAGAGAGAGAGAAGAAAAAAAGATTATTAAGAGTAATTAGTCGCTAAAAATATATATTAGGAAATTTAGAAAAACAACTGCAAAAATTTTCAGTAAATATTGCAAATGCCAGTTAGTATATTAATTATGATAAATAGATTCGCTATTTTTATATTATATTTTAAATCAAACAAATCTCTGAATAACACCGTATTTACTTGTGTGTAACGCGAACCCAGTATTTTAGAAAGAACTAGTTGGATGTGCCAATCCCAAAAGTTTCCTCTATCTCATACGTATATTTTAATATTTAAAAAAAAATTACTCATTTTAATGCTTTAATAATTTTAATTCAATACCATACCAACTTTGATTTTCATCTTAAATTTCTGTTTCAGTCAATTAATCGGAGTAAAAACGAATTTCCGTCTCTGCACGAGCCGATCGACAACAGAATAATAAGCAGATTTTTTTTTTTTTTTTTTTTTTTTTTTTTTTTTTCAAATTCAGGAAAGACCTACTTGCCATACCAAAAAATAATCATACACAAAAATTTTAATTCAGTTCTAGGCGTAACTTCATACACTTTTAGGTGGTGCAATATTGAAAATGACATAAAATTCGCTATTTCAGCGCCCCCTTTTGGCGGATTTTTTTCAAATTCAGGGAGGACCAATTAGCCATAACCATACACTTGCATAAAAAAAAAAATGGTTCAATTCGATGCATAACTTTACATATTTTTGATCGGTACAATATTGAAAATGGCACAAAAATCGCGATTGCAGCGCCCCCTTTCGGCAGATTTGTTTCAAATTCAGAGAGGACTAACTAGCCATAGTCATACACTTATACAAAAAATGGGTTCAATTCGATGCATAACTTCATCTATTTTTGGTCTGTACAATATTGAAAATGGCACAAAAAATCGCGATTGCAGCGCCCTCTTCCGGCGGAATATTTCAAAATTGAAGGAGGACTTGCTTGCCACAGCCAAAAACATTCACAAAAAATTTGGTTCAATTCTATGCATAACTTTATACACTATTTGATGGTAGAATGGCGACATACGGACACACAGACACACAGATATGTACATACACAGACACTTTATAAAAATATGTTTTCTGGAATCTCTGACCCCTAAAACGTGTAAATCCGTCGAAAACAGGAAGTCGAAAAAAATTTCGATTATAATACTTTCTTCTATTGAAGATAGAAGAAAGTAAAAATGGCGATTTTTTGTATCTCGTATATAACGCTCACCAAAAATTTGGCATGCAAGGGGATGAATGATCAAATGAATATATTACATCAGGCTAGAAAAGAAGTCAAAATTATTTTTTTCGACTTCGTGTAGGGAGTTTGTGTCATGATATGGTGACGTCACTTGCGAACGAAATATTTGAGAACGTCTACATTGTAAATTTTAAAAAAATGTGTAATTCTACAAATGTAAAATTGCAGAAATTTGTATTCTTGCTAAAATTTTATCTGTACTCTGTACAAAAAAAAAAAAAAAAAGAGAGAGAGAGAGAGAGAGATTTATAAAACTAATTTTTGCAACTATATAAAAATCTGTAGCTTTACAAATGAATCTATTAAAATTATACTAATGTTACTAAAATTTTATCTGTAAGTTGGGTCGCAGTTTCACTGTAAAAAATAAACTGTACACTGTAAGAAAAAGTACTGTAATTTTACAGCAAAAAGTGCTGGCAATTTGGGTGCCAGCACATTATGCAGTTATTTTACAGCAATGGCGTTATTTTAATTTCACAGTGCAGGCGTAAATTTTACTGCAGTTTTAGCGATTATTTTTACAGCAATGGCGTTATTTTAATTTCACAGTGCAGGCGTAAATTTTACTGCAGTTTTAGCGGTTATTTTTACAGCAATGGCGTTATTTTAATTTCACAGTGCAGGCGTAAATTTTACTGCAGTTTTAGCTGTTTTTTTACAGCAATGGCGTTCTTTTAATTTCACAGTGCCGGCGTAAATTTTACTGCAGTTTTAGCTGTTATTTTTACAGCAAAGGCGTTATTTTAATTTCACAGTGCAGGCGTAAATTTTACTGCAGTTTTAGCTATATTTTTTACAGCAATGTCGTAATTTCATTTTTACGGTATTGTTGTAATTTTCACGGCACTTTTAACCATTATTTTTACAGCTATATCATAATTTCATTTTACAGTATTGTTGTAATTTTTATTATTTTTTTTAGCCGTAATTTTTACAGTTGTGATGCATTTTAATTTTATAGCACAACTATTAATTTAAATGCATTTTTAGCCATTTTTTTTTACATTTTAAACATATTTTTGTTTTACAGAACAACCGTATAATTTAATAAATGTTAACCTTTTTTTACAACTGAGATGCATTTTTGTTTTACAATTAAAATTTCATTTTAATTGTAAAACAAATATGCATCTCAGTTGTAAAAAAGGCTAGTATGTATTACGGTTGTGCTGTAAAACAAAAATATGATTAAAATGTAAAAAAATCGCTAAAAATGCAGTTAAATTAATAGTTGTGCTGTAAAATTAAAATGCATCACAACTGAAAAAATTACGGCTAAAAAATAATAAAAATTACAACAATACTGTAAAATGAAATTATGATATAGCTGTAAAAATAATGGTTAAAAGTGCCGTGAAAATTACAACAATACTGTAAAAATGAAATTAATTCTTAATATTCTTAATTTTTATGCATTTTTTACTACTGTTACAGCAATGTTGTGTTTACAATTGTCTTTTCACTACGTTAATATTATATTTGTCTTACAGCAAAAGAAGGGAGAAAAGATAAATCTTTATAGACAATTTACCAAACAAGTAACATTTTGTTTTAAAAAATGATATACATTTCTTTGATGCTTGCCAGTCAAAAACATTTTTAATATAAAAAGAAAAAAATGATTTAAATATTTTTTTTTTCACAGGTTGAAAGTTTTTTATGACATAATTAATTAGTTTAAAAATGCAGTTTTAAAATTTTAATAAAATTGTTAAATGCACATTTAAAAATAATAAATGTATAAAAATTTAGACCACAAATCTATGTGCTATATACAAAATATGTGTGCTACATAAAAATTTTTGTATTTTACAATTTAAAATTATAACATGCAATATAATTTTCATTGACGTTATTTTTTTTTATTTTTCTTTTAGTTACTGTTATATATTACTAATGAACTATTTATGTATTTTTTTCTGAATGAAAAACTATTATTATTACTTACTATTTAATTTAAGGTATGTGCCTGCCTCAAAATCGTGATTTTTCTGAAAATTTTCCAATTTTTTTTTTATTAGCTTATTTTATTGTCTATACATTCAAGATTCCAAAACTGTTTTATTTTTGTTTCTACGATAATTAGAAGCGAAGTTATTGCGCAAATAGTAAACCGGAAGTGGAATTTCGGAGACAGGAAGTGAGCGTTTAAAGAGCTGTAAAAATGTAAACAATGAATTTGAGCTATTATTTTAGCACTTTTACACAACTTAAAACTAGAAATCTTTTTTTAAATATGCAGTAAAGTTTCCTGTATTTGTTTTTTACTAGTTTATTTGTATTTGGCAACAGATTTTTCACTTATTTTTGAGTTACAGAACGGCAACGGTGTAACCTCGAGATCGTTGTTTACATCTTTTTTGCTACAGCGTGCTATCATTTTCAGTGATTTTTATTTCTTAATTCCTGCTTTTTATATTATTTTGAGGTTTATTTTATTGAGTTCTTATTATAAATTCTTCTCAAATATGGAGAAAGCTCGGTCTAAGAAAGCAAAAAAGCGTACGTTTCACGGAAATCAGCACACTACTACTCGGAAAGAAAATACTGCATTACCCGATAATGAAATTGCAAGCTCATCGAAACTGAAGATTTTCGACAGTTTTGATGTCAAAGATGCTGAAGTCCAATCATTAAAAGGTAATAGGATTATAAATTTAGAAACCTTGATCAGCATTTTCTCTGTCCTTTGCTGCCCAAATTGTTTTACAACAGGACTGAAACTGAGTGAAGATTCCAAAGAAGGACTTTGCTCCAACTTCAGTTTAACTTGTGACTGTGGTTTTATTACTGGATTTACATCAACCCCGAAAGAAGAAAAAAAAAGCTCCATCAACACTTTATTCACCTTTGGAATGAGGCTAATTGGAAAAGGGTATTCAGCTGGCAAAAAGTTGTTCTTCACTTTGAATTTGCCATATATTTCAAAAAGCACATTCAGACAGCATGAACTGAAGGTGTTGCAAGCAGTACAAGTTGCTTCTGAAGAAAATATGAAAACAGCTTCCGAAGAAGTAAAAAAGTTAAAAAAAGGCAAAACTTGTGGTGTGTCAGTAGATGGAACATGGCAACGAAGAGGCTATATGTCACTAAATGGCTGTGTCTCAGCTATTTCTGTTGACACAGGTAAAATTGTAGATATTGAGGCGATGACACAATATTGCAGAATGTGTGAGACAAATTCAACAAAAAGTGATCATTTGTGTTCAAATTATAAAGGATCCTCAGGAAATATGGAAACAATTGGGGCATATAGGATTTTTGAAAGATCTGTGAGGAAACGGGATCTCCAATATACCGAATATTATGGAGATGGTGATTCCAAGGCTTTTACGAAAGTAAAAGATATTTATGGAGACAATACAGTCACAAAATTGGAATGTATAGGTCATATACAAAAAAAAGTAGGGTCACGGCTGAGAAAATTAAAAAAAAATACTAAGGGACTTGGTGGAAAAGGTAAATTGACGGATAAATTTATTGATAAATTACAAAACTACTATGGGATTGCTATCCGCAGCAATGTTGGCAACCTAGAAAATATGCAGTCTGCTGTTATAGCTGCTTTTTTTCATTGTTGCTCTAGCAACAAAAAGCCCATGCATGGACAATGTCCAGAAGGACCAGACAGTTGGTGCAAGTATAAAAAAGCATTACACGAGGGGAAAAAGTTTACAGAAAACTCACCGGGTCTCCCAGATTCTGTTATAAAGACTGTAAAACCTTCTTACCTCGAACTGTGTGATAAAAATTTGTTGAAAAAATGCTTACATGGAATGACACAAAATAATAATGAGTGTTTCAACAATGTGTTATGGAGTGTTTTGCCGAAAGAAACATTTGTTGAGCAAAAAACATTGTTTTTAGGGACCCACATTGCAGTCTTATTGTTTAATTCTGGATATTTGGGATTAATACCTGTATTTAAGCTGCTAGGAGTGGAAGTTAACCCACAAACATTGAGAAACTACATGGGATTTGATATAGAGAGAATACAGAAATCGAAGCGACAGTCTTTGCCTTCAACAAAACTATTTAGAAAGAAACAAAAAGCCAGAAAAAAGGCAAGATTAGTTAAGAACGAAGAAAAAGAGGGATTGACTTATAAATATGGAGAGTTTTAAACTTCTAAAGTAAGTACAAACATTTTTGTTCTGCGTTAAAATTTTTAATCTTATTTTCTGAGAAATTTTATTTTTCGTTATTTTCCTTTGCGATAAATGTAATTTTTCAAAATGTTTTTATGTTATTGACTTTAAATTTTGCCAAAATGTTTTATTCATTCCTAGCTGTGTTATGAACTAAATTCTAAACTCTGTGTATATATTTGAATTTTTAATTAATTTTTTCCTTGAAAAGTTAATTTAAAAAAAAAAAAAAAAAAAAAGCTTCTTACAAAGTTTGGAATATTTCAATAACTTTTAGTGGTATTCCAAACCTTTTGGTTCATAACACAGATAAACATGTTAATTATGTACTGTATCAAAATTCTTTTAATATATTTAGTAGAATTTGTTACAAGGGGTTTAACGTAAATGCAATTTTTCTCCAAAATTTTGTCGGTCACTGCCTTCAACAAAAATAATTCAGAAAAATCTGAAAAGCAAAAAAAAAGGCAAAATTAGTTAAGAATAAAGCTAAAGATGAATTGACCTACAAATGCAGTGAGTTTTAAAAGTCTAGAGAGGGTAAAAAATTTTCTGCTGTGCATTAAAATCTTTAGAGCCGTTTTCTTTGTTTTTCGTGGTTTTCCTTTGCGATAATTGTCATTTCTCAAAATGTTTTTAAGATTTTCACTTGAAATTTTGCAAAAATGTTTTAAACATTCCTATCTGTGTTATGAACCAGAAGCTAAGCTCTGTGTATTTATTTAATTTTTTTATTAATTTTTTTCCTTTGAAAAAGTGATCGTTTTAAAGAAATTTTTGAGTTTTCGCACAAAAGTTGGAATATTTCAATAACTTTTAGTGGCACTGAAAATCTTTTGGTTCATAACACAGATAAATGTGTTATTCATGTACTGTATGAAAATCATTGCACAATATTCATTAGAATTTGTTAAAGGAGGTTTGGCGTAAGTGCAAATTTTCACTAAAATTTTGCTAAAAATCACCTAAATTTCCAAAATTAATGAAAATGTTGTTGAAATTTTGTTTAAATTAACAGTTTTATGTCCCATTTTATCTAAAAACGTGTGTTTCATTAAAATTTTACATATTTCAAAAAAAGTGCCCCGAAGGTAGGCACATACCTTAAAAGAAAGGTTCATAAATATGATGTTACAGTAAATAAAAGCATTTTTTTCATTGTTTTTTCCCTCCATTGTGTTATTTCACTCATATAAATTTGACATGAATATAAATAACTAAAATGAAATTTTACTCTTTGAACCTATATAAAAAGAAATTAAAAAAAAGAATAATAAAATGTATTAAGACTTTGTCCATTTTAAAAAAGTAGGCATTGCGATGGCAATCGTATTTTTGTCTTGAATATATTATTGCGTAATATACAAATAATTGCTTGACGTTAGCAGAGTTATTACTTCAACTTCCAAATGTTAATTTATCCCTCTTCTCTAAAAAATACTAAATCATTTCAAAAAAAGTATTTTAAAATGCCAATTCTCAAATTTTTTTTTTCTAAATTAAGCAACTGTATCGAGTATTTTTGCACAATCAATCATCATTACGAATAATAAATTTTATTCACAATTATTACTATGTTATACCAAAAAAAATATGTTTTTATACATAGATATATATGCAGTTATTTTATTAATACTTATACACCAAGCACTGAATAGTAGATACATGATTTTGTTCTAATTTATATACAGTTATTTTAATTAGTTTTAAAATTACTACTATGTAATTATTAGAAAATGTCGACAGTAATAACATAAGAAAAAAAATCCTCTGGAATCATGATTTGACTATTTACATTTTTTACCCTTTTGATTTTCTAAAAATAATGAGGAAATTTATTCACATTTTATTGTAATTTCTTTAGCAATAAAATCCATGTTTCTCTCTCTATATATATATATAATTTTTACTTTATGTAGACATATAAGCATTAATTTTGAAATATGTAGTCTCATAATAGTATTAAAAAAATAAATTAAAAAATAATAAAAAACAGTAAAATAATGATTTGACTGTTTAATTTTTTTGCCATTTTTATTTTCTAAAAGAAATAATTAAATCGATTTTGTCATAAATAATCGCATCATGTTTAAATGTAAGTGAAATGAAGCCATGCTGTATTCACTCTCGGTAAAGAATTTGATGTATTTGTATACAAACACACTAACAGTATTTAGACACGAGTAATATGAGTATATTAAACTGATTAGTTTTCTAAGCAAATAAATAGTGACACAAAGTGCTTTAATTCAGTAATATAATAAAAAACAGCAATTTATACTTAACCAATTCCAAAGCAGAATATTTTAAACATAAAACTATTTTATTAATTCTTATATCTAATTCTATTGCAAGAAATGCTTAAAATTAAGGTTTAATACTTACATTCAAAATGTTACTTACATTAGGGGGAAAAAATCTGAATCTTAATCAACTTATCATGTAAAAGCTAGAATAAATGATAAAATATTACAAAAGTTGTTTTAAATCAATGTTGAACTTCGATTTTTATCTGTTTTAAACATGTATTACCATGAAAAATCTCTTATGAAGAAAAAAAAAAAAAAAAAAAACAGATATTCATAATGTATATTCTTATCTTATTCTTATGTTCTTATAAAATATGTATTGCAGATTTAGAAAAGCAAAATAAAAATGCTGTCATTTTAAAACTTATTGTGTTAGTAGAGTTCTATAGTTTTATGCATGCAGCAGATATTTTCAGCAATTAAAAAAATCTAAGAAAGTGTAAATTTTATTTCAAATGTTTGTATACTATAAATGTTTGCGTAAAACTAAAATTATTTTGTGATATGCTTTTTCCTCTTTTTAATTCTGAAAATAATTTTCTTCACTCTTCCTTTGTTTTTATAAAACTCTTGATTTAATACATGTCAATTATATGAAAAAGACAATAAATACATGAAAAAGACATAATAAATACATGAAAAAGACATAATAAATACATGAAAAAGACATGACAAATACACGAAAAAAGAATTTATTAATTAGAAATATATATAAGTGAAAATTAGAAAAATTCTCATTTATAATCATTAAGACATTGCCATTCAGGCATTCATTTCCTCTTCTTGGACCTCTCTTCTTTTTCTTGTCCATCATTGCGATATTTTTAGATGCAATTCATTATTTGATGGTTTCTTCAATTTCAAGGAAGGTGGAATAATCAAAAACAGCGAAGGTGGACTAAATCTGAAAAGAAATAAGGGTTTCAGTTTTTAAAAAATGCTGACCAGGTCACTTTTAATATTTTATGTTAACAAAATCATTTAAAATATCAAAATGAATCTTTCATAGCTGCAAACCTACCTCACTCTACCCTTGTTTATACACACATAAAAAGAAACTCCTGTAAAATAACTAGGAAACTTATCTATTATTTTCTTAAATCTATTTCTCAAAGCTGAAAATACACGCAAAATTCAACAAAATACTTCAAATAAAGTGTTGCGAAATCTTTCTATATAGTAAAGCTAACTAAAAGCACATTAATGTTAATTAAGATACATTTTGATAATTTTCATTTAAACATACAAAATTTACAAAAAAATGATACTGCATGAAGAAGTTTAGATTTTTAGCATTGGAAAAGCTTATTGTGTGCCTCTGAAATTTACACTTAAATAACATTTAAAATACATTAAAAAAAAAATATTTTTTCTGCTTAGGATAATCTATCTATTTGGTGAATTATTTAGTTCTTCATTGTTGTTCACTTGTAGTTTTATATTTTGAAGCTATTGTTGACATCATATGGATAGTTATTTAAAAAGGTCATTAGATAAATGATAAAAATATACATGTATCTAAAAAAAGAAAAGGTGGTAGCATCAGAATAAAATAAACTACCTTCTTTTGGCAATCAATAGATTATGAGCCTTTTAAAGAGGGGCGAAATGAGAGATACACATTAAAATAATTATTACAGAAATAATTTTTTAAAAAGGAAAATAAACATGTAATAAATCAAGTGCCAAATGAAATAGAAATAATCAACGTGACAGAAAACGCAAATTATTTAACACATATAGTTATTAATGTATAAGCAATATACACTATCAAAATAAGCATCAAATTCGTGATCTGAGAATCTATTGATCACATATTGTCTGAAAAAAGTTAAAGTTAATGAACTATTTTTTCCAATCATAACTAAAAAGCCTATTAGAATTTCATATTTAAGACATTCAAAACAAGCAATGTTTAAAAATTTTTGAAGATTTTGGAAGTTATTAAACAGATTTTGTTAAAAAATGGAAAGAAAATTCCTTAGAAATATACTTAAAATATGTAATCAACAAAGATTTCCGCTCCTCTATCATTAAAGGTAGGCAAATCTTACAACTAGCATTACGTGTATAGAAGTCGGAAGGGGGGGGGGGGGGGGGCACGTCATTTTAGATTTAAAAAATTGGAAAAACAGATAAAAAAGTTACAGAAGAAAGAGTAAACCACATAAAATTAATTTAAAGAATAGAAAAGATCACTTTTATTGTTTAGTAATCATTAGAATGGATATTAAAAATTCATAAAATTGTTAGAAGCAATGCCAATTTCATTTTCATAGTTAAAATATAATATTTAATTTGAATATTTGAGAGCAGATGAGAGTTTTGAAAAATGAAAAAGCATTCACATATAATCTTCGTGACAAAATTGTTGCCATTTGACGTCTATGCTGCGAAATGACGTAAAATGACTTGTGAAGCGGATTACTCTTTTAGAAAGGGGAAAACGATTCAGGTTATGTATTCTGCTTATTAGTTTTGGAGATAAGAAGTGAGAATATTTAGTATCTTAGTAGAAAGACTTCCTTTCTTTTCTTTTTCAAAAATATATTTAATCTTAATACTCCTATCTGCCTTTTTAAGTAAGCGAAATACAAAAATAAAAAATTTTGCTCATTAAACTTACTTCTTCTCCCCCCTTTCCCTCAAGAATAAGTTTAAATTTTGAAATTTTTTTATTAATATCTGCACTGTTTTTATCTTATTCCAGGCATTGGACCAATACAAAAGGTTTACTTTATTCTTTTTAATCAAAATGCCTACATTTTTTAACCTATCAATTCTGAATTTATCCATTCATGAACTTGAGTTTTGGTGAATAATCTTACTATCAATGAAGATTTTATGAAGAAAATAAGGTAAATTTTAGTCACATGGCAAAAACAAATATACGAAAATATTTTCAATTTATTTTAAACTTCTCATTTAAAAAAAAATAATTAAATGGCAAATTGACGGCTGTATGCGTACTTTTGATACACTACAATAATTTATGAAATTAGCTTGTAAATCTCTTGCACTTCAAAATACAATTCATAAAAATGATATCTTTTTCACACATACAAAAAAATTCCCATGAGTAATTTTTGAGAATTATTAATTTTCCCATATTAACTATATCAACAATGGATAAGAAAACTTGTGACTAGTAGTTATTTCTGATTAATATAAATTTTTAAAAGGGACTGGTTTTGATTGTTTTTTCTAAGACTAATTAAACAGTTTTTAAAGGTTTTGTAAGAAATTATGGACTATTTTTTTAAGATTTTAAGACCAAAACAATTCCCCTAAAGTTTTCCTGAGATGTTTAAACTTTGCTAAAAATATTGTAAATATTTTTAAAAACATTTCTCTATGGATATATATACATCTTCGGTAGATCACTTTTAACAAGATAAAGTCGAATTCTTCTGTTTTTAAAAATGGGAGAAAGGAAAAAAAAAGAGGGGAAGGGGGGCTCATTATTTTTTTTTTACTTTTTTTTAAATTTATTTAAAAGTACTTCAAATATGTGTGACAGAGAAAATACATGATTTCTCTCCTCTTTTTCTAATAAAAATTATGTTATTCATGATAATTGTATTAGAAAAAAAGATTAATCAATATTAACAAAATATTATTTTCTTTTAATGTATGATCAACAGAATAATAAAAAATCACAATTCTATTAATAAAAATGTTCTCATAATTCAATAAAAAGGATTTATATTTTAAATACTTTTTAAATGAAAATGAAAAAAAAAATCATTAAAGAAGCAATTAAATGCTTCCAAAAAGTTTTAATTGGTTTAATGGAATGTTTTGTATTAAAGTTTTTCTTCCCCAATAAAACATTCGACATGATTAATCAAAGTTCACGCATTTAAAATGCTAGCAATCCTCTATGATATAAAGCATTTTGTCAAGAAAATAAATCTATAAAATTCGGTATTTGAAAAGGAACACGCATAAACATTAAAAATTGTAAGCTACGTACCTATGAACGTTCTATCAGAATTATCAGGACTTCAGATTCACATGAAAGCAAAATATTCCTATTGCAGTATATATCTGAAATACAATAAGATGTTTTGTTTGTTTAAGTTTAATAGTTTTGTCATTATAAAATAATATAAAAATGTATTATCTTTTCCCCACGTTTTGAAAATCTCAAGCATAAAATTGTAACCTAAAATTATTATTATTATTTCAACTCTAAATTGAGTTTTATTATATGCCTAATAATTACAAAAATTCAATTTATGATTTCATCAAAGAGTATAACTGTGTTAAATTACAAACCCGTTGAAATTTGCTTTAAATTTAGCGAAATTTTATTGTTATTATTATTATTATTATTATTATTATTATTTAAAAAAATAATAATTAAAAATTGAAAATCCATTGGAAAGAATGATTTTAACTTAAAAAGCACAAATTATTTTGTTGTTGTAATTACTTTTACTAGTAATAGAATGTCGTATGTTAAAATTTAATGAAATACATATAATATGGATAAGTTTGCAAAATATTTATTATTTTCAAAACAATCTCTAGCTATAAGAAATCCTTAAATAAAAAAAAAAAAAAAAAAAAAAAAAAAAAAGTAGTACATATTAAAATGATATATTCCTAAGTTTTGCAAACACAGGCACAAAATTGTAAGATTAAAATTATTATTATTATTATTATTATTATTATTATTATTAATTTTTAGATTAAGTCAGATTATATTTATTAATAATTACAAAGGGTCATTAAGTTGTATCATTAAATTATATTTATTTAATTTAAAGGATATATATGTGATGAATTACAACTCAATTGAAATTTTACTATCAAATCAAAATAATATTAAACGGGATGAAAACTTCTTTGTTTTATTTCTAAAAATGTTTACTAACAATTGAAAATGCATTTGAAAGAATTCTTTTTACTTGAAAAGCGCAAACTGTAGTGTTGTTATAACAGCATGATAAGTTAAGATTAAATTAAATGCGTATACATCATATAATTTTTCAAGATATTTACCATTTCCAAGAAATCTCTAATTATAAGGTAAACCTAAATTTAAGAAATGAAGTTTATTAAAAGACGTTTTCGATTAAGAAAATGACAAAATATTAAAATTCCGCCTTTCCAAGTTTTGCAAACCCTAACAAAAAATTGTAAGCTAAAATTATTTTTATTAATTTTAATTATTCTCATTTAATTTTATATTAAATCATATCATATTTATAATAATTACAATGTTTTATTAAATTATTTATTTAATTCAAAAGGATATAAATACGATAAATTACAACACAATTGAAACTTGCTATTTGATACAGAGTAATATTAAATGGAACGAAAAAAATTGTGCAATTTCTCAATATTTTAAAAATTAATTAAAATGCATTCAAAGAATTATTTTAACTTTAATATCACAAAGTTTTGTATTGCTATAATTATCTATATTAATAAATGAACATGATAAGTTAAAATTAAATGAAAATAATAAAAAAAAAGATATATTAAAATTACATTTTCGGAACTTTTGCAAACTCAGCCACAATATTGTAATAAAAAATATTATTTAACTTTAAATCAAATCAGTTTACATTTATAATAAATTCAAATGCTTCTTCAGTTTTTCCATTAAACTGTCTTAAAAAAAAAAAAAAAAAAAAAAAAAAAAAAAAACTTAAATGGAGATAAGTGTGATAAATAAAAACGCAATTGACGTTTGCTATCAAACCAAAGCATTATTAATTAGAACGAAATTTCCTTTTGTTTAATTTCTCAATATTTTAAAAATAAAAATTGAAATTGTGTTCAAAAGAATTATTTTAACTATAAAAACACAAATGGTTGCATGAATATAGTTATATTAACTAATGAAAGTACATGATAGTTAAAATAAAATAAAATATATATGAAATCCATAACTTTTCAAGATATTTATTTTCTAAAAATATATAACAATAGAAAAGCTCAAATTTAAAAAAATAAGTTTAAAAAAACTTCGCTTTTAAGAATATTAAAAAAGAAATGTTAAAATTACATTTTCGCAAGTTTTCTAAACCCAAGCACAATGTTGCAAATAGATATATATATTAATTTAAATCAACTCAGATTATATTTATAATAATTACAAATTCTCTTTCAGTTGTTTCATTACATTATTTTTTTTTTTTTACTTAAAAGGGAATAAATGTGAAAGAGAATTTATTTTTTAATTTCTCAATATTTTTAATGACAGTTGAAAATAATTTCGAAAGAATTATTTTAACTTTCAAAGCACATATTATTGCATGGATATAGTTATTTTTACTATTAAAATAACACAATAAGTTAAAATATAATCAAATACATATGAAATGCATAATTTTTCAAGATATTTATTATTTTCTAAAACTCTATAACAATAAGGAAAACTTGAAATAAAAAAATCATAGTATAAAAAAGAAATTTACCATCAAAAAAATGATAAAGGAAATATTAAAATTACATTTTCGCAATCGCGTACAAGTTTTGGAAATCCAGGTTCAAATTTATAAGTTAAAATTATTATTGTTATTATTATTATTATTATTATTATTATTATTTAAATCAAGTTAGGTGGCTAAGACTCATAAATGCTAAGACTCATTAAATTGTTTCATTTAACTAACTTCATAAAATGTAAAAGGAAATAAATGTGATAAGTTACAACATAAATGAAATTTACTATCAAAACAAAATAAAATTAAATTGAACAATTATTTACAGTATTTTTCGATGTATTACACAATATTTTATTTCTTCTGCTTAATTTGTGAAATTATTTTTAATAACAATTGAAAATGCATTTGAAAGAATTATTTTACCTTCAAAAGCACAAATTGTTGTAGTTGTATAAGAAGTAAAGTAATTTTGTTAGTAGCAAAGTAATTTTATAAAAAGTACTCTTGAAGCATTCAACTAATAAAAGAAGATAAAAAGTTAAAATAAATTAAATATGTATAAAATGCACAATTTTCCAATGTATTTATTATTTTCTATAAATTTATAATTATAATAGAATCTTATATTTAAAATAATGAGAATTATAATTTTTCCATTAAGACGATGTTAAATATTTTCTCAAATTCTGCAAATACAGTCGCTAAATTCTAAGATAAAAATTATTATTATTATTATTATTATCAGCATTTAACTTTCAGTCAAGTCAGATTATATAAATAATAATTACAAAGGGTCATTACGTTGTTTCGTCAAACTATTCTCTATTTAATTTAAAAGGATTTAAATGCGATAAATTGCAATGCAATTGAAATTTACTATCAAAATAATGTAATATTGAAATGGAACAAAAATGTCTTTATTTAATTTTTCAAACATTTTTAGTAAGAATTAAAAATTAAAAATTCCTTTGAAAAAAATATTTTAACTTCAAAATAACAGATTTTCGTATTATTATAGTTATCTATATTAATGAATGAACGTGATAAGTTAAAATTAAATGAAATCTACATAAAACATATAATTTTTCAAAATACTTGTATTTTTCTAAAATCCTATAAGAAAACTTATATTTAATAAAATGAAATTTTCAAAAAAGAAATTTTATTATTATTATTATTATTATTATTATTATTATTATTATTATTATTATTATTATTATTATTATTATATTTTAAATCAATTTAGATTATATTCATAATAAATACAAAGGTTAAGTTGTGTCATTAAGTCATCTTCATATAATTTAAAATGAAATAAATATAATAAATTACAACATTAATATTTTTTTATCAAAAGAAAGCAATATTAAATTGAATGATAATTTCTTCTGTTTAATTTGTAAAAATAAATTCATAAAAATAAAAAATGTAAAATGCATTTGAGAGAACTATTTTAACTTGAAAAGAACAAATCATCGTAGCTTTATTTTTATCAGTAGTAATTTAAGTAGTAGTATAAATAGTTTTATAAGAAATCTGAAAAATGTTCGGATTTTCCAGGTTCAACTGTAGTAGGATAATAAGTAGAAAAAAATGATGGATTTGTTGACACGAAGATATCTTACAAACTCTGCTTATATACATACATTATAGGATGCCTAAAAAAGAAGACTCAAAATTCGTTATAATTAATGATTTTAACTTCCCATCAGGGACCGATTTACAAATTTGGGGGCCCTGAGCACAGATGCTTACGCCCCCCCCCCTCTTGCACCGATACTTACAGGGGGGACTGACTAAAAAAATGATAAAAGATAGTTACTAAAATAACCATTATTGACTTTAATATATCCATTACAATGTAAATATGATAATCAATAACTTACTTTGAAATAATTACTTCACAATTATGAAATTTAAGTGAATAGAAGTTTTATAGTAAATTGTATAGTGCTATTATCTTTTCCTAAGCAAGTGTATATATATGGAAAAGTATGCAACAACTAATAATTTTTTTTTTTTAAACACTAAGCTACAATTATTTAAAATATTGGGGACTCTACCGCCTGCAATATATGTTCCCCAATACTCAAATACTCTGACTATAAAAGGAAAAGGATTTAACACTTTAACAAGAATTAAAAATACAATATATTTTTAAAGTGATAAAGATAAAAGAAAATATTCACTATAATAAAATAAAATTTATGTTTTAGACAAAATATACAATGTTATAAAAATGGAATATCAACATAATAGAATTTAAAATTTCATTGAATATTAAAGCTACATCGGATTTTGGGCAATAATTGAAAAACATTCAGCAAAATATGGAGCCCCCTGAAAATCGGGGGCCCTGACCCCGTGCCCCGAATGCCCTGCCATAAATCTGTCACTGCTTCCCATGCTACGAGGGAATGTTAATAAAGAAATTCTTTTCAAAACAATAGAATTTTAAGTTGTTGTGATAAAATTTTAATTATTCGTTTTTTAATCATATAATTAGTTTTTTCTATGTGTAGAAAGAGCACTGGAAACAAAGAGGGCAAACGGGGAACCACGCTAGACACTACTGGTTAAACGTATCCAAATTTATAAAATTTAATCACTTTGTCTGATTTTAATCATTTGGCACTTTTTAATGAAAATCCTCTTTGCTTTCATAGGGGTTCCCTCTAAAAAGGGTCGCCCGGGGCAGCTGCTCCGCATACCCTTTTATAAGTAGGGCCTTGGCTATACAACTGTCGCAAAGATATCAAAACTCCATCATGTTTTCCAGATTTAAAGCCAATTGAAAATGTGTAACATGAACTGCAGGAATTTAAAATACGTCCGATCCGGCGATCTAGGATCGGGGAAAATTTTAATTCATCTGGGGAAATTTTGCAGAAAATTATACAATTGATTTCGATTTTAGCAATGAATTACATAATCCCCCGAGATAGAAAAAATTTCTTTAATATTAGAAGGATCCATAAGGCGACCTTCACAAAATAATTTTGAGAATGATATGTTATCCTACTTACCCTACTGTATCAAGTTGATAAATTTTGGGGAAAAAAAAAAAGTTTGAAATTGGCGTCTGAATAATTGGCGCTATACTGTATTATCCAAAATGCAAAAAGTATTTAATTCAGTTGATAAAAAAAATATTTTTCATTTCAATAGTTTGATTTCGTAAATTGTCTACAAATTTATTTATTTATTTTTTTCTTTCCCCGTCGTCGACGTAATAACTGAGTACTTATAGATTCGCGATTTTTAGCCGTTTGTAATGTATTGTTACACATTTTTTCATTTTTAAGTACAATGGGACTACAATAAACATCACGAGTGATTAAACAAGGAATTCTATTTTTTTTTTTTTTCAAAAATTGTGTCGGATTATCCGGTATGCCGGATTAGAGGATGTTTATTATACTATTGAATTCTTAGAAATTTATTTTCTATTTTTATCAGCATTTTGGGTAATCGGAGTTTTCTTAATCCGAACAGGCACTGATCCCAAAGTAGTTCGGATTAGCGAAGTTCTAATGTGTATCAATTTAATTTACATTTTTAAAATAATGAAATTATTTAAGAAATTTTGCATCTCATAAAAAGCAAGAACTAGATTGAAATGATTTAATAAAAGTAATTGCATCTTAATAATACAGATTTACAAGAATGTACCGCATCAAGAATAAAACTGACTTCTAAAAAACTTAATCTCCATTGGAAACAAAAGAAAAAAATATTAATTCGACGTTACGAATATTACATAAAATCTCAGCTACAGTTGTCAAAGAAACTAAATTTAAACTAAGCATAATTGATCCATAATATATCAAACAATTAAAAACGTCAAATTACATTTAAAATTTGTATATGAATTACAAAATAGAAAATAATTATACCAGTAAGATATATACTTTTTAATCATATAATTGATATTAAATTCCTACTTTGAATAATAATCAATCGGTTACATGCCGAATTAATATCGCAATATATTTATTATTATAATTTTGTTTTTCCTATATTACAGATTCAAATGTTTTAATTTATGCATATAAATTTAGAAAATAACAAATATATATATATATATTTCTGCAGTTTTTTTGGCTGTTTTCATTTCACTGTTCACAGTTTGGAACTTGATTATTGATTGACAACCTATGCAAATATAACAAATTATTTACCGCTATATGCTATTGTATATTGTTCTTGAGTATTTTCTCAAATTTCAAAAACATTTAAATTTCTAACAGCAAAATGTAAATAATAATAATAATAATAAAAAAAAAAGACAAAAACAATAATATATTTTTTTTACAAAATCGAATTTACATTTTCCTTATACCTGTGATGAATGCTTAAACATAAATACTTTTTTTTTTTCAAAAGCTGAAATCAACCTTATATTTTATAGGAAAAAATAAAGACAACATTATTATGTTGGAAAATATATGTTCTGTATTACAAATAATGCAATGTTCCCATTTGGGAACATTGGCCTTTAAACGGTTAAAAGGAAATAATTATAAAAAATACGACAAAATTTCAAAATATAACTTGTATAGTTTTTTTTTTTTTTTTTTGGAGGGGGGGGGGGGCAAAACTATTTATCATAATTTAGAAATCAATATTATAAAAGTACACACTTTTAGGCCAGAAAGGGAAACAGACAAAAACAAACTGCAGATGAAATTCTTGCTAAATTTAGAGATTATGATATGATGAGATATGTGAAATATGATTAATGATAATTTGATTTCATGTTAGTGATATTTACGAAAAACACAACTATCAACAATGAAATAAATATGATATATTATAATAAACTCTTTATCAAAATAGTTTAATTCTAATAAGAATTATTGCATTTTTATCTGCTAAAACATTTAAAATATAATACCAGTTTTCGATCCAAAAATAATTAAAACAAGAAAGAAAAAATCACGCGTGAAGCATAGATTATGAAGCACTTTAAAGCACATTCAGAATAATGTAATAAAACTTCACCCTTTGAAAAATGATTTATACAGTAATTAAACACCTTCTTTTTATTTTCCGATAAATTAATAACAGTTATAAGCGATTGTTGCCCCATGACGGCAACGTTTCTTAAGCAAGAAATGTTTCCAGTATCCCGCGTAAAAAGGGGCTGATTTACTTAAGATATCTGGCAAAGTTAGTTACATAAAATGGCAAGAGTTTAATGAAACAAGTTTTAAAGAATACTTTTTTTCAAAATAATCTGCAATCATTATCTTAAATTAAAAAAAAAAAAAAAATCACATAATATTTACCTGAAGTATGAAATATTTTCTCTGATATTACAAATAAAACAACAGCTTTTTAATCAAGCTATCCCAAATCTGGTTTTTTAACAGCAATTAAAGAAAAGAATTACACGATCGGATGACGAAGTAAAACATGAAAAGCTGTTTTAGATTCGTTGGCATTTCCTGTTCTACCCTTTGTGAAATTTGCTGATTTCAGTACAATACAAGTCTTATCTTTAAAAAGGAAAAAGGCATGAGGTTTTTTTTATTTGCTATAATGTTATTTCTCAGTGTAGTTCTCATTTCATCTATGTTTTATATACGCTTCGTTTATTACTTGGCTATAATTATATAAAATGCATTATGTGTCTATATTTTTACATGAGAAAATAATAATTTATCACACTTTTTAAAAGTTTAGAAAAATAAAATAATAATGGATTATATATTCAATATATGTCAGGCAAATGTCGCTCTTTATGGCAAATTATCGCTCCGGTCCTGTTATAAAATAACATACGAAGGAAATACATAGAAATATTAAAAACTTTGCACACCTCTTATAAAGCAAAAACGTAACCTATCAAAGTAACAGCATTTGACGAAGTAAACCCCAATTTTTCTTTTAATCGGATTGAATTATTAATTATAAATAATGATAATTGTGTTAAAATAATATTTATTTTAAATATAATACAGAGAAACTTAATAGTATAGTTGAAGTAGTTAACAACATTTATCAAAAATCTTCCATGAGCATTAACTTATTACACTTTACTGAAATATGTGCGTTAGTTATTTATAACACAATAAAGAGAAATGCAATTTCATTAAAGCGAAGAAATAAGTACAAAGACAAAACTTACTTTTAGCCCGCAACAGATTCATTAGCTTGTGATTTATTTAAATCATTCCTGATTATGGAGAGAAAAATTCTAATAAAACAATCACTGCAACAGGAAACAAATGGCGGCGGGGCGGAGTGCATTATGGGATAGACATAGCCATTAGAGTTCGAAACGGCAGATGGCGCTACAAAAACGTCACTGAAAAAAAACGCCATGACCGTAAAATTCCATTTTTGCACAAAAAAGAACTATTAACAGCCCTTTTTGCTGTTTTTTCTTCCGTTTTTTCTTACAGTGTAGTACTACTAGAAAATCTCTAGGCAACTGGGATTCCATAAATTTTTCTAGTAACCAATACAGCTTCTTCTTAAGTAACATTACTGCATTAAACTTAGTAAACAGCATACAGACTTCCTTAATGAACTTACTAAGAAATCATTAGTAATTATTACAGATGCTTTTTTAGTATGTTTACCAAATAAATAATTAGTACATTTACAGATAATTCTCTTGTACCTTCACTAAGAAATTGCTAGTATCTGTTACCGGTGTATTTTTAGTATGTTTACTAAGAAATGCTTAATGCTATTACTGGTATTTCTCTGGTATATTCACTAACAATTATAAGCAGAAATTACAGATATTTCAAATGAAAATCAAATTTCAAATTTTTAATTGCTTAACAGGCGTAAATGCCAATCTTTAATCATTATTTTTCAAATCTGATAAATTCAATTTCTTTCGTACATATTAGAAAATAGAATGTAAATATTATACAACAGATATTTATTCACAGGAGTTAAATCCCATTAAAAATGTTTAAAGAGAACATCAATAGATTAAAAAATAATTTTAAAGATTAGTTAAGGCCAGTTGGTGAATTTATTTATAAAACTCCCCCCCCCCCAAAAAAAAAAAAAAAAAAAAAAAAAATGTATCTCACCCTTTTTCCTCCCTCACAAAAGAAAAAAAAACTTATTCAAAAATAATAATTTATGAAAATAACTTTTCTCTCTCTCTCTCTCTCTTTTTCTATTTCTCTCCCGGTTTCAAAATTATTTTCAGTCATTTTTGAAAAGTAATATTTAAATCTATTATTGAAAATTTCAATTTGTTATAATTTATTTTGTTCATTTTTAATATAGTGTTTTATATTGATATTTCTTAAAAATTGTTTGTGTAATCTATTTACATCACTTTCTTCAAATATTTTTACTTGCATTTGATGGCATTGAACATAAATTGTCTAAAAATATCTAAGTGAATATAATAATAATATTGTTACGGTTATTACTTTTAATTCAAAAAACTTAATTTCTTATAAACCGAACTTAAAATATTAAATTTTGATTAAACTTGATGAGGTTTAATAACATTATACTATTAGAAAATGTAAATTAAACACTAATAGTTAATTAAGTACTAATAAATAAGTTAACATTTTAATAATATTATGCATTCTTTAAAACTATTTAAAATTAAGTTTGAAGAAAAAAAAAAGTACAGCATTGATTGACTTAACTGACCTAAAAACTATTTTCAGTATTTATTCTATAATTCAAAAACCTCAAAGCTATAGCGATTAAAGCATATAAATTTTTATGCACATTAAAAAGTTTTAAAATATGTCCAGACCTAAAATTTATAAATTAAAACAGCAATAAATTAAAAACGAAGCATTTGCAAAACTTAAAGAATAAAATTAATAAATTGCAATACTAAAATATCTTATTTAATGTAATTTAATTTGGTTAAAAAATAGTTTTATTTATTTGATTATTATTAGCATATTTATTTTAAAACTTATTTAAAACAATAAAAATAATATGCTAAATGAAATATTATTCACTTAATTTTCAAGCCATTGTTAAAAACATAATAAATTATTTCACAAATAAACTAAGTTTTTGACTATATATAATATATATGTGTGTATTTTTTTTTCCATTTTACTATTATTATTATTTATAATTTTAAATTTTGTTACATTTTTACTATAAAATTTAATGTAGTAATATAAAAAATTACAATGCTAAAATGAAACACCTTTAATATAATAGAAAGTGTAATTTGATTGTTAAGAAAAGTTTAATCTCCATTAAATTTATGACTCTAATAACTAAACATCTATTTTTAAAATGTATTTTATAACATAGCTAAAATTACCAAAAGGTATGTCATTTTAAAAAGCAAAAAATCATTCTAAATCTTAAGCATTGATTTTTTTTATGTAATAATTGAAAATTATATAATACAAAACATAAGAGCCGACTTTGGTCCCACAGCTGGGTCTGCCATAAGAGCAGTTTGTTTGTGGAGGTCAGCGATGTAGTGGAGGATACACGAGGGTATATGCCGTATACTCTCTGGATCTTTTTAAGGAAAACCGTATACCCTCTGTTTTTCAAAAAAGCTATAGTATATACATTCTATGGTATATTCTCTGTTTTGAGCGTATGCCCTCTGCTTGTTTTTTGAGTACACCACTTGATGCGGTGTAGCTGAATATACAATTTGTTAAGCTACAAGGCAAGCAAATTGAGCCGAAATGAACCAGGGGATCTGGAAGAGCCCTGTATTTTACAATATCTTTTGACAAAATTCACATTCCCCCCTCCCTGCAATCTTTAGACAGAATTTGCATTTTTCCACAATCATTTGAGGAAAATCATGTTTTACTTTTTTAGGCAATCCTTGATGGAGATTGATTGGCATCTATTTTGCGTTTATTTGACAGAGACCTAGTCGTTTTCGCAAACTTTTGATGGGAATAGTGTCTTTTTCATGATTCCTTGATATAAATTTCGTTTTTCCCACGATCATTTGACGTTAATGACATTTTTTCAATCTTTTGATGAAAATTGAGTCTTTTTCGCGATTCTTTGACAGAAATTGCATTTTCCCCCCACAATCTTTTGACAGAAATTACATATGTTTCGTGTTCTTTTCTCAGAAATAATGCTTTCTCTCTTCCCGATCATTTGTCGGAAATAACGTTCTTTCGCAATATTTTGACAACAGTGTTTTATTTTGCGATCCTTTGACGAAAATCTTTTTTTTTTTTTTTTTTTTTTTTTTTTTTTTCAGTAATCTTTTGATGGAAATCACGTCTTTTTCACTATCCTTCGACAGAAATTGCATTTTTCTGCAAACCTTATTCCGCTTTTTCTGCGATCCTTTGATGAAATTAGCGTTTTCCTGAGATCCATTGAAGGAATTCGCTCCATTTGGCATTGTTTTTGTTGTCTGCTACAACTAACACTCCCTCCCATAAAAATGTCAACAAATTTTAATGTATATTTGCATCGATCAAAGGGATAGTAAAATTCAGTTAAAAAAAAAAAAAAAAAAATCCCGTTTTACAAAAAAATAGCATGCTTGTAAAAAAAATATGAGCTGGGAATTTCAGATTCAAATCAAAATTTTAAACGGGGTGATCAAAAAGTGGAGTTATTTTAAGTCCGATTTCTAGAGATTTTTATACGAATCCTAAAAAATCAAAAAACACTTCTTTTCCCATCCTCAGGAATTTTCAAAAGGCAAAATTGAGTCAAGTAGGGCGGAAATCCTTGATCACAATACATATATGTTACGGTCATCTGATTCGATTCTCCGATAATCAATACAGCCGCAAATAATAATTTAAAAAAAAGGTCAGCGGCTTGGATTTATTTTAAGTGACATTTTAAGCACACTTTCAGGCATAAGACCGCAAAAAGATTTTTTAAAAAAATGAGGAAAAGCATGTGAGATGGGAAAATGAGAAATTACATAAAATAGCTTGTGTTTAAACATCTGCTACATTGAATAAGATTATATTCACAATTTTTTTTATATACTTTTGTTCAAATGCTACTTTATTTCAAAGAGAAGGAGGGGGGGGGGGGGATCAACAATTTATGCAAGTACTCAGTAATTTTAAACTGAAAGTTTCTATTTTGAGTCCATGATTCTGATTTAATGTTTTTTTACACAGCTATCTTTACAGGATGTGCTATGCACACTTTCCCATGCTTTACTCAAAATATCAGTTAATAAATATGGCAAGCTAATCGTGTTTTTTTTCGCGATCTTTTGCCAAAATTTGCGTTTTTCTCGCGATTATTTTTCCAAATTTTGCATTTTCTCGCTATTTTTCTCAGTAATTTGTATTTTCTCGTGATCTTTTGCCGAAATTTGCATTTTTACGCGATTTTTTTTTACTGAAATTTGTATTTTTTTGCGATTTTTTGCTGAAATGTGCGTTTTTTCCGCGATCTTTTGCCGAAATTAACGTTTTTTCCACGATGCTTGGCCGAAACTCTCATTTTCCCGTGATTCTTTTATAAAATTTGTTTTTTCTTGCTATCTTTGAACGAAAATTGAGTTTTTTCCACGATTCTTTCCGTTTTTCCTGCTATTTTATGACGAAATTCGCGTTCTTTACAATGATCTTTTGCCGAAATTCGAATTTTTCCGCGATCTTTTGCCGCAATATACGTTTTTCTCGCGATCTTTTTCCGAAATTTGCATTTTCCCCAAGATTTTTTGGACAGAAAAATTGTTTTTTCTACGCTATCTTTAAACGAAATTAGTTTTTTCGCTGTTCTTTATGTTATTACAGCTATTTTTTGCCGAAATTTGCGTTTTTCTCGCGATCTTTTGTCGCAATTTAAGTTCGTGATCTTTAGTCGAAATTTGCATTTTCCCTCGCAACCGTTTGCCAAAATTCGCGTTTTTTTTCACGATTTTTTCATAAAATTTGTTTTTCCTTGCTATCTTTGAACGAAATTTGAGTTTTTTACGCGATTCTTTGCGTTTTTCCTGCTTATTTTTTTTGTCTAAATTAGTGATCTTTTTCTGCGATCTTTTGCCTAAATTCGAATTTTTCCACAATCTTTCACCGCAATTTATGTTTTTCTCGCGATCTTTTTCCGAAATTTGCATTTTCTTCAAGATTTTTTGACAGAAAAATTGCTTTATTTCTGTTATCTTTAAACGAAATATTAGATTTTTTTTCTGCTATACTTTGTGCTTTCCCCTCTATTTTTTTGCGTCTTTTCCGCAATGTTTGCCCAAAATTTGCAATTTTTCTGAGGTTTTTCGCTAAAATTTGCGATTTTCCTCTGATCTTTTGCCGAAATTTGAGTTTCTTTCGCGATCTTTAATCAAAATTTGCATTTTCTCCGCAACCTTTTGCCGAAATTTGTTTTTCTCACGATTCTTTTCAGAATTCGCTTTTTTCCTACAATCTTTAATTGAAATTTGCGTCATTTGCGCGATCTTTGACCAACATTCACTATTTTCTCAAAACTGAAAAATTCGACAGATTTTACATTTTTTTTAGGGGATTTTTTGAAAGAATTCATTTTTCCCGCTATTATTTGAAAAATTCATATTTTCTGCGATCTTTTGCGAAAATACACGTTTTTCTCTCGATCCTTTGACAAAATTTGCGTTTTGTCCCACTATCTTAGAACATAATTCTCATTTTTTCTGTGATCCTTGGACATAAAGCACGTTTTTCACGCTACTTTTTGACGAAAATTTCAAAGATCTTTTGACAGTTTTTGTTTTTTTCACGATCCTTTCACAAAATTGACGTTTTTTCGCGACCCTTTGACGAAATTCCACGATCTTTTAACGAAATTAGCATTTTTCCCCGCTATTTTTTTTCTTTTTTTTTTTTACACTGTTCACGTTTATTACCCACTGTTTTGACGAAATTTGAATTTTTTTGCGATCTTATTTTCGAATTGATGACCGATTTTTTTTTAAATTATGCAACAAATTACTCCCGCAACAAGCGACAAAAAGCGGAAAATCGCTCATCTACGAAAATATCTCATACCTGCATTTTTCAGGGTCTGCCAAGATATTGCAAGGTCTGCCGATATTATTCAGGGTCTGCGCGGCAGACCTGCAGACCCGGAACTCGGCGCCACTGATACAAAACACTTGATTTTTAAACATCCAAACACGTGTTAAGTTATACAATAGCTTATCAAAAGCGAGCAAAAGTATAGAAGTATGTGATGTAAATACGTAAATTCATACACATAAATATCAATATAAAACACTTACCTTATTTTAAATGTATTATCCTACTTTTAATATTCTGTAGTGTGATGTAAATGTAAAAACACTCATTGTAACACACACATGTAAAAGCAACGGGCATTTGATTCCTTATGAAGCTCAAAAATAACCTTCTCTGAGTCTGGGGAATGATAACATAACCAGTTTTGCTAACCAGATGTCACTTGGACCGGACATTTCAAGGGTATTGAGGGAGACATTTAGCCTGAAGGCTTTTAGAGTAGGAGTATGATGTCGTTTAATTACATGCATTTCGTTAGTGGTATTACTAGCAGTGATTAGTTATTCTATAATTACAGGGGATTTTTTAGTAATTGCTGAAAATTCAGTAACTGTACTTAGCATTCCTTAGTAAAATGACACATTTTTTTTTTTTTACAGTGTTGATAGAAAATTCTAGATTTCCAAATTTCCAATTTCTTAAAAATTTTTTAACCTTAAAGATTTTTTTTATTTATTGTGCAAATCACAAATCTGTATCTATTACACGAAGTTTTGCTGTTACCGTTACATAAAAAACGGTAGCGGCAATGAGAATTGCTAAGTAATATTTAAATAATGTTACTACCGCTTTTGTATAAAATAGTGCAAGGAGTGAAATAAAGATACAAGAATACTTCTTTCTATTCACTAAGATTCCTGTTTGAATTTCTTCTATGAATATATTTCTTGATTCATATATGCATATCGTGTGATTACGTAAAGCAGTAAAAAAATATTCTGTGTATTACGCGCACCTAGGGTTTTGCCCTAAATTTTGGAAGAAAAAGTGCGCGTTACACACGATTAAATACGGTAATAATAATAAAAAAAAAAACCCCTAAAAAAACAAGTTTTGCGACACATATTTATTAAACTTCGAAGATGTGTATAATTCTCAAATAGAATTATTATATATAATGCTCAGAACTGTTTGGTGCTTTGTTATTAAAAATAATGAATGTTCTATCTCCCTTGATTACATTTCTAAAAATTCCGAAAAGTGTATGTTAGTTCTTTGTCTATGAGCGTTACATGTGTATAATTATTATTAATTTCAAGTACAAGCGCACCAACACGAATGTGTGATATGTTCAAATGCAAATAATCATTATGTACTTAAAAGTAACTGTTTGTCGATAAATGTAATCTCGTATTTACTCCATTTACCATATTGCAGATTTCAAGATAATTTTTTTATTAAATATTTATGTGTGATTTTGTCAGGTTCAAAGTATAGAAATTGCGCAGTCGAAACTTAATGACTTATCTTGTGTGACCTTAAAAAAATTTTAATGCCATTATTGTTAACATATTGCTAATTTTATGAACCTATACAATGAAATGTTATTGTTATTTTCTTATTAGTTCGCCTTTTACTTACCCATCATACGTAGTCTTGCAATCGTAAAAAGAAAAAAAAAAAAAAAAAAATCATGGATTTATACGTTTCAGATATTGGAGATTCCGAAAAACATATTTTTAGAAAAAAAAAAAAATTGCCGTCTGCCTGTCTGTGTGTTTGTAAAGCGCTCTATCTCCCGAACAAATTGAGATAGAGACTAGAAATTTTCTATGTGCTTAGTATGTAAGAATGGGACGAAGCCTATTTAATATCAGTAACCTCGATTATTCGGAACTATTTTTTTAGACTCGAAAAATTCGTTCTCATGAAAGGTACTTAAATTTTCGACTTTTTTATTTTATTTTAAGGACTGTACGTAAAGGCAATAAAATAACACAAATTTTTAATAAAGAATGAAGTCGATCGGATTATTAGTTTCCGAGATATTTGTAATCCTGTTTTACGCATTCTTCGATTTTTCATGAACCTATGTATCATTCAAAATTCAATTCAAAAATATATTTTAATTGGGTATGGGACGTTTAATTCGATGCAGTAAAGTAATTTGATTATTATTTTTGGAGTGTGCCAGAATGGGTTCATCAGCAATTTATTAATAGAACATTGCTATGTATATTAAAAATATTTAAATATGCATTTAAATTTTGTTTTGGAATTGTAATGCATTTTATAAATAGTTTACACATGTTTTATTTTCATATATTATATTCATATCCATGATGGGTAAGTATTACGGTGGTCCCCAACGACTAGTTTTCTTCTACTTTTGTTTAAATTTCAAATGTTTCCATTGGCGCATTAACGGGGGGGGGGACAAAGGGGGCTGAAGCTCCTTTTAGACCGGAAGATTAAACTAACAATTTAAAGTTTTCTAAAATTAGGAAAGTTTAATTTTATTATTTTTAATGGATTCTGCAAAATAGAAATTTTGATAAATACACATTTTTTTTTCTTATTTATAAATTTTCTTATAAATTTTTGAAATATCTTAGCATTCTTAATATTCACCACTTAAAACAATATTTTCTTTTTGTTTACCAAAGAGATTTAAGCCTTCAGAATTAATCCCATCAAAAATTATCAGAGCCCTTACCCCAGATTTAGCTGATTACTGCCCCCCCCCCCCATTTCCACCACCCAGTATTTTTTTTCTTAAGAGCCTATTTTTAACACTATTTCTACTAGTGTTAAATGACATCTTTTAAGATTCTCATTTATTGTTATTTTATGCATAATATTGTAATTAAAATAATCACAAATCTCTTTTGATACGCTGGTTGTCTAACTTATGGCTCTCTTAGCTTAAAATGATTTGAAAAAATCACAAATCAAAATCTTAAAAAAGTGTCATTTAATACCGATCGATAGAAATAATGTTAGGGGCCGCCCATAAATGATGTCACGCTTAGAAGGGGGGGGGGGTCGTGAAATTGTGACAGTTTGTGAGAAAGGCGTGGGAGGGGGTAAGAAAAAATGTGACATCATATATTTTGATTAAAATAAAAAAATTAAAAGCCAGCAGATTAAATTATAAATTTGTATTCATAAAGTAAAGATAATATTTAAAATTAAATACATTAAATTCCTTTTCAATTTCTAAAATACTACTGTTTTAAATTTCTTTTTCATATTAATATATTTCATTATTATTGTATGTTTGTGTATCTTTTTGTTGTAAACCTTAATAGTATATCATACAAAATATGCACGCGAATCCATCTTTATACTTATGCTCACAAATGTTATTAAAATATACAGTTAAAGTTAAAACAAGTGGGTAAATATGATCGCAGATAGCACAGAGGGTTTCATTTAATATCTTCTTCAAAAAATATTGTCATTAAATTAACAAACGAAACGGGGTTTTTCGGCGCTATTTCGGATTTATTTGCAATCGCGCCAACCAGAACAGAATACTGAATTCTTCCCCTAAATACTGTCTTGATCACATAGATTTTTTGATTTATCTATCAGAATATACAGATTTAGTGAAGATAAGCAAGTAAATAAAGTTATATATATAAGTAAAATGATACAAAGCTTAGCATAAGTTAAAGGGAAATCAAACCGGTCACCAGAGACGGTTAGTAATTTAAATGAATAGGAATTTTATAAATAAAAAAAATATTTTACTTCGTTTGTCAAAATAGAGGATAAAATATGATGTAATATGATGAAATAAAAACAAATAAAAACGTTTTTAACATGATTTATTTAATCTATAATTTTTTGTTACGTACATAATAATTTTATTTATCTTGCGATCAACAATTTGAAAAAATGAAATTTCAGTTTTGTAATTTACGCTATTGCAAATTTTTAAGCTTCCAATTATCGCACATTTTTAATTTTTACACTATCGTACCGGGGAAAAAATGTATTTTTAAATGCAATTTGTTCAAAAGTTGTATCTCGATTTATTTTTGAAATATTAATTTTTTTTTGGAGTTTTTAATATCAATTTTGTAACTGTGGCAACAGAAATACTCCATTTCTTTTTAAAGCGTAAAAAAGAAATAATTTTTATATCTATTTAAACTGCATGCAACAATGAGACGAAAATAAAACTTCAAAAAAATTGACTGATGATATTAAAAAAAGTATTTTAATTAAAATATAGTCTTTTCCAAACTTTTATGATTTGTTGCGTGACAAGAGGTATTCAGCTATAAGTACACAAAATTTGAATGCTCTGACTTGTATAGTTTTTCTGTGCGGACTCTGTCGCAGACAGAAGACAGAGACGAATAGGGTTTCGCCAGGTGAATGAAATCCTAAAAAATTGAAATATGATCTATAACGTAGTGTTTTGTTGCTGAACTATATGTTTACGTAATATAGCGTGACATGTGACAAGAGGTGGGGGGGGGGGTTATGAGGAAGTGTGATACTTTGTGTCAAAGGGGGTAGGGTGGGGGGAGGTAAAATATTGAAAAAATGTGTGACATCATTTATGGACGACCCCTTAGCAATGTACGTTGCAAGAGAATGTCCTCAAAATAAAGACTCGTGAAAAACTTATCATTATGAATAAATATATTTATCATTATGAATAAATATTTTTAAAACAATTACTCACGGTATATTTCTCTTGAGACGAACAAAATTCTTTGTGATTAAGGCTTTCATCCTTAATGACGACCTCTTGATTATAGACTGAATGTTCATATCTGGATTTAGTACCGATTCCGGATCTGTTGGATCATTGAGTAAAGAGTGTCTGTGGATAGAACCATTCTTGTCGAGAGTCGGAATATACTTGGCTTTTTGTGACTGTGGAAGAAACATTATTATTCATTAAAATTCATCAAAACAAAGAAAATTTAATTGTAAGTTCAAGAGACTATTTTAAGACAGCTTGTCAAATTATACTGCATGCATATTTACACAATAATATAGTAATTAAATGTTCTTTATAGTTATATTACTAGATGGCAGCACTGAAATATCTGCGATTTTCCTTCTACGGAATGAATCTTTTGTACAAACTTAAGGTATATGCACAGAAATCAGAGATTAACTTTTTAGAAGTTTGGATTATTGTCTCATGCTTAAAAGAGTTTTTAATTTAATATCCATGCATATATATCCTTATTCATTAAAACAATAATAAGTAATTATTAATTTATGAACTTCTTACGCCATGTTCACATTAATAAAATAATCATTCTCTGATTATTTTTTATTGTGGTATTTTATATTAGAACATCGTAGTAATTTCTATACAAAATAATTTTAAAATAAGAAACTCAACTTGTATTGGATATTTAAATTTGAAGTAAGATTCGTTGCACCTACTTATATGAATCTACTCATAAAAAGTAGATTTTCATGTATAGATGGCAGCACTAAAACTAATGATCCTCTTTTTAATGATTCGCTTCAAAAACCGCGCATTTTTTCATGCATTTTTATGCATATCTACCGCAATGGCGGATCCAAGGGGCGAAGGGCGATCGCCCCCCCCCCCCCTGAGCCCAATAAAGGGTCTGAAAACGACATTAGATACCCACACGGAAAAAGGATTGGACTTAAACTCGAGACCGGCGCGGCCCGGGTTGGGTTGCGCCATTTTTAAGTCACGGAGCTGGGTCAGGTCTTCACACTTTCAGAACCGCGGCGGGTCGAGTCTTACTTTTTCCTGTAGAGCGGGATCGAGCCACACTTTTCTTTTCAGAGCGGGCCTGGCGTGGATTTCGTTCTTCCTTGAGGTAAACGCTCAGTGTGGGATAGAACCAGACCATAAGGGGGGAGAAGAAAAGGCGGATCTAAGGAGGGGGGGAGGGCGAAAGGGTGATCCCCCCCTGGGCTAATAAAAGTTTCCTAAAAATACATGCATCCTCGCAGGAAATGAACTGAAGCCTTAAGGTCTAGACGAACAGCACTAGTTTTTATTACATTAAAAGAGCAATCAATCAATCATTGTTTTCGAACTGAACAAGGGTGAAACCTCGTTAAATGGTTTTTGAGGGACTGACCCTACCAATTTGACAAAGGAAGGGGAACTTTTATCTACTCCATCTTCGGTCGTAAACCTGTCAACTGATATTCCTCTCTTGAAGTTCAGATTCAGTGCACTAGAAGTGCAATTTATACATCAAAGCGCCGAAACGAAAGATCAAAGATAGCGCAAGAAGTTAGTGCGAAAAACTGTGTGTGTGCCCGCAGCCATAAATTGCACTTCTAGTGCACTGAATCTGAACTTCAAGAGAGGAATATCAGTTGACAGGTTTACGACCGAAGATGGAGTAGATAAAAGTTCCCCTTCCTTTGTCAAATTGGTAGGGTGAGTCCCTCCAAAATCATTTAACGAGGTTTCACCCTTGTTCAGTTCAAAAACAATGATTGATTGATTGCTCTTTTAGTGTAATAAAAACTAGTGCTGTTCGTCTAGACCTTAACTCGAGTCGACACTTTCTAATTTCGAGAGGCTTGGGCTGAGTCAGGTCTTCTCGCTTTCAGAATTGGGCCATATCGTGATCATTATTTTTCTGCAGATTTGGGTCGGGCCCAATGGCGGGTCTGAGGGGGCGATCGTCTTCACTTCTTGTTCTGATAAAAGTTTCTCAAAAATACATGCATCCTTGCAAGAAATGAGTTGATCCTAACTAGAATCCGGTGCCCCCCCCCCTCTCCCCCGGGCCGCACTTTTTTAAGTTCACGAAGCTCGGGCTGTGTGTGGTCTTACCGCATTCAGAACTCGGTCGCCATTTATTTGATACTATCATGATCATTATTTTTCTGCAGATTTGGGTTGGGCCTGACTTATTACTTACCCATCATACGTAGTATAGGGTAAGTCTTGAAATCGTTATGAAAATCGAAAAAAATTTTTTTGACGGATTTACACGTTTCAGATAGTGGGGATTCCGAAAAACATATTTTTTTAAAAAAAATTGCCATCCGTCTGTCTGTCTGTAAACGCTCTATCTCCCGAACAAATTGAGATAGAGACTTGAAATTTTGTATGTATTTAGTTTGTAAGAATGGGACGAAGCCTATTTAATATCAGTAACCTCGATTATCCGGAACAATTTTTTTGGACTCTCGAAAAATTCGTTGTGATGAAAGGTATGTAAAAATTTTCGAATTTTTTTTATTTTAAGGAATGGACGTAAAAGGCAATAAAATAACACAAATTTTGCATAAAGAATGAAGTAGATCGGATTATTAGTTGCTGAGATATTTGTAATCCTGTTTTCCACATTCTTCGATTTTTCATGACCTTGTATTTCATTCAAATTTTAATTCAGAGGTATATTTTAATTGAAAATGAGACGCTTAATCCAACGCAGTAAACTGTTAGTTAATAGGATTATTATGTTTGGAGTTATAAGGATGTTTTCTTTTTTACGCAGTTTGGTACTACTTGAGTAGTTTGGTGTTTTATATAATTTGTCGAAATTGGTACATCAGCAATTCATTAATAGAGCATTACTATGTATATTAACAATATTTAAATTTTGTTTTGGAATTGCAATGCATTGTATAAATATTTTTCACATGTTTTATTTTCATATGCATATCCATGATGGGTAAGTATTACGGGGGCTCCCAACGACTAATTTTTCTTCCAGATCGAGTCTGGCCTGGAGTCATTCTTCTTAGATGTCTGCATTAGAGATGACACAGGTGCAGACTTAGCTCGTGTCCGATACGAGATCGTGCTCTGTTTTTATGCTGGTCTACTGATTCGTACTCATTTTTTCTGAAATTTGAAAATTTTACCTATCAATGAATAGAAAATGTTAAATAAACTTTTTCCCGCTTAAAAATTAGTACTTATTCCTTTTCAAATGAATGTCTTGCTATTTTGATAAAAATGAAAGTGAAAAACATTTTTTTTCTATTTTAGTATTTGAATGAAAAAAAAAATAGTCATATTTACATTTGTAGATTTATGTTCAAACATTGCCGACGACCGACGATCTGGCGCCTAGGAAAAAAGGCGGGAATAATGAATTTGTCTTTAGTTCGATTTTTGTTAGTGGCAGAGATTATTTTGCAATTGGATCGTTTATTATTATCATTATTTAGACATCTAACGCGAAAAAAATATTTTCTTTTGATTTTATTTTGCGGTTATCGAATAATTTAAATTTCTAGTGTATGCAACGTATACAAGCCTTAATCGCTTTTCATATAGAAATAACTGTAGTAATTATCATTTCTTTTGGGATCTCTGCTAATGCCGTAGCGGTAAGTAAATGTATTTACCATATTCTTGCGATCGAGTAGTATTTCCTCTGTTCCTAAAAAAGTAATAAACTTAAAAAAATTTAATTAGGTTATTTTCTGGGTCATGCCTATAATGAAGGCTTGTTATGAAGAATGAAATGGTTATAGTGAAAATAGTTACCGGAATGAAAGTTCAATTTCGATCCGTGTCAGAACCAGCCCAGACGTATGCACGTACCCGGGCCTGGCCGAGTCGGCGAAATGGTTCCGAATTTTCTATAGGGCCAGCAGAATTCGAATAATTTTTCCAACAGGCCAGGTCAATAAAAAAAAATAAACGGTCTGAGCCGGCAAAAAAATTGAAGGGCCATATGGACCGGCCCCTTAAAAAAAAATTAGCGGGCCCGCTGGCCCTTTATAAGCAGGAACGTTTAAATATGAGCTATTTTCAATTATATGGGTTTAATGAGTATAAGTATAAATGTGCGCACCAGCCGATACTAGTTTGGCAACATCAATACAGAAATGTAACTTTTACAGTGTAGAGATCAGTATCGGAGAATTATATTGTGTGTAACCCGGTTTTTATATTTTTTTTAGCAGGCTCGTACCGGCCCGAGATCAGGTTTGCATTGTTTATCTACAAATAGATGAGCCAGGCTGGAACTAGACATAATTGTTCTCAAGATGTGTAGGACAGACAATATGCAGTGCCGTGCGGAAGGGGGGGGGGGGCGAAGGATGCGGTCGGCCCGGGCGCGAAAATTTAGGGGGCTACCAGTGTAATTTTTTGCCTGTTACAAGAAAAAATTGGGTCGGGGGGGGGGGGGGGTGCGCAACATTTTGCTTTGCCCCGGGCGCAGTTTTATCTTCGCCCGCCAAATGATTGCAGATTTTTCTGTTTTCTCATGTTGTCGTTTCTAGAAATTCTATTCAAAACGATAATTTTCACAGTATTTTCTTAAACTACTTATCAAAAAATGGATAACGCCATAGTTTCTGAATAAAAATACCTACTAATGAGATCCACAGCATAAACATTAGTTAACACGACCAGCAGCAAAAAAAAAAAAAAAAAAAAAAAAAAAAAAAAAAAAAAAAAACTAGGCGTTGGAGGCCACTGTAATACTTACCCATCATGGATATGCATAACATATGAAAACATAACATATGTAAACAATTTATAAAATGCATTACAATTCCAAAACAAAATATAAACGTATATTTAAGTATTTTTAACACATCATCATGCTCTATTAATGAATTTCTGATGAACCAATTTCGATAAATTGTATGAAACGCCAAACTATTCAAGTAGCACTGAATTGCATAAAAGAAACATCCTTATAACTCTAAAAATAATTATCATATTCACTAACGGTTTCTTGCATCGAATTAAGTGTCTCATTTGCAATTAAAAGATATCTTTGAATTGAAATTTGAATGAAACACAGGGTCATGAAAAATCGAAGAATGGGAAAAACAGGATCAGAAATATCTCGACAACTAATAATCTGATCGACTTTGATTTTTATGCAAAATTTGCGTTAATTTTTTCCCTTTTACGTCCACTCCTTAAAATAAAAAAATTCGAAAATTTTTATATACCTTTCATCAGAACGAATTTTTCGAGAGTCCGAAAAAAAATAGTTCCGGATAATCGAAGTTACTGATATTAAATAGGCTTCGTCTCATTCTTACATACTAAGCACTTACAAAATTTCAAGTCTCTATCTCAATTTGTTCGAGAGATAGAGCGGTTACAGACAGACAGACACACAGACGGACGGGCGGTAAAATTTTTTTTCTAAAAATATGTTTTTCGGAATCTCCAATGTCCGAAACGTGTAAATCCGCCAAAAAATTTTTTTCGATTTTCAAAACGATTGCAAGACTTACCCTTACTACGTATGATGGGTAAGTAAAAGGAAGTCAACCGGACCCAAACCTGACCCACAATAAAAACTAGAAGTCAACCGGACCCTAACCTGACCCACAGCAAAAACTAGAAGTCAACAGGACCCAGACCCGACCCGCAGCAAAAAATAATAGCAACATGACCCGCAGTGGAAAAATTAGCTCCGACCCACGCATTACAGTCGAGTCTCCAAATTTCTAAAATCCCCCCCCCCCCCCTTGAGGACTCTCCAGATCCGCCCTTGATCTTCCAAACGAAGACATAACTTCCATTATTCTTTTTTATTTTTTATTATTCGTTGAATAAAGAAAATATTTTTGTTGTGGTTACTCTTAAATTTTAATTAGGATTTAGCATCTAAAAGTGGCATGTCTGTTTTCTATACGAAATGAATATTTCCATTTGAGCAAAAATTGCCCTGAGTTCGATTCTCGGACTGGGCAATTTTTCGCACAACTGGAAGTATTCATTTCGTTTGGTAACTTTCCCAATCAATTTATTTGTGTTAAAATAATATGTCTGTTTGCTCTTCATCCGTGCTTTAACTCTTGTCCAAAAAGAACAAGTACTGCGAAATTTGGATATTTTGCTAAACTACAATTTCAGTACAAGGACAAAAAAAAAAAAAAAAAAAACTTTTTTTCTTATTAATTTTTGCATGATTTGAGCATGGTGATTCCGGAATGAAAGCAGCAATCAGGGGACTGTGTTAACATCTGAAGAAGTTTGGAGAGACACGAAACAAAAGTATAATTTTGGGTATAATTTCATACAGAAAAAGTTTTGTAAATTCTACATACACAGAAATTTATCAATGCTAATATTTTCACAGAATTCTCATTTTATTCCATAGTCTTTTCTTTTCCCCATATATACAGAATATTCACAAATAAGAAATAATGAATTGTCCATGGTTTGGTCAACTATGGCGTGAACTCGGGTATACAGACTGTGTGGGATCCCCAATTTCTCCAAGAAAGTATTACAAACATGATTTACAACTTTATTTGCACTTCAAAATTTGAACTGCATAGCTTTATATATAAAGAATACATTACAAATACAAGTAAAAATGCATTCGAAAATTAAGAGAAAGTAAAATATTCTATGTAGATCTAAAGAAAGATCTAAAGTTATAATAGAAATATATATAATTTTTTTAATCATGTTTTATTATTATTATTATTATTATTATTATTATTATTATTATTATTATTATTATTATTATTGTTATTATTATTATTGTTATTTACCAATCAATGTAATCTTGAAAAGAAATCACAAAATCCTTCAAAATTGTGTCTCACCCAAAAGTGCTTCGATTTGTTTCAAGGACTTATTGAATTCTTGGTATCTTTTTACATAGAAAAGGTTGATAATAAAGTAAAATAACTAAATGTATATTTAATATAGCCTCCTATTTATATTAATGTTGATTGAATGAGGTGGAAAAAAAATCACTGAAACGACTTACTTGTTGTTTTAACCACACATTTTCAAGATTTTCAACATCTAAATCAACTTCTTCTTCTCCATCTCCGGAAAACTGAGCATCTTCTTGTGCTTCTGTAGCCTGCATATCTTTCATGCATAACTTCAAAAAAACATCTTCCAGCGTCACTGCGTTGTACTGGATCAGAAGCTGCTCGGGATTGGCTTCGGCCAGCAAACGGCCATCTCTCATCAAACCTACCTGCAGGAAGCACATTAGAATAACTAAATTACATAATAAACCAACTAGCTAGGGAACCGTCCCATGTGTAAGTTGTGGATTTAGACGAGTGTGATATCAAAAAGAAAGATCTCGTCATGTACGTTAAAAAGTGCAATGGAACTACCCGTCCGAATCCACCCATTTTCGAAATATCAGCACTTGAAGTGTGAATTTATAAATAAATAAATTGACAGGCAGGTATATAAATTGTTCGCAAGTTAAAAATTTCTTTGCACTGTTTTTAATCTTTCTGCCAACACCTTTTCCCGAGCTACGAACAAAATTCTTTACATTCACACATTGTCTGTTATTTCCCCTCTTTTAGGCAGGCACTTCGCGTACTGCTGCATTCAGAGAGTTTTTCCATCTGTTTTTGTTATTTCCAACATTTTGTTTTATGCAAATTTTTCGGCAAATGTCTGGCGTGGCGTAATGGATAAACCGTATGTATATGTGTGGTGTGTAAAATAGAATGTTTTTCTAAGGTTGGCTTGACTTGCGAATAATTTATATACCTGCCTGTCAATGTATTTATTTATTTATTTATTTATTTATTCATTCATTCACACTTCAAGTGCTGATATCTCAAAAACGGATGGATTCGGACGGGTAATTCTATTGCACTTTTTAACGTACATGACGAGATCTTTCGTTTGATTCCACACTCGTTCAAATCGACAACTTACACCTGGAAACTTTCCCTAGGCACTAAACATTTATTTATTTATTTTACGACGCAATTTTTAGTTTTTTAAAACTGGTTTTGTAAATTCATGCACATTTATAATTAATTCAAACTGAACCGGTTTCAGAACGAGCGGTTCTAAATTAGATAGTTTTTGTTGGGCTGGAATGAGTGGGATAAGTTTTGGTGTAGAATTTAAATCCAAATTACTTGTTTCATTTGGTGTTGAGCAAAATTGAAATACTTATTCAAAATGGAGGATGTAGCTGACCAACGAAATCTGTCAAGACTCGATACCTTGGTAAATCGTATACAGTTAGTTTAATGTGCTTTAGTAAGTTATATCAAAAGCTTTTCAATTAAAAAATGTTTTTTCTCATCTTGTAACGGGAGGAAAAGGTGTCTTTACATTTTTAGTTTTTAAGAAATCAGCTAATTTTATTAAAAAAATGCGAAGTTAAAAAGCGTGCTACCCGATGGGGGTAGTGGGGGCTAAGTATCAAAGTGAGAGATTAGTACTTTTTTTTGATTGGTTTAAAATATTTTTAATGATGAGTTTCTGGGGCAACTCTAGTTTTGCCTCCCGCCTGAATGATAACACACGGTAATTTTCACCTTTGATATTTATGTGAATATATCTCCTAACATAATTATTTCCTTTAATTATATGCTCTGGACCTAATAACCATCAAATATGAGGAAAATTGAATAGAAATATTTGTCTATCTATCTATAATAATAAAGAGACAAGTTTGTGTGTGTGTCAGCGCTGTTCTGAAGAGACCGCTGCATGTAGAGTTACAAAATTTGGAGGGAAGGCACCTCTATAGATGTAGTTTTGCACCTCGAAGCCCGATTTTTGATTTTTTGATTAGAATTTTTTAATTTAATTTTTTAGGCAATTTTAAGCGTTCTTTTTATGTTTCGAGGTGATTTTTCCATATTATTGAAAGGAATACGGTTTCATTCTTTTCACTCAATATAGTATTTTTTTTCTCTTTTCAATAAAGTTTATTCGGAATTCGTGCGGCGATTTTTTAATGCGATTTTTAGTGTTTTTTCGCAGTTTGCGGCTGTTTTTTGAGAATCATAAAAATAAAATTGTTTCAAACTTCCAGCCTAATGAACTAAATTTTGTCTGCTATGATTTTTCAATTTCAGTGATTTTTTATTGCGATTTTCGATGTGATTTTTAGCGATTTTTTTTTTATTTTTTTATGCGTTTAGCATCGATTTTTTGTCATTTTTGTCTAAAGTATAGTTTTTTGTATGCATCACGATCTTATCTATTCTTGAATTGCATGTAAGAAAAGCAAAAAACATAAAACTAATGAATCTGCAATAAAATTATTAATTAGGATATTCACAGTAATCTATAATAATAAATAGACAAGTTTGTGTGTGTGTGTCAGCGCTGTTTTGAAGAGACCGCTGCATGTAGAGTTGCAAAATTTGGAGAAAAAGTACCTCTATACATGTAGTTTTGCACTTTAGTAGAAGCCTGATTTTTTGATTAAAATTTTTTAATTTAATTTTTTAGGCGATTTTCCATATTAGTGAAGGAATACGGTTTCATTATTTTCACTCAATATAGCATTTTTTTTCTCTTTTCAATAAAATTTATTCGGAATTCGTGGGGCGATTTTTGATTTTTAGCGAATTTTTTATTGCGGCTTTTATTTCTTCACATTTTGGGGCTATTTTTTGAAAATCATAAAAATAAAATTGATACGAACTTTCAGTCTAATGAACTAAATTTTTTCTGCTATGATTTTTCAATTTCAGTGATTTTTTAATGCGATTTTCGATGTGATTTTTAGCGATTTTTTTATTTTTTGTGCGTTTAGCATTGATCTTTTGTCATTTTTGTCAAAATTATAGATTTCTGTATGCATCTTGATTTTATCTATTCTTGAATTGTATGTAAGTTCCTCTCCCGTTTCCCATTGCAGTCTTTTTGAACATTTTTACCGATAAATATTATTTGTTCATTTTTTAAAGCCATTTTTTCACACAGTCAGTGGCCGTGTACTTTAGTCAACCTAATTTCGAGTTAGAGACAAAATAACAAATTTTATGTTCCTTTAATATTATTATCGCTGAACCGTGCAACGCCGGGCGGTATGTAATAAGTCAACTAAAATTTATCATTTAAATCTAATAACTATCGTATTGGGAAAATTTAATTTCTATCTATGTCTTTGAATAATCATTCAATGTTTTTTAAACATTAGTTTGATTTTAGTCCACTAATTGCCATAGTGATAAAGTTTATTATAATTTATGTTTTTAAATGTTTATTTATTTATTTATTTATTTATTTATTTTCAAAATTCCAATCAACGTCAATGATGTTTATGGTTGGCAAATTAGATTTAGATTAGATTTAAAGTTAGAAAACGGAGTTGGTAATTTTTAATTCTGAAGAGGATGTCTATTTTATTTTACTTTATTTTTTATTATTCTATTACGTGTTTTAAAATAATAAAAATACTGTAGCTACCAATTTCACATTTAAACATTCAAATTATTTATTATTTACAATTTTATAATTCTAAATAGGTAATAGTCTACGTTGTTGAGTTAAACGATTGCTATTCTCAGTTTAATCTGGTTTTGATTAGAAATGGTTGTTTCAGATTTCTTTCTAGCTCGTTAACCACTGAGCTGAGTTAACGTTCTAAATTAGAATTATTATGAAATATAAAAGAGAAACACGAGAATAATAATTTATTGAAGGAAAAAATAATTTATCAGATATTGAAGAAAGTTAAGAAAAGTGAACATACGGCTTGTGCTTGCCTTGCTTCTTCGACGTAATGTGTTGTGATTACGATAGTGAGGAAATCTACAGCGGCTAGTTTTTGGAGGTAGTTCCAGATACTGTTTGGAAAAAGAACATACTTTAAAGAAAGCAAACCCTGTAAATTATTAGAAAATAACTAACATTAAAATGCACACAAAGCTTATGATATTAAAAATTAATAATATTCTAAGTTAGTCTTAAGCGTAAAGTTGAACCTTTTTATATAAACGAAATGCATATTTGTTTTGAAATTATAATAAGATGTATTTATATATACATTATAGGTATTATTGTCACTATGTAGCTTGCAAATAATGTTATTTTAGTTTGAAGTATTAATTTTAAGTAAAGAACAAACATTATAAGAACAATGAGAATAGGAATATTACAATAAGTATTTAAATTTCGTTATTTTCATAGTTTATTAACCATCTAAATGGACCAACATTTAAAGCGATGATATGAAACTTTCCATAGATTTGATATATTTTCTGATTGTCCCAATAATTGATAGAGTTTGCAAGTTAACAAACCCCAATTAAAAATTACATTTATCATGGATTACGTGTGCGTGTCGAAAATTCACAAATGCATACGAGGACTGTTCAATAAAACAATGATTAATTTTTTTATATCAACGTATCCTCTCGCATCGTATACATTTTAATGGTGTTTTTCAGAGCAGTTCATATTCAATGGAATGCACTTGTCCGACATTTTTCCACACTTCAAAGATATGCTTCAAAACCTCTTTTTATGAGTACGTCCCCCAAAATCGTCTACCACGTTTTCGCCGCTGCTTTCTAATCTTGAAAAATACTTTCATGGAGGAAGTGGTGTTTCTTCTTATTAGGAAGTTTATCTCATCTCCCTGTAACACCATCTTTAATTTTGTACAAACTGCCACCCTCACGCCTTGTTGTTCGGGTATGAGGCATCTCTGAACTCACCGAACACAAACACACGTCTCGTGATCACTTTTCTATTACGAACGTGTGGATGTCAGGTAATTATAATATACATATTTTTAACAGCTCTCATTTCTAATGATCTTCTCTAATAGTAATATCGAAGGTGTTAATGTTGATTTTTGTAAGCGCAGTTACATGAACTGCGGTTCCATCTTCCTTTGAAAGTGGTTGTTTTCTCTTACTTAAATATCTCAAACCATCTTCTAATTGTGCTACAGGGTACTGGGAAGAAAATACCTCTACAAGTCTTCTCTAGTATACGCTTCGACAGACAATTTCTTCAAGCAGAAGCAGAATTTCTCTCAAGCAACTGCATACTGCTCATTGCATATTACCTCCGTCGTCATTCCCATCGGCGATGCTGAAAGTATCTGAATTTGCATGGTTGCTAGTGTACTATACTGGAAGTACATGAATATAAAAAATACATATATATCACGCATTGTTACCCATTAAGTTAACGATGGAAAACAAAATTAAATTTGTGCGAGATAAAGCATACTAATAAAAAATATGATCATTCTTTATTGAACAGCCCTCGTATATTTTTCCATTCTTAGGCATGCCAAATTTTTACATAAAAAATAAAGCAAAAGATACTATATTTATAGGAAACACTGTTTAGTAAAATAAATCATTCTAATTTAGAAGTAACGAAAAAAATGAATAAAATGCGATGTTTTAAAATTATTATTATATATATATATATTTAAGAATCATTACTTTATTGACATTTTGGTTCGTTAATAATGGTTTATTTAAGTGCAACCATTGCAATAAGAGTAAACAAAAAAGAACAAACAAACGTCAAACATAACTTATCAAACACTTTCCAACACATTCAGAATCGTATTTTGATGACTGTCCTTATTTTATTTAAAAAATAATAATAATAACAATTGGCATGCCTTTTGTACAAATTTTATTGGCAGTAGCATTAAATCATATTAACTTCTCCCTTTTGATCTTTCAATATCGTATTTTGATAACTGTCCGTATTTTACTAAAAAAAATAACGATTGACATGCTTTTTGTACAAATTTTATTGGCAACGGCATTAAATGATATTAACTTCTCGCTTTGATCATTCAAAAACTCCATAGTTCTCTAAACGATCGTCTTTACTGTAAGCCCTGATAAAGCCCAAACGAATTCTATAGAGCTTGTTAATAATTTGTAAATTAAATTTCAATTAAAATAATTAATTTGCAATTTAAAATGCTTCTTAAAAAAGGGATACAAAATATAAAAAGCGATGTTTATTATCTGTTCATTCTAAATTGAGAGCCGTAAAATGTAGGTCCCGAATCCCTATAGCCCGTGAATTAATTAGGCCATATACGTCTACATCTGTTAAAATTTTGTCTAAATCGGCAATGGACGAAATTAAATATAGCTCGGCAAATCTGAAACATAGCATTGCTCCTTCGTGGCTTTGGTCTATGAAGTGCTTGTTAGCCGAACATGTGTTCGCTATCCGAACGTAAAAATCATCCACAAAAGTTTTTATTAACCGATCTGTTCGTAAAGAACAATTCATTGACCGATCACTCACTGTATATAAAAAGTAGTAGTAAATATTAATATATTTTTTAATCAAAAATATCGTTTCCGCAAAAATATCAGAAATATTTTTTTGTAATTTAATCGGCAAAAATGACATAGACCAGCGGTTCCCAAACTTTCTTGCTACGCGACTCACCTTTCAGTGAAAAAAAAAATTTTCGACCAACTCAAGATAAAGTTGTATATCAGTACAGCAATTTTTGAAAGATCTGTATACGCTCCGGCTATCGTATCCTACCAAAAACACAAATTTTCGTACGGAAGATACATTACAAACAAAAACAAAAATTTAATTTCAATGTGTGAGATTGAATAGTAAATAAAAAAATGCACAAACTACAAAGATAGTTAAAAATACGTTTAATTATTATATAAACGTAACTTTATAATCAATGAGATTTCTGGTTCTGGTGTCTACCAATGTGGGAACATATATTAACACGCAATTTGTCTCAGTATTTGTCTTTCAAAAACAGCAAAGTAGAAAAAGCATATTATCATAAGCACGAAGTGTTGAATTTCACCAAGGACCTCAAAGCTGATTTAAATATTTCTGGATATTCTGTTCGTATATTAATCTAGGAGGAAATTAAGGAATTTTCCCTTGAAAAATTATTGCCATATCTTTTTAACTGTCACATATTTTTAAACAGATAAAATAAAAGATATATTTTGACGGCAAACCTCGATTGTTCCGCAACCCACCAAAACAACTGCCGCGGCCCATCAGTGGGTTGCGACCCATAGATTGGGAACCGCTGACATGGACAATTTTATTAGACTTCAATTTAAAACTGAAGAAAAAACAGTTAAGATGAATACGACCGCAAATCGTCCTCCGATAAATATTTTTCTTGGAATAGAAAGTACTAATAATTTTCGAAACCAAAGGTGCCGCCATGACCGAAAAATCACACTGAATAAGTTTTATTCCGATAAGTCAGCTTTAAAACATAGAAAAACAGAAAACTTTAAAGATATTAGAAAACAGACACCCCCCCCCCCCAAAAAAAAAAAAAAGTTTCGAACGTAATATAGTTTTGTAAATATTAATTATATATATTTATAATTATGCTATTAGAAAGAGGAAGATACACCAAATAAATGGATATTTTTTGTTTGTTTGTTTGTTTTTGTATTTTGTCCATGAAATGAATTCAGCAGTTTGCAACTACGGACTACTTGGTAACTAACTAGTGAGAAGAGAGACCTAAAAGAAAAGTTTTATGAAATAGTAAATATTAATATTTTTATAGATAAATACACCGCTTGAACTTGGGAAGGTAACCAAAAAAGTTTGTGCCTTTTATTTCTCTTTCATTTCTTTCTTCCTTTTTTTTTTTTTTTTTTTTTTTTTTTTCGTAACTGCACGGCAGTAAGTGTTAGAAAAAGATGGATATAAATTGTGTTCTATAGAAATCCATCATCAACTTTGGAACTCCACTTGGCGGTTATTTCGTCAATGTCCAATCTCATTTGTATAGGTAGGATCGCTAATTCTTATAAGCGAACTTCGCTGTAAAAACACAAATGTAATGATACTTAAAAAGTGTTTGTTATGCCATTAATTATTCGTTAACATATAATAATTAATACCCAGGTCGAAATTCATGCTGGTATTTGTTTGCTAGACAAGCACCAAATGTTATAACCCAACAAGTAAAATAGCATAAACTAGCATTGCACATTGCTGGTTCCAGCAAAATTTCTAGCAATTCATGGTGTGTATTGGCCCACTTTGCTGGAAATAAGCATGAAATGTTTGTACACAGGGCCGTCGTAGCTAGAAGTGAACCATAGGGGGGGGGGGGGGCTCAAGTGAATTTAGAGGGGCTCATAATTTTTTTTTTTCTCTCTCTGACGCAGAAAGATTAAATTAGTGCATATTCACATTGTAGGTACTATGCTTCTTATTAAACTGTTGTAATAATTTCATTTCGTGCTAAAAAAGTATATGATGTTAAAAATTTTGAGTGTATAATTGGTGAAAAATTAAAGATCATGTTAGCTTCATATCTACAAACAGGATGAGGGAGTGTTGAAACACTTATTTTAGATACAATTTAGCAACTCTGCAAAACTGTGAAAGGGTCTCAAAACTAAATTAGATTTTTGAACAGAATTTCATTTGAATTTTTGGAATAGAAATTCATTAAGTGACCTTGGAATCTTTTCCAGGGGGGGGGGGGGCTCAAAATATTTTAGGCGGGGGCTGAGCCGCCCATAGCGCGCCCCCTTAGCTACGGCCCTGTTTGTACATAGCTTGTCATGCTTTTGTTGTGCAAGCTAGCGATATAGCATGTGATGCTAGCTAGCATATAATAGCATGGAAATCTAGCAGACATAGCAATAACTAGCATATTTTTGTTGCTGGTATAAGCATAAATTTTGACCTGAGTATCCTTAAAATAAAAGAATTGCTGTAAGAATTATTAAAATACAAAATAACTTTTCAAGTATGCCGAATGAAGTTATATGAAGAAGAGCTCTTAAAAGATAAAAACCAAGTTTTCAAGATTTTTAGTATCTCTTCAGATATGCAATTTATAGATTTTACCATTCAATATAATATTTACACAATTCAATAGCATAAATTTTCGTTAATGTCTTAATAGCAACGCTGTATTTATTACCTTTTCCTGAGCAACGGATCAACTCCGACAGTGGGTTCATCCAGAATGACTAGAGGAGGTTTATGAATGATGGCTGAAGCGAAAGAGACTCGACGTTGTTGACCGCCGCTGAAAACAGGGAACATTTAAAATTATCATCAAGAAATTTTACTTAAAATTATACAGGTTGAAATTGTTTTAAGAATACAGAAAGTAATTTAGAGTATTAAGAAAATCTATGACATTTCATTAGAGTCGATGATAAAACTAAAACAAACACTCACAGAAGCCGATTAAGGTTATATTGGGCCCAAGGTCCGACACTTTTTCGGGACCCTCTCGAACCAAAATAGTGGATAGTTTTTTTCACCCAGGGGGTATATAAGGGGTTTTTAGTGTCGTGCAGTTGTTACCATCTTTCTGAATATGTGCTTAATACTGCAATTCAAAAGTGGAGCTTTTTGATACATAAACAGGAAAATGGATGCTATACACTTTAAAATTTCAGAATAAGTTTTATTTTTATGCTTATTTGAATCTTTGATTTAACAACTATTAAATAGCCAGTTCTGTTACATAATGTAAGATACAAATTTCGTACTTGACACATGTATTTGACCATACATGACATGTACATTACAATATTTTTGCATTATATTTTCGACATATCTAAAAAATATTATATCTAAAACTAAAACAAATGTATTTTGGGTTCGGCGTTGCAGACCTGTCACACGATACCACACACGATATATAATGATGTATAATAAATTAATCAATGATACATAAGAAAAAGCGCGTTTGAAAATTCGCCTTATCCAAAAAATCAAATTTTGGAAAATCGCAAAAAACCTCCGACTACGTTCATTGGTTTTCATAGTAAACCAAGATTTTACAATGCCAGTAATACACGATAAAACTTTTTTTTTCAGTTTGTAGTGTTTATTTTTTTCGATGCAGGTTCCCAGATCAAATAGATTAAGAAAACTCGATTTTTAAATTTTGGATAGGACGAGTCTTGAAACTCACTTCTTCATATAAAAAGTTGTTCGCATCTTACCTCAATTCTCTTATTAGTTTTTTCTTGTCTGGTATGTCCAGAAACTCTGCCAGGAAAGAAATTCTCTCTTTGATATTTCTTTCTGACATCTGATAGATGCGACCAAAGTAGTAAAGCGTTTCTTCCATAGTTATTTCAGGGTACAGTGCCAGTTCCTGAATTGGGAAAGAAAAACAAAAATCTGTTAATTTTTTGTTTTATTGGAAACAACACTATGCAAATACATACGTGATAGCGTGATAGCGCGCTAGTAATATTGAGGGATGTAGTGGAGAGTATATCTTGCAGCATGGGCCGTATACCTTCTGGATTTTTTTAAGGAACACCGTATACTCTCTGTTTCTCAAAAAAGGTATAGTATATACACTCTAGGGTATATCCTGTGCCTTGAGCGTATAGCCTCTTCTTAAAGCGTGTACTCTCTGTTTTTTTTTTTTTTACGACTACAATACTGTGATTTTTTTATTTAAGTGAATTAAAAAGCTAATTGACACAATATTTTTTAATTATGTTCTTTTCAGTAGAATTGTGATCTGCGATTCATGATTCGAAGAAATTTACTCCTTTTCAAAAAATATTCATCGAGAGTTTGACTATTTAATTCTTTTTAGAGATTTCCTAATATTCAAAATTTAGTTTTGATAGAAAACGTGACACTTATAGCAAGCAGTCTGGCACAGAAATGGCCATTTTTGTCAAACGAAAATATTTCCATGGATTTGAATAATACTTTTTTTTAATAATTTATACCTATTTAAAAATTTTAGTTCTTTTTCCTTCAATAACCAGGTATGCTATTGCCCATTCATTTGAAAATTATCTACCAGCTTACTGTTTTTTACGTTAGATAGGATAATTAGTTCTTTTAATTTTTGGCAACAATAATGTCTTGTTTTATAAATCAGCTTTTTTCATTTGCGGATCCATCGGTATACCAAAAAAAAAAAAAAAAAAAAAAAAAAAAAGATCATTAGCTTAATAGTTTTTTTTTTTTTTTTTTTTTTTTTAGTAATTTTGCTATAAAAGGGGAATAAACGCTAGATTTGTTCTTTTTTTTATTGTCATACCTTCGTAAGATAACTTTTCTCCAATAAAGCATACAACGGAAAATAAAATATCCATTGCAGCTAAAAGAAGAAGGAGCTGTTCTTAAAAACATATTCTTCCCTACGCAAAAACGCGAAATTTTGTGAGGATTCATTTTTGAAGGAAAATGCATGAAATCAGCATGCATGACTGTGAAGTGGTTTGAAATGGAATAACGCTTTTCATTCTTTGATAAATGTAAGCTATATGCTTAAGTTATAATGGATCTCTCTCCTTTCCGATTGTTCTATATATACTAAAAATCGATTCAGTTCATCATCTTTGACAGCGTTTACAAAAAGGTTCTTTGCTTTTATCGAAAACAGAAAATTGTGTTCGATTTCGTAGTTATTGAATTAGTCTCTAGAAATAAAAATGACCTCTTGAACTTGAGAAAATCTTTAAAACATGTTTTCTACAAAGTAAGATACTCTGAAAAATGTCACATGTTCAGATAATTAATTCTACTTAATATCTTAAAATCTGTGTAAACGAAATGAAGCGAAGTAAAAAACTTTCATATAGATTTCCGTCTTATAATTCTATATGATATATACCATAATATAGTTTAGCAGATGTAATTATGGCATTCCTTTCCTCAGGAACATGAAGTCTACTTTAGACAAACTTTATTTACATAGTTTTTACTGTATTTACTTTCTTTTTCTGTCATGTTCCGTCTTTTGAAACTAAAGTTTTACTGTAAGTAAATGCATTAAGATTAATTTTTATAATTGTTATAACAGATTTTAACGAAATGTTTTGTTTTACATTTTGTACATTTAAATTATACATTTTCTTTGCGTTAAAAAATAAATTAAAAGATTTCAAACTCTTGTTTATTATCTTCATAATTTAAATATATATTTAACGTGCCATGAAGTATAAATATGTTTAAAAACAGCGGTAATAAACAGTTAAGAGTCTGCACTAATCGTTCGACGACTTTCGCCGAAGTAGGTTAAATCAATGACAAAATTCTTTATAAATTTTCTATTAACATTTCAATATTTTTAAATGTTTCTTTTTTTTTTTTTTTTTTTTTTTTTTTTTTTTTTTTTCAGGATACCTGAGATCGATGTCTAATTTGATGCCTTTTTACCTTTATCTATTTTGGTTACAGTTTTATTCTCATAATATTTTCGATTTTGAAAAAAAGAAAAAAAATGGTTTGGCGATGCAGAAAGTTAACTTTTAACTGGTGTGACAGAAAATGTAACATCAACTAGTGTGAAGCGGTCTGTGAGGCCGCAAGATTAAAAGATGAATAAAACGCATGATAAACTTATATGTTGGTGTTTTTGTACTAAATCTTTTGTACAGGACTGTTATAATTAACATTTACTTATTTAAAAGTCTCTGGTGATAGCATTAAAGTTCCAAACGAAACAAAATTTCGGAAGTGTTTGTAGTTAAACTGAAAATTACAAGTTAAACTATAAAAATTGAAATAAGTAGTTATCTGTGAGACCGGTAACATCAGTTAAAGATTAACCTTTTCATGTCCTTTGCCACATATGTCAATGTCTAGTTTTTTGTAAATATAGTTCCTGTCAATAATAAAAAGAGCAAAAATTTGATAATTGATTCACTATAAAATTCCTCAACAAGAGAATTAAAATTTTATTATTTCGATGCACTGATGTTATTTCTGATGTACTTTTAGAGATATAGTAATCCGATCTATCGTTTCCGCATTCATCGTTTTATTGATACGGTCCCTGCACGAGTTATACTTAAATGATGTTAATGAAACCCCCGTGCACCATTCTTTAAAAATCGTTTTCCCGCATTCATCGTTGTAAAATGTTTCTTTTCACCGGAATGAATTTGAAAGTCATGCGAATCCGTGTGACATACATCCTGGAATTACTTCTTTTATCCTAAAATAACTCATTTGTGCTGTTTGTGTTAATAATGGTGACAATAATACAGACGAAGAGTGGTTGGTTATATATAGCAGAGAATGTGCTTATATTTCCATTGATCAAGATGATGCGACATTTGGAGTCCTAAACATAGGAGAAATGTGTGATAATGCAAAAATTGTAAATAATGGCGAAGATGACATTTCTAACTATATGAATTTTTATGTATGCATATGAAATTACAGAAAATTACCCGAAAAATTTTGTATGTCTTGCAAATTTATTTTTTGATTAAAAAAAATCACGAAAATTTAAACAAATTTTTTTATTTTTTAAAATAAATATCAATTTTCTACAATTTCGATTTATTTGTTTTACATTTTCATAAGCAACAAATTAGTATTTATAAGTATATTGTATACATTGCACTGCAGTTTAAATGCATAAACATTGTGCTTTTCGTGTTATGAAGTTAACCCGCATTCATCGTTTTTTTCCCCGAACCCCTTGAAAAACGATGGATCGAGGTTTTTCTAAAAAAATGTTTGAAATAATTTTTTGGCAGCCAGTGTTGTTGTATTATTTAAACAAATCGATAATATTCGATGAAAATAACATCAGATATATGAAATGTATTAAGTTTCAAAAATACAAATCAGAAGCTTGCAAATGTTGCCACATACCTCTTAAGGCTATTCTTAAATCCGAAAAATCACATTCATGACATAAGTTTTCATTTATTTTTGTTCGAAAATGCATGAAACTAGCAGATATTGTTGTTCAAAACTATCTAAATGTACTCTCCTTTTTTTTTTTTTTTTTTTTGGCAAACGCAATAGATTTTTCAGAAAATAGTGTTAAAGTGGGCTTTTTGAACCCAATTTCTGCGCGAAAGAAGAAACAGGGGTAAAAGACATTTGTCACGTGATAAAAATAGCTTAAAACTCGATAAGTAATTTATTGATCGAAAAATGGAAAACACAGTTCGAATAGGCCTTGCAATTTTATATATTTCCGTTAAAAAATAAGTTTGTAAGTGTATCGAAACGTTTTAAATAATCGAATTTTGTGACTTCAATTTTTTTTTTTTTTTTAATGAAAATAATTTAGTGTTTATGCGGTTCAATTTTGAAACAGAAAAAAAAAAAAAAACAATTCAGGTTCAATTCCAGTTTTAATTCCATCTTAAATAGCAATTTTTTTTTTTCCGGTTTAAGCTCGGTTTCGGTTCGCAAACCTGAGATAGATAAAATATTTATTCTCTTTAAGAGACTTTTGAACTCTACAGCATTTTGAAATATACTTATCATTTAGAAGCTTCATTGAACGACGTAAGCAATATGTCATTATATAAAAAGTAAAAACTAGGTGAACGTTGAAAGATTAATTGTGATCAAAGGCGAAGCAGATAAAATATTGAGTGCTAAAGATAGTAATAAGAATTACATAATAAGTTTTATTTTTGCGAATGCAATGAAAAAAAAAATATCCTACACTTAAATAATCTTTACTTTGTTAGGAATTATCTGTAGAAAGTTTCTACGAATTCTTTTGTTTAATTTTTTTTTCGATAGCTTTGGAATTTCATAAAAAAAAGTATTTCACCGATTCATTGTCATTTCAAAACTTATTTTTACTTGATATAATTATCTCCAAAATTATTTAGATCTTGTAATACATATAAAACTACAGAGGATAGCTGCACATTTTTGTAACGATTTTGGAAGAAAATGACGTATTTGACTTATATATATGTATCAGTTTTAAAGTTTCATATGCCAAATACCTGTTATTTTTAAAATTCACTTTTTCCGTCTTACGCAAAATTTTGATTTTAATGGGCCCTTAAAAACCTTTCCGTTTTCGCGTTAGACAGATTCCAGCTTACGCAGCAGCAATTAATGTTATTTCCTATGGGTTCGTTGCGATTTGAAAAAAAATCCGTGTTAGACAGGTTTTTGTATTTATATATCCATTGATTAATGGCAATATAGAATATACAATATGGCGCGTACTACTATTTTTGGATAAAACCCCTGATATTTTTGCTTCATTTTGGGAATAACGGATTTTGAGTTGATTCTATAGACGATCACTTTCAGAATTTTCAAGCTATGTTTTTGAAACTTTTACAGAAGTTGCTCTATACATTTAGCTAACACAATATATAAATGAAATTTCGATATCGTTGACGCATGCGCAGTGAAAAATTATTTAGTAAACCTGCTCATTTTTTATACAATTATTATTATTTTTAAATTCTGATGACAGGGTATTGTGTACAATGTTATTTGTCATATTTTCAGAAAAGAACAATATTTTATATTAAGAACTCTGCAAATTATAAGCAAAAAACTTGAAAAAATTTGGGACTGTTTTTTATAAAAACCTTAATTTTTCTACGAGTATACATGTATCCACTAAAAAAGTAAACACAGTATATTACCATAAGACACTTAATCATAATCTACAGTTCAAGCGCTTTTGCTGCATTAGTTTTGACAGGGTTATCCAAAAGATATTCGTCCTTTTTCAATTTGTTATCGATCCCCTATAGAGTTTCGGGAAAAAAATCTTCACAGAAATGTATGACCTGTACTAGTATGTTTACACACTTAGAGTTTCAGAATAATTCCTCATTTTCTTTTCTAGATATTTAACAAAATGTCTAAAATCGCAAATGGCCGGTCATCTTTGGCTATATAATGTGTATATACTAAGGGTAGAATCAAACCTTATGTGATAGTATACATAATTTTTAATACGCACTATTAAAAAGCTCAACAAATATATTATTATATAGGATTAGCTTGTATAAATTATTATTTTATATTTATAAAATTCTAGCTATGTTTAGCTTTTCTATTTCATTTGATTTTTCCACTGGTCAGTAGGTTTCATGACGTATCAAATTTTTTTGCTTATAGCTTGATCCATGACTGGAATTTGCTTATACTTGTAAATTATGTACCCCTGAAGAGTGTTTTACAATATAAGCTTTCTTTTTTTTTCATCCAATTGTTTTTCATTTGTTTGTTAATAATCATTTCATAAAACTTCGCAATTCTACTTATGATCTGTTTTATTTGTTTTTAAAATAGATGATTACACTTTTTTTTGTCATTACATATGTTTAAATACTATTTATCAATAGGTCTTATTGGATTTTCAATTTTTAGTAAATATCAATGTTACAATGGATTTATTTATAAACTGTTTATACATTTAAACACCGGCAGCGTTTAAAACATATTATTTTAAAACCTTCCAGCACCATAATCTTTTAGGTCCATAATTATTTACCATCATACTCTTTTAACTCTATTTTTTAGACCGATAAAAAAAACTGAAAAGTTTGATCCATTTTATATTCCACGTGCCTTTTACCTGATGGAACTTAACACATCGAAGATTGTTCGGGTAAAATAATGAAATGCACACATGCCAACCTCCGGCTTTTTATAAATCACAGAAACATATTTGGAACCAAAAATTTATTTAGCGCAGGGCTGTCCAACGCGGCGACCGCGGGCGCCATGGCGCCCTTTGAAGATTTTCTTGGCGCCCTTTTGAAGATTTCCTATTATTAAACATTTTGGAAGTAAAATTCCATTATAAAGAATGTTATCTTTAAAATCATTCATATTTGATCAGAGATATTTTTAAAACCTGTGTATGCTATGCTTTGGGTTTGCCGTTGTACATTAAAAACCAGAAACATACTTTGAAAATTTAATCCTGCATATTTTTGCAATTTCTAGTTATTGTTTATTTAGTGTAATTATAATAGTTAAATGTCTTAATAGTTGGAAATAGCTCTTTTTAATACTTAAGAAGTAAGAGAAAAATAAAAATGTTCACCTGCCCCTCTCCTCTTTGAAGATATATGGGCTTGAAGCTCAACTTTATTCTTTTTACTGTTGTCACAGTGGTGGCCCAATGGCTGTTTTGTATATAAAGAATAAAAGGGCTTAATTTGTCTTTCTTGACTTTTAAAATTTTAGAGCGGTTTTTTTTCTTTTTTTTTTTTCTATTATTTTGCTTGGAGAAAATAATAAACAGTGCAGAATGATTTCCATCTATGAAAGCACTTCCAGATTGTCCCTCTGAAATCACCCACGTGGTTTGGTTACTATCATGCTTGTCTGTTTTTGTACTTTTCATAAAACTAATCCGCGCCTTCAAAATAAGACAAACCATATTTTCACATCCTAAAATAAACCTAACAATATTTCTGATTTTCATATTTATTTATTTGTTATTATTGTTATTATAGACACAATTAAAGTTTCTGGCGCCTTATCCTACAAATATTTTTGATATAGATTTCTCATAAAGAAAATAATTTTCATTTTAATAAGTGAACCATAGGAGTACTTGTGTTTACCGCTGTATGATTCATTTGCACTATGTTAAAACGTGCGTTATATACTAATACTGTATGATAACATCGTCAGATATTTCCAATCACGAAAATAATGGCGCCCTTCATTGAGTACCAAGAGCCAAGATGCGCCCCTGAATGCTGAAAGGTTGGACAGGCCTGATTTAGCGAATTAAATTAAATAAGTTGCAAATGAGAACAGAATTTAATGGAAGATCCTTTTAATTTAACAAATTTTCTGGTTCAAAATCCGTTCTCTTAATTTACAAAAAGCCAGAGGTTGGCAAGTATGGAAATGTCTTCTTTGAAAACAGGTGTTAAAACATATTTCTGATTGTAAATCCGACTTATTGACCTTTTTTCTACTTTCCTATTTTATTTCTTCGTTCTTTATTTCTTCTTTCGTTTCTTTATTTCTTCTTTTTTATTTCTTCGTTATAACAGAATTCATAATAACCATAAAACCTTTGTCAACATTTTTCTTGTAGTCTCTGAACTAACATCTTTAGATCTTTTTCTCCTCTTTTTTAATAATAAATCTTTTTTTGTATTGTAATCAGTTAATTATATCCAAACTTCATCAGTTGTACTACATGTACAAATCCCATTTTTCCCTTGCCATCATGGTTTTTTTGTCTTCATTGGCATATAATTCTTTAGTAGGTTGGACTTTGTTTATAAAACATGAGACGGGACTTTAGACACGACTTATTACTGTTTGTGTTTTGGTGTAAATTGCTCAACAAGTTTCGCCTTCATGTTGCATTTTTCCCGATATCTGAAATGTCCTATTTCAGGAACTAATGTGCCGAATTTCATGCCTTTAGAAAACTGGGGTGTGCCACACCCGGCTAGTATTAAATTTTCCTTTAAGTTTTCTGGTTCCATTTTAAACATTTTGATTTAAAAATAAAAAAAATAAAAACTTTTAAGTTTTGCAAGTTTGTTTTTTTTAGCCTAAAACATTACTTTTCAAGGGGAAAAAAAGAAAGAAAAAACGAACCCAGCGAATGATTGAGTTAGAAATTTGAAATTGCCCCTGGTGGGGTGTGCGCCTCCCATTGGGAAGCACTGTTTTAAGGCGGAGAATATTTTTCAAGAAGCAGACTGTAATTAACTTCTTTTCCGAATTGATGTCATATGTACATATATTTTTTTGATTTAAATTTAAATCGTAGAAAAAATCAAAATCATCACAAAAATATCTTACATAATTTGCATTTAATACATTTTAAAATATTTTTTAAAATAAATAAACAAATAAAATATCATCTATTTTGTCATTAAATAAGGGATTAAATCGCAACAAATAAAAATCGAGTCGTTTGACTAAAAGCTAGTTAGAGATTGTATGTGTAATAATTTTATAAATTTTTGTGCAAAATAACTGATGTGGTTACAAATGATCTATTTATATTTAACAGTGCGCGCAAGCACCCAATACTCAGTTTTGAGAAAAACGCATGGAAAATTTAAAAATCGATTGGAATTTGAGTTAAAATGCGCATTACTGGTTTCAAATTGAAGCCATTCTAACTCTAATATTTTCATGCGATTTGTTTTGTTTGATTAAAGCATGCATTTATAACATGAAAACAAAAAATCAATTTTTAGAAGATTATACTGATGACTGCACTTCAAACTTGTCAAATATGCAATGAATTTGAGAAAACATCTCATATCCTCGTTTCTCACAGTTTTTGATACTCGCAGCAATGCTTAAAATAAAGGAATAAATAAATAATAAGTATAAGTACTTTGTTGCTAAAAGCAAAGAAAGTTTAAAAATGACGTGGTGAGACGATTTGCTTTGCACTTGCGCTCGTAATTATATAAATACTTAGCACCTATAACCGTCTGCCTGCATATAACAGCGTAAAACTACCCAACCGAATGGTTTAAAATTTAATACATAATATGTATTAAATTGTATTATAATCGTAGCAGAATTTTATCGATTCATTTCAAATTTTGTGAAAATCGAACCAAAACTTTAAAAAATATTAATAATAGTTTTCTCAATTCGATTACATCCTATCACACGCAATTAATTCAGTGATATCCCGTGATAGATAATGATTCTAAATTGCCATGCTGATTACATCTTATTTAAGATGAAGTGATATTATTTCCATATTACTGAATTTAATATACAGGGTGTTTCGCTACCAGACCGACAAACTTTGAGGTATGATAGTAGACATGAAAACAAACATTATTAAATAGGAAACCATGGGGCGCAAACGTCTTCTGTAGGAGCTAGGGGCCATTAAAGTTTAAGGTCCAAAAATTCAAACGATGATAAAAAACGGAAAAAAGGATCGATTCGTTTGCGATTTTCACTAAAATCATTCTTTATAACACGATTTAAGAAAAAGCAAATTATAAAGGTTACAGTCAAAAATTGTCGATAGAGGGCGCTTTAGACTTTAGAGTAACGAACAACTACTTTTTACCGTTATTTTGTGCATGGGATTGAAATTATTTTAAAGTTTAGACTTTAACTTAAATTTTAATCCCAAAATCGGAAACATTGGGATCGGGTAACTGGCGAAAATTTAACTGTGAACAGAGGGGCGGATTTTAAACATTCATAAACAATATACAAACTGACCTATTTTGTTGCGGTTTGCGTGTAGTTCATTCCCTTGGTAATTATTTTATTCTAAATGACTTACAGCTCTTGTGTATTCATTTTTTGATAGAAGGCGCTTCCGACACATCTCCGACATTTCAATGGCATTACTCCTCTGTGTTTTACTACCAGACCAGCATACTTCCAGGAAGTGTTAGGGATGCAAAGCGACTCGGAATCACATAGAAATGTAACATTGAAAATGCCTTTTTAGCGAGCTGTGGTTAAAAGAAGCAGAGAAAAAAACAATAGAAACAGGTAGTGAAACAGCAAAACGTTAATGTGGCAGAAAGCAATTTAGTTAAAGGTTTTACTACAAAAGGTATCCGAAATTACGACCAGAAGTAGTCGGGCATGCTTGACAGCAGCGTCGCATGCAATTCTTTACGCTTTGAAAGATTCCTGGCATCTCGGATAGCTTTCTGGCAGCTACAGAAATTCGAGCTGACAGGTCTTCCACTGACGGTGCAGGAGTCTCATAAATTCAACGTTTTATTTGATTCCAGCAGAAGAAGTCGATTCAGATTCAGATTGAGCCAGGTGATGCTGGGGGGGGGGGGGCTACCAATTGGTTTGAGCTCAACTAGCCCCACCCAGCAATGTTTATTTAAAAAAATACAGAACAATTATACAGTAATAAAATAAAGGTAGGTAACAAAAAGTAATTGATATAATGAAGTAGGTGCGACGATCTGGCAGGCCAACGAACCGGGCCACAACTACCTATCCACCGCTCTCCACATGTTACGTTGAGGTGTCTGCGAACATCATTGGTAAAATGTGTAGGAGCCCTATCGTGCTATAGAGTGGTGCAACGAAAGAGGAACATGTGCTTTTACCAGAAGTTCGGACAGAACGTGTTGTAGAAATATCAAGTGGCTTTTTTCTCAGCTTCTTTTAACCCTAACTCGTAAAAAACATATTTTTGACTTTACATTATATATTATGATTCTGAGCCGTATTTGCATCCCTAACACTTCCTAGAAGTATGTTGTTCTGGAAGTAAAACACTCAGGAGTAATGCCATTGAAATTTCGGAGATGTGTCGGAAGCGCCCTCTAACAAAATATGGGGACACCAATGCTGTATGTCATTTTGAATAAAATAATTACCATGCGAATGACCTACACGCAAACCGCAATAAAATCGATTAGTTTGTCAAATATTTATGAGCGTTTAAAATCCCCTCCTCTGTTCACAGTTAATTTTCGCTAGTTACCCGATAACAATGTTTCCGATTTTGGGCTTAAAATTTAAGTTAAAGTTTAAACTTTAGAATAATATCAACCCCGTGGACAAAATAAGGATAAAAAGTAGTTATTTGTTACTCTAAAGTCTAAAGCGCCCTCTATCGACAATTTTTTAACGTAATCTTTAAAATTTTTTTACAAGCAAAACGTGATATAAAGAATGATTTTAGCGAAAACCGCAAACGAATCCATCCTTTTTTCCGTTTTTTATAATCGTTTGAAGTTTTGGACCTTAAACTTTAATGGCCCCTAGCTCCTACGGAAGACGTTTGCGCCCCATGGTTTTCTATTTAATAATGTTACTACTATCATCCCTCAAAGTTTGTCGGTCTGGTAGCGAAACACCCTGTATACAAGGTTCAATAATAAGGTTATAATATGTTCTCTCTCAACGGTGGCCAATGGCTAATTACTTAAGCGTTGGTCATAGACATGTACTTCCAGTTACAAAAATGTTCTAAATGATGTAAAGAAATACTTTAAAAGCGATTTGAGTCAATAAAAATATTTCTGAAAAAAATCACGACATTCAAACTTTTATACAGTCCCTCGGTCTTGTAAGTTATATTTAGTAAAATTTTCTTATTACACTGACAAGTAAGACAAAGAAAGTCCCATTCACATAACACTAAAATTGATCGAATTATGAAACTTTAAAAAGGCATGACTTGTACCACTTTTCTACATGTGAACACAAATGAATTTGGCCTGCTTTTAGGAGTCATATGCAAGTGCTTAAAATATTTAATGATCTTATTTCATGTGTATCTGCGCTTTGAAAAATGAATCGTACAAATTTTACAATTGAGTTAACTTTTAAGTTTTGGATTGACTAAAATAACTGTAGTTTAACATACAGGGTGGTTATAAAAAAACTTGCCGATATATGGAGCTCTAGCGGCCAGTCCGTTCAACCGATCGAGGTGAAATTTCAGATATAGCTATTCAGAGGTTTCAGAGGTATGAGTTCGATATTCTGTGAATGGCTCCAAAATAGCGCTCATGGTTACGGTTATAGTTACAGAAACTCGAAATTGTCCAATGGCAGCACCCATTTTTTTTTATCGCAAAATGCTCAGCGCATGCGAAAACCCTAAAGAGCGTTGGAACGGTATGGTTATTGCAATAAACGGACGTGTTATGCTTGCACAAAATCAGCTCTACAAACGCCCCCCCCCCCCCCAAAAAAAAAAAAAGATCAAGGCGCACGAAGAAAATTTGAATGTGACAGAGACAAAATACCGATCACGGAACGTCGTTTGCCAGATAGTCAGAGTAGTAAACGGAAAAAAAGTGAAGTGGGAATGTTAGTTCTTTAGTTGGAGCTCTCAGATGACTTCGTTCGTGGTGAGTTGGTAAACTATTATCAAAATGAGATGAATGCTGCGAAAACCTTTCGCGTTTACCGTCGAAACTATCGTCAAATACGTGGCCTATGCATTTCACAAGCTCTTCGTGATTTAGTAATGAAATTTGAAGAAATTGGCTGCACTTGTGATAGTCCGCGATTCGGACGACCAATTGTTCCTGAGGATACTGTTATGAAAGTGAATCACATAGTGACTAGAGGACGCATGCAAACTACAAAAGGTGCATCTCGTGTATTTGATATATCGAAATCAATGGTCTTAAAGTTACTGCGCTCTGTTATCCGTATGATTCCTTTCCAATACCACCGCGCCCAGATGTTGGAAGTGAGAGACCTTCAACAACATATAGATTTTGTTAATGAATTTCTTTGATGGAGATAACGATCGGCCTCTTCGCATATTATGAACGGACGAGGCACATTTCACCTTAACTGGTAACGTCAATGACCTACACGATCCCCGGACCTCACTCCTATGGATTTCAGTTTTTGGGGATATCTAAAATCTAGAATGTACATGTGCAATCCGCAAACTTTGCCGGATTAGAAAGATTCTATCAAACGTGAGATTGCAAACATCCCTCATGCTATGTAACGTTCGGCTGTATTGTCCACACTCGCTACCATGTAATGCGTAATTGCCAGTCATGGAACCATGTGGAAAATGTGTAATCAAATTAAAAGTTTTCTTTTCTCCGATCTGTGTTGTAATCAGAGATTAGTGTACTGACTCTGAGTCATATGCAAATTTCCTCCTTGCGCCACAATCGTGTCTTTTATGGTTGGGGGGGGGGGGGTATTCGCAGAACAGTTTTTTTGAGTGCATAACGTGTCCGTTTCTTGCGATACACCTACGGTTATAATGCTCTTTGGGGTTTTCGCATTCGTTGAGCATTTTGCGATGAAAAAAATGGGTGTTGCCATTGGAAAATTTCGAGTTTCTGTAACTATAACCGTAACCGTGAGCACCATTTTGTTGCTGTTCACAGAATCTCGAGCTCATTCCTCTGAATAGCTATATCTGAAATTTCACCTCGGTAGGTTGAACGGACTGGCCGCTAGAGCTCCATATACCGGCAAAGTTTTTTTTTTATGACCACCCTGTATATTTTATTTTGTAAGAATTTGGGACTGTTTCTTTTCATGATTTCGTTTAGCAAAAATTGTGTTATTGTAATAGGTTTTTATTTTAACTTAAACGATCGAATGTTATGTTTTTGCAGTTCAAAATTTCTTCTGAAACTTTAACTCAATTTCAAATATCCGATCGAGATTAAATTTTTCATACTGACATAAATCCGATAACAATCTAATATTATAATTTTCTCTGGTTACCATACTTATTTTACAGGTAACACAAAATATTTTAGACATATTTCTTCCACGAAGTTTAAGAAAAAGTTTTAGATCAGGTAACACAAGACTACAATGGTTATGTTATGTATTCTAATTTTTGAATTTTTTAACTTTTATGTATTTTTTTATCCCTGAATCCAAATATTATCTTAATGGGGGGTTTTTCCGAAAGCTTTTGTTTTTTCCCCAAAGAGGAAAAATTGAAATTTCATTTGTAAAATAATATATTTAAAATTTTGCAATTGCTACATTCTCAGACTTTGTATTTTATTTATTTTTATGTTGAGTGTCCCACATGAAAATTTTAATGTGGGTAATCCGATTTTTCATCAGAAATCTGTTTGGGAAGATTTGAAAGGATCCTTCACATTTTTTTTCTACTTTGAAACAGACCCTTTTCAAAATTTTTCTTGAAAATAGACATTTCAGAAAAAAATTTAATCCCCAAATTCAATCTTTCGCAAATGCTATGATTGAAGAAGAAAAAAATTTATGCCATTATAGCAGCTGAATCTTATCAAGTTGTATATATGTATGAATAACTTTATTAAAAATGTCTAAATAGGAATCTAAATATAATAATAATTTCTAATTCACTAAAATATTTCAGTAATATGCCGATTAATGGAAATGGTAAAATTAAAAATTTAACATAAAATTTGAAGCATGCATTCATTACTTTGTTCTATGTTTACAAGAAATAAGTATTAAATTTGTGAAAAATTTGACATCCAGTTTTTGGTGGATTTATATATTTCAGAAGGTCTTGAAAACGATTTGGTGTTTTTTGGAAAATATCTGTCATTGTGATTCTGTATGCGTCAAAAAATTTTATGGGTGCTTTATCTCAAGAACTGATGCACTTAATTTCACAAAACTTTAGATTCAGTTACACCTTGATACAAACTCGATGTTTAGTTATTGGTGCAACAGATGACGCTGCTATGCTGCATTATTCATGATTTCCATAATAGCTCTATCTCAAGAATTAATGTACAGATTTTCATAAAAATTGAGATTAAGTTAATCCTTGATATAATTTGGTGCTGATTACTTTTTGGTGTAATCGCTCAACAGATGACGCTGCCATGCTACATTATTCATGATTATCGCAATAGCAATCTCAAGAACTAAAAGACGATTTTTCATTAACCTGCAGATTCAGTCAATTCCTGATATATATCAATGATGTTTAGTTTTTGGTGTAAATTGCTCTATAGGGGGCACTACTATGCTGCATTTTTCATTCAGGACGTTGAATCTAAAACTAACCTTTATTTTACTATTATTTTTAACACAATCAAACTGATTGGTAAAGTCATCATACGAATTAATTATTTCCAGCTGAGCGAAAAATTGCCCAGGCCGGGAATCGAACCCGGATACTTGGCTTACAAGGCCAATGCTTTACCTGTTAAGCTATCTGGGCGATAGCCGGCTGGGATTTTTCGCTCAGATAACCTTATTGGTCGTAACATCTGGTCTGTCATTTGAAACAGCTCGCAGAATTAACCGCAGGTAATGGAACTCCATATAACGATGGATACGTAGATATACTATTATTTTTAACACAATCAAACTGATTGGTAAAGTCATCATACGAATTAATTTTTCGCTCAGCTGGAAATAATTAATTCGTATGATGACTTTACCAATCAGTTTGATTGTGTTAAAAATAATAGTATATCTACGTATCCATCGTTATATGGAGTTCCATTACCTGCGGTTAATTCTGCGAGCTGTTTCAAATGACAGACCAGATGTTACGACCAATAAGGTTATCTGAGCGAAAAATCCCAGCCGGCTATCGCCCAGATAGCTTAACAGGTAAAGCATTGGCCTTGTAAGCCAAGTATCCGGGTTCGATTCCCGGCCTGGGCAATTTTTCGCTCAGCTGGAAATAATTGATTCGTATAACCTTTATTTTCCTCCATAACATACAGTAATCTTGCAAAGCATGGTCAGTTTGCATTGGAAAAGTACAACTTCAATGAAAAAATCCATATTTTATTGCAAGTAACTATGCTCCAAATTGTACTTTCCGTCGCGATTAAACTTTAAATTTTAATAGTTGTCTGAAGCATAGTAGAAGTTCATCTCTGTGTGTAACTGCTATTGTTCATTCCTCAAACTCCTTGCATTTTCTATTTGTAATGTTCTGATTGAGTTCCACTCTTAGAAATATGAAATTACCATATGGAAACACTGAATATGGTTTCTTACACAAGAATGGGACACCAGATTTCAGAATAAAAAGAGAAATTTTACATTTAATTAAACTTTTAAAAAAATATTTTCCTGTTTTCAGTGAAGTAAAAATCAAACAGGCAATAAATCCTATGCTGTTTTTTAGTTGCAGACCCAAAATAAAACTTAGTTTTGTTTGAATTTAGATTATAAAACTAAATTAAAAAATTTTTGAGTTGACAATGGAAGGAAATACCAAAACTAAACATATTTTTAAAGGATATGAAATTATAATTGTAAGAAAAAAATGTAATATTGCAAAAATATACATTTTTAAATAATAGAAGATTTGAATACCGATATTCACAATAATGATATGATTCATTTCATTCCAAACTGCAGTGGTATTGGCTCAGGTTTTTACATTAGGTCAATTGGTAATTAAACATGTAACTGAAAAATCATTTCAACAGAAATATGATATAACAAACAATATCGTTAAATAAAGCCTGAATGTTACTATAAAAATTCAGAGACTAAAGAGAAAAAATAAATAAACTTTTTAAAATCAGGCTTTGCTTCTTTTTATTTTTATTTTGTAATATAGTCATTTGAAAATAATTTTCTTTTAATTCAAATAAACTAAAAAAAAAAGTTTATTATTTAATATTATTAGAGATGCACCGGATGTGGATTTTTGCCGGATACCGGATAACAAATATCCGGTACAAAATTTTACCGAATATCCGGTATTCGGCCGAATAATTTATCATTTTTAATTTTAATAGTAATTCAATTTTATGCTTGTTTAAAAAAAAATATTGCAATTTTATATTATGCAAGTATTCATTAATTTTAATCCACTTATTAAGTCAAAGTTACTTAAAAACAAATGAATAGTAATAATTAAATATTGAAATTTAATATTTTTCTTTTTTAGTTTTACTTATAAAACTTCTACCTTTACATGCATATTTCTTTTTTATCTTATCTTTAGTCTATCACCAGATTTAGGTGGTGTCTTGATTTTTTTTTTAGATGCATTGTATTGATTAATAAACAGAAAAAAAATGTTTTTGTTTTTACCCTGTTGACACATAATAATTAACAAAAAATGGGATAGTTATGTTTGTTACTCCTCTTGATTCTGAGTGAGAGTTGCAGTTTTCCTATTAAGCTCTTTTTGCATTGTAGAGCAAGTCTCAGAATGGTCACTTGCAATTTTAACATGACTGGATGGCGTAATTCAATTGCTTTGAAATTTTTTACTAAAATATGCTTTAAAAAAAAATGCAGTTTCTATATTTAATGATTTTTTTCTTTTGTTTTTACCGCAATTTTTACTACTGTTGACAGCTTAACTTGTGCAATTGATATTCCAGCAAAATTTGAATGGTTTCTTTAATATCTGCACCATTTTGTTCTTGATTTTCTAAACAAACACACTTTCAATCTGGGGTCTGAGTATTTGTAAATAAACTCTTTAGTTTGCTGGAGATTTATTTTTCTACATGGTTTTTAATCCTCAATGCTTTAGCACTTACAAGATGGCCCCATTGTACACATTTTTGACTCAGAATGTTTGATGTATTAACGGGTCATTTTCAAAAAACTTGTACATTCTATGCCCCCTAACTTTAAGAATTTTTAATAACTAAAATAAAGTTTTAAAAATAAAATTTAAGCATTTACATTACTTGCCTGACTGTTTAGAGTAAATGTGGGCTAAATATTATCAGAAATTAAAAATAATATTAGTGTAGTTATGGTTTCAATGTGTCAGCTATAGCTAAAATGCTATGTCCCCTCTTCCTTTTTTAATTTTTCAACTGCTATAAAATTATAAATCAATTGTCAAAAGTGCTAATTTTTTCAGTTGTGACAATTGTTGTATGTCTTATGTGTAGCATAGACTATATAATATATTTTTTAAAACTTGTTTTTTTATAAAAATGGAACAATTTATTGTTGTCCCCAGATTTTTTCCCCTCTGTTACTTCCACTCTGTTACCATATTTATTGTAATAAATTATTATTACTAAGTGTTCAACACAAGGTTTTGTAGTTCTTCGAACAGTCTATTTTTAGATGAGGCCAACATTTTTTAAATTATTAAGTTATTTTCACCGTGGTGTTGAAGTAAAGCATTTACAAGATAAGGATGTTTTATTCAGTTTCCCCTCTGTTACCAGCTTATTTATGTGAAATTTACTTTTTTTATACTTTTATAAAATTTTAATCATAAGATCAAATGGTGCTTCTTAAATAAATAGGCTTAGAGTTTCTTGTTTTTAATTCACTTTGTGCTGATAAAATTATTTGCAGTTTTTTTCCCCTCTGTTACCATTCCCGTCTGTTACCATGCTTATGGTAACAGAGTGGAACAGAGTAAGAAACTACTAAAAAAACAAGTTTATTTAAACATTGTTCTTGAAGGCTGCGCATTCTCGTTTCATGTTCTTAGAACAGAATTAAAAATATGCATTTTTCTTTTTAAATATAAAATAGTAGTTTTTGTGGTGAGCTAGTTGCCATAAACAATAGGCTCTAATTTTCTCAAACAAAATGCTTCTTTAATTGTAGTCATTTATATTTATGAATCAATACTACTCATTTATGAAAAAATAATGCAGCGTGAAATACTACTATTTTCGAATATTAATTTTTGTAAAAGCCTTTCATTCTTGCTTGGTCTGTTTCAAATTTTAGGATATTTTATAACACATAATAAAAATGTATTAAAGAAGAAAAGATCATTATTTAAGTAGGAAAGAATTTATAAAAAAGATACACCGCGTCAAATACTACTATTTTCAAATAGCAATCTCTGTAAAAATCGTTATTTCTTGGGTTAAAGCGTCATCCAATTGGCACGCGAATTTGTTAAAATTTGAAAATCTAAGGTGAGCTGTTAGAAATTGAAACACAGATTATAACACATGATAAAAATTTATAAAAACAATGCCACATGTAATACCAGTATTTTCGAATAGCAGTTTTTTGCAAATGTCTTAAATTCTGCCTTGATCTGTTTGAAAAATTGAAACTTCATGATAGCTTATAACACATAATAAAAAGTTATATTGAAAAATTGCCTGGTCTAATCCCACTATTTTTTAATAGTATTTTTTGCAAAAATCTTAAATTCTTGCTTTAAAGCACCACTACCTCGACTAATGTATGATAAGATTTTTTTTTTTTTTTAACTAAGCAGTGCGTTTGTCATAGCACATGATACAAATTTACAAAAGAGAATGCCCCGCCAAATACCACTATTTTCCAATAGTAATTTTTCTAAAAATTGTTTAATTCTTGCTGGATATGTTTGAAACATTAAGATCGGATACAATACATGATATAAATTTATAAAAAAATATATATATATCACATCAAATATCGCTCCATTATCAATCAGCGTTCCCTTCGGTTACTTTTTCCCCATTCTGTTACCGTCAATTTAAGCTGGTTTATTTCACTAAAAATTTTATCAACCATCATTTTGAACAATTAATTGTGTAACTTTAACAAATATTTTATTTATGTAATATTTTTTTATAATTTAACTGAAAAAATGTGAATGCATCTTTAATTAAAATTTATGACTTTTCCAAAAAAGTAACAGAGAGGAAATCCTTTGTATTTTACAAAAATAAAAACAATCATAACAAAACAACAGTTAGGATTTTCTGAAAGTAGCAATCATGTAATTAAAAGAAATGTGATATTTACTTTTATAGGTGTTTTATTTTTTTAAATAAAAATTTCTGACTGTTGGTAACAGAGTTGAACATTTTACTGTTGCAAGTTCATACTTTATTTTTTATTTGACATTCCAAATCAAAAAGTGAACTGCTGTTTTCAGTTTTTTATACAAGAAATGTTTTAGTATCGTCTAATATTCTTAAAAGTTGCATTTAAAAAAAAAATTTTATTTGTGAAAAATTTCCCAAATATACAAGTTTTTTGAAAATGACCCTAACAGTAACTTCATAGAACTTTCAGATTAGATATTTATACCTTTCTCTTTTGTTGATATTCATAACTCAAATTAATAATAAAGTTATTAACAAAACACTTGAGAAAAACCATAAAAGTCAACAACTTCATTACTGCAATTAAAAAAAAAAAAAAAAAAAAAAAAACTGAAATCAAAACACAGTTGAAATTGTAATTGATATTCTAGTTTTGATTTTACAATTACAGTTATAACTGAACACTGTAGTTACATTTTTACTGGTGAAAATTACAATAAAACTTTTGAGAGGTGTAAAATTACTCCATTAATGAAATTTAAGAACAAATAAGAGAAAAAAAATTTGAAAATTGTAATTACATATTTTATTTTTAGTTTTACAATTGCTGTTATAGGTTATGACAAAATATTGTCATATTTTAAATATATCTTCATTTACTTATAACCATTATAATTTCATAATTGTGAAAATATATGAGTATTTATTTTTGTTAACACTACTTTTTAGTAAGATAAGGTTGGCAAGGAGCAAATTAATTTTACATATTTTTAAAAATATAAAATACAGAATTTAAAAAATGTTTCACTATCCGGCAACCGGATATTAAAATATTCGGCCGGAACGGATATCCGGTTTGAGTGCCGAATAAGCAGGATATCCGGTGCATCCTTAAATATTATCTAAGAAATTATAATTTATTTGGGAGAAACAATTATGAAAAATCAATTTTTCGAACTTTTCCGGGTTTTTTCCGTCACTTCAATTTTTATGGAAAATTTACATCTCTAATCATGTCAGAATTTTTCCGGATATCCGGTTTGAGTGCCGAATAATCAGGATATATATCCCTAAATATTATCTAAGAAAATATAATTTATTTGGGAGAAACAATTATAAAAAAATCAATTTTTCGAACTTTTCCGTTTTTTTCCGTCACTTCAATTTTTATGGAAAATTTACATCTCTAATCATGTCAGAATTTTTCGTTAAAAAAAAATAACAAAAATCTTGATAGTGTAAAATAAAGGGGGGAGGGGGGCAAACGATAAATGTAAAAGTTAAAATGTAGCTGAAATTTGATACTATAAAGCAGATGTAAAATTTCTTTTATTTTCCTTTATTTGATTTGGTTATATAATTTATTAAATTTTTTGGCTTATGCTGGGATTCTTACAGCATCAGCTAAAGCGTCCAATGACGGGAAGGGAAGGAGTGAAGAGGTTCAATTTTAAATTTACAGTTTGCAAAAAATTTTGAAGTGAAACTTAAAACTGAAAGTCATTTTCGGATTTAGTGATAAAAAATACATAAAAATCAACTATCAAAAGTTAAAACACAACAATCACATCTATTGCATAGTATAGTTTTATTATTATTATTATTATTATTATTTACGATTTGCAAAAATGATGGTAAAAAATTAAGGTCAATTTTGGTTTCAGTGGTACAGAATACATAAGAATCGATTATCAAAAATTAGAATGCATGACATAACCCATCTTTTGCGGGCAAGTGTAACCCAACAACATTTTAAAATATGTATCATTTTGTAAAGAATTGAGGCTGTTAATCTTCATCATTTTATTTAACAAAAGCTCTATTTCCTTAATATGCTTCTTACGAATTGTATATTTTGCATTAATATTTTAGAGTTATTAAATATTGCAATTTTATGTTACAATTTTAATTTTACTTTCAACCTTTTTTTTTAACATTTCTGACAATATAGTATTTCTACTAAATTTGTGATTGACCCCTAATTTCCAGCAAAAAATGTGCTTTAATTTTAACCAATTATTACTCGGTCAATTTTAATAACGGGAATAGAATAAAGGGACTTTTTTCTGCATTATTTGTCTATATAACAGGAAAATTTTACTAAATATAACTTATAGGACTGGGGATCGTATAAAAATCTAAATTTCGTAATTTTTTAAGAAATGTGTTTTTTTTTTACGCAAACCGATTTTAAAATATTTCTTTACTTCATTTAAAACATTTTTGTAATTGGAACTATATGTCTATGACTAGTGGTTAAGGAATTAACCATTTGCCACCTTTGAGAGTGGACACCCGGTATAATCATATCATATATATTATAAAGCAGAAGTTCTGAAACTTCCAAACGAGTGTTTTCAAAAACTACTCGCTGGATCTTTTTGCAGATTATATCATTCGATAGGAAATATTTTTGCGGTGGTTTATGATACAAATATACAGGGATAACTCTGATTTTTCGTACTAAATTTTGTATTTTTCGGTTATTTTTGACGGAAGGGTTGCAACAACTAATTTTTTGGCGATAATTATATTTCAATAAAGAAATGAAATGCTTTCTCTAATGGAAAATAATATAAGCATTTCGAAAAAAAAAAAAAAACCTATTAATTCATTGATTTAAAATAAATAATGATAAAAAGAAAAAAATCCGTTTAATGCAAAATAATGGTATTATGAAAGGAAAAAAAAATCTTTAGCGAAAAAAAAAAAGAATATTTATAATATTTAAAAAGTAACTCAATGTGAAAGAAAGTTTTGAAGTGACACAATATTTGGCTATTTATTTCTTTCGAGCCAGATTAAAAGAAAACAACATCTCAAAAATTTCATTAGGTAAAACATAAGTATTTTTTTTCTTTCTTTTTCTAAAAATATTTTTAAATCTAATTTTCCCGTTATGTATTTTACAGAAGAAACTCGCAGAATTAATTTTTTTTTTTTTTAAAGGCTCTAATTGTTATTTGTATGTTGTTTCTTCAATTGGGTGTTTCAATCTACTTCTGTCGCCAAACAATGCGATTCTAAACCAAAAAAAAGCAGCGATGTTCGCAAGAACTATTTTTTCTCTCTCTCTCTTTTAATGAGTGAGAGCATTTTTTGGAAAAAAAATTTACATTTAACTTAAATACACATACAGCAGTTAATACCACAAAAATGAATAATATTTAAATTTTAGGGTAAATGTCTTTCCACATACATATAGATATTGTAAAATAATTTAACTGCAACTTTAAAAAAATTTTTTGGCACAGATATCTCATACGCACTACATTGGTGCGATTTGTCTCTTACGCCAATACCATAAATACATCTGGGTAATTAACTGACGCCAAAGTGTCATTATTTTGCTTGATATGGCAACCCGGATGTTATTGTCTATTTATTAATAAATTGTCTATTTACATTTTTTTCTTTTTTTTTTTCAATTATATAAACTATTTTAATCTCACATTTGTCATATATGCGCCACATTTGCGCGGCTGCAATAAAATGGCGATTTTATGCCTCCTTGGTAACCTGGCTGTTGTTTATTTATTAATAAATTTTTATTTTATTTTATTTTATTTTTTAAAGGATATAAATAGTTTTGTTTTATAATTATTAACTAAACTTTTTAAAATTTATTGTTTTTTCGGTACAGGTTATCCCGTCGACTAAAAAATTATCGCCAAACTATAAGATTAAATGCCAATAATGGATGATCGTGAATGTCACATTCAATGACATTAAATGCAATTCACGTGTTTAAAATGTCATTAAGTGATTTTTATTTCGACTTTTTATTCATATTTTTATTAATATTCGACTAATTATTTGTTTTTTCGTTATTTAAAATAAAAATTATGTCAACATGTATAATTTGGCTATTAGTTTGCCGATTTGTATAATTTGGCGAAATTGGTCGACAGGATAACCTAGAAGTACCTTATTTTCGATTTAAAATAACAGAAAATAATTGTAAACTATATATGTAACTGGTATTTGAAAACAAAATTTTCTCCAAATCGACTTTAGAAGGGGAAAAAAAAAGAAAAGAAACGCGCAAATGTGGTGCGTATATGTCATGTATACATTTTCCCCCCTTATACTACAGTATTTAAACATGCTGTATAAGTAACGATTATTGTTTTTTCCAAACATGTTTGGCACAGATATTATTAGCGTTGCAAAGGTTAGAAAAAACCCGGTTTAAACCATAAACCGGGTTTTTAGGAATAAGCCTGGAAAAAACCCGGGATTTTTTGGAATAATTCGGTTTTTTGGGAATAAACCTGGGAATAAACCTGGTCTATTGGAAATAAACCCGGGAATAAACCGACTTTTTGCAACTCTAGATATTATATACACACTGGGGTATCTGACTATCGCCAAAACGGTGTTATTTTGCCTGATATGATAACCCAGCAATAGTTGTTTCTGTATTAATAAATTGTTTATTTACTTTCAATTTCTTTTTAGAAATTCTATAAATTGTTTTGTGCTATAGTAACTTTTTTTAATTATTATTATTTTCGTTTTAAAATAATGAAAATAATTTTTAAAAATGCCCATTTCTCCGCTATTCTAAAACGAGGATTTTGCCGCATTGGTATTGGAAGGAATTGGAAGGAAATCTTGCAAATCCGGGTTTGTGCCGGAGTTTTTTGTGAAATATGATATTTTCAAATGTAAATTGAGTGCTACTTGATTAACACGTCGGCCAGTTTCGCCAAACTATTCAAATTTACATAAATTCATTTTAAATAACGAAAGAACAATAAACAAAAATAAAAAATACAAATTAGAAGTCGAATTAAAAAGCACTTATGACGTAAAAAAATACGTGTATCACGTGTAATATCAATTGCTATCATACTTACGATCATCGATTATTGACATTTATTCCTATAATCTGCTATTAATTTTTTTCTCGACAGAATAATCAAGTAGTACCGTATATTGTACAAACTCCAGTTAATATTACAAAAATAGAGCTAAATAACTAAATTTAGGTGCAAATGCACACACCCATGTTGTAAGAAAGAGGCACAAATGTCATATATGCACCACGTTGGGGTGATACATTTCTGGCACCACTTTAACGGAAACTTCGTTTTCAAATGACAGATACATTTCTATTTTCTATTTTACTTTTCTATGTATAGAGCATAACATTTTGTATCATTTTAAAATGCAAATGAAAGTAAATAAATAGTTCATTAATAAATTAAAAACAGAGCTGGATTACCGTAAGAGGCATAAAATGTTCATTTTGTTTCAATCACGCCAACGTGATGCGTATATGACATCGGTATCAAAAAATGAATTTCACACATTCAAAAAACATTCCCCTTATTTTTCTAAAGAAAACTTTATTTAACTTTATTTATTCTGCTGCATTCCAAAAGCGGAACACTGTAATAAATTTGTCAAGAGCAGATGTACGTTGCGAAATATAATATAATATTGATAGAGGATGCATTAAGGTTTCCACAGGTACCCATATCCTGCAGTTGAGAGGTTTAGAGTTCAAAAACTATCAAATGAAAATGAATCACTTGAAAATTGTTTAAATTCAATGGTCAATATCTGCGATCATAATGCTCGCTATTTTAGAAGTATGGTGAATAGACAATATTTAAATTGCTCTTTTCATAATTGCCTCATTTATCTATCAAACTCTACAATAAATGGTCAACTGAAATATTTTTTTCTTAAAAGCCCGAATTTTATCGAATGCATAAGCTGATATAACAACATAATATTTTATTATTATTTTAATATATTTTGGCGTCAACGGGCATTGATTCCATTATTGTTGTTTTTATTTTTGGCTCAGTTTTGTTTTTTCTAGCTCTCTGAGATTCGCACTGATGAAGAATCTCGACAGTAGAGTCGAAACGGCTGTTTGTTAACTTTTAATGCATTTTTGGTGCATTTATAATCGTTGAATTTCTATCTTTGAATACAATGGCGTTTTGTATGATTTTCAGAAATGTGAAAGAGCATTCGAGGTGAAGTTGCTTTAAAAAACACAATCATATTCAATATTTTGTTTGATTCACGTTTTGTTTTGAAAAATAGACCAGCGCAGCGGGCTTAGCCTGCTAGTATATTATAAAGCAGAAGTTCTGAAATTTCCAAACGAGTGTTTTCAAAAACTACCCGATGGATTTTTTTGCCGATTGTATCATTCGATAGGAAATATTTTTCCGAAGGTTTGTGATTCAAATTTACAGGGATAACTCTGATTTTTCGTAGTAAATTTCGTATTTTTCACTTATTTTTTACAAAAGGGTTGCCAGTAGCTGTTTTTGGTTAAAATTATAATTGCTAAAAGAATTAAAATGGCTATATCTATTAGAAATATTACAAATATCTTGCAAATAATAGCAGAAAATAACTACTGATAATATTAATAATAATAAAGAAAGACCGCTTAAATAAGGCGTAATATTATAAAAATATATTTATCTTGAAAATGAAAAAAATATTTGTAATTCTTAAAAAATAAATTAACGCGAAATATAACAATTGGTAATATATATATTACATATATATAAACAATATACCAATTGGCCAATTGTTGGAAATATAACAATTGGCGACTTATCCCTGGCGTTAGAATAAAAACATGAATTTCAGAAATTGATTAAATGAATTTTGAATGATAGTTTTTCCCTTTTTATTATTTTATTTCTCTTTTTTATCGAATTTCCGTATAATATAACTTACAGCAGAAAAAAGCAGATCTGATTGTAAAAGACACTGTAAGTTGTGAGTTACTATTCGTTTCTATACCATTTTCATCTTGCTTTTGTCGCCAAAGAATGTGTTTTTAAGCTGAAAATGCACTACTGACTTGATGCCTGACTTAGGTTCTTAATGGTCGCAATAATGTTTTTTTTTTTTTCAAGTGAAGATAATTTTTAGAGTATATTTTAATATTCAATCGTAAATTATATAGATATGAGTATAACTCTTTTATTTCTTTTTGCAAATGTTTTTATTGTTAATTTAATTTTTCTTGCGCCATTTCGTCAATTTCACTTACAGGAAAAATTTCAGTTTTAAAATTTAAAAACTGAAATAGGAAAGATTACCCCATCGATTAAAAATCTACCGCCAAATTCCAAGATTAAATGTCAATAATGGATGATCGTAAATGTCACATTCGATTGACATTAAGTATAATATAAATATTATTTATGTCATCAAGTGATTTTCAATTCGACATTTTATTTCTACTTTTATATATGCTCTGCTAATTTGTTTTTCGTTATTTAAATGAAAATTTATGCTAATCTATATAATCTGGCTAATAGTTTAGCGATTTGTATAATTTGGCGAAATTGGTCGACGATATAACCAAGTAGTACTGAAGGAAAAATTTTGCAATTCAAAGTAAATTTATGCAATTATGCGTTATTACTATAGATAAATTCAACATTTTGAAATAAAAAGTTCCCTCTGAATAAAATTTGCAAGTCTTTTTTAATTGACCATTTCTTCTTCAATATTTCTTCAATCAATATTTCGTTATTCTCTTTCGCGCAGGCAAACAAAAATGTATTTTAAATATTTTATTAGATAAAACGTAAATAACATATTTCTATATATATATTTTTTTTTTTTTTTTTTTTTAAATCTAATTCTATCATTATGTGTCTTACAGGACAAAATAGCAGAATTACTTTTAAAAATGGTTTTATCTGTTAATTGTATGTTATTTGTTTATTTGGGTGTTTGAATTTACTTTTGTCATCAAACAATGCGATTTTATACCAAAAAGGCATAAGCCGGAGCGATGTTCACAATTACTAATTTCTCTCACTCTCTTTTAAATGTGTGAGAGCATTTTTAGGATACTTTTTTATGTTTAATTGTAAATATATAAATAGCAGTTATAGAAAAAATAAACTGCGTATAATGTTCAAATTTTAGTATAAATGTCTTCCTCATCCAAACTGTAAAATAATTTAATTGCAACGTTTTAAAAATTTGGCGCAGATGTCATATACGCACCACATTCTCACGATTGCAACAAAATGGCGATTTTATGCCTCGCATGGTAAACCGACTATGGTTGTTTATTTATTAATAAACTATTTATTAACTTTCATTTTGTTTTTTAAAATAATATAAATCATTTTGTTCTATAGCTATTAATTAAACTTTTTTATTTATTATTTTTTTTTCAAATAATACAAAATAATTAAATATTTATGAAATTGGTAATTAAAAACAAAGTTCTCCAAATTGGCGCCAGAAAATATTGCGCCAATGTGGTGCATACATGACATCTGTGTCAAAGTTTTTTCACTATACATGAGTAGGGAAAATGCAGTATAAAAACCGATTAAAGTTTTTTCCAAATATGGAAATTTTGTCATAGTTTTGGTCATATACTCATCGAGGTATCTCACTGGCGTCAAAATGGCATTATTTGCCTCATATGGTAACCCGCTATAGTTGTTTATCTGATGATAAGTTGTTTATTTACTTTCATTTTCTTTTTTGAAATGATATTTGTTGTTTTGTTCAACAGTTACTTTTTATTTATTGTTAATTGCTGTTTAAAATGATAGAAAATAATAAAAAATATATAAATTTCTTTTGTATTCTAAAACGAGGATTTTGCCACATTGTAGTTGCAAGAAAATCGTGCTAAACCTATTGCGTATATGATGTCTGTGTAGGAATCTTTTGTGCAATGTGAAAAGTGTAAATTGGCTACTACTTGATTATCACGTCAACCAATTTCGCCAAATCGTTCGCCAAATCATATAAATTTACATAATTTTATCTTAAATAACTAAAGCGAAAATGCTTAAATATGAAAGAGCAAATAATTTTGTTTTCATTTTTCAGGAGGAATTTTTGCAATAATAAAGTAATTGTTGTAGCGACAATTTTAATGTGTGTGTGTTTTTTTTTAGCGTTGGCAACTTGCTGTAACGAAAAATGTTTATTTTTTTCCCTGCCATTGTTTTGTAAGAGCTGGTTTTGTCAAAGCCATGTTAAGATGGTATTCAAATTTTTGAACCCTTCCCAATTACCACCTCCTTGAGCCGATTTTGCTCATTTGCAATTCCCACTGAGATATTAACCATCTAATGTACTTGACGAGTTTGTGCATAATTGTGCCTTTTATCGCGCGGACAAAATTTAATATATATATATATATATATATATATATATATATATATATATAAACTTTTTAGGTGGGAGTAGCTTTGGGTTCTTGGCTTCACATAATGAAAAGTTATGAAGAAATTTTTCAGAAGTTGTACCATGGTAAAGACTGTAATAATTATTATTTCTTAAGATAAGGGAAAATTTTAAATCCTGTTGACATAATGGTCTCATTTCGCTTCCAAATGTGCACTGTTAGTAATAAATTAAAATAGTTACTTCTAAATAGCTGCTTTTTGTGCAACGTTTAAGATAATTTAATATCACAATGATGTCTAAATCGTTTTCAGCAATGAGCAAGGTGCTGCTGGAGGTCCAAATTATTTAAAATACAAATTTAAATTCACCAGTTCGTTTCATCCACGGTTGATTTTGAAATATTGACCAGTGCAGCGGGCATAGCCTGCCAGTCGTAATATAAATTTTGTATCCATGCAATTTTTGCATAACAATGTGACAACTATTGCACCAAGATCTGAATACTTATATAGAAAGTTATGTTACGAACGCATTACATTTGCGACATTTGACGTGCGATTCCCGACTTGTTTAATTTAATCTCTTCTATAAATGTTAACACACATGTGCTTTTTGCCGCAGCCTACCTGTTTTTCTATTTTCCTTATCCTCTTTTAGCTTCGACTGAAATCAAATGGGAAAATGCATTACGATATGTGCATATTATTACACTCAAACAATGAATGAAAATGAAATATCTTCCTTATTCCTGGTTACAAGAATGAGATTTTTTAAGGTCAGGCTCCAAATATGGACAGCTGAATTTCCTTTTATAACAGAAATACATATTTTGTAATAGATCAATAATAATAATAATAATTTTTCTTTAAAAAAAAAACAATCCAAGCAATACAATGAGAGAAGGGAACCTTTACAGAATTTTATATCCTGTTATTCAACCCTGGACATAAATTGCTGCGTTCTCCTTGCACCCAGTGTTGCGGATGGATTCGGTGTTATAGTGTCGGAGTGGAGTCAGATCCATTTTTGAGCAAAAGAATCGTAATCGGCAAAAAACCAGCTGACTCAGACTCCAGATTTTTTTCGTAGATATTTTAAAGTGAAATTTTAAAAATTACAGTCAGCTCTCGTTAATTCGAAATCGGATAAATCGAACTTTCGCTTAATTCGAACCAAACGTTAAGTCCCGAAATTTTCAATGGCAGAATAACATTAAAAGTTTTTATTAATTCGAACTCATTTTCTCTTGACTTCGTTTAAATCGAACTAACGAGGATTCCGATTTTTCACTTTTCCTTACTTTCTAACGGACTTTAGACTCTTGAAATAACTTTCTCTCTTTCATTTTCGTCAGAATTGTTCCGAACTAGTAACATATAATTCCATGCATTTGATAATTGTTTTCTTAGTGCCACGTCTGTCCATCAATGATATTTCTACTTCTTCGTCCATTGTGCTTGCTCCTAATCCCTTAATTAGCTTATGCGTTTATATCTTTTAATTATTTATTAAGTCATATTCTAATAATAACAACCGAAATAAATTTAATTAGTATACTATAGCATTAATTCCTTTGTAATAGTACCCCTTTAAACACGTTTTCCTCTTATACTTTCCATAATTTGAACTCTGGATAATTCGAGCCTTTCTTGTGGTCCTGACGAGTTCGAATGAACGAGAGCCGACTGTAAAGTAATTTTAAATGTATATTAAAATTTTAATTAATAATTAATTACTAATAATTAATTAAATAAATATTAAATTTTAAATATATAATGATTTTAAATTATATGTAATTTTAAGTCTATAAAATGGATTATTATGTTATTTATGAAAAATATCAGGCTACTCAAGTTAAAGATGACCGATTTACTGGGGTGTACAAATTATATGCATGGATAGGTCACAGAATAAATACAGGGCACTACCAGTGTACAATATTAGATGAAAATCGTTTTAATTCACTTCTATAGTGGATATTTTACATATAATATATAAGTACTCCCTTTCGTATTTTTGGGATTTGCGAATAGAAACCAAGGTACAAATATTTGCAAGGACTCAAGGCGCGAAAAAATAATGCAATTTATTAAACAGGCATGTATATATAGAATTAAGGCTATTTATATTAATAAGCTCGATCAGACTGATTAAAAAAATAAGCAGGCTAACAAAGCCCAGGTAATAAATTTGAGAGACTCAAATTACGCCGATAAACAATTTACAATGAGTATGATTATCGCATAAGATTAGCAGGGTGTTTTTATTCAGAAACTGTGTAATCTAATGGCGTTATCCCTTTTTTGATACAAGCAATTTAAGACAATACTGTCAAAGTTAGCTTTGTGAATCAGATTTCCGGAAGTGACAGCATGGGAAGAGAAAGAAATCTGCAGCTACGTGACAAGAATCTCTTATATCTCAACAAGTATATACAAGTATCTTATATCAAAAATGAAAAACGCTATTCGATGCCAAACCTTTTCAATAGTCAGGCTTGTCAATTTTATACCTTTACAGTTAAAAATTAGTCAGAAAATGTGTCAAACTTTCGTGTTGTTGAGAAGTGATTTTAAGAGCCACCAAGTACATTTCTAAAAATTACGTTAAAATAAGTTCTTTATAGCTATTTAATACTTTTACAAATCATGCTGTTAGCCCTACAGACCTGGAGAACAATTAAGTCTAGTCCAGCTCGTTTCGACTATACGTAGAAAAACAATGCAAGTCTGATCTCATCCCGGTATGAGTCTGCTAAAAAATATGAAGCTCGGATTGGACACACCCGACAACAATGCTTGTATGAAAATCTAGAGTTTTTTTCGTTATTTTTAATGTATAGTTTATATTTTACCAACTAAGTCAATACGTATATAGTTATTTATGTAAGTATCGCGCTCGGGCATTTTGTCAGCTTTTCATGGTATGGTTCCGACCTAGTGAATTCTAAAGAATAAACAAGAGGCTTCAAAAATTTGTAGACAGTTTTTGAACGGAGACAATGTAATACTTAAGTATCGCAGTATTGACTATACCGCTTTATCAGTTATAATACCATCTGCACACAGTCGTGCTGCAGCTGAAGAAATGAGATAGTGGCTATACGTGAATTAAATGTTAGCCTGCCCAAGCCCAAAAGTATTTGCGCATTCACTGAAAGTGTGGAATAATTAAAAAAATATGTATAATATTTAAAAGTCGTTTGAAAAGTAATATCTCTTTTTTAATCAACTTCTTAGATAGAAATAACTTTTATCTTTGCCACACAATTAATTTTATTAAAATTTACATTGAAAATTTAAAAAAAAGGAAAGATTGTTATCAATTAAAATATACTTCATCATACAACACGATAGTCCTGTATAGTAGAACTCAGCTGCATCTCTAATGTTAAAGTCCAAAGTTTGCCTCTTAATAACTTTGGACCCAATCATCGGATCGCGACGAAATTCAAAAGGGGAAGTGTCCTACCCTAGATCTCAAAGTTTACAAAAATTCATCCAGATCCACCGATTAGTTTCGGAGATCCAGAACCCCTGTTTTGGCACTTTTTGCTCGTGAAACAACAAAAAAAGAGAAACAACTCAATTATAACCCGAACCAGGAAACATTCAGCGACGTGTAATAGCTTGTTCGAAAGCTTTTAATTTAGGGATGTGCCTTTCGAAGGTCCGGTAAAAAAAATATCAAAAATTAAGGGTATGGCATCCATTTAAAATTTATATAACGCTATTCCTTTCATAATTTAACATTATAGAAATCTCTCCTTTTTAATTGCTAATTTAGTTGTTGCTTTCAAATTGCCACCAACTAAAAAACAATTCAATAATTAAAAAAAGAAACGATAACACGAGTTCTTTTTTTTATAGATCAATAAAAATTCTGATTCTCTTCATAGTTTTGAACCTTTGAAATTGACGTCAATCGAAACAGAAAATGCATATTTATCATAAACATATATATAAACTGTAATTAAATATGTGTTAAAACAACATCGCACCTTTATTTGAGTGTTTTCGAAGTAAAACAGTTTCTACAATGTAGATATTTCAATTAAAAAGGGATAATTAGGGAAAAAAATTCTTCTATATTTATAAAAATAACTATTTGAAAATGAAGCTATGAAAATCTGTGTAGATACCTATCATCATAAGAAAATCTACGTAGATACCGAGAAACTGCAGTGGGACTACCATCTGGGAGGAGGGCGGATCTGTCTCCAAATGTCGCCAAATTTTTCGCCAACTTGGCGATATATCGCCAAATTTGGCGTCCAAAATTAAAGCCAACTTGGCGTCATTTCAAGTATTTCGCCAAACTAATATGCCTACTAATAATTGTCTGAGCGAAGCGAAGTCTTTATACTCAGAGATAACGATATTAAAATTCAAAAAAATTCTTTCGTCAAGCAAATCTCAAAAAGTACTTGTCGGATTTTGATTCTGTTTGTACCAATAGGTACCTATGAAGGTAATCTGGTGAATGCACTACATACAAAAAATTAGTTCCAAATAGTTTAAAAGTTATATTAAAAAAACTGATAAAAAAGCACAATTTATTTGCATACGTCACAGAAACTTGGTGTGCGTGATTTTCACCGTCTTGATATTTTCGTAGATAACCGAATCAGTACATGGAGTAAATAGTAATCATTTACGCACTCAGAAATATTGAATGCAATAAAATTTAATCATGCAGGAAAATAAAAGTGTTATTTTTTTATATTAAAAAAATGTCATAAAAACTTTGATTTTGAGATTTTGTGATAATCTCTTAATAGCATTTTTTGATCGCTAAAAGAATGTTTTATATATTTCGCGTGTGAAAATTAGAAAAATTACGTTTTTAAATAAAAAGTTTCTTTTATGACATCATTTTCCCTTTATATTTATTTTTATTGCATGTTTTCTTTTAACTTATATTTTGTTTGTGTGTGGAAGTCAATTCTGGTCACTAATTTTTCGGCACGGATACCACAAGCGCATCAGATTAGGCGCAATTTTTTTCAAAGCCCATTTGGTGAAAACTCCGTTTTCAAATAACGCTTACATACACATTTTTAAATTATTTTCTATTTTCAAAAAGAACTTACAGTAAATAAAATAATAATTAATAACTATAAAAAGAAATATTTTATATAATTAAAAAAAGGAAATGAAAGTAAATAAACATTTTATGAGTAAATAAACAAATAATAAATAAATAAAGCCGGGTTACCATCTCCGGTAAAATAATGCCATTTTGACGCCAATTATGTACTCTGGTGCATATATGACATCTTTTCTCATTTTACATCCATTTCCTGTTGGCATACAACTTTGAAATTTAGAATACCTGGGAGCAATACTGGAATTAGACATTGATTTTTTTAAAAATTATATCCAAAAAGGGGCAACGGGGGCTATTTTTTTTTAAAGATTTATGCAATTTATACTGCATAAAGGAGCCACTTACCTATTTTTATATACAAGAAGAAGTAAGTGGTATGTAAAAACAATTATAGTATACATAAATAAAATACTTGAGGTAATATACAAGAGATATAAGCACCGGGTTTGGCGAGATTTTTTATGCCAATTAGGCGAAAACATTGTTTTGATTACCAGATACATATAGCATGCTATAATAACACGTTATTTATTTATTTCAAAATGTAAAAAAGGAATAAACGAAACATTTTCTGTTATTAAAAAAAAAAAAAAAAAAAAAAGAAATAACAATCAATAAATTATAATATTTTTAGAACAAACAATTTATTATAACATTTATATGATAACCAGCATGTTAAGCAACTGAACGCCATTTTGGCACCAGTTAGTTACCTCGGTGTGTATAGGGCATATATGTGTCATATTTATTTGTAAAAATGAGTATGAACGTTTATCAAGTGTGTTTTCATAGTCGCTTATATCTTTTTGCAACATAGCGCACCTTTCGAAGCCAAAACTGCACAAAAGAAAAAAAAAAAAATCGATATTTGCAGTATATATATGTATATACATTTTTTAATGTAATGCACATTTCGTAATCAGTAGGCTCGATAATCAGACCTCGTTTTTTTTGCTTTAAAAGATGATATTTCATACGACGTCTTGATTCGTCGTTTTTCCATATTTGATAGTATGCGTCTACTCATTTTGTAACTTTCTTCTTTATTAACAGCAACATTTGGATTTCCTATTTAAATAAAAATTCTTCTAAATACAAAGAATTTTGTTAAAATAAATAAATAAATGAAATGCGGACATCTATTGCTCAAAGCACAAAATTTTTCATATTGACTTAATAAAAATCAGTAAAAACATAATTTTTATGATAATAAAAAGGTGACTTATGTAATAACAGAGTCATATTATGTACGTTATGGATTAAGTATGAATATTTCTCCACCATTTATAAATAATAATAATAATAAAATAAAATACGGACAGACCAAAGTCTATATTTGACTGAAAACAACAACCATTTTCTAAATGCTTTTTTAAAAAAAAATGGCCAATGAAAAGTATTATGAAATTAGTTAAAAACCATTTATTTTAAACTAAATGAATAAAAGATTTATATTTTTATTGAAATAAATGGGATTTGAAAAATTATTGGAAATTTTTTACCATAGATTATCAATATTATAATCAGTACCTTGTATGCAAAATGGAAAAATTAGCAATACTTTTTGTACCCGAAAAATGGTCGTTGCTTTTTTTAAGGTTGAAAAGTAGATTACGAAATATTCCTATACAGAGATGCCAAGCCCCCGCTTATTGCATAGCAGAATTTTCTTATAGGAAAAGTTATTTTTCAAATCCGCAGAATGTTCCAATTTAATAAAGCATTTTCTGTATTAAAATACCGGTATCCAAAATGCCGGAGACTTGGTAGCTCTGCCTATAACATTTTAATTAATCACGGTACTTTTTTAAATCGGATTCAAATTTAGTGAAGACAACGTGTTTTGGCCAAAAGCAGCTTTTTTCCACATGTGTAACTACGATACAATTCCTTGATGCTGAAATAAAATGTTTTGACTTATGCTATTATTGCTTCCTCTTATTTATTTATTTGAATTTTAAATAAGATGACTCAAAATCGTGTTTTTTAAATGTACGGAAAAAATGCATTTCGAGAGAGAGCGAAAAGAACAATATTTGGCGATTTATTACCTGCGTTTGGCTAAGTGTCTTACTACCTTGTATTTAATACTCTTCACAATACTTCGCTGTTATAGGGACTTAGGCGCTTTTATAAAAAGTTTGACATAATTCGGGCTTAAGAAAGTGAGTTTTTTACTGAATAATACAAATAAATGAAAAATGAATACTAAGAAATACTAATAAAATAAAAATGAAGCATTATATTGATCTATGTATATTTAAAAATGCATCTGCTAGCACTAATTAGATAATTTATGTGTATACAATAGGAGATAAATAGCTTTTGATTCTGTATTTCTATGCTATAAAGCATTAACTTTTGTGTCTTTTTCGTTATCATTGGGAGTATCTAGCCGATTTAAAAAATAATGTGGGCAAAAAATGTTGGTAACCATCTTTGCTGCAAAATATACTAGGAACATTTTTCGTAGGAACAATAATCACCATCAAAGCACGAACAAAAAAAGTTCTAAAATTGAGAATTCTTTGATGTTGATATGACTAAAAATTTAATTTTTTTTTTTTTTTTGTGGCAACTTTTAAGATATAATTTTCTTATTATGAACGATTTCTAAAACATTCGACAATTTAATTTCACAAATTAAACATTTTTTTTTTCTAGAAAAAGTTTTAAACCCAATTAATTGAGAATATTGCAATTTCTAGGATACTGTTGGGGTCAGAAACTACAACTTTTGCATCACAGTAACTTATAAGATGTAAGTGCTCGTTTAGGACAAATTTTAAAAAAAGGATTCCTTAACTCTTATCGACAACCTCATTGCATCTATGGCAAAGAGATATTCAACATTATAAACTATTCGGACGGATTTCACACCATATAAAATACACTCCATTCTCTTCGAACATAATAGTTTATGTTATTTATATTGATATACCATTGATGCAAGGTCTTATTTGGCAGAATGCCCAGCCGATTCCATTCAGACTTTAGGGGGATTAGCCTATGAGGCGGAGATTACTTTTAGGTACTTTTCATTTTTGTTCTGAATAAAATTTTATTTTAAATTAAATAGATTGTTCTCCTTCTATCAATTCTCGGAATAAGCCTTTCCAAAGTATATATTTCCCCCTACATTTTTAGGAATTTTAATAAAAACATGTCTGTTTTTTTTTTCTCTTTTACATTTATATTTATGGCTAAAATGCAGATTTAACAATTGCTTGGCATCTGACTTGGCGGCTATTCGAGAAATTCGCCAATTCTAACAACTTAAATATTCAGGGCACATGTATGTCATATACTCACTGGGATTTACTTGGTGCCAAAATGGCGTTATTTTGCCTAATATGGTAACCCTGTTATTCTTGTTTATATTTTGATAAACTGTTTATTTACATTAAATTATCTTTTTTCAAATTATATAAATGTTTTTTGTTCTATAGTTATTAGTTTTTTAAAATTTAATATAATTAAAAAAAATTTTATTTATTGTTATTTTTTTAAATAATAGAAAAATAATTTAAAAATGTATATGTAACTCGTATACGAAAATGTGGTTTTCGCCAAATTGATGTTAGAAAAAAATTGTACTAAACCCTGTGCGTATATGATATCTGCGCCATATTCATATCCAATACATGCAAATAATATAAATAAATAATATACACTATAATATAAAAAAATAATTTTAAAAAACCGCCAATCTGTTGAATTTGAAGTTTTGATTTTTGAAGTTTGAATTTGAAGTTTTAAAATCACGCCATGCAGCCGCTATTTCTAAAAAGATTAAGTTACGCTATGTTGCGAGGGAAAAATTATTAAGCTAAGTTTAATAATCACACCTTTAAATCATCTTTTTTATTATATTTGACTTTTTATAACTTATTTTAATGTAACAGAATTACAATATAATATTTAAAAACATATAATTCAATTACAGCAACAAAAAGATATTCGTAAAAAAAAATTCGACATATCTAGGGTGTTTAATAAACAAACTCATCTCGAGATTGTACGAATCTACCCATTTTCGACATGGACTCGCTCTTTTCGCCCATGCGCAGTTCTGTCCAGGTACCTATCAAACGTGGTCCATCAGTAGTTTCTCAAATCGGTGCGAAACTTCTGTTTATGCTCATGACATCATTTCAAAGAGTTATATTTACAATATAGGAAAATTTGGTATTTTATTTTCTGTATTACTTTTAACATTTTGCATATTTCCAATTTTATATCCATGCATGGTTTGCTTTTCTTTTATAAAAATAGTATATGCAACTTTATATATAAGATTTTGTAATTCTATGATTCAATATTCTTATTTTCATCATATTTTATCACAATGAATGACCAATTAAAGGTAACATCTTATTTTCTTTACTTATCGCAAGTTATTAAATGTGTATTCTCAGCAATATCGCTCAGACTTATCCCTCTGAGGGAAGTCCTAGTTTTAAACTAATACTAATAATAGTATAGATTTGTAGTTGAAGGTGATAGATAAAGTTCCTGAAAGGATCTGAAAAAGTATGAAATCATACAAAAAACTGGTGGAACCAGAGAGAAAAGTAGAGCTCGATTTAAAAAAAAATCTTACAGTAAAATTAGGGAACTATTTTCAATGTGCATGCAAAAGAAAGGGAATCAGATGATCTGTAAAGCTCATGAAATAACCCAAATTTTTGTTAGCTGAAAATGAGGACTGAATTTCGTGCTTTAAAATCAATCAAGGAAAAAGAGGGATTTTTAACTCTTTCCGTATTTCAATCATCCATAACCAGTTTAAAAATTTGGGTTCATAACTATATGTTACAGGCTGATGTAATGAAGTATGAGAACGGTTCGTTCTGTACAAAGTGTGAACACAATTCCATACCAGCTGTTTTGATAACTGGAAGATCAAAGCTCCAAGTAAACTCAAAACCTTGAATAGATACGATTCAATCATATACTAAATATTTGTGTTCAAACATACTTATCTACATCAATTCCTCAACAATTTGATTATATTAATGTTATACTTTAATTATCACATCATGGTTTATATTTGTTTAACATTGTGGGGCTTAACCGATTTGAGACAGCATAACAATATATTCTATTGACTACTTTCCTCAGTAATCATTTTGAGTGGATAATAGTATAATTCTGAATATAAGGCACCAGTACAGCTCAGTCCTCATTTTCAGCTAACAAAAATTTGGGTTATTTCATAAGCTTTACAGATCATCTTATTCCCTTTCTTTTGCATGCACATTGAAAATATTTCCCAAATTTTACTGTAAATTTTTTTTTAATCGAGCTCTACTTTTCTCTCTGGTTCCACCAGTTTTTTGTATGATACGTAAGAGAATTCTCATTCCTCCCCCCTCTGCTAGCAAATTTGATGGACACATTAACGAAATGCGTTTTATTAATATCCAGGAAATTTGCAGAAATTATACTATCTGTAGAAAAACTTTTTCAATTTCCTGCAAAAGTATACATTGTAAATTATAATGGATTCCTTCTTTATAGCAATCTTTGGTGTCGTTATATGCCTGAAAATCAACTTAAATTAAAAATGTAATGCAATTATTTAAAAGATCCAATTCTTTTCTATGAAGAGAGAAAATAACTACTCGACTGTTTTCTATCTGAATAACAATGCGTACTAATTATATCTCCCTTACAATTGAAAGTGACTTCAAGAATATTCAGAGCAGACACTCAGAATGAGTAGAGTTCTTGGTGAAAAATAGATATAAGAATCATTAAACGTTATTTTTATATGGAAAACAAGTATGACTTGTACAAAATAAAAGACTAAAAATTCGAAGACCGGAAATTAATGTTAATTGATAAAAACAGAAAAAATTTCGCGAATTTCGTCAAAATATTCCAGAAAAACCACGAATATTGTCAAAGAATAGTAAAAAAAAGAACCCTCCCACCAATCTTTGTCTAATGATTGCAAAAAATGGGTAATATAGTAGAACTCCGCTAATTCGGATCCCGTTAATCCGGATCTCCGGATAATCCGGATTGGTTTGGTCATTTTTTTTTTTCTAGTTTGAGAAGTGGTTGGCTAATTTTCAGAACATTAACTTGTTTCATCGTCGTATTCTGTATAAAAAAAACTTTTTCTGAAATTTTTTCGGAAGAAAACCTTAAGCTTTCTTATTTAATTAATTGATGTTACCTTTCAAAGAAACAACAATGACAATTCAAATTTTTCTATCTAAACCACTTAAAAAATGTCATTAAAAAATCACTGCACAATAATTTTTTACTTAGAGCATTGTAAGAAGGCAAGGTTAAACAGTCCCTATAAAGGTTTATTTTGAACATCAGGTGGAGACTACACCCAACGAACTCCTTATGCTCAAGCTAATGCATGATCGTACGGCTCACAAAAGATATAGAAAACTGGCACAGAAGAAAATTACAAACTTTTTTATTACAAAGTAAACATTTTTACTGTCTTATAAATATCCAATAAGTTTATCATAAAGGGGATTTTCTGTAAGTATGTTTTATTTTGTTTCATTTTTTTCTAATTCTCCGGATAATCCGGATTGGGTTTGGTCCCAATTAATTCGAATTATCGGGGTTTTACTGTATTCCCATTTTTTCACCAGTTATATGAGATATTTTTTTTCTGTGCATACGCGCAAGATGAAAAAATATTTTTTCCCGTGATTTGGTAGCCTGCTTTAGAAAGCAACCCATAAATAAAACCCAGACAAACATCGCGAAAATTTAGAAATTGAAAGTGTCCGATGATTAATGGCCATATATACTCTAACCACATCTCTAATTTAAAGATGACATGTAATTAATTTACATAATGAATACCTAACTTAATATTAAAAACTAACATGAACAGCAAAATGACCGAAACTCTCATTTAGAGATGGCAAATAGTAATTTTCCATACACCTAATCATCTATATCTGTGTTTGTATTTCACATCTCCGTTACATCAGTAATTATTTTTCTGTTGCTATGGTTTGGGCATTACCTTTTGCGTAAGTTTCTATTAAAAGAATATGAATCGCTATCTAACAGTCGGCCTTGGCTATAATTAGTTTTTTCCGGTTGTAAGAAACGGTTTTCTACTGTAAGGCAAGTTCTTACTTCAAAATTGAATGCAGGGATTATGAAATAGCAAGGTCAACAGTTTGGAATAGTATGTTTTATAGAATATTTATCATGGTTTTGTTTTTCTGTAAAGATTTATCAAAATTGACTTTAATCACGAATTTCTGACTTTACGGAACCCTGTTATGGGAGAAACTATTAATTAATGAACAAATGTATGATAATGTTTGCTATAAAAGCAGAATTTTCTACTAATTTTGGACGTATCATTGATCAGTAGCCCCCCCCCCCCCATTTTTTACAAAATATAATGAGACTGGAATGAAATTGGAACGAATATTTAATGAGTTATCTTCAATTACTAGAAAAATGTCTTTAGATTCGTGATGAAATTCGAAGGTCATGGAAAATAACTCCAAATCATTTTTAGGTGTTCGTAAAAACGTAGCACTTACAGTCGACGTTCAGTCGGACATCCGTCTGTCTGTTCTTATGTCACAACTCAAAAACTAGCCAACCGAATCGTTTGAAATTTAAAATGTAAAAATGTTAATTGTTGCATAACTTTGTCGAGTCATTTCAAATTTTATGAAAAGTGAATGCATAGTTCAATTACCAGAACAGTCAAAAGTATTCCGTTACATTACGGCCAATGGGAAAAAAATAGTTTCAAGTGAATTTTAATGATGTTACACTCTTTCGAACATAATAAAATTGATATGCATCTATGAAGTATATACTAAAATATACATTCTGTACAATCTGTGGTGCAAAGAATATTTGTTATTAATTGACAGGGGCACACAAAAGCATTCCATTACATAATGTTATAGGGGGAAACATTATTTGGGGGGTGTGATTTAATTATATTAAACTGTTTCACATTTTATGAAATTGATATACGTTGCCGAGGTTTACTAAACGTTACTTCCTATATAATAGAAGGCAGATGTAATGTCTGGGTGACCGACAGCAGAACTATAGATGCTTGATTATAACTATTTTTTTAATATGCTGAATTATATACAGGATTTATACACAAGCTATATACAGGAGATGAATATGTACATAATTAATCATTACCAAATTATTCTTTAGCTTTCTGAAGAAAACTTCACTCGGGTGTTTCACACACCCTACCAACATCTAAACACTCCAACACACTTACCCGCGCTCCTCTCTTCACCTCTCTTCAATTCTAGGTGAGGGCGCTAGTCTCTTCACTTCGTTTTTAATTCTTTTAATAAAAGAGATTGGGAGGAGCATGGTTGCATGACACCCCCCCGATAAGATTGTGCTACGCAGAGCAAAGCAAAATCTGACACATGGCAACCATACTACAATACTGCATAAGAAATATATGTAATAAAAAGTTCAAAACAGATGTATAGAAGCCTTGTTATAATAATAATATTTAAAGCATAGAAATATAAAACGTAAAAATACTAAATAAAACACAAAAATGTTTCACAACAGACGAAAAGATGCCTTGGTATAATTCTGGATACAAAATTTAACGTAAAGTAATGCACCAACTAGATAGTCTTAATACAATTAACTAGTCTGGATAAACCATCAGCATTTTTTAACTGTGCACCAGGGCAATGGGAAATAGTTATATTGTATCTTTGTAAAGATAATGCCCATCTTTGTAATTTTGCAGACTGAGGTGCTGATTTCTGTAAATATATTAAAGGGTTATGGTCAGTTATTAATTCAATTGCGGCACCAAACACATAAACTTCAAATTTCTTGATTGACCATACCACTGCGTAAGCTTCACGCTCAATAGTTGACCAGTTTTGTTGTGTTGCCGTAAACTTTTGGCTGGCAAAACTGATCGGATGTAGATTTCCTTTCTCATCTCGTTGCGACAAACAGGCACCTACACCATAGGAGCTGGCATCACACTGAATAGTGTAAGGCCTTTTTGGATCTGGCGTATAAAGTTTAGGAGCTTCACACAACAACGTTTTCAAAGTTTGGAAAGCTTTTTCTTCGACATCAGACCATGGAATGATCTCTGGCACTTTCTTTTTTGTCAAGTCAGTTAAAGGCTTGGCAATTTCTGCGTAATTTTTTATGTAATCGCGATAATAATTAAACAAGCCAAGAGCACTTTTAAGAGATGTTTTGGTTTTAGGCGATTCTATCGCTTCGATGGCACTTAACTTTTCCGGGTCTGGTTGATGCCTACCACCTCCTATGACATGCCCTAGATATTTAATTTCTGTTTGGGCAAAAGAGCATTTTTTAACATTTACGGTGAACTTCAATTCAGTTAACTTAGATAGAACAGCGTCTAAATGTTTGATATGAGTATCCCAGTCACTGGAAAAAACAGCAATATCATCCAGATATGCTTTGCAATAATTACGGTGTGCACCCAGAGCATCGTTGATTGATTTTTGGAACGTGGCAGCGGCGTTGCGCAATCCAAAAGGCATTACCTTCCAACGGAATTGAGCATGATGAGTTTTAAAAGAAGTGAGATCACGACTCTGTTCTTCTAGAGGGATTTCCCAATATCCTTTTAATACATCTAAACAGGTAATTATATTGGCACTTCCAATTTCATTGATTAATTCAGTTGCATTTTTCATTGGGTAATCAAAAGGTTTTGTCACAGCATTCAATAGTCGAAAATCTATACATAACCGCATGCTACCATCTTTTTTTGCAACACATACAACAGGATAAGCTATTTCAGCCTCACTTTTCTCTATAAGCCCTAATTGTTCTAACTCTTCTATTTGTTTATCGACTTCATTTTTTAACGATTCCGGGATTTTGTAAATATACGGTTTCTTCCTCTCCGCACCCGGTAATAAACGAATTTCATGCGCTCCGACATTTGCAACTTGAATTTTACCGGAAAATAATGATGCATGTTTTTCTAAAAGTTTCCTTAATTCTAATCGTTTATCATCCTCTAAATGATTAAGATCTACTTCAGCGCTAATTTCATTTAAGGTACTAACTTTATTTGGTGTTGGGTGAATTTCACCAAAGTCGACATCGTCTTCAAAAATTACCCCAACCGTTTGTACTCTTGTTTGAAACTTCGGAATTTTATTCGCATGAATGTGTCTTAAACTACCGTCCGGTAATTTTACTTTATACGAGTGGGGGTTTATTCTTTCAATTACTTCACCTGGTCCCGTCCATCGAGCGTATAATTTATTGGTAGAATCTGGTATGAGCAAATAAACTAAATCACCTATTTGGAACTCTTTCATTCTAGTACTACGATTAAAGTATCGGGCATAATTCTCTTGTTTTTCTGACGCCGTTAAAGATGCTAGATCAGCGGCTCTTTCCAAATTTACCTTTAACTCTTGTAGATAGTCTATCGCGGATTTAGTAAGATTTAGTGGTAGGGGTATTTCACCCGACCACGAAGATTTTAACACTGCTAAAGGACCTCTAGCTTCCCGGCCATACATAAGTTTGAACGGTGAGACCCCGGTTGTGCAATTTGGCACTTCACGATAAGCAAAAAGTAAAAATGGAATATGTTTATCCCAATTAACAGGATCAGTACGAATTACATGATGTAACATTTGCTTAAACACCCTATTAAATTTTTCAATCGCCCCATTTGAGGCGGGATACGAGGGAGTTGAGAAGCGGGGAGATGTCCCTAACCGGTTCTCAAATTCTTTAGTTAATTCGGATCTAAAATTAGTGGCTTGGTCCGAACATATAATTTCAGGAATTCCTGTACGCATAAAAATATCTAATAATGCATCACATGCTGTTTTCGCCGAAAGATTTCTCAAAGCTACTACTTCTGGCCATTTCGAATGTTGATCAATTAACGTAAGACAATATTTATGTTTCCGACCTGAGGGCGGCACAATTTCACCTATCACATCAATATTTACAGTATGAAATGGGTATGGTGGACGAACAACAGGTGTTATGGGAATTCTATCCGTTTGTTTCTCAGGGCTTTTTAATTGACATTCCTTACAAGTTCTACAATAATTTTCTACATCTCTAGAAATATTTGGCCAATAAAATGTTAATTTAATTCTCTCCTTAGTTTTACGCATTCCCAAATGATTTCCAAATATTGAATCGTGTGCTAATCGCAATACTTTATTCCGATAACTCTCTGGTAACACTAATTGATATATTTTATCTCCGCAAATTGTTTCTTTATGAAACAACAAATCATCTCTTATCAAAAAATTATTTTTCCCTAAACTAGCGTCCTTGAATGAATTCTGTAAAGTAAGACACTTTTTTTGTGCATTACGAAATAAATTGCTTTCTGAAAATTGTGAATCATTTTCATCCGTAGAAACGAAACACACATAATTTTCCCCCTCGCTTGACCTATTTTTAGACGCAGATGTTGCAATCTGTGGTGAGCTATGATCATTCAGCTCGTCATTACGAAAATTTACCAATGCGTCATATACATCTGGAGTAATTAAAAAAGGGATATTTAAATTTTCAGTCAAAGCAAATAAAGTATTGATTGTTGCATAAATAGAAGAATTAGGCAATTTATAACTTATAGGAATTGATACCAAATTTGCTTTTATTTTTTCTTTAAAAGCAGATTCTAACACAATGCTCCCTTTCGTTTCGATTTTTAAATTGGGGATTAGAGATGCATTTAAGATACAAATTTCAGTTCCTGAATCAATTATCGCCTCAATTTCTTTACCGTCGATATAAAGAGTGATTTTTTTTTACGGATAAAAAGTAATTTCTTTTAATTGATCGTTAGCCTGAAGATGCATGGAATTTACATAAGTGACTATAGCATTATCTTTTGAGGGTAATTTATTTGAATCTCCCTGTACTTTAGACTTTTTCTGACCTGGATCAACGCTTGTTTTATTCGGGATATCATATTTATTTCTCCGGTTTGGGCAACATTTAGCTAAATGAAAAGACGATTTGCAAATATAACAATCCCGTGATTTTGAAAAATATTTGTTCTCAGATGTAACGGGATTGTTTCTTAGTTGTGGCGGGACATATTTAGCGTTTTCATTATTTATTTCACGATAAGTGGTATTTCGTTTCTCAAATTTTGTTTCCTCAAAAGATCTGCCCTTCGCAGTAAAATAAATATCACAATCACGTGATAGCTGATCAGGCAAAAACCAACTTTCTCCCTGTTTAACTGCAATATGAGTAGAAAGTTCGCTATCCAACGTTTCGAAAATTTTATCCGATATTATTAAATCAATAAGCGAATCAAAATCTTTAACATTACGAATTTTACAATAATGTAAAAAACATGATCTTAATCGCGAAGCAAATTGTTGGTGTGTTTCCCCGGGTAGTCTTTTAGCATTTCTAAAATTTTGCAAACAGGAAAATGGGGAGGGCTCATATTCTTTTAAAATTAATGACTTAATTTTATCATAATTTGTTAAATCCTCATCATTAATATATACTAAAACATTCCCTGCCTTTTCACCTATTAATTTCAATAAAATTTCAGATTTAAATTCTTTGGGTACGTTTTTATGTTTAAACGCCCTTTCTAACGAATCAAAAAACAAATTCCATGTTTCGTTTTTCTTAGGCACCGGAATCGCCAAAATTTGCACCGATTTAATAAGTTTGTCTAACGAAACTTGTGTATTTTCTCCTTCATTACGGGACATATCCTCATTTCCCGCCTGTTGCTGCAAACGCAACTTATTAATTTCCTCCACATTTTTTCTTTCGGTAACTGTAGTTGATAAAAATTCGGTAACAAATTCTTTGTCTTTCTCGTATTCTTTTGATTTTAATAATAAATCTTTCAACTCCGACACTTTTAAACTCGGATCAGCCTGTTCGCCGATTTCTTGCAGAACCACAATTAAATCTGCTTTAGTAACGTTCTTGAACATTATACTTAACTATACAGTACAAAATCAAAAATAAAATAATCTTGCTCACCTCTGTTTTTGTAATCCAAACAGTATGAAAATATGATTCATTTAATTTAATCTTTCAAAGCTCTGGTTCTCGGAACCGAGAGCGTGCTGTAATGTCTGGGTGACCGACAGCAGAACTATAGATGCTTGATTATAACTATTTTTTTAATATGCTGAATTATATACAGGATTTATACACAAGCTATATACAGGAGATGAATATGTACATAATTAATCATTACCAAATTATTCTTTAGCTTTCTGAAGAAAACTTCACTCGGGTGTTTCACACACCCTACCAACATCTAAACACTCCAACACACTTACCCGCGCTAGTGATGGGCGATTCTGGAAATTTTGAGAATCGATTAAAATCGATATCGTATAAAACAACATCGATCATAATAAGAATCGATTTCTCAGTTCTAGAATCGATACTAGAATCGATATTTCGATATTTAGGTTCACACAGAGAAGATCCAAATTACTAATTCCAAAACATAGACAATCAGCAGGACCGTAATTACCGCCTCCCACCCCCCCCATCCCCATTTAGGGAGGCATAGAATTAAGCTATTGCAGATTTTAGAGTCGGATAATAAGAATTTTAAAATTTAAAATGATTGTCACTTATGGTTTTCAGTTACGCAAAAACTTTGACAAATTTAAGAGACATAACTCAACTAATAACAACACTGAGTAACTTGGCATTAAACCGAGTATAAAGAGTGCCAAGAGCGTGTAACTAGGATGGGGAACAAGGAGTATAGACAAAAAAAAAAAAAAAAAAAAAAAAAAAAACTTTTTTTTTTCCTAATGCCAACCAAATGTTACACGAGATAGTTTGGAAGAACATAAAATATGCCCCATTCCCAAGGGGTCAGGTAACTTCCACTCTTGACGGAAAGGTGACCATAGCCCAAATGTATCTTTTGTCGAAGTTTCAAAATGAGGATTTACAATAAAACAGAACGAGAATTGGACATTTTAAAAATTGCATGCATACTTTGAACGGCCCATTTAGTAAAGATTAGCGAGGAAGGGGAGGGGGGCGAGGGATTAGAACGGACGAACTTGAAAAAAAAATAATTAACTAATAACCCAAATAACTGAGCTTCTAAACAAAAATATAGTGTTTAACTTAGTGTTGAATTCATGGGGTGGCCCGCGGGGAACATGCACTCTTTGGAACTATAAAAAGTGCCAAGATCATGTAACTAGGTGGAGAGAGGGGTAGTAACAGAAAAAAACGAAGAGATAAAAGCTTTATAACGATATGTTACATGAGATGGTGTGGAAGAAACAAAAAATATGCCCCCCACCCAGGGGGGCAAGGTGAATCCCAAACGGACAGAAGGGATACCCCGGCCCAAATGTATCTTTTGTTGAGGTTTCAAAATATGGATTTATAACAAAATAGAAGGAGGATTAGACTTTTTTTAAATCGCAGTCATAATTTGAACGAACCTGTAAGTTAACATTGGTGAGGAAGGGGGGGGGAGGAGTAGAACGGACGAACATGAAAAAAAAAAAATAGTGGCACTCTGACAGTGCCGATAGAAGTGAAACCTTGAACAATTACGTGTGCATTTTTGAATCGTTAGGATGTATAATTTTGAATCGCCAGGAAATACTTTTAAATGTTCTATAATATTAAAAAATATATTAATGTCTATAAAAAAAAAAAAAAAAAAAAAAAAAAACGCGCGATACCATATGTCTAGCTATTGTAGTTAACTCACTATAACTACTTTCCTACATTTTAAAACGCGATAAATACACCAACCAAATTCAGACCATACTATCGATACCTTAATCCTTATCCAAATAAATCATTTTGTATTAATGCCTGTTACAATATCTGTAGATTACTTTTTGAATTATTCAAATCGGACATTCCATTCAAAAGATATTACGAATTTAAAGATGACAATCTAAAGAAATAATAGCGCTGCGGAGTACTCGGTGGCCAAAAAGCTTAGGGATTATGTGTGCAATCAAACGATTGCGGGTTCGAACCCCAGTTTCGCTAATATGTATCAATGTTTTTTTTTTTTTTTTTTGAAGAAGAAGAAGTTTGAAAAATTAAAATTTTAATACATTATGGGTCCGTAATGTGACCTGAAATGATGGGAGAAAATTTCTTTTGCTAGATTTGTAATGTATGAAGCATAAGCTTTCAATAGACATATTGTATCAACAAAAAACCCCTCTGCCCCCCCCCCCAAAAAAAAAACAGGTCCTATAGGGAAAACCGGGAAACTGGAAAAGCAAAAAGAACGGCGAGAAATGGTTAGCTATAATAGAATTTTTCTCATCACTGTAACTCCTATAGAAGCAAAGTTATAGCCTTTTAAAGATTGAAATGAAGTGAAGAAATAAGCAAAATTAGGTGAGTGATCGACAGGGGGGGGGAGAGAATCCACAGCTCTGTGGGTGCCATGTAGCTTAAACTTTTAAGTTAAAAATGGTAGAAAATTAAATGAGCGAAATTTTAAGGTGTATATTGGGGGAGGGTGCAAGCCCACCCCCCTCAAATTTTTTTTTGTTTCTTTTGAAGAAACAAAAAAATATGCCCCCCGGCGGGGCGCAGATAAACCCCAAACGGGCGGAAGGGCGACTTTTTATTTATCTTTTGTCAAGGATTTAAAATGTGGATCTAAAATAAAATAGACCGAGAATTGGACATTTTTAAAACTATGCATATTTCGAACGGCCCTGTAAGTTAAAACTGACGTGAAAGGGGGGATTAGAAGAGACGAACGTAAAAAATAAAACATAATAAACTAATACTTCAAATAACTGGACTTCTAAACAAAAATATAACGATTTAACCTAGTGTCGAATTAATGGGGTGGCCCGCAGGTGATTATCCCCCCCCCCCAGAAGTTATGAGATTTTATGCTTTTTAATGCACAAATTGCGATTCCCCAGTGGTGACCATCCCCCTCCAAACCTACTGACGCAAATCCCCCCCCCCCCCGCAAAAAAACCTTCATACTTTAACATTCCCCCCCCCAAACATAATACAAATTGTAAATTATATTCTACCTATAATCTACTGCACATTCAAGAGATAGCGAAATGAGAATAGCAGAATGAGCTAATATTGCCCTTATCTAGAATTTAAAGAAAGAAAACATAGGAACATTTCTGGAATTAAATTTTGAAATATTAAAAAATTAAAAATCCCCACCCCCCAAAAAAAATGTACTTTTTCTCAAATTCCCCCCCCCCAAAAAAAAAAAAACTAAATTGTATGACGCATCATGCGTCACCAAACCCCTCTCTGGGCACCCGTGCACAAATTGCGATTCCCCCTCTCTTACAGAGCTCTAAAACATGATGCCTTTCTCCGGAGTCGCAGAAAAATACTTGCATTCAACACTGATTTAGCCTAGAAAGAAAAAAAAATCGAAATCGAATCTAAAGATCGAAATCGAATCTAAAGATCGACATCGAATCTAAGATCGACATCGAATCTAAAGATCGAAATCGAATCTAAAGATCGACATCGAATCTAAGATCGACATCGAATCTAAAGATCGAAATCGAATCTAAAGATCGACATCGAATCTAAAGATCGACATCGAATCTAAAGACCGATCTTACGGGCAGAATCGATTTTACAGTTTTACTTTCTTTTGTAACTTTACAAGAAGAGAATATTAGATTCGTGAAAAATTTTGACTTCCCGTTTTTGATGGATTTACATATTTTAGAAGGTTTTTAACACGATTTCATGTTTTTTAAGAAATATCTGTCTGTGTGTGTGTCTGTCACTCTGTGCGTCTGTATACGACAAAAATTTCTGACCGTTCTATCTGGAGAACAAATGCACGGAATTCCACAAAACTTTAGATTTAGTTTGACCTTGATATAAACTGAATCTAATTAATTTTTGGTGCATATAGCCTAACAGGTGGCGCTGCTATACTGCATTTTTTGCGATTTGCGCAACAGATATATCTGATAAACGAATGAACGGATTTTCATCACATTTTAGATCCAGTTAGTCCTTGACATGAATTGATGTTTTCTGCATTTTGATGTATATAGCTTCTCAGATGGCGCTGCTATACTGAATTTTTCACAATTTCACTCAGCGCCATGTGAAAGGGGGGGGGGGAGGCGAAAGGAAGCGGTCGTTCCGAGCACGGAAATTTAGGGGGCGCCAAATTTTTACTACTAACATCACTTCTAGCCTATCACAAGAAAAAGTTAATGGGGGGGGGGGTGGCTAAATTGGAACTTTGAACCGGGCGCAGTTCTCTTTTCGCACGCCCCTGTTTCCATTTTAGCTTTATCTCAAGAACTAATGCACGGACTTTCATAAAAATTTAGATTCAATTAGTCCTTGATATTATTTGATGCTAATTACATTTTGGTGGAAATCGCTTAAGAGATGGCGCTGCTATACTGCATTATTCATGATTAACGCATTAGCGCTATCTCAAGAACAAATTTTCATCAAAATTCAGATTCAGTAAATCTCTGACATAGATTAGTGTTATTTAGTTCTTGGTGTAAATTGCCCAGCAGGTGATGCTGATATGCTGCATTTTTTAGCTCACAGGCTCTCATAGCCTGAGAGCTTATGTGCCCGTCCGTTCTGTATGTTAGTGCGTAACACGATAACTCATGATAAAAATATCGGATCCACTTGAAATTTTGTATATAGGTATATCGTGATAAGGCGCTTCCCTGATTAGTTTTTGGAGTTCATTCGATATGTATAAGGGGGAACGGGGGGCTCATGCCCCTCCCCTTAATGGATATAAATGGGTTTTTCATGCAGAATTAACAGTTTTTGTCCAAAATTTAGATATAGGATCATTCTGATGAGGCGATTCCGTGACTATTATTATATGTTCATTGAATAAGTATAAACAGGGGGAACGGGGGGCTCATGCCCCCCCCCCCCTTTAATTGATATAAACGGGATTTTTATGCAGAATTAACAGTTTTCGTTCAAAATTTAGATATAAGATCATTCGGATGAGGCGATACCGTGGCTGTTATTAGGTGTTCATTGAATAAGTATAAACAGGGGGAACGGGGGGCTCATGCCCCTCCCCTTAATTGATATAAACGGGTTTTTCATGCAGAATTAACAGTTTTTGTCCAAAATTTAGATATATTATCATTCTGATGAGGCGATTCCGTGACTGTTATTATGTGTTCATTGAATAAGTATAAATAAGGGGAACGGGGGGCTCATGCTCCCCCCCCCTTAATTGATATAAACGGGATTTTCATGCAGAATTAACAGTTTTCGTTCAAAATTTAGATATAGGATCATTCGGATGAGGCGATACCGTGGCTGTTATTAGGTGTTCATTGAATAAGTATAAACAAGGGGAACGGGGGGCTCATGCCCCTCCCCTTAATTGATATAAACGGGATTTTCATGCAGAATTAACAGTTTTCGTTCAAAATTTAGATATAGGATCATTCTGATGAAGCGAGTCCGTGGCTGTTTTTAGGTGCTCATTGAATAAGTATAAACAGGGGGAACGGGGGTTCTAATGCCCCTCCCCTTAACTTGCATAAATGGATTTTTCAATCAGAATTGTCAGATTTCGTTCAAATCTCTGCATAGTTTTGGAAGTTTAATGGTTAAGTATAAAAGAGAGGAATAACTCCTCTTAAATTATATAAATGCTAAATGGGTTTTTATTAAGAATTATCCGATTTGCTCTGAATTTTGGATATAGATTTTTTAATATGATAAAGCATGTACTTGATAGTTTAGGAAGTTCAATGATTAAGTATAAAAAAGGAGAAGGGGCAGAGCTGTTTCCCCTTCTTAATTTTTTTTTTCGAACGGAATTAACGAAAATACAAGGCTGTAATGTACAATTAGTATGCGTAGCCTGTGAGCTCAATGCCATCAGTTTAACTGGGCAATATTCTTTTTATTATGATTTCGCAATAGCTGTATCTCGCGCTTTCATGGATTTTCATCAAAATTCAGATTCAGCTGATACTTAATAAAAATTGATTCTGATCAATTTTTGGTGTACATCACTCAAAAAAAAAAACGCTATTTTGCAAGGGGGGGGGGGGGCGGGTTCTGAGGTTTCTTTAATTCTTCTATCTTAGAAACTAATACACTGAAATTTTGGAATTGGCACATCCGTCTATTTTATCTTCGACTTTTGAAGGAAAATGAAAATTATATTACCTTCAGAGAAATCGATTAAAAATTTTAAAGTATCGATTAAATCGAGTTGGCCGTAGTATCGATTAAATCGATTTAAAAAATCGAAATCGCCCATCACTAACCCGCGCTCCTCTCTTCACCTCTCTTCAATTCTAGGTGAGGGCGCTAGTCTCTTCACTTCGTTTTTAATTCTTTTAATAAAAGAGATTGGGAGGAGCATGGTTGCATGACAGATAGTATTTTCAATGACACACAAAAAATTTCGGATACTTATATTGTATCCGAAGTACTGTATACTATTACACCAATGTCTGAATATTTTTAAAACTTCTTTATAGTACGAACGCACCTCATTTGCTATATTTGGAGTGCAATTTCCGACTTGTTTTATGTATTAGTGTCAGTGTAGCTATAAATTTGGTTTATGGCATAAATGCAAAATTATAGATGCTCCCGTTACAGTTGGATTTTCTAATTTAAATGGGAATTTATTATTTTTTCTGATGAAGTGGGATATCATTTTAATGTGCAGTCTAATTAAATGAAAAAAAATGTGTTGTGTATATAAAGTAAGAGGATATTTGATGTCATTTAACATGCATCATATTTTACTCATATTTACATCGGAAAAAAAAAAATTCCCTTTAAAAAATACATTTTGTACGCCACTTCATAAGAGATCAAAAACCTCAAAAACAACAGTCGTGTCAAATTTCAAGTTTCTATTCCTTTCAGTTTGAAAATACCTCAGTTTAGAATGTTTTTAGAACAATACTCGGCGAACACTGAAAACTTAAAAATAATTAGGGGTGCAACGAGTAGAACTTTGGCCAAGTACCGAGTACTCGATCATTTTTATTGTTCAGCCGAGTAGCGAGTTAAAAAGTCCGAATAGTTGTGTATAAGAAAAAACTATCAATGCGCACATGAATTGAGCTTAACCCTTTATGTTGCAGAGTAAATCTGTGTGAAATAATTAACTAGCACAATAATTTATAAACGAATTTATTAGAAAATACGAACTTGCTTATTTTCAGATATATTCTAAAAAGAAAATTTTAATTACATATTCTTGGTGCCATTGAAAATTAGGTGTTCTTTTTTAAGGACACCGCGCCGGAAAGGGTTGAGGGTAACATGTCTCTGTTTGTGTAAACATACATAAACATACTTCTTGTGCATGTAACAATATTTATTTTCTAAAAACGTTTCAAATTAACTAATGAAATTTTTAGTTTAATTATAAACCTTTTAAAGACAATTTTTCAAATTCCCTGCTCAACAAACGCGAAACTTTCCGACTACTTTAAACATAAAAACACAAAACTGGCAATCTGACTACTGAAGCAATTTGAATTCAAAATTAGTTTTGTTATGTATATATATATATATTTTATAAATAAATACTTATCCAGTTATAAACAGTTTTGGTCACGTAAAAACAAATTTTTCGCCTTTTCTGCAGAGATTTTAAGTAAAAAAAAAAAAAACTGACAGTATTTACTGAAGGATTTTTTGAATTTACTGTGATTTATTTATGTTATTATATAGAAAAAGTTTCAACAGGTGTTCATACCTGTGGCATATAGCCCACGCCTGAACCTGGAACACAGAACCCTTTTTGCCCGGGCTTTTTGCCGTAGATCTTGATGGTGCCGCTGCTTGGTTTGTGCCTGCCTACAATGCATCGTAGGAGAGTCGTTTTCCCGCAACCACTGGGTCCCAAGAGGCCATAGCTGTAAAAATAATATTTCGAGTAAGTATAAAGGTAGGGGAAAAATAATTCATTACACATTAAACAAAATCAGAACAAAAAAAAAAAAAAAAAAAAAAAACCCTGCATCAAGCATAATTACGTAACGTTTCCAACGCATTCAAAATAATGTTACAAAACTTCAAAGTTTATTTAGGGAGAAGATGATGTCTAAAACATTTTGGAAATCGTATAAGACTATTGAAAACCTAACTTCAGCAATTAATATTTAAAGATGGGAAAATATGTGAATTCTTTTGAGCATCCCTATGCATGACCTAGAGATTTGTAGATTTGTATACATGTCTATCAAAATTTAGCTCAATAGAAAAACGCGTAAAACAACTGAAAATTCTCCTTCAGCAATTTCGATCAGTGAGCGGAAATGTACTCCATATCTTTTGTACAGTCCTGTATATGATCTATAAAATTTATACACACTGTTTAACATAAAAAAAAAAACTTAGCTTCATTTAAAAACGCATACGACAACTGAAAAAAAACACCTTTCCAGCAATTATTGTTCATAAACAGTACGATAACCAAATTCTTTTGTGTGCCCCTGTATATTAACGATGAATGATACGCACAATCTATTATATAATAAACATTTTGTTAGTATGTTTTAATTATTTATATCAATTTCAAAATGTTTGCATTAGTATAACATCATTAAAATACACCGCATGCGATTTCCCACCATAGACCGTAATTTAATTGATTTTTTTAGTATCTCTGTAAATGATCTATAAATGTTACAGACTTCATTTTCAATACATAACATGCCGTAGTATATCCCAACATCATATATCAATTGCATAGCAATCCGAATATATTTGCGTGAGCTAGAGCGCAGATCGATGACAGACAAACAAACCGAATTCATAAACACTTACGTTGGAAAGTATTAAGAATATATGATTTAAAAGTTATTTTAAAAGTAGAAAGTTTAAAAAGAAAAGAAGAAATCTAGCTTAATTAGTTTTTTGTGCGTGCACATATTATTAATTATAACCATTAGAAATACAGGATATTTTATTATAAATCATCTATAATAATAAAGAGAGAAGGATGTTTGTATGTCAGCGCTGTTCTGAAGAGACTGCTGCACGTAGAGTTACAAAATTTAGAGGGAAGGTACTTTTTTACATGTAGTTTTGCACCTCGAAGCCCGATTTTCGATTTTTTGTTTAGGTTTTTTTCTAATAATTTTTTAGGCGATTTTTAGCGTTATTTTTGTGGTTTTATCCCATTAGTGAAAGGAATACGGTTTGATTCTTTCAACCCAAAATAGCATTTTTTTTTCTCTTTTCAACAAAGTTTATTCGGAATTTGTACAGCGATTTTTGAATTTTTAACGAATTTTTAATGCTATTTTTAGTGTTTTCTCTCATTTTGCGGCTATTTTTTGAGATTGATAAAAAGAAAATCGTTTTAAACTTTTAGCCTAATGCCCTAAATTTTGTGTTTGTTACGATTTTTAGATTTTAACGATTTTTAATGCGCTTTTCAATGCGATTTTTAACGTTTTTTAAAGATTTTTGCGTTTAGCATCTATTTTTCTCATAGTTGTTCTATCAAAAACTTGAGCTGTTGAGAATGCAATAAGTAGTATTTTTTTGTGAAATCTACCTAAAATGTCAAAAATGTAGGTACCACTATTTTCGAATAGCAATTTCATAAACTATCTTAAATTCTTGCTTTAGACCGCTACCCCCTCGAGTTATATATCACCTGATAAGTTATTTAACAGAGTATGGTTTTGATAAAGCTTTAGAAGAATAGAGTGCTCTACCTGGTGGTGGAAAATGGAACTAATAGAACGCTATTTTTTTAATCTATAATAATAAAGAGACAAATTTGTGTGTGTGTCATCGCTGTTCTGAAGAGTCTTCTGTACGTAGAGTTACAAAATGTGGAGGGAAGGTACTTTTATACATGTAGTTTTGCACCTCGAAGCCCGATTTTCAATTTTTTGATTAGATTTTTTTTGATAATTTTTTTAGGCGATTTTTAGCGTTCTTTTTTGCAGTTTTATCCCATTAGTGAAAGAAATACGATTTCATCCTTTTAACCCAAAATAGCAATTTTTTTTTCTCTTTTCAACAAAGTTTATTCAGAATTTGTACAGCGATTTTTGAATTTTTAACGAATTTGTAATGCGATTTTTATTGTTTTCTCTCATTTTGCGGCTATTTTTTGAGATTGATAAAAAGAAAATCGTTTTAAACTTTTAGCCTAATGCCCTAAATTTTGTGTTTGTTACGATTTTTAGATTTTAACGATTTTTAATGCGATTTTCAATGTGATTTTTAACGCTTTTTCAAGATTTTTGCGTTTAGCATCTATTTTTTTCATAGTTGTTCTATCAAAATCTTGAGCTGTTGAGAATGCAATAAGTAGTATTTTTTTTTTTTTTTTTTTTTTTTTTTTTTGCGAAATTTACCTAAAATGTCAAAAATTTAGTTACAACTATTTTCGAATAGCAATTTCATAAAATATCTTAAATTCTTGCTTAAGACCGCTACCCCCTCGAGTAATATATCACCTGATAAGTTGTTTAACAGAGTATCGTTTTGATAAAGTTTTTGAAGAATAGAGTGCGCTAGCTGGTGGTGAAAAATGAAACTAACAGAACGCGATTTTGTTAAAATTTGGAAATATAACAATGTGATTTATTTTAAATTTTAAAATGGTTTATAATACATGATAAAATGTAAACAAAGAATGGTGTGACACATTTCAGGGTGCGTGAAAGGAGGGCGCGAACAAAATTAGGAAATGTAATAAGGAGATCTGTTTTACACTTTAAGGTAGTTTATAACGCATGTTAAAATTTTTAAAGTACTGGCAATGCTCTGGAGGGACCGCTGCACGAAGTTATGTATGAAATTTTACACCTAGAAGGCCGATTTTCAGTTTTTTAAAATTTAATTCATTTGCGAATTTTAGAGGGTTTCGAGGCGATTTTTCCACATTAGCGAAAAGGAAAGCGGTTTCATTCTTTCGACCTAAATTAGTGAATTTTGTTCTCTTTTCAATATAATTTATTTGGATTTCGTGCAACGATGTTTGGATTTTTAGTGAATTATTTAATGTAAATTTTGCCACTAATATTCGACATTAGTAAAAAGAATTTTGCTTAAAACTTTCATACTGATGTATTAAATTTTAGCTGTTAAGATTTATGACTTTCAGCTAATTTTAATGCGATTTTTCGAGATTTTTTGCGTTTGATGTCGGATTTTTGTCATTCATGAGATATTTCCAATTACAACGTTTTACCCTATTAGAGTAAATTTTGACCCCTGTGATTTTTTAATATTAGTGATTTTTAATGCACTTTTCAATGCAATTTTTAGAATTTTTTCGAGTTTTATGGTGAATTTTTGATATTCGGAAGTAAAAATTGATTTCAAACTTTTAATCTAATATAATTTTAGAGATTTTTAACCCGATTTTTCAAGAATTGTTGTGTTCCGTGTCGATTTTTTATTATCTATAAAGGATTTCCTTTTACTACGTGATTATCCTGTCGACCAATTTCGCCAAATTATATCAATCGTGAAACAAACCAAATTATGCAAATAGATGTAATTTTTATGTTAAATAATGAAAGAAGAGACATTTAGAAAAACATTAATACAAATACATATAAAAATAAGAAGTAAAAACCACTTGATGACGTAACAAACATATGTAACATGTTTAATGTCAAGTGAATATGGAATTTACGATCCGCCATTACTGTCATTTAATCTTATGGTTTGACCCAGATAGTTTCTTGGTCAACCGGATAATCAAATAGTACAGATTTCCGATTAGAATGTTTTATCCGTTTGATGAAATTCTGATTACTGCGATTTAAAAAATAACTAGCGATATTTAGTGCATTTTTCAATGCGTTTTTAATGAACTTTTTAAAGCGATTTAGTACTATTTTTTTCGATCTCCACCACAGTGGTGTTTTAACAATTAAAAAATTATTCTGGTTTCAAACTTTTAGGCCTAATATAGTAAATTTCACCATTTACCTTTTTTAAATTTTGTCGATTTTCAATGTGATTTTTGATATATTTTGTTTTCTGCGTCGATTTTTTTGTAATTCATGTAAAAAAGAATGGTTGCTACGTTTTACACGACTATAATACTTTTTTATTCACGGGATGTATTTACATTTAGCGATTTTTAATGAATTTTTCAATGGTTTTGTATTGGTTTTTTGAATCTCACGGCTATTTTTTGAAATTTCGAAAAGGAAATTAATTTCAAACATTTACACTTCATTTACGAATTTTGAAATTAGTGATTTTTTAATGCAATTTTTAGCAATGTTTTCATTATTTCTCACGCTTTGCGCCGATTTTTTCATTCGTGTTTAAGAAATAATTCAGATTACACTATTTTACTCTATTAATGTAAATGTTGTCCCCCGCTATTTTTAAATTTGAAACGATTTGTAATGAATTTTTGAATACAATTTTTAGATGTTTTCGAGTCTACGGCTATTTTTTCACAATTGGAAAAGAAATTTTTAAATAATTTGTAGCTTAATGTAGTAAATTTTGACATCAATGATTCAGATTTTTTGTGTATTTTCATAAACTGTTTAGCAAGTTTTGTGTCGATATTTTTTAACTAATGAAAGAGTTCAGATTTCAATGTTTTGTCTCATTATGGTAAATTATGTCCGCAGGAATTTAATATAGCCGTCCCAGTGGCGGTTGGCAGAGGCAGCTACTTCCACACCGCTGGTCCCTGGTTCGAGTCCAACTAGCGGCATGGGTGTCTGTGCTGTCCCTGTGATGTGTATTAAAATGTATGTACTGGTTTTTCTGTTATAATAAAGTGTTCTGTATTTGTTTCTGTGTTTTCTGGATCAATCGAGGTAACAGCCATTGTAGCTATAGACCTCAAAGCACTGTTCACTCAAATTTAATATAAATGTTTATCTTATTGCAAATTTTGTCCGGATTTTTGAATTTTACTGATTTTTAATCTGTTTTATAGTGATTTTTCAAGTTCTGTGACAGTTGTTGACATCGGTAAAAGAATTTCGTTTTCTAACTTTTAGCATAAATAATACAATTTGTTCTCCACGCTTTTATGAATTTTGCCAATTTCTAATGCGATATTCAATGTAATTTTTAGTTAGTTTGGAGGATTTTAGATGTTCCGTGTTGACTTTTCCTTATTCATGAACGATTTCCGATTACAATATTTTCGACTGAATATTAAATTTTTACAGCCATGACTTTTAAATGTTCAGCGATTTTTAATATAGTTTTCTATACGATTTTTAGCCATTTTTTTAAGTTCCTTGGCGATTTTCTGCCATTCAGAAACCAATTTTGATATCAAACATTTTGTTTAATGTAGTTATGTTTCGAATGCAATGTTTTATCTCTTAACAAAATTTTGGCGTTCCATGCCTACATTTTGTAATTTATGAATGATTTCGATCATAACCCCCCCCCCCCCGGTCCTGCCTTAATATTATTTTTTTAAGCATTGACTTCCAAATATTTAGCTATTTTTAATGCAATTTTCAATGTAACTTTTAGCCATTCTTCAAGTTCCGTGGCGATTTTTTTACATCCGGAAATCGATTTCGATTTCAAACTTTTTGGTTAATATGGTTAATTTCCTGATTACAATATTTTATATTATAACAGTGAATTTTTACCCTAGGGATTTTTTAGTGTTTTACGACTTTCATTACAATTTTCAATGCAATTTTTGGGCTTTCTCAGTCTTTAACATTTTTCAAAGGAATTCGATTTTAAATTTCTAGACTAATAAGAGTTTGGTTTCAAACTTTTATCCTTTATGGTAATTGTTTTGCTCTCTTATTTTTATCTACAGCAATTTTTAATGCAGTATGCTTTTTTTTTTTTTTTTTTTGAGTTCACGGCGATTTTTTTCAGATACGGAAAAGGAATTAGGTTTTTAATTTCTTCGCTAATATGATAAATTTTCTCCTGTGCGATTAAAGATTTTTATTGCGATTTTTTAGCAGTTTTTTTCGTATTTCAATGCTTTTTACATTATCAAATTAATTAGATTCAAAACATTTATCCAAGTAGAGTAAATTTTGAGTTCCGTGATTTTTGAAAATTCTGCCATTTTTAAAGCGATGATTACGTTTCTTCGGGACCCGCTTCGATTTTTTAGAGGTTCAATTTTTGGCCGAATTTATTAAATTCTGATCTCTTTTCTTCAAAGTTTATTCAAATTTTGAAACACAATTTTTGAATTTTATTTTATATTTTTATGAGATTTTTAATGTTTTTTGCGATTTGTAAGATTTTTCCACATTAGTAAAAATAATCCAACTTCAATTTTCTAGCCCATCTCTTTTCAACGAAGTTTAGATGAAATTCGTGCAGCATTTTTAAATTTTTAGGTTTTTATTATGATTTTTAAAGTTTTTTCGCAATTCTTGCTATTTTTTGATGAACCCGGGCAACGCCGGGCAGAACAGCTAGTCTATCTATAATAATAAAGAGAGAAGGATGTTTGTCTGTCAGCTCTGTTCTGAAGAGACTGCTACACGTAGAGTTACAAAATTTGGAGAGAAGGTACTTTTTTACATGTAGTTTTGCACCTCGAAGCCCGATATTCGATTTTTTGTTTAGATTTTTTTTATAATTTTTTTAGGCGATTTTTAGCGTTATTTTTGCGGTTTTATCCCATTTGTGAAAGAAATACGGTTTCATTCTTTTAACCCAAAATAGCATTTTTTTTTCTCTTTTCAACAAAGTTTATTCGGAATTTGTACAGCGATTTTTGAATTTTTAACGAATTTTTAATGCGATTTTTAGTGTTTTTTTCTCATTTTGCGGCTATTTTTTGAGATTGATTAAAAGAAAATCGTTTTAAACTTTTAGCCTAATGCCCTAAATTTTGTGTTTGTTACGATTTTTAGATTTTAATGATTTTTAATGCGATTTTCAATGCGATTTTTTACGTTTTTTGAAGATTTTTGCGTTTAGCATCTATTTTTTTCATAGTTGTTCTATCAAAAACTTGAGCTGTTGAGATTGCAATAAGTAGTATTTTTTTGTGAAATCTATCTAAAATGTCACAAATTTAGATACCACCATTTTCGAATAGCAATTTCATAAACTATCTTAAATTCTTGCTTAAGACCGCTACCTCCTCGAGTTATATATCACCTGATAGGTTATTTAACAGAGTATGGTTTTGATAAAGTTTTTGAAGAATAGAGTACTCTACCTGGTGGTGAAAAATGGAACTAATAGAACGCTATTTTTTTAAATCTATAATAATAAAGAGACAAGTTTGTGTGTGTGTCAGCGTTGTTCTGAAGAGTCTGCTGTACGTAGAGTTACAAAATGTGGAGGTAAGGTACTTTTATACATATAGTTTTGCACCTCGAAGCCCGATTTTCAATTTTTAGATTAGATTTTTTTTTTGATAATTTTTTTAGGCGATTTTTAGCGTTCTTTTTGCAGTTTTATCCCATTAGTGAAAGAAATACGGTTTCATTCTTTTAACCCAATATAGCATTTTTTTTCTCTTTTCAGCAAAGTTTATTCGGAATTCTTACAGCGATTTTTGAATTATTAACGAATTTTTAAAGCGATTTTTAGTGTTTTTTCTCATCTTGCGTTTTTTTTTTTTTTTTTTTTTTTGAGATTGAGAAAAAGAAAACCGTTTCAAACTTTTAACCCTAAATTTTGTGTTTGTTACGAATTTTAGATTTTAACGATTTTTAATGCGATTTTCAATGTGATTTTTAATGCTTTTTCAAGATTTTTTGCGTTTAGCATCTATTTTTTTCATAGTTGTTCTATCAAAATCTTGAGCTGTTGAGAATGCAATAAGAAGTATTTTTTTTTTGCGAAATTTACCTAATATGTCAAAAACTTAGTTACCACTATTTTCGAATAGCAATTTCAAAAAATAATCTTAAATTCTTGCTTAAGACCGCTACCCCCTCGAGTAATATATCACCTGAGGTCGTTTAACAGAGTAACGTTTTGATAAAATTTTTGAAGAATACAGTGCGCTAGCTGGTGGTAAAAAATGGAACTAACAGAACGCGATTTTGTTAAAATTTGGAAATATAACAATGTGCTTTATTTTAAATTTTAAAATGGTTTATAATACATGATAAAAATGTAAACAAAGAACAGGGTGCGTGATTCAAAGGAATTCTATTTTAAATTTCTAGACTAATAAGGATTTGGTTTCAAACTTTTATCCTTTACGGTAATTGTTTTGCTCTCTTATTTTGATCAACAGCAATTTTTAAGGCAGTATGCTTTTTTTTTAATTCACGACGATTTTTTTCAGATACGGAAAAGGAATTCGGTTTTTAATTTCTTTGCTAATATGATAAATTTTCTGCTGTGCGATTAAAGATTTTTATTGCGATTTTTTAGCAGTTTTTTTCGTATTTCAATGCTTTTTACATTATCAAATTAATTAGATTCAAAACATTTATCTAAGTAAATTTTGAGTTCCGTGATTTTTGAAAATTTTGCCATTTTTAAAGCGATGTTTACATTTCTTCGCAATCCGCTTCGATTTTTTGGAGGTTCAATTTTTGGCCGAATTTATTAAATTCTGATCTCTTTTCTTCAAAGTTTATTCGAATTTTGAAACACAATTTTTGAATTTTATTTTATATTTTTATGAGATTTTTAATGTTTTTTGCGATTTGTAAGATTTTTCCATATTAGTAAAAATAATCCATCTTCAATTTTCTAGCCCATCTCTTTTCAACGAAGTTTAGACGAAATTCGTGCAGCATTTTAAAAAATTTTCGAGGTTTTTATTATGATTTTTAAAGTTTTTTCGCAATTCTTGCTATTTTTTGATGAACCCGGGCAACGTCGGGCAGAACAGCTAGTATATAAATAAATTCGTACTTGGAGATCATGCAATTGCAAAGAAAGGTTATTGTTTCAGAACCTTTCTCTGCTATATGATTTTTGATTCTACATTTTCATCCATCTTTTTTGCTCATAAATTGTGATGTTCAACAACTGAAATTCGATTCCATATTGTCCACGAATCCGAAATGTTAACAACTAGACCATCGCGGTATCTATATAGTTTCATTTTTTTCCATTTTAATTTTTACGCGTCAAGTCTGATGTTATAATGCTTAAAAATTATATGGTTAACCATCACAAAACATTCAAAATTCTTACTCTATAAATAAATAAATAAAATAAATGTTTCCTTGACACATTACAGCAACATTGTTTCTTCAATTACACGCATTTCAATTTGTGTCTGATTCCTTGAAATCTCATGATTTATTAAAATTGCCATAACTCTCTGAGTTTTGAAAATATCATTTTTTTGTTGTTGTTGTTGTTTATTTGTTTGTTTAATTCAGGAATGGATAAGTAAAATTTTTCTAATTGGAAGTTTTATCCTCTGGGGGCCGTATAAAAATTTAATTTTCGTAATTTTTAAAATAGACCCCCCCCCCCATGGAGTTGCAACTTATCTTATAAAAAAATTCACCTTTTTTATGAAACTTTGCAATTGGAAGTATGGATCTAGGGGCAATATTTAAGGAGATAGCCTATTGTTTCGATATATTTGACTCACCCTGTATATTTATTTGAATTGAATGTACGCTGTCTGACATAAACATGAAATTTTGCTGAAAAAAACCCAGCAAAACCCCCAATTTTTTGAAAATATTAAAAAGATATTGCTAGGATTTTATGTTTTCTTATCATTCTGTAATACAATAGAACTAAAAATTATTATATTTTTTCGAAACTGTCCTTTTTTAAAGAAAAGTGCTTTGCATGTAGGCGGATACCTTAAAACAAAACCAATAAATGTCAGCACTGATGAATATTACATGAATATTTTTTTCATCCGAGTTTCGAAAATACCTTCAAGACGTTGTGGCCAAGAAAGTGAGAAACATTCATGATTATTCAACTTAAATGCATTACAATAAAAAATTTTGAGGATTTGCTGATTAAAGACCTTAATTTTGTTATTGCGTAAATTTATACTACTGATAGTTAAACTGATTTTTAAAGGAGATTAGTATTATTTTTATATCCATATTTGTAAACCTAAATTACCAGTCTCCTAAATTACTGATTTCATAAAAATGACTCTTTCTGTCATCTATGGTGCCATTTCGATTATGCAAAATCATTGTTTTGACGTCTTATCCTCACCTTGATTTAAAGGCTAAGGCCGTCAATTGTTTAAATATAAATGAAGAATTTGTACTTGCATTTCTTGAGAAATCTTAAGCTCTGATGTTACAGCAAGTTTAATTAGTATATTAAATTCTACCATTCTTGAATGATCAGTAATTAAAATTGGAACATATATAAAGGCCGTGTTTAAATCCCAAAATAATAAACCAAAGCATTAGGCATAAACAAACAACATATATTATTTTTTAACGTTTTTATTTTTTTTAGATAAAAGACACTTGCAATATTATTCAATATAAATACATTTTACAATAATATAAGAAATCAAGTCATCACCATATTATGCCAATTCCATTAACAATTCACATAAGTTAAATATAATTTAATTGCCCTAAACTATGCCCTCTGATTCCCTAATCACTAGTAGCTTTAAATTTCAATTATTCAGTGCTTATGAAGGAAACAAACAGTAAAATTCGCTTACCAGATAAAACTATGAGGCACCGGAGGGATATCACTGGTGTCATTTTTTGGCGACAGGACACGGACCGTAGCATCAGCCACTACCATCAGATTTTCCACCAGCACTCACAAGATTACAAGATTTCGCCGCACTATTTCTAATCCTTGAATACCACCTTCTATCTCCGAACTCCGTATCTCTAATAATCTCTCTCTATCTGTCTTATTACCCTTTTCCTTATTATCCTTTTTCGTTTTCCCCTCCTTCTCTCTTTACTTTATTCTTACGTACATAACCCAAACTTAGGTTCCTTCTTTATTTCCCAGATTCTTATTGGGTTCTTTTCTCACAAAGACCTTTCTAGCATTGGCTTGAGAACCCCTTCTTTAATATTTAAATTTGTTTATTATTAAAGTCTCCTCGATACGTGACTTTCTTTGCCAAAACGTGATGTTTTTTTTCGCACCTGGATACTGCATCGAATTCATATTCTCTCTTCGATAACAAGCCTTTTAAATTCCATTGCTATTCTTAAACTAGATCCCTGACCCTATTATTCCTTTATTTATTATTTGAAAGACGGGTTCCAGTCTTATAAAACCCTAGCATTCCTCCCGCCATGGTGAGGGAAATCACCTAAACAGAAGGAACCCTAGAGAAAGACTCCCTTTCAAAACGAATATTAAATTTATTATAGGGTACACATGTGAACACCTGAGCATTTTAACAAGGTACCTTTTTTTACTTTTACGCACTTATAACAATAATCTGCTATGCAACTCTTTTTAATAAGACATCACTATTTTCTATTCCTAAATGTGAAAGCTCAATTCTTGTTTCCCAGCTGTGCTGTGAACTTTTTCTTCTCTTCTACTATTATACTTTTTTCTTTCGTTTTGTTTTCCTACCTACCAGTTTCTCTAATAATCTGGGGTTAGCGACTCAACAATATATATTTGTAGAATTATTTTATACTGAGGTCTGAAGAGGTTAAAAATATTCTTGATGACAACATAGTATTTTCAAAACTTCAATGTCAATTAATTTTTTGATATTTATAAAATCGTTATTAATAAGTTGAGAAAACAATTAAAAAATAATGAGTTTAAAACGATCTACCTTTCTTTTTTGTTATTGTACCTTAAAAAATAAGCTTTTAATAAATTCAAGTACTTACTCTTCTGAACAATCATCAATAAAAGAATTGAATATTTCCATAATCCAGTTCACGCAAAATTATTGTACTGTAAGATAAATGAGTTGGAACAATATGAATCGCAGTCATAAAATTATGTGGGGTTATTGTGATGAACATAAACATTAGGGCTGGGCGATATCAGAATTTTAATATCGTGATATATCGCTGACCAAATATCGATAATTTTCGATATATCGATATATTTCAATTCATATGTCACTCCATTGTAGGGTCATAAATGTAACTGTCCTCTGTATAAAATACTACAAACACATCAAGAAAAAACAAAAATATCAATATCTTAACATATTCCAAGGAACATAAATTTTAATTTTTATGTATTGATTCAAAATATGCAAACCCTTTACTTGCAAATCTGATCTAAAATATGTGTTATTGAAAACTCTTAGAAAGTTAAACATTATAAATCATTAAAATGAAACAAGAAAATGTATATAAGACAACAACGAGACATTAGATATATTGAAAGAAAATACTTTAATTCCCTATAAACATAGAATTTTTTTATTACAATACAAAAAAAATTGCATTTCTGCAATTTTGGGCAGTAAGGAACACCTTCTTTTCGTAGTTATAATAAGTAATTCTATTATTAGTCAGAATACAAATGAAAGCATTAGAATAATCAAATAATTTTAAGAAAACACGAAATTTCTTTAACAGAGTATAAAGTCCCAAATCAGTACTTTTTGCTAACTACCGTTTTTTTCCCCCTTCTTTTAATAATAATGCTGAATTAATCTCTATAATGATCTTTTACTTTTTCGATTTTGTTTACAGATTTTTTTTCTACGATGCTTTTATTTTCGAAACCAGTTTCAAAAATAAAAGCATTCCAGTAAAAAAAAAAAAAAAAAAAAAAAAAAAACTTGAAAACAAATATTAAAAAACGGCTTTTGTTGAAAGAGATCAACCTCAGATGTGCAATGCAAAAACAAAAAATAAATAAATAAACAAAAATATGGAAATGCAAACGAGGTATAAAAAAAATAAGATTGACATTGAGCGGATATTTTTGCATTAGTGAACTCTTGAAATAAAAAGGAGCCATGATATTCAAAATCAAAACTATCCTCATTCTTTTATAAGAGATAAACTGTTCGATTTTTTTTTTTAAACTTATAAAAAGGGTTTTGTGAAAGTATCAACTAGTTTCAGTTGTTTAAGTGCGCGAAAAACACATTTAACGGGAAATACAAACGAAAAGGGGGGGGGGGGTAGGAAGAAAAACAAAACCTTTTATTCTTTACCATTAAAAGGGAAAAAAATCCATAACTCCTAAGTTAATTTACCGATTTTTTTCAAATTTTCAGCAATTTGCAATAATAGTAAATTAGGCTGTGTGACAAATTTTTATTAAAATCTAATAAGTTTTTACAAAATTTGAGCATCTTTTACAAGTGTCCAGTACAGAAGAACCTCAAAAAGAAAACGTATGAAACTATCCATCGTTTGTTTTTGTTTATCGAACTCAGCGAAATCGAAACTTGAATGTTTATACAATAATCATATTGTCATCTGCTATGGATGGGTAATATGTTGTTTTGCAAAGCAGAAAGACACCATCCATAGAGTTTTAGCGATCTTTCAAAATGAAAAGTATTTTCCTTCCTAATTTAAGAAAGATTTTCATTTTTTTTTTTTTGGGGGGGGGGGGGAGGGATTTTTTCAAAAACCCGTACGCAAAACGGATAAAAATACTAGTATCCAATAAACTCTAAAAAGGTGAATCACAATGAAAAAAGAAAAAGCTTCCGCTTTAAGTAAAATTTCTGCTTAAAATAAATGACATAATAGAATTACCATACATGTAAATTATTAATGTTATTTATAAAATATGTAAAATAATATGTGATTTAATATAATTATTTATTAATGCTATTAATAAATGAAAAACAAACATACAAGAAATATCGATTAATTGTGCTCACATTCTTGAAAATATGTCAATCAATTCTGCATTCCGCAGCAATAACTGTACACAAGCTCACAGGAAAACAACAGTCAGCCACCGATGGAGTCAACAAGTGATTGTATCGGAAATGCCCGATCCTCGAACGAGCGTTTCAACTTCGATTCTCGAACGAACTCCGATAAATGAAGCGGTACATCAGAATAGTAGACTGTTTGCCCATATTCCGGTATGTGCGCGACACCAGCGCAAAAAGTAGACGTTTCGCCCATATTCCGGTATGTGCGCGACACCAGCGCAAAAAGTAGACGGTTCGCCCATATTCCGGTGGGTGCGCGACATCGGCTCAAAACCGGAAGTATCACGCAAGTGCCGATTACAGCACGAACATTTGCAAAAGTAAACAACTTTTGCGCCGACAGAGGTAGATTCGAAATTCCGTAACTCCGTAATTCCGAGAGTAGAACGAAATACCGTTTGAAACGATATATCGGAAGGATTGAAATCTCAATATCGTTACCGCGGTCTTAAAGAAATATCGATATATAACGATATTACGGTATATCGCCCAGCCCTAATAAACATACATATAAAAGCCGTATTTTATTTATTTATTTTATATTATTTTATATTTATATAAGTCTACATTTGTGTACTACAGTAATGTATAGTAACATAAATATTATGTAATACAAATACAGCTTTAGTAACAATTTGAAAAGTTGAAAGTGGCAGACGTATTAAAACATTATTTTACTCCTTTTGTCACAAATATTTTACATTAATATACTAAATTTTGTTTACCATTTTCAATTGATTGCGGTTTTTAAAAGATGAAAATAACCCAATTCAATTAGTATTTTTTGTTTATCCGTATTTAAATTAATTCGTCGAATGCGAACTTCAAAAGAGTTTGAAGAACTACAAAAATCAAAGTTTCGAAAATAATTTTAGGGAAAAGATTAAGGCTCGAATTTTTGGAGATTGCGCAGTTAGAAAGCTTAAAGCACGTAGATATGGTTTGATATTTTTTGTTTTTCCGGTAAGGAATTCGAAAGGAGCTCATACACAAAATAAGAGCAGTTCTGGATCTTCAGATCTCCAGTGCTAACAATCTTCCGAAACGGGCAACCCTGCGCGTCACTTGCCTTAAACTTTCCCCTAGCTATAACACACAACACACAAAGACATTTTTTCCCCTTTATTAACACAAGGTAGAACCCGTCGAATTTCGACGAAAGAAAATGTTTAAAAAGGAACTGTTTCATTGATTTATAATAAACTTACAAAATTAGTTTATAGTAAAAAATGCATCTAAAAGTAAGTAACTCTTAAACAAACGATATTTAACGTCAAATTAGCAAAATACTATTTCTATAAAACTCAGTTGTAGAAATTGTTAAAATTAAATCGTACATGTAAGCAGTAAAAAATAATAAAGATCTGTTATTATGGTAAAGTTATCAATTTAGGTTCTTATGCTAGTATTCCAAAATGGAAAAAGCAAAATTTATTCCACTTTGACTCCATCATAGAATTTATTTCCCGTGATATCTAAATCCGGCATCATTTTCATCATATCAAAATTTACAAATGCCCATTTCGTATCTGTATTCACCTTTTCAGAAAAAATTGGCATTTTAATTTGATCATTTAATTCAAAACTTGAAGTCTCAATGCTATTAGCTGAAACAGATATTAAACTGTTGATATTCTTTTACGTGTAAATCAAATTTTCTAAATGAAATCAAAAGTCACCGGGTTTTATAATAGAAGATATTTAAATTTCCATTTTTTCACTTTTAATGAGAAAATGGCAACATAAAGATACAATATTCAATTTCTTCCCTTTTTTCCTTTGCTTTTAATAGAAATGGAGTAATCCTGTTATTTTTTAGAAAGCAATTCTGGAGAAAGTTGTTGTCAGGGAAACCTGTTTTCAGTGGCCTATTAGGCCTTTCAGAAGAAGAAAATAGCTGAGAGCGAAACTAAGGCCAATGAACTACAAAAGTGCAGAAGCGTATTATTAATCATAATCGTTTCTGTGTTTTGCTCATAAATAGAAACTGCTTCTTTATGTGTTATGTTCTCTAAGATTTCTTTGCACATCATAATTTACTATTACTTAATTGATAATTTACTATTTTTTTCTTCTGAAAAGTTAGTTTTGAATCTTATTTATGATACTATAACATAACCTTTGCCTACCACTAGAATAAATAAATAACAACACTGTATGTGGGATCTTCATTTTGAAACATCCCTCGACGCATAAAGTCGTTACGGCGGAAAAAAAAAAAAAAAAAAAAAAAAAAAAAAAAAAATCTAACTTAATAAATATATTTTATACATATTTCCTCATTCTTAAAGTAATATTGTTTCTTGAATTCAAGGAATTTCAATTTGTGTCTAATCCCTTAAAATCTGATGATTTTTTTTTTTTTTAAACGGCCATAATTCTGTGAATTTTACAAACATGAAGATGCAATTTTATGTGTTTAATTTAGGAATGGATAAGGAAAGTTTTCCTAATTGGAATTGTGGGGCAGTATGAAAAATTAATTTTCATGTTTTTTTCAAATAGACCCCCTCCCCCCATGGAGTTAGGAAATAGCCTATAGTTTCGGTATTTATAAATTTCATTGTGCACACACACACGCACAAACATGCATACGCACAAACACACATACATACAGAGTGTGTCGGAAGGGTAACTTCTAAACCATTAATCATAATCATAAAGTTCCAGTTACAAAAAGGTTTTAAATAAGATTTAAAGAAAAATTTAAGTCGTATTTACCAATAAAAACATTTCTTAAAAAGTTACAAAATTTAAAATTTTATATGATCCGCCGTCCTACAAATGTTATTTAATAAAAATCTTCTAATCCAAAAACAAGTGGGGCAAAAAGTGTCATTCATCTAACACTAAAATTGACCAAGTTCTAAAACTTCCAATTGTATGACTTATAAGTCACACCAATTTTCTGCATCGAACACAAATGAGTTTGACTATGCTTCGATGGATCGTACATAAAGTGTTTTAAGTATTAGAATTTATTCTGCGTCTACATTTCTGGATTGCAGTCGAAGGAAGTCACTTTGCAAAACAACTTTAATTCATATTAAGTTTAGGTTAGATAACCTGATAGCATTTTAAAATATGTATAATTTTATAAAGAATTCGACTGTTGCTTTTTTTCCTTTCAAAGTTACATTTTTTGTACAAGTTGTATATGTTTCTTTAATACGTGAAAGTAGATTTAAATTTATATCGTAATGTTAATTTTACTCTCAATTATTATTATTATTTTAATATCTGACGATTATTTGTATATGTATTAAATATATCAATGACATCTATTTCGCAGCAAAAGCAAAAAAGATTATTCAACTTTAAACAGCTATTAACTCGATCAGTTTCGGTCAATGAAAATTGGAACTTTCTTTTTACTTCTTAGTATAATAGGACATTTTTTCAGCGTTTGTTAAATTATCCGAGTCTAAAATTCTTGCGAGTGATGCTTATGATTAAAATCTCAATTACCTAGCACCAGACAAATTTTGTCAGAAATCTTTCTCCTTGAGACTGATTAATTGCCATCATTGCACAAGTCAAATGTAGGGAAAGTCAGATTTGAATTCAAATTAGCTTATTACCATCTTTTGTAATGTTTGGAAATAGATTCAGTACATACAATAAATATCATGATCTATCATCATCAAAAAGAGGAAAATCTACTTTGTTTCGACAACGCTTCATTATATTTTGAGCTAATCTCTTACTTTCGAAGAGAATTTTTTTTTTATATGTATAGTAAACTTTCTGCAAGGCTAATTCTGTGTAAGACTAAAATCTGTCTAACTCGGAAATATTTTCAAATTCCTGCGAGTCCATTGACAAAGAGTAAAATTTACTTAGAGCGGAATGTTGTCTATTACGGAAATTTTTCTCATTCCCGATCGGTACCGCCTTAGACAGACTTTACTATATTTCAAAATATATGTTTCGTGCATTATATTGTAGAATATGTATAAAACTTTACACAGCATTTAAAATCGCTATACATAAGATGTCCACTCTCAACGGTGTCTAATGTCAAATTCCTAAAACGTTAGTTATAGACGTATAGTTTCAATTACAAAAATGCTTTAAATGCCGTAAAAAATAAATAAATAAATAAATAAATAATAAAAAACGATTTAGGACAATAAAAATATTTCTTAAAAAATTACGAAAATTAATTTTTATACGTTCGCCCGGCTCTACAGGGTGTCCACTCTCAACGGTGGCCAATGGCTAATTTCTAAACCGTTAGTCTTAGACATATAGTTCCAATTGCAAAAATGCTTTAAAAAAGGTAAAGAATTATTTTTCAAGTGATTTAGGTCAAAAACAATTTTTATCAAAAAATTACGGAAATTAAATTTTTATACGGTCCCCCAGTCCTATAAGTGATATGTAGTAAAAATTTCCCAACACTCCAACAAGCAATACAGAAAAGGTCCCATTCATCTAACATTAAAATTGACCGAGTTATGAAACTTTAAATTTCATGACTTAAACCACTTTTCTATAGCTGAAAACGGACAAGTTCGACTAAGCTTTAAGGGAAAGTACACTAAGTGCTTAAAGTATTATAAAGGGCGTCCATTTCAACGCTGTCCAAAGGCTAATTCCTTAACCATTTGTCACAGACAAATTTTCCAATTACAAAAATGTTTTAAATGAGATAAATAAATGTTTTTAAAGCGATTTAACTGAAGTGCTGTCACCTTATAAGTTTTACGATAGTGTTAATTTTAATTAAATAACTTCTAGATTGGTTATTAAATAATTGAAGACTGGAATTTCAAAATTCTCTTTATAGACAAAATCAAATTTGGGGAAATTACTAAAAACCTTTAAATGTGTCCATTGGATTTCATTATAAATTTGGAGATTGTAGTGTTACAATAGTGCAGAATTATATAGACTGATAGAGTAAACAAAAGCGATAAAAGCGAGTTTTGAAATACACAACCTTAATTTTATTTTTACATATGTTTTATTTTGTAAGCAAATGAAGCTGTTTCTTTTCGTGATTTTATTTTAAAAAGGTATGTTATTTTAATAGGCTTTTATTTTAGTCGTAACGCTCGTATGTAAGTTTTCCCAGTTCAAAACTTTTATTCAAATTTTAACTCACTTCCAAATATCCGACCGAGGTTCAATTCGCATACTTATTTATATCCAATGACAATGTAATATTAATACGATTTTAGGTGCGTACCATTTATTTATTTTATGGGTGATTCTACGATAAGAGGTTCAAAAACATGGAGAATTCGGCCAAAAAGAAAAGTTTGAGTTTGATCAAAAACCTTTAAATTATGATTTTTGTCCCGTTTATTTACTTTTTCATATAAGGGCAAGTCACTTTATACATATTTTATAACTTTTTCTGGTCAGTGACTCGCTCCCCTGGCAGTTATCGTGCCAGGGGAAATACGGCAGGGGAGAGACATTTTCGTGTAAATTCAAACTTTTTAACTGATTGAATTAGTTTTTCGGTTAATTGTGTATTTCACTTTAAGTATTACCGTATTGTTTAATTAGGGCAGTAAATGCAATTGAATTAAATGAATATTATAAGTTTTATGACTTACCAGGGGAGATACACGATTACTGTGCGAAACCACTACAAAACACGGTCGCGTCGCAACAACTAAAAATGGCGAAGCTTAAATGGCTTGCGCGTTTAGTATTGCTAACTTCAAGCCGATAGATGTTCTTAAGCACTACTTCCAGTATAGCCATCGTTGAATTTATATTTGTTTCAGCGGAACAAAATTTGACAGGGGAGAGACACAAAAAAAAGCGGGACAAAAGTTAATTTTAAAAATTATTTGAAATTAACAAAAATATTTTTTTTTTATTTTGTAATACGTAAGTATAATTATTTAAATTCCAATTAAACATACTTTAGCTAAGCATCTGGAGGAAAAAATATATGTATTGTTTGAAAGTTAAATTGAAACCGGCAAGGGGACATGCCAGGGGAGGGGACTTTTTAGACTTTGTAAGAAATTTCAGAAAAATGTGTTTAAATTAGGCATTCAATCGTAATGTTATTTAATAAAGTATATTAAGATGATGCGATTCATTGCAAAAAATAGCAACATATAGAATAAAAAATCTGTTTTAAACGGATTGCCGTACAAATTACCTCTTATCGTAGAATCACCCTTATAGGAATACATAAAATTCTATTAAGTTTAGTAATCTAATCGAATTTTAAATATATGTCATTTTGTAACGAATTGTGACTGTTACTTTTCATAATTTAATTTAAAAAAAATTCTGTTATTTTTTTACTTATATTTTAACACTATTTGTATATTTTGCTTTACTATGTCAACATCAACATAAATTCAAGAACAATATTGCAAAAATTATTTTACTCTCATAGTTTAAAGTTAAATTTTCTATCTGACGTTTATTTTTTTTTTCAGTAAATTTGTGACTGACCCCTATTTTGCAGCAAAAAAGATGCTTCAACTTTAAACAGCTATTACTCGGTCAGTTTTAATCGCAGAAGAATGGGGCTTTTTTTTTTCCTTAATGTTAAAGTACTGGTAAAAATTTACTAAATATCACTTATAGGACCGGGGGACCGTATAAAAATTTAATTTTCGTAATTTTTTAGTAAATTTTTTTTGCCTAAATCGATTAAAAAATACTTCTTTACCTTTTTTAAAGCAATTTTGTAATTGGAACTATATGTCTATGACTAACGGTTTAGAAATTAGCCATTGGCCACCGTTGAGAGTGGACACCTTGTATAACTTTTATTTGGTAAAATTTCCCTGTTACACTAACAAAGCAAACAAACAAAAAAAAAATTCCATTATTTTATGATTAAAATTGCTGTTTAAAGTTGGAGCATATTTTTTTTATGCATATTAGGGGTCATTCATAAATTTAGTAGAAATATACTTTCGTCAGATATATATAAAAAAAAAAAAAAAAATGAGAGTCAAATTAACATTGCAATATAAATTTGAAATCTTTAAATCGTTTTGACATATTAATGAAAAATATACAATTTGTAATAGACATAGAAGAAGAAGAAGAAGAAGGGGAGGGGGGGGGGGGCAGAATCTTTGTTAAATAAAATGATGAAAATTAACAACCTCAATTCTTTACAAAATAATACATATTTTTAAATACTGCAATCGGACCTTGTTAATACGAACCAGTTAACGCGGATTATTTTTAATATGAACTGTTTCCGGTTGTCCCATCAAGTTGTATAAGTATTTACTGAAGTTTTATATATTTTTTTTTACACGAACACGTTTAACGTGAAACATTGCCTATCATTAAGAGCCCACAATAGTCACAGAAAAAGTACACAAAAAGACCCGGATGACCATGTAAAGTCTATGGGAGCGTTCTTTTCGAATATCTCGCTCAAATTTTAATATTTTTGTATGATTTTTTTTGCACAAGATAGCTGAGGGCAATCCACAACCGGGCTAGTTTTTACTTTTTCGATTTCGGTTATATATTTTTTATATTACGATAGTTTCAGTTTCAGAACCGGTTTAAACCGGTTTCGAAAGTTAAAGTAATTTTTTAAAGAAAACCTGAAACAAAAATTGAAAAAGTAAAAACTAGCCCGGTTGTGGATTGCCCTCAGCTATCTTGTGCAAAAAAAATCATGCAGTGCCTAGGAAAACTTTTAGAAATTAGAATTAAATAAAAAATGATAGTAACGCGTGTTCTTTATTCATTAAACGGTTCGACTATAGTAAAAAAAACTATTCAGTATTGTAAAGTATAACATACAAAGACGTAAGTTTTAAAACTTGCCTTATCCAGAAAATCAAGTTTTTGGAAATCGCCAAAAGCCTTAACTGGTGCACAGGTTTTCGTTGTAAAATTTTACAATAGCAGAAATAGAAAAAATGAAACTACTTTTGTAATGGGTTGTTATGTAATTTTTTATTCTTAAGTTCCATCACATTATTATAGATATTAGAAATGATTAAACACACACACATACACACACATATATATATATATATTTCGAAAGTCTTCCCGGATTGCTCAGCGTGTCAAGCCGTAGGATGCCGGATTAGAGGAAGTTTATTGTATAATTATTCTTTTTTGATGGAATGTAAAATATTTTTTAAGTATAAATTAAATAATACGAACTACTTTTAAAACGAACAAAAAATAATTCCTCATGAGTGTTCGCGTTAACGAAGTTCGACTACTAGCCTGCTAAAGTTGGATTATATCATGCTTTTTAACTTTTGATGTACTTTGTCAGACTCTCGTGTATTATGTACCATTGAAACCGAAATCGACCTTCGGTTTTTATCATCACATAAAGATTTTTTGCAAATCGTAAATTTTAAATTAAAAAAAAAGGAAAAATAGCGAATATTTGATACTACAAATTACATGTCATTGTTATGTTTTTAATTTTCGATAGTTGATTTTTATGTAATTTTTACCGCTGAATCCAAAAAAGATTTTCATTTTTAACCATCACGTCAGGATTTTTTGGAAATTGTAAATTTCAAAGTTCAAAAGGTCAAAGCTAAAATTGAACCTTTTCCCCCCTCCTCATCAAATCCCTTAGCTGTTTGGCTGTAAGAATCCCAGTATAATACAGAAAAATGAATAAATTGTTGAATGAAATTAAATTTTTAAAAATTATATTTGTTTTAACAGCATCAGACTTTGACATTTGCGATTTGCAAAAAGATTCTAATGTGATGGTTAAAAATGAAGGTATTTTTCAGATTCAGTGCTAAAAAGTACATAAAAATCAGTTGTTAAATGTTAAAAAACAGGGTCATCTCTTTTATTTTATAGTATCCGATTTTTCTTATTTTGTAATATATAATTTATGATTTTGCGAAAAATCCTGTCACATTGATTAAAAATTGTGGTAATTTTCGGATTGAGTATAACATAAAAGTTAAAAAACGCAACTGTCGCAGTCTTGTGTCATCTAATTTAAAACTTTTTCTTAAACTCCTTGGCAGTAATCTATCCGACTTTTTTTTTGTGTTATCCTGTAAACTAAGTATAAAAGGTAACCACCGAAAATCATTATAATATTAGATTGTCATCGGATTTACGTCAGTATGTAAAATTTAATCTCGATCGAATAAAAAGTGAGTTAAAGCTTAAGTACAAATGTTGAACAGGAAAAAAATATATGATCGTTGGAGTTAAATGACATATTTTTTCTTAAAAGAAATAATGAAAAGATGCAGTTTCAAATCCTTAAAAAATACACGTGTTAAATTACATTTATTTTAGCTAATCTAAAACTTAATAAAAGTTAACTCAGTCGTAATACTTGTACGATAAACATGAAATATGTTCTTCAAATACTTTAAGCCAGCGGTTCCCAAACTTTCTTGGTACACGACCCACTTTTCAGTGAAAAAAAATTTCGCGACCCACCTTTCAGTAAAAATAATTTTGCGACCCACCCATGAAAAAGTTGTATTTCAGTATAGCAATTTTTGTACGATCGCTATACGTTCGGCTATCCTATCCTAGGAAAAACGCAAACTTTTGTACGAAAGATATAATATCAACAAAAACAAGAATCGGTAATCAGAATGAGTGTAAGTGAATAGTAATTAAAATTAAAACAATGCACAAACTACAAAGAAAGCTAAAAATACGTTTAATTATTATGAAAACATAACTTTATAGTCAAAGAAATATTTCCTGTTGAGATTCTCTTATACACTGCTCAAAACAATTAAAGGATATTTGAAGTTTTATATAAAATAAAGATATAAACGAAATTTTTTTTGCCGAAAATAGAAGAAGAGAATCACAAATGCAAATTTTTCTGGTTTTCAAACTGTGGAATATGCAAATTTTGAGTTCGACGTCAAAAACGTCGCTTCAGCGGCAGCGAATGAAATTTGACTTTCAACTGGATAAAAGAGACTGAAGACAAAGACAAGGATGATCGGCATTCAGTGATTGCTTTGTATCGATGAGTACGATGTCTCGGATAAGTCATTTGACTCAACAGCCAAACTCAAGCCGAAGTAGCGTAAGCCATTGGAGTGTCACAAAGTGTCATTTCCAGGATCTGGAACCGTTTTTTGGAGAGTGGATGTGCTGGCCGAAGACCAGGGCAAGGTCGTAGACGGGCAACAACGCCCAATGAAGATCGGTATTTAGCGTTAACAGCTCGGAGACACCGAAATATGAACGCTACTCTTCTCCAACAACACATCCGCTCGGCTACAGGCACTACGATTTCAACTCAGACTGTCCGAAACCGGCTCTATGCTGCAGGTCTGTATGCTCGCCGACCGATGGTATGTGTTAGATTAACATCAAGGCATCGTCGGGACTGCAGGGAGTGGGCAACCGAGCATGTCAACTGGAGGAGAAATGAATGGAGCAATATTCTGTTTTCTGACGAGTCCCGTTTTTCTGTGCATCCGGATAATAGGCGTATTTTCATCTGGAGGGACCGTGGCAGTAGGAATAATCCTGCGTTCGTGCACGAAAGTGTCAGATTTGGCGGTGGAGGAGTGTTGGTGTATGGTGGCATCTCCATTGACGGGCGCACTGACCTCTACATCATTCAAGATGGAGCTCTGACTGGTCGCCGATATAGGGATGAGATCCTCAGACCTAATGTAGTCCCTTACGCTGCAGCAATCGGAGATAATTTCATTTTAACCGACAATAACTGCAGGCCACATCGTGCAAACCTGGTGGAGGATTTCCTTTTCGAGGAAGGAATCGTTCGAATGGAATGGCCAGCGTGTTCTCCAGACATGAATCCAATCGAGCACGTTTGGGACGCTCTAGGAAGACGAGTTACTGGCCGCCAACAACCCCCACAAACTCTCCAAGAACTGGAAAGAGATCTTTTGGAAGAGTGGGGCAGAATACCCCAACTCGTCATTAATAGCCTCATTGAGTCCATGCCTCAAAGGTGTTCAACGTTGCTGGCCGCCCGTGGAAACCACACCCCCTACTGAAAATGATTTTCTTTGAAGAAAACACCTTTTCTTATTCTTTTTTTTCTCATATACACAAATTGTGTTTTTTTCCTATTGTACACAAATGCGCAATAAAATGCATTTTTTCTGCCAAACATGTGTAATTTATTCTCATATAACCTACTATGTCTGTCGACCATGTATCAATCACCTAAAAAGTTTCCCAGATACAAAATCCACCTAAAACTGCAATATCCTTTAATTGTTTTGAGCAGTGTACTTTTAAATAGATGAACTAAAAGATATATTTTACATCAAAGATTTATTTTAAGACAAACCTCCACTTTTTGCGACCCACCAAAACAACTACCGCGGCCCACCAGTGGGCGCGACCCATAGATTGGAAACCGCTGCTTTACGCAGTTGGTATATCTCCCTTCAAAACATGAAAACACGAAATCATTTGTGTACAGATGCAGAAAAATGGTATAAGTCAGGTATTTTTAAAATTTCATAACACGGTCAATTTTAATGTTATATTGGGTTGGGAAAAAAGTAAGTTCGCTTTTTTTCGTGTTTTTCAAAGTGAATTTATTTATATAAATAAAAAAAAAACTAATCAACATTTATGTGCTATTTTGTTCGATGACCTTTTGCCATTTTTCTGGTAAAACAATAAGTCCGTCACTGTAGAATTTCTGAGAGTTCTGGGCAAAAAACTGAACAAGGTGATTTTTACAAGCCTTTTTTGAAGCCAGCTTAACACCTTCAAGAGAGTACCGCTTAGGGCGGAACAAATGGTAATCCGTCGGATCCAGGTCCGGACTATACGGTGGGTTCATCAAAAACTTCCCAACAAAGCTCTTTCAATTTTTGCCGAGTGACTAAAGATGCGTGTGGTTTAGCGTTGTCGTGATGGAAGACAGCGCTTTTCCTTTCGATCAATTTTGACCGGGTTTTTTAGTTGCCTGCTTCAATCGCATTAGTTGTTTACAGAAGATAGTTGAATTGATGGTTTGGCCAGGTTTGAGCAGCTCATGATGGAAAATTCCTTTCCAATCCGACCAAACACTCAGAATCACTTTCGTAGGCATCAATCCGGGCTTTGCCACCGTTTGTGAAGCTTCGATCACGATCTTTTTAGCACATTGTTGTTATACGTGATTCCCTTTTCATCGCCCCCGTAATGATTTGTTTCAAAAATGGCTCGATTTCATACAGTTTCAGTAGCAATTCACAAATGAAAACTCTGTCCATTAAATTTTTCACTGTAAGTTTATGGGGAACCCAAGTATCGAGTTTCTTTTGGTATCCAATTTTATGTAAATGGTTCAAAAGTGGTTTATGCTTGATGTTTAGTTCCGTAGCAATGTCGTGGGAAGAAATATGTCAGTCTACCTGGATTGTTTTTCAAATTTCATCGAATTCTTCAAGGACTAGCCGGCCAGGGAAAGGTTCATCTATAACATCGAAATTTTCGGAAGGAAAACGAGCAAATCTATTCTGACTTTGGCGTTTACTTAAGCACTGTTCACCATAAATGCCACACAAGTTTCGATGATCCTGCGCCAATTTTTCCCTTTTTGGAAGTAAAAACTAAAATGTGGCGAAAATGATCTTCTGAAATCTCTATTTTTAAAACGCAATAACTTTTGACTGGTTAAACAGATGACGCTACCTTTTTATCTAGAATTTTTTAGAGACTGTTACCTTTCAAACGCTGTATAGTATGACTTAATTGAGTAAGTATTACTCGAGATATGCGACTTTAAAGCTATCTATTGGGAAAAAACGAATTTACTTTTTCCCCAACCCAATATAAACAGGGCTTTTTTTTTGGGGGGGGGGGGGGGTATTTGTCAGTGTAATTAGAAAATTGTATAACTTATAGGACGGACGATAGCATAATTATTTAAATTTCGTAATTTTTAAAGATATGTTTTTATTGATCAAAATCACTTTTAAAATATTTCTTTACCTCATTTAAAACATTTTTATTATTGAAACTATATGTCTGTTACTGACGGTTTAGGAAGTCATTGGACACCGTTGAGTGTGGACACCCTGTGACTTAAACCAATTTAGGAAATAAATAAATAAACGAACAGGATAATAATTCGATTTTAGACAAGGTTATTTCTTATCAAATAGAAATTTATAGCATTTTGTTTCCCTGATAACTTCATTTTCTTTTCCCCATTTAAGTCAAGATTTCTGCATAGACAGATTCTTACATGTATTACTGAACTTTTAAATATTTTTCTTATAGGAAGATACGGAAAATAGAAATAGCAATAAAATGGCACCTATGCAGAATTTCAAGTTCAAATCAAGATATTTTATATATTTTATTATCATGTCTAGCCTATAGCCTCTAACAAGGAAAGAATAACTCCTATAGATCGTGTTATAACCGTAATTTATCCAAATTAACGTTTGAAAAAACACCAAACAAAAATAAATAAATAAATAAATAAATAAATAAAATAAAATAAAATAAAATAAAATAAATAAATAAATAAATAAATAAATCAAAATTAACGACAATAAAGTAGAAAATATAAGTAATATAAGGGGAAATTGTAATAATAGTTAATTATTTAAACAATTTCTTTAGAAATATGAATAAAGTTTCATGCTTCATGCCTAAATTTTTGCTTTTGAAAAATGCTAATATTTTTTATATCTAAGAATATTATTAAACACCATATCCTAATTACTAAATTAGTGAAATTAAAATGTAAGAAACTCGTTCAAAGCAGCAAAAGAGCAAAAGTCAATTTAGGCCTGAAAAATCGAACTGTATTAACAGGAAAAATAGAAAATTGATTTTCAGGTTGAAAAATGTACTTTAAAGATGATCGTTTTCTTATTTTGCAATTCTTGTATGGTTCCATAATACAATTGTAATTAAAGATATCTTGAATAACAGTGTACTCATATTAATTATAAATAGAAGTTTTCTTATACGTCCATTAAAAACATTTCAAAAATATGTATTAAAATATTTAATTGCTATAAAGGACGTCAAATACTAATAAAAAACATTAAAAGATCTTAATTTTTACATGTTTCGATTGAATTTACTCAATCATCATCAGAAAAACAAAATACAAATAAACACAAAGATGGAAAATGACAATAAACTATTACAATTACAAATGAAATTTTTAAATTTTTAAAAAATAAAAATCACGCGCGTTATATTTTAATTATGTATCACGTTGCTTAATTTTTAAATTATTTAACAATTCAATCCAAATATTTGGGATTTGAAATGACAAGGAATCATTGCAGACCATTGAGCTTCTAACGTAAATTTCAATACTCTCTCTAATAAAAAGTTGCAAATAATTCAAACTGCAGAATTCAAATTACGCCCCCTTGAATCAAAAATTTTCAGTACTTTTAAATTATTACCTTTAGTATGGCTACGTTATGTAGATGATATTTTTATTGTTTGGCAGGGGGGAGTTGATAAATTGTTAATTTTTATTCAGCAGTTAAATGATCTAGATAATAAGATTAAATTTACTTTCGAACTTGAAACTGATAAGAAATTACCTTTTTTGGATGTTGAGTTAAAAAGAGAAAATAATAAACTAATTGGTTCAGTATATCGAAAACCAATAACAAACTTAAATGTTATACCTTTTGATGCTTGCACTCCATATTCTTATAAATTATCTACCTTTAGATTCCTTATTAACAGAGCTTTTAGAATTTGTTCCACTGAAAATTTAAATGATGAATTAGATAAAACTAAAACAATAACTATTAACAACGGATATGAAGTTAAAATAGTTAATAAATTAATTAAAAAGTTTATTAACAAAATGAACAATGCAGTTTTTGAAAATAAAACTGACAATGAAAATAACATGAAAAGGGTTGTTATAAATTATTATCCAAATTTCTTCGAGTTTGCTAAAACACAATTAAAAAAGTTTGATTTAAATTTAATTGCTAGACCCCCTCCAAAATTAAAATCAATTTTAACAACTAGAATTGACCCCCATTGATAAATTTGACCGATCAGCTGTTTATATCATTCCATTTCTTAAAGAAGGTGGTTATTGTGGTATAATGACATTAACTGTAACGTGACCTGGTCAAGAACTTTAACTGCAACCAAAATTAACCTAGAACAGGGGCTCAAACTAGTTTTTATAAATGTTGTGTCGCGTCTCTGTTATGTGTAACCTGTCTATAATAATATATGTGTGAATAAACTACATGCAAGTATTTCGCTGTATTCATCTTGGAAGCCTTCAACGGTACGCTACAACATAAACATATAATTATAATAACAAGTATAAAGCATGGTGGCAGCTGGAAAAAAAAGATGTTTAATACAGTGATATTTTGAAAACGGATCCAAGCTTAAAGTAAGAAGTTTCCTTTTTCTTGCATGGTTATACGACACATTTTTATTTATTTTATTATTATGTAAAATGTCTAAAGAAAAAGAAAAAGAGTTAGAATTTAGAAATTGTTATCAGGTTACACCGCCGGAATCATTTAGTTTTTCACGGCCGGCACTTTGGCTAAAATGGAAGCAACGTTTCGAAAGATATCGATTCGCTTCAGGTTTAAAAAATCAGTCAGAGATAGTACAAGTAAATTCTCTTATTTATCTCATGGGTGATAAAGCAGAAGATATTTTTATGTCTTTTAACTTGTCAGAAGATGACCAACAGAAATATGATGTTGTTATGAAGCATTTTGACGACCATTTTATCGTAAAGAAAAACACAATTTTTGAACGCGCACAGTTTAATCAACGCATTCAAAACGAAGGGGAAAGTGTAAATGATTTTATAACTTCGCTTTATTCATTGGCTGAGCATTGCGATTACGGAGTTCTTCATGATGAACTAATACGCGATAGAATAGTTGTTGGTATTAGAGATAAATCTTTAAGTGAGAAGTTACAATTGGATCCAGACCTTTCTTTGAGCAAAGCTATAGAAAAAGTTAGGTTATCGGAATCAATTAAAAAGCAACAAGAGATTCTTACTTCTAATAATGCTTCTGTACATAGAGTTTCGAGTATAAGAAAAACAAAGCTAAATTTTAAGAAAGGGATTACCAGTCAAAATCCACAGTTTAAAGAAACTGATAAAAGGAATAATGGGAAAAAAGAATATACAAAATCTTTTGACCTTTGCAAATGGTGCGGTAAGTCTATGCATAATAGAAAAGTGTGTCCAGCAAAAGACGCCAAATGTTTGAAATGTTCCAAATTAGGGCATTTTGCTCGTGTTTGTAGGAAAAATGAAAGTAAATCTGAAATTTCTTTCTTAGGAACAATTAGAGAAACCCGCTCGAATAATAATAATGATTCATTATGGTCAGTTCCTATTCAAATACGAGGTAAAACCATTCGTTTCAAAATAGATAGTGGAGCAGATCACACTGTTATTCCAGCTACATCACCAATCTTAAAGGGTTCAAAAATTTTAAAACCAGACAAAAAGCTTTGCGGTCCTGATGGGAAAATACTAAAACACAAGGGAAAACTTATTGAAGAAATCCAATACAGGGAAAAGAAAGTAACTGAAGAAATCCATGTAATTGAAGGATTACAGAATTATTTGTTGGGAAAACCTGCAATACTAGCTTTTGGTTTAGGACCAAACATTTTAGAAATTAACGCACTAAATCCAAAGCAAGATTACCCTGAATTATTCAATGGCCTGGGGCTACTGAAAGGTTGTTATACTATTAAGCTAAAGCCGAATTCTGTCCCGTTTGCTATTTCAACTCCACGAAGGATACCTATTCCGCTGCTGAAGAAAACTGAAATGGAAATTAAGAAGATGATTGCCCAAAATGTTATAGTTCCTGTGACGAAACCAACGGAATGGTGTTCACCAGTCGTTATCGTTCCTAAAAGTGACGGAACTGTTCGCTTATGTGTTGATCTTGTTCAACTAAACAAATGTGTGGAAAGGGAATTTCATCCATTGCCTTCAGTGGAATATTCATTAAATCTTCTTACAGGTGCTACAATTTTTTCCAAGTTAGATGCTAATTCAGGCTTTTGGCAAATTCCGCTTGATGAATCTTCGTCATATCTCACAACCTTCATCACTCCTTTTGGAAGATACCGATTTTTAAGATTGCCTTTTGGAATCTCATCTGCTCCAGAATATTTTCAACGCAGAATGTCACAGCTGCTAGAAAATATCCCAGGTGTTATTTGTCATATGGACGACATCTTAGTGTGGGGAAAAGATCAATCTGAACATGACGAAACATTGAAAATTGTTCTAAATAAACTTAAGGAAGCTGGCATTACTCTAAATGACAAGAAATGTAAGTTTTCAGTCAAGAGAATAAAATTCTTGGGACATATTATTGATGATAAGGGGATTCATCCTGACGAAGAGAAAGTTAGAGCAGTAAAAGAATATCCACCACCAAAGAATAAAAAGGAATTAAAGCAGATGTTAGGCATGGCAAATTTTCTAGCCAGATTTGTTCCAAATTTTGCAGAAATTTTTGCACCGTTAACATCTATGTTAAGTCAAAAGAATGAGTTTGTCTGGGACGAACCTCAAAAACAAGCATTTCAAAAGTGGAAGAATGTCTTAACATCTCAACCAGTTTTAAAAATTTATAATCCACAGAAAACTTCAATTGTCACTACAGACGCTTCTTCTTATGGAATTGGAGCCACCTTGAGGCAAGAACAAGAAAACGGGGAAATCTCTGTCGTTGCATATGCATCAAGAACTCTTACTCCTACTGAAAAGAGATATGCTCAAATAGAAAAAGAGGCACTTGCTCTAGCATGGAGTTGCGAGAAATTTCGAGATTATCTCACTGGAACTCACTTTAGATTAGAAACAGACCACAAACCTCTAATTCCAATCTTCTCAAAGAAAAACCTCGAAGACTTATCTCCACGGTTACAAAGGTTGAAGATGAGGATGATGCGATATTCTTATTCCATATTCCACATACCAGGAAAGAAACTTTATGCAGCTGATGCCTTATCAAGACAACCTCAAGAAACAAGAGAAAAAGATGAAGAGTTGGAAGAAGAAATTGATGCTTATATTCGTATGATAATATCCACATTACCCGCTTCATGCAACAGATTAGAAGAATTGCGCCAATCACAACAGTCTGATGCAACATGCAAAGAGTTAAAAAATTTAATCCTCAACGGTTGGCCATCAAGAAAACATTTAGAGCCAAGTTGTTTACCTTACTGGAATCATCGATATGAAATATCGATCCAAGATGGACTCATAATGAAGGGCTGTCGAATCATCATTCCTGCAAATGATCGAAGAAAGGTTCTTCAACAAATTCATGAGGGACATTTAGGAATTACGAAATGTCTTGCGAGAGCAAGATCATCGGTATATTGGCCTGGAATTAATAAAGAAATTGAAGAAATGATAAAGAATTGCACATCATGCGTCAAGGATACCACTAATCGCCATGAATCTCTTATCCCTACCGAATTTCCTGAAAGACCATGGGAAACAGTGGGAATGGATCTTTTTAAACTTAACGGATTTTGGTACTTGATCGTGGCCGATTATTTCTCACGATATCCAGAAATCGCAAAACTGGAAAGATTAACTTCTGAGGAAGTAATTGTCCACTGCAAATCAATCTTTGCCAGACATGGGATTCCTAATGTTGTCAGATCTGATAATGGTCCTCAATTTGAGCCAATTAACTCATCTGAATTTTCAAAATTCTCAAAGTTTTACGGATTTCATCATATCACATCAAGTCCTAGGTACCCACAAAGCAATGGTTTCATTGAATCTTCTGTAAAAACCATCAAATTGCGACTCAAAAAAGCTGAAGATCCTTACCTTGCATTAATGGCATATAGAGCAACACCATTAGAGAATGGCCTCAGTCCTGCAGAACTTCTTATGAATCGTCGTATAAGGACAACTCTGCCAATTGCAAGATCTCAACTAGAGCCAAAAATTGAAAACAGGGATGAACTTCAAAGAAAGGAAGAGAAGAGAATAGAACGGCAACGAGACAACTATGACAAAAGACACGGAGTACGAGACCTCAAAAATCTCGAACTTGGAGATGGAGTGTGGATCACGGACAAGAGAACTACTGGTACAGTTCAGAAGAGATTAGATTCCCCGCGATCGTATATAGTCAAATCTGGGAAAAGGCTATATCGACGAAACAGAATGCATCTTGTCCCATCAACTAACTTCCAACCAGAGGCTGAGGATGTGAATGATCTTGAGCCAGACGATTCCCGTAATGAGTTTCCAACATCACAGAGTGGTCCTAGTCCAACCAAACCAAGCTGTCAGAATCCTCATCCATCCTGTAAAAATGGTAAAAGGAATTCTATGTCTCCAAAAGGGAACCAGAATCTATATACCACCAGAAGTGGACGCGTCGTTCGTCCTCCGCAGAAAATGAATCTTTAAAGAAAGGGAGATGTGGTATAATGACATTAACTGTAACGTGACCTGGTCAAGAACTTTAACTGCAACCAAAATTAACCTAGAACAGGGGCTCAAACTAGTTTTTATAAATGTTGTGTCGCGTCTCTGTTATGTGTAACCTGTCTATAATAATATATGTGTGAATAAACTACATGCAAGTATTTCGCTGTATTCATCTTGGAAGCCTTCAACGGTACGCTACAACATAAACATATAATTATAATAACAAGTATAAAGCAGTTATAAGAATTATTGTATTGACATGACTCAAAGAAAATTCAAAGTAAGATGTAAAGAACACATTGCAGACATAAAATTTAATAGAGGTAAAACCGCATTATCAAGGCTAAATCAAATAGAAAACATAGATATTTTGTTTAATGAAAGTAGATTAATTTATAGGTCAGATTTTTATTTGCAACTTTTTATTAGAGAGAGTATTGAAATTTACGTCAGAAGCTCAATGGTCTGCAATGATTCCTTGTTATTTCAAATCCCAAATATTTGGATTGAATTGTTAAATAATTTAAAAATTAAGCAACGTGATACATAATTAAAATATAACGCGCGTGATTTTCATTTTTTAAAATTTTTAAATTTTATTTGTAATTTGCGTTTGTAATGACCGAAAGGTGGCGTTGTATAGACCTGATAATCGCTTGTTTACGTAGTGGTGTTTGTTCCATGCTGTAGCACAGCGAAACCCGTTTAAAGAGCTATTTAAAGTGCAGTTTTTTGTCTTTTTTATTTAATTATGGGAGATAAATTACAAATATCGACAATTTTAGAATTTCTAGATGCTGGAAAATCTAGTAATTGCTTTAGAGAAGCTGAAGCAATTATTGATTCAAAGAGATTAGTAATGTGCGGCATTAAAGAATGCAAAGAAGAAGAAATACAGATTGTTGGCTCGTGTTTACAAACAAGCCAAACAAAAAGAAATCCCCATATTATTTCAGGTTTGCTAGTAAAGAAAACAAAAGTTTGACAACAACAACAAAAATGTGAAAAAAAAATTTTTTTCTTGCTCTTGCAAAGCTGGAGCAAGCGAATCATGCAAGCATTGTGCTGCTGTCATGTTATTTTGCCATGAGTAAGTCAAATGTACTTTTTTATATTATAGATCTAAACTTTGTGTATAAAATTTTGATTTTAGATAATTTTAATACAAAGAACCCAACGTTGCATGCGTTATAGAACTGTTTATTTATTTATCGGCCTTTTAAACACTGATTTTAGCGGAAGATGCTCACGGTATCAATTCTGTAGCCTCCATGAACTTGTAAAGATTCCGTTCATTTGTTGGCAACAAAAAGGCAGACGATATTGCTGTTATAAAAAGAATAAAAATGTTGTTTGTTGTTGATATGCTGAAGGCGTTCTATTTATTATTATTTTACAAGTAATTTAATGTAGTAAAATTAATTTAATTAGTTTTCGTTATATTAAGTAAAATATAATGATTTTAATCAATTAATTATTTGATACGCGTAAATAAAAATAAGTGCAATACCGGGCTCTCTTACAAAATTCTGGTGACCCTACTTTGGACATTAACGCATTGAAAAATGACTCAAGAGTCAACGAAAACGTCTACAAATTCGATTCTTGAAGCAAACAAGGTTCCTGAAGCAAACAAGGTAAGCGTCAAATTTCCTCCATTCCGGGAAGAAAATCCTGAAATATGGTTTTTCCAAATTGATGCTCAGTTTTCACTTGTAAATATTACAAATGAAGAAACAAAATTCAATCATCTAGTGGCTCAGTTAAACCCTAAATACATTGAAAATATATGGGATATTATCCAAAGTAATCGGGATGATAAATATACCGCCGCTAAAGAAAGATTTTTAAATACATTTAAAGAGAGTGAGGAAAAATCACTAAAGAAATTGCTTACGGGAATTTCATTGGGTGATATGAAGCCAAGCCAACTACTGCTTAAAATGAAATCGCTCAGTGGAAATAACATACCAGAAAAGGTTTTAAAAACTTTATTTCTTGATAAATTACCAAAGTCAATAAAAAATATTCTAATTGTAAGCAGTGAAAATTTAGATAATTTATCACTAATGGCAGATAAAATTTTTGAAATGAGCTCTTCAACAGAAATTTATTCTGCAAGTTCAGATTCTTCTGTTATGAGTAAAATACTTGAGAAAATTTCTATGTTGGAAAACCAGATTTCGGCATTAAAAATTGAGAGGCAATCCAGAATTAAAATTCGGAATAAAATTCGGAAATCTGGTACTGAACGAAATAAAAGTAGAAGTCAATCGAGAAAATGATTTAATCCAAATGGGAAATATTGTTACTACCATTTTAAATTTGGTAATCAGTGTTATCCTAATAAATGTAAAAGTCCGTGCAGCTGGAAAAAATCGGAAAACTCCGATCAGCAGTAATTTTAGTGGCAAATTCTGCTGCAGAAGAAGTTAAAGATTGTCGTAATTACCGTTTATTTGTTAAAGACAAAACAACCGGTTTACACTTTCTTGTTGATAGTGGAGCTAATTTATCAATTATTCCTGCTTCATCCAAACATAAAATATGTAACTCTTTCAAATTGTATGCAGCAAATGGTTCAATAATTCCTACATTTGGTTTCAAAATTTTAACACTAGATTTGGGCTTACGTAGATCAATTTCCTTTTGTATTAGCAAAAGTAGACAAGGCAATTTTAGGTGCAGATTTCCTTAATAAATTTAAATTGCTTATTGATATACATAATAAAAAATTAATAGATGGTGTTACTAACCTTTTTGTTAAAAGTAATGTTATGTGTGTATCAAGTGCTGATAGCATAAGTACAACTGACAAAAATTCTCAATATGCACATCTGTTATTACAATATCCTAATTTAACGAAGCCAAATCTTTTAATATGCAATTCCAAACACAATGTAAAGCATTATATTGATACTAAAGGTTCGCCTGTCTATTCAAAACCTCGCCCATTAGACTCAAAAAAATTAAATTTAGCAAAACAAGAATTCAAGTTTATGTTGGATAATGATATAATCAGACCATCGAAATCACCATGGGCTAGTCCACTTCATTTAGTTAACAAAAAAGATGGAAGTTTAAGACGGTGCGGGGATTACAGACGCCTTAATGCTCGAACCATTCCCGACCGTTACCCTATTCCCAGAATAGAAGATTTTCAGCATATATTAAAAGGAAAGAAAATATTTTCAAAAATTGACTTATTTAAGGCCTATTTTCAGATACCAATTGCAGAAGAAGATAAGCAAAAAGCAGCGATAATAACGCCGTTTGGATTATTTGAATATAATGTGATGAATTTTGGATTACGGAATGCTCCATCTACGTTTCAGCGTTTCATTAATGAAGTATTTTTCGGATTGGACTTCGTTTTCCCATATTTAGATGATATTTTAATAGCTTCTTCAACGGAAGATGAACACACAGAACATCTAAAATTAGTTTTTTCAAGATTGGATCAATATGGCCTTCGTTTAAATATTGCAAAATCAGTTTTTGGAGTAAACCAGTTACAATTTTTAGGATACATGATTACTCCTGAAGGTTCAAAACCCCTTCCCGAAAAAGTAGAAGTAATTAAAAATTATAAATTACCAGAAACAATCCACGAATTAGGAACTTTCCTTGGTCTGGTGAATTTTTATAGAAGATACATAAAAAATGCTGCTGAAAATCAAGCACCACTTCATGAGTATTTAAAAGGGGCGTAAAAGAAAGGCAAAAGAAAAATTCCGTGGACAGATGAAACAAAAGAAAAATTTGAAAAATGTAAAGAAGACCTCGCAAATGCTGCTTTATTGACCTATCCTAATCCTGATCTTCCATTATCTCTCTTTTGTGATGCTTCTGATTTTGCCATAGGTGCAGTTTTACAACAATTTGAAGCAGGCTGCTGGAAACCATTAGCCTTTTTTTCAAAAAAATTAAGTAATGCTCAGAAAAGTTATAGTATCTATGATCGAGAATTACTGGGAATATATCTTTCTGTAAAGCAATTTAAACATATGTTAGTAGGAAGACAATCCCTTAACATTCGCCTTTCAGCAAAAAAAATGAAAAAGCTTCGCCTAGACAGTTGCGTCATTTACAATATATATCGCAATTTTCAACAGATATTCGACATATTAGCGGAGTAGAAAATACAGTTGCAGACACATTATCCAGAATACAATCGATTTCTACAATAGATTATGACAAAATTTCTGATGGGCAGATTAATAATGAAGAACTTACAAAATTACGTTTAAATCCATCTTTAAATTTCAAACAATATCCTTTGGATTCAGGTAAACTTTGGTGTGATATTTCAACTTCCAAAATCCGACCATTTATTCCTGAAGCTTTTAGAGAACAAATTTTTTAAGAAAATCCACAATTTAGCTCATCCTGGAGTGAAAAATACAGTAAAACAAGTAGCTTCAAGGTTTATTTGGACAAATATTAGGAAAAATGTTAATCAGTGGGCAAAATCCTGCATTGATTGTCAGAAAAACAAAATTGGCAGACATACGCATTCTCCATTTGCCACTTTCGAAAAAATAGATGAACGATTTAGTGTCGTTCATATTGACATCATAGGTCCACTCACACCGTCTGAAGGAAACTTATATTGCCTAACCTGTATTGACCGCTTCACATGTTGGATAGAAATAGTTCCTTTAGAAAATGTGACGGCTCCAACATTTGCTCGAGCATTTTATGATCAATGGATTTCTCGCTTTGGCATTCCACATCGTGTAATCACGGATCGAGGAAAACAGTTTAGATCAGAATTGTTCCACAATTTAAGTATTTTTTGTGGTTTTAAATTGAGCCCAACAACAGCCTATCATCCACAGTGTAATGGGAAGATAGAACGAATCCATCGTACTTTAAAAGCGGCAATTAGAGCGCAAAATACAATTAAGTGGACTCAATCATTACCTACAGTACTATTGGGATTGAGATCAGCTTTACGTGGTGATACAAATTTTACCATTGCACAAATGGTCTATGGAAAACCTCTCAGGCTACCAGGAGAATTTTTTGAACAACCGAAAACTATTATCGACACAGAAACCTTTGCTAAAGAATTACAGAAGCAAATGGAAGAATTAAAACCTTTTAAAAATCGCAGACAGCCTTCTCAAAAAATTTTTGTTCATAAGGACTTGCACAATTCTAGCCATGTATTCATACGCATTGATCGGGTTAAAAAACCACTCGAACCCGCTTATGATGGACCCTTTCCAGTTGTCAAAAGACATGAAAAGTATTACACAGTAAAAATCAAGGAAAAAGATATAAATATATCCATAGATAGATTGAAACCTGCTTATTTATTAACGAATCATGAGAACATTCCTCATCACGAGATACCAGATAAGCAACTACCCCTGCCTGTGCCATCAATAATCAAAAATGAACATTCAGATTTGCTTGATAAAAATGTTCGTGAGAAAACTACACGTTCTGGTAGACAAGTAAGGTTTCCGAAATGTTATAGAGACTAATTATGTACTTTTTTATATTTTATTTACTATTTTATGTTTCTGTATATATTATATTTGTATCGTAACTATGTTACTGGGGAGGGAGTAATGTAGCCCCCATGAACTTGTAAAGATTCCGTTCATTTGTTGGCAACAAAAAGGCAGACAATATTGTTGTTATAAAAAGAATAAAAATGTTGTTTGTTGTTGATATGCTGAAGGCGTTCTATTTATTATTATTTTAAAAGTAATTTAATATAGTAAAATTATTTTAATTAGTTTTTTTCATATTAAGTAAAATATAATGATTTTAATCAATCAATTATTTGATACGCGTAAATAAAAATAAGCGCAATCCCGGGCTCTCTTACAGTTCTATTTCGTTTCAGACTTTGTCCGCGAGAAGGCGTCTATTTCATTTCAAACGCGAATAGTTTATTGTCATTTTCCATCTTTGTGTTTATTTGTATTTTGTTTTTCTGATGATGATTGAGTAAATTCAATCGAAACATGTAAAAATTATTAAGATCTTTTAATGTTTTTTATTAGCATTTGACGTCCTTTATAGCAATTAAATATTTTAATGCATATTTTTGAAAAGTGTACTCATATGTATACCAGACTGATATCAGCATGTTAATCTATTATGGGTCATTCCATGATGTTTTGTAACATCAGTCACAAAGATTATAACTGCGAAATTGTTGTCCACCGTTATTTCCAAAAAGTTTTCTTTGGTTTATTCAATTAATGAGGTATCCTCGATGAAAAAACTTTTTGAAAATAACGGTGGACAACAATTTCGCAGTTATAATCTTCGTGACTGGCGTTACAAAACATCATGGAATGACTCTTACTCTTTTGTAGACGGCTTTGATTAATAACAGAAATTGCTCTATTTACACTAATATTAAGAGTAGAAAATTAACCTCTTCAGGCTCAATGTATCCTATAGGATACACATCTTTACAATCTTTTCTACGTACAAAATAATGTTTTAAAAAAAAATTGTGAATGGAGCCTAACAGATTGCAGAGCTAAACAAAATAGCAATTTATTTCTTATAGCGCTTTTTTAGCGAACTATATCTATTATATAAAAATTCCTTGCTGTAAAAATGTACGAAATGTACAAAAATGAAAACGTAAATAATTTTACCCTGTGTTGAGATGTCATGTGAAAAATCCACAAGTAGTAAAAAATTATTAAATAATTATTTTATGTGTTTCAATGTTTTTGCAATGCAAAAAAGTCACATAAAAGAAAAAAAAATCTTAACAAATTGTCAAAAAATGTACATTTTGCGTCCTCATGTATCATCAAATTTTCTGTACATTTTTTTTCTTAGTCATCAGTTTGTTAATATAAATTCATAACTGAAATTTAAAAAATTATAAAATTAAATCCTGGTGTCTAAAGATGTTAAACTAAAATTCACGCAATTCATTTTGCCAGACGCAAACAATTCCAGGATCTAAATAAAATCAGTACTGAACGTGATACAGGCAAACCATAACTAAAATAATCATTTTGATTTTGTGACAATTTGAGGATCAGGAATATGGTATCATGATATTAAGGTCAAGGCTACTATATTAATTTGTTGCCCACAAAAGAATTTGCGTCCTTTAAACATTTTCCTCAAAAGCTTCCTTCCTGCGCAATCTATCTTTGCTGAAGAATATGATATATGAATAACTTGCTTTTCATTTAGAAGAAAAAATAAAAATTAATTTTTTTTTTGTTCTGTTAGTCGCTTTGATATATTGCTTTTTTATGCTTCAAGGAAAGGTAAAAGAAATGTTCTACGTTTTTAAAATATAAATTTATGCAATTTTATATACATGTCGCTAATAATAAGTAAATAAATTCTGCTGTAAATCTTATTTAAAACTGCTATTAGTATAAGAGTAAATATTAAATACTTATTTGTACATTATCATCTTTCTTAATTTTATCTATAACAATAATTATGCCGCTTTTTTTTTGGGGGGGGGGGGGTTATAACTAGGTATGGAGATGTAACAAAGATCTATTATCAAGATGCAAATAAGAACTGAAAATGTAGGGAAAATATTAATAATATTTAATTGAATTTAAATCCTTAATTTTAAAAAATCAGAAATGAAATGAAATGAAACGTTTATATTGATACTGACGAAAGTATTAGTTTAAAACAATTGCATAAACACTTTAATTTAAATATTCCTTCAAGAAATATTTTTTTTTAAAAATAATATACATTGAAGCCGTTACAAAAGGAATCTAAAATGCGAGCAGCCACTTAATTATGGGGGGGGGGGGGGCGAGATGAAGGAAAAATAAGAATTAAAACAAATAATAATTTCTAAGAAATATTATTTTTTAAATTAAAATTTAAAAAAAAAACCCTGAAACAAAGCTAAAATTAGATTTTTTTTTCAATTAAATAAAAAAAAAAAAAAAATGAAATCCGATAAATAATGTTTCGAGTTATAACGTTTTTAAATTATCCTATTCAAAACAATATTAATCATTTGAAATTTTTATAAACGTTATGAAAAGTTTTAGGATGTCATTTTATGGTTAATCATAAAAAAATAAAATAAATATAGCTTATTAGATATATTTTTTACATGTTTCCTAGAATTGTTAAAGTAACATTGTTCCTTGAATGGCGCGCATTTCAGTTTGTGTCTAATCCCTTAAAACATGATGAATTATTTAAACGGCTATAACTCTGCGAGTTTAACAGATATAAAAATGCAATTTTTTGTGTTTAATTCAGGACTGCGGATTAGGAAAGTTTTCCTAATTGGAATTTGTACTCTATGGAAGGGAAGAGGGGATTAAAATTTAATTTTTGTATTTTTTTTTTTTTTTTTTTTTTATCAAATTGATTTTTTATGGAGTTGCAAATTATGTTATCAAATTTCGCAAATTTTTTTTTATGAAACTTTAAAATTGGAATTATGTGCCTAGGGGCAATATTTACGGAGATAGCCTTTGCTTTGATAAATATGACTTACCATGTATATATGGATATATTTGATTTTTTTTTTTGCACAAGTAAATGAATTGTATTTGGTGAGATCAGACTTAGTCAAGGAAAGAGATAGGCCGCGGCGCCGCACTCCATTGACCTTGGTTGTTTTTCAGCTTATTTTAATGATGCGATAGCGTGACAATTGCGGTGTAAATCAGGTTATCTTCATCACGTGATAGCTGAGGTTGGAAGTTGGAAGCATCGGGGCCTGTCAGAGGCTGCGGGCCGGACCCGATTTCATTATTTTTTTTGCATAAGCAAAAACTTAAATTTGGAAAAAAAAAAAAAAAAAAAAAAAAAGAACGTGACGATTCTTGACTGCTCCTTTAGATTAATGCTTAGGAAGTTGGGTTGGAGTAAGAACTTTAGCTCAGGCCAACCGGACTGAAATTTTCGGCCGTAAAGACGTATAACTTTCTTATGGCTGGTCATCTCGCCGTCTCCGAACTTAATAAAATATTCCGTAGATTTGATTTCGTTTAATTTATATTCATGTTCTTATATTTCAATTATTATCATCGTAAATCACAACTGTCATCATGAGCTCTAGATTCTGTGAACGGCAACAAAATGGCGCTCACGGTTACGGTTATAATTACAGAAACTAGAAATTTTCTAATGGCAACACCCATCTTTTTTTCATCGCAAAATGCTCAGCGGATGCGAAAACCCTAAAGAACGTTGGAACCATACGTGTATAGCAAGAAACGGACATTTTATGCACTCACAAAAAACTGTTCTGCGAATACAACCTTCCCCCATAAAAAACACGATTAGGGCACAAGGAGTAAATTTGCATATGACACTGAGTCAGTACACTAATCTCTGATTACAACAAGGATCGGAGAAATTATTTTGATTACACATTTTTCACATGGGAGCCATCACAAACAATTACACATCGCATGGTGCGACTGTGGACAATACAGCTGAACGTTACATCGCATGAGGGATGTTTGCAATCGCACGTTTGATGGAATCTTTGAAATCCGGCAAAGTTTGCGGATTGCACATGTACATTCTAGATTTTAGATATCCCCAAAAACTGAAATCCATAGCATCGCGGATATAATAGGATATGATAAATCCATAGGTCGGGGGGATCGCGGGGGTCATTGACGTAACCAGTTAAGATGAAATGTGCCTCGTCCGTTCATAATATGCGAAGAGGCCGATCGTTATCTCCATCAAGAAATTCATTAAAAAAATCTACATGTTGTTGATGGTCTCTCACTTCTTACATCTGGTCGCGCTGGTACCGGTAAGGAAACATGAGGATTACAGAGTGCAGTAGCTTTAAGACCATTGATTTTAATATATCAAATGCACGAGATGCACCTTTTGTGGTTTGCATGCATCCTCTGGTCACTATGTGATGCATTTCCCTAACAGTATCCTCAGGAAGAGTTGGTCATTCGGATCGTGGACTATCACGGGTGTAGCCAGTTTCTTCGAATTTCATTAGTAAATCACGAAGATCTTGTGAAATGCATAGGCCACGTATTTGGCTATGATTTCGATGGTAAACGCGCCAAGTTTTCGCAGCATTCATCTCATTTTGATAATAGTTTTTCAACTCACCACGAACGAAGTCATTTTGTTGGCATCTGCGAGCTCCGTCTGAAGAACTAACATTCCCACTCTACTTTTTATCCGTTTTCTACGCTGACTATCTGGCAAACTATGTTCCGTGATTGGTATTTTGTCTCGGTCATATTCAAATTTTCTTCGTGCGCCTTGGTCGTGTTTTTGGGGGCCGTTCGTAGAGCTGATTTTGTGCGAGCATAACGCGTCCGTTTATTGCAATAACCATACCGTTCCAACTCTCTTTAGGGTTTTCACATGCGCTGAAAAAAAATGGGTGTTGCCATTGAAAATTTTGAGTTTCTGTAACTATAACCTTAAACGTCAGCGCCATTTTGTTGCCGTTCACAGAATCTCGAGCTCATACCTCTGAATAGCTATATCTGAAATTTCACCTCGATCGGTTGAACGGACTGGCCGCTAGAGCTCCATATATCGGAAAAGTTTTTTTTTATGACCACCCTGTATAACAAAATTTTGCGTATGTAATAATGGACCGCAGCTTTAGGGGGCGTCACTCGTCGCAGCTGTTTACGGCAACTTGACTTTTGAGTATGGGCAGTATTTTTTTTTTTCATATTTTATTAATAAAAGGATGATTAAACATAGATTCATTACTATTTAACCCTCTCCCACCAAACTGGTCCAACGAGCCAGAAAGAGAAAACGGAATTCAATAGTAAAATCCAGCTGAAAATTGATGAAATTAAAAAAATGGTTTGTAAACTTATATTTATTTAGATCATATTCATATAAATCCTCCCAGAAACATTTAAAAATAATATCAAACAAAAACTAACTAATTTTAGCTGCGGTTATTAATTTCAGCTGTATTTGTATTGTGAGCTATTTTTGTTTTGATAATCCGAGTGTTACTAGGTAACTATTCAATAAATTCATTTTCTGATATCGTAAGGAAGAATGCGAATTCATGCTTGGGGTTCGCAAATATTTTCTGTGACCCTGGTAATAATCTTTCTTTGAGATTCGATGAGATAGGGGGAGGCAGAAAGGTGCAGTACAGGTCTGCACAGGCCGAAATTTCCAGATTCGGTCCGAACGGAAAAAATATTGGCCCAGCCCGATATAATAGCTAAAAACAAGGTCCAAGCTCGGCCCAGCCCAGAAAAAAGTTTAAATTTTTGTCCGAACCCGGCCCAGCCCGTTCAGTGAATTTCTACTGAAAATTGATCTCTACTCTTAAGGAAGAGTTCTGAACAAAAAAACGTATCTTAGTCTTTTTTTTTTTTTTTTCATATTTATAGTCTCTATTTATGTAAAAATACCGTAGGCTGGGATATTTATGCTTTTAATGAACCTTTGTTTGATGTATGTAAATGTTTCAGTTATCATTAGTTTTATTAATCTATATTCCATGTAATGCAGACATAAAAATCTAAAAAATAGTATAATGTAAAAGTAAAATCTTCTAAGACGGAATCGCATTGGAAAGAAAAAAAATACGTTCTCTTTTTAGCAAGTGTAAATGTTTAATGTATTTTTTTCTCGCGTATTTTCGCGTATTCTCGCGTATTTTCGCTTATTCATTTTGCATGGATTAACAGTTTAAAAGAAGTTTAAAAGAAATTTCCAGTTTTCAATTTAAAAAAGAATTCCGTCATAAGCAATTCTTTTTTTTTCCTTCATGTCTTTAACTCTATTTAAATAAGCCTAGAAATCTACGATTCTTCTAAAAGAATAAATTCTAATGTTTAATTGTAGAATAATGACGACTTAAAAGTATATGTCTTTTTTACAAAAAAAAATTTGCCAAATTTTATTGATTTTTGAACAGACTTGGCCACTTCCAGAAAAGGATTTTCATACAGGATGATTCAACTGGAACAGAGGATTTTGGTCCGTGAAGACTAGAAAGAATGAAATTTATCCCGGCTTCGTACGGAAAAAATAAGTTTGGTCCGGCCCGGCCCGAAAAGATTAGTAACTAGGCCGGACCCGAATGCCGTGGAAATCGGCCCGGCCGGCTCGTGCAGATCTCTAGGGTGCAGTGCCACTTCGTGCAATTCATCAGATAATTGCGATCTAACTTACAACTAACAAATAGTGTTCTTTAAATTTATATATCCCTTTTCGATCTTTGAACAAATGATTTAAAAGAAACACTGCCTGGTAATGACTTCGAATTATGACACGATTTTTATGAATTATGTCGTTTCAAGATTTGTGCAAGGACAGGAATGCGAAACAATGTTATTTTAACGGAAGATTTCATTACAAGAATTGATTCTTACAATCTAATAAGGATAAACTTACATGATACCCTTCTCCACCGCTAAATCCAGCCCTTCGAGAATTGCATGCTTTCCAAATTTGAAGGACACATTCTCTCCTTCCACTGCCAAGCAAGAATTCTGGGGTCGCTCACCGTCCCTCATGTCCGTTAAAAACGATGCGATTTAGAAGCCGGCCACTCAACAAATGAGCCTGTGGAGAAAGCTCGCTTTAGCACGTTTGGTTACTTTTTTCCTCATGGCATATTAAGTCACTCGGTCACGGAAAAAAAAGCGAAAAATATTCATAATTATTCTGTAATCCTTTCTACATTGTTGCTGCGGCATACGATCGTCTATTTGCCGCGAAATATATTGATCTATTTGTCAGAAACTAAATTAAAAGCTTGAAGATTTGAATTTAACATCAATTGTAGAAAAAAAACTGCATAAATGACAAGAATGAACGTGACAGATTGTTACATTTTGATCTCCAGAAAATCATGAATCCAGCCCTGGGTGAAAATCAGGGTTTTCAAAGCTGGGCCCTGTTCGAGGAAATAAAAGGGGTTTTTTTAGAACGGTCCCATTTGAAAAAAAAAAAAAAAAAAAAAAAAACCATATGTAGATTTTTAATTTTTAGAAATATTCGAAATTTTAAACAGCGTACTAATTTAAAGAAATTAAGTCATTTCAGATAATCTCGAAAGTATATACAGGGTGAGTGATAATTATCGAAACAATCGGCTATCTCTTTAAACTTTAAACATCCCCCCATCCCTAGCTCCATACTTCCAATTGCAAAAATTCATACAAAAAAGGTGCAGAATAATGATGGCATAAGCTCCAAATCCATTGGGGTTTTATTTGAAAAAATACGAAAATTGAATTTTTAGGGGAGAGTGGGGATGAATGGGACAATTTTTACATTTTTACTAATAACTTAAGCTGTATACAGTTATTAATTTAAAAAATATTACTTAAAGAATATCTCAGCATTTAGCAACTTATTGACATACTAATTTCAATAAACAATTGTTTTTTAATTTTTTAATATATATATTTTTTTAACATGCATGCATACTGTCCCATTCATCCCCATAGATGGCTATGAATGGGACAACTTTGGGGATGAATGGGACAGGTAAAAACAATTATTATAAACATATTTTATTTGAAAACTGAGTGATACATTTTATTTTACTACATATTTCCTGAAACTAATATCAAATGACAGCAGTCCTTTGATTCTGGCAGTTCTCGGAGGTCTAGGCTTTATTAGTTTCATAAAAATATCCTCCAGATTACACAAAATAAATTTATGGTGGATCGATATATTAAAATAAGGAATTATTATCCTTTTTTCTCAAGAATTGTACTTGAAGGTTATCATTATTGTTCTTTAAAACCCTAGCAACGTAATGATATTTTTTTCCATATATCTTTGTTAGGAGAAAGTCATCTTCTATTACATTATCCAAGCTGAAAACTTGGTGGTCCATATCATTTGAAATCGTGTTCAAATCATTTCATCTTCTTCATGAAGTGATAAATTGTCAGATCATACCTTTACTAAAAATATTTCTTGAAGGCAGGCAATTCATTTTTCTTGGTTTCTGTTTTTTACAATTTCCTTTTCCAAATATTGTTTTTGTGGTTTATCGGTAAGGACACGACAGTGGCCTTATTTTCTCCTCTTAACATCTGGTTTCTAGGTAGTGACAAAATGTAATTTTATTTATTATGGAATAGCTCTGTTGATGAATGAGACAGTCCCATTCATCCCCGTAAACTCTGTCCCATTCATCCCCATAACGACATGGTTATATAAAACAGTGATTAGGCTTTGTAAGCACTGTCAATATTGTTTATTTGCATCATAAGTATAACAAGCGATTACATTATTTTAACATTAAAAAAATTATAAGGTTTTGAGAAGGTTAACTATTAATTAAATACTAAAAAGATTAAACAGAAAAACTTACTTTGGTACTTGAAACTTTGTACACTTTGTACAATAACTAATCTTCTGTTATGGATATTGCTTTGAAAATATGTCTGTTCAGTCCACATACTGCCAGTCAGGTAAATTATCAAATTACTTATGTTTGGGGAAAATATATAAATTTCTGTTGTCCCATTCATTCCCACTCTCCCCTATACGGCCCTCTTAGGATAAAAATTCCAATTAGGAAAACTTTCCTCATCCATTCCTGAATTAAACACAAAAAATGCATCTTCATATTTACAAAACTCACATATTTATGGTCATTCAAATAATTCGTCAGGTTTTAAGAGATTGGACACAAATTGAAATGCGTTCAATTCAAGTAAATGTTACTTTAGGAGTTCTAGGAAACATTCAAAAAATATATTTATTGAGGTAGAACTTTTATTATTTTTTTCTTTTTGTGATGTTAACTATATAATTTGCAAATAAAATAACATTCTAAAATTTCGCATAAAGTTACAAAAAAAAAAAAAAAAAAAAAAAAACTCATTAGTATTTTTTTAACCCGGGAGAACTCGCTATGAGAATTTCTCTCACGGTGCCCAATTCTTTTCTTTTACTTTGCAGAGTACTTTTATTCAAAAAAGAGGTAAAGTAATCGAAATCACATTTTGAAATTTTATTAAAACGGAAAATAATCTTAAAAATAGTCTTAAAAAGGGGTACGATGGAGAAAGAAATCTCATGCGCGAGTTCTCGCGGGTTAAGCGCAGTAATTTAAAATCGTTGTAATTCGAAATATTATCCATCGGATTTCAGTTTTTTTCATTTCAATTAAAAAGGAAAATATCATTTTAGTTTTGTTTCAGGATTTTTTTTTAAATTATTTTTTTAAATATTAACAATATTTATTTTAAAAATGGTGTAAAATATTTTTTTTTTTTCAAAAATTGTATGTTCAAAAGAAAATATTTTTTCAAATTTACCGAAATAAAATTAATGTAAAATTTTTAAAAAAGACAAGTTCGAAATTTGCACCTTATTTCTTTATTATTCTTGAGTTAACAATTTAAAGATGAGAAATGGCACATAAATAAATAAATTATTTAACGCATCATGCGGAAAACGCTTGGCTCCTAATAAAATGTTTAAGTGCTTTTAAAAAAATTGCATGTGGAAAAATAACTTCTTTCTGTAGCTTAAACTTCCGATTCAGTTTCGCTTTTGCCGTTTCCACCTTGTTTCTGTACTATTCAAATGTCCGCAGGTAATAATACTATTATTACTTCATGGCGATAATAACAAAACTAGTGGTTGAGATAAAATAATACTCAATGAAATGACTTGTTCTCATAATCCCCTGAGGGACGATGGGGTGCATTATACCTGATGAAATACATTGTATCCCACTTAATTTTAATCAAACTTTGCACCAAAAGCATGCAATTAAATTTTGGTGCAGAAAAAAAAGTTGTAAAGAGCTATTCCTTATTTTGAATCTTTTTTTAGGGGAGGGGGGAGGAGGAATGGTAAATTCTGGTATGAGTTCAACATTACGGAAATATAATAATTTGTACCTGAAAGGGTTAATAAGACACTTGACTCCGAACGAGTCAATTAACAATTCCATGATTCTATAAATAGCGATCAGCTTCATACAATAAGTACTTCAAAATACTCAACATTTAGTGCCAGAAAAATATACTGAGAAATACCCGTGTAGAATCGGAAGCGAGTAGATATTGTGAATATGCTGGCTGGAACATCTATTCCGATTCAATTGGCGCGTCTAATCTTCAGATCCAGGAGAGATGGTTAAAATCACCGATTGAGTTTTTTTTTTTTTTTTTTTTTTTTTTTTTTTTTTTTTTTTTTTAAATCTGATATTTATATTACAGTAATATTTTTTTTATGAATTTCTGCATAAAATTTAGAGCTGATAGATTAAATATCCACTACAAAAAATACTATTGAAGAAAAGAAAGGAAAAAAGAAAAAGAAAAAAGGTTTAAGATGAGTAACTAACCTTGATTTACCCTATATAATTTATATTTATTAATTTATATGAAATACATTTTTAAATAAATACTGTAAATTTCCGTCGTGCACTTTTAAAACAATCAAAATTTAAAGGTGCGCTACGCCGGGTATAAAGTATGTAAGAATAAAAAATATACGCATAATTGATATTTCTATATTAAAGAAAAAGGCAAGAAAACGTTATTAGGCAACAATACCCGGCGCTGTTTGAAGATTTATGTAAACATGTAGTCATGTGTTCATTGCTTCGGATTCGCCCTCACCCCCCCCCCCCTCTCTCTCTCTCTCTTCCATCTTCCCCCCATCTCTCTCAAGATATTTAATTTTTTATCGATCTTTCAATTAATATTTAGTTTTAATCAGTGTTCGGTGACATATATCAATTGGATATATACTTTGATGTATATCAGATGTTTATTTTCAAAATATCACGAAGTTTGATGTTTTCAATATTTTTTTATCTTCTGCACTGATTTTTCAAAATATAGTAGAACCTCGATCCATCATTTTTCAAGGGGCGTGGAGAAAAAAACGATGAATGAGGAATAACTTCGAAACAAGAAAAAAACACAATGTTTATGCAATACAAATACATGTAATGTATACAGTATACTAATTTGTTGCTTATTAAACTGTAAAAGAAATAAATCGAAGTTATAGAAAATTGATATTTATTTAATGAAATATAAATTTTGTTTGGCTTTTCGTTCATTTTTTTAATCAAAAAATAAATTTTCAATATATGCAAAATTTTTCTGGTCATTTTCTGTAATTTCTTATGTATATATAAAAATTCATACAGTTTCAAATGCCTTAACTGCATCTGTCCGACTTGCACTACTTCATCAGCATGAAATTTATCTTGTTTGTCATTATTTTTATTTTTTGAATTATGGCGCATTTCTCCTATGTTTAAGAGACACATGCAACAACATTTTAATCATTGAAAACATAATCGCATCCTCTGCTACATTCAATCACTCTTCATCTGCATTATTGTCGCCATTGTCAATAGAAACAGCAAGAATGAGTTATTTTAGGGTAAAAGAAATAATTCCAGTTTGTGTGCCATGTTGATTCACATGAGCTTCGATTTCATTTCGGCGAGGAGAAAAAATTTACAACGATGAATGCGGGAAAACGACTTTTTGAAGAACGATTTTTGCGGGTTTCGTTAACATTATTTAAATATGATTCATGCAGGGACCGTACAAATAAAACGATCAATGCAGAAAAACGATGGATGCGGGAACGATAGTTCGGGTTTTACTGTATTGCATGTGATATTTTTGGCATTTTTAGTTAAAAATTGTGTAAATAGTTTTTAAATTGTTATTGATTGTTTTATTCTGTAGATAAGAATTTTTGCTTTGACAGGCTTTTTTTTTGCCCCCCCCCCCCCAATTCCATTTTTTTCTTCCCATGCTTAAAGTTTGAATCTGCATTTTTAAATGTACGTGGGAGCTATATTTGTTTAAAACAGCTATTGAAAGATAAACTGTCTAATTAGAGAAGTTATTTTCAGCAGCATTAGAATCCTTTTTTGTTTTCTTTAGTTTAAACTACATAAAAAAAAAACAGGTTACAGAATGAAAAAGTACATAAGCTTACATTTATGTTAATTTTTTCAATAAGAACGAATTATTTTGTGCATAATTTTTTCTATAAGATCCAAAATTTCCAGGACATTTAGTAATTAATCCCAAGGTTTGTTTTTTGTGAGTGTAAAAAAGCAAATTGTGTCTGTTTTCAATTAGTTGAACTTCAATTTTCTTACAAAAGTGAAAAAATATATATATTTAGAATATTGTTTTATTGGGTTTTCATGCTAAATGTTTATAGTTATACCAATAAATTGAATAATTGGAAAATATCGAATATATATCAAAATGTCAGATATTTTTTATATTCTCGTAAAAATCATATTTACGAATCCTGATTTTAATATGGTGATGTCTCGCTTATGCACAATACAGTCGACTCTCGTTAATTCGAAATCGGATAAATCGAATCTTCGCTTAATTCGAACTCAGCATGAAGTCCCGAAATTTTCAATAGCAGAATAACGTTAAAAATTTTCATTTATTCGAACTTACTTTCTCTTAACTTCGTTTAGTTCGAACTAATGAGATTTCGATTTTTCTTTTTTCTTGACTTCAGATCTTTGAAATAACTTTCTTTTTTTTTCATTTTTGTCAGAAATTTCAGTTTGTTCTTAACATAGTCCCATGTATTTGATACCCGCTTTTTTAGTGTCCCGTCTGTCCATCTATGACACCTCCACTCCATCTTCATTTGTGCCTGTTCCTAATCTCTTAATTAGTTTATGTATTTATATCTTTTAATTCAACATTAAGTCATATTCTAATGATAGCAGCCGAAATATATTTAAAAATACTATAACATTAATTTATTTGTAATATTACCCCTATAAAATTATTTTCTTCTCATACTTTCTATAATTCGAACTCTGTATAATTCGAAAATTTCTTGTGGTCCCGACGAGTTCGAATTAACGGAAGCCGATTGTAGTGGAAATATATTCAAAAGAAGGCCGTCACATAAATGAGGGCAATAATGCATGAAGGGAAATTCTCGTGTCTTAATTTTTTTTAAACATATATATTGTATAAAAGACAGAAATACAGTTCTTTCGACCATTAAATTATGCTGTATATATGTTACAGGCCAAATCCGATTTTAGGCCAAAGTAGATTGGCCTAGGTCAAAGTAGTTTATCCTAACGCCCATCGGATAGACTAGTTTTTCCTAGGCCAAACTGGTCTATCCTAACGCCCATCGGATAAACTAGTTTTTCCTAGGCCAAACCGGTCTATCCTAACGCCCATCGGATAAACTAGTTTTTCCTAGGCCAAACTAGTCTATCCTAAGGCCCGTAGGACAATCTAGTTTTTCCTAGGCCAAACTAGTTTGGCCTAACTCTTATAGGATAAACTAGTTTAGCCTGCTGTTTATTGGTCTGAACTAGTTTATCCTAGGCCAATTCAATCTGACGTGATTTTATTGAATTCAATGGCACCAGAGCGCCAACATTCTAGTTTGTCCTAGGCTGATCTGTTTATCCTAGGCCAATTTAATTTTACGTGTTTTTAGATCGCAAGTGTCAAAGCTTGAGAAATAATGGGCTCGCAGGTTCTGTATGTGGGTGATTCTACGATAAGAGGTAATTTGTACGACAATCCGTTTAAAACAGATTTTTTATTCTATATGTTCCTATTTTTTGCAATGAATCGCATCATCTTAATATACTTCATTAAATAACATCACGATTGAATGCCTAATTTAAACACATTTTTCTGACATTTCTAACAAAGTCTAAAAAGTCCCCTCCTCTGGCATGTCCCCTTGCCGGTTTCAATTTAACTTTCAAACAATACATATATTTTTTCCGCCAGATGCTTAGCTAAAGTATGTTTAATTGGAATTTAAGTAATTATACTTACGTATTATAAAATAAAAAATAAAATAATTTTGTTAATTTCAAATAATTTTTAAAATTAACTTTTGTCCCGCTTTTTTGTGTCTCTCCCCTGTCAAATTTCGTTCCGCTGAAACAAATATAAATTCAAGGATGGCTATATTGGAAGTAGTGCTTAAGGACATCTATTGGCTTGAAGTTAGCAATACTAAACGCGCAAGCCATTTAAGCGTCGCCATTTTTAGTTGTTGCGACGCGATCGTGTTTTATAGTGGTTTCGCACAGTGATCGTTTATCTCCCCTGGTAAGTCATAAAACTTATAATATTCATTTAATTCAATTGCATTTAATGTCCTAATTAAACAATACGGTAATACTTAAAGTGAAATACACAATTAACCGAAAAACTAATTCAGTCAGTTAAAAAGTTTGAATTTACACGAAAATGTCTCTCCCCTGCCGTATTTCCCCTGGCACGATAACTGCCAGGGGAGCGAGTCACTGACCAGAAAAAGTTATAAAATATGTATAAAGTGACTTGCCCTTATATGAAAAAGTAAATAAACGGGACAAAAATCATAATTTAAAGGTTTTTGATCAAACTCAAACTTTTCTTTTTGGCCGAATTCTCCATGTTTTTGAACCTCTTATCGTAGAATCACCCATGTATGAATGTACGTATGTATGTACGTATGTATGTACGAATAACACGATAACTCGTGATAGAAATATCCGATTTGCTTTAAATTTTGGATGTACGTTCATTGATAAAAGGTACTTTTCTGATTAATTTTGGGAATTCATTGGATAAGAATAAAGGGAAGCGAAAGGGAGGCTAGTCCCCCACCGTTAATTTAGAGAAATGGATTTTTGATGCAGAATTATCAGTTTTCATTTAAAATTTTAGATATAGGATCCTTCTGCCTAGGTGCCTCCATGATCAGTTGTGGATGTTTATTGTTTAAGTGTAAAAAAAGGGCAATGTAGGTTACCCCCCCCCCCCATAATTTAGATAAATGGCTTTTGACGCAGAATTTACGGATATGCTTCCCATTTGTATATAGGTTCTTTCTGATAAGGCGATTCCCTGAATAATTTTGGGGGTTTAATGGTTAAGTATGAAGGGAAAAATGAACGATTACCCTCTTACATAGAAAAAACTAGTTTATCCTATGGGCATTTAGATAAACAAGTTTGGTGTAGAAAAAACTAATTTATCCAATTGGCATAAGGATAAATTAGTTTGGCCGAGGCTAATATGATTTAGCTCGAAAATGGGTTTGGCCAGTAAAAAACATATCTTTCACTAGAAAAAAAATAAATGTGTGTCAAGAGTCATTGGTTATAACACCAATACAGAAATTTAACATGTTCACCTTAGAGACATGATGCTTTGGATATGGTGTTTGCTTATTCAAGCAAATTATTATTATTTACTTTAATGTTATTTACTTTTGTACAGGCAGAGCTCTGTTTGTACAAAAAATCAGTAAAAAAAGACACAGTCGGGCTCGAAAATTCAGGTTTTACTTCACATACAATTAAGATTCCTTTAAAAAATACGGCTTATATACTTATTGGATAAATTTACAATGTATTTTTAAGTTATGTTGTGTTCACAGAATGGAAAATACACAATGCATTAATGATTATCTAGATTCTTAGAGTTTCAATATTCAAATACGGATTCATTAAATAATCAATGTAGTTTAGAACAAAAGAAAAAATATGAGAGTTATAAACATCATAACTTTTGAATCCGTTCAGTAAAAAGTAGATTTCAGGGTCGTAACTATCACCGGGGCAGCCGGGGCACTGCCCCAGGGCCTCCAAGCCTGAGGGGGCCCCAAACTGATGGTTAAAAAAACTATTGATTTTATTTTCTAGTCTAACTTCTTAGAAAAAGCCCAGCACCTAGCTAAAAGTTAGTAATTAAAAAAAATTAACGTGCTAGAGTAAATGTTTTTGCGTATCCCTCGATATACTCCATACGCTTCGCATGCAAAAGCAGCTCTATATAGTATAAGGAAGAAAATATGGGCTTCTGATCGGTTGAATAATATAAAAAGAATCTAAAAAATTCTAGAAAATCTTTCTTCTTATCTATTAATAAATACCTAAAATCGAAAAAAAAGTTATCAAAATCCATCGTTCAAAAGATTTTTAAACATAAAAGTACGATAAATGTAAACATAAACTCAAAAATGAACCTAAACAAAACGCTCTTTAAAGTATTCAACCAATCAGAAGTCCGTATTTTTTCCTCTATGCTAGCTTCAATGGGATCGGCAAAAATTGTGTCTCCGCGAGCTGAGTAGGGTTTATCTAAATTCCCATAGGATAAACTAGTTTTTTCTATGTAAGAGATGTAATTTTTCCCTTCATACTTAACCATTAATCCCCAAAACTATTCAGGGAATCGCCTTATCAGAAAGAACCTATATACAAATGTGAAGCAAATCCGTAAATTCTGCGTCAAAAACCATTTATCTAAATTATGGGGAGGGGTTAACCTACATTGCCCTTTTTTACACTTAAACAATAAACATCCACAACTAATCATGGAGGCGCCTTGTCAGAAGGATCCTATATCTAAAATTTTAAATGAAAACTGATAATTCTGCATCAAAAATCCATTTCTCTAAATTAACGGTGGGGAACTAGCCTCCCGTTCGCTCCCCTTTATTCTTATTCAATGAATACCCAAAATTAATCAGAAAAGTACCTTATATCAATGAACGTGCATCCAAAATTTGAAGCAAATCGGATATTTCTATCACGAGTTATCGCGTTACGTGCATACGCACGTAGATACGTACGTACATTCGTACATACATACGTACATTCATACATACAGAACCTGCGAGCCCATTATTTATCAGGCTTTGACGCCTGTGAGCTAAAAACACGTAAAATTAAATTGGCCTAGGATAAACTAGATCAGCCTAGGACAAACTAGAATGTTGGCGCTGTGGCAGTCATTGAAATCTATAAAATCACGCCAAATTGAATTGGCCTAGGATAAACTAGATCGGCCTAGGAGAAACTAGTTCAGACCAATAAACAGCAGGCTAAACTAGTTTATCCTATAAGAGTTAGGCCAAACTAGTTTGGCCTAGGAAAAACTAGATTGTCCTATGGGCTTTAGGATAGACTAGTTTGGCCTAGGAAAATCTAGTTTAGCCGATGGGCCTTAGGATAGACCGGTTTGGCCTAGGAAAAACTAGTTTATCCGATGGGCGTTAGGATAGACCGGTTTGGCCTAGGAAAAACTAGTCTATCCGATGGGTGTTGGGATAAACTAGTTTGGCCTAAAATCGGGTTTGGCCTGTAACATATATACCTTTTTAGGAAAAAGGCCGTGTAGTAGTATCTTTTAACATTTTGACATTTAACAATTTATTTCGAATTTTTATGCAGTAAAAATTTCAATATTAAATTGTATTATGTTCTTTACCCCGAAGAAACATTACTTATTTTATTCATATAAATCAGGGTAACCCGCTTAAATTAAAAGAAAAAAAACAGAACCGAGATATTAATTACCCGAGTATTAATTGAAACTCGCAGTTAGAAAGAATCGTATGGTAACCAAGGTCGCGGATGTGCGTGTGAAGTCCGTTCCGAAAAGAGGCAGCAGAGCACATCCGAAAGTGCAAAAACGGCTTTTTTTCCTCTTTTTGTATTTTTATTTATTTTTTTAAACACGCAACGGCTGAACCATTGGAAATACGGAAAACATTTAATATAGCAAATCACACCTACGATTCTTCGCAACCGCTATTTCCGAAAGTATTCTTCGCATTATACAGTTATTACGGTTATCTGGGATTATTATTTTTTGTTTCTTTCCAGAAATACTTGTGATAATAAATCGTAGCAATTAGCAGGTTTTAAAAGCTAGTGTTAGACCAATGACAGCGTTCTTTTAAAATTTGTGTTTTACATATTAGTATTTTGAAATTATTATTTGTTTTTCAAAGGATGTCTGGAAGACTGTGTCTGAAAGAGGAAAAAAAAGAGCTAAAATTGAAAGAAAGAAAAAAAAAAAAAAAACCCAAATAACACACGATTTATTTATTATTATTATTTTGAATTAGAGAGATTTTTATTTTCGAAACCGTTTAAAATTTAAAGTACCCCCGAGAGAAGAAAAAAAAAAGCTGTAACTAAAATTGGGAAAAAATACAAAAGTAGTTAAGACTTTGATGTTCTGTGCAAAAAGAAAAAAAAAATCCTCTAAATAGATTGAAATGCAAATGGCAATTTTGAAAAGATTTGATTTATCATTAGCTTGCGAGTGAACAAAAATATATTAATTGAATCACTTAAACTTATTTCTAACTTCAATAACTTTTGTTATTAAAGTCACACTTAAAACAGAACACAGTGCCACATCTTCATACTTAAAATTCACTGCATACTAACATTCAGTACCAATTTGCTAATTTAGAAAAATCTTTCCATCTATAAATCTAAAACCTGTCGCGATAAAAATCCGATATGTTATTTTAGGAATAAAATAAAAGCATTAAATAGCCATGAAACACACAAATATAAAATTAATCAAGCCATTTTCAAATTTATGAAAGTTGTGTTTAATGTTAGGAAAATCTTTACAAATGAAAAAGGTAATAAGAAGAAGTATCACAAAAATTCAATGAAATGAATTTTGTTTCGTAAAAGTAAAAATACACAACACGTTATTGCAGGCCTGTCCAACCTTTCAGTAAGCAGAGGCGCATCTGGCTCTTGGCACTCAATAAGGGGCGCCATTATTTGCGTGACTAAAAACATGTGGCAATATTATCGCATAGTATTAGTATACATGCACGTCTTAAGGCCCCTGTCCCTGCTCTTGAAGACACTCACGAGCACGAGCTAATGCTATTCCTATGGGGAAGCATTTTTCTAATAACTCTTTCGTATTTTGACATTTTTAAATATATATATATTTTTTTCCCACTGGATAGCCGAGGTCCCTTTCAAGATTGCTCCTTGACTACTTTTTCGATTTTGGTCGCAGATATTTTTTATAAAGTTAGTTTCTCTTTCAGAACCGGTTTAAAAAGTGAAAGTAACCTTTATAAAAATATCTGCGACCAAAATCGAAAAAGTAACCAAGGAGCGATCAATGACCTTAAGATACTTAGACTCCAAAATAGCAACCTTTTCGTAGGCCGACATGTGTGCCTTCCGTCACGTGACGGAGGGCAGATTTAGCACGCCAAACCGGTTTTTCTCCCGCCGAAACTCACATTGCTATGTTTGTCTTGAATTGGACCGCGCTTCTTCTTTTCTCTTTGTGAAATCTGAAAGTTGCCAATAAAGCGATCACCGCCAAAAAACAGCATCTTTTCGCCAAAGATGTTGGATTCGAAACCATGCCGAGATAACAATGGGATTTGGCGTCTACGTATATGAGAAAGTCAATGGGAGCGATCTTCAGAGGAGCCTCGGCTATCCAATGAAAAAATAAATAAATAAATAAAATAAAAAATATCAACATTCGAAAGAGATATTAGAAAAATGCCTCCCCATATGAATAGCAGTAGCTCGCGAGTGCCTTCGCGGGCAGAGACAGAGGCCTTGACGTAATGTAAAAAATGAATCGTACAATGGTACACAAAAAAACCCCTACAGTTTAGAGTTATGTGTATTAAATTTCAAATTAACAAATAAATAAATATGAAAAAATCAGAGAGATTGCTAGTTTTCTTTTAGGATGTGAAAATACGGTTTGATTTACTTTACTTTGAAGGCGTGGATTAGTTTTATGAAAGGTGTAAAAACAGACAAGCAGACAAGCATGATAGTGACCAAACCATATGTCTGGTTTTAAAGGGATAGTCTGGAAGTGCTTTCGTAGATGGAAATCATTCTACATTGTTTATTATTTTTTCTAAGCAAAATTATATAAAAAAATAAAGAAAAAAACCCTTTAAAATTTCAAAAGTCAAGAAAGAAAAATCAAGCCCATTTATCCTTCATATAAAATAGCCAATGGACAAGTGTGACAACAGTAAAAAGAAAAAAGTTGAGTTTTCATGTACATGTATCTATAGTGGGGAAAGGGGCAGGTGAAAACGTTTATTTTTCTCTTACTTAAGTATTAAAAAGAGCTATTTCCAACTATCAAGAAGTTTAACTCAGAGTTTCCCCCAGAGAGTTTCAGGGGGGCGCGGCGCCCCTCCTGCCCTTTAGTTTGAAAAATAGCGCCCCTCTTGCCCCTCATCCAAAAAACTAGCGCCCCTCTTGTCGCACATTAAAAAAATAGGGCCCTTCATGCCCCACATTAGAAAAAACGCAACTCTTCAGCGATGATGCGGACGCGCTATAACGCGTAAATTACGAAAAAAGTCGGCGACAGAACGCAAGAAAAAAGCTCTTACGCATCCCACGGGACGCGTAATATCGTCAAATAATCGCGAAAAAAAGGCAAATTTCATTAAAAAAAATCGCGAAATAACGACTAATTTCCGACAAGATTCGCGAAAAAATGGCTAATTTCGTCTCAAAATCCCCCCCCCCCCCAAGAAAAAAAAAACCGGCAGATTTCCTTTAAAAATCGTGAAAAAACGACAAATATCGTCCAAAAATTACGATAAAACGGAAAATTTGGTCAAACGATTCGCGAAAAACAGCAACTTTCGTCAAAAAATCGCGATAAAATAGCAGATTTCGTTAAAAGATTTGCAAAAAATGGCATATTTCGTCCAAAAACCGCAATAAACAGATAATTCTTTGAAAAGATTCACGAAAAATGGCAAATTTTGCCATAAATTCGCGAAAAAACAAACATTTGTCAAAATACCCCGAAAAAACGGCAGATTTCGTCAAAAGGTCGCGAAAAAATGCAAATTTCGTCAAAGGGGCACAAAAAAAATTTAATGCCAGAAGTGAATTTTATATTCGGAATTTACCTTTTTTTCGTATTTAAACGTGACAAAATTGGCGGTTTTTTCACTATCTTTTGAGGAAATTTGCCTATTTTTTGTGATCGTCTAGTAAAATTTGCCGTTTTTCCGCAATCTTTTTCCTAAATTTGTCGTTTTTTTTCGCGATTTTTTTTACCGAAATTTTGCCGTCTTTTAGCGATCTTTTAACAAAATCTGCCGTTTTTTCGTGATTTTTTTAACAATATTTGCCGTTTTTGCGCGGCATTTTTCGCGATAAAAAATTTACATTTTTTTTTTCCCCTTTTTCATTTTTTTGACGAAATTTGTTTTGTTTTTTTTTTCTCAATTTGACAACATTTCTGTTTTTTTTTTTTTTTTTTTTTTTTTTTTTTTCTGCTAGATTTTAGATTTAACTCTATAAAAGTGCCCGTAAAGTCAAAAAAGTGCCCTGAAGAATGTAAAAAGTGCCCTTTTCAGAATAGTAGCGCCCTGCCCCTTTTTAAACCTGGGGAAAACTCTGTTTAACTACTATCATAATTACACTATATATAAACAATAACCAAAAATGCAAAAATATGCATGATTAAATTTTCAAAGTTTCTGTTTTTTAATGTACAACGGCAAGCCAACAGCATGCCAAACACAGGCTTGCAAAATATCTCTGATAAAATATTAATGATTTTAAAGAAAGCATTCTTTATAATCGAATTTTACTTCTAAAATGTCAAATAACAGGAAATCTTCAAAAGGGCGCTACGTAGGACAGCCCCGCATTACTGTTAAGTCATATTTCAGAACGCAATTCAGCAATCATAAGTTACCCATGCTCACTTTAAAAGTAATTCAAATTTATGAATTCTGTAGCAATAAAATTAAGTCTTTAAAAAACAAAATAATATATGTAATTTTTAAGATTAATTTAATTATCTCTACCTAATTTCGTGATGAATTAACATAATTAAAGTAAAATAACTTAAAATGTGACTCGAGAAATTCATTTATTATTTTTTAAATAATTACAAAAATTAAATAAGGATTTTTTTAATTATTATTATTATTTTGTATTTTAAACGTTAAAAGCACGAATTCTTCATTTACAAAGATGTACCTAAACTTATCACTTAAATTATTTATATCGTAAAGAAAAAAATCGATTGTAATCAAGCTCAATATGTATTTTAAAGAATATTTCTCATCTTTGTCATAAATAGTTCCCATTATATTTTCAATGGGAAAATGGATGCAATCAGTACACACTTATTCTCATGAAAAGCAATAATTGAAAAAAAAAAAAAATTCAAAAGAACATGTATGTAACAGTTTCTGAAAACTGGTTTTATCTTATCGATGAAGGTGATATAGAGAATTTTATCCTCTGGTAAAGCTAAAGTACTAAGAAACTAAGATCCTAATTATTCTTGAATAAATAAGATGAGACATTATTTATTAATGTTCAATATTTAACAATTTTCATGTATTTTTTAATTTGATGAGATTTACATGTTAAAAAGGAAAGTTTCTGAAAAAGTTTAATACTATCGGATAACATATTAAACATATGCTAATAAAAGTAAATTAAATCTATGAAGTTTACAACAAAGCATTTTTGCTATATAACTTGCTTAGTCTTCATTTAAACTCGTCGATTCCGGAAACACATTTTGTTTTAATTTGTGTGGTTTTATTTTTTCGTCTTTTTATGCTTTTGTTTGTTTTGAATCAAGATAAGATACCCTTTATAGATAAATAGAAACCCAGATCGGTAACCGTTTTTTTTTTTTCTTTTCTTTTCTTTTTTTTTTTTTTTCTTTTCTTTTAAGCGGAGCATATTACATGATCATATCTTGATAAACAATGATTATCTTCAATAAAACATAGTGTCTGAATCATTATTTTCTGCTTACGATAAAGTATTTTTTTATCACTTTGAGGAAATCATTAAAAAATATTCTGTAACATACTAGAATTGTTACAGATACGTATTTATAAGATAAAACATCAAGAAAAAAGGGGAAATTTCCAAATTGGTTTCTAAGAGGGAAAAATTAAAAAAAAAAAATGTGGGTTCATTAATTAATTTGATTCTGCAATGCAAATTTTGATGTTTTTTTTTTTTTTTTTTTTTTTTTTTTTGAAATATGGAACGATATATTTTTGCTTTGAAATTAAGATGGAAAATGCGCTTTATAACATAGCTCCCCCCCCCCCCTCCAAAAAAAAAAAAAAAAAAAAAAAAGTTTGAAACTTAAACTTTACTATTTCAGTCTATAGTTTCAGCAGCGTTCAACGTACTATCATAAGTACTAAGAACTTAAACGAGTGCATGGAATCATAGGTTCTTAATGCCCGGTAAGGGACTTGTGGAGTAGAATAAATTGATCTAATAGGTAATGTCTAGAAAATCATAAATCTGCAAACGCGAAGAAAGGAAAAAGCTCTGATAAAAAAGGGGGAGGGCGAAAATTCTGAGAATTATCGTTGGTAGAATAAGATCAAAATCCGTTATTCCAAAAAGGAAGCAAAAAGATGTGGGGCTGTATTCAAATATAATAGTACGTGCATTATTGTATACGCTATATTGGCTCTAATCAGTGGCTATATGGATACCGCCCTCATCTTTTTGCTTCATGGAAACATTATTTAGTAAATTTGCTCACTTTTCATACAATTTTTATTATTGTTTGATTCAGATTACAAGGTATTGTGTACAATGTTGTTTGTCATATTTTCTGAAAAGAACATTTTTTTTATATTTCAGAACTCTATAAATTATAAACAAAAAACTTGGTATAATTTGGGGCTGTTTTTATGAAAACCTTAATTTCTCTACAAATATACATGCTATCCTTATAAAAATAGCACAGTTTACTACAATAATCAATTTAATTCTAATCTACAGTTTGAATGCTTTTGCTACTTTAGTTTTGACAGTATGGTTAAAACTGGAAATCATTAAATAATAACAAATAAACATATTGTTTTTTCTGAAAGCTACTACTTTTAATTGTTATCTAACTTCGAGCAAATTAAAACTGTGAAGAAATCCTAAAAACATTGAACTTACAACATTGAACTTCAATGTTTGACAAGGGTGATTATGATGTATATTTATGATTTTTTTTAACAATACATTTTAGAAGTGTAATGAATTACTAAACTATACTAAACTATACAATAAGGGGTGGCATTCTCTATAAAGGTGTCCATTTACAAGAAACATTTTTCTCCCTTAAGAGAAAAGAAGGGCGGCCTTGTATTTTTAAAGATAAAAAGTATTGGATTTTTATAAGAAAGCGTACTACCCCCTTTTAAGATGCAGACAGACATAACCACTACTTGCAGTCACTAGTCGGCGTGTTTTATGTTCGCAGACGGCGCGTTTTGTGTATAATGACTTTCTCATGTCAAGGAAGAAAAACACCAATCCAACTGCAGGACAGGGACCTTTTCCTCAAGTAGGGTTGCGTTCCTTATCTCCTGAACTATTGTAATCTCCCCTTTTTCTATTTTCAATAAACCGCAGAAGAAACGATTTCCTAGAATTTCTTCAAATTGGGCAAAATGCACTTGTGCCCGCAGCCTTTAGCATAGAGCCATGCTTGTGTCTTGTTACATTTTTTTAGGCAATAATCATTTGTTTTCGAAATGTTTTGAAAAAAAAAAAAAAAAAAAGGAGAATAATAAAGATAATTGTTGTAGGTGACACCCTGTGCATTATTTCCGTCGCACCTTTCTCGTCGGTTCTGATTTCAGTATCTTAAATTGATAGGTTTCAGATATTGTGGTTGGGTATTGGGCCATGAGCACTTGTTTGAAAGTCACATTTCTAGTAACTGCTAAATTGTTCGCTACCGTTATTTTCGAAAGGTTTGCATGGCCTTATTCAATTAATGAAGTATCTCTGATAAAAATAAGTCACATTTTCCGTTCTAAAATACTAGTATCCAAAATCGTAGTATGTGACTTACACGACATATGCTCATGGAATTATCCGGTTATTACAAAAGTCTAGAAGTGTGATTTCCACATCGCCTCTCTCGGAATTCCATAATGAACTGGCGTAGCTTCAGAAATTCCTCGCAGAGAAAAAATGCCTAAATTTAACAATGATCAGAAATTACTGTCAACATTAAATTTAAAATACATAAAACACACTTACATGATTCCTCGTTCCACAGAAATATTGCAGTCTTTCAACACAGCCAAACTTTTGAATTTGAAATTCAGCGAATGGCCCTCTACAGCCAAATGATCATTTTGATGTTTTTCGGGATCTGTAGGCGTTTTGAGATTCTGCATTTCACAGACATCCGCAGTCTCTGTACTGTCAACCATTGCTCACAATTTCTTTTTTTTTAAGGAAAACTTCTTACACAGCGAGCATGGCGGAAATCTGGTGCTCAAGATAATAATTGTTATACGCGCGACATATTCATTCTCGTAAAAGAGAAAGGCTTTTTAATTTTTACTTCTCAGTTCGATCCTTATCGATTTCAGGCTCAGAGGTCATGATAAAGTGTCTGATAACGTTTCAACATTTTTTTGCACATTATACAAAGCACCTGTTAAATCGTGTTTAAAACTAATGAAACTCGTATGTTTTAAGTATCTATTTTCCTAATCATCTTTTCCTGGAATTTTTGTTAAATTGTATTTTACTTTCCTTGTTCTAAGAATAGCTTGGAATGAAATCATCATTGATGATGACAGTTGTGATTTATGATGATAATAATTGAAATATAAGAAAATTAATTTAAATTAAACGAAATCAAATCTACGGAATATTTTATTAAGTTCGGAGACGGCGAGATGACCAGCCATAAGAAAGTTATAGGTTTTTACGGCCGAAAATTTCAGTCCGGCGTCCGGTTGGCCTGAACTAAAGTTCTTATTCCAACCCAACTTCCTAAGCATTAAAGCTAAAGGAGCAGTCAAGAATCGTTACGTTCCTTTTTTTTTCCAAATTTAAGTTTTTGCTTACGCAAAAAATTAATGAAATCAGGTCCGGCCCACTGCCAAAGCTACAGACAGTCCCTAATGCTTCCAACTTCCAACCTTAGCTATCACGTGATGAAAATAACCTGATTTACACCGCAATTGTCACACTATCGCATCATTAAAGTAAGCTGAAAAACAACCAAGATCAATGGAGTGCGGCGCCGCAGCCTATCTCTTTCCTTGACTAAGTCTGACCTTACCAAATCCAATTCATTTACTTGTGCAAAAAAATTCAAATGTATCCATGTATACATGGTAAGTCATATTTATCGAAGCAGTAGGTTATCTCCGTAAATATTGCTCCTAGGCACATAATTCCAATTTTAAAGTTTCATTAAAAAAAAAAAATGCGAAATTTGATAAGATAAGTTGCAACTCCAATGGAGGTCAATTTGGGAAAAAAAAAAAAAATACAAAAATTAAATTTTAATCCCCCCTTCCCTCCCATAGAGTACAAATTCCAATTAGGAAAACTTTCCTTATCCGCAGTCCTGAATTAAACAAAAAAAAAATTGCATTTTTATATCTGTTAAACTCGCAGAGTTATAGCCGTTTAAATAATTCATCATGTTTTAAGGGATTAGACACAAACTGAAATGCGCACTATTCAAGGAACAATGTTACTTTAACAATTCTAGGAAACATGTAAAAAATATATCTAATAAGCTATATTTATTTTATTTTTTTATGATTAGCCATACAATTTGCTAATAAAATGACATCCTAAAATTTTTCATAAAGTTTATAAAAATTTCAAATGATTAATATTGTTTTGAATAGGATAATTTAAAGACGTTGTAACTCGAAACATTATTTATAGGATTTCATTTTTTTTTTCATTTAATTAAAAAAAATTAATTGTAGTTTTGTTTCAGGGTTTTTTTTTAATATTAATTTTAAAAATACAGTGAAACCTCCAAATAAGGGACACCCGTGGGACCGGAACTTTTGTTCCTTAAATAGAGGTGTCCCTTATTCGGAGTTTTTACATTTTTTTTAATTAATCATTCATAAGGACATAAAAAATAACAAAATATTAAAATTGAAGTTTAAATGTACCCGAAGGTTATAAATTACATTAATTAGACACAAAAGTAATAGATAATTAATTTTTTAATTGATTACTTAATTAGTAATTGATTTGTTGAGTTATTGATTTGTATTTTTTACGTAAATATTTCTGTAATGCAAAAAGTACAATAATATTTTTAAAAATCTTTCTTGCAAAATAATCAATTAAAAAAAAGTGACTATTTTGCAGATTTCAATTTTTCTACTACTAAACGTTTCAGATATTCATTTACCACACTTATAACTTTTAATCCTTCATTATAAGCAGTATTTACGAAAAAGTATTCAACTGCTTTGCATATTATAAAGCATCTGTGAAGTTCTTTATTTCACAATTTTCCTTTCTCTTTCATTTTCAGAGTCATCCCTCACAATTTTCAGCATTCTTTCAATATAAACTGCGAGGTGGCAGCATATAGGCAATCACCTCATCAAGTTCACGACAGAAATTCTAGAATTAGTTAAAACTCAATATGCACGTTAAAACGCAATCGGTCTACTAAAACACCTAAAAATCTGAACTCTGAAAGTCTGAAATTTGACTCGTAGATTTACCATTATATTTTCTTGCACTCAAATCCATGAAAATATGGAGACTGACTGCAGGATTCTTTAATGATAAACCTATGAAGCAACCACTAAAATCGGGTTTATATGTGTTTTCCACCTAGATATGACTTGGCAGACCAATTGTACTTCAATATGTGAATCGAGTTTTAACCTATTCTGAAATTTCAGCTGTGAACTCGATGAAGTTATTGTCTGTACTGCCACCTCTGGCTCTAATAGGGATGGATAAACGTATTTCGATGTCTTCATCTGAATTGTTTATAAATAAACACTCATCAGTTGAGTTGCATACCTCTGTACCAAAATAACTGCCTATCTGATAAGTTCCCAAAATTCTGTATTTTCATTTTCATCACAGACTACTTCATTATCTCAAATGCAAAAATCAACCACTTTAACATTTTGCACTCGTATGTCCAGTATGACTGGGCAGAATTTTTCTTTGCAAAATTTATTTTTGTCATACCAGTAATAAAATAAAATAAAATTTGTTATTTAATTGAATCTTTTTTTGAAAATAAAAATTATGTATTGGAAGGAAACTTTTCGAGTCAAAATGGTTAATCTCATTTTCAAGTGTCCTTTATTCAGAGGTAAATACATTACACTTCCTATACGAAGGGACTGGGACCGGAAATTTGTCCCTTAAATAGAGGTGTCCCTTATTCGGAATGTCCCTTATTTGGAGGTTTCACTGTATTAAAAATATTTATTTAAAAAATTATGCAATTCATTTTTAAAAATCATATTTTCAAAAGTTAATATTTTTTCAAATTTGCCGAAACAAAATTAATGTAAAATAATCATAAAATATATATTTCAAGTTTGCACTTTTTTCTTTAACGAATCATGACTTTCAATAAATTAAAGACGAGAAATGGTGGAGGGAAAACCAGTCATGCAGGAAAACGCATATAAACATTTAAATAAAGTTTGGCTCCTAATAAAATGTTTAAATGCTTTTAAAAAATTCAAAGTGAAAAGTAACTCCTTTCTGTAGCTTAAACTTCTGATTCAGTTTAAGTTTTCCATTTCACCTCCTTTCTGTACTAGGGTAGATGTGCCAGTAATGGACCCCCTTAAGGAATTTCTCTGAAAAATAATTTTTTATTAATAGTTGTAATTATTGTATTCCAATTTTTTTGATATTATATTAATCTTTCAACAATATTTAACTAATCCCATAGTCACATTTCCCAATAGAAATAAAAATTTAATTTTAAATGATAGAAATATGTCTAAACACCCAAAAGCCCAGTAATGGACCACCTATGTTCCAGTAATGGACCGCCTATGTTCCAGTAATGGGCCACCCTATAAAAAATAACAGATAATTGATTTTTCAATTCTATTTTGCTCCAGAACCTAATGAAAGCATACTAATAAAACAAATTATTAAAACTTAAGTTAGAAATTCATTACATTAAAGGATTTATATTGAAAAAAACAAAACAAAATATTTAAATTTAAGTTATGAATTTATTATAATCAAGGATTTATAATGTGGATATAAAACAAAATATTAATGATATTATTAACTGTTTATTACATTAAAGGATTTATATTGTAAAGATATAAAACAAAGTATTTAAATTTAAAGGATTTATACGATAAAGACAATGTTTTACTGAAATCAAGTTTAGATAAAATAAGGCATTAAAAAAAGTCTCCAATCTTCATTCATATCATTATCTAAATGATGTGCTGTGTAAATATGAAATATAAGTAACAAATCTTCAATTTTATCATCCCTTTCTGATAGTCCAAACTATTCAATATGGAATTTTAGAATGCATTTAAAATGATAAATGTCCTTGCACTTCCAACCATTTTCAGATAATCATATAGTCTATCATTTTAACACAGATTGATTCCACAATTTCCCTTCAGAGATGTTTATATGGATATATTATCATCAATGGAACAATCTCACTATTTGCTGAAAAACATCCCATAACAGATTGTTCTTTTTCGTTATTCGGTACTACATAATACACATCTTTAATTGATTTTGGTCTCAAAATTTTCCCTGTTTTAAGAGCACAAAAGAAATCCAGTTTTAACGCCATTGAAAATTCTCTCTCTATGCTTTAGAATTCGGAAGAAAATATTAATAATATCATCTTCCTAATATGATTTTACATTCCTAAACCAACTTAAAACAGCCTCTTTTGTAACGGCACATCTAGCTTTTGTCAAATTTTCTGCTTGTTTTTTGTACCAATTTTGGATGATGTTTTAAAAACAACTATTTATAAAGAAATTGCCTTTATTAAATTATAATAGGTAAAATTTAAGTATTAAATTTGATTATTTAGCTTTTCAGTTAAATCAAAATATTTTATCTCTACTGAAATTACACTTTTTGTATTGGTCACTTGGGTGGTCCATTACTGGAAAATCACGAAACAAGCAATCCAGTAATGGACCACCCCTCCTAAAATCTTAAAAATAAATAAAATTTTGTAAATGGCCATTGGTATATTAAATTCAATGTTTTATATTGCTAACCAAACAAAAACATTCAATTTTTGCGGAAAAATAAAAAAGATATAAACTAAGTACACTGGTGTCCAAAATTTAAGCATAATTGGTAATTAAATAATTATTTTTAAGTAATGAAAGGAATATGAATCGGAATGTGCTGAAACTCCAGGTGTGTAAATAAAATAGTACGCGTCACATATTTTCGCGAAGAGTTTTCCCCGAAATCGAACAGGGGACCGTCAACAAATTGAAAAGAACGAAGATCTTTTGGATAACCCTGTCAAAACTATGTAGCAAAAGCGTTCAAACTGCACATTATGATTAATTGGCTTATTGTAATGTACTGTGTTAATTTTTACAAGGATAGCATGTATACTCGTAGAGAAATTAAGGTTTTTATAAAAACAGTCCTAAATTTTTCCAAGTTTTTTGCTTATAATTTGCAGAGTTCTTATTATAAAGTAATATTCTTTTCTGATAATATGACAAACATCATTGTACACAATACCCTGTCATCAGAATTTAAAAATAATAAAAATTGTATGAAAAATGAGTATGTTTAGTAAATAATTTTTCATTGCACATGCGTCAACGATATAAAAATGTCATTTGCATATTGTGTTAGCTAAATGTATAGAGCAACTTCTGTAAAAGTTTCAAAAACATAGCTTGAAAATTCTGAAAATGGTCGCCTATAGAATCAACTCAAAATCCGTTATTCCTAAAGGAAGCAAAAAAATCAGGGATTTTACCTAAATATAGTTGTACGTGCAATATTGTGTAGGCACTAAACAATGGAATATGGATACAGCCCCTCATCTTTTTGCTTCATTTAGGGAATAAAGGATTTTGATCTTATTCTATCAACGATAATTTTCAGAATTTTTAAGCTATGTTTTTGAGACTTTCACAAAAGTTGCTCTATACATTTAACTAATATAATATGCAAATGAAATTTTAATAGCGTTCACGCATGCGCAGTAAAAAATTATTTAGTAAACCTGCTCATTTGTCATACAATTTTTATTACTTTTTAATTCTGATGACAGGGTATTGTGTACAATGATGTTCGTCATTTTTTCAAAAAAGAACACTATTTTATATTAAGAACTCTGCAAATTATAAGCAAAAAACTTAGGACTGTTTTTATAAAAAACTTAATTTCTCTACGAGTATACATGCTATCCTTGTAAAAATTAACACAGTACATTACAATAAGCCAATTAATCATACTGTGCAGTTTGAACGCTTTTGCTACATTAGTTTTGACAGGGTTATCCAAAAGATCTTCGTTCTTTTTCAATTTGTTGACGGTCCCCTGTTCGATTTCGGGGAAAACTCTTCGCGAAAATATGTGACGCGTACTATTTTGTTTACACACCTGGAGTTTCAGCACATTCCGATTCATATTTCTTTCATTACTTTAAAATAATTACTTAATTACCAATTATGCTTAAATTTTGGACACCAGTGTAAGTAAAGTCAGTTCTTAGCATGTTCATTAAGATTTTCAGTGAAAAACAGAAAAACTGTGAAACTTTATTTTCTGCTTCCTAATTGTTTTGACAAAAAGTGTAAAAAATTAATCCAGCTTATAAAGAATGCAAGGTGGAGTTCAGAAAAAAATAATAAAAGCTTAACTATTATTTATTATTTTTTTATAAACCAAAAAGTGCGAGGTGGCCCATTACTGGAAGGTGGTCCATTACTGGCACATCTACCCTATTTAAATGTTCATCAGTTATTTAATATACTTTTTCTAAAATGCGATTAAGAGCTTTTTCATAATTTTAGCTTTCACAACTTTAGGCTTTTTATCGTTCCGACAAGGCTGTTAAAAAAAGTCTGTATTTTGGGACCAGACCGGACCAGGACCCTGACGTTACATTTTTCTGAAGATTCACCACGTCTGGCCTGGCATATTTTTTATATTGTACCGGGACTGTTTCCTTCTTCTCAGGTCTGCACGTGACGATATTTTCAATCCCAATTGTTGACACTGCTCATTTCTAGAGAACAGTTTCAATCCTAGAAGATTCGAGCTATATAAGTTCGTGTTTTCTTTCTTTAAAATAATAATCCTTTTGGCATTTTTTCATTTTATTTCCACGACACACACATATATAGTTGAACAGACACGAACACTAATATTTACATAAAAAAGATACATATTTTTACGGGGAAGAAAATATTCTTCCTCGCATCGAGAATTCGTAACAACTTCTACCTTTTAAAACAAAACATTGCGCCACAGGTGGCTTTCAATTGGCGACCGCACGGCGCCTTTAGGTTGCTTCACACGTGATTTGTAACAGCTTGCCCCCCCCCCCATGAACCTATGGGGTTCATCACAATACATGTTGCAATACGATACATTAAATCAAGTACAAATTTCAAAATATAATAAGAATATACATACTTTAAACACTTTAAGAATTCTGGACATACACTTCAACTATAATAATAAAAGAAAAGATTACAATGCAAATTTCACTAAAAACAGTCAATTGTTATTGAGTTCCAAATTACAGAGTAATTGCACTGGTCTTCTCAAAACAGATTTTTGAGTTTTTATTTTGCAGGCCCTCACCTTGCCGTCTCTTCCAGGAAAGGTTTCTATAATTTTACCTAAACTCCAGAAATTTCTGGGTAAACTATCGTCTTTTATTAAGACAATATCGTTTATTTTAAATTGGGGAATATTAGTTTTGTTTATACTTTGGTGGGCTGATCTCAAATTTAATAAATACTCTTCCTTCCATCGGGACCAAAACAATCTCATCAATTTTTCTCGATAATTATACGATTAAAGCAATTCTTTCCTGGAAGAGAAATTCGATTCAAGGTGCAGGCGTGCTGGAGGGAGAGAAATTATTCTTCTCCCTATCAAAAAATGTGCTGGGCACAATGGTACGGGGTCCTGGCTTTCATCACTCATGTAAGTGATGTGTCTAGAATTTATAGTGCCTTCTATTTCAGCTACTATGGTGGACAGTTCGTTGTAAGTTAATGAAGCTTTACCTAGCGTTTTTCGTAGGGCTGTTTTAACACTTCGCACCATCCTTTCGTAAAAGCCACCCCACCAGGCGGCTCTTTCTACTATATATTTCCACTTTATTTTATGGGAAGCAAAAAATTCTTTCACCTCTGGATGAGCTACTAAGCTCCAAAGTTTCTTAAATTCTAGTTCAGCACGTTTAAATGTACGTGCATTGTCGGAATAAATTACGGAGCATAAACCCCGTCTGGCGATGAACCTTCTAAATGCGAGTAAGAAGGCTTGCGTAGATAAACTGTCTATCAGTTCCAAATGAACATTTCTTGTTTCAGCGCAGGTAAGAAGTAAAATGTATTGTTTATTTGTCTTATCTTTTACGAACAAGGGACCTGCGAAGTCACATCTTAGAATATTAAATGGTGGAGACTGTTCAATACGATCAGGTGGCAACGGAGCTACTGTCTGGTCTCCTGGATTCGCAGAAAATCGTTTGCAGACAACACATTTTTTGAGTAGATCCTTTATCGTTTTTCTGGCTTTTAGAAACCAGAACCTTTCTCTGATTTCGACAAGCGTATGTGTCTTTGAAGAATGATACACTTTCTCATGTGCATTCCAAATAATTAACTCGGCTAATTTAGTTTTGGGCGGCAGAATAATCGGATACTTTTCATTTTCTAGTAAGATGTTAGATTTTGATACTCGCCCGGAAACACGTAAGATGCCCTCAGCATCCAGAAAATGATTTAATTTCATGAGATTAGAATCTCTAGGAAGGGGTTTTGCCTTTTCCAAACATTTAATTTCTACAAAGTATTTTTCATTTTGAATTTGTCTTATCCAATAATTTTCCGCTTCCTGGAGTTCTTCCAGTGTTAAACTGTCTCGATTATCTTGTTTATGCCTAGTCAAATTTATGAAACGCAATACATAGGCTGTTATTCTCAACAGTTTATTTAAATTAGAATATTTATTAATGTCGATGATTCTTTCACGAGTAATTACCGAGTTCACGACGATTTTATCTCTGGATTCCATTTCAATGTTAGAAAAAGAAGATTTTACGTTATTATCAAGTTTTGACCAAAAATTTTCGGATTTACTTAGCCAATCTGGGCCTTGCCACCAGTGCTTATTACTGGCTAATTCTTTGGATGTGAGTCCTCTAGTGAGCATATCAGCTGGATTATCTTTACTGCTGACATGCCTCCAGGCACTGGGGTCAGAATTTTCTTGTATCTCCGCTACCCTGTTTGCAACAAAAGGCTTCCATTTGGCATCAGAATTTTTGATCCAATTAAGAGTTATAGTGGAGTCCGGTTAGAATACTACTCTTTGAATATTATTGAAAACATTTTTTAGATGGCTGACTATTCTGGCAGCTATTAATGCACCTAGAAGCTCTAATCTCGGCAAAGTGATTCTTTTTAAAGGGGCCACACGCGCTTTAGAAATTACAAAACAAGTTTTAGAAAAGCCCTCGGAAGTCTGGTATCTGAAGTAGCCCACCGTCCCGTAAGATTTTAACGAAGCATCAGAAAAAAGATGAAGTTGAACTTTATCATCTAAAATATTATCTGCGTTAAAATAATACCTGGGTATCTGAATCTTTTCTAACAGTTTTATTTCGCTATACCATTTTTCGTATTTTTCTTTAAATTCTTTAGGAAGTGTGTCGTCCCATTCTAAACCGCGTTCCCATAACTCTTGAAGAAGTAATTTAATTCTAATTAAGAATGGCGATATGAATCCGATAGGATCGAATATTTTGGCAGCGCTGTGCAAAACATGTCTTTTGGTGTATTCCAAATTATCACCATCTGACATAAAATCTATTGACAGGACGTCCTTTATATTATCCCAATTAAGTCCCAGAATTTTTAATTTTTAATTACTTTCGTCTGTTTCTATAACTGGGTTACCATTCTTCCATAATTCCCTTAATTCTAAAGAATTTGTATTAAACTTTCTCAAGTTCATATTCGCATCCTTAAGTAATGAGACAGCAGAAGCAGATAAATTGAAAGCTTCTTGAACTGTCGGAGCCCCATATGCCAAATCGTTCACGTATAAAAAATTATCTAACATATTATAAGCAATAGGATTAATTTCTTTGTACTTTCTAATATGTTTCTTAATTGTCGAAGCCAACACGTACGGGGAGCTCGTGACTCCAAAACAATGTCGGTTAAAATGATATAAAGTCACAGGTTTATCTATGTCACAATCATCAAAGTATAAAAAACACAAATAATTCCTGTCCTCTTTAGACACTTCTATTTGCAAGAATGCTCTAGCAATATCGCCCAAAAAAGCAATTTTATGAGATCTGAAATTTAATATTATGTCAATTAAATTAGGATTTAAATTTTCTCCAGCGAAAAGACAATCATTTAGACTTTTTTCATTATTTCTTTTACTGCTAGCATCATAAACAATTCTTGATTTTGTACTAGAAGAATCTGGTCTAAAAATAATTTGATGTGGCATTACGTAACCAATAAAGCAATTAGTATCGCACTTTTGAATAATACCTTCACTTAATTGTTCTTTCATAATCTCGTTATATTTCTGAAATAAAGATTTATTACCCCTTAATCTCTTTTCCAGACCCACAAATCTCTGTTTCGCAACTTCGTAATTATTTGATAAACTTTGTTTGTTTATTTGAGACGACCATAAAAGCGGCGCGGTATACCTTTGATTCTCGAAAATTATTTCCCTCTGAAATTGCGTAACCACCTCATATTTTTCGTCGTTTTGAATATCAGTAGGAGAGGATAAAAAATTATCCACATCCCACAATTTTCTTAAATCATTGTCTGTTGATGTACAAATGACCTTAAAACAAGAAGTTCCATTTACATTATTGCTATGCATTCGTCCAATTAAAGTTTTTCCAAATATTGTTGGTTGAATAAATAAATATTTATTGATTTTCTCTACCCCTCCCGTGATTGTCGCAAACATATAATCACATGCCAATAATATTTGTACAGTCTTTTCATTAATAAATCTGTCAGCAAACTCATTTTCATCTAGACAGAATTTATTTATGAGCTGCGAATCAATGTGCAATTTTACTTGAGTCGCACTAATTATTTCTGACACGAGCGCCTGAACTGTTATCCTTTCATGCGGAGGATGACGACTAATTATAGTAATGTCCACTAAATCATACCCTTGTTCTATGGCGTTACGATTCGCGAAAGTATAAACTAGCAATTTCTCTCTTTTTACTGGTTTTAGTTTTAAAGCAGTTGCTAAATTCTTTGCAATAAATGTGCGTGAAGATGTAGAATCATATAATAGCTTTGTACTTAATTTCTTGGAATCTCCCATTACCTGTACGCACGCCGTTTGCAAAATTGTCGAATATTTTTCTGGAAAATTTTGAGTTTTAATAACAGATGATACAACTGTGTTCTGTAAACAATCAAAACTTATTTGGGTTCAAAAATCTTCTAAATATTCTTGAATTTTCTTTTTAAAAATTTTATTACATACTTAGAATTATAGAATAAAGAAATATTGAATTCAAATTATTTACATACTATGTACAAAATGTATAATATGTACAAAATATAAATGCTTTTACCTTGATAATTTTTGATCATCATACTAAAAACTGGAAAGATGATCCTTTATGCATTTCTGCGTGCCTTTTCATAAAATTAACATAATTCTTCAATAAAACTCAAGACACGCACGACAAACAAAAAATATAAACATTCTCTCTAAAAAAATTCTTTTACATTCCATCAAAAATTGATGCCAACTTTTTTATCTAAACTTTTAACTCATCTCGTAAGATAAAAAATATAAAAAGCAAAGCAGACGAAAAAACAGCTTCGCTTCCATAGCAACGAGTCGCGTCTTATAAATAAGTTAAATATCACAATTGCAAATTTGCAAACGATTTTCTGTAAATAAACTGTTATATTAATTTATCAATTCCTAACATACTCCCACCTTTAATTTAGGCGGAAGCCAAATTAAACTTAAGATCACTTTTGATCAAACTAAACCCTAATTCAAAATAAAAAATATAGAAATAAATAAAGACAATAACTAAACAATAATAAAATAATAATGAAACATTTAGAGTTCTAGAAAAGTTATTTCAGAGTTCTAGAAAAAGTCAGTTCAAAAGTCTCTTTACTACTCTGCCACTTCTAGATGTACTGTTTCTCACCATCCACCCCGCCAAGCTGCTGCTGGATGGATGACTAATAGGACACAGTTCTTTCAATTAATAGGGAACAGTTCTTTCGAAGAAACTATTGCCTTCCAATCCAATGATTTTAAAAGGTTGTTGGTTCCTCTAAAATTTGAGCCATTATCAGAGTATATAGTAGTCGGCCTTACTCTCCTGCATATAAATCTTCGAAGTGATTGAATGAATCCTTCTGTTGAGAGACTGGATACAAGTTCCAAATGTATTGCCCTATATACTGCACATGTAAAAAGTACAACCCAAACTTTGGATCTTTGCTTTACGAAAAGAGGGCCAAAAAGATCAGCTCCAACAACTTCAAAAACTTTGGAATCTCTGACTCGATCTAGAGGTAGGTGGATTGGAGGTGTAGTATATGGCTTTGTAGAGTATCTTTTGCATCTGTAACACTTAGACAATTGACTTCTAATGATGCGTCTAGAAGAAATTATCCAATATTTTTCTCTCAAAATGGATCCAACTGTTTGAAGTCCAGCATGACAATTCTTTAAATGACATTCTTGAATCAGACAATTCACTACATGATGTTTCGATGGTAATAAAATTGGATATCTGAAAGAAAACTCGTCATCTCGCTCTAATATCTTTGTTTTTACTCTTAACAAACCTTCTTGATCTTTCATAACCTTTAATCCTTTTATTGCATCAGTAGTATTACCAAAACTTTCAGATTGTATTATTGACCAGAGCGACCTTTCCGCATCTTCTTTTTCTTCAATTGACAATTCTGATGGAAAACATATATTTCTGTTTCTGCACTTCATTATGAATCTCTTCACCCAACATACGACATTAATAAATCTACCAAATTTTGAAATTCTACTATATATCATAAATTCATGTGAATTAGAACATAAAAGAGTAGGTACTGAAGTTTTCTTCTTTTCCATCATTACTAATTCTTCGTTGGGGCTTGTTTCTGAATGTGGCCAATTTTCTTCTGATAACTTCAACCATTCTGGTCCCTCCCACCATCTCATCTTCAGCAGCTGTTTAGGACTACATCCGCGAGAAGGTAGATCAGCAGGGTTGAGATGACCAGGTACGAAGTTCCATTGTTGAGATTCGGAAAATTTACAAATTTCTCTAACTCTATTGCCTACAAACGTTCCCCATTGATCATTTCTTCGAATCCAAGCGAGAACGGTCGAAGAGTCGGTCCAATACTTTACTGGTATGAAAATACAATTAAAGGCTTTCAAAACAAATTTAGTCAACCTTATTCCTAAAATACAAGCAAGAAGCTCTAAACGTGGTATGGTTACGTTTTTCTTTGGTGCAAGACGAGACTTAGCTCCTAAAAGTTGTACAAAGACTGCGTCTTTATCTTCACAACGTAAGAAAACCGCTGTTGCATAAGCTCTGGTACTTGCATCACAAAATGTATGAATAGACCATTTTTCTTTACAACCATAGCCTACACGTCTATTTATCTTCACGTCATTTAAATACTTGAGTTCGCTATACCATTTTTGAAAATTATTCCGGATTTCTTCTGGAAGTGGAGCATCCCAATCTAATTTCGTCGACCAGGCGTCTTGAATTATCAGTTTGGCTGGCAACAATGCTGGGGCTAAAAATCCTATTGGATCGAAGATCCCTTGGGTTACAGTTAATATCTTTCTTTTCGACAGATTTTCTATCTCATCACTAAATTTATAAGCGATCTTCAAACTATCTTCCATTGTGTCCCACTTCAACCCTAAAACCGGAACTATCGTGGTTATATTTTTGCTGAGCATCTTATTTTCGCTGAGGAAACTGCTGTCTTCACTTTTAATTGGCCCGAATTCCCACATTCTTAATTCCATTTTCGCATCAGCCATGATTTTTGTAGATTTTGAAATAAAATTTTCTAGTTCAGGCACATTGTCGACTGAAGTAACGCAGTTATCTATATAGTATGATTTCATAAGCTTCTCAGCTATCTGTTTGTTTTCTTCATCAACATTACTCAAATGATATCTTATAACTGCACCTAGCAAAAATGGGCTACAAGTTGCTCCAAAAACTACTCTATTGTGTTGATAAACTTGAAATTCGTCAGGACTCTTCCACCATAAAAATCGCAAGAAATGCCGATCTGATTCTTTGACTTCAATTTGAAGAAATGCTCTTCTTATATCGGCTACTACCCCAAAAGCTTTCTCACGAAATCTTATTAACACTGCAGGAATTTGTTCGATGAGGTTTGGTCCTTTAAAGAGGCAATCATTTAAAGAAGGAGACCTCCCTACCTTACACGATGCATCAAAAACTGGTCGAACACTTGTAGTAAGACTATCTGGTTTGATGACGGGATGATGAGGTAAAAAATGTCCTGAAATCTTGAGTGCTTCATCTGCTACTTTACTTATAACGCCTTCTTCTTCCCATTCATAGAAAACTTTAGCATATTCTTCAAACATTTTCATTGATTTTAATTTCTTTGTTGAATTTATCAATCTTCGTTCAGCTATGTGTCTATTTGAGGGAATCTCACGTTTGCCGTTAATCCAAGGAAGACCTACAATATAGCGACCTTCTATATTTCTATCAACTTCTTTTATAAAATTATCATGAGCGAGTTCTTCTTCTTCTGCTTTAGACAAAGTTTGACAGGGATCTGTTATACCAATTGTCTCTAACTTCCATAATTCTGGAATCTTCATATCTTTTAAAGCTAGGTTCGTGATAAACATATTTCCATAATTTAGGCAAGACTGTGATGTACTTTCTAAACGACCACAAAGTGTCCATCCAAACTTTGTCTCTATTGCTGTAAGACCGCTCTTTAACTGTTTTACTCGACCTGTAAGAAGTTGTCCGTAGTAATCGCTTCCAATCAAAATTTCAATTTTTGGACTTCCTGCTCCTAAATCTGTGATCCATAGTTTATTTTGTTTAAGCTCTTTAATTACTGATTCTTTTGGTATCCGAGGAATATAGTTACAAATTATATCTTGATCCAAAAGTTCTAAGACTTCTTTCGTTTGTTTCTGTCTATCAGAAGAACTTAACTCAACTTGGAATTTATTGTGAGATTTAGCTTCTGTTTGCGTACCACCAAACAAAGTGTGTACAATAGCTTCAGAAGAAATGGGATGTAAACCTAACTCTTCAGCTGTACCTTTTAAAATATAGCTCTTTTGCGACCCACAATCAAGTAACGCTCGTACTTTCTTTGTTATTCGACCTTTAATAACTATTTCTAAAGTCATAAGGGCTACTTCAGCAGAACACTGCTTACTTGCTATGGTGCTTTGAATAACTTCTGGGGTCTTAGCTGTATTTTCTGGTTCTTTACACATTGAAATTTCAGGGCATAATAACTCGGTATGGGGTTTAGAACAAACGTGACAACGAATAAAAACTTTGCAAACTTTAGCGTGGTGACCAAAACGAAGACATTTTAAACAGCAATTTTTATTCTTAATTTTGGCCTTCCGTTCATTAAAGGAAAGAGATCTAGCCCTAACACAGTCCTTGCTTTCATGAGATTTACTGCAAAATAAACAAAGGCGTTCTTTTGCGCTAAATAGCCCTGCTGCAGTAGGTATTTTACTTTCTGCTTTTCTTAACTTTTCTTTAGGTTTGTCTTTAGAGCCCAGCTCTATAAAACTCGATTTGGCTAATTTGAATCTTTCCTCGTTTGCAACTTCTTGTTTCAGAAATTCCATCAAACTTACTATATTTGCTTTCGTTGACAATGCATTATTATTACTAACAACGTTTGATGTAATTGAAATATTATATCGCTGCCATGCTTTTAATACATCTTCCGATAAGCTAGATTCTATCATGGGATAGAGCCACGCCGAATTGCTTTCTAAACTTAAACCCATTGATTCTAACGATCTTAAATATGCCTCGACTTTCGTGAATAAATCTGATAAGGGAAGTTTATCTTTGCCGTGCGCCTGTACATTAGCTACAACCAATTTCAGGAATTCTCTTACGTACACTTCTATTAGTAAATCTTTATTCCCAAAACGCTCTTGAAATGCCTCGACAGCTTTGGGGTAATTAACTGCGGTCATTGGATAGCTCTCTAACAAACGCCTGGCACTGGTTCCAGGTTCTACCGATTGGATAAGATACTGAAATTTGTCACTATTATCCAAATCTATGTCTTCATGAATTTTCTGAAACTGGGACCAAAATGAAAGATAATTTATTAACTGCGAATCGAATGGCTTAATATTTAGTTTAGGTAATTTATAATGCTTTGATTTGGAATAACCGTGATCTGTGCTTTTTTCACTATTATCTTGATTACGTTTATTTTTATCCAATGCTTCACTAACTTTACGCTTAATGGTAATAAATTGATCTGAATAACTTTCATTTTCCACTACTTCATTTTCAATAGCCTCTTCGTCGCATTCATCATCATCTAACATGAGTTCAATTATAGCTTCATCGATAGATTTAATTTCATTAGTCAAACTTTCTAATTTACTAAAACCGTCTGAAATTTTACCCTTATCTAATGACTCGCTGTTAATTTCTTCATTCAAAACATTTAAAGTTCTGGTAAATGACGAACGTAGCGGCGTACGCTTTTTCTTTAGCTTATTCATCATTGAAAAATTAAGTAGTAATGTACAGCTTATGAAAACACTATACGCTATAAAAACAATTCAATATCTCAACAGTATTATTCAAATGTCCCTGTTCGGGCGCCAGATTTGTTCTGTAAACAATCAAAACTTATTTGGGTTCAAAAATCTTCTAAATATTCTTGAATTTTCTTTTTAAAAATTTTATTACATACTTAGAATTATAGAATAAAGAAATATTGAATTCAAATTATTTACATACTATGTACAAAATGTATAATATGTACAAAATATAAATGCTTTTACCTTGATAATTTTTGATCATCATACTAAAAACTGGAAAGATGATCCTTTATGCATTTCTGCGTGCCTTTTCATAAAATTAACATAATTCTTCAATAAAACTCAAGACACGCACGACAAACAAAAAATATAAACATTCTCTCTAAAAAAATTCTTTTACATTCCATCAAAAATTGATGCCAACTTTTTTATCTAAACTTTTAACTCATCTCGTAAGATAAAAAATATAAAAAGCAAAGCAGACGAAAAAACAGCTTCGCTTCCATAGCAACGAGTCGCGTCTTATAAATAAATTAAATATCACAATTGCAAATTTGCAAACGATTTTCTGTAAATAAACTGTTATATTAATTTATCAATTCCTAACAAACCGGTTGATTTTCTTGATTTTGTACAACTTCTGATTTTTTAGTATTCTCAACGGGACTAATTTCAGAGGATTTCTTAGCGGGGCAAAACAAATAATTATGTTGAAAACTCTTGCATAACTCACACGGTTGTATTTTAGCTTTACATAGAGATAATAGGTGGTTCTTATAAAAACATCGGTAACATCTTCCTTCTTTTTTTAACTTATAACGCTTTTGTTCATCCGTCATTTCCTTACATTTTAAACTATTATGATTCGAATTACAGAATACACAAACATTTTTTACGACCGTGTTCAGCGCAACTGAAGTGGGAAAATTACCCTTTGTTCTGGTAGGAGCATTTTTTTCCCATCGAGATTTTTCTGGACTTTTTAAGGAATTTCCTGATATAACAGTTGCCGCTTCCCTTGAATCAATCTCAAATTTTATAAATTTCATTGATTCATTAACATCCCCCGGCTTTTCGTTATCCTTTTTCCTTTGAAATTCAATTATCAAATTATGAGGTAATTGCCTTAAAATGATAGGGATTAGTAAATACCCAAAATTGTCGGTAGCTACTCCTATCGCCTGCAAATTTCTAATCCTTATTTCGCATTCATCATACAAATCTTCCCGGGTTTCGGCACCATGTTGACACTGCTCATTTCTAGAGAACAGTTTCAATCCTAGAAGATTCGAGCTATATAAGTTCGTGTTTTCTTTCTTTAAAATAATAATCCTTTTGGCATTTTTTCATTTTATTTCCACGACACACACATATATAGTTGAACAGACACTAACACTAATATTTACATAAAAAAGATACATATTTTTACGGGGAAGAAAATATTCTTCCTCGCATCGAGAATTCGTAACAACTTCTACCTTTTAAAACAAAACATTGCGCCACAGGTGGCTTTCAATTGGCGACCGCACGGCACCTTTGGGTTGCTTCACACGTGATTTGTAACACCAATCTCGACACAACCCATAATAAAATCATTGTCTCTGACTGACCTAATCCATACATAAAATAAGAAAAATTTGGCTCAGTCAAAATTGTTACGAAAAAGCATATATTTTGAAATCGCCTTTATTTTACAAAAAAACTTTAAAATTCATTTTTTTAAAGAATTGTAGATCTAAATGTAATAAATAAATAAATAAAATACAATAAAACCAGTGAAAAAAAAACTGCCCGTAACAATACCTTGTATTAAACGGAAAATGTGTTGATCCATATAAAATGAATGAAATAACACCTGAGAAAAAAAACCACCTACATTTACCCCGTAAGTAAGGAAGTTGTCTAAAATGTATTTTTTTTTCTTTTCTATGTCATTCCTTTGATTTTACTGTATAGCACTTTTCAAAGTTTCCAAGACATGAAATGCGGATTAACGATATTAAAAAGTGAAACATTTAAATATAAATAGATAGTCATTGATAAAATAAATATATCACAGCCTTTGGTGCTTCTTGAATAATAAAATGTATAAATATAAAAAACGGAAAGCTATAATAAGTATTTTTTTATCAGAACTTTGAATTTCTCCATACGAAACAATTTTTAAGCATATCGAAGTGAAAAAAAAAAAAAAAAAAACTATGTAGAAATTCAAGGCTGAGCCGGTATGATTTAAACTTTTTTTCAGACTAAACCGGATTATGATTTTAACATTTTTTCCAGGTCGGGCCGAACTTTTTTTACCCTATGGGTCGGTTTGGGACCACATATTTCGACCTAGACATTTCAACCCATGCAAACCTCTACTGCAAATGCCACCAGTAAAATTTCAAAGAAGGTTTAACATAAAACCTATAAGCTTCTATTTTATTTCCAAAGCAGATACGCTATCTTAAATCGATTTTTATTAAAGTACAATTTGTAAATTATCCCTATCTCGCGTTAAAATTGTGTCTAGAACTCGCCGCTCAGCGGCAGGGGAAAGTGATGTAAGTCACGAATTTTAGTGAATTTTGAGTATTAATACAGTGTCTCATCAAAGTGATGGGACACTTGTGCTTTATAAAAAGAAACTACAATAAAATAAATAAACAAACATGTGCAAAAATTTTTTGGGTGTGTTTCATATTTAAAGTTAGTAACAATTATTACATAACATACATTTTGTCAAAATATTAAAATATTAATTTAGTAAAAATACATTGTTGAGAACGGAGCAAAAAATGGCTCACATAAGTGATGGGACACTTACTTTTCCATCAAATATTTATCCAAAAATTTTACTTTTTAAAAGGTTTTAATATTTTGTTAGATTTCCTTTTACCTTTAAAACATGATTTAATCTTTTTGGGATGGATTCGACTAATTTTTTTGTGATTTCTGGAGTGATTTTACCCCATTCTTCTTGAAGCACCGATTTTAGTTGTTGTTTTGAAGAAATGGTGTGTTTGCGAATTCTTGATTCCAATTCTTGCCAAATATTCTCTATGGGATTTAAGTCTGGAGATTGTGGTGGTATTTTTATTATTTCAGGACAGTTATATAGCAGCCAGAGTCTAACGTTCAGAGCAGTGTGCTTGGGATCATTGTCCTGGTAGAATTTAAAATCGTTATGAAGGTTCAATTTTCGTGCTGAAGATTTCAAATTTTGCTTTAAAATATCAATATACTTGTACTGATCCATTATACTGTCAATAAAAACAAGATTACCAACTCCAGCGGACGACATACACCCCCATACCATAACTCCTCCTCCACCATGTTTTACTGTTGGTACCAAGTTCTGTTTGCGAAATTCTTCCCTGGGTTTTCTCCACACCAAGATTCTACCATCAGAACCAAATATATTAAATTTACTCTCATCAGCAAATATAACTTTATTCCAGTAATCAGAATTCTTATTTATGTTGGATTTTGCGAAAGCTAGTCTGAGTTTTCTATTCTTTTCACTTACGAAGAATTTTTTCCTGGCTACTCTACCGTGATATCCAGCAGATCAAATTACCCTTCTAATAGTCTCAGGATTAACAATTATTCCATATAATGCTTGTAAATCAACAGCAACTTTTGAAGCACTATTTCTTGGATTTTTTTTAATATTTCGAACGATAATTCGCTTTATTCCATTGGATATCTTTGATGGTCGGCCAGGTCTTCTTTTATCCTGAATCATATGATTCTTTTTATATCGGTTAGTGATATTGAAAACTGTTGAACGACTCAAGTTAACTGTTTCAGCAGTTTTTCTAATAATTTTCCACGTTCAATGTGCAAATTAATAACTAATTTTCGAATTTCAGGCGAAGTTTCTTTTCGTTTAGCATTCATGGCTACACAGAGCTAAAAAACACAAAAATTCCAAAGCAAACTGGAGAGAAATACTGCAGACGATTTTATAAATTATTGCCAATTGCTTTTAAGTAAAAATAAAACCCCAAAAAATATTTTTATTGCTTATTTCAGACGATTTTTGTTGCATATATAATGGTGTCCCATCACTTATGTGAGCTATTTTTTGCTCCGTTCTAAACATTTGTATTTTTATTAAATTAATATTTTGATATTTTGACAAAATGTATGTTATGTAATAATCTTTACTAAATTTAAGTATGAAACACACCCACAAAGAAATGTGTACAAGTTTTTTTAATTTATTTGATTAGTTTCCTTTTGTAAAGCACAAGTGTCCCATCACTTATGTGAGACACTGTATCTTTGCGGGATTTGTAAATATCGGTATGAATTTTTGTATTGTTATTGTTTAATTCGGGAAATTCTAAAGACAAACATCTTGCTCGTGACACTGAAACAGTATAGGAAATATTTTACCACCATTATGTATCTTTAATTACAAAATTGCATAGTATGCATTCTATGCATTTCTGTTAATTTCTTTATTGTTTTCCGGTTATATTAATTTTAATATATTAATTAAAATAAAATTGTTATGATTATATTTAATACTACTTGTTGATGTTTCCCCCTTAGTCTATAAACTAAATGTTTTTAGTTTAATGCATACATTAATTTTTAATGTCATTACAGGCATAAGTTTCATTTCAATGTAATATTTTCTTAATTAAAATCAACTTATTTCATGTTATGACATTTTAAAAAAATAATATTTGAGACTGTCAAACATTAAAAAATTTTTTTTTTTTAATTTTGTAAACTGATTATTAATTGAAATGGAACTATCAAATGACAGATAAAAAAATTCATATTTACTGCAGTATATGTTTTAGAATTGCTATTTAATACATTATAACTTAATTTTGATATACAATTTATTTATGAATATGTTTATATAAAAAAGTTTCTAGATGAACAGAACTTGATATTTCATGTCTACACAAAATATATCACATGCTGTACTGTATATAAATATGTATATGCGATATTTTAATATAAAAGTTATTTCTTGAATGAGAAGAATCGATATATTTTTGTTTATTATTGATAAGTTTTGCATTTTTAATTTAGAATTTTCAATTTGTTAAAAGTTGACAAAATGGACGAAATGGAAAAAATGATATTTTGTCCGGGGTGGTTTTTTTTCCAGGTTTTTACCAGGGCGAAAAAAAAAAAAAAAAAAAAAAAGAACAACCCTGACTTAAACTATGTCAAAAATAAGAAGAATTATTCTGCAGTGCCATATTTATATCTGATAGAGAACTAAAATGAGCAGGCCAGGAAAATAACATGCATTTTAAATGAAAGTTACACTTTCATTATGGAAAAGTATTTATGAAACACAGAATTTTATTAATAAATATTGATTAAAAAAAGAAAAAACTAGAAAATATATTTGCATAGAAGAACAAAAGGCTCTTTAATTTGCACATTTCTCAGTGTGACATGTCAGGAAAATGACAATCTGAAATTTTAAATCTTTTAATTGCTCTGTGTTATTAGAAACATAATGTCTTTTGAAAATACTTTTAAGAATGATTTCTATTAGAATATAAAAAATAAATTGCATTATGTAACATTTAATAAGAAATTTATTGTGTGGACTACAATTTTCGTATTTTGTGATATTCTCCCATAATTTAGTCAAAAATGATAAATCTAAAATTATCACCTACCAAATATTTTCTTCAAATGAATACAGAAGAAAGTAAAAAGGACTATTTTTACTGAATAAAATATCTAATTCTAATATTTGCAATGCAATAATGATAATCATCTTGTACAGCAGCATATGAATCGTATTACTTCTTTATAAATATAGAGTTTGAAGAGCTGAATAGGAATAAAGAGCATATTTGAATTAATTCAAATAAAATCACGCTCATCAAAAATCAATGAGAAACATTTTATTTTTATTGTTTTAAAGCGACGGTTAAGTCAGATGAGAACAAGAATGCGAATTTTTATTTTCGTGGTTAAAATTATTGTTAAAATATAGAAAAGATCAATAACGTACTCTACAAAAAGTATATTTTCAAATTCATATATCTTGTATAGGTGAATAACAGTGGCTTATCCAGATGGGTCGGCTGATGGGGCTGCGGCCCTTTCCGAAATTTGTAAAAAAAAAAAAAATACGCAGTTACGAAAGTTTATAAAAGTGTAATGAATTCTGCTAAGATAGAATTTATAAGGAGCACAATAACATTCCGTTTTATTCAAGTTTTCATTAAAAAGACATTATTTCGCAGAGACCACAAAATAACTGTTTCAGCCAAGTTTGTTATTCATAGGCTCTTCTTAGACGCCATAAAAATTATACTAATTAAAACGAAAACCTGCCTAAAACGAAATTATTTGCAATCCCAAGTGATTCAATCATAATAGGTTCTATATAATACATACATTACCTGCTATGATAAAAATTTGTTTAAGGTGGAAAAGTTAACTTTCTTATGATTCTTTCTTAGAAACTTTTACTATATCTCAGCCCTCTCTGAAATGATAAGTCTAGATATGCCACTGGTGAGTATTGTTGAGTCACAATATTTAACACTTCTCCCATATTTTCACATCTTGAAAGTCTTGTGTTATGATTTTAGTCGACGTGGAAAACTTCTGAACGACGTTACATTAGAAAAACCCTCTAGTTCTTACTTTTTGCACACTAGTGTGTGTGTATACATACAGGGTGTCCGAAAAGTCTGGAAACGGTCGAATAACTCGAGAAATACATAAGAGATTGAAAAACGAAAATATACGTGTTAAATATTTTTAAATAAGCTACTCAGAGATACCAAATTTGACCTTTGCAACCGACTCCCTGGGGGTCAGACGGGGTCCAACTTTGAAATCTTAAATTATAACCCCCATTTTTTATTGCAGATTGCCAGATTCGGATTCTACGGACAAAAGTGCGTAACTTTTGTATTTGTTGTTTATTTCGAATCCTCGTTTATCATGGTGTAATTGAGCATATTAAATCGATACATATTTCGGTTTTCCCAACCAGGTTTTGCCTGATTGGCCAGAATTTTGACATCAAATTCTTCGTCTTTTGCAGGAATAGCGTTTCTTGAAAATCACCCGTGGCGATTATTTCGATAATGCTACGCTGTTAAAAATTTGATCCATTTGCTGTAGCGTCACTCCACAGCTTTTATAGAATATCTCTTTTATGACCAATGAGAATACTTCATAACACAGTAAAGTAACCGTTTTCTATAAAAGCGGTGGAGTGACGCTACAGCAAATAATTAAAAAAAAACATACACCCACATCAGCCGTATTTAGAAACCATTTATTGGATAAAGTAAAAATCCAAATAGAAAACTAAATTAATATATTTCAATGAATTTTTGTAGAGAAAAACAAAAAACCCTATACACTGTAAAAATTTAACTCATCTGCTACACGCCAAGGATTACTACAATATTATGTATGTATATATAGTCAATTCTGTATTCTGTTATTTGTTAACCGTTTAAACGCCAATGTTCTTAAATGGGAACATTGCATTATTTGTAACACAAAACATATATTTTCCAACATAATAACGATGTCCTTATTTTTCCTATAAAATATAAGGTTGATTTCAACTTTTGAAAAAAATATATTTATGTTTAAGCATTTATCACAGATATAAAAAAAATGTAAATTCATTAATTTGCATAAAAATATATTATTTGCTTTTATCGTTTTCTCCATATTACTTACATTTGACCACTAGGAATCTAAATGTTTTACAATTCGAGAAAATATTCAAGAACAATATACAATAGCATATAGCAGAAAATAATTTGTTATATTTGCCATCGGTTGTCAATCAATAATCATGTTCCAAAATGCGAATTTTGAAATGAAAACCGCCAAAAAAAAAAAAAAAAGAAAAAGAAAAAAAAACTGCAAAAATATTTGTTTTTGTTATTTTCTAAATTTCTATGCATAAATTAAAACATTTGAAGCTGTATTATAGGATAAACATAATTATTATTACATTACGATATTAATTCGGCGGGTAAACGGTGAAAATGAAAAATTTTGGCCAGGCCAAATTTTAATGATTTTTTAATTTGAACGGACTTAGTCGCTCTTAGTCAGTGATTTCCAAATGGGCTGGCTTAAAACCGAAACTGAAAATTTGGCCCTTGAAGACTAGGAAGAATGAAATCAGTCTCGGCTCGGTATAGACCCCTTGCACTGACGTCACAACAGCGGCTGTTCCTCTTATCTGGTGCACACGACGCCATAATCTGGAGCCCAAACAAACCATCATAACTCCCCGTTTGCCGTTTAAAGCAACTGTGGTCTTTCTGTTTAATTTTGATTTTTCTTATTCTTGCGTTATTTTTCTAAATACTTAAAAAATGAAGCGCAAATTACTATTTTTATAAATGTGAAAACACCACATTTGCCTTATGTTTAGGCGCCAGATGAAGCATGTGACGTCACGTGCAAGGGGTCTATAGAAAAAATAAGTTAGGCCCGGCCCGAACCTTCAGGTAAAAAGTAAGGCCACAAGACCGGCCCGAAATGAGTAGCAGCTAAATCCGGCCCAGCCCGATTGTACAGTGCCTAGAAGACTTCTTCTAGGCACTATACCGATTGCTGTAAATGAAAATTGGCCCAAAACCGGCCCGTGGGGCTGGCTAGGCTTTTGCAGATCTCTAATCTGTTTTCTCAATCAATCGGATTTTATTCCAGCATTCATGTTTGTTAAAGGTACTTTAGCAGTTTCAATGTTAAATCACGATCCTTTTTATAACCTCCATGTTTGTATTTTTTTCTTGTAATTTCTAAACATTAAATGGCAACGATTGTTTGTTTTGGTTTTGTGTGTGTACCTCATGCTTATGTTGTTGCATAATTATTAACAGCACAAAAAAAAACTATTAAAATTCTCAATATGCGTAAGCTATTGAAAATTTTGGCATTTAGAAATGTACTACTTAAGTACCCCAGTCAAAACTATTGCATATATCGTTATATGAGAACTAATTTTGTTCCTGAATCAAGTTTCTCCGGTTCTCACAAAGTGATCCCAAATTTAAATACACTGTCCTCTCCTCAAGCTTCTAAAGAGAACTGTAAATATCCTTTATATGTTTTGCTATAAAATTTTTTGTTTTAACATTATTTTCCGCTGATGATTTTAATATGTATATATCTACTTATTGTGCAATCGAAGTTTGTCTCAATTTTACAAACATTTAAAAGCGCCCAGGTAAAAATTTCTGGATTAACTTTGAAATGAGCTCAGTGTAAAAATATATCTCTTAAATAACTTCTTGGGAAGACATCTTGCGCCGCTTGACGAAAAAAAATCCTCCAATAGGCCATTTTTAGTATCTTACCAAAATTTTCAAAGTACTTTTAGTATCTTATTAACCGAAAAAACATGTTTTTTAAATATTTATAAATATACGTTTATCAAACTACATCTTTGTACCATCTTAAAAAGTTAGGCACGATGATGTTGATGCTCGTTTTCAACATCCTTTTGGGATATGCAAACATTTTTGTGGTGATTTGCTGATCACCTGTTTCAAATCGTAGGTCTTTTTACATTATTCGAACTAGAAGATTTTATTAGAGGCACCTTTATAGGTAAATTCGTTAATGATACATCATTTTTTTACTGTCACTGAGTTTTTTTTTCTGATTAGCTTGTGATATTGTTGGAGTCATTACTGGGATATGATCCGTGATCTCATTTGCTGTTGTAATTTACATAGAATCTGCAGTTACACAAAATAAAATTACTGTATTTGTTCCATTTGTACTGCCTTATATTAAATCAACGTTACTCTTTAATGCAGTGTTGTTTTGTCATCTCCATTTAAATTATTTATTTTATTATGTGATTTAGAGACAGTAATAAACAGAGACTGACAAAAGTTGAAAATTCTTAAGAGTCAGCTTGAAGAATCATTTCTTTGACATTTACGCATTCATTGCAAAATCGAACACTGGCTATTTATATTCACATTTGGAAATTTTTGAGTTATATATACGTGTCATTTTGCACTGAACAAATTAACTATACGATAAAAAAGTAAAACTGAAAAAAAAAAAAAAAGTAATTACCACTTTTACATTGTAAAAATTAAATAGAAACACAAAACAGTCAAACAAATTAACATCCTTACCTTTAATTCTTAACAAAAAGTTATTTACATAAATTATCAATGCCTTTAAAAGATTCTTATTTGAAATACCATTTATCAATTGATTTTTCAGGATTGAAATCTTTTAAAGATGATGGTCTTTTTAAATTTATAAACAATAAACTGTTTGTACTATCCTCTTTTAGGTTTGAGTATAGTTTAGTTTTGATAATGTTCATTTTGTTGAAACTTCTTTCACAAGAAGTTGTTGACACATGAAGTGTCAACGCAATGGCAGGCAGATTTGCAAAATATGGGAATCGATCTTTTACCCAGTAATGAAAAGTTTGAGAAGGGCATCAATTTTTTTTTTCAGATTTTTTTTCATCAAATTTTTATTTTTATCCATATTGTGTTTAGTTCTTTATTACTTAATACAAAAGTTAAGATTATTATTAATAAAAATTTATAAAATGCCTAAAAATGAAAGCACTTTGGCTGGTAGTTGTGTATAAGGAAGTGCACACATGAAGTGAGCTTAAGAGTAACATGTTTGCGTGTGTACATATATAAATACATATAGATATACTTTTTGAGCATATGATCTTATTTTTTAACTAATTTATTTATTTTTTAATTCATGAATTAAATTTGAAATTTATGCACCTTTTTAAAGACAGTTTTTAAAAATTTGAAACAGTGTGCAAGGAAAAAAAAAATTATGTATAAAAAGTAAAATTAATGAATGTGAAGTTAAGTTCTTCAATCTATCTAATTCATTCTGATACTTGAAATTAGTCTATTGAAAATGGCTATTGATTGCTGCAATTTTGAATAATGCAAATTGTCCTTAAATAATACAAAAAGCTGAAATTAAAAATGTAGCTTGCACTATTATGAAATCAGTTTTATCATTCCGACATGCTATTTATGACATGTTTAGAATAGAACATAGGAAAAATCAAACATCTTGATGTTTTGATATATATACTAGAAGGCTCAGCCCCCATTCAGAGTTTGTAGTTTTTAGAAACACAATAATTTGAACTGTTTCAAAAATATTTCCAGGTTATGAAGTGATTGAATGATATTGTATATATAATGGCTTTTGTCTTCTGAAATCGAGTTGCATGCTTTTTTGTCTGAAAGTGTCATTTTTCAGTTACCATGGCCTCATCTATCGCTGTCTTAACAATTGACGGCTCTTTTTGTGACTAATAAGTAAGATTAATTACACATTTGAAAAGCATCGTATAAGCTTCTTTAGTTAAAAAAGTCACTATTTTTTGCCTTATAAGAATGCTATGTACATTATTTTTCTTTTAGGTTCGTGGCTAAAAAACTGCATCTGTTTTAACCACATTATGTTTGTATTTTGTTTTTTTTTTTTAGTTTTAGATATTTTCTGAAACAGGTACTGTTCTGTGGAATAGAACTTATTAGCCCCCGCTATCCTATTTTTTTCTCCTAGCAATTCAAGCGTCGTCTCACAAAAATAACATTCTGTTTTTATGCTAAGAGTAAACAATGGTTAACTATGGATAATCTTTACTGTAACTTTTTTTAGCTTCTAAGCATCAGAGAATTTTAATTTTTATACCATCACACAGGGGAGAAAATGTACTTTTAAATGCAATTTGTTTGAAAACTACATCTCCATTTATATATATATATATATATATATATTCTAGTTTGTAACACTTTTCTTTGAAGTTAACAACTGAAGTGCTCCATTTCTGTAGAAAATAAAGTAAAAATACTAGGAAAATATTATTATATCTTTTTTCTTGCCATTTTTTCATAACTAAAAAACTATGCATAAAAATTCTTGCTATTTTAAAAGAGATATAAATAAATGGTTTCTGATAAAACATGGGTCTATTGTAGAATGTTAAAGTTATGTACGTTAAAGTTAAGTATGTTAAAGTTGAAGGTATATAAATAATTAAATAATCGATTTTTTCGGGATAGGATGGGAGGAAGGGTCAGGTTTTTTTAATAGTGATGTCATATGCATACATTTCTGTAGATGTTATTCAAAGACTGGATCATAAATGCAGAATTCTTCACTGGATGAAAATTACATCATTTTATATATTATAAAAATGAGTGTTTTATATCTTAAAACCATGGAGATAGAATAGTAGAAGGAGAACAGAGAAGCTAGGCTTTTCCCAACAGAACTTAGCCCCAAAGTATTGCCCGGTGCATGGCGTGGCGCTAGTGATGATGGACTGACTTTCGATCACATGATTTGTTTGACTAGTTTCTTGACTAATCTGCTAGCGGGACATAGGGGGTGCCGGATTTCATCTTCTCCCAAACCGCCGGAAATGCCAGCCAGACTCGGAAAGACTTTAGGGGCAAAAGTGGAAGCACCATCTTTATTCTCCTTCTACTATTTCTATCTTCATGCTTAAAACTGAAATATGTTTTGTACAATCTACATTTACATGCATTAATAAGTATGTCTGAATTTTCTAAATTTGCTATTCTGACTATGTTTATACCTTATCACATAACATTCATATTCTCTCAAATGAAAATTGTTTTAAAAGCCTTTTTGAAATATAGGACGTAATTTTCACTATTAAATGCATTTCTCATGTAATAATTTATTTTTTCCGTTTTAAGATTTACAGGTTACTATGACATAGAACATATGGGTATATATGTATTTAACTTAGAAATGTTTTAAAATCCCACCTAATCATTACCATTAAAAGGTATTCACATGTACCAATTTAATAATTTCAGGCATTTCAAATATAACGACATTTAATATTTAGACATTTTACATAAAATGCGATTATAAATGCATTTCGATTGCCATAATTAGATTATTTTAAAGTTTCATACTTTTTTCAATATTATGTGTAAATATTTTAACGTTTTTTTTTTTCTTATTTTCTTCTTTTAACATATCGTTAAATTCTTATTTAAAAAAATTCCTTCCGTTTTTAATAGTTTCACTTTTCAATTTCACCATGACAAATAAAGAAATCCAAGAATCCCTTTTTTTTTCCCCTTCCTGAAATAAAAAAAAATCGCACATTAATGGAAATTATGTCAAATTGTAACATGGCAGACAATCTTTGATTTTTAAAAGGAAATTATTCTTTACGATTGAAATGTGAAAAAAGTTTTTATTTCTGAAACTTCCCTGAAAAACATAACTTGATGATAATATTGTCTTCATTATCAGTTGAAATGAAAGATAATTTTAATTTCATGCTGGAAATGACCATAACAGGAAATTAATAATCCCTATATTTTTCCCTTTCACCCTTTCCTTCCGCAGAAATGGAGTCATTGAGTTGCCACCATTATAGAAATAAAAATAAAATTAGAAAAAAAAAAAAATTTCGAAAACGAATTCAAATTTTAAAATTTTGTTAATGGATTTGAGATTTGCATATCAATACATACAGATTTTTAGTGTTAATTTCACTATATTATATTACATATTTTAAGAAAAATTGCTATAAAACAAAATCAGTCATTTAATCAGTCGTTTCATAAAAGCGTTTCACAAATTTGTTTCATAAATTTGTTTCAGTATGATTTTATATATATAGGGTAGATATAAAAATATTAAGCATCTTGGTATTCTGAAAATAAATATCAAATTATGAAAATATCAAACATCTTCATTTTTTGAAAATAAACATTGTATAATATCATGATATATATCAACAAATCCCATCTGTTTGTAGTAAATTTAATCCTGCAGTGTATTATGAATTTTATTATTGAAATGTCTTTGAAAATAAAGCTTATCAGATTTATTCAATACTTTAGCTTTAGCAAATTTTAAGCCTAGTAATATTAATTTTTATTTTTTCTATACAGATATTGAAGAACTGCATAAAGAGTTTCATAATCCAAAAAGTATTTTGTTTCAAGTCCTCAATGAAGCTTTTTTGCGAGATCAAAGTTTAGATATCAAGCCTTCTATAACTGTTGAACAACTTCAAGAAGGTAAATGTTTGTCATATGATATTCAAATGCACTAAAAACAAATGACTTATGTTTTGATAATTTTCTTTTCTTGTTGTTAGGTTCTATTAAAGAATTAATTTGGAAAGCTAATTTACAAATGAAATGGCCTGAAGAATTTGAGGTTGAAGGTATTGCTAGAAGAAAAACAGATGCTATTAATATATGTTATTTATTAGCTTGTCATAAGCTTAAGGTATGTTATATTTTCACTTTATTTATCTAGAAAAATATTTTCTATTTCTTTTTTCTTAAGAACATTTAATAAAGGCATGGATAATTTTTGAAGAGACTCATCAACAAGGGTGAGGAATTGTAAAATCTAATTCTTACAGAAATGACAAAGTGCATTTTCTGACAAAACAGTTTTTAAAATACTGCGAGTTATAGAAAACACACCAAACACTGTCATATTTTTTTATTCATTGGCTATGTTTTGTATATTTGTCAATTTCTGCTATTTAAATATGACACTAACTAAAACTGATAAAGGTGTAAAAGTTTTATTGTATTTTATAATTTTGCATCATGAGGTTCTCATCTATGCATAATCTTAAATTTGTTTGCTTTTATATTTTTAAACAAAAATCTATCGGAAAGAGCCTGGAGTTTATAGTTGGATACTGCTGTCTTTAGCAGCTTACTCTCAGACATGCTATGCACTCTCCAATCTGTTTTGCAAACAAGAATTGAATTTGTATTTTATATTTTATTGCATATTTTGCTTTGTTTAATCAGGATATTTTCTCGATTTGAATTAGGGAAAATTTTCTGTTATATTTTGTTAGTTTTTGTTAAAAACAGTGTGATAAAAGATGAAAATTTTCATAAAAGCTGCTTGTCCGGAAGCAGTTACAATTCAAATTTCTCTATTCTTCATTTTGTTTTGCAATTATTGTGATTGAATTTTTTTCTGCTATTTAATGCCATGTTTTTTTTTAAAATGAAAAACACTTGACTAAAAATTATTGAATCATTCTGCAAAAGAAGTTACTTACACTGTGCTTCTTTTGGTAGTAGTGTATATATATATATATATATATATATATATATATATATATATATATATATATATATATATATATATATATATCAAATGTTTTTGATATCCATTGCATATTGCACCTAATTTCTTCTAATAGCATTTTCAATTATTTTGTTATGATAAATATGTTATTCTTTCAATAATATATTTTTCTTCTATGAAAATTCTTCTATATATAAATTAATTTTTTTTATGGAAATAAAAAAAAATGGCTAGAATAGCCATTAAAAGAAGATTCTGTGCAATAATTTTCCAAATGCAATCACATTTTTGTTGCCTAATAATGAAAATATTTAGAAGTACGAGGCATCTTTTTTTAATGATGACCATGTAGCAGTGATTTACACACTGTTACTTATTATTAATTTTGAAATGTTCTCATTGAACTAGATATGATCATAAACTTTATATTCTTGATTTAAAATATGAGTATCGCTTAAACTAAAAAAATAAATTCATATTTTACATACAGCCTTATTAGAAATTTACTTCTTGATTCATATCCTAAAATGTGTCCCAAAATTCATAATTTTGATAATAATTAATTTTTTGATAATAAGTAATTTTGATAGAAAACAGATTTATAATTAAAAATTGTATTTTCTTGTTACTGATTTCTAAAGTATACAGTATAGGGTTATGTGTAGCATAGAATATCTGGTGAATATCATTAATGATTTTGATGATACATGCTCTTTTGATGAACTTTTCCATGGCTGTTTTTCACAAATGTGGCTGAATTTCTTTGATAAGCATTCACTTTCCTCTTTCAGGGTATGGGTAGTCATAGGCTTGTTGGCACAAATTTTAGACTGGGGGGAGGGGAAATCCAAAGAAAAAGTCTAATGGCAAATTAAATTGCATGATCTGGGTGGTCAATTTTATCTCCAAAACAGGATCTTGCATGATCAAGAAATGACTCATGCAGTAATTAAATTTTTTCATGGACTGTATGGCATGTGGCAGAGTCTTGTTGAAACCACTTGCCATTCATATCCAAATCTTGCAGTTAAAGTACAAAAAACTGGATTATCATGTTCCAAAATGCAAATCTTGATTGAATTTTGAAACACCCTTTTTATATATAATCATGATACTTTAAAACAAAACATTGTGTATTTGTATCCTCTGTAGATAAGTGTCCCATTGCAGTATTTTTAAAGAAATCATCCCCTAAATCAGTGATTCCGAACATTTATTGGCATGTGACCCACATCCAAGTTTAAAAATTCTTGACCCATTTAACATATTGGTGTATCAGTATGGAAATTGTTGTATGACCACTATAAGTTATTGGCTATCCTTCCCTGTGAAAAAGACAATTTTTCATACAAAGGATATGCTTTCAACAAAAATAAAATTTGGTAATAATTCCAATGTGTGTATGTGGAATAATACTTAAATGCAACATACAAACTTTAAAGATAATTAAAAATATGTTTAAATATTATCAAACATAATTTTATAATCAGTGAGATTTCTGGCATTGTTGTTTACTGGTAGAAGCATCTATACCTCTGGTTAATTTTAATATTAAGTCACTTATATAATAGACATTGCGGCTCGTATGTTGGGAACAGCTGTCCTAAATGATTATAATACAAATTAGGCACAAGGTAATGACAAGGCTATACAGTCATTTATAAAAATGTTAAAAGAAGTGAGAAATGAAATTTAAATATTAATATAAAAAATTGATATTTATATGCCTAATGAGATTTTTTGCATAGTAACTTTGTTGTGTGTATTTTTATTTATTTTTTTTTTCATTAATTTCAAAAGTTTGTCAATGTTTCAACTTTTGATGATTGTATTATGTTCTGAAATGAATTCATTAATTAAAAATATTTTTTTCTTTTTAGCAAATGGGTATTTTGGATAATGCCAATAAGCCATGCTTACGTAAGCTTAGTGAACAGGAAATGAAATCAGCCAAGCCAGACTTGATAAACTTGTATCATAAAATTTGGCATCGCTTTGGTAATAAAGAGTATATGCCTAAATTTAACTCTATACTTGTACAAGGTAATTTAGTTTTGATAGTTTACTTTGTTTTCTTAAAGATTAATCTTGTAATTTTTCTTTAATAGTCTTGTGAAAGTTAATTTTTTTAGACTGTTAAAGTGTAGTTATTGATGTTAATATGTACATAACATATTGCTATTACACAACTTATCATTTCCTTCTGTCATACTGCTAAAATTAGTCATTCAAGCCAAATATTATCTTGGTGATTGTTTTCACTTGAGTAATTTTGTACTTTTTGGAATATACATACATGAATTCAGGCATTTTTTATATTTAGAATATGAAATAGTTGGAATTTTACTATTTATTTTAGCTGCATTTGACCTATTGAAATTTCTGTTAAGTTGCATTTTAAAATTTAGGTTTAAATTTAGCATTGCAGAAAAGAAAAAATAAATTATATCAATAAAAAAAAACCTGAAAAGTGTTGCAAATGTCTATAATTTATTATCAGTCGTGTATGCAACATTACTTTTAATTGACAAATAATTTACATAAGTCACTATCTCATATTTACTTAGTTTATTTTAACTGTTGAATATACTCTTATATATATATAATATATACATATATATATATATATATATATAAAGAATGATTTGGCTATAGACTAATGAAAATCTGGATAGATACTGCAGGGGGTTACCATGGGCGGGGGGGGGGGGGGGGGAATTGGAATTTGATTTTGTCACCAAATGTTGCCAATGTAGCGATATACTGCCATATTTGATAACCAAAATTACGCGACGATCATGATGCCAACTTGATGTTATTTTCTATATTTTCACAAATTCCCTATTAAATTTCATCATTCTAATCCAATAGATTTTCCTTTTTATTTTTATTTTTTTGCCAGTAAGAGTTGGTACTATAAGTATAAAGTTGGCACTATAAGTTGGTACTTGGCACTTTAGATAACATTAAGGAGAGTTATAATAAGTTGGATTTTATTTCTTAAGAATTGACGAAATTAAAATTTTTTTCTCCCTAAAATCTTTTTTTTTTTTACCTTATTTTTAACTTTATAAAAAATCTCTCTGTCACACATAAATTTTTGGGCTTTATTTTAGAAGTAATATCAACTTTAAGCAGACTTTATATCAAGTATAATCAAGACGTTATGTGAATTTTCAGATTTTCACAAAATTCTTCACTATTTCCATCTCTTTGATCCAATTTTGCCCTTTAACGAACTTAACCAAGATTTTCTGCATCTTTATTTTATGTATCAGCTTGGAAGAGATTAGTGTAAAATTATGGAATTTACTGTGTCTATATGTAATTTATTGTATCTAAGTTTTTAACTGGTGATGTTTTGGTGGTCTAGGAGTCATGACCAGAGTAGATCTGCAAAAACTTTTCAGAAGCAAAAACGTTTCCCAAACAGTCAGTTCCAAGGTAGGGGAGAATGTAATAGGTTGTACTTCATATAGAAATGGCAAAATGGCTAAAAATGAAAAAAAATAGATATTGCTATAGAAATGACTAAAATGGCAAAAGTTTAGTTACTACTATTTTTTAATAGAGATTTCATCAAATACAATAGAGCGCTGATTAACCAGATTAGATTCAATTAACCAAATTGATCAATGACCATACATTTTTTTCCACCGTCTCCAAATTTTTTAAAGTGAAACTTTTTTAGGTGTGATAGAGTAAATTCAGCTGGAGTCGCAAAAGTTAACAGTTAAATAATTATTTCCTAATCCTGAAATAAAATCATTAACAAATGCAAAGAGAGCAATGCAGTTTCATTTCCATAGGGGTTGGTGACCATAACAAACAGGAAGGGGGCGGGGGACCCTGACATTGGAAAAAAAATGTAAAAAAAAATAATGCTAAGATGTGTAAATTTGAAGTATTTTATGTCAACAAATGACGAATTATAACAACGATTTTAATTTATCTGTCAAAGACTACATTTCAAATTGAAAGTTAATTAAGAACATTTATCATTTCCAGAAACGAAGAATTGGGTGTTTAAAAGGAATATTTTTAAAATCACAGTTATTAACAGCTATACTTTTTTACCAAAAAGCCACTTAGTTAGTGTCGGGAAAAGACTCCCTCTCTCTCTCCCCCTCTGCTGATACCTTTATAAAAAAAAAAAAAAAAAATAAATAAAATAAAATAAAATAAAACTCAGAATCATTTTTGGAAAGTAGATAATTCTTATATTTTTAAAAGTCATGAATAAACCCATCTTTCTTGGAGGGAGGGGGATGGAGTGGGTAGTTTCACTTTCAGCCCTCCATATTATTATTTGATTTCTTAAAGAAACTGAAAACTGATAAATTTAAACTTCTAATGAACGCTTTTGAGATTTAATAACAAAACAATTGCTCCAAGAAATGGTGGAGAAGTTTTTGCAAAGGGTTAAACAATCTAAGATTCAATTCAATGAATATAATCCTGTGCATTTCATTGCAATTAATTATAAAAATAAAATATTTAATATTTTATTAAAAATTTATTTTAATTTTCTCATCTCTTTTATACATTGTATTAAATATGTCATAAATATCTTCAAATATGTGTTTGACTTTTACTTAGACTGCAGTTTTCTTGGTTATACTTTTCTGTTAGATGTAATGCTAGTTTTTGTCATTTGAATGTAATCCTATCAAATGCTAAATAAAATATATTAGTAAATTGCAATGTTAGAGAAAACACGATTTTGTATGAAATGTTAATAACTTTCAAAGTTATCAACAAAGGCCTGGCTAGTAATAAAGTTAAACTTTGTTACTAGCCAGGCCTTTGTTACTGGTTAAAGAAAACCTTACCAGTGAAAAAAATCAGTGTACTGGCCAGTGACCATTAGGTGAAAATGTCAATTTTGACTTACATATGTACTTCAGAAGTAAGGTATAAAAAAATAGTATATATTCTTTTATTTAAAAAAATTAAATTTTTTAAATTTAAATCTGATTTTTTGATTTAAGTCGGATTTTTATGATTTTTTTTCCAAACATTTAAATATTAAATAGCAACCAAGAATTATAAATTTTCTAAATCATAAAATGACAAAAAAGTATTAAAATCCAAGATAAGCATAATTGGGGAAGTTTCTACTAGTATTTTGACTTTTGAATAGACAAAAAAATATTTAAATAATTGTTACTAAGATTAGTTTCTGAGTATTATAAAATATTTAAGTTTGCAAAAATCACAGTTTTTATCTAACATGATATAAAAAGCATTTCATTTGAAAATGATATTTAAAGCTAATATAACATCAATGCTATAATTTTCTTTTAGTAATCAAATTATTAGGTTTCAAAACTAATTTAACTACTGATTGCTAACATAATTTATGTTGTGACACTTTAATTAAAAGAATTATAATTATTAGTTAATAATTACAGAAATTATAATAATTTCAAATTAGTGGTTTTATTAGTAGTATACAATGTTTGTTAAATTACATTTTATTAAAATTATTAATAACCACATTACGTTAATTTGTTAAAACTACTTAAAATGAATAATTATTAAACAATTAATTCTTTAATTAGGAACATAATTTTTATGCTTTAATTACTAAAACGATAATTATTTTATATACTAGAAAGAACGAGAGGCAAAACATTAGTTCCAAAAAAGTACACTATTTCATGAAGAAATATATTAGCGATGTATTAAATCATATATAAAAATATATAGTTTCTTAGTATGGTAAATAAAGTGCATTAATTTTTGATAATTTATGAATTACAAATTAAAAAAATATAATTAAACATGTTTTATTTTTTATTTATCTATTTTTTTTCTGGTGAATTAAAATTCTATCATCTTTGTAAGATCTTAGGCACATAGATTTAAAAATATTGTTGAATTTGGAAGTTTTTTACAAGAAATCTCTGCAAACTACAAGTGAATTTCATTATTTTTAAAAAACTTCAGTGATTTAAATAGTTTTGCTGCTGTTTTAAATCCCTAACAATTTTTATTTGATATATATGAGTTTCAAAATTAAAGTACATTTATTCAACATTTACTGAAGCAATTCTTGATGTGCTTAACATATTTTATCGATTAGTTATTTTTCTTTTATATGTTTTTTTACATTAGTGATTCAGCCAATGTCATTCATTCATCCTTCTTTAATTTCAGTATTTGCTATAAATTATTCCAAAAGTAGAATTAAAAAATATATAACATTTTGGCTATTTTATTCTTTTATTTGCAGAAATTTATTACACTTGCTATGTTTATATGAAAGAATGAATAATTTGATTACTAAAAGCAAATTATAGCATTGAAGTTATATTAGATTTAAATATAATTTTCAAATGAAATATTTTTTATATCATGTTAGATAAAAACTGTGCTTTTTGCAAACTTCAGTATTTTACAATACTCAGAAACTAATCTTAGAAACAATTATTTAAATATACATATATTGTCTTTTGAAAAGTCAAAATACTAATAGAAACTTTCTCAATTATGCTTATCTCAGATTTTAATACTTTTTTGTTATTTTAAAATTAAAAAAAATATATAATATTAATCTATGATTAAAAAAATTTATTTAAATCATGATTTAATTGCTGATTTAAATCAACTGATTAAAATCATTGATATCCTATTCTAAAGGAAAATTGTTTATTCTAAAAACATGCACACAGACAGGTAGTCCTTACTGTTCAATGTCTAAAGTGGCCCACTTGTCATTAGCAGCATTTGCTATAAATTATTGCATAAGTAGAATTAAAAAATAAGATTTTGGTTATTTTATTCTTTTATTTGCAGAAATTTAAGGTATTTAATATGTTTTTACGAAAGAATGATTAATTTTTCACTCAAAAGTATCTTTTGTTATTGAAAATAACTGTTTATTTATAAGTTAGTTATTAATTTACGAGTTACTTATTCATCAGATATTACATTCTGTTTTTTATCAGGTCTTTATGGAAATTACTGGCAGACTGAATTAAGCCTTTTATACCCTGAAAAAATGACTTTTAGAGCTGTTGGCCTTCGGTCAACAATTGCTGAAAGCATTGCATCACACGAAGCTTTGATGTGGTTAATCACTAAGGGTATAATTAATAAAAAGAGACGTTTGCTGGACTATTCTAAAAATGATGAAATTAAATTAAAAGAAAATCACCAGGCTCCTTATTCCATCTGTATACCTCCAGTTCTTCAAGATAAGATGCAGAATGTGCTAGCAGATATTGAAGTAAGAAATTTGTTTTGATTTTATATTTACTTGATAATAGCAGGTGCTTCAAAAGTCCAGACAAAAATAAATACAATAATATAAGATTTAAGTTTGTAAAGATTTGTGATACAAATTGAAATTTCTTATGTTATGAAATTTTGTACTAGGTTGTTCAATAAGTTTTGTCGGTCGATAAGAGAGGGCGTTGCTACTAGTCCAAATTTGTTTTTGTTTTGTTGGTTCACTCTTCTTATCAACGTATGTGAAGGTTCATTTCAATCAGTCAATTCATTCTTTGTTTACAAGCCATTTAGTGTCGCCGTGTCACAGTATTTTCGACAATGGAAAAAATTGAATATCGTGCAGTGATAAAATTCTTATTTTTGGAAGGTGTAGCACCAAAAGAAATTCACGAACGAATGTTAAGAGTGTATAATGAACGTTCACATTCAAGTAGAACAGTAGAAAGATGGGTTGCTGAATTTAAACATGGTCGTACAAGCCTTGAAGACGATCCACGTGAAGGACGTCCAAAAACCGCATCAACACCAGAAATCGTAGCCAAAGTACAGGATATGGTTTTGGAAGATCGTCGATTGATTGAGAGGGATTTAGTAGAGGCTCTACACATCTCATGAGGCAGTGTGAGTCATATTTTAAATGAAATTTTGAGCTTTAAAAAGCTGTGTGCACAATGGGTGCCGCATTCGCTAACAATGGAACAAAAACACATTCGAATGCGACATTCTCAACAACATTTGGAGCGTTTAAAAAAGGTAAAGTGGATTTTGTGCGTCGATTCATCACTATGGATGAGACTTGGGTCTATCACCATGATCCTGAATCAAAACAAGAGGCTAAAGAGTGGTGTGAACCTGGCTATTCGGCTTCGAAACGAGTTCGTGTCCAGAAATCGGCCAAGAAGGTTCTGGTATCAGTTTTTTGGGATGCGAAAGGAATTTTATTTGTGGATTACTTGCAAACTAGTAAAACAATTAATTCTGAATATTATTGCAACCTTTTGGACCAGTTAAAGGAAACAATTCGTGAAAAAAGACCCGGTTTGCAGAAAAAAAAATCCTTTTTTATCAGGACAACACACCGTGTCACAAGAGCATTTTGACAATGGCTAAAATCCATGAATTAAAGTTCGAATTGTTGGAGCATCCGCCGTATTCACCAGATTTGGCCCCTAGCGACTTCCATTTGTTTCCAAAACTCATAAAATTTATGCGTGGCAAGCATTTTTTGTCAAATGAAGAGGTCATAACGGCTGTTGAAGCGTATTTTGCAGACCTTCCGGAATCTCACTTCAGGGATGGGATCCACAGATTGGAGGATCGTTGGAGCAAGTGCATTAATGTTCAGGGAGATTATACTGAATAATAAAGTGTATTTTGAACCATAACATTGTGTTTTTTTTATCGAACGACAAAACTTATTGAACAACCTGGTATGCTGTGCAAAAAGAAGAAAAAAAAAGTTTTAAAATCTTATTAGTAGAGTGTGCTGAAAAGGAACAATAAAAGGTTGTTTTGAAATAATATACTTTTTTCAACATAAGAGTTCTCAGTGTATCTACTACCACATTCTGGTTAGCGATTTGTGGTTTTTACATACGACACAGCTTGAAACAGCACATCAGCAAAATTATTGCTATTTCCTGCCAGATTTTATTTTTCAGTGATGGAAAAGATTGAGGATTTCTTTTATACACACCTGGTTTTAATATGATCCAAATTTTGATTTGTGAAAGCTATTATATGACCTTCTAAATCAACTATTTCAAACAAGTTGCCTGTTCACAACTTATCTGTGGGAACCTACTCTTTGGAAATTTACTTCTCTTTAATTCAATTTTTCGAACATGCCCTAAGAAAATATACTTTGCATGAAGAACATTTGCACTAAACGTCTTGAGATAGCAAACATCAGAAAGCATATGTACATCATTATTGTCAGTTGGACTATTTTTAATTTAGAGTGATATTACCATTTTTGCATGCTAATAGTTAGTCAGTCAGAAATAAGGGGATTAATACTCTTCAGAAAATGTGACATAGCAATCTGAATTTGTACCTATTTGGTAACACTGAAGTTTATAGACACTCAATTTTAAGTTTATGCAGATTTGAATACAACAACAGCAACAATAGTCAATCTGAGTGCAGCCAAGTTTAGGATATTAAATCTGAAAATTTAAAGATATGCAAATTAAATTTTTTTAGTTTTTTTATATAAATATTTTTGCATATTATAGAAACTGAAACATTATTTTACCACTTTCTTTGACTTTATGTCACATTCCAAAATAATGTACCCTATTTTTGAAATACAACTGAACATTCGAATATTGTCTTGATGGTTCAAGGTTCATGTTACTGTCAATTAAGCCACCTTCAAATTTTTCTAAAATTTCTAAAATTGCCTAAATTAATCATAAACTTTGTCCAACAATTGCAGAAAAAAAAAGTATTATGCAAAGTAAATGTGTCCTGAACAGTTTTAAAAAAAAAAGTATGTTCTGAAATATTACCTAGGACCAGTACTACCACTGCAATTTTCCATAAATTTTTATGTGATTTTTAATATTTTTTTATATTTTGCATCAATTATTTGATGTAGAAACCTAGAATCAATCTCTTTCCTTTTATAGTAAATTTTCTTCACTGTGATTTTTGAGTTTTTCTTGAATTTATTATGGGGTTTTTTTTGCACATTTTATGTTTTGTATCAATTATTTTTGAAAATGGAAGAACTTTTCTGCAAATGTTGCCATGTTTTTGTTATTACTGCCATAATTAAATTTAAGTTAGAAGAATGCTTTTAGATAGAATTTCTTTCTATCTGAATTTAATCAGGGTTGAAAAAAAAAAAAAAATCAAAAGGTTCGTTTGATTTCAAGCTATAACAAATATAGCCCACATGGGTATTCACTGTCAAAGGCAGTAAGTTAGGAAAATTTAACCAATAAATATGGTGAAGCTCTTTTAGTATTGTTATAAAATGATACATCTATGGAAATTTCAATATAAATATTTCTCCAAAATCTGATGGCAGGGGCAGGGGCTTCTTATGCCAGCGTGTTTACAATATCTTGCATTCTTTGTATAGTTATGATTAATAGCTAATTGCTTGCTATTTTAAAAAATCAGCTTGAGTTCTTGCTATTTTTGTGTTATGTTGCTTGATATCATTATCTGATAAAATATTTGATTTGGACATCATGATTGTTAAATATTCATATACATAAAAATTATATCCTATAATATTGCAATTGAATTTAGTAATTCTACAACAATATTATGTTAAAATAAATCTGTATGAATTTACAATTGTATTTGTTCAGTAGTAGTGTGCTTAATTATCATGTTATGTTTAATATTATTAGACTATTATAGCAAAAGGTTGATTTTTTTTAAATGTTTTTTAAAATCCAAATTTCATGTTTAATTTTTTGTTTGCAATTTTTTATTTTAGAAGCAAAGATCTCTCCTATTATCAGAGGAGCTTAATGATTATACAGATTTTATGGAAGAAGAGTTAAAAGGGGATACTTTAAGAGATGTCATCACTGAAACTCCTTATTACAAACTGACAGATCAGCAATTATATGATAGAAGTCGGTATTTATCTGAAAAGAATAAAACGATGGAAAAAAAGCATTTACAAGTCTTAGCAGACATTAAATTAGTAAAATCATCCCTTCCAATCTCTCAGAAGAGGTATTTAAATTTATGCAATTATCAGCTTTCGAAAAAAAAAAAAAAGTATTATTAAAATTTGTGTTTGTTGTATTTACTTGTTTGATGCTTTTTAGAAATTTATTAACAAGGGTCATTTTATAACAGATAATTTAATGAAAAAAGAAAATTATTTTAAAAAGTTAAGATTCATGTCATTGAAAAAAATTATATTTATTTTGAAAAAAAAAATTATATAATTTTTTTAACTATAACATGTTATTTATAGTTTTTATAGTTAAAAGATTGGTGTAAAGTCATTGAAAAAGAAAACTAAAATAAGAAAAGTTACTTATATGAGAAAAAAAGAATCTGTCGTAATTTTAGTGTCTTATGATTGAAAAGGGTATATAAATTTATATTTAATTAATAAAATATTCCCATGCAAAAGAATTTGATTTATTTTGTACGTTTTGTCAGATTATTCTAGAGCAGCGTTACCTAATCTTTCAGTAATCACAGTTTTACCTCATCTAGTGCCAAACAGTGAATGGCATCATTATTCACATTTGTGTAAATAGAACAATATCATTTCACTATACTAAATGTTAAGATTGGTAGTTTGACTTTCTTTTTTATTCAGAAATTTTAAATTCATACTAAATTTTTTTTTTTTTTTTTTTTTTTTTACTTTAAATAATTCTAAAATGCTTGTCACTAAGTAAAGAATAAATTTTTATTAGGAATATCTGTTATGAATTCAGATTTACCTAATAAAAAAAGTGGCCGTAGAGGTGACCCTGGTAGGAAGTAACCATATTCAGACGTCTTATGAGAGGCACAAATGTCCATAAAGCCCCCTCTTATGCAGAGCTTGATGTGAAAATAAACATAAATCACAGTAAATTTAGAATTACATTTCCTTGAGAGAGAGTCCTATCAAAATATTTTGTAGAGAAAAGAGCCAGAAATTTAACTCTGCCTGTAAGAAAAAAATTATGTGGAGCACTAATGATTTTAAATAAGCTTCTGTTAAAATTGATATATTAGTTTAAAAAAACTATTAATAATAGGAATTATTCAAAAGGGTTCCAAAAATCCTCAAAAAGTGCAGTGGAGCCTCTGAGCGATGCATTAAACAGTTCTGTTCTACAGTATGAAATTAAAAATTTTTAAAGTCATGATTTTCATTTATAGTTTTTTTTTTCTAAATGCATATTGAATTAAAATAAAAAAAATATAAGAATTATTTTTTTTTTTTTTTTTTTTTTTTTTTTTTTTAACTTTGAATATGCGTTATATCTTAGGTTTTGCTTTCATTAAAACTTTTTTTTAGAAATTTTTCTTAGAGGAAGATAGGGATACTTGAGCCACTTTTTAAATTTTAATTAAAAAATTTTTTTTATAATTTTTTAGCACAAAATAAAATATTGAAAATGAAAATTTGATATTTTTTCTTCAACTGGAAACCACTTTCAATTAATTTTGAACTATTTTTCTATGTTTAATAAATTTTTACATTTTGTTTCACATTGTGGCTCAAGTATCCCCATGAGAGGAATTTTGAACAATGGTGAAGGGATACTTGAGCCAGTACGGAAAAATACCTACAAAAGTAATGTTTTTCGCTTTATTTTTGTACAAATATTTTACATAATGATGAATTAAGATACATAAAGTCCTTCAAAACCAATTGTGAAAACGAAACAAGTAATACGATCATTTTTTGTAGTGATAATTGGTGGTCAAAGGATCATTTCAACTTGGGTTTCATCGAAGGTAGCAACATCCTCAGTTGGCGGCCATTTAAATTTGGAATTTGCAATTATTTGAGCAAATTTCATGTTCAATCAGTAACAGAGGTTGCAATTTTAATATACATTATTTAATCTTAATATAATATATTAAAATATAAATATTTTATTATGTTGGACCTAACTAATTAAAATATTAGAGATTATGACCTGTAAAACAGTTTTAAAATGTTATTTTATTATAATAAGTTAAATTGAAAACTATGACTACATTTATCTAGACAGGATATTTTGTTAGTCAAAATATAAACTAAAATTGATATTTTCATTAAAAAAAATTATACATTTTTAAACTTTTTTTCTAAGTCATTATTTTTTTAAGAAAAAAAAAAATTCTCTCTTTTATCCAGAAAAAAAATCTATCAGTGAATATGATAAGGACGTAATATATATATATATATTTTTTTTCATCCAATGTCTAATTTCCTGGTGGGGATGGTTGAGCTATGGCTCATGTATCCCCAATCTCAGTGGCTCAAGTATCCCCATTACCACCCTTTTTGTATATCAGAGTTTTACTAAATAACGCAGGCAGCTATTTGAACTATTTTAGATTCAAAATACAATTGAAATTATACTTATTAAATTTATCTATATTGTTGCAGCTTTAAACAAAACTTTGATTACAAAAAAATAAAAAAAAACATGCACCTAAATATTTACTTCAGATAGGGAAAAACACCTATTAATCACCATACTTTCAAAATAGTACCAAGGTATGTGATTCAGGGCCATCGCTAAGACTTTTTATTGAGGGGGGAGAGGGCCTAAAATTGCCAAGTCAAATTTCAATATTTGCCAACTCATTTTACAATTTTGCCAACTTACCACAATTAGAAAATGTAATATAGCTCTTATCTTTTAAAAGGTTAATAATATTCCCAATTAGTTTTGTAATTTTTGCCAATTCTATCAAAAATTGGAAATATATTATAGTTTATTAAAATTTTAAAGAAAATTTGCCAACTAAGTTTGTGAATTTGCCAAGTGTAACAACATTCACGAATGTTTGGGGGGGGGGGGAGGCTCCCCCCCATCCCCCCCTTAGCGAGGCCCCTGATGTGATTTCTTTTTTACAAGTTCAGAACTATAAATATGTTACCATGTTGAATGTTTTAGAAAGAAAAAAATAACCAACTGTAGAAAAAATACTGGTGGCCCAAGTATCCCCTATGATCAAGTATTCCCATTCTCCCCTATGCTTCTAGTTTATGTAAAAGTTAATTTAATCATAATTTTAGTGTAATTTTGTGTTGTCATATTTTTATTCATTATGCTGTTTTTATTTAGGGAAAACATATTAAAATTAATTGACGAAAATCAAGTTGTTGTTTTATCTGGAGATACTGGCTGTGGGAAAAGTACCCAAGTTCCCCAATTCATTCTGGATCACTATATTAAGAATATGAAAGGTGCAGAATGTAATATTATAGTTACACAACCAAGGCGCATATCTGCCTGTGCTCTTGCTGAGAGAGTTGCTCAGGAGAGAGGTGAGAGGGTTGGTATTTATTTTGCTGGCTTTTTTTTCATAATTTTTCCTTCTTTAATTTGAATAATTTAAGGTGTTACATAAATATTTTGTCTTGGAAAGTAAATATTATGAAATTATTTTGATCTCTTGGAAAATATAGAAATATGTAGGTTTCTACTTAATAAAAAACGCATGTTTGAAAATTTAAGAAACAACTTTTATTAATTTCTTGCAGCCTCTTTTTTTCCTCAATACTGCACAATATGTAATATTTCACAGTATGCAGAATTTTTCTAACTCTGCAATTTCTGTTTCTGAATTTTTCTGCAACCAATGGTATAAAAACAAGTGGAAATGCATATACATCTTGACTGACTTTTTTGTTAGGTGGATGAAGGGGACATTTTTAACAAAATAGCAGACAAACTTTATCAATTTTCATAAAATTAAAAAAAATGATTTTTTTTTCTTTTTAAGTGTGAAAAAGTTTTTTTTTTTTTTTTTTTTTTTTTTTTTTTTTTTTTTTTTTTTTTAATATATGTATTAAGCTTTTTTTGGTTATTAAGATTGACTAAACCTGAAATAAAACTTTCTTAATTTATAATTTTTACATGAATTAATGGAGTGCCTGTATGAGGAGAATATGATCAAATAATATTTTTTTTTTTTTTTAAGTATCTCATCTTTATTATTTATATTTAATTATACATTATTAATTACTTACTTGAGCTTTAATAATTTACTCATTTTTTAAATTATCTTATCTTTTTAATTTGTTACTTTACTTAATTTACTATATTGCAAGCACTCATTTTTTTTTTTGATTGCTTACAAATTTTTATTTTAAAATGTAAACAAAGCAGTGACCAGATCTGCAAAATTCTAAATTAGCTCGCTGTTATGGTCCCAAGCTGTGTGGATTTGAGGGAGGGGGGGGGGTGTCTACTGTATAGGAATTATAAAAGTTGATTAACAATAATTTTGAAAAAATAATAACTGGAAATTTAATATTCAGACATTTTGTTTACTCAGATATGTGATGTTTGTTTCCCATCTGCTATGAGAAAGATCTATCACATTAAAAGTTAGCTTGTATTATGACTATGAATACTGAAAACCATTTAAATAAAGTTGTTTAAAATGTCCTTCCAAAGTTTTTACTTTAAAAGGCAAATGAAGCTTCCACAAGGTTTATCTTTAGAATATAAATATTTTTTCCCTGTATCTAACACTTATGGGTAATTTCACCAATAGAAATCTGTTTCTGGGACAAAGATCACTTTGATAGATATGTATATATTATTTAGCAGCAGTGCATGTCATTAGCCATGCCGCCCGTGTCCTTGTTTATTACTTTTCGAGTTTCTTGTGTAAGTTATTTATGAGTTGTTATTTTGTTGGATCAGTTTATAATTTATGGATTAGTTATTGTTCACATAGTGGTTTTTCAATTTTGTTTAGCGGTATAGATGTTCGTGAGTTTTTGCTTTTAAGAATATTTTTATAATTTATATATTTTTTTAGTTAATTATATATGGTGTGCGATTTGAATTTAATATATCAGTTTTATTTAAATATATATTATTTAGTACGCAGAAATTGTTTTCTCCTAATTAAAGATGAGGAGGGGGTCTTAAACAATCAAATCATCCAGAATAATGTATATTTAGAAAAATTGCCTTACATTTATAAGATATTTTTGGATATGCAATTTTTAGCAAATATCTTCCATTGCCTTTTTTGACTCAATGAACTTATATATTGTTGTTGGTTTAGTTAATTAATTAATTAATTTATTTATTTTAATGCTGTTCTCTGACTTACAAAAAGAAAGTAACAATCATATATAAAATTATATTTCATTTAATTGCATGAATATCAGTTAAAGTGTGTCTAAATTATAAGTATTTGTCATCATTGTATGGATGAAAAATTTCCACTTTTTTTTCTTTTCCTTACTATCATGCCTCAATAGGAAAATAAAAAATTAATTAAAAACAATACAGAAAACAAAATAAATTGTCAAGAATTAGAAAGATATATATTTTGATAAATGAAAAATAAGAAATAACTGTCTTATTTTAGCTGAGATATTTTTATTGCAAGTAAAAAATCGCTTTTTTAAAATCATGTTTTACATTTTTGTAACAAATGCTGCTCATTTATGCACTGTGTAACAAAAATTACTTTCTGTACTTGTTTGAATTTCCAAAAATGATTACAAGAAAATATTTGAAATGTCAGATATCCGGAATATGTAAAAATATATAAATAAACATACATTTTTTGAGGGCAAAACACTCCCATAATCACTTTAAGTCCTAATTAATTTTAATTTTTCTTATGAAAGAAATCTTAAGTACAACCAAAATATCCATTTTTAACTATTAAATTGATAAATAAAAGTCAATTAATTATGTATAACAAATTTTTTTTTAAATAAATTTCCAAAAAATCATTTTAATATTTTGAAAATGGTTGAGTTTATGTGTTGGTACATAAAATGTCTAAAATTATATCATAATAAATATTTATTATAATAAAATAGCTTTATTCTCTGTCTATCTCTCTCCTCTTTTTTTTTTCTTTTTTAAATTTTATGGTTGTTAAATATGAAGGCTGATCATTATATTATCTAATGAAAAAGCCTTTAACATTGATCTTCTCATGATTGAGACATAGATTTTTATATTTAGCTAAAGTTTCTTTTGTTTATGTTAAACTAGTAATTAAGTTATTTATTATAGCTATTATTATTTATTTTGATGCAAACCTTTATTTTTACTAAAGAGATAAGATGTTAATTTTATTTAACCCCAAGATAATAGTTTTATTTTAACCCTTGGGTGTATCACATTTTAATGTTATAGTAAACAATTTTATTATTTTCTCAAATTTTGTCACTAAAAGAATGCTGAACTTTTTTTTAGGTTGGGGATATAGTTGGATATCAAATAAGACTAAACAGATTTTTACCTCAAGGAAATGGTGCTATTCTTTATTGTACAACAGGAATGCTTCTACGAAAAATTCTTTCAAATCCTAATTTAGAAGGCATAAGTCATGTCATACTTGATGAAGTCCATGAAAGAAATATCCAAATAGATTTAATGTGTATTTTATTGAAAGATCTTTTAGAACATAATAAGAATATTAAACTATTGCTCATGAGTGCATCTTTCAATACCAATCTTTTTGCTAATTATTTCAATACTTCAGCTGTTATTCACATACCGGGTAAAATGTATCCAGTTGAAGAATATTTCTTAGAAGACATGGTAGATAAAATTTCTGTAAGTAAAATTCAAGACAGTGACAGACCGAATTTAGATGCTAATTTAATTGTTGATACCATAAATTATATCAATGAAAATGAATCACCTGGTGCAATATTATGTTTCTTGCCTGGTTGGCATGAAATAAGAACCATCCAAACTAAATTGCTGGAAAATGAAAGTTCTAGTAAAAATTTTTTAATTTGTCCTATTCACTCAAGACTTGCCCATCTTCAACAAAAAACAATTTTTTCTAAACCATCTGATGGCCAACGAAAAATTATCTTAGCTACAAATATTGCTGAAACATCTATTACTGTAGATGATGTTGTGTATGTTGTAAATAGTGGCTTGCAGAAAGGTACCAAGTTAGATACACAAATTGGTATTGCATCGCTGTCCACTGAGTGGATCACTAAAGCTAATGTTAGACAGCGCAAGGGTAGAGCTGGGCGTGTAAAGCCAGGAAAATGCTATCATTTATTTTCTTGGAAGACATTTATGAAAATGGAAGAGTATCCTACACCAGAAATTTTAAGAATACCTCTGGAAAGTGTTATCTTAGATTGTAAGGTAAATATTTTTATTTAATAAATTATTTGAGTTACATTAGTTTTTAATTTTCGGCTTTTGCATAATTTAAAGCTGTTCTTCAATCACTTGCCCTTTCACTTGCTGACATATTTTGTAGTTCATTTTATCCTGCAATCATAAAATAATTTACTTAATAACTTTATTGGAAAAAAAGGATAGGTAGCCATTTTTTTTAATCTCTTAAACATTTTCTGAACATATACTAAATTATAATTGATGAGAAAGAAAGAAAACATTAGCTTGATTAAAAAATATGTATTACAACATGATAAACATTATAGTTTAACTTGAAAGTTTTTGTCAAGAATACTTAAACACTTAATGGAATTTTTCCAAAAGAGTCAATTGGAATAAATCTAAATTACAGGTAGGCGAACTATTCCTTTGTCAGTGACAGTAAACCTCATGTATATATGTATATGTATATACATATATATATTTTTTTTTTCCCCTAGGTGTTAAATTAGCTCAATTACATTCAGAGTTGTTAGATTTGCTGACTGCGTCGTTCCCATTTTTCCTCATTGGACATTGTAAAGTTCTGGGGGGGAAGGGGTGTAGAAATTGCAATTATCACAAAAATTTACCGAGGGGGGAAAGGGGTTACATTTCAATGCTCCAGCAGAAGATGCCCCCTCCCCCCTCATGAATTCAACACCGTTTGATTTTTCTCTGAAAATGTAATTTAAGAATGGTATTGTTTTCACAGTCTACTTACAAAAGAAAGAAAAAACTTTTCAATTTTAATGTGACACTGAAATCAATAGAAACAATTTTTGTTATTTCCTTAATCTCTCTTATTTCCTTAATTTCTATTATTTCCTTATTCCTTCTTCTATTCAGCATAACTAATATAAAAATTATGGCTTTTAGGTAACGTTATACAAAGCTATTTTAGGTTGATAGATTAAAATAAATGCTTAAAAAAATTACTTTTCTTGTTAAACTACAACACTTGGATTTTCTGAAAGGTTTCAATCATCATTTCAGAGAAATAATTGACTATCAATATTTCTTCTTTCAATTTATTTATTAAAAGCTTGTACCAACTTTTGTTTTTATAATTGACAAAATAGGAGTCATTTGAAAAAAAAAGAAAAAAAAAAAAAGTAAATAAATAAATTAGAATTTATTTTTTAGTACATTATAGAAAATAATTAATAATTAAAAGTAATGCATATTTTTAGCATTAGCTACAGGAAAAAAAAAAACTTTTATTTAAAAAATAATAAAATTATGTTTTTTTATAATTCTTTAGGAAAATGTTACATCCAGTTTAAAAATGTTTTGATATTCTCTGCCATAGAAAGTAAAGTTTCAACTATTTAAGTTATCACTCATTAAATATCTATTCTTTTTATAAAGTTCTCTAGAAAAAATTCATTTTACAGCTCTACTGCCCAGAAAGTAAGCCAGAAGAATTCTTGTCAAAAGCTTTGCAACCTCCTGCTATCAATGCTATTCAAAATGGTATAAATGAACTGCAGTTCTTGGGAGTATTAGATGAAAATGAAAATTTAACAGAACTTGGGAAGACCATTGTGAGTTTCTCTACTCATCCCCGTCTATCTGTTGCTCTTGTATATTCAACATTTTTAAGGTATTACACTTTTATTTCTTTAACTAACCTAGTTTTTTTTTTTTTTTTTTTTTTTTTTTTTTTAATTTGAGCAGTTTTTATTTTTAAACTATTTACTTTTTGAATTAAAGTATGTTATTGCCATTCAGAAAAATTAAGTTAAAAAAAATCTTTGAAAGCAACAATGAAAAAATTTACAGGGAAATCTAAATATTGGCCTTTAGCAAGGGAGGGTAAAAAACTTTTTTTAAATCATAATTTTATTATTCTGTTTGTAAATACCACCTCCAACACTATTTCTATAATATTTTTGTTTGCTTGTAATAAGACCATATTCTTGAATTATGGGCATTATATTATATGGGCATATAAGAGGGTTGGGTTAATCAGTTTCAGAATTCTCCTCTGTAATGTTAAATCTATGGATGTTTGATGCATTCGTATATTCAAAATATCTCTAGGCCCCTCCAGTGGCCGAGAGGTTCAGACCTCTCAACTGGTAGATGGCAGGTGCTGGGTTCGAACCCAATCGCGGCTGTCGGCCTAACCGTTCGGAGTTTTCGTGGTTTTCTTCGAACTTTGCGTAAATACGGGTTAGGTTCCCTTAGAAAGACCCCCACAAAGGGCACTCCCCCTGGTCCTATATTCCATTAGTGTAGATAATTGGACGTCAAAAATAAACCAAACCAAACCAAAATATCTCTTGGTTAAATTAATATGTTAAACTTTTTTATTTGTGTTTGTTTTCTTGTTAAGGATTTTTTTTCCCCCTTCTCTTTAATTCTCAAAATATTTCTAAAATCGATGCTTAATTTGACATTTTATGCGTTAAAGTTGATAAACAGTGAGTAAAATTTAACACTTTGTATAAAACTAAATATATACTTTAGAAAAATTTTGAAAACTAAGAAAAACAGACACATTCTTTTAAGAATTATATACAAAAAATAGAAGTTTAAAATATTAATTTCCCCCAAAAATATTTTAAACATACAAATACATCAAATGCATTAGTGACGACTTTCATAATGACTTTTGCATTAGTGAGGGGAATTTGGAAGCTGAGTAACCAGCCTGCTTAAGTTGATTGATGGTACAGAAAAAATATTTGGTAATCTTTTTGGGTCCAAATTTTTTTCAGTTTTGAGAACAAAATTATTATTATTTTAATAATGTTATTTGTACCTATCCAAATAGTCTTACTGATGTTTAAAAATTATCTCATTGTCTGAAATGCAGCAGATGTACTTATATTGTGTACTATTCTGTTCATATGTATATGATAAAAGGCTAAGGAAGAGTTTTTGGAGACATTTAAAAAATGTTGTTTTACAACAGGGTTTAACAGATATTACTGCTTTCTAATATTTTTTGTGTTTTATCACACATGATTCATTCAGAAAAGTAACTTATGTTTGAAATTTAAAACGTGAAATATATATATATACATTTAAAATAAAGGAATCGCCAATTGTTCAATCAGAATTTAGTAAATTATTATTATTATTATTACTTAATGCCATAACATAAATGGTATTATATTAAGAAAGACATATTCTATCATTTCTATACAAAAGTAACAAAATACTTTTTAAGACAAAATAATATTCAGTGAAAAGACATGTACTATTAAGAATACACCAAACCTGAAAGGATTAAGTTAAATAATTTATTTTTATTTTAAGATTAGAAAGAAATACATAAACATCTATTTATACTTTACCTGTTGTAATTGTATAAATTATATGTAAACACTAAATTCTATTTTTTTTCCAATAAAAATATTATACACACATATGAATTTAGGGAAATTTTAGGTGTCATGTCAATATGGCTGGCTCATTGTGTCCAATTGATTGCAGCTTTATTTTGTTGGGGCATCATTTCTTTGTGCCGTCAGTTGTAGCAAAAATGTTTTTTAGGCAGATGATATTTCTTTTCAGACATTTTAAATTAGGATTACTAACCTGTTACAGGTTGGTTTTATAGATGAAAGTAAATTTCAGTTTATGAGGAGAGTCAGTTTCAAAAGTTGATATGATTAAAATTTGGCCCTTTACAGCTACTTTTACTTGTACATTGCTCTTATCCCCAGATGTACTTTTAATTGTGTTTAAATAAAATGTTATATTGTGCAATCAGACATCGCCATCTCAACAATCTGTTTTCACGTCATTCCATTTATCACTTTAGCTTTTCAAAGTCCCTATTTTCTGCATACGATTTTAATGCAAATAAACTTTAAATTTTACATTGTTGAATAATTTTCAATTCCGGATATCCTGACATTTTAGAAAAATTGTCAAGAAATGTCTTAGCTAAACTTTTCTCAGAAGTATCTAAAATACCCATTGACATAAAGGAGAAACTTTATTTCAGTCGTTTATCTTAATAAAAAAAAAAAAACTCTACACCCTATGAAAGACAGAATCAGTGAAGGAGAGATTTCTTCCTGCACGTTCTATGTTCTCCAATACACGATTACTCACCCACTGTATTTCACACTGAAAGTGCAATACGTATTCACTTAAGGAATGTTAAACATTTCATTTCCACACTTTATTTGTCATGTTTTAAACTGTTGAGAGCAAAGTGTATAGAAGGTAATCAAGAAGACATCCCTCTTCCAATATTGTTTAAAGAGGATCATTAAATACATAGAATGGAAGATGTCCAGGTGTACATTGATTTTGATAAAGATGTCACCAAGCATTTAATTTGTTTTGTAAATAATAATTAATATTAAAAAATTGAAACTGGTCAATGAAAATACAAAATCCATTGTAAGATATTCAATACAGTGGAATATGACATATCCACTATTTGGGAAACAACTGGAACACTCACACATTATGCAAAACTGCAAGAATTCAGTTGCTCACTTCAAAGGGTTCTAAAATGTATTCTATTAGTCCAAATGAGTTCAGATTTTTATAGATAGTTCAAATTAGCACTTGATATTTGCTAAAAAAAATTTTCAAAAATTAAAAATACAAAGTTTTGCCGCTAGGAGGCATTGTGATACACTTTAAACACATTTAAATGCTAGCAGCAAAATTTTGCAATCTTAATTTTTTTTAAGTAAATAGCAAGTGCATCATTTGAATCATCTGTATTTCTAATTTGATCTCACTTATACTAATAGAAAACATTCTAGAGTCCTCAAATGGGCAACTTTTTTCCTGAAATCTCCACATGATTGTATGAGTGTGCCAGTTTTTTTCCCAAATGCTGGCTATGCCATATTCCACTGTATTGAAAATCTTACAGTGGTTTTTACATTTTTATTGACTAATTTCACTTTTTTATTATTATTTATTATTTATAAAGCAAATTAAATGCTTATGTGTATTGCAGCATAACTTAGCCGTAAAATTTGCATTTTTAATTTATTTTATTTTATTATGTAGAGTGCATTACTTGAATTATCTATAGTTCAAATTTGAACTCATTTGGACCAATTGAACGCATTCTAGAGCCCTCTGAAGTGGACAACTTATTTCCTGTATGTGTAATGAAATTTAATGATAATTATTATACTGATTAGAGTAAAATTTAAATTAAAATTGTTTCAAACACAAAATTGAAGTCTGATTCTGAGTGCTATCAATTTGATTTAAATCACCTTAGTATTAGAAACAACAAGAGAAAATATCATTGCCATGGAAACGTTGACGTGTTCGATAACAAAATGAATAGCCATAGCATTCTTAATGCTTAACTGCTTTTAGCAGTTTCGCATATACACTGCTTTTTTCAATTTTCATTATTTAATTTGTATTTTTCAGTTTAACAATATAGATACTGGAAAAATGTTGTTTCATTTGGTTCCCTAGTCTTATGGTTAGGACTTTTAAATAGGTGAATTTCAATAGTCCTGTGCAGAAACAATGTATGAGTTGATCTAGCCTTTTATTAATCTTTTGCTCAAAATGCTGAAAAATAAAATTTTCATTATTTTTTGATTGAGAATGCTGAATTTATTTCTGAACTTCGTATGCCACTTTTTTGATATATGAAAGTGAAAATAAATATTTGCAAAATCTAAATGATTTCTCAATAATAAAATTAAATAATATGTGTGAATTTATTGTAGTTGACATTTAACTTGACATTTAATTTAAATGTCAACTTGATTATAACTTAGAATAGATATTTGCAACTTGCAAAATATAGAAAAGATTTTTTCAGTTTTAAGATTAAACAACTGCAAGTACACACAACTTGCATTTGTTTTATAAGCTTATTAAAACAAAAGAAAGAAAAAACTATCCCTTTGTTAGGTTAAATACATTAACCCTTTAAGCTTCCTAACCAGGTTTTTCCATCATGTAACTTTTGGACTCAAAGGCTGATTTAACACAAAATCAATATTAAAGCTAATTTTTTGAAGTGAAAGAGATAAATAAATATGTAAGGTTACCAAATAAAAATTCTCATGCCAATACTTTTCATAGTCACCATTTTATAAATTTTTAAACATGAATGGAAATTTTGCTGGACTCTTAAAGGGTTAAGTACTGTGCATTTCACATATAATTTCAAGTTCTATACAGGCAATTTTAAATGGTGAAAAAAGTGTCACTCACCAAATTCTGTGGAATATTTGTCTTTCATGCCAAATACTTAAAGTATTTTATTTTACAGATTTTCTCCTAGGGTTCCACAGCTAAGTTTTAATAATTTTTTATCACATTATAACTATTTTTATTAGCCATTTTAAATATTTTGAGTATACATTTTAAGAAGATTTTTCTGGTAAGAAATGTGCTTTTAATTCATAAAACTAAAAGCTTACTATGATTAATGCTTCAAAGTTTTAGTAAGTTACAAAGTTTAAATTATTATGCACAATCCTTAATCTTAGTATGAATGTAATGAAAACTATGACACTGACTCAATTGTAAATAAATGTGTTTTATGAATGAAAATTAACATTATCCTTTGAGATATAGAAATCACATAAACTAATCAATAGAAAGTTTTTCTATCCAATACATTTATTCTATGTTTAAAAAATTATAATTTAAACAGAATGAAAAAGTAAAGGATTTGTAAAAATCATTTCTCTGAGTTGTGTGTTTATTGAAATTTCGTTACTTTGACAATCAATACTATTAAAGTTAATTACAAAGGCATTTGATTGCATTGTTAAAACAGATGTATTCTTTTTAAATTTGTCAATTCTAGATATAAAAATTAGAACATCATCTATAAAAATGTGTTATTGAAAAAATGAAATTACGTACAATAGCTGATATTTAAACAAAAGTTTTTGTGAATTCTAGCAGTTTTTTATTTCCTATTTTCAAAATACAGGCACAGACATATGCTTAACTTCTTAAGATATCTTTAACTCATGAAGTATTAAAAAAGTGCTTAACTCCTATAAAAACATTTTGAAAGCAATTGTACAATATTTTATGTAATGTATTTTTCTATCAAAACTTTTTAATTCTTCGATTTGATTAATTAAATCTTGCAATAGAATTTTCAATGGAACTTATACAGTTTATAAATAATCGGAAAATATACAATTGTATAATAATGGGTTATTTTATTCATTCACTTTTGTTCTAGAAACATAATTTAATGCATGTATTCTAATAGCCAAATCATTGTTGATCTAGAGTGAAAATTTTTGTGCTTATGACTTAAGAATGAATATTAATTTAATATTAATGAATGCTTTATTAAAAATTTATATTTTCTGTACATGTACTCTTTTATTATAATAAGAATGTTTAACTCATCAGCCTTTTCTGCTTTTCTCAATAGATGTTTAGATCCTGTTTTAACTATATGTAGCATTTTGACTGTTGAAAATGAACCCTTTTCAAATACCTTAGATGATAAACTCCAAATTAAAAATGTAAGACTTTTTTTTTTTTTTTTTTTTTTATGTTTGAATTGTAGTTGAAATTAATTGGTGACAATGAATTATTAATTGCTTGCATTGTTTTAGAAACTGCACTGTGTGTATACAACAAAATTAATTTTATAATTTTTGTTTGATACAAAATTTAATAAAGTTATAGATATCTTTTCAGAAATATTTTTGTATCTCAATATTTGCATTTCGTAATGCAAAAATTATCTGGACTTATAAAACTAAATATTTTGAATATTTTGAAGTTTGGCTTAAAAAGGTTTAATATTTTTCATGAAATGCATCATTTATATATGCATTATTTACCCCTTACTGTTTATTGTAACAGACTTTTAGTAAATATTAAGAATTAAGCATATTTCTTCTGGAAATTTTTAAATAATTTCTCATGCATGTATTTAAATATATTTTTTTCACGTTTCATTTGATTATTTAAAAAATATTTCAATATACATAGAACAGTGTTTTTTAACCTTTTAATTCTGGACACATTGGAACCTATACAGTGGTGCCAACTTATATGAGCCCGTGGGGTCTGAGCCCACCCAATAATTCTGAATTCTAGCATGCCCAATTTTCATTGTTCTATTTAGTTATTTATTTCATTATTATTTTTTTATTTCCTTCTCTCATTTTGAACAAAATTTTGCCAATGACTGCACATTTTGATTCTCTGACTGACACCCATAAATCCAAAATGATTGAAATGTAAATGTTTAACTTTCTGCTGTTTATATTTATAGTCATGTTTATGATATGATGATATTACAATATATATTACTGTCTTTATAAGTAAAAACGCATGAGAATATGATTTTAAAAACTTGCAACTATCTTAAAAGTCTCATCTTTCACCAGCTGTCCACCCTCCAAAGAAACACAAACTGTTAGTACCATTTTACTAAAATATCTTTGAGCTCACCCAATATTTTTGAGCTAACCTAATATTTTTTTGAAAATTGGCACCAATGAACCTATATAACTATAATGAAAGATTCATTTTGTACACATCCAGATGTTTTTATTCTGTCACCTATGCATAATTTCTTATTTCTTCTATCATCATATGTTATGAGCTATGAAGCCTCAAAAATATACTTTTTCAAAAAGATTTTTTATGATTTTGACCATAAAAGTAAATGTTATCATTGTTTCTAATTAATTATGTGTTTGTGTTCTTTTTTTTTTCTCTCTCTCTCTCTCTCTGTGTGTATTTTTTATACATTATGTAAGTGTATCAAACACTTTTGACATTTGTTTTTTTTTTTTAATATTTTCTCTTTTCTTTCAGATTAAAAAAAATCATGACAATGGTTTATGCAGTGATCATTTAGCCCTAAAAGAAATATATGATAATTGGAATTCTTTAACAGAAGAAGCTGAAATATCTGAGTATATTGAGAAAAATTTATTAGATGGTCAAAGCTTGGAGCGTATAAGACGTAAGATTTAAAAAGTTATTGCACAAAATCTATACTAGTAAAAAAAAAAGTAAATGTCTGCGTGAACGTGATGGTTAGAGAAATCTATCGCAGGTTAGAGTCTGCAAATTTGATTACAGATATACAAAGACAGGTCCAAATGTTCCTAATGCCCAAATTTTGTATGTTTGATTATATTTTTATTTATTTATTTATTTTTTTTACTCCACAGTGATATTTTGACTGTGTTATACAACACAAGCCTGAAATCGAAACAAGAATAACACACTTTTGGTTTGTATTATTATCATACAATGAATCTATAGGTATATTCTTAAACAAATTTTCAAAATCAAATACTTACATAAAAAAGTAAGTGATATAATAATATTAATAATATCTTATATTCGGTAATATATATATAATAGCATATATTTGGTATAATGGTATTAATAATAGCCATTTTTGGTCAATTGATCACAGTTTTGGGCAAAAATATTTCACTCCTCTTTTTATGCAAGTATTTGATTTTGAAAATCTTTTTAACAATATACTGATTGATTCATCATATGATTTTCTGAAAAATATTTTTGATATTTTTTGTATCACGAAGATTTGAATCTGAAACTAATTAGACAGAAAAATGTCTTACAACAATCAAACACTATTTGTTTAAAAGCATCTTAGAGTTAGCTAAAAGTAAAAAGTCATTTAGGGATTGTGAGCTCATTAAGAGATTTGCTGTAAAAATGGCTTCTTCATTTGAAAGTAATAAGATGCTTAAAAAATTTAAACAGTTTTTTGTCTCATCAGACAATAAGTAGAAAAATTAATGATATGGATGGTGAAGTTCCAAGCTCTCTCAAATTAAATTTGGAAAAATATGAATTTTATTCTCTAGCTCTGTTTAAGCGCACATATACAGCTGACATCAGCCAGCTCCATATCTTTGCCAGAACAATAAACAGAGAATTTGAAATTCATGCAGAACTGTTGGAATTGAAGAAACCAGCAAAAAATATATTGACATTTCAATGCACTAGGCAGGGTTGGGTTTCTGATGTTAGAAACTAGTTTTTGACATGACAAGCATCAAAAACTGGTTTAAATTATCAAAAACTGGCTTAAACTGTCAAAAACATGTAATGCACTTTGAAACATTTTAAGAACAAGCTGGAAGCATGCAATAAGGCTTAATAATTTAAGTAATTTTTTATTTAACATTAATTCATATAATTTAATAATTACAATAATTATTTTAATTGCAATAAAACATTTTTGTTTTTTAGAATCTTCAAACAGAAGAAAATGGTTTTGTACAGTTAATAATCTGGATCAGTTTTACCTTGCAGCATCCTATAGCACATTTATTTACACCCAAATGATTAGAGTGTATAAAACTAAAGTTAGAAAATACTTTCTCAATTGATGTTGAGCTAGCGAGGCTTGATAGCAGAAGCATTGCTAATTAAGCAAGTTTGGAGGCAGTTTCAGCCAAAAAGCTATTGCATCTATTAATACCTTTCCACCAATTAATGGGGTTAACTGTCCTCCCTGTAGCACTGAAATAAGAAGGAGGGAAAGGATATCATTCAGCTTCGTAAGCTATCAAAACGGGTAAACATCTGTCAATTCTCTCTGTAGCCCCTTTGCAAACTAAATCAACTTATGCATCAGTTAATCTAATCCTAACCTCTTAATGTTGGGATGCAAAATATAAGCCAAAAACTGGCATGGCTTCATGATTTGATCCATTCGATTGCACACTTTTTCAGCGTGAAGTTTAAGGGAATTTTCTTGCAAAAGGCCAAGCTTAACATGGCATGCATCAGTAAGTGTGGCTGTATCATGTTGGCGATATCTATAGGTTTTAAAAGAAGTAAAAGGTCTTTGCATTGCTTGTATATATTGAAATCATTAGTAGTTGAGAAATTCCACTGTCAATTGCATCCTCATGTTCTCCCAAAATTTTCTTGTATATTGACCTATTGCACAAAAAAGTTGAAGGCACGTTATTCCAGTGGGTCCCAGTTGGCAGCTGGGGTTTTACTGAATCTTTACATTCTTTTAGCAATGCAACTGGAAGATGAGGATTTCTGAAATATTTCTGTACTTTTTGATTGCAAAATGATTTTTTTTTGCAATCATTCCTCGAAGTTTGTGATACATTTTATGTCCAAATTTTCGGATTTATGACAGTTTTTTCCCTAGAAATGATCGCTTTAATTTTTTGAAAAATTGGGACCACAATCACCCATGAGACCAGAATAAAAGAAAACTGACATACCTACATTTAAATTGTTACATTTAAAAACAACAACAAAAAATCTGCACTTCTCTAAGTTTTTTTTTCTAAATCCTAGGTAATGCTGTAAATTCATAAAAGTAGCAGAAAAATTAAAAAAATGAGTAAAATTGAAAAAATGTGCAACTCGTGAGCATTTTCAAAACTTATGTTTACTTTTTAAAAAGTACAATTTACTAAAAAAAATTAAATAAAAATTTTACCAGGTTAAAAAATTACAATTAACAGTAATACTTTACTGTACACTAATTATTAATATACAATACAATAATAGTGAATTTTTAATATTGCATCTAATGTTGTATATGTGTGACAGATATTTAATGTGAAATTTTACAGATCAGTGTATTATTTGAGGTTTCTGACAAAGTTTTTGACAAGAGTTTTTTCACATGACAGTTTAAATCCAGTTTTTAAATAACCTTGCTTTTCTGACAAATTTATCATTCCCTATAAGTGCTTTAAACCTGAAACTACAAGGCAGAAAAGAAAACATCTCCCAGCTTTATGGACATATTAATGGCTTCCGTAAAAAACTTGATGTAAAGCAAATTGACCTGAAAGCAAATAGTACAGCACATTTCCCATCTTGTGAGTAGTTGAAAGAAGAGAAAAGCAACACAAATTTTAGCATGTTTTATGAAATAATAGAATAAAGAAAAAAAATTCCAGGGCAGATTCCAGGTTTTGCTTCCTAAAACCAAAAGGTGCACTGTTCAGCAATCCTGTGACTAATGAAGTGAGTGAAGTGTCCTGGGATCTTCAAAAGCAGAATTTTCTGTGGCAGTCTGCAGCATACTAAAATTTATCTGCAACCTGATAGTACTAATCTAAGCCTATTAAAACAACAATATCCAATAAAATAAGAAAAAATTGTCTTTATAAAGAAAATATAATAAAATAATGAAACAAATACCATTAATCTGGTGACATAAAGTAAATTTCAGCTTTTTTTAAAAATCCAATCTTTCTTTTTAAACTAGTGGATTAATCTGCAAGTTTTAAAATAATCTGCAGTGCCTGTTGGGCATGCTGGACAGCTTCTGCTACTGGGCTACGAACTATAGACATGTTACTTTTTTGCAAAAGCATGGAATTTCACTTTTTCAGTGATTAATTTTATTATCCCTGAGATCAATGCAAATATGCATTAAAATTTGTTAGTATTTTTATTGGAGGGGGGGGGGGCAGGGGGGACAGATGAAGTACAACAAAAACACAAGTACGAATAGCTTTAAATTAATTTCTTCACAGGATCAAAAAAAAAAACCCTATAAATTCATGAAACAATTGTGGGAGATAATGCAATTTCCATCAAAGAATTGCGGTAAAAGACATGATTATTGTTAAAGGTCCATAAACAAGGTGCGATTTTCGTCAGAAGATTGCAGAGAAACTCCGATTTTTGTGAATAGGTTGTGGAAAAATACTTGAATTTCCTCAAAGAATCATGAAAAATACTCGAATTTTATCAAAAGATAGTTGAAAATACTCAAATTTTGTAGAAAAATCATGCAAAAATATGCCAATTTAGTCATAAGATCGGAGAAAATATGAAAATTTTGTAGAAAAATCTGGGAAAATGTGCAAATTTAGCTGAAAAATAGCTGAAAATAGTCGAATCTTCTCGAAAGATAGTGAAAAAAAATGAAAATTTTGATGAAAAATTGAGGAAACTTTGCAGATTTTGTCAAAAGATCGCAGAAAATACGAGAAGTTGGTGGAAATTAAACATATTTCAAGAAATGTTACAAAAATTAAGAAAATAGACATATTTTGTTGAAAGATCGTGAAAAATGTGGGAATTATGTCGAAAGATTGCGGCAAAATATGCAAATTTTGTCAACAAATCAGGGAAAATGTGCAAATTTTGACAAAAAGTTGCAAGAAATATGCAAATTTTCTCAAAAGATTCTGAAAAATATGTGAATTTTCTCAAAAAACAGTAAAAAAAAACTAAACAATCATGGATAAATGCAAGTTTCATTGATAAGAGCTTTGAAAAAGTGCGATGTTCATCAAATGGTTGTGGAAAAATGCTAATTTTGTTAAAAATTGCAGAAAAACATGAATTTTGTCAAAACTCTACGGGAAAAATATGAATTTCGTCAAAAATCCATGAGGTTGTGAAAGTTCAACTTTTTTCTTGCTGAACCTGTAGCATGTCTGGAACTACAAATAGAAATTTGTGATCTTTAGGCAGATTCTACCTGACTAAAAAGTATGATGTCCTTGAAAATTTCTGGAAACTGAATTCTAAAGAATGTTTACCTAAACTGCTTAAATCCTCTCTGTTAATGTTTACCTGTACTTATGTATGTGAAAGTGCTTGCTTCACTGAAAACAATCCTGAGACTTTACCTTACTAAACTGAAAATGGACATTGATAAACTGTTATCAAGAAAGAAGCGCAAATTATTACATTGATTTCTCCACTATAATAAGATGTAGTATGTTAAATTTCTTTTAATATAAACTTGAATAAAAGTTTTTGAATAAAATATGCAATTGTTTTCTTTCTGGAAAGTGTCTGGCCCTCGCATTCCTATCCTAAAGTTTGATTGGCCCTCAGGTAACTAAAGGTTGAACCACACTAATCTAGGGAAGCAGGACGTTTCGGTCCCAAGACATTTCGGTCCCTGGCCATTTCGGTCCCGAGACGTTTCGGTCCCGAGACATTTCGGTCCATGGTCATTTCGGTTCTGAGACATTTCGGTCCCTGGACTTTTCGGTCCCTTCTCCAGCAAGCTGAAATTTTGTGCACGGGAAATATCTGACATAATTTTATAAGGAACATTTTAGAGTGTTGAATTCAGGGGCAGGTCATTCCCCCCGGAGCTATCAATTACCCCCCCCCCCCCTGGAAAATTTGAAATTTTGTGTTTTCAGTGGTAAAAAAGCATAATCCCCCCCGGAGCCACAGAAGTCCCTCCCGGAGAAAAGTGTCTCAATTCAACACTGGTTTTTTAACTGAAAGTCGCATAAAATTTTAATGTAATGCGATTAATTAGAAGTAACAAGTATCCCAAAACTTGATCAATTATTTAGAAATCGATGGAGATTTCTGAAAAAAATTCACAGATGAATGGCATTTTTAAAAATTGACAGAATGTTTTGAGATCTCTAAAGAGGAAACGGGGAAGTTAACTTGAAACTGATAACTAAATTTATAAAAGAACCCAATTAACTTATGTTATTAACACACCCCATAATAGTTGTAAAATTTTAACTTCTGAGATGCATGTTTCCTCTCCAGCGAGACAAAGGTTTTTAAATTGCCAGGAGAAAAGAAAGAGTTATTGTTATATGGAATTTATATTCTGACACTTAGCATATTATAGGATTTCATCGCTGAAGCCAATTTTCAGAATTATAAGTGTTTCATTATTTTGCACCTCCGCCACTTCCTGCATAGGAGCAAAAATGTTGAAATAAATAAAAAACATCTGCAACTGGTGGTATTTTACCCCCTGTGCCAAAATTATCATTGAATCCTCTTTTTGTTTATGGCATTTTTTATATTGTTTTTGGTTACTAGCATTTATTTTCCTTTTAAATTAAGAAAAGAGTTTCCAGATTGCAACACGTGGAGATAGTTAGCATTGCAATTATTTTATTACATAAATATGTGACACGAGCAGAAATAATTATTAAAATGATTTGTAACCTAAAGATTTTTTTTTTTTTTTTTACATTTTAGAAAAATGAATTACATCTTGAATTATTAGCAATTATTTTTTCATGACAACAGTTCTTTTTTTTTTATTGTTATTACTACAATCTAGAATGTTTATTATATTGACGCTTCCCTGTTTTTATTAATGTTTTCCAAAATAACGGCAACAGCAAAAAAATTATATTGCCATACTTTTATGCATATATCAGATTTATACAACACATCTGTTAAATTTTCTAAAACCAGCTTAAGGAAACTAATTACAAAATTATTAATGTAATGCGTATTGAATTTTGTCATTTCATTTAAAGCTGATATTATTATATAAAATAATTATTTTTAACATTAAAATATAAAAACCCTCATAAAAAATATGAAAAAAAAAGCCTTCTGTCAAAGTAAGTTAAATTAAAAAAGGTAACTTAAAATATTATGTCTAGGTGGTAAATATCTTATCTAACAATCTTATTTAGTTATGTTATAAGTTTTGAATATTTCAATGTCATTTATAAGCTGTAATAATAAGGATAAAAAATATTCCATTCTACTTTTTATACTGGTTTAATTTATACTAAAAGCATTTGAAATGAAGATAACAGCAAGAGGAATAAAAAACACCGAGAAATGCTGTTCTTTTCAAAACATTCATATTTCTTCTAAAAAATGCCAGCGATTATGTGGGAGGTCCGTCCGCATTTGAACTCCAGAGTATAAAGGGCATTGTAAAAAATAAGGGTTTCATCTGACAAGTGTATAAAGATCAAGATACGTAGAATAAAGCTAACTACCTAGCGTTGATGGGCGTTGACAATTGATTGACATGCAGAATTTTTGCTTAAAAGAGGTTAATCGTAGTACTTAGCTGATACTTATATGCATACATTTCCAATTTTATAGGAACACCAACATAAAAAAAAAGTGTTTAAAAATTCTCGGCACACGGTTTTGATTTGTTATTTACTTAATGTTATACATTATTTTATTAAATGATTAACATCATCTTAGAAAATTTGAAAGCATTAATAATTATGTTGTTAAATTAAAAAATTCTCAAAAATTAAATTATTTTTATCAAACATGTTTATTAATAAGGATTCAAAATTATTTTAACTATTAATTGTTTAAGTGACTTATTTATCAATTACTTGTTTAAAATCTAGTACAAGAACTATATAGAAGTTATAGCAAAAATGAAAAAAACATATTTTTTAAATTTCAGCTACTATAATGTTATTAACTTCATTAGGATGTATAAAAATGATAAGGATTCTCAAAATAAATATTTTTTTATTCATTTATTGGTTAGTTTATCATATTTTTCTTACTCTTTAAATATAATAATTAATATATGATTGATTTTTGCGAACTGTAAACTATAACTTTGTTTCAAAAAATTTAAATCTGCATCTGGATAATAATGTTACCTAAACCTGTTAAGAAATATTTTTATGCATTGTTACAGTGTTGCATTATTATGTTTAATTAATTATTACGTTACGTTACTAATTGATTTTTCAAAATAATAATAATAATAATAATAATTTCCTTTTTTGAAATAAATACAATTTTTGAATAATAACTTGTGGTGATGAATAATTGCTATAAATTAAATCTCAAAACAGTTAGTGATTTTAAAATGAAAATCAAATTAATATTTTATTAAATTTATGTATTTTTAATTTAATGAATCTTTATATAATTAAATTGATAAAATTATTAATATGCATTTCGAATTTTACTTTACATAAACTCAATAAATAATCTGTTTTATATTCAATTTATCATTATGTTTTGTAGTAGTTATAAACTGAAGCTTATCGTTTACCTGTTTATTTATTTTATATTTAAAGTTACTGAAATTTAAAATTATTTATTCAATTAATAATAAAATTAAACTAAAAATTGTCAATTTTTTTCTGTGAAAGTGGGAGCGAAAAGGTAATGGAAATAAATAAATAAACGATGAATTAAAAAAGCTTAGTTTTGTCAGTTAAAAATCGAAAATAAAATTATTTAAAATAATAGTTACATTATTATATAAAATTTAAAAATAATCATTTTATTACAAAGAAATAGGCCCACTTTCAATAAAATTAACTCACAAAAATTGTCTTCATAAGGTAAGAAAACTGTTAAAAAAAAAAAAAAAAAAAAAAAAAAAAAAAAAACGCAACCAATAATTATTACATAAAAAAAGGTCGTTGGAGCATTTTTATTTTTTTAACAAAAATTTTTTATAGCACGCCTAGTTACGAAATCACTAATTTAAAGATTCTAAGAAAGTGTGCGAAAACAATCAATAAAAATGAAAGTTAATCAATAAAAATAATAGTTTATAGTATAGATAAAATACTTAATACAAAAAATATATGATAAAACTTAAAATATTTATTCTGTTAAATAATAATAATAAAGACAGTGTAAAATTATATAACATTGTTTAATCAAATTTACAACTCGCTGTGATTTTATTATCACGAGTTACAATAGATTAAACTTATTGGACTATTATATTCAGCTTTGTATAAAATTTGAGGGAAGGGGGGCAGGAGAATAAAAATATTAAAAAAGGCCCGAACAATGTTGAGCTTACAGCGTTTAGTGGGCCTTCATCAATCAGAAACCAAGTTATAAAGTGGCCGGTAAAGAAATAGCAATGGACCGAAATGGCAAGAGACCAAAATGATTAAGGACCGAAATGGCCAGGGACCGAAATGGCAAGGGACCGAAATGTCCAGGGACCGAAATGTCTCGGGACCGAAATATCCAGGGACCGAAATGTTGTGTACCCCTAATCTAGAGAGCAAGTCTGATCCATTTTGAAATCCTAGGATTATAAATAGTAATAGTCGTTTTGTTTTTAGTTATTTTTATTTTATGTTTGAATAATTATGATTTGAAATTGTTCAATAATTATTAAATCAATAATACTGATATTGCTTTCTTACTCCAGTTTATTTTCCTTTTTCAGAATTAAAAGAATTATTTGCTTCTGAACTTTATAATGCTCTTCTTATCCATGATCCACATGTATACTGTGATAGTTCTGACTATCTGAATACCTATAGTTCTCATGTGCCTACAATCTTGTCTGTTTTGGCTGCAGCTTTCTATCCCAATATTATTAAAATTTTACAGGGTGATATAAGTCAAGGAAAACTAAACAAACAAAACTTGGTATATTCTATCATGTAAGTATAGCTACTTCTGAGCTCTCAAATGTATTTTTGTTTAGATTGTTTATTTGAATAAAAAGAAAAGGGAAGGGGGTATCAGTTTGTTTAATTAATGAAATAAAACTCATTCTTCAAATTCTATTTAAAGCTTCTTCTATGTTAATTTTTGTTTGAAATGCTCTGGATCTAATTGTTTTTGTTAAACAGCATACATTTATTGATTAGTAACTATTTATGATAAATTATTTATCATTTTAATCATTTTCTGTAATTGCAAACTTGTTTAAAGAAAAATTTGCATTGGTGGGAATAAAGTTTTTATTCCAGCCCTAATATTAACGTATTATGTTCTAACATAATGTTACCACTTAAGAGAAGAAATACTCAAACTAAAATTATGGGAGCATTGTTTACTGATTTCTAACTTGCGTTTTAATATTTTTAAATGTTTTTTGCATAAGATGCATTTGTACATATGTGCTTTTTCAATTTGTATTACACTTATTTTTTATGTGAGGATAGTTTCACTAACAGAACCACAGGGTTCGTACAGACTCTTTGGACTCCTTAGAAATTACTTAGAAATGAAAACGTTCCCAAGTAGTACTTAGAACTACTTAGATAAACAAAATACTCCTTAGAAACTCCTTAAATTGTATTACGGTTTTGCACGCAAGCAATATTGCTCCTGGAAGAAAAAAACAAAAAAAAATCACGATTGTAAAACTCACGGTAAACCCTTTATGCACATCGTTCATCAGAAACACAGCAGTGATTGGTTGGGATCGTACTAATAGCCACCAAAGTGATTTACTTTTCACAGTCATAAGGGAAAGAAAAGTGAAAAGAATAATCCAAACACACCTCTAAACTTCTAATTTGAAAAAGTGATTACACTGTTTAATTCCTTCACAGCTAGATATACAACTTTGATTTCTTCCTCATAATATGATTCATCATCCTCAATTTTGCTGATAACAGTGGATTCAAGGGCGATTCTCGTCCAAAATTTCCAAAAATTTAAGCCATCCTCTTTCGAAAATTTGAAATTGGGTTATCAGTTCCGCATAGTCGCCAGCTTGTACGGTAAATGCATTGCGAGAAATGCAAATTTTGTGAAAGGATCACTGAAAAAGCACACATTTAGTGAATATTTCGTGGAAAAACGATGATTTCGTCAATTTTTTGTCAACAAACTTTGTCAAAAGATTGCTGAAAAACGTGAAATTCCTGTGCGAATTGTGGTTAAAACGGCAATTTCATCAAATATCGCAGATAAAATGCTAATTTCGTCTGAAGACCGTGGGAAAATGTCGATTTCGTCTAAAAATTGCAGATATAATGCCGATTTCGTTAAAAGATCGCGAGGAAAAAACGCAGTTTTCAATAAAAGATCGCTTACAAATATTTTGTCAATTGAAGATCATTAAAAAAACGCTGATTTCATCAAAAGATCATGGGAAAACTGATTTCATCAAAAGATTGCGGGGATAAAACGCCATTTTCGAGAAAAGATCGTGTAAAAATACAAATTTTGTTGAAAAAACGTCAATTTCGTGAAATAGAAACACAAGAAAATGCCAATTTTGTCAAAAGATCGCAGGAAAACTGCCGATTTCGACAAAAGATTGCAATAAATTGCCGATTTTCTAAAATATTACAGATAAATCGCTGATTTTGTCTGAAGATAATGGATACCTTCTCCCTCTTGCAGGGGGTAACTCGCGGAATTCCTGCTTAATTGGGGCTTTGCAAATGCATGCCACATCAATAAGAACAAAAATGGCAAGTCCTTAAAATTTTTTGGACTCCTTGGATTTTTTATGTACTCCTTGGATTTTTTCTTCCCAACTCTGTATGAACCCTGAACCAGTTCCATTATTCATGATTTTCTAGAATGGTATAAGTATATCTGAACACATTATGATTTTTGAGGCTGAGGATGAAAAGGAAAACTTTTTAATATGAATATTATTTATGTTTGTTAGCAAAACTTGAGATTTGTGATTATATAAAATAGTACAGATATACTTTGTAGTATGAATTAGAAATTATTCTGTATATGTCTCTTTGGAAACAAGATCTATGAATAAAATTGTACTGTACATCGCTTGTTACATATTATTAGGAATTTTTTACATCTTTACCAGCAAAATTCCTTTTTGTCTTAAATATGATTTTTAAATGGAAATCCTTTTGGCTGAAACAAATGATTTATTTATTTTTGTAAAGAGATCATTTAAATTATGAATATTTTTGTGCAAGTGTATTTTTTTTTTATCTTTCAGTTTGCTTTGTATATGTACTTTTATAAGCATTGCTGTAAGTATGTAATTTTTCTCTTTAGAAAAGGACAGACAGCTTTTATTCAAAAGGAGTCTATTGTATCAGGTGCTGAAGAGCTTCCAACTCCATGGCTTGTATATTTCTCTGCCCTAAATTCTGAAGCTCGCAGGAAAGCAATGGTATCTGCTGTTTCAGCCACTCCGGGTATTTCCTTATTACTGATGGCTGGAAAGAATTTAACTATAACTCAGGTATGAACTTCTTTCAGTATTTGTTTCTATTTATGCTCTTTTATTAATTAACTTTAGTTATTAGCTGACCAACTTGGTTTTATCCGGGACTGGAGCAGGGCCATAGTTAGAAGTGGAGGGGGAGGACTCATTTTTTCTCATGAAGAAAGATAAATTAGTGGATATTCACACTGTAGTTTCTATGTTTCTCATTAAACTGTTGTAATAACTTCATTTTATGCTAAGAAATTATTTGGATGATAAAAAAATTTGAATGTATGACTCATGCAATATTAAACATCATGCTAGCTTCATATGTGCAAATAGGATGAACAAGCATTGAAACACTTATTTTAGTAACAATTTATCACTTTTGCAAAATTGTGAAAGGTCTTCAAAACTAAATTCGATTTTTGAATAGATTCATTTGGATTTTCGGATCATAAATTCATTTAGTGACCTTGGAATCTTTTCCAGGAGGAGCTCAAAAGTTTTAGGGGGGGGGGGGGGGGTGCTGAGACAGCCATAGCACCTTCTTAGATACGGCCCTAACCTGGAGTATAAATAATACTTCTTAAATATAACTAATTTCAGAGTTGAATTCAGGCATTTTTTCCCAGGAGAGATTTAGTGCTGGGATCCTACTGCCTTCAGCAACTTTAAGCCCTCAAATTTGTATTAACTTTATATTTTTAAACAAAAGCTTATCCAAATAAACTTACAGTTGATGATTAGGTCTCTTGAGCAATGCATACTCAGACTTGCAATGTGTACTCTGGTCTATTTTTGAAAATGAACCCTAAATTTATATGATTTTATATTTTTAACTGAAAAGCTTTCCAGATCAACTAAGATCCCCCTTTATAGTGATTACTGATATATTTTCTGCCATTTAGATGTATTAATGGTTTTAACAATTCTAATATAAATAAAATAAAAGAAAATTTGTAAATAATAACGTAACAATGCAGCTTATCCCTTCTTAAAATATATAAGAATCATTCCATGTCAATACAACAATTTTTTCATGCTTTGTTATCATCTGAGTAATGGGGATTTATACATATTACCTTTAATTTGATATGAATACATTGGATGGGGGGAGGGGGAGAGATCAAAACAATTAAATTATGAAAATTTTCTAAACATCATGTACTATTTCATTCCTATTTCTAATTTTTTTACAACTTGAATCGATTTGTGTGTGGATTCCATGCTATGGATCCTCCGAAAATGCATGGAAACAGTCTTAACAACGGCAAACTGCTGGAAATTGAAAGTTGTTCATTATGGTTTTTAATTAATATTTCAAGTAATTATTCAAAAGTTAAAAATCTGAGTTTCAGCAGTATTTAGACCTGACTCTGAATATTCTTATCTAAATTTGCAGATTTCTGTGTAACAGACTTCCCCACCTACCGGTAATAGACACACATGCAGACAAATTTTTTCGTGCATTAATATAGATTATGAAATAGAAATTTCTTTTCTTTTTACTTACAGACATGTATTTATTCAACTGGAGGAAATTGGCAAACATGTTTCACCATTTGTTATTAAAACATTTTTAAATGCTTTTAAAAAAATCAAAGGAGAGCAATTATTATACTTTTTACTTATGACATAATAAAATCCTGTTTATAAATCTTCAGATAATCAAATGCAATATGGCTTATTTGCAATAAAAAGTCTACTTTTGACTTTAAATTCTTTCTTAATCTGTTTTTAAAAAATAATTAATTTGCATGTGCTCCAATTTTTTTCCTTTTCTTTAAAAAAATTCATTTTCTAAATTGTATCAGTTTAACAAATAACCATTTAGTTAGACTTGCAATGAATTCCAGAAATATTTTTGTAATTAAACCCAGAAAATTTGTTCAATAAATATTTCCTTGTTTCTAAATGTCCTTTTTATTCATGACTGGCTATCACTTTTAAATTTCAAGATTTCATATTTCATAGACCAGTTTGGGAAAAATATATATATTTTTTAAGTTTACAGACAGTATATAAGAGGGATCTTTCCTTGTCAAATTGTAAATGAATAGCATGTTACAAGTTGCTGAAAATCCTGATAGTTGAATAGTTTGAAAAGTTAAATTGTTATCATTATTTAGGAAATTTTGATTTTTATTGTTTATTTCTATTTATTATATTTTTTGGGGGGGGAGGGAGGGGGGGGAGGAAGAAGGGGCAGGCATGTTTGAAGGTGAAAAATAACAATTTTGAACAATGTGTAATATTACTTCCCCTTCTTGGGATATAATTTTTAGAAATCACCATTTTGTCTAATATTTTAAAGCATTCAATTTTTTTTAAACTACAGATAAATTCATGTAATCTAATTTAAAAAAAAAAAAAAATTAAATCTGTCAGATGTCTTTGAATTTATTATTTCCCTCTAGTTCAGAAAATTTGCACGGAAATCTTTTGTAAAATCATAGTTTTTGATACCGTTTGATTAAAGATTTTTCTGATAGAAATTTTTCGAAGATGTTTTTAACTTCTTTTCTATGTAAATTTCTTTATGCTGTACTTGTAAATGTTCTGAGGGTGTACATAGAGATGTAAATTTTCCGGAAAAATATAAGTGGCGGAAAAAAATTGGTTTTTTACTGGTTTTTTTCGGAAAAAAATGGAAAAATTGGAAAAATTGATTTTTCATGACTGTTTCTCCCAAATAAATTATATTTTCTTAGAGAATATTGAACAATAAACATTTTTTCTCATTTATTTGTATTAAATGAAAATTATTTTCACTTTATATTACAAAATAAAAAGAAAATAGCAAATCCTGCTTTTAAAAGTTTAGTTTTTTTTCCACAGCCTAAGAATTTTTAAAACATAATTGTTTGTTATATCATATCTCTGTTAAAATGATTTTTCAGTTACATGTTTAACTACCAATTGACCTAATGTAAGAACCTGAGCCAATATGTCTGGAGTTTGGAATGAAATAAATTATGCATTCCATTTACATAAGTATCGTTTTTAAGTAAATGATACTAGTTTAAAAAAATTGTTGCAGTTTTGTCATTATTATCAATATCAGTATTCAAAAATTTCCATTGTTTGTAAAAAAATGTATATTTTTACATTATTACACTTTTTTCTTACAATTATAATTTTATTTCCTTTAAAAAATATGTTTAGTTTTGGTGTAGCTTTCTAATCTCAACTTAAAATTTTGATTTAGTTTTATAATCTAAATTCAAACAAAACCATGTTTTAGTTTGGCTTACTCAGGTCTACAACTAAAAAATAGAATAGGATTTATTGACTGTTAGATTTTTACTCACTGACACCAGAAAAAAAAATATTTTTTGAGTTTAATTAAATGTAATTTTTTTCTTTTTATCCTGAAATCTGGTATTACATTCTTGAGTAAGAAACCATATTCAATAATGTTTCCACATGGTAATTTCATATTTCTAAGAATGGAACTCAAAAGTTATGAAAACAGAACACTACAAATAGAAAATGCTCGCTATTTGAGGAATTAACAAAAGCAGTTACATACAGAGATAAATTTCTAGTGTGCTTTAAAACACTACAAAAATTCAAGAGGAAATGTATAATTTGGAACATAGTTACTTGTAATAAATTATAAGGTTTTTTTTTTCATTGTAGTTGTACTTTTCTAATGCAAACTGCCCATGTTCATGCAACATTACTGTACATTATGTAGGCAAAATGGAGGTCAATTTTAGGTTCAATACCTTGAAAAAACATTCAATTAATCAGCTATAACAAAATCTTGAAAAATGCAGCATAGTAGTGCCACCTATAGAGCAATTTACACCAAAAACTAAACAACATTAATATATATCAGGAATTGTCTGAATTTGTAGTTTGATTTTTAAAAAAAATCGTCCTTTAGTCCTTGAGATAGTTATTGCGATAATCATGAATAATGCAGCATTTCAGCGTCATCTGTTGAGCGATTTATACCAAAAAGTAATGTGCACAAAGTTATATCAAAGATTAACTTAATCTGTAGTTTTATGAAAATACATACATTAATTCTTAAGATAGAACTATTGTGGAAATTATGAATAATGCAGCATAGCAGCGTCATCAGTTGGGCGATATACACTAATAACTAAACATCTCGAGTTTATATCAAGGTGTAACTGAATCTAAAGTTTTTCGAAGTTATGTGCATCAGTTCTTGAGATCGAGTGCCCATAAAATTTTTGCCCCATACAGACTCCCAGAGTGACAGATATTTTCCAAAAACTACCAAATCGTGTTCAGGACCTTCTAAAATGTTTAAATACACCAAAAACTGGAAGTCAAAATTTTCACGAATTCAATACTTACTTCTTGAAAAGATAGAAAAAAGTAATAAATGCATGCTTCAAATTTTATGTTAAATTTTTTATTTTACCATTTCTATTAATCGGCGTATTATTGAAATAATTTTGCACATGAATTAATTTTTAAAAAGAGAAATTGCATTTAATTATTATCTAGATTTATTTTATGTAATCCTTTTTTTGTAAAATTGCGAATTTCTTGTATATATACTTATACAAAAAAATATTCAGAATTTGTGAATAAGAAGTTATTATTATTTTTAGAGTCCTATTTAGACATTTTTAATAAGGTTATTTATGCGTACATACAACTTGATAAGATTCAGCTGCTGTATGGCATGAGATTTTTTTTCTTCAATCACTGCATTTGCGAAAGATTCAATTTGTAGATTAAACTTTTTTCTGAAATGTCTATTTTCAAGAGAAATTTTGCGAAGGGTCTTGTGTTTCAAACAAGAAAAAAATGTGAAGGATCCTTTCAAATCTTCTCAAACAGATTTCTGCTCAGAGATCAGATTACCCACATTAAAGTTTTCATGTGGGACACTCAACATAAAAATAAATAAAATAAAAAGTATGAGAATGTAGCTATCACAAAATTTTCACTATATTATTTCATAAATGAAATTTCAAATTTTCCAGTTTGGAAAAATTAAAAAATAAGCCTTCGGAAAAAAACCGAAAAAAACTGTTTTTTTTCCCAATTTTTCCGGGTTTTTTCCGAGCATTCCCATCTCTAGGTGTACATAAAAGAGTTATCATGGTGCAAGGCCTTCACTCTCGGTTTGATTTCAGTCTTGGAGAAATTTTTGACTGATTATACTTTCTATATTTAAACAATACTACTTTTACTGGGAAGAATTTTTAATCAGTTTCTTCTGTTGTGAGAGATCAATTTTTAGCCATAATGCAAGACAAAACATTTTTTAGCTCATTTTCATTTTGCTATTCCCAATACTAAAAAAGTTTTAAGTCTTGCTTAGATTGGCTTCTTGTACCCATAGAAAGTGTGCTTCATTAGCTTTACTGGAAAAACAAAGGTTATACAAAGGTTCTTATAACAGAATGTATGTGCCATATATGGAAAAGGTATATGGCAGTATGGCAGAAATTAATTGGTTACAAATAAGTTAACACAAATTTAATCAAATTGATTCACAGAAGAATTCAAATAGTTTTATCATGATTGACTGAATTTTGATTTGAAAATTTATAATATTAAAAAAATTTAAGTAATTTTTTTCTTTTATTTAAAAGGTCAATTTTAGCAGATGTTATTAGGGTGAAAAAATCTATTGTCAAAATTTATTGATATTTACATATTTTGTAGAAGTAGAGGAGACTGGTACACAGTGGTCCACTTTTTCAGTTTATTTATTTATTTTTCTCTTTAATGGAAAGTCTAATCAGTTTAAAAATATTCTTGAACAATCCTTAAGCATTTTTACATGCCTCAGAATTTTTTCAGAACGTAGTTTCGAATACATTAAAAAAAAAAAAAAAAAAAAAAAAAAAAAAAAAAAAAATATTTACATACATTTATAAAGTGGATCAGTGTGCCCCAGAAGTGGGGTACAGTGGTCCATCTACTGGGACATGGTGGTCCACTATTAAGCATTATTTTAAATATATATATATTTTTTAATTTAATTCTTCATTTCCCTTTTACCTCCAAAATAACATAGTTATGCAAATTTGCGAGTGACATTTTGTCACAAAACAAAACAAGAAAATTGTCTAAATTATTATTATATTTTTAAAATAAGAGACACAATTTTTAGGCAGTGAAGATAAATGTTAGGCATTGTTTTTGTTTACAAAAATTTCAATCATTATTTTTAAGAAAAAATTAATCTTCAAATAGCTATTTCAAAAACGTAATCTTAAATTGCAATAATCTCATTAATAAATCCATTAAAACTAATATTTGTTAATGTAAACATCGTAGCCTTCCAACATCACTAAATAGAAAATAACAATCTACCAAAAAAAATAATTTTTCTAAATTATCTTAATATTGGTTATTTACTCTTGAAATTATATTAGTTGGCCTTTATTTTAAATATAAATTATTTTAACATAATCTCTCAGCATTTTTTAGATAACGCCGGCTCAGTTTCTCAGGATAACGTATAGCCTTTTTTTTTTTTTTTTTTTTTTTTTATGTTTCTTCCTCGGCATAACATGAGTCATCGTAAAGGGAGAATATTCTGGAACATTCCATATCTTTCCATCGGGCAAATTTCGTGCCAAAAACAGAAGTCGCTGTTTGGAGAAAGATCTAAAACCATTCAGAACACTTAAATTGGTGGCAGAAATAAGACTCTCTGATTGGCTGTGAGCGCGTGTCTGGCAGAGGCCGATTTTCGCAGGCAGTCCGAGAGGGAGATTCACCGTAGCACTCGTGGGAGAAGCATATACAATCAGGCTGCTGGCCTACGGGCTCGGCGAGTTGGCTTTATTCATTTTGTCATAAGCGGTTGGCTTTTCTTTCGTGGCGTAGAAATATTGGAAGATTTTTACTCACAGCGTATGACTCCCTTTTGAGATATCAGCCTGTTTTGCAAAAATCTTTGCTTCCAGCCACAATTCTAGGAAATGAAAATTTATGCAGTATGATAAAAGAGAAAGCTCTGCAGAGATGTCCCTGATGCAAGAATTGCAGCCATCACGATTATTTTATCATTGGTCCCAATCAGTCTAAGACGTCTTCAACTTCTACTGTATTTCTTCTGTTGTTGCCATTGGTTTTCCCCATCAACGATAACGTTTACTGGACTGTCACCGGTTATATCTGTTTTGGATTTACCACTGCTACTTTCCACCTCCAATACCGGCAATTACAAGACACTATCATCAGTTTTTCAGGCGATTCTCTTAGTATCCAGACCAGTTACAACGGCCCTTGGGCATCATTGTGTACGTTAAACATCTATCACTAACAGGACTATCTAACTGAACTTTCTCAATAAAATCAGTGCACAAAAGGATGACAACGATTATTTGTATATCTACTTACCATTATCTGCCGATTTCAATTATTTCCCATCCATATTCAGTAATGGATCGTGTGGCCACATCGAACCTTCTTTAACTTAATAAATCAAAATAAAAATAGTGTTTGTCTAAATATGCTAGTCTGCATTATTTCTACCAACTCTGGGTGAGTCCATTCTTTTTTTTTTTTATTTCCAGCTGGATTTTATTATTTCAGAAAGATTGAAGATTTAATGATCACTATTAATTTTTAAAGTAACTGAACTAAAATTTAAATCTAATGTCATCCACTGTACGACGCAGTCTGGCTCTGTTTGGGGAGTTTGCTTTCCTGCAATGTTGATTTTGAGCTGATTTAATTTTTATAAGTTTTTGCAGCTTTAGTATTGCTTTGATTGTGATTCTCCAGACAGAGCCTAACAGCAATAAGATTCAGGAACATTGCAAGTAAGGTGAAGTTATTAAATTAAATAAAGTCATTGTCATTAAAATTTTAAAATGAAGCTCCAAAATATTAGTTTGAAATTTGATAACATTAATATAAACTACAGATTAATAATCATAAAGTATTGATTATAAATTTGTTTTATATTACATCAAAAATGAGCAATGGAATTTCCGAATCTGCCAGTTATTGTTTTAATAACAACAGGATGCAGTCAATAGCACACTTGTATTTTTTTAAAAGCAGTAATATGAACACAAATATTTTTTACTATGTTAAATAAATTTATGTTTTTCTTTCTTTAAATAATTACTTTAAAACAGTTTTTTAGAAAATAAGTAATTTTTAATTTTTTTTTAATTCTGTGTTACAATAACAGGGTGGATTGTGGACCACTGTACTCCAGTGGTGGATAGTCCACTGTTCCCCCAAGCTGAAATTCAATACATTTTCATGAAAATTTTACTTAAAACTATTTCTTATGCATATTAACTTTAATATTAAACAAAAACAAATAACTTACCATTAAAAAAAAGTTGTATTTCCTTATTTATCTGTAATCTTTAATTAATAATAAAGAAAAGTAAGGTGATGAAAAATTTTACTTTTAGAAGCTCAAAACAACCAGTCAGGATAAATTGTCCATTTTGATTTAATGATGTGTTTTAAAGACCATAAGTAATCAACCCAGTGATGTAATTAATTATCCTAAAAGAAAATCTTTAAAAATGAAAAATAAATATGATATAAAGGGTGATTCACTGTGTTCCAGTCTTTTCTATATTTGCATATAGTTTAATCATCTTTATTAATGAAGTTTAATTTGTATTGAACCATCTAATTATTTTATATCTTTTTTATATATACATATAGATGCCTAAAGAAGACACTGTAGAAAGTTTTGCTGTTTTGTCCATTGATGATTATAATAAATTAAAGTTCTCTTGTTCTAGTAAAGAAGCACAGCTTTTATTGGATTGGAGAGAGTGTTTGTTTCAACTTTTTAAGTTGTATACAAAAACCTTAAAGGGCAACTGTAGTCAAAAGGAATGTATGATACATTGTTATGAAAAATTTATTCCAGTCTTGATTGAACTTTTAGAGACACCTCAAGTACCATTTACTAAAGGACAGTCATACAAGTTTGTGAATAATGAACTTATTGTTGAAGACTTGTAGATAGTTGTCAATTTCAAACAACAAATTTATGTTTCTGTAAAATATTTAAATAAAATTTATTTCTTCAATGTGCTGCTATTCAGTTTAATTAACTGTAGTTTTAAGTAAATTTATTTATGAAAAAATTAGTTTCATGTAAATTTTATGTTAGTTATGGATTTATAAAATAATTTGATTTCTTAAAATTATTTCCTCAATTAAAAATAACTGACATTTAATGTATCCTTGATTATCCAACTTAATTGTTATATGTTATTGTACTCATCTTGTTATAAGGCTTGAACTTGGGATGCAAGTTTCAGTTTCATATGTACTTTCATAGCTGTTTATTAATTTATTGCAGAGATTCCATTAAGAAAAAGGAAAAAAAACCTTATGTTTGATGCACAGATCTATCGCACCCTTCCCCTACTTATATATAGCCATCTCTGTATGGTATTTATTAAACTATGTTTAACTTAAACTTCAAAACAGGCTTCATTTCCTTTATTTTATTTGAAATTCCCTTTCTCGGCAGTTTTTCCCATTTTGTTGAAGCTGCATAAAATATGGTTTTATTTTTTTTATAGTGGGTTTAAAGTTGGTTTAGTGGGTTTGCTAGTTAAAATATCATTATTCACAATTAAAAAGAAATATTTTTTTGTTTTAGATCAGCTTGCTAAATCAGATGTTATTTTTGTGATAAAGATGCTTTTACTTTTATAAAGTATTTCTTCTCTTAAAGAGTTAAATCCCCCCCCCCCCCCAAAAAAAAAAAAAATAATAATAATAATAATAATCCGATGTGCCAATTCAAAAACTTTCTTATTTCTTATGCATGTTAATACTTAAAAATTCCCTGGTACATTTTCAAAATTAAATGGCAATTTATGTCTATCATGAGGATTCTATCATAACGATATGAAATCCTGTGCGTTAGTTATTGAGATGTCTATCGCTAAAATTGTGTAAATCATGCAAAATGCATAGAAGCATTACTTGCTGGATGATTTACATCAAAGTCTAATCAGCAACAGCTTAGTAATATAGCTGTATTTATATAGCTGTTTATATATTGCTGAATCTGAGATTTGATAAATCTACATTATTTTTTTAGATAGAACTATTACAAAAATTGTGAAAAATACAGCATAGCAGAATCAACTGTTGGGCAATTTACACCTTTAACCCATTACGGAGAATTTCTTCAATTGCAAATGTGTATTTAAATTTGTTTAGTAGTTTTATTTTCTGGAATTTCACTATTCTACCTAAGGTATGGTCAAATGTTCTAAAGTTTTTCACTGTCATTCTTTAAGGAGGGGAAATTTTGAAAATTTTTCTTTGTGCTTATGTCATAAGAATTATATATTTCCTGTAATTTTCAAACCTTTAGGTTTAGTATTTTAGGCTGTGCCTTGATTATGAATCAATCAGTGCAAACTTTTTTTTATAAATGAGATTGTAAGTTTCAAAACTCTTTATTCGAAATTTAAAAATTCGATTTGTGAACTTGCATCGAAAAAACAAAAGAATTTGAGAAAAAACAAAATTAGTTTCATTTGATGTTTCTCAAACAGTAAAATCTTAGTTTACTATGAAAACCAGTGGACTGGACACAACCAAAGGTTTTTCCTGATTTTTTAAAATTTGATTTTTTGGATAGGGTGAGTTTTGATACCCATGTGTATTTAAACTTACTGAAATCACCAAAAAATAAGCATGTTTGGAGACATAAACCTAATCAATTATCATTTATCATCGTGTCCAGTGCCATTTGACTAAATAGCAAATGTGCTTTTTGAAAATGATTATTGAGGTAATCTTGTTTTTAGTTTTTATGAAAATTATTATTTTCTGTTAATCATGATGTCATTTTTGACAGGGATATGTATGCAATGCATATTATTGACATTTTTATACTCTTGTTTTACAATTTTTTCTTTTTTTTTTTTATGCATATAGAAGAATGCAATAGAATAATTGCAATAGAATAAATAAATAAATCATTAATATATTATAATATCTATATAGTATAAAGCACCTATATATTTTGGTGCTTTTGATTAAATAAGCATAAAAATATTTTTTCAAATAATCTTTTAAGCATCATATGTTTATCTTAAAAGCTAGTATATCTGCAGATCAGGAGCCTCAAGTCAATTCAACAAATCACTGTTTTTTTACCTTATTTTGTGTAATATTTAACTTCATACAAACAGCAATCGAAAGTTTTCAAATAACATAAGTATTTATAAGAATAAAAAATGCATAGGAAGTTTCAGAAATTAGATACATTAAATTGATCATGTTGTTATGCAGCAATATTCTAATATTCTGATGAACTGCATATTATGATACATTTTAGATAAAAAAGTACATTTCTTCAGGGAGGCTTTGCCCCCTGACCCCCCCCCCCTCCCATGATCTAATTTAATTTACATTAGTAATTTTCTATTGATTGTGAGAATAGTTAGAATTCATCTTAGATTTCATTTTACACTAAGATTTTTAAGAGTAAGCAACAGTTTGAAAAAGCCTTTTATATTATTCTAATTAGCATGTTTTTTTTTTTTTTTTTTTTTTTTTTTTTTTTTTGTAATCTAATATTTACTTATCTGTATTTGATGCATTAGTAACTTATCAAATGTAAAAGAGTTATCTAATTTGGAGTTTAAATTTTTTTTACAATTTTTGTTTCTTAAAAATATCTTTTATTACCGCTCTATAATACTTAGATATAGGATCTTACCTATATACAAATCCTGATGTATTTGATAACATTACCTTACTAAAATCACCAAAAATAAGCATATTTGGAGACATAAACCAAATCAATAATCATTTATCATAGTGTCCAGTGCCATTTGACTAAATAGCAAATGTGATTTTTGAAAATGATTATTGAGGTAATCTTGTTTTTAGTTTTTATGAAAATCATTATTTTCTGTTAATCATGATGTCATTTTTGGCAGGGATATCTATGCAATACATATTATTGACCTTTTTATGCTCTTGTTTTACAACAGTTTTTTTTTTTTAATTATGATTTTAAATAGAAAAAATAAATATTTATGTTATCTGTGTGCAGGCGATAAATTCTAAAATATTCATAATAATTTTCTTTAAATAAATAACATTTAATATCATTTCCCAAATTCATTTTATTTCAATATCAAAGCGTATTAATTTTATTTTTGATATATGACATCAAATTTGATTCTATCTTTTGTACAATTAATTTATTCGTTTTGCCCTTTTTTTTTAATTTAAATATTACTCTCATACATTATGCATATTTATAATATTATTGAGTCAGTTATTCTTGCTTGACAACAAATAAAAGAAAATGAAACCGATACATTTGAAATACGAATATATATCTAAAACAAAACTCATTTCTGGGTTATAAAATGCATCTTATGCAAAAATACAAAGACATTAGAATCTTTGTGCAAATAACTCATCCGTTTTGCCATTTGTTTGACTTAAACATTATATCCACACATTAGCCACATTTATATTATTATTAGGAGGATTTAGTGTTGCTAAACAACTAATAAAAGAAAAAGAAAAATGAAATATATAGATTTTAAATTAAAAAAAAATTCTGAAACAAAATGTTTTAAATTATTGGGACACATGTATAAAAAATCACTAAAATTTACAAAAATAATTTAAAAAATCTGACATGCATTGACAAAACTTCAAAATAATAGGAATAATTTAGGAGCCATATTGGGAAGTTTCAGTATCCATAATTTATCATTGAAATCCATTAATCAAGAGAGAAATTTTCTTTTAACAAATGAAAAATTGTTTAAATTGCCATGTGAAAGCATTATATTGCAAAATAAAATTTTCTGTGTGAATGAACCAAACATAACAAAAAAATATACAGCTAAATCCAGTTACCTTTTGAATGTGCTTACTTAATTGCAAGGAAATTAGATACTTTTTATGGCATTCATCGTAGAGCAAACAGACAGAAGGAAACCTAAAAATTTCGTATCTCCAAAGTAAGCCTTCACTGACGTTTCAGCAATAACATCTAATTCAATGACTAAAATTCGTTTTAGTCATCAAGTTAGTCATTTATACATATATTATATATATATATATATGTGACAATTTAAAGTTAGGGGGCAGAAACATCATCGCCAGGTTTCCCTTTCTCTGCACAGAAGTCATGGCCAGTGAGAAAAAAAACAAAATAAATAAATGTCCAAATAATCACTCCTTGGCTGCTGCAAGTTCATTTTATTAAACTGTAGCTATATTAGAGAGAAAAGCTCCTGTTGCAGACGATATTTTACCAAAACATCCAAAAAATATTCCATTATTTACTAAATCCAGCCATACTCATGCAAGAGCGCACCCAAGATTCCTTCCTTCTACCACCTCTCAAGCTTCCTCTTTTAAATCTAAAAAGAAAGTTCTAGAACATTATCTAACCTGAAACACTCATTCTTTTATGTAAACATAATTCATGCCCAGATACGAGACTATTTTTCACAGACGATAATTTTATTTAAAAAAAAAAATATTATTTAACCAATTTATAATCGACTCACAATTTTAAATATCTTAGGCAGACGATTAATTTTAAGAGAAAAAGAAAAGAAATGAATTTATTGATATGCACACTATCAAAGGTTGACTGAGAGAAAATATATAAATAGATAAAATAATGATATTTTTTTAAAGGTATGGTTTTGGGATAAATTTAATAAAATTTTCTTAAAAAGGGTTGATAAAAACATAGAAAAAATGAGTTTTATTTGGAATATTACGAAATAAAGTTTAATTAAGAATATTTTTAATTTAGAGCCATCTTTTAAATTTACCCGTATTGGAATAAATGTTTTTTTAAGGTGAATTAAGAATTTATATCGTCTCTATAAAGATTAACAGATTAGATCTAGAAACAAGATTTTAATTTAACAATTTTGAGTAAGTACGGAATATTATTATAAGAAAATTAAGATAGTATAAAGGTTAGTTTTGGCGAAAAAAAATTTTAAATTTGTAATATATATATACACTATCTACCAAAAAGTATTTGTACACTTTCAGTTTTTGACATTTTGTCAAATATTTAAAAATATACTGGTCGGATTCTTCTGGAACTTCAGAAATATAAAGATTATGTTTCACTTTATTTACATTCATTTGTTAAGCGGGTAATTAGGGGGCCGGCAAAAAAACAAAGAATAATAGAAATATTTGGGATCACCCTGTACATGAAAATGCACGAAACGACTTATCGCTTTAGAATACAAATATATGAATACAGTAGAATATGTACACTAATTTTTGTGAGAATAGCATGTATATTTAAGGCGATAGAGCGATTTTTTTGAAAAATTCAAAAAATTCTGGTATGCTTTTTGTTTATATCATGCTGGGTTTTTGACAAAATTTAACGCAAATTTCAGAAAAATTGGCAAAATGCAGTAGAAAAAATGTAGCGCAATTGGAATATAAATATATTAAATATTTTATGAAATATGAGTAGTTGTATAAAATAATTTTTATCTGCGCATGCGCGAACTAGAAAAACATTTTTTTACATCATTTAATAGTCAATTCTATGGAGTGACCTATAAAAAAAATCCAATCAAATATCGTGAAAATTCAAAAAGATATCATTATTTTAGTGAGATGTTTTTACTCTGCTCTCTAAAAACGGCTGAATCTTAAGGGATTCTCCACAAATTGACATTTTTTAATAACTGACTTTAAAAAAAAACTAGAATTAATACAATATCTAATACAATATCGCTGCTAATAAGCACTTGACAATTGTGATAGAAAAGAAAAAGAGCTTTATTCACATTCAGGGCCAAAACTAAGAGAGGGTTGGGGGAAAAGGGCATGTGCCCCGGGCGCTAGGATGAAAGTGTCCCAAATGTACATTTTGTTTGGCGATTTTTTCCATGTCTATGTTTAGCATGATATTGTCAAAATCGTCCCATTCAAAGCATTTCTCCTATACCAAAGCATAGAAGAATCTAATGATGATGGTATAAAGATCCCGCAAAAAGCAGATTTTTTTTTTTTTTTTTTTCGTTTTGATTCGGTTTCACGATTTTAAGGTATCATTTTTTTTAAACAAAGCAGACTACTTTAATCAATATTACATATTTTAAGTTTTAAAATAAGTCGGCTATTAATAAATTAGAAAAATTTTCTTTGGAAATACTTTTGCAGATGCTTTGCAAAGAAGAAAAGAGAGGGGGGGGGGAGTTCACCAAAATTCATTGAAATATAAATATATTAAATATTTTCTAAAATGTTCTATGTCATGCAATATTTTCAACCAAATATAAAGCCACATTCAGAAAAATTCGCAAAATGTAGTAGAAAGAATAAGGTGCTATTGAAATAAAATATATTAAAAGTTTTCTAAAATATGAGTATTTGTATGAAATATTTTTTAATCAGCGTATGCGTGAACGATAAAATTTATCATTTTACATAATTTAATATTTAACTCTATGGAGCTACCCATAAAAAAATCCGATCGAATTTCGTGGAAATTCAAAAAGTTATTGTGGATAGGAGTGAACTGATTTTCAATTGGTCTCTGAAAGCAGTTGAATGACGTCAGATTTTACGCAAATTGCCAAATCTCCATTTACGTTTTTTACTGGTGATTTACTTCTTTTCTTAGATAATTACCAGAACAAACCTATTTCAGGATAAAAATAATTATAAAAAATCGAAGCATTTGTGTCAAATCTACCCATTGATACATAATTGATAATGGCTCTTATGCAAATGCCGATATCTGCGATCCTGAAATACGTCAAGTTCTCCACTGTTAAATGTGGTGTCGAAAACAACACTGACACCAATCGCATGCATGATGCCAAGAAAAACAGAGCTGTCTGATTTTGAGAAATGTGTGATCATCGGGTACCACCGAAATGGCCGATCTTTAATCGACATATCTAGCGAGCTTAATTACCCCAAAACGACTGTGGCTTATGTGATTAGAAAATGGAAGCTGAATGGTGATTGTCAGAATGTGGCCAGAGTAGGCAGACCGACGAAACTGGGAGATAGAGACCGACGGGTTCTGTCTAGAGAAATTCGGAAGAACCGCAACCAACCAATGTTACACATACGCCAAGAATTTCAACAAGCTTCAGGATGTGTTGTTTCCATGAATACCATCCGTAAGGAAGCTCATCTGCTTAATTTGTATGGCCGTGCTGCCGCCCATAAGCCTTTAATCACCAAGTCCAACCGCGCAGCTCGGTTAAGTTGGTGCAAAACACGCCAGCAATGGACTGTACAGCAATGGAAACAGGTTCTCTGGAGTGATGAATCAAGGTTCACCCTCTACCGTTCTGATGGTAGGGTCTGGGTCTGGCGTCTGCCTGGAGAACGCCTCCTACCAGAATGTATTGTGCCCACAGTTAAATTTGGCGGAGGGGGAATTATGTTCTGGGGTTGTTTTTCCTGGTTCGGACTAGGACCCTTGGTCCCAAATCATGGTAAGCTCAATGCCGATGCCTATTGTAATATACTGGACAACAGTGTACTTCCTACGTTGTGGCAATACTATGGATTGGACCCATGTTATTTCCAGGATGACAACGCAAGCTGCCATGTAGCGAGGTCCAGCATGGATTGGTATGCTGATAATGGAGTGCATCGACTCGAGTGGCCTGCCCAGAGCCCAGACCTGAACCCAATAGAGAACCTCTGGGACGAGTTGGATCGTCGAATTAAGGCGGGTGACACACGCCCAAAATCAGTAAAAGAGCTTACCTGCCTTGTGCAAACAGAGTGGAATAAAATACCATTAAATGTAATACAAGGACTAGTTGAGAGCATGCCCAGGAGAGTCGCAGCTGTAATTGCCTCTCGAGGAGAATCTACAAATTATTAAATGTGAACAGGGCCAAAACCCGTCTTTTTTTCCCGAGGCAAACGTGGATTTTGAAGGTACCCCTTTCCCCCTCCTTCGCAAAGCATATTTACAAAGAAAATTTCTCCAATTTATTAATAGCCGACTTATTTTAAAACTTAAAATATGTAATATAAAATAACGTATTCTGCTTTATTAAAATACTCCAATTTGATACTTTAAACCGAATCAAAAAAATTCTACTTTCAACAGGATCTTTAAGGCCCTTGTCCCTGCCCGCGAAGACACTGCTGAGTAGGGTGGAGCGAAAAAAAAATTTTTTTGAAAATCAAAAACGGGTAGGTGCCAAAAGTTGCCTTTATACTAGTACATGAAGTGCGTGAAATTTTACCGCTGAAAAAAAATTGCTTGAGTCTGCGCTTTTGCTCCAAAAATCGAAGTTTTGGGTAAAATTTGTCATTTTTTGACATTTTTTCAAAAAAATTAAAAAATTCCTACAGAGCTGGTTGGTATTTAAAAGTGTTGCTTAGACCTTTATATTTATCTGCTTAACATATTTAAACTATAAAACAATATGTTTATTCCCTATAGCTGGAGCAAAACAGACAACTTTTAGTAAGAAAACAGCATTACCACTCTATTGGGTCATACAACGAATTGTTGTTTTTAATACAGCTCTTGTTTTCAAAACTACCTTGGACATGCGTCGTGGAGGTGGCTATATTTCCTATACCACCCGGCACAACTATTCGATCATCTTAGTACAGTGTTTTATTTATACATTCATTTGTGATTTTCTTTATAAAAATTTGGCATGTTTTCGATGCTTCCACCTTGTTTATCTGTTCTTTGCATCCACATGCTGCTGTAACTATCTTCATGTATATTTTTACAGTTTATACAAAAAAAAAAAAAAAAAAAAAAAAAAAAAAAAAAAAATGACATGCAGAGTAATGCACGGGAATATTATTAAAGGGATCTATTCGGCCATTTATTATATTTATCAAACTTACATTCAGTTGATGAATAGTGATTGGAAGTTCTGTTACCAGAACATTTTTTCGGTCAATTGGATTTTTTTTACGTAATGATTTGTTTCAAAGATGATTTCAGATATTTCAACTATAAGTATGCCATCATTTATTCTACTTTTGCATTTTTTATATGTTGCGAAGCGAGCTGTTTAATGTGATGGTGATCGTCAGCGAGAATTGCAATGAAAATTTGTTCTCCATGTGTAAAGCAACCGCTGTTGTAAATAACATTTTTTTGCATTTGTTGAAAATATTCCAGTGAAAATGCTTGAGATTTTTTGTAATTTTTTTTTATTTTTTTCTTTAGCACAGCACACATCGCAATACTTGACAAACACAAATTTTCACACAAACTTTACAGAACATAGATCATTACATAAATCTTGCAGAACAATAAATTATAACTTCTGGTTTCATATTTAATCTATTATGAAAAATCTTCTAACTAATTCTTTCATCTGACATGAAAGGATGAATTCAAATAATAATTAAAAACCCCAGCCAACTTTGGGCGAAGTTAATTAAAAATATATTAAAAAATTAACAGGTGAGTCAAGAGCACCTTTGACCCCTTTAAGTCCCATTCTCAACTGAACTGTGACATCATAATTCTGACTTTAAAACAAAGCACAGAATTCATAGTGCTGCCACCTGTTATCAAACAGAATAACTAACACTTAAATTGTTCTAATTAAATTGGGTTCACTGAACATACTCCCACCCATCAAGAAGTTATTCTTGATGCAAAGGAAGTAAACAAAGTTTTACAATAGGTCTTTTAAAGACACCCCTAACGGTTTTAACAGTCACTACTCTGACTATACCATCCTTACCCGGATGAATTTCAATGATTTTGCCTAATGGCCAAACAGAAGGAGGAACATTATCCTCTTTCAAAATTACAATATCATTTACTTTAAAATTTTCAGTTTGTACTCTCCATTTTTTTCTATTTTGCAAAGAGCTCAAATAGTCAATACTCCACCTTTTCCAGAAACATAATTTCATTTTTTGTACAATATGCCAACGAGACCGTAAGGATAAATTTTCTTCATATACCGGTTCAGCTGGCGAAGTAATAACATCTCCAATTAAAAAATGAGATTGAGTCAATATATTGATACTGTCTATGCTATCATTATCAATTGCTACTAATGGTCTAGAGTTTAGAATAGCCTCAATTTGAGTCAAATATGTGTAAAATTCTTCAAAAGTTAAATTAGTATTACCAATAACACGTTTAATATGAAATTTTACAGAACGAACAGCGGCTTCCCATAGTCCACCAAAATGTGGACTTACTGGAGGAATCATATGCCACTCAATATTTCTTTGAGACAAAAAATACCAAATTTCTTCATTACTTTCAATATGACAAATAAATTTATATAAATCTGAAAGTTGCCCCTTAGCACCTACAAATGTTGTAGCATTATCACTATATATATGCTGAGGAGCTCCTCTTCGAGAGCAAAATCTGTTTAATGCAGCAATAAATGCCTCAGCAGTCAAATCACTTACCAACTCTAAATGTAGAGCTTTAGTGGCAAAACAAATGAATAAAGCAATATAACATTTGGTAGTTTTAGCTCCTCTACCTCGATATTTCAAAATATTAATAGGCCCCGCATAATCGATTCCACATGCAGCAAATGGCCTGTTAGGAGTAACTCTGTTAAGAGGAAGATCTCCCATTAATTGTTTGGAAGAAGCTGTTCTATATCTACAACAAGTAACACATTTATAAATACAATTTTTAATTATCTTCCTGGCACATACTATCCAATAACTCTGTCTTATGATGCCCATTAATAAATTTAACCCAGCATGAAAATGCATAACATGAAAATATTTAACAATTAACACACTTAATTTATGCTGAGTTGGCAAAATGACAGGATGTTTTGCATTATATTGGAGGGGTGAATTTCTCAGCCTACCTCCCACCCTAAGCAAACCATCACTATCAATAAAAGGACTAAGTGAAAAAAGAGAACTTTTTTTAGAAACAGGTCTATTTGATCTAATACAACTAATTTCATCTCCGAAATATAGCTGCTGAATATAAGAAATAATCAAATTACCTGAATGTCTTCTTTCGGTTATTGATAAAGGAAGAAATTTACCTTTATTCAAAGGACTGGTGTTCATTTTGCCAACTTTCTGCTTACAATTTTTCACAAACCTAATACAAAAAGCTAAAACATCAACAATTTTAGTAAAAGAAGAATATTTTTCAAAAAGCATATCTATCACAGAATTATTTACAGTTACTGGAAAACAAAATTTAGATTTTTTCTTCTCTTTATTCACAGTATCTAAATTAGTTTTGATTTGAGGTTGTTCAGGCCAATGTTCTTGACTTAAAGAAAGCCATTTTGGGCCCTCCCACCAAAGGGAACAATCAGGAAGATCCTTGGGAGGTAACCCTCTGGAAGCAATGTCAGCTGGATTTTCCTTGCCTGGAACATACCTCCAACAGTCAGATGGAACAGAATCCAAAATTTCGGAAGTTCTATTAGCCACATAAGGTTTCCAATACCTAGGATGAGATGACAGCCAAGATAGAAGTACTTGAGAGTCTGTCCATGCATAAAATTTAATAACGAAGGTATTCAAAATAGTCACTAGTGTAGAATATAATCTAGAAAGTAATAAAGCACCATTTAGCTCAAGTCGTGGTATGGAAACAGATTTAAGTGGTGCTACCTTGCTTTTAGCAACCAATATGGTCACCTTTGACTTTATTTCACCAGGTTGTACCACATAGATGACTGCAGCATATGCTGATTCTGAAGAGTCACAAAAACCATGCAATATGATTTCTTTACTGGAACATTGGATCCATCGTGGAATTTGAATAGAACAAACTTGTTCAAATTCTTGTTGGAATTTTTTCCAATTTGCTTGGAAATTTTCAGGAAGAGCAGTGTCCCAGTCTAACTTCATTAACCATAATTGCTGGTAAAACATTTTTATCGCAACAGTGCAAGGAGCCAAAAATCCCAATGGATCAAATAATTTAGCTGATTGTGAAAGAAAATTTCTTTTAGTTATGTTATCATCAAATTGTAAATTAACTTTAAAGATGAAAACATCATTTGTAGAATCCCAACTAAGCCCTAAGGCTTTGGAGCAATCATCAGGATGAATTTCTAAGTTTGTTGACTCAAGAGAATTTGAAGATAAATGAGTCAATACATCAGAAGAATTAGACCTCCATTTCCGTAAATGAAAACCTCTATTTTCTAAAGCCAGTGAAAGTTTATCAATCACTCTAATAGTTTCTTCACTTGAGATTGAACCTGACATACAGTCATCAATATAGAAACTATCTTTAATAATTGAAGCTGTAACAGGATCATCGTTTTCTATGTCCTTTCCAATTTGAAATAAGCAACGAGTTGCTAAAAATGGAGCTGATGCTGTTCCATAAGTGACAGTTTGCAGACGATACTCCTTTAAATCTGAGTATGCTGATTCTCGCCAAATAATACGTTGTAAATCTTGATCTTCTGGAGCAATCAGAATTTGTCTATACATTTGCTGAATATCAGCGGTAAAAGCAACAGGATTTGTTCTAAATCTAATAAGAACTGTGAAGAGATTTGGTTGAGGAATTTGTCCAACTGCCAAAACAGAATTCAAAGAATTACCATTAGGTGGTTTGCATGTACCATCAAACACCACCCGTAACTTTGTAGAAATAGAATCACTTTTTATAACAGAATGATGTGGAAGGTAGTATACTTTGTTGTGTGTAGGATTTGAATCTTTGTCAACAGGTGTCATGTGACCAAAATCTTCATATTCATTCATAAATTTTCTGTATTCATTCTCAAATTTTTTATCAAACTGAAATTTTTTCTCCATAGCAAACAATCGTGAAACTGCCATAGATTTAGAATCTCCTAATGTTATTACATCTTTAAAAACTGGCAACTTAACTTGAAATCTACCTTCTGGAGTTATCTTATAAGTCGAACAAAAATGTTGTTCACAAAATTTTTCTTCTTCAGACAAATGAGGATTTTTAATATCTATTTCTTCTGCTTGCCAAAACTTTTGTAATAATAAATCAACATTTAATTCATTTTTTACACTAAGAAAATGTGAATTGATACTAGAAGAATATTTACAATTAGATTGCAATTTTCCAGCTACCACCCAACCAAACATAGTATTTTGAGCAATTGGCTCATTCTCATTACTAACAATTTTACCATATCTTAAAATAGTAAAGAAACAGTCAGATCCTAGAATAATATCACATTCTTGTGGTTTCATGAAATCTTCATCTGCTAAGGTAATATTCTTAAGATAATCTATGTTTTTTGTATCAAGTAATTCTGCAGGTAATTGAGATGTCACTTTAGGCAGAATGTATGCCTGTACCTTTAAGGATTCATTTGAAAGCTTTGATCCAACTTTGAGAGTTACTGAACCTCGAGTTTGTCCAGCTGATACTCCAGTAATTCCATTTAAAAGAATTCTGTCGTTCTTCCTTTTTAATCCTAAAATTCTTATAACATTTTCACTGACAAACGAACATTCTGATCCAGAATCCAGCAAAGCTCTAAAAGAGTAAGCTTTGTTTTCATTATCATATAGTAAAACTTTAGCAGTAGGTAGAAAAGAAACACATTTAGAATCATTAAAAGAAGCACTAGAATTAATTTGCAATTCATGAGATGTTGACTCATGTGCATAATTTTCATTTAACTGATGATCCTTATTCTCAGATGAAACGGGAACTACTTTATTTTCAAATTTAACAGAGTAAGCATTATTACTTTTATTTTCTTCATGTAAGAGTGTATTGTGCTTACTTTCACACTTAAAACATTTTAAATGAGAATTTGGACATTCCTTAATTTTATGCAAGTTTAAACATAGAAAACAACAGTTATTACGCTTAATAAAGTTTTTTCGAGCAGCAACATCCATGGATTTAAATTTGATACACTTATACAGTGGGTGTGTTCCTTGACATTTTAAACAAACTTTTGATTTGTCATTTGAATTATGTTTGGAACCTACAAAATTTGAGCTTTTGGAATGTTTAATATCATTTCCATTGCTAGAGATGAGTTCTAAAGAAGAACATCTTACACTTAAGAAATCAAAAAATTCTTGTAAAGAGGGAAATTCATTTTCTGCACTTTCAATAGACCACAGTCTTCTACTTTCAGGATCTAGTTTTTGGAATAATAAATATATTAGCCATGGGTCTCTACTTGTAGCTTCATCCCCAACAGCTTTTAAACCCCTAATAACTTCATCACTTATGTTCAACAAATTCCTGATATTTATACTATTTGGATGCAGAACTGATTTTTGTTCTAAAAATAATTTAATCAAAGAATTTACTATTTGTTTCTTTTTGTCATATCGGTTTAGCAATTTATCCCACGCTTCTGGATAAGAATCATTAGAAAGAGGAATATGTTTAATCAATGTAGCTGGTTCTTCAGAAAGTAATCCTTTAAGATATTGAAATTTCTGAATATTACTTAAACCTGCTTGTGAATGAACAGTGGAAACAAACATATCTTTAAAATTTGTCCATTCAGAAAATTTTCCAGAAAATACTGGAATGTTTAACTTAGGTAGTCGAATATTACACTGATTAGGAATATTAATAGAACCACCTTGAGTAGAATTGTGCGTTATAGCATTAATAACTTCAGTAGAATTCAAAGAATCCAATTTGTTTTGGTATTTAGTTTTTAACTGAAAATACCTCTCTTCAAATTCTGCTAACTCTGAATCTTCATCATTTAAGCTAGAATCTAATCTTAAGAATTCTTTAAGTAAATCATCTAATCTCTGTAACCTAATCAAAATTTCATTTTTCGTATTCACATTCTCAAAACTATTCTCTAATCTAGTTACAGAGCCTTTAACCCTACCTCTCTCAATTTTAATTTGAGCTGCCTTTTTTTCATAATCTTCCATTTTATACAATTACTTAAAGCAGAATGATTTCCAAAATAAAATTTAATCAAATTAGCTTCAAAACAAAACTAATCAAATTATACTTCAAAATCAAAACTAATCAAAAATATACCTTGAAATCAAAACTAATCATAATTGCTTCAAAACAATAATAATCAAATAAAATTCAAAACCTAAACTAAATTAAATCAAAAACAGAACAAATCAAACTCAAAAATAGAACTTCTGTATAATATTCTATCACTTAAGAATGCTGTTTCATATAAACAATGGAAGAATGTTCTGTTCTTAAATGTACATAAATTCAAAAATAATCTTCTAAATTCTTCAATGCAATATAATTCTTTATAGTAATCAAATATTCAAATTCTCAAGCAAATAAATCATAATGTTCTATAGAACAAGTAAATAAATCAATATGTTATTCTTCAGAACAATTCTATTCTTTCCAAGAACAATTATCAAAATATAATAATGCAGAATATTTATCTTATTTAATCACTTTAAATAAACTTAATTGTTCCTATATTTGCTAACTTCTCTAGCAAAATTAAACTTATGCTATAGCATCATAGAATATTAAAAATAAAAGTACTCACAATCTCGCCGGTGCCTCCACTTTTTCTCTGTTGAAAATATTCCAGTGAAAATGCTTGAGATTTTTTGTAATTTTTTTTTATTTTTTTCTTTAGCACAGCACACATCGCAATACTTGACAAACACAAATTTTCACACAAACTTTACAGAACATAGATCATTACATAAATCTTGCAGAACAATAAATTATAACTTCTGGTTTCATATTTAATCTATTATGAAAAATCTTCTAACTAATTCTTTCATCTGACATGAAAGGATGAATTCAAATAATAATTAAAAACCCCAGCCAACTTTGGGCGAAGTTAATTAAAAATATATTAAAAAATTAACAGGTGAGTCAAGAGCACCTCTTGACCCCTTTAAGTCCCATTCTCAACTGAACTGTGACATCATAATTCTGACTTTAAAACAAAGCACAGAATTCATAGTGCTGCCACCTGTTATCAAACAGAATAACTAACACTTAAATTGTTCTAATTAAATTGGGTTCACTGAACAGCATTAGTTTTATGCCGTTTTTTAAGTTTTTTCGTATCCAGGTAATTTCCTATTAACTTTTAGATTCCCTTTTTATGAGTGGACAACATTTGGTGGTGAAATGTCCTGGGCATAAACTTATAATGCATAGTACTTTATAAGGGAATGTACGGATTCTAATCGACTATAAGTGCTCATTTAAAATTAGGAGAATTTTATTTGTCACTGTGAACCATTTTGCATGGGGTAAGCTTAGAATTGTGTATAATATTGAATCATTCGCTACTTCAACTCCAGTGAATTTCCTCTGCGTCAATTATTAGAGAAGTCGATATAAAACGTTCTAAGCTACATGGATTCACTGGATCAATAAGGAAAATCTTTGTCTACGTACTATTCACTTCCTATTGCAATTTTTTATAAAATAGATACTAATTTTGAAAAATTATTTTCTCAAATTAAGTAAAAGATACTCAGAACAGACTAGAAATTTCTGTCGGAGATTGCAAAGCTAATTCATAAGGAAAACTATATCTCAGAAAGAATGGGAAATAGGAATTTAGAAAACATCTCACACAAAAGACAGCTCATAAAGTTAATAAAATTTTCCGCTTTATATAAGCACAGATTGGCAATCAGCGTCTACATGTTCACTCACAAAATGTATAATCCAAGTTTATACCGCGGGATGTTTTATACCAAATGTACTACACACCTAAATAATAGATCTAAAATCTTATTAGAAATTACTAGACTACGGAACAACACAGGAAACGACATAAAGCATACTAAAACTTCTTTAGAAATATTGTTGTTTTACACGCAAATTTTGTCTGTAATCCTCTGTGACGATCGTCATAATATTAAACAGCTAGCTTCTCAGCATATATTCAATATAATAGGTTCAATAAATGATGACATACTAAAAATTGAATTCATACAATCAATTCTTAGGCAAATCATTGCATATAAAATGTAATTGATTGAAAGAATGCTGTGATAACAGAACTTCCAATCATAACGTACTAATTGCATGAAATTTTAATGAAGGTAATAGACTGCTAAATAGGTTCAATTAAGAACATACCCAATACATTACTCAGCTTCTCTTCTGTTATACACGGTATAAAAATATACGTGCAGCAGGTCACAGCGGCATGATCCAAATCATCCAAAGTCAGTGAATACAAAGAAGAGATAAATTACTTTGATATATAGAAAACTTATACTCGTCTTCGGGGAAAAAATAACAATTCAATACATAAACAAAACACTGGGCATAGATGATTGGGTGGTTGAGACGGGTGGGTTAACGCAACCACCTCTATGAGTTATATACACAGTAGTTTTGAAAGCAGCTAGGTAAGAAATGCATTCAAAAGAACATTTCGTTGTATGCTCCAATAGAGAGGTTAACGCTGTTTTTTCACAAAAAGTTGTCAGATTTGCTCCAATTATACAGACTACAGATATTGTTCTATAGTTTAAATATGTTAAGCAGATAAATATAAAGGTCTAAGCAACACTTTTAAATACTAACCAGCTGTGTAGGAATTTTTAAATTTTTTTGAAAAAATGTCAAAAAATGATAAATTTTACCCAAAATTTCGATTTTTGGAGCAAAAGCACAGACTCGAGACATTTTTTTTCAGCGGTAAAATTTCACGCAGTTGATGTACTAGTACAAAGGCAACTTTTGGCACCTACCCGTTTTTGATTTTGAAAAAAAAAATTTTTTTCGCTCCACCCTACTGCTGAGCTAATGCTATTCCTGTGGGGAGGCATTTTTCTAATAACTCTTTCGCATTTTAAAATTTTCAATTTTTTTTTTTTTTTTTTTTTTTTTTTTTTGCATTGGATAGCGGAAGTCTTTCTCAAAATCGCTCCTTGACTACTTTTTCGATTTGAGTCATAGATATTTTTTATAAAGTTAGTTTCACTTTCAGTACCGCTTTTGGAAGTGAAAGAAACATTATAAAAATATCTACGCCAAAATTGAAAAAGTAATCACGGAGCGATCTTGAAAAGGACTTCCGCTATCCAATGCAAAACATATTATTTAAAAATGTCCAAATGCAAAAGAGTTAGAAAAATGCATCCCCATAGGAATAGCATTAGCTCGTGAGCATCTTCGCGTGTAGGGGCAGGGACCTTAAGCCATCATCATTAGATTTTTTTATGCTTTAGCATAGCCCAGATATAATAATTTTAACAATATTATGCTAAACATAGCCATGAAAAAAATCGCCAAACGAAAGATACATTTGGAACACTTTCATCCTAGCGCCCGGAGCACATGCCCTTCTCCCCCCCCCCCTCTCTTAGTTTTGGCTCTGAATGCGAATAAAGCTCTTTTTCTTTTCTATCACAATTGTCAAGTACTTATTAGCAGCAATATTGTATTAGATATTGTATTAATTCAATACTAGTTTTTTTTTTTTAAGTCAGTTATTAAAAAATGTCAATTTGTGGAGAATCCCTTAAGATTCAGCCGTTTTTAGAGAGCAGAGTAAAAACATCTCACTAAAATAATGATATCTTTTTGAATTTTCACGATATTTGATTGGATTTTTTTTATAAGTCACTCCATAGAATTGACTATTAAATGATGTAAAAAAAAATGTTTTTCTAGTTCGCGCATGCGCAGATAAAAATTACTTTATACAACTACTCATATTTCATAAAATATTTAATATATTTATATTCCAATTGCGCTACATTTTTTCTACTGCATTTTGCCAATTTTTCTGAAATTTGCGTTAAATTTGGTCAAAAACCCAGCATGATATAAACAAAAAGCATACCAGAATTTTTTGAATTTTTCAAAAAAATCGCTCTATCGCCATAAATATACATGCTATTCTCAAAAAAATTAGTGTACATATTCTACTGTATTCATATATTTGTATTCTAAAGCGATAAGTCGTTTCGTGCATTTTCATGTACAGGGCGATCCCAAATATTTCTATTATTCTTTGTTTTTTTGCCGGCCCCCTAATTACCCGCTTAACAAATGAATGTAAATAAATATAAAGTGAAACATAATCTTTATATTTCTGAAGTTCCACAAGAATCCGACCAGTATATTTTTAAATATTTGACAAAATGTCAAAAACTGAAAGTGTACAAATATTTTTTGGTAGATGGTGTATATATATATTACACTCTTTTACATGCTTGCTTTCAACTTACAAACTTGTTTGTATTTAGCAGTCAAATCTTTTTTCTTATTTTTTTACCTTTTTCTTATTGGCAAATAGCTTTCAAATTTGAATATTCTAGCAGAGTTGAGCAAGCAATGCTCGGCCATAATTAACTTTGTGTTATGCTCAATATAGTATTCTCACTTTATCATTGTTATAAAGCACATTACTTATAGCAGTATTATTTACAAAATGATTCAATGTGAAAAGTATGTACATACATACATGTTTATAAATTTTACATTATTTACCCATTACAAAAGGACATCAATCCAAATCATATTTTTAAATTGACTCTGATTGGTTTAAGGCCCCTGTCCTCGTTCGAGGAAATGCTCGCGAGCTAATGCTATATTCCTATGGGGAAGCATTTTTCTAATAACTCTTTCGCATTTTGACATTTTTGAATATTTTTTTTTGTATTGGATAGCTGAGGTACATGCCGTCAGCGCATCTTTTTTACTTTTTCGATTTTGGTTGCAGATATTTTTTACAAAGTTAGTTTCGCTTTCAAAACCGGTTTCGAAACTGAAAGTGCTTTTTAAAAAATATATCTGCAACCATAATCGAAAAAGTAAAAAAGGTGCGCTGTCGGCATGCACCTCAGTTATCCAATGCAAAAAAAATTATTCAAAAATGTCAAAATGCGAAAGAGTTATTAGAAAAATGCTTCCCCTTAGGAATAGCAGTAGCTCGCGAGCGTTTCCTCGAGCGAGGACAGGGCCCTTAAGCATGTATCTCAAACCCTATTAAGAATGTCTAAAATATTTTTTCACATTCTGAAAGCTACTTATTTTTGCCAAATTTGGTGACATTCTTTTTCTTGTTATCAAGTCAATTTTGTCATTCATAATCTTGTAAATCAATTTTTAGGCCAAATGCCATCAACCTTGTCAAATATCATCAATTTGTTGGCTGTTACCAAATAATCGGCTTCATAACCCTGACCATAGTTACCCAAAATGATCTACTAATCAAAATTGTTTAAACATGTTTACTTAGCTCAATGGTCTTCTGCTAATAAAAAACAATCGGATACAAAATTTGGACAAAACTGCTTAAGAGCCCTTATTTTGAAAATCACACAAAGTGAAATAGTTGTATTTTTTGATTTGCTTGATTTTTTTTTATATATTGAAGTAGATCATATTTGATGAATAATCTGCAATTTTGAAGCCCTGATAAAATTTCCTCTTTTCTATAGAAAATATCAAAGTTCAAGGTTGTGAATGCCATTTTTCGTGAAAAGTGAAATGCTGGTATATTTAAGAGCACTTATCTCTCGCAAGCAACAACATCCCAAAATTCTTTCGGCATAAACTGTTACTCGTACTTGTATAACCATCCATAATTATTAAACTTTATTTGTTTCCATGGGACATTGTTACTTTACATTGTTATGTTGTCACAAAGTACAGTCAAAATGACGTTTTTGTCCATTTTTCGCACTTAATATCTTATTTAAGCAATAGTATCCCAAACTTTTTCTGAATATAAAAGTGTACTACTAGGACAAGCAAAATAGTGTAGTACTGTACCGAGATATTGTTGCTGTTAGCAGATATAACCTGTTAAATGCTCAAAATTTTTAAAATGCAACGTTTAAAGTAATGTTATTTCAAATTAGCGCAACAGTAAAATAAAACAAAATATTGTCATTAAATGTCACTAAATTTTGATTGTCACTAAATGTCAAGGTCCTACATATTACTTAGAGCGTGCATTCGTTCCATTACTGAAACAGTTATTGCCTCCCTCCACTTTCACAGTTGATTCCAGTACTGACTTCATTGAAAGATTAAAGAAAATAGACATTACAGATAATTGTATTTTAGCAAGCTTAGACATTGAGTCATTATATCCATCCATAGATACTTCAGAAGTAGCTCAAACCATCGAACTGTTCATTAACAATAGGGAAGATTTTGACGTACCAATGAAAAACACTTTAAAAAGTGGCCTAAACCTAATAATTAATAATAATTATTTTATTTTTAACAATATTATTTATCAGCAATCAGACGGTGCCCCAATGGGATCTCCAATTTCAGGCCTCCTTGCAGAATTCAAATTACGCCCCCTTGAATAAAAAATGTTCAATACTTTTAAATTATTACCTTTAGTATAGCTACGTTATGTAGATGATATTTTTATTGTTTGGCAGGGGGGAGTTGATAAATTGTTAATTTTTATTCAGCAGTTAAATGATCTAGATAATAAGATTAAATTTACTTTCGAGCTTGAAACTGATAAGAAATTACTTTTTTTAGATGTTGAGTTAAAAAGAGAAAATATTAAACTAATTCGTTCAGTATATCGAAAACCAATAACAAATTTAAATGTTATACCTTTTGATGCTTGCACTCCATACTCTTATAAATTATCTACCTTTAGATTCCTTATTAACAGAGCTTTTAGAATTTGTTCTACTGAAAATTTAAATGATAAATTAGATAAAATTAAAACAATAGCTATTAACAACGGATATCAAGTTAAAATAGTTAATAAATTAATTAAAAAGTTTATTAACAAAATGAACAATGCAGTTTTTAGAAATAAAACCGACAATGAAAATATCATGAAACGGGTTGTTATAAATTATTATCCAAATTTCTTCGAGTCTGCTAAAACACAATTAAAAAGGTTTGATTTAAATTTAATAGCTAGACCCCTTCCCCCCCAAAAAATTAAAATCAATTTTAACAACAAGAATTGACCCCATTGATAAATTTGACCGATCAGGTGTTTATATCATTCCATTTCTTAAAGAAGGTGGTTATAAAAATTATTATATTGGCATGACTCAAAGAAAATTCAAAATAAGATGTAAAGAGCACATTGCAGACATAAAATTTAATAGAGGTAAAACCGCATTATCCAGGCTAAATCAAATAGAAAACATAGATATTTTGTTTAATGAAAGTAAATTAATTTATAGGTCAGATTTTTATTTGCAACTTTTTATTAGAGAGAGTATTGAAATTTACATCAGAAGCTCAATGGTCTGCAATGATTCCGTGTCATTTCAAATCCCAAATATTTGGATTGAATTGTTAAATAATTTAAAAATTAAGCAACGTGATACATAATTAAAATATAACGCGCGTGATTTTTATTTTTCATTTTAAAAAATTTTTAAATTTCATTTGTAATAGTTTTTTGTCATTTTCCATCTTTGTGTTTATTTGTATTTTCTTTTTCTGATGATGATTGAGTAAATTCAATCGAAACATGTAAAAATTATTAAGATCTTTTAATGTTTTTATTGGTATTTAACGTCCTTTATAGCAATTAAATATTTTAATGCATATTTTTGAAATAAAACAAAATATGTCACGCAGTAGATGAATATATGTACAAAAACATGGAAAAGAAAAGGAAGTGGGGCCTCGGGATATTTTTATTTTAAAAAATGACAAAATTTAGAAGAAAAGCAATATCCATTATCACATTTTTCCCCTAAGAGAAAATGAAACATCCTCATTCTCTTTCGGAAGGGACAACAAAAAAGAGATACTACTAAGAATGTATTTATTAAAAATACAAAACATTGCTCAATGGTGCACAAAACAACAACAATAATATGAACTTGTCCTTCTATAGTAAAAAAAAACTAGCCTTAAAAGGAATGACTCCTAGAATGATGCTGATGTGTAAGATTTCCGGAAATAACGAATCCGGGCGGACCACTCCTTCCATGAGTCGAATAGACCAATCAGGAAAGGGCTCCGTCTATGCATCGCCGTATGGGTTACCATAAAGAGAGAAAGGTTACCATCGCCACGTTTGTCGCCAACTTGGCAATATATCGCCAAATTTGGCGACCAAAATTAGTCGTCAAGAGTGACGCCAACTTGGCGATAACTGTAATATTTCGCCAAATTTTCGATTTCTTTACAACACCAGTCGTGTGACACATCATTTGAGAGGTCTGCAACTGCTTATTCATATTATGGATGTCTTGTGTGTCCCCCCCACTCTGCCACCCCCAGGGGGCACATTTTTAATTTCTTTACAACACCAGTCGTGTGACACATGATTTGAAAGGTCTGCAACTGCTTATTCATATTATGGATGTCTTCTGTGTCACCCCTACACTCTGCTCCCCCCAGGGGGGGCACATTTTTTATTTCTTTACAACATCAGTTGTGTGACACATCATTTGAAAGATCTTCAACTGCTTATTCATATTATGGATGTGTGTCACCCCCCCCCTCTTCCCCTCCCCCAGGGGGAGCACATTTTTATGTTTTTACAACACCAGTCGTGTGACACATCATTTGAAAAGTCTGCAATTGCTTATTCATACTATGGGGGGTTGGCGAGCGTAGCGAGCAGGGGGGCGGAGTCCCCCTAGTACAATTAAAATAAAATAAAATATCAACGTTTCGCGCCGTCTTCTGCGGCCGTCTTGAGGAAAATATGATAAGGAATGACTAAAAGTTTGCTTCCTCATCGAGAGATAATATTTCTAAACATTGATATTTTATATTATTTTAATTGTACAAGTTCATATTAAAGTTCTTCTTTTGTGCACCATTGAGCAATGTTTTGTATTTTTAATAAATACATTTTTAGTAGTTAAATTTTATGGTGCAATTGTCCAGTATATGTTTATAAAAAAAGGATATTTCATTTTCTCATAGGGAAAAAACACAGCAAGAGGAACGAGAAAAGGGATTTTTCATTTTCTGTTAGGGAAGAAATATCATCGACATTGTTTATTTGAAAATTTTGTCATTTTTTTAAATAAAAATATCACGAGGCCCCACTTTTTCATAACTCTGTCTTTGCTGTAATAAATTACTGAAAATCCAGACTTCTTTTTTTTTACAAATAACGTCAATTTTTTGAAATTTTACACTATATTAAAATTTGGTAAGTACTTTTATTAAATAATCACTTTCTTTTAAAGATTAAGCATATCTATACATGTTTCAACTGAAAGGCCAGTGTTCCAGTTACCCCATAGACAGTGGCGTAGCTAAAGGGGGAGGTCCGCCCCGGGTGTCACCCTCTAAGGGGTGACATCCAATCTTTATTTGCAAATATATACATACTAGTATTAAAAAATCCTCTGACGAGCACCAAAAAAGGTTAATATGTTTTAAAATATGAAAAAGTGTTTGACAAGAGCTTCTAATTGAGAATGAGAAATGACAAGGGGTCCTTTCTTGGCTGCAATTCACTGTTAATGCCAAATTTGAAAAAATCATATTTGCGCTTTTTCCATATAAAAGAAATTTTGCGTAAAACTTTCTCTCTTTGCTTTCTAGTAAAACTTTCAATCGTCTTTTACATGTTAACTGCATTTTTGACTCTGCACTGCAACTGCACTACAAATCAGTTTCTGTGCTGTTTTACACTGCGACAGTTTATGGTGGAACTGCGTGAATGTGATACGCTGCAGGCAGTGTTGAATGCAGGAGGTAGACCAGGGGGACATTCCCTACCGAAGGTATCAAATGCTCCCCCCCGCCTCCCCAATAATATTTGAGATTTTGTGTTTTTAATGGTAAAAAAGTATAATCCCCTTAGAACTCTATTGTGTCCCCCCCCCCCCCCCCGAAGCCACAGAAGACCCTTCCGGAGAAAAGTGTCTGAATTCAACACTGGTTGCGGGAACTATGGTTTCTGGCCCTATTTTGCTTTACATTCATGTTTAATCACGCTGTGTCTTTTCTAATTATGCCCATGGATGCAAGACCTTCAGTCTCAGGACTGATTTCAGTCTTGAAGAGATTTTTGACTAACTCTAAATTCTACTTTATATACTTAAATAATAGCAGTTTTACCATCAAGAGCATTTAATCACTTTCTTTTATTGTAAAAAACAACTTTTTAGCCATAATGCAAGGCTTAGAGCTCTTCTAACCCCTTTTCATTTAATTATTTTAATACTCAAAAAAAAAAAAGATTTCAGTCTTGACTTGGATGGACTTCTTGCACCCATGATTATGCCTTTACACTACACAATTTTATCGTAACAGTGACCGATTCCTTTTATATGGAAAAAGCGCAAATAGGATTTTTTCAAATTTGGCATTGACAGTGAATTGCAGCCAAGAAGGGACCCCTTGTCCTTTCTCATTCTCAATTAGAAGCTCTTGTCAAACACTTTTTCATACTTTAAAACATATTAACCTTTTTTTGGTGCTCGTCAGAGCATTTTTTAATACTAGTCATTTAAATTTTTTGATAATTATATATTGAATTTAAGAAAACCCCAGTTGCTTTTAAACATTCCCAGTACTTTTTCTTATTTCGCTCAATATTGAACAATGGACAGAATTAATCAATGCACAGAAAACGTGAAAAAAAGAAATTAATTTTAATTTGTTCGTACAGAAATTGGCAGATTCAATTAATTTTAGATAATACATATTTTATAGAAAAATAATGCGAATAGAAATTTTTACTCTTTTCGCATAGGATTCGTGGCATTCTTATCTACTTGTTTTAAAAATCAGATGTTATAAATATGAAATATTTCCGCCATTGGCGAGATTTTTGTGATCATGGCACCCAAAGGTCGCTAAACATAATTTTATAGTCAATACACATAAAAAAGAATTTTCCCATTTAAATAAAAAAAAAATTAGGTAAAATATTTTTATTTCTCCTTCCTGATATCTATTGGAATAGCTTATTCCAATTATTGAATAATATTCTAGGACATTTTCAGAGAAATTATAGGTTAAATTATTCGCGTTTGTAATGACCGAAAGGTGGCGTTGTATAGACCTGATAATCGTTTGTTTACGTAGTTGCTGTTTGATCCATGCTGTAGCATAGCGAAACCCCTTTAAAGAGCTATTTAAAGTGCAGTTTTTTTATCTTTTTTATTTAATTATGGGAGATAAATTACAAATATCGACAATTTTAGAATTTCTAGATGCTGGAAAATCTAGTAATTGCTTTAGAGAAGCTGAAGCAATTATTGATTCAAAGAGATTAGTAATGTGCGGCATTAAAGAATGCAAAGAAGAAATAGAGATTGTAGGCTCGTGTTTACAAACAAGCCAAACAAAAGGAAATCCTCATATTATTTCAGGTTTGCTAGTAAAGGAAAACAAAAATTTAAAAATAAAAATTTTTTCTTGCTCTTGCAAAGCTGGAGCAAGCGAATCATGCAAGCATTGTGTTGCTGTCATGTTATTTTGCCATGAGTAAGTCAAATGTACTTTTTTATATTATAGATCTAAACTTTGTGTATAAAATTTTGATTTTTGATAATTTTAATACAAAGAAACCAACGTTGCATGCGTTATAGAACTGTTTATTTATTATAGAACTGTTTATTTATTTATCGGCCTTTTAAACACTGATTTCAGCGGAAGATGCTCACGGTATCAGTTCTATTTCGTTTCAGACTTTGTCCGCCAGAGGGCGTCTATTTCATTTCAAACGCGAATCTTCCTTGGAGAAAGTCGCTCGAAATGCAGCCTTAACAGATTTACGTCAAACCAAGGATGAAAATATACTGAAAATTCATTTCATTTGTAAAATTGACATTGAAATCCCCAACTGTAATTAAATTTTTATATAATATACACTGGAACCCCAGTTCACGATCATAATCCATTCTTGTATCTGACTTTCTGTATGTGATATAAATTTTTTGGGCGCTCTATCTCAAGAACTAAAGCATGGGATTAAAAAAAATTATATTCAGGTAATCCCTGATATAAACTGATGCTGTTTACATTTTGATTTAAATCGTTCAACAGATGGCTTAACCGTGTTGCATTTTTCATTATTTTCGCAATAGTTCTATCTCTAGAATTAACGCACGGATTTTCATCAAACTTCAAATTCAGTTAATCTTTATATGAATTGGCTTTGTTTACGTTTTGGTTTCAATAACCAAACACATGGCGCTGCTATGCTGAATTGTTCCGATTACCACAATATCTCTATCGCAGGAATTAATGCACAAATTTTCATCAAACTTGAGATTTAGGCTCACTTTGATTTATATTATTGCTCATTGCGTGTTTTGGGTAAATCCCCCAACAAATGTTGCATGTATGCTGTATTTTCCCGATATCCGCAACAGTCCTATTTCAAAAACTAATGTTCGGAATTTCATGTCTTTAAAATCCTCATGGTGAGCATATGATTGTCATTTGATTTTGGCACTGTAATAATGAATTTTGACGCATTAAATGCATGAGATAGAAAATAGTTTTGGGGTTGCCACATCCGACAAATTCTTTATAATCGGAGTAATCAACGGTTCATCTACACCGTATTGTTTAGCTATTTTGATTACACTATCATCGTTCTTAAGTTTTGTCACTACTTCTTTTCATAATTGATCAGTAATTCGCTTAAGCTTCTTACTACTGCTATCACTAAACGCTTTTTCATTCTTAGAAGTCATAATAAAGGCTAAAATTTTCGCAAAACTGATTAAAATTAAAACAATAAGTTAAATTTTTTACTGTACTGAAGGTCACAAAGCACTCTGATACGCGCACTTTACTCCAAACTTGACTTATAACAAGAGTTATGTGAGGGTTGCCAACTGAACTATTCGACAGCTTTGGTCGCGAATCGAGTTATCCTACGCCTAAAGAGTAAAATTTTGATCACTGAAGTTGCTCATAAACCGAACTTGTCAAAAACAGAGGGGGCCGTAAACCAAGGTTCCACTGTTTTTTGACCGATAAGTTTGCAAATATGGCATTATTTATATATTCAGTGGCGGTGATCATTATGCAACTTGGCGATTTAGCCGATTAAATTTGCGATTTTAAAGTAGCGTTTGTTAATAGCGGAAAATTGAGAATTTCTGTTAGAAAAATTAGGATAATTACTATAATTTTTGTATGCACGGTTTTAAGTGAACTCGGATTTTTTTTTTCCATAATTTTAAATTTAGTAGATTTGGAAATGGACGGGAGAGGGAAAGTATATTTTTGCTATGCTTTTTCGACAATATCTCAAGCAAAAATACTTTTAAATGCCAATAATTGCTGATCGTAAATGTTACATTCACTTCACACCTTCACAAAAGTTTTTTGCTTCACCATGTGTTTTTTCATTTGATGCTTTCTTGGCACAGATGCCATATATACACGACATTGTGCGATATTCTTCTGACGCCAATTTCGCAAAAGCTTACAAGGAAGGTCTCCATACTTGGCATACTCAGAATTTTTTGAAAAAAATACTAATTAAACTACTCATGTAGGTAATAAAGGATCAATCAAATTTAGCGGCGGAATTACAATAGGAAATATGTAAAAAAATAAAATACTTTTGAATATTTGGCGTGAAAAGACCAAGTGGCGCGCGATTTGGCGAACAGCACTTTTCCCCACCAGAAGCAAACGATTTGAATGTAACTGAAAATTGTTTCTTAATAGATTTTTTAAATGCATTTAAATTGCATTTAATGAATTTAACCATAAACAATGAAAGAATTTAATACATTACACACATATATATTGTATTCCATATGTATATTGTTTATTGCTGTAGTTATTTAATTTACCTCTGGAAAAAATATCTATATTATAGGGGGACGGTCGTTGCAGCAACTGAAATCCAGATGATTATTATCGATTTTTTTTTTTACTTAATCGATGCCATTTTCTCAAACAAATTCAAAGTTTTTACCCGCGTGAAAAACGAGATAAAAAAATTAACAGCGCGCTACGGAATTTTCTTCAATTTTATTTTTTTGTGAGTTATTTATTGCATAGAAGAAGAAAAACAAAAGTTATGCCTATTTTTCTTGCGTGAAGAACGAGATCGAAAAAAAAATCTCTTTTAAAAGATTGGAAAGCTAGGTATACAATATAGAATAATGAATGTTTTATTCGTTGATTCCGTTGAAGATGGATTTCTTAAGATTAAAGAATTTGAAAAAAAAAAAAAAAAAACATTTTCTAAATTCTGCGTGCGGACAGTGCGTTTAAAAGACTTTGGAAATGCTGAATTGTACTCAAAAATCGGAAATAGTAACGTACTGTGGTTAGATAAATTGCCTTATATATCTGTAAATCAACTTATATTTGATTGCAAGTATGGTCCAGATCGTCATACTTTATTCAAGGAGGAATTGAGCCGAAAGAATGAAGAAAAATTCAGAAGCGATCACACACACGGAACAAAAATAAAAAAGTATGTACAATGTTCCAGGAAATTAGGCTGCACAGCTAAAATTTTATTAAAAGAAATATTTACATTTCCGGAATATGCAATTCCTAAAAATAGTAAATACTATAAAGAAAAGGCATCGAAAGAACTACGAGCATCATTAAAGAAAAAAAAGTAAATGCAATAAAAAAATTCATTTTAACATTGCCATCTGATGAATCAGACCATGTTATGCATCCTGTCGGAGAAGCCGCAGAAATCCACCAATCTGTTGATGAAAAATTAAAGCTGAAAATTAAAGACCTTGTCTCTGATTCAATAACGGATACTGAAGACATAAAACGTTATCTGCAGCAGTATGTAACAAAAGAGCTTTTTTCTGAAACACCGGGATTCCCCTCTAAATCAAATAGAAGATATTATCCTTCATCAGAAGATATTAGGAACACTGTAAAGAGAGCTTTGCAAAAGTTATCATTTTCAACTAATGAACAGGAAAAAATCCAACACATGGCAGATGAGCATTTGGCGAAATATCCTGATGATACTTTTTTCTTCAGATCTTATCATGAAACTGAAAACAAGAACACTGAAGAAACGATTACTGAGACTATGTTGTTAGTGTATCAGTCAGCAAAGCAAAAGTATCTGATGCAGCGCTATGGAAGTAGCTTGTGTTTCTTAGATGCTACTTATCGAACAACAAAGTATACTTTGCCATTATTCTTTGTATGTGTGAAAACCAATGTAAACTATCAAGTCGTTGCAGTATTTATCACACAAGATGAAACAACTGCCAGCATTATTGAAGCAGTAAGTATATTAAAAGAAAAAAACCCAACATGGAACCCAAAACATTTTATAACCGATTTCTCTGAAGAAGAAATTAATGCGATCGAAAGTGTTTTCCCTGGATCTTTTGTATTCTTGTGCGATTTTCATCGGGAGCAAGCCTGGGTGCGTTGGGTAAAGAAATCATCAAATGGTATTCATAAAGCTCAGAAAGATGATGTTTTAAATTATCTACGGGCAGTGGCAAATGCTGCATCAGTTGAAGCTTTTGAAAAAGCTGTGAAAGAATTAGAGAACAGCAATTTTTGGAAGACAAATGATAAATTGCAAAAATGGTTCAAAAGAGAATGGCTTTCTGTCCATAAGAGGTGGGTGTGGGCTTTTCGTAAAGATGATATGGAGCTGCCTATTAATACCAATAATGGAATAGAAAATCAAAATAGACGCTTAAAGTATGGTTGCTTGCATAAGAAAATACAAATGCCTCTAAGCAGTATGCTAAATTTAATAATTACTAAATTTATTCCCGATAGTATAAGGTCATATGAAGAATTAAGTATTCCTCTGGTTACCGAAAATATTCTGCACAGATTCCAGAATACCTAGTTGACAGGCCAAGATCATTTATTTTGCACTGCATGAAACGAATGTGTTTAGCGAAAACTATTCAACCAAGTGATGTGACACGCATTCAAAGTCCTGGAATTTGTTTTAAAGTACGTAGTCAGACACATGCAAACTCTTTCTACCAAGTTGATTTTGGCAATGAAATTATTATGCCTTCTTGTGAATGCTACGATTGGCAAACTACGAAGTTGTTGTGCAAGCATTTTTTTGCTGTGTTCCAATGCACAGACATAACATGGGACAATCTATCGATCAAATTCAAGAACAGCCCTTACCATAACTTGGATTTATCAATCAAGGGTGTTCATGTAAGCAATAGTTCAAGTGAAGTTAGAGAAGGCGCCTTACCAAAAAAAATTTGCACACAAATTGTGAATGATTTAGACGAAGAAAATGATGTTTCATGTAGCCCTGAAGAATCAACAACACCATTTGAAAAAGCTAATAACGAGGAAACTAGTGAACAATAAGCAACTTTTGAGGATGAAACAAAATCTATAGCTATTGAAGGTGCCAAAGTCAGAGATATGTTGGCTCAAATTCGTACACTGTCATTTGAAATAAGTGACTCATCTGTCATGAAAAATTTAAGCAATTTGCTTGAACCAGCATTAAAATACGCCTCCACAGGACAAATTAAAGAAAAAGGACTCACTGTTACTATAAACAGAGAAGAGAGATTAAGCAAGAAAAGAAAAAGAAATAACAGTGATAAAAATAATACAAACAAGAAATGTTTAACTCTTCCACTGCGGAAAAAACGAATAACACATTACAATTACAAACTGTTGAAACCAAATTCAAAATGTATACAAACAAGTAATGTAATTGTAGAAGGCACTTTTGATGTGCCTGTAAATAAATTTGGATGTGATTGAGTATTCCGCTCATTTTTAAATATATCCATATTATTATTATTATTAATAAATATTTAATCTGTAATCTTTTTTTTTTTTTTTTTTTTTGACGTAGATGTATAGATGTCATGAACGCACCAGGTTTGGCGCGATTTTGTTTTTAAGCAAATTTAGCAAAATTTTCGTTTTTAAATACAAGTTACATATACATTTTTAATTTTTTTTAATTATTTAAAAAAATAAATAACAATAAATTAAAAAAACTAACTATAGAGCAAAATAATTAGTATAATTTAAAAAAGGAAATAAGCAATTTGTCAGTAAATAAATACCGATAGTCATTAACCCTGTCAGATCAAAAAGCACCATTTTGGCGATAATTAGGTGTCCCTGTGCATATAAGATATCTGTACCTTTTTTTTTTCTTTTGGCTGTAATTATGGAATATATACTTTTGAAAATGAACATTTGTTTTACTCTACTGGTTTAAAATTTATGCATTTAGAGTTTTATAATTACGAATTCACCCTCATACTCCCCTACCTTTTTTATACTACTTGGTTATTCCGCCGACCAATTTCGCTAAATTATACAAATCGTCAAATTAAAGAAATTGAAATAACTTTTATTCTAAATAACGAAAGAACAAATAAATTAATAAAATACAAATACAATTTTATATTAAAAATCACTTGAAGACGTAACAGGTATGTGATGCGAATTTAAAATTACGTGAATGTGACATTTTTGATGATCAATATTGAAATTTAATCTTTTAGTTTGGCGGTAGTAATTTGGTCGACAAATTAACTAAATAGTACCTTATTATTATTATTATTATTATTTTACAAGTAATGTTTGGAGTGTAAGATATTTGTTTAACATTTCTTAATTTAGATTAATTTATTTCAAATGTCTGAATTTTTAAAAATTCAGCTTAAAATGGCTATAAACAAGGAAAAAAAAAACGATGGATGACCTCAGGCAAGCTGTTTCCAACATTCGATATTTGGTAAAACGGCTCTGTTAACTTTATCCTCTTTTGCTCTGTTTACAATTCTTTACTTGCGTATTATCCAGGCCGTGTCACAGATAACTGCGCCAAGATAACTGCTCTTATTAATACAAATTACGGTAACCCTTACTTTTTGACATTTTTATAGCATATCATTCATAATAAGAGCTATTATATATAATTACTTAATAATGATATTGGCTACAACTTATTTTTTCTTATAGTTTTTTTTTTTCATTACAGTTAAAATATTTATTGAAAATGATTCGATTATTAGTTTATTTGATATTATTTACCATTTTTAACAATGTTTTTCATTAAATAATATTAAATTACTGTTTTGAACATGATTGGTAACGCTAATCAAAACTGGCAGTTGTCAACCATTTTTTGCGATCTACCTCATGGTGGTCCAGATATTACGCAAATATCAATCCATTTTCCCTTTTCAATTGATATCTTTGGGAATTTAAACAATTCTGGGTAAATAGTCTTACTATTATTTAAAAAAAAACTACAGCGCAGGTTTGATATACGCACCACATTGGAACATTTTTATTCTGACGCCAATTTGACGAAATGTACGTTTTCAAATGTTAGTTACACATGTGTATATTATTTTTCTCTTTTGTTTGAAAAAAGAAAAAAAACATTAAATAATAAAAGCTTAGTTAACAATTATAGAATAGAATAATTTAAATCAATTTAAAAATGAAAATAAAGGTAGGTAAACAGTTTATTAATAAAGAAAAGCAATAGCCGGGTTACTATATGCGGCATAAGATGGCCATTTTTCTACAATCGCGCCGATGTGGTGGCGATTTGGCAATTTTTTTTCAAAATGCGCCAAAATGCCATTTCTTTAAATAATTTCCAATCTGAAACTACGAGTTAAAGAAACCAGCCTGATGGATACTTTTAAAATTAAAGTGATTTTATGCGGATTTAAAAAACTTAAGAAACACTAAAAATTACAAAAATAAGCTTTGATTTTAACAAATTTAGCATCTAAATATAGAAAATTAGCTAATATTGTTCAGTTAAAAATAAATAATACAGGGATATTTGAAGTAAATTGTGAGTAATACATTTTCTTTTTAAAAGGAAAAGTTCTGGATTTTAAAGAATCAAATGTTAAAAAAAAAAAAAATAAAAAAAAATAAAAAAATTGTAATTTAAGAAATTACCCCAACCATTTGAAAAATGTTTCACTCGATACATTCATCTATCATTTTAAGCTAAATACCAGTTGTTTTATTGTGTATTATCCGTGCCACTGCTATAAATGACTTTATACATGCTGCAATTTGAAGGTACGGTTCGTTTAAGTTATATCACTCTATTGTCGCCAAGCATAAAAGTTGGCGACGAAAGAAACATTTCAAACTATTTAACATTGTTGGTGCAAAAGTAATCATTATTAAAATACAGCTTTGGCATATACTGTTATACTTGTAAGACTTTGGCATATATTGTTTGATTTTACAGAGCAGAATTTTGGTGATGGAGGTTTTAAACCAAAATCGATCGCAGCACATGCATCTGTGAATGGGTCCATCAGACATCGAATCAAAAAAGTTTTTTCCCAGTTTTTCCCAAGCCGATTGCTTTTTAGTTTTCTTTTTAGGTGGTGGAAAATCAAGAGTAATAGCTATAACATTTTCCGGCTTGTTAGAATCACTATTGGCACTCAAATTTTCCTGGTTAGAACCGACCGATAGTAAAACGCCATGGCTAGTGGATTGGTCGCCCTGGCGACATGATGTTTTACAATTAATCGGTTCGGCATTAAATTGCTTCCTTTTTCGTGATCGCCTTTCAACACGTAATTGGTTTTCAGCGGCTCAATAATCTTTTGATTTTATCATTTTCTGCATTGAAAGACGTTTTTGCGCCAAACCAAATACAGTATTACTCAGTTATCCCGTCGACCAATTTCGCCAAATGATACGAATCGCCAAACTAATAAGCAACTTATACATGTTGACTAAATTTTTATTTTAAATAGCAAAAGAAGAAATAAAAATCACTTTATGATTGTTTAAGTACGCGTATTGTGTTTAATATCATTGAATGCGATATTCACGTTCATTCATTTCTTTGGCTTCGGCTTTTTCCGTATCTGTTAATTTCCGTCTACCCATTTTTAAATTTGTTAGTTTTCTCCTTTATTACAATGATTTTAACCATTTTAATTTACTATTCAAATAAAAATTCTTCTAAAAGTAAAGAATTTAATTTAAATTCAAATAAAAACTCTTCTAAAAGTAAAGAAATTAATTTAAATTCAAAAGTGACCACATCATTCAAAAGTGGTAACATCATTCAAAAGTGGTAACATCATCGGGTCCATTCTCCCGAAAACAACAACCATTTTTCAAATGGTTAAAAAAAAAAAAAAAAAAAAAAAAAAAAAATCTATATAAATCTAGAATGTGTACAAAAACATGATGATACTGAAATATTTCATAATTATCCCGAAAAAAATAAAATTGAAGAAAATTCCATAGCGCGCTGTTAATTTTTTTATCTCGTTTTTCACGCGGGTAAAAATTTTGAATTTGTTTGAGAAAATGGCATCGATTAAGTAAAAAAAAAATCGATAATAATCATCTGGATTTCAGTTGCTGCAACGACCGCACCCCTATATTATAAAGGCCAAACATATCTGTGCGTAACGCATACGCCATTTTGCGAATGGCAACAGTTTTCCATACAATTTCGCTTTTGCAGTTTTCGCTTCTGCAATTTTTATACTGCTAAACATCGCACATTTTAAATTTTTACGCCGTCGTACAGAGAAAAAATTTACTATTGTAAGCAATTTGTTTGAAAGTTGTATCTCAATTTATTTTTGAGATATAATTTTTTTTTCACAATTTTTAGTACCAATTTTGTTATTGTGGCAACAGAACAACTCCATTTTCTCTTAAAATTGAAAAAAAAAAAAAAAAAAAAAAAAAAAAAGAAATTAAAATGCGTATACTATGTCAAATATATCGTCAGTGATTGTGTCAATTTGGATTTTTTTTTTTTCATTCGCATTTATATCAAACATAAGGTTCTTAATTGATAACTTCATTATAATAACTGATCTTTATTAAATTTTATTGATTACATATGCAATTAAAGTTTTATTTTAATTATTTAGACAACTGAATTTTATAATATTGCTTTGTTAATTTTAGCTTAAAATAATATTTGTTTGAGAGTTAGACTGACCAATAAAAGATGCATTTTTTATTGTAACTAATTTTGTAGATTTATTATAAATCAATGAAACAGTTCCTTCTTAAACATTTTCTTTCGTCGAATTTCGGCGGGTTACACCTCGTTTTCATAAATGAAAAATTCATACTGAGAAACAATAATTTCATAGACTCAAGCGTATTCAAAAATAAGTCAGCTGTTTCCATGGCAACAAAATCGAGTCGACAAAGTTCAATTGGACTTTGAGCTTGAAACAATTTTAGTTAATTTAAATTATGAATTTCGTTTTAAATCGCAAATTTTGATGATTAAATTTGAATATAAATATATATAAATATCGATATAACCAAATTGTACTTAAATGAAACAAACTGTCAAAACTAAAAATATTTAAATTAAATTTATCTAAACAAGTTCAGCATGACACTTTTTTCCCTTTAAATGTACTAGTACACCGAAACCGGGGTTCCTGGGTCACAAAGTAAAGGTGAAAAACTTTTTTAAAATTTAAAATTGGAAAGTCTAATAAATTTTTCCTGCGTATCAGGCTTTTTAAACTGCCAACTAATTCCAAACAGCAATTTTATATGAAATCTATTATTTATGTAATCATATAGAGCTTTAAAAATTATCCGTACTTCCGTATTAGACGCAAGATAGAAGTTATTGGCCAAAGATTTCGCCAAAGAATAAAATTGCATTCTCAGTTTTTAAAAACAACTAAGAAAATATGACACCCAGATATTCTTTAAAATACATTTTTGTAAAGGTTAATTGATGTATCTTTTGTAAAGTAAGTTTACAACGAACTAAAAGTCATTAAATTCACAGATAAAAACGAAATAAAACCAACAACATTCACCGGGTTTTATAGCCGACGATATATTGACATAACAGGCTTTTAATTACTATTTTTTTCAGTTGCTATGAAAAAATGACAACTAAAATATACAGTGATCTGTTATTTTCCATGGAGAAAAGAGATAGATGGAGGTACAGTATGCGATTAAAACGGTTTGATGGTCGTTATTCTTCCAATTTAAGTCTCTCATTCGGCCGAAACAAAACAATCACGTGGAACAGAGACCGAATTTTTTAACATAATTTTTTCTCTAAATGAAAAAGATCTGATTATATTTTAGCATTATAAAATAGCATTTCATTGTATTATGAATTAAAATTGCATCGCTAAAAGTTTTCCTTTTTTGTGGAAGCACGCGGTTGTGTTTGAGGCAATGCAGCGAATTTATAGTTACATTTTTGGCGTCACCTCCAACCACTAAACTGCATCATACCTATTTATTTTTTTCTTTTTTACTCTATGGCTATTTTTCCTCTCTGTCCTACATAAATGCGATACTCGAGTTGCCACCATTAGAGAAATTGAACCAAAAACTACAAAAAAATTAATATCTCAAAAACAAATTGAGATACAGTTTTCTAATAAACGGCATTTAAAAGAGCATTTTTTTCTCTAAACGATGGTATAAAGATTGAAAACGTGCAATGTCTAGAAGTTTTAAAATTTACAATAGCGAAAATTGCAAAACCGAAATTTCACCGGAAAGTGTTGCCATTCAAAACATGACGTATGCGTTACGCACAGATACGTTTGGCCTTTATTATATAGATTTGATGTGAAAAAGTACTTTTTGAAATTGCATTCTGACGCACAGCGGATAATAAATCGCCAAATAACGAAATCTTCATTATTTTTTTACGGACACTGCTATGAGGTTCCGCCGAAATTTTTTTTATAAACATATATAGCCTCATGAGAAGAACATTCTGTATTTTTTTCAGCTTTTTCGGAGTATGCCCGTATGGAGACCTTCCTTGTTAGTTTTCAAACTTCAATTACATACATATATATTAAGGTACTACTTAGTTATCCCGTCGACCAATTTCGCCAAACTCATAGCGAGATTATACATATAGACATAATTTTCATTTAAACCCTTTGCGGGGCGCTGGTTTCATAGATATACCACTTAATTTTAATTTCCAAAGGCCACATTGGCACCAGAATTTTGTTAAAGAAAATTACGGTTTATTGAATGCGTGAAACATAGCATTTGCTTATTTACAAATTAAGTTGTTTCCAAATTCCGCGGTCAGTCATTTATTTCAATGCTTAAGCAATGAATTTGCCTTGCCTCGCAAAGGGTTAAATAACACACAAAAAAAAATAATTTGTAGAATCTTAATAAAAATACAAATAAAAAGTCGAAAAAAAAAATCCCTTAATGGCGTTTTAAACACGTGCATCGTATTTAATGTCATTAGATGCGACATTCACGATCATCCATTATTGGCATATAATATTACAGTTTGGCGATGGTTTTTTGGTCGACGGGATAACCAAGTAGTACCTCTATTAACTATTTTCTATTATTTTCAAAAGAAAATAATAATGAATAATAAATAGATAAAGAACAAAATTTAGTTTAAAGAGAAATAATACTACAAGTTGAATGTAGATTCTACCATTGCAGAATTGAGTTTCGCCTCCGATTAGGAAAAAAAAAAAAAATCGATAGAGGCTTTTTAGAAGGGCGATCCCGTTTAGATTGCAATGAACTAACTTCATTTTTCTTGTGTTTATCAATATAATAGCAAACAGAACGGCGTGAAATACCCAATTGATTAGCAGTTTCTCTCTGAGACATTGGAATTGCGGAGTAATAAAGTGATACAATTTGACGTGCTACTTCTTCATTGACTAGATTCATCAAAAACGGATTTTTTCTTTAGTTTAAACGCTTTTTTATAGACTCTGAGTAAAAGGAAATGCAATTTAACAAAAAAACGAGTGGAATCTCATCGAATTCGACGAGTGAAATGTTTAAAAACCCGATCGGTTTGGTTTTTTAAAAAAAGCAAAAGTAATTACATTAAATATATTTACAAACTAAATGTCAAATTGCCAGTTACAATTTTGCATGCAAATATTGGGAGACGGTCGTTGCAGCAACTGAGATCCAGATAATTATTATCGATTTTTTTTTTACATAATCGATGCCACTTTCTCAAACAAATTCAAAGTTTTTACCCGCGTGAAAAACGAGATAAAAAATAAACAACGCGCTTTGGAATTTTTGCGATTTTATTTATTTATTTATTTATTTATTATTATTATTATTTTTTTTTTTTGAGTATTTATTGTATTGAGGAAGAAAAACAAAAGATGATATGCCTATTTTTCTTGCGTGAAGAACGAGATAGAAAAAAAAACCCATTTAAGAAAGCTAGGTATACAATACACAATAATGAATGTTTTATTCGTTGATTCCGTTAAAGATGGATTTCTTAAGATTAAAGAATTTGAAAATGAAACATTTTCTTTCAACAAATTAAAGAAAAAGGACTCATTGTTACTATAAACAGAGAAGAGAGATTAAGCAAGAAAAGAAAAAGAAATAACAGTGATAAAAATAATACAAACAAGAAATGTTTATCTCTTCCACTACGGAAAAAACGAAAGACACATTACAACTAAAAACTGTTGAAACCAAATACAAAATGTATACAAACCAGTAATGTAATTGTAGAAGGCACTTTCGATGTGCCTGAAAATAAATTTGGATGTGATTGAATATTCCGCTCGTTTTTAAATTTCTTCATCTTCTTCTTATTATTATTATTGAATATTTAATCTGTAATCTTTTTTTTTCTTTGGCGTAGATAGATGTCATGAACGCATCAGGTTTGGCGCGGTTTGTTTTTAAGCAAATTTAGCAAAATTTTCGTTTTTGAATACCAGTTACATATACATTTTTAATTTTCTATTATTAAAAAAAAACAATAAATTAAAAAAAAAAAACTAACTATAGAGCAAATCAATTAGTATAATTTAAAAAAGTAAATAAACAATTTGTCAATAAATAAATACCAATAGTCATTAACATGTCAGATCAAAAAGCGCCATTTAGGTGTGTCCCTGTGCGTATAAGATATCTGTACCTTTTTTTTTGTGTGTGTGTGTGTGGGGGGGGGGGCTGTAATTATGGAATATATACTTTTAAAAATGAATATTTCCTTTACTCTACTGGTTTAAAATTTATGAATTTAGATTTTTATAATTACGAATTCACTCTCTTACTCCCCTACCTTTTTGATACTACTTGGTTATCCCGTCGACCAATTTCGCCAAATTATGCAAATCGCCAAATCATACAAATCGACAAATTAAAGAAATTGAATTAACTTTTATTTTAAATAACGAAAGAACAAATAAATTAATAAAATACAAATAAAACTTCATATTAAAAATCACTTGAAGACGTAAAAAGTATGTGATGCGGATTTAAAATTAGGTGAATGAGAAATTTTTTATCATCAATATTAGTATTTAATCTTTTATTTTGGCGGTAGTAGTTTGGTCGACAAATTAACTAAATAGTACCTTATTATTATTATTTTACAAGTAATGTTTGGAGTGTAAGATATTTGTTTAACATTTCTTAATTTGGATTAATTTATTTCAAATGTCTGAATTTTTAAAATTCAGCTTAAAATGGTTATAAATGAAAAAAAAATGATGATGAAAAATAATGAATTAAAAAAAATTGTAATTTAAGAAATTACACTAACTATTTGAAAAATGTTTCACTCGAAACATTCATTTATCCTTTTAAGATAAATACCAGTTGTTTTATTGTGTATTATCCGTGCCACTGCTATAAATGACTTTATACATGCTGCAATTTGAAGGTACGGTTCGTTTAAGTTACATCACTCCATTGACGCCAAACATAAAAGTTGGCGACGAAAGAAACATTTCAAACTATGTAGCATTGTTGGTGCGAATGTAATCATTACTAAAATACAGCTTTGGCATATACTGTTGTACTTGTAAGACTTTGGCACATACTGTTTGATTTTACAGAGCAGAATTTTGGTGATGGAGGTTTTAAACCAAACTCGATCGCAGCACATGCATCTGTGAATGGGTCCATCAGACATTGAATCAACAAAGTTTTTTTCCAGTTTTTCCCAAGCCGATTGCTTTTTAGTTTTCTTTTTAGGTGGTGGAAAATCAAGAGTAATAGCTATAACATTTTCCGGCTTGTTAGAATCACTATTGGCACTCAAAATTTCCTGGTTAGAACCGACCGATTGTAAAACGCCATGGCTAGTGGATTGGTCGCCCTCGAGATATGATGTTTTACAATTAATCGGTTCGGCATTAAATTGCTTCCTTTTTCGTGATCGCCTTTCAACACGTAATTGGTTTTCAGCGGCTCGATAATCTTTTGATTTTCTCGTTTTCTGCATTGAAAGACGTTTTTGCGCCAAACCAAATAGAGTACTACTTAGTTATCCCGTCGACCAATTTCGCCAAATGATACGAATCGCCAAACTAATAAGCAACTTATACATGTTGACTAAATTTTTATTCTAAATAACAAAAGAACAAATAAATTAGTAAAACATAAAAAGTCGAAATAAAAAATCACTTTATGATTGTTTAAGTACGCGTATTGTGTTTAATGTCATTGAATGCGACATTCACTGTCATTAATTTCTTTGGCTTCGGCTTTTTCCGTATTTGTTAATTTCCGTCTACCCATTTTTTAATTTGTTAGTTTTCTCCTTTATTACAATGATTTTAAATATTTTAATTTCCTATTCAAATAAAAATTCTTCTAAAAGTAAAGAATTTAATTTAAATTCAAAAGTGACCACGTCATTTTGTTAATCCTCCACCGAAAACAACAACCATTTTTAAATGGTTAAAAAAAAACAACGATGGATGACCTCAGGTAAGCCGTTTCGAACTTTCGATATTTGGTGTACGGCTCTGTTAGTTTTTGTCTTCTTTTGCTCTGTTTACAATTTTTTACTTGTGTATTATCCAGGCCGTGTCACATATAACTGCGCCAAGATAGCACTTATTAATACAAATTACGGTAACCCTTACTTTTTGACATTTTTATAGCATATCATTCGTAATAAGAGCTATTATATATAATTACCTAACTAGCAAAAGCCATGCTTTGTTTGGATTCGCGAAGCATTATTTTATAAAACAGATATTTGAAAGTAACAATATTTTTTTTTATTACTAGCGGGGCTCCGCCCCCCTGCTCCCTATGCTCGCCAACCCCCCGCGTAATCGCTTCGCGATTCCAAATTATTGGCTACCCCTGCTTGCTGCGCTCGCCAATACCCCATGGTATGAATAAGCAGCTGCAGACCTTTCAAATGATGTGTCACACGACTGGTGTTGTAAATAAATAAAAAATGTGCCCCCCTGGGGGGCAGAGTGGGAGGCGACACAAAAGACATCCATAATATGAATAAGCAGCTGCAGATCTCTCAAATGATGTGTCACACGACTGGTGTTGTAAAGAAATTAAAAATGTGCCCCCCTGGTGGGCAGAGTGGGGGTGACACACAAGACATCCATAAAATGAATAAACGGTTGCAGACCTTTCAAATGATGTGTCACACAATTTGTGTTGTAAAGAAATTACAAAATGCGCCCTCTCTGAGGGCAGAGGGGGGGGGGGGGGTTACACACAAGATATCCATAATATGAATAAGCAGTTGCAGACCTTTCAAATGATGTGTCACACAACTGGTGTTGTAAAGAAATTAAAAATGTGACCCCCCCCCCTGGGGAGAGCAGAGTGTGGGGGTGACACACAAGACATCCATAATATGAATAAGCAGTTGCAGACCTTTCAAATCTTGTGTAACACGACTGGTGTTGTAAAGAAATTAAAAATGTGTCCCCCCTGGGGAGCAGAATGGGGGATAACACACAAGACATCCATTATATGAATAAGCAGTTGCAAACCTCTCAAATGATGTATCAAACGACTGGTGTTGTAAAGAAATTAAAAATTGGCGAAATATTACAGTTATCGCCAAGTTGGCGTCACTTTTGACAACTAATTTTGGTCGCCAAATTTGGCGATATATCGCCAAGTTGGCGACAAACTTGGCGATTGTTTGCGATGGTAACCTTTCCTCTCTTTATGGTAACCCATACGGCGATGCATAGACGGAGTCCTTTCCTGATTGGTCTATTCGACTCATGGAAGGAGTGGACAACCCGGATTCGTTAGTTCCGGAAATCTTCCACATCAGCATCATTCCAGGAGTCATTCCTTTTAAGGCTAGTTTTTTTTTTACTATAGAAGGATTATTTTTGCATCTTTATTAAACAAAAACGTTATTTTATGTTTTGGCGCATTTTAATTTTTTATTTATGATGTAAAACTGACATAATAAGATATTTTCGAAGCAAACTTTTACAATTTTTTTTTAAATTTTCAACTAAAAGCTCTTTTAAAGATGTTTTTACAATTTCAAGTAGCCACTGGTGTTTTTTAATTGTTTGAAATATGCATGTTTCCAATCTTTGTAATCAACATCCGATAATCTTTGATAGCTATTTTAGAATAATATATTTGAAGAAAGCTTGAAGAAAGTTACTTCTTCAAAATCCTATTTTCTGGAAAAAACATTTGAAATCTGCTTTCGTTGATACTATGAATTTTTAACTGTAAAACATTTTATTTTAATTTCTTCGTTTTTATACATGTTAGCGTATGAGAATTGCTGTAATTCTCTCCGCGTGGGAGAACTTTTTACTTTCTGCGAATGGCAACTCAATTAATGGAATTACCTTTTAACGAAGCGCTCTCTCATTCTCGCAGTGACGTTTTCACGAATAATTATTGTTGTGTTTGCGAACTTATTAAAGTCTTATTTTTCTATAAAATCCTTCTGATTAATGAGTCGATATTATTTAGCCACAATACGACCTTCGCAAAAATATTTATAAAGAGCTTGAACCAACAACTTCACGCAGATCTTTTAATTTTTCATTTATATAACAAATTTAAGAATTAATTTTATTTGTTTACAATTATTTTGTTGTTTGAAGTTTACAAAAAAAAAAAAAAAAAAAAAAAAAAAATCCATAATACAATTCTTTTGAAATGTTTAAGTGTCATCTGTGCAAACGATTTTGCGGGATAATGAAAACATGTTTTATTTAATAAATTAATCATGATTCTATCTATAATTATTTACTCCATGATTTAAACTTTTTTTTCTGAAAATATACGCGTTTCATTTTTTATTTATTTGCTAAAATGCGTCCGTATTGGAAATGCATGTAAAATAAATTAATTAAAATAATAATTTTTTTAACGTTTTACTGTAAAAAAATTATATTCTGCAAATCTACAGATCATAATTTATTTTTGTATTTAATTTGAAGTTAAAATATTCAATAGTTTTTTTTGTAAAGCGTACGACAAATTGCAATTTGAGTGGACTAGTAGAGGATTCGCTTCGCTCATCCTAATAATGATATTGCATACAACTTATTTTTTCTTATAGTTTTTTTTTTTTTCATTACAGTTTAAATATTTATTGAAAATGTTTCGTTTATTAGTTTATTTGATATTATTTAACATTTTTAACAATGTTTATCGTTAAATAATGTTAAATTACTGTTTTGAACATGATTGGTAACGCTTATCAAATCTAGCAATTGTAAACCATTTTTTGCGATCTATCTCATGGTCCAGATATTACGCAAATATCAATCCATTTTCCCTTTTCAGTTGATATCTTTGGGAATTTAAACAATTCTAATAAATAGCCTTACTATTATTTTTTAAAAAAACCTACGGCACAGGTGTCATATACGCACCACATTGGAACATTTTTTTTTTTCCTGACGCCAATTTGACGAAATCTACGTTTTCAAATGTTAGTTACACGTGTGTATATTATTTTTCTCTTTTTTTGAAAAAAGAAAAAAAAACATTGCTTTAAAAATGAAAATAAAAGTAAGTAAACAGTTTATTAATAAAGAAAAACAACAATAGCCGGGTTACTATATGCGGCATAAGATGGCCATTTTGCTGCAATCGCGCCGATGTGGTGCGGATTAATCCGACAATTTTTTTTTTTTTTTTTCAAAACGCGCCAAATGACATTTTTGTAAATAATTTCCAATCTGAAACTACGAGTTAAAGAAACCAGGGTGATGGATACTTTTAAAATTAAAGTGATTTTATGCGGATTTAAAAAACTTAAAAAATACTAAAAATTACAAAAATAAGCTTTGATTTTAACAAATTTAGCATCTAAATATAGAAAATTAGGTAATATTGTTCAGTTAAAAATAAACAATACAGGAATTTTTGAAGTAAATTGTGAGTAATAAATTTTCTTTTTAAAAGGAAAAGTTCTGGATTTTAAAGAATCAAATGAAAAAAAAAATCTATATAAATATCTAGAATATGTACAAAAACAACATGATACTGAAATATTTCATAATTATCCCGAAAAAATTACAATTAAAAATTCCAAAGCGCGTTGTTTATTTTTTATCTCGTTTTTCACGCGGGTAAAAACTTTGAATTTGTTTGAGAAAGTGGCATCGATTATGTAAAAAAAAAATCGATAATAATTATCTGGATCTCAGTTGCTGCAACGACCGTCCCCCGCAAATATTGGCACATCTTCAGTAAAAAATGTAATCTGAGTGCCGGCGAAATCGAGAAATTTTATTTTATATGCACTCACAAAAAAATAGTTTTATAAAAAAAAAAAAAAAAAAAATCGTTTTTACTGTGACATTATTTTCACTAACAGAAATCATCTAAAAGTAAAATCTCAATCTCAGTGTCCATAATGAAAAGAAATATTGAAATGTAATATCGGGTACTACTAGGTTATCCCGTTGACCAATAAATTATCGCAAAACTATAAGATTAAATGCCAATAATGGATGATCGTGAATGTCACATTCAATGACATTAAATACGATTCATGTGTTTAAAATGTCATTAAGGGATTTTTATTTCGACTTTTTATTATGCTACTAATTATTTGTTTTTTCGTTATTTAAAATAAAAATTATGCCAATATGTATAATTTGGCTATTAGTTTGGCGATTTGTATAATTTGGCGAAATTGGTCGACGGAATAACAGAGTAGTACCTAATATCGTTATGAGTACAAATGCGATGTTTTAAATAGTGACGTCATTTTCTCTTCAAATGTTTTTTAAAAGTTACTGTTATTAGTAATATGAAAAAGGCATTCGTAATAATATTGTAATTCCCATTGCTGAATGACATCATTTTCCTCATTTGAAATTTTTCTTATTTTGCTTTAAACAGTAATTTTTACTATAAATTATTTTCTGTTATTTTATTTACATTATTTAATGTTATTTCTCAGTAAATACATTTTTTTACCTCAATTAGTGCATAATTATACGCAATCATTTTGGAAAATAAATTTTTATTATCGAGAGAAAAGCTAAACTGAGTTGCCACCATTTTGAACAAATATCGTAAAAAGCATTTAAAATTTTAAAAAAATATAAAAATGGAAATAAATTAAAAAAATAACTAAAATGGGCACAACTACAAATAAATAGCTTTCATTTAAAAAAATAATTATCAAAATCGGTTGAGTGGAAAATTCAGGATTGATGACACGACATTTTTTAGCTTGTCTGAAAGAAATAGCATCGGAGGCTAAAAACCGGTGATAATTGATTACCCCTTCGACCAAAAAATTATCGCCAAATTATAAAATTAAATGCCAATAACGGATTATCATAAATGTTACATTCAGTTTACATTAAATAGGTTACGCATGTTTGTTATGCCGTAATGTGATTTTGAATTCAACTTTTTATTTGTACTTTTATTGATGTTTTACTAATTTATTTCTTCTTTCGTTATTTAAAATAAAAATTATGCCAATATGAATTACATGGTGAATAAATTGATTTATACAATTTGGCGAAATTGGTCGACAGGATAATCAAGTAGTATTGAAAAGTTTAATTAATAACTACAGAATAAAATGATTTATAAAATTTAACAAAATTAAATAAAGGTAAATATATATATATTTTTAATAAACATTAGCCCGGTTATCATATTAGACAAAATAACAAAATTTTCGTGCCAATTAGGTACCCTTATGCGTATCTGACATCACATCCCGATTTTAAATCAATTGAATGCTATTGAAGATATGGAAGAATGTGAAGTTTTTGTTTTACCCTATATCTTTTCCTTATGTAAATTAGGACGTTATATGATAACAATTAAAAAATCTCGAGAAAAATCGAGATTCTCGATTTTTCGAGAAATTTCGAAAAATCGAAATTTCTTTTATTCGATTTTTTAAAAGAAATTCGACGTTGTTTAGTGATCTTTTGACAAAAACTGCCGTTTTTTGCGATCTTTTGAAGAAATTTGCCGTTTTTCACGATATTTTGAAGAAATTTGCCGTTTTTGACGATTTTTGAAAAAAAATTGCCGTTTTTTCTTGATTTTTTAAACAAAATTTGTCATTTTTTCGCAATTTTTTTGAGGAAATTTGCCTTTTTTTCGCAATTTCTTGAGGAAATTTGCCGTTTATTCGTGATTTTTTGACGAAATTTTTTTTTTCGCGATCTTTTGAAGAAATTTGCCGTTTTTACGATTATTTTAAGAATTTTGCCGTTTTTTCGTGTTTTTTTGAAGAAATTTCTTGTTTTTCGCAATTTTTTGAGGAAATTTGCCGTTATTTCATGATTTTTTGTTGAAAACTGTCATTTTTTCGCGATCTTTTAAAGAAATTTGCCATTATTTACGATTTGTGGAAAAAACTTACCGTTTTTCATGACTTTTTTTTTACAAAAATTTGCCGTTTATTCGCGATTTTTGGACGAAATTCGCGTTTTTCTGCGTTTCTTTGACAAAATTCACGGCTTTCTATGATGAAATTGATTTTTTTTAAGACTATTTGTCAAAATTTGCGAACCATTTTATGCCCGAATTTTTGGATTTATGACCGAAAAATTTTAATTTTTGCTAAATTTTTAACTGCAGACCTTCCTAAGAGTCAGCGACGTGCGTCGCAGCGTTGCGCCGATTGTGCGTCTGGGTGCTTCGCTAAAAACTCAATTTTTCTTATCGTGCTGGAGCGAAAGGATAGCTTGTCTGTTTTTATCTTATTAAAATTATCTTTTGTTTGGAGACACTCATCCTTTCACCGTGAATTTTCTAGAAAAAGTAAACTTTATTTTTCAATTTCTCTCGAGGGAACTGAGCCCGTCTGAAAAATCACAGGGGGAGCCAGAGCTCCCCCAGCTCCCCCGGTTCCTATGCCTATGACCGGAGCGGGACTTGAGAGCGGCTGTAATAATCTCGGAATACGTAGATTGGGACTGTAAACCAAGCGTAGAAAATAAGGTGATCCTGTTCGTGCTATATTTTGCGCACTGGAGAAGGATGTGGTCAGAAGTCTCAGGGACACAGCATATAGAACACAGTGGGGAAGGCGCCAGATTCATACTGAAGAGCCGGGAGTTAGTCGGCCAGGTACGGGTACGCCACCGAGAAATCCAGATGTCCTCGCGACGATGGCAGGTCCACTGTCGAAAAGCATCGTCCTCACTAAGATGAGGGAAATCGGAGCAATAACCGCTGTTTAGCCAGGCATACGTCTTTTCAGCTATCCAGTCACGACAGATTTGGGCCCCAAGGTCTTCAGGAGCGACCCAGTTCAGGGTGTGAGTAAGGTACGGGCCATTACGAGCCAGGGAGTCAGCCACCTCGTTAGGGGGAATAGTGGTTAGGACACCACACAAGATTAAGAGACACACTATGGAGAGAAAGGAGCTGAGAGATTGTGTTATGCAGGAGTGTGATTACTCTAGGAGAGCGAAGAGAGTTGTTTTTCAGAACAGAGCGGTTGTCAGTGAGCAGGAAGAAGCGACCCTTCTCTTTCACATAGGAGGTTAGAGCGATGAAAACGGCTAAGGCCTCGGCAGTGAAGACAGAGTTGAGATGATGTACAAGCATAGCGATACTGGATCCGGAAAAAGAATTGTGAACAGCAACGGCCGTTTTGGCGGAGTCTTTGGAGGCGTCAGAGGAGAGCAATGCAGTGTTTGACATCGAAGCGCTCCACGATTTCCAAGCTTGGTAGATGGCCTCCGAAGGGAGAGAAGTATTTTGGAAGGGAAGACCATCCAAAATGATATGGCAAACTGAGTGAAGAAAAGGGCGGGATGGCCACGAGAATTTAAGTATATCGTTAGGACCTAAGTTGTAAGTGCTCAGAAACTCAACAGCAGCAGCCGAAAGATGTCCAGAAGCAGTGGACAGGTCAGACGAGAAAGGGGGGTGTGGGAGAGAAAGCTGGAGAGCTAGGAACCTATTGGCAATGCAGCGGATGCGGCTGACCATACTGGAGGCGTTCGCCTCGCACCGAAGGAGAGGAAGTGCAGTATATCTCGGAAGGCCGGTGGCAACTCGTAGAGCAGCATTGTAGATGACCTCAAGAGAGTCTTTGAGAAAAAAAAGGCTGGCATATTCGAGGAGACTCCGAACAAGAGAGTCTACGATACGCAATATGTGTACCGTGTGAATGTCATGATTGTGCGAGGCGATGGCTTTCAAGTACTTGAGCCTCTTAAAGGCCTTGACACGAAGGTAAGAGAAATGATAATTGAACAGGAGGGACCTGCCGAACCAGACCCCTAGAACTCTAACAACGGGACTCCACTCAAGTTCAAGGCCCCTAATATTAGCTTTTGATTCAAGAGGCCGACGGCGGGAGAAATCAATGGCGGTGCACTTCTCAGGCGAAATGGAGAGGTGATTAGCAGAACACCACTGAACGAGCCGGTCAATGCTGTTTTGGAGTTTGGCCAAAGTGCGCAGAGGGTCATCCCTCAAGGCGTACATGAAAATGTCATCTGCATAGATCAGGAGATGGACTCCACACTCCAGGATCTCGAAGATGTCTAAGAGGAAAATCATAAAAAGAAACGGGGAGAGGACACTACCCTGCGGTACACCTCTCCTACATGGACCATGGTTGGAAAACTGAGACTTCCACCGAACGTGGATAGAGCGCTCCGTCAGAAAATTTGCAATCCAGCGGCCAACTTTGCCCCGGATACCAAGGTGAGCAAGCTTATAGATCAGGCCGTCGATCCAGACTGAATCATAAGCCGAGCTGATGTCAAGGCATACCGCAAGCGCAGTCAGACGGAGTTGCGAGCTCTTGATATGTCATCAAAGAATTTACACAAAGCGGCCGTAGAGTCCTTGAAAGGCATAAATCCGTAGTGCGAAGCCTGAAAGATCTCGTTGTTCCCAGCCCAGAAGATAAGGCGGTGGAGAAGCAGACGTTCAAAGACCTTCGAGCACACAGCAGTCAGCGCAATGGGACGATAAGAAGAGACCAGGCGAGAAGGCTTGCCAGGCTTGCAGATTGGAATGATAGTAGCTTCCTTCCACTCAGTGGGCACGGTACCCGAGTCCAAAAGCTCGTTATAAAGGGTGAGAAGTTTCTCCAGATTTGAGTCGGAGAGGCCTCGGAGTAATTTAACGGATATCCCATCACGTCCAGGAGTTGTAGGACGATTCCTCTGGATGGCGAGACGTAGTTCATTGAGAGTAAAGGGAGCATCGAGGCAGGCATCCCCATCGCTAAGGTCATAAGGAATGGGAACCAGAGGGTCATCTTGGCTAAAAGCTTCAAAGAAAAGGTCCGCTTGGGCACGCACGCCAGGAAGCGACAGGGGCTCCGTTCAACACCCCCTATAGTCAAGGCCTCCGCAGCGAATTCCAGAAGTTTCAATATGGCTGCCCCTACAGTCCGAAGGTCCGACTCCTTTTTTACCGGTGACCTTAGTCAGTGTGCGTCAGTCCAGTGCCTAGTACGGCATGTTTCAATCTGACGTTTCGCCATTTTCTATTTTGTTTTGCGTTGTACAAAATTTAGATATTATAAAGACTAAAAGTAAGTGTTATCTCTTTTTCCTTATATCATTGTTTTAACAAAGCTTTAAAGATAATTTCTGTTAAACACACTTGCAAGATTAGTGATTACCGATTTAGTTTTCAAGCTATATGTATTGCAACAGTGGTTTTCAAATCATTTACATCTATGGTGAATTAGTATTTTGTTTAAAATAATTATAAAAAAAAATATATAATTTTGCTTCTTATCTGAATTTTTATCCTGTTGATTTTAATTTTCAGTATTTCCTCACGGGATTTTGTTATTATTTATATGTAATATATCTTTATCAGAAAATTACTGCCCTTTAGCAATTGTTTATTTCTTTGTTTATTAAGTATTTTTCTAAATTCCAGTTTATTAGTTTGAATCCGAATTTACTTATTAAATTACATAATTTTTCTCGCTATCAGTTTAAAAATAGTTTACTATAAGTAATCTGGGTGCGCTGTTTAAATTAATTCATAAAATATTCAAAGAGTTTGTTTATTGCTATTACGGCTTTCATTAGCATATTAATTAGCTTCAGCTGTTAAATTGCTTTTGATATTTTGACAATTATTTTTTTCCTTCTTTCTACTATACTTTTCTATACTCTTAATTTGAAAGTTATTTTTATGGAAACAGATTTTTTTTTTCTTTAATATTTGTAGATATTTTTTAGTAATAATAATAATAGTAATTTAAAACTAATTTATAAATTGATAAAGAACAGACACTTTCTTTAATAATAATAAGAATAGTAAAGTATAATAATAATAGCAATTCAAAGATAATTTATAGATTGATAAGGAATAGATTTTTGTTCTTTAATAATAATTTATAATAATAATAATTTTAAAATAATTTATAGATTGATACTGAACACATTTTTTTCCTTAATAATAATAATTCTTTAAAATGTATACTTTAATAATTTATAGATTGGCAATTGAAAGATTTTTTTCAATAATAATTTATAATAATAATTGTAATTTAAAAATAATTTATAAATTAATAAGGAACAGATGCTTTCTTTAATAATAATAATAATAGTAATGTATAATAACAATAGCAATTTAAAGATAATTTATAGATTGATAAGGAATAGATTTTTTTCTTTAATAATAACTTATAATAATAATCTTAAAATAATCTATAGATTTATACTGAATACATTTTTTCCTTGATAATAATAATACTTTAAAATTTATACTTTAATAACTTATAGATTGGCAATTGACAGATTTTTTTCAATAATAATTTATAATAATAATTGTAATTTAAAAATAAATTATAAATTAATAAGGAACAGATGCTTTCTTTAATAATAATAATAATAATAATAATGTATAATGATAATAGCAATTTAAAGATAATTTATAGATTGATAAGGAATAGATTTTTTTCTTTAACAATAATTTATAATAATTATAATTTTAAAATAATTTATAGATTGATACTGAACACATTTTCTCCCTTAATAATAATAATACTTTAAAATTTATAGATTGGCAATTGACAAATTTTTTTCAATAATATTAATAATAATAATTTATAATAATAATTGTAATTTAAAAATAATTTATAAATTAATAAGGAACAGATGCTTTCTTTAATAATAATAATAATAATTTAGAATAGTAATATTAATTTAAAAATAATTTATAAATTGATAAGTTGTTGCATCTTTTTTTTTCTTTGTTCCAATGCCACTTGATATTATATTTAATATTAATTTATAAGATTAAACAATCTTATAAGGAAATACTGAATAATAAAAAAGTTAAAGCTAGAAAGCAAATAAAATATACCTTATTTATTTATTATTATTTGCTTTGATTTAATAAAAAACATTTTATATCTTACATATGTATAACAGAAACTATTACATAATAATGATATTAAGACAATGACATAAGTAAATGAGATAACACTTAGCATTCTGTCTTTAAATAATTCTCATCAAATAAGAAAAAAGTAAACAAATAAGACACATGGGAGTGAGTGTGAAAAGTGTGTGTGTGTGTGTGGGGGGGGGGGGGGTATTTGAAATGAAAAAACTCTTCTCACACAACATATTATTTAGTACATTTTTTTCCCCAAATCTTTTTTTTTTTTTTTTTTTTTTTTTTTTTTTTTTTTTTTTAATCAAGTCATCAAATTACAGTCATGTAAACGAATTTAGCTTCAGGATTATGAAGCTAATTTAAAATATAAATTTTAATATATTTTTTAGAAAAAATGATGTACTGTTATAATTTTAACCTTAAGTTTTTTGCTGAGTTTTTTTTTTTTTCCCTCTTTTCTTTCTATTATTTTCATTCTTTCTTTCCTTCAATGTATAAGTTCATTTGATGTTTTAATATAGATTTTTTTTTTTTTTTTTTTTTTTTTTTTTTTTTTTTTTATCCTACTTATTTAAAATAGTGTGATATTGATAATGTAAAAGAAATATTCTATTTCTAAATTAAATCACATCTATTTAAAAATCCAAAGCTCAAATCTAATGCAGTTTTGCCTCTTATAAAAATTTTTATTTTAAGTCCTTTTTAGTATATTTTTTAAACAATAAGTAACCCTCTTAAATTACAACTTATATTTATAGGAAATGACAATTATTTACTTGATTACACATTCAATTAACTGAAAAAGTAAACACTATTGCTAAAAATTTTGAAAATTACAAGAAATGCAACTTTGTGTGAGCTTGTGTAAATTCATATTATGGACGTGGGAAGTGGGACATCGCGATCGGCCATTTTGAAACGGTGTGAAGGCCTTGACTATAGGGGGTGTTGCTCCGTTCCACAAAATGTTGTCGCCAGGTGGAGTATTTTTGCGAGCCAGATTTTTGAGCAATTTGAAGATTTGGCCATTCGAGCCCTGAGAGCGACAAGTCCTGTCCCAGTAGCTGCGGGAAGTCTGTTTGATGTAGCGCCGGAGCTTGCAGGCAGTCTGTTTATAGAGCAACCACATCTCCTTGGAGCAGCAAGATCTTGCGAGGCGAAGGTAACGACGTTTGAGTCCAAGTAGTTTACGACATGTGGAATCCCACCAAGGAGCATTGTGACGAGGCGCACGGCGAAGAAAAATGGAGCACCTGGAGATTGCCACTCTACAAGAGTCCGAAAAGGAGTCGTAGGTAGAATATGAATTGAAATTATCTAGAGCCGAATTTAGAAGACATCTGGCCGAGGTCCAGTCGACAAAGAGGCGACGGGGGTCGGCGTGAGTATCGTGCCCGCCAATCTGAATAATTACGGGCTGGTGATCAGAGTCGAAAGGATCCAGATGCACCGAACAGAAAAGCGAACCAAAAAGGCCAGGAGATGAGAGGGTGAGATCAAGAAGGGAAGGGGCAGCACCAGGCACAATACGAGTCGCGCTGGACGTATTGCAGACACAAACGTGATGACTGAGGATCCAAGAATGGAAGCACTGAAGAGGAAGAGGGTAAGAAGGCTGGCGAAAGAGAAGATTGATTTTGAAGTCACCCAGCAGAAGGAAAGGTGACTCAATGGAATTGAGTAAACTATCGAACCACTGAACTGCAAAGGAACCCCTGGGAAGGTAGATGTTGACAATGGTGAGCCAGGTGCCATGAATGTTGATTCTTACGCCAAGAGCCTCCGTATTTCCGGAAGAGTCAATAGGAAGAGAAATGCGATATTAAGGGTAAGAAGCGCGAACCGCCGTGAGGAGACCTCCACTACGGCCGCCGTCTCTACCAACCAAAAAAGTGTGCATACGGGGAATAGAGAAGGTTGAACCCGAAGCCAAAAAAGTCTCCTGTAGGCAGATGACCTGGCAGTCTCTAAAGAAAGGGGCACGTAACCAATGTCCATTAGCTCTAAGACTCCTACAGTTCCAATGAATAACCTGAAAACCCATGAAAAACAAAAAGGAAATACTAGCAAACGAGAAGAGAGAGAAGCCCCCCAAAATAGCCACGTAAAAGAATAAACCTTGATTTCCCCCCCCCCCCAAAAAAAAAGTGGGGAGGGAAGGGCGAGGAGAGAAAAAGAGGGAATAAGAGAGGACCCAACTCACGTGAGTCCAGTGGCCTGAGGAGAATGTCCAAGCTCGGGCTCATGTTTGGAGTTGTCATCTGAAACCCCTGATACCGTGGAAGAAAAGTCCATGAGGAGGTCTGACAAAGACCCCTTTGACGATAGGGCCGTTCGCAACTTTTTAAATTTTTCCGATTTATGTGGTGCTCTGGATGAATGCAAAAGTTCGCTTTTTTTTCCAGTGTGTGGAGGCAAAGAGGGGGAATCGTCGGATGTTAAGACCTCTTTTATTGCACCGATGACCGCTGAGGTAAACATGGTGAGCATGTTTTGACAATTGGCAGCTTGAGCGGTTAGCACCTGCTGCAACATGTTAGCAATGTTTTCACTAAAACCTTGAAGGGTTTCCTGGAGTTCTGTTTTGGTGATATAGGTAGTGGGAGGGGGGGAACAAGTAGATGATGCAGCCGCGGCCGCATATGATTCAGACTTGAGACTGGTGCTGGCGCGGAACTGTCGCCTGGCCTCACAAAACCTAAATGGTGTTCGGCTTTATACTTAAGGAGTTTAGCTTCACATGTATAGTGGGGGCAAGTCTTGTCAGAGGCGGCGTGGGGTCCTTTGCAATTACAGCAACGCAGGGAAGTATCGGAGCAGGTGCCCTGATGGGACTCTGCACACTGGTCGCAAATGTGATCCCTCTTACAGTTACGTGTGCTATGAGTGAATTTTTGGCAATTTGCGCATTGTCGTGGTTTGTCAAGAAATAGGGAGGTACGATGGTACTGATACCATAATTTGACATTTCCCGGGAGGGAGTGGCCGAGCTTGGTTATCAGGACCGACGTAGTTGGCGTCGAGCCCTGTCGCAGGAAACGTCTAACTTCCAAAGTTTTTATTCCTATGAATTCCAATTCTTCTGCAATTTCAGTGCAGTCGACAAGCGGGTCGATATTGTGAAGTAGGAAGCGAGTCGATATTTCTTCAGGAAGGTAGGACGCGGTAACGGTAATATTTAATATGGTTTTGATTCTCAATATTTCAATGGCAGTTTTTGCCGATTGTGAATGAATAAGTAATTTACCCTGGCGGGTAATTTTTATAAAATCAATGCATTTGTGAGATGGAACTTGCAATGCAATGGCATCTCTTAGCGCTTTGGGGTGTGTCATTGGAAGTGATCCATTTACAGCAGTTAGAGTAACCGAAATTGTCTCAATGCCGACTTTACTAGCTTCAGACAGGATGTTTTCAGGGGAACTGTTTAAGCGGTATAAGAAGGGATTATGAGTTGCACTGTTGTTTGTTTCCATGTTCGAAACATTTTCCTGGACTTTAATTACGGAGTTCATATTGCTACCCGTGACCGTCACTGGTTGACAGTCAGACACAATTGCAACAAACAAAATTTGAAACAAGCACAAAGGAAAAAAAACAGTTCAACACTTACCAGTGCTGGAGGAAAACAAAAATAAAGAGCGCTTCTAGCACAAAAATCAAAGAATAACTAAAGAAAATACACAAGATTATAAAGAAATCCCACCCCAAAAGGATGGAAAAAAATTCACTTGACACGTTGGCGACAACGCCAACAGAAATCAGTACACAAGCCCAAGCCGCTGCCAGATGCAACCTACACATCCGACGACCTCGGAGCGAAATAACGCAAAACATTCAATTGACAGTGACAGTGACAGTACACCTTGCAGTTACAGTCAATCATACAGTTATTATAAAACACGTTACTAAATCGCATTTACATAAAATATACTAGATCACAGTTATATAAAATATTATAATCACAGTTATATCTTGAATATTATAAAATCACAGATGCATAAACTGCAAATAACTGATGTCAACATATGTAACACCCCTCCTTGAAGATTTTTAATTAAACGTAGTCATTTAAATATTGGGGACTTTTTACAAGGCTCCCAGACCTTGTTTGTTTTTGCGGTATGTTTGATTTTTGGGTTAACTGAGATGCATCCGTTATTGGGAAAATACTAGTAATTACATTAGAATGGGATACAGGCTCTTTAAGCACACCAAATTCTCTTTCGATTTCAAATGGAATTTGTGATGGCCTCAAATGCACCCTATTTCTCACAAGTCTCTTACCAGAGCCAATTTGAATGACATATGACCTAGGTTGCTGACATTTAGAGCAGGTTCCCATATTTTCTGATTAAAATTATATGCGCTTACAGTATCACCTGGATTAAAATGTTTTAGTACCCTAGTACTCTTATCATAGTTATCGTTTTTGCTTTTCTTGTTTACCTATCATTCTTTCCTCTACATTTTTAAATACTTTAGCATTTAACAATTTATTGTGTATGGGAATTTTAGTTTTTAGTCTTCGACCGGGAGATAAATTCAACCCCGAGATAGGCGTATTCCTATATTCCATCATTCCCACTATCCAATCTTTATTATCTTTAAAGGCTTTTCTGAATATGGCCTTAACAATACCAACAGCTTTTTCAGCCATGCCATTACTTCTCGGGTATCTGGGACTTGCAAAATTGTACTCAAAATCCCATTCCCTGGCAAAAGTCTTACATTCTAAACTATTAAATGGATTATTGCCACTGACAACCACTGAAGGAACCCCAAATTTAGAAAAACAAACTTTTAACTTATTAATAATTTCTTTTGAATTCTTACTATTTAATTCTTCCACTTAGATCCATTTTGAATAATAACATATAATGACGAGGTAGTTTACATTTCCATATTCCATAATATCAATACCTAACTTGTCAAATGATCTAAATAGAATCCTAATTTGAGCCAACCTTCGTTCACTCATGGGAAGTTATTTTACAGTATGAATAATATTTAGCATATCAGGATTATCATTTACTATATCTTTAAAGTATGCCCTAGAAAGAGTATCTGCCAGAAACATTTCAGTACCTTTTACATATTTAATATCAAATTGATACTTTAATAATTTTAACAGCATTCTTTGTAATTTGGTAGAAATGTTACACATTGGTTTATTTACAATACTGGTAAGGGGCTTATGATCAATTTGAATAGTAATTTTTTTTCCATACACAAAATTATATTTTTGCACCGCAAACACAATAGCAAGCATCTCTTTCTCTATTTGAGCATAATTTTGCTCTGTTTCATTGAGACTTCTGGAGGCATAGGATACCGGGTGACCCTCTTGTACAAGACAAGCTCCCAAACCATCTTTCGAACTATTACATTGAATAATAACTTCCTTTGAGCTACTAAATACTTTCAAAACAGTTGAGGAACTCAACAAACCCTTTATTTGATTAAAAGCAGCTTCATGCTCTGGAAACCAATCAAACTCTACTTTATATTTTATAAGGTTTCTTAAGGAAGAAGTTATGCTAGATACTTTTAGTATGAATTTAGATACATAATTGACCATGCCCAGGAACCTTCTAACACCCGCCTTATCAGTTGGAGTTTCCATACCAGTAATTGCTTTAATATGCTGCGAATCAGCTTTGATTTCCTCTTTTGAAATTATTTGTCCTACATATTTAACTTCGGGGACTTTGAATTGGAATTTTTTTGGATTAAATTTAACATTACCGCTTTTTGCTCTATTCAAAACTTTTATTAATATTATATCATGCTCATGTTAATTTTTTCCTGCAATTATGACATCATCAAAATAAATTTCTACATTTTCAATATCATTGAACAAGTTTAAATTCCTCTTTTGAAAAACCTCAGGAGCAGATGCAATGCCGAAAGGCATGCATAAAAATTGATATATCCCAAATGGAGTATTGAAAGTACATAAATCTTCACTTTCTTCATCTAATGGCACTTGCCAAAACCCATCTTTTAAGTCGAGAACAGAAACACTTCTTTCTCCCCCAACCTACTAATTAACTCTTCTGCAGTAGGGATAATATGATGCTCTTTTTTTATCGCTTTATTGAGATTTCTAGGATCTAAACAGATTCGCAAACTCCCATCAGGTTTCTCAACAATCACAAGACTATTTACCCAGTCTGTAGGTTTGTTTACTTTTCTTATCACACCCTTAGATTCCAAATACACAAAGTCTCTTTAAGTTTCTTATTAAGGGCTAAAGGAACCCGCCTAGGAGGATCTATTACTGGCCAAATTTCAGGCTTTAATTCAATGTGATATGGGTCACCAGGAAATCTACCCAAACCCCTGAACACTTCACTGTATACATTTATAACATTTTGCTTGCTACCAGTTTAAATTTCATCAATTTTTCTAATAAGATTTAACATTTGACATGCTTTTAACCCTAAAATAGGCTTAGATGACACATTAATTACAATAAATTTCAACAAAACATTATTACTTTCATTTACAGTACAATGCAACAATAATTCACCCTCTGGTATTAATTTAAAATTACCATAAGAAATTAATGTAATGTTAGTTTTATTTAACATAACATTTGGTGGAAGATTCATATTTTTATATACAGACAATGGCAACACATTAGTTTCAGCCCCGGTATCAAGTTTAAATTCAATAAAAATTATTTTCAACATTAATTTTCTTTAACCACATATTATCAAAAGAATTAACATTTACCAATTCACAAACAGAACCAGAATCTATTACTTGCTTTGACACACTGTCGATATATAATAAATTAAAATCATTACAGTCTCTTTCAATGTTATTTACTGTTTTATAATTTGTTTTCACCACTGCTTTACACATAGCCGCAAAGTGATTCTTACGCTTGCATTTAGCACACAGTTTTCCGTATGCAGGACAGTTATACTTTTTATCTTTTCCACACCTTGCATAGTCTTTAACACTAATAATGTTCTTTTTGAATTTTGCCGTCTCTTTGACAATTTTGTCACTGCTCTTTTTCACTTCATCAACTTGAGAAGTAGTGCTCTTTTTCACTTCATGAACTTGACCCACCCTAGTGGGTTATACCTAGGGGGTCGGTCCGGGTGTCCCTAGTGGGACAAGGACGGATTTTTTATGGAGAAATTAATCCGAGCAATGAGCATTTGTTGTAAAATACAAATGACAGGGTTACCACAATAGCGAAAATTTTTGACCAACTTGGTAATTAACTGGCTAATTTGGCGCATTTCTAATTTTTAATGCATTAAAAAAAATAAAAAAGAAAAAAAATGAATATATAGGTATTTTTGTAAAAGGATGTTTATTTATTTTTATTTATTTATATTTGCTATTTTATAGTGGTTAAAATAACAGTTCGTTTTTCTGTTTGCAGTTGGTCTTTTTTGGCGAGTATGGCTTGTTGTATACTTAAAGCCATTGTTATAATTCGTTTATAATTATAACCATAAAGAATATTTGGCGGTTTAAAATCTATGGCGGAATAACGGAGAAGCTTATTTAAATTAACCAATTAATTTATAATAATATTCTTAAAATAGAAAATGGATCTTGTCATCAGAAAACACATCTATGTAAATATTTTTTTATAATTCTAGCCTATCGGGAAATGAGTCAAAACTAAATTAAGTAATTATATTTTTGAATACTAAAGTCAAGATGAGTTAAATAAAAAGAGTGCGGAAAAGTCGAGTGTATTTTTATTGATTTATCGTGCAGCTGTTAATAAAATAGGCAACGTGATTTTCAGCTTTCAGATAGTTTTCAATCTGATAACTGTCACAGATCACTCAACGTGTGATTGTTTAGCTTGTCAAAACATTAGAAATATTGTGAATGGACACAGGGTTGCCAATTTTGTTTTTCTTTTTATTCAAAAATTGTGAGTTCTTTCTGGGCAATTCCGAAAGAATCTGTATTTTATGTACTCGCGGAAAGATGTACCATTAAATAAAGCTACCATTCGTATTTTCTGGTATGAATTCCAAACTTTTGATTAAAACTGGAGAGCAGCTGACAGTCTGGACATTATCTAGAGTAAAATTCCTATACATGTGCAATGCATACATAGTAAGTTTAGCCCAGGCTGAAGAACCTATAAGGTCTGAATTATGATAAGGCATTCTAGGCGTAGACCCCTTGCCTTTGACTAGCAATCGCAAAGGAAATTAGCAAAATCTGAAATAAGACTAATAAGAAATATATAAAGTGATTTCGCACCCAAAGGAAGGGGACGCAGAGTATATCCACAAAACCTGAACAATGGAACAATGTTAGATGTGTTATGGATTTTCTCACTGCGGAGTAACTTTATATCCAGTATACAAGTAAAAGTGATATCCAATGTACTGGGAGCCATAGAAGGATGTTTAGTCGCGGCTGGTAGCCACAAAAATAGAAAGTTTAAAAAATAAATGATAGAGAAAGTATTTAAAATTTTTTATGTTAGTTTAACAATATAAAACGGGAAAAAATAAAGAAAAAATACCGAAAATATACTCTAACATTGAAAAAGAAAAAAAAATCCTTACAGATACCACACATTACAGTTTAACAAGTTATAATAATGCTCAAAAAGCAGAACAGTTAAAGTAAAGTTAAAATTTAAAAATATTTACAAATTGAATTTTTTAAATTTAAGCATGAGATAAAAAAAAGAGATAATTAAAAAACTTAAGAGAATTCAAACTAACTAGAAATCTAAAAAACTTTATTTATACAAAATGCTATTTAACGGGTAATAAAAGGAACAAAATCTACTCACTAAGGGAATTGCAAGAAGTGTAAGTCACCGATTTTGACGAAAGTGGTATCGTTGAAAAGATCTCACCGAGAGCAGTAAAAAACTTAATGGAACTACCCGTCGCAAATGAGCCGTTATCGAGATATACGACAATTTATGTCACTTAATTAGTGCCTAATTAATGGGGGGGGGGCGCAAAAACTTTTAGTCTAGATTTTAATGAAAGTGGTATCGTTAAAAAGTATCATCATGAGGAAAAAAAACTCAATAGAACTACCCGTCGAAAACGAGCCGTTTTCGACGGGTAGTTCCATTCTGACCCTTATTACCCAAATGATCCACAAATCACATGTGATCAAACATGTGACTTAGCTCAATGGTCTTCAGGTAATCAAAAACAGTAGAGTATAAAATGAATCAAAATCGTTTAAGCCATTTCTTAAGTAAAATTAGCTTGACAGCATTCAGCAATGAAGCGATATGACCCACTAATATAATTTTGTTTAATATGCAACTCAGCTCAATAGTCTTCTCGTGACAAAAGACGTTCCGTTGCAAAATTTAGGTAAAATTGACTGAGTCGTTGTTATATATAATTAGAATGACCCGAACCCATTAAGACCTAAAACGACCCACTAATTGAATTGTTACGTGCATGTGTTCTATCTCAACGGTTTTCTTTAGCCCGAAAACGATATAATAGAAAATATACTCAAAATGGTGAGAACAATTTTCTAGATAAAATTAGCATGCCCACAAATGACCCTTATATCGAAATATCACGAAAATGTGACTTAGTTCATTAATTTTTGCATAGCGAAAAACGTTAAATTCAAAATTTAGATAAAATCGATTGAGCCAATTTTTAGGTATAAATAGTTTGACCTTGACCCATTATGACCCAAAATGACTCATTAATCGAGTTTTCTCAAACATCTGACCTAACCCAATGATTTTCTTGTGTCCGAAAACGATAGAATATAAAATTTAGTCAAATTTGCGCGAGACATTGTCTAGATAAAATTAGAATAACCCATAGTGACCCACTGATCGAAATTTCTCGAACATGTGACATAGCCCAATGATTTTCTCGTGCCAAAAATATGCTGTATACAAAATTTCGTTAAAATCGATTCACCCGTTCTTTAGATATAACTTGACCATGACCCATCATGACCCACAAATGACCCTTATAATCGAAATCTCTCGAACATGTGACGTAGCCCATTAGTTTTCTCGTGTATAAATATTGTTACACTCAAAATTTCGTTAAACTCGATCCTGCCGTTCTTTAAATATAAATAACTTGACCCAGACCCTTTATGACCCATTAATCAAAATTTCTCGATCTTGTGACCTAGCCCAATGATTTTCTCGTGCCAAAAAATGTTGTATACAAAATTTCGTTAAAACTGATCCACATGTTCTTTAGATATAGCTTGACGTGACCCGTTATGACCCATCATGACCCATAAATGACTCTTATAATCGAAATCTCTCAAACATGTGAGATAGCCCATTAATTTTCTCGTGTCAAAAAACTTACATACAAAATTTCATTAAATTTGATACTGTCGTACTTTAGATATAAATAGCTTGACCCAGACCTTTTATGACCCAAAATGACCCAGTAATCGAAATTTCTCGAACTGAGACCTAGCCCAATGATTTTCTCGTGCCAAAAAAATGTTGTATACAAAATTTCGTTAAAATCGATCCACCTGTTCTTTAGGTATGGCTTGACCATGACCCATTATGACCCATCATGACCCACAACTGGCTCTTATAATCGAAATCTCTTGATCGTGTGACTTAGCCCATTAGCTTTCTCGTGTCAAAAAACTGTTACAGGCAAAATTTCGATGAAATTGATTCTACCGTTCTTTAAATATAAATAGCTTGACCCAGACCCTTAATGACCCAATATGACCCATTAAATTTTTTTTCTCGAACATGTAACCTAGCCCAATGTTTTTCTCGTGCCTGAAAACCATATAATGCATTTTTTAGTCAAAATTGCGTGAGAAAATCTCTAAATAAAAATAGCATGACCCACAATGACCCCAAAAATGACCCACTAACCGAATTTTCTCGAACATGTTACCTAACCCAATGGTCTTCTTGTAATCCAAAACGATAAAATATAAAATTTGGTCGAAATCGTTAGAGCCGTTTTTTAGATAAAAATGGCTTGACCCATAATGACCCAAAAATGACCCACTAATCGAAATTTTTCGAACATGTGACCCAGCCCAATAGTTTTCTCGTGCCAAAAAACGATTGGATACAAAATTTCCTTAAAATCGATCCAGCCGTTCTCTAGATATAAATAACTTGATCCTGACCCATTATGACCCAAAATGACCCAATAATCGAATTTTCTCGAACATGTGACCTAGCCCAATGCTCTTCTCGTGCCCGAAAATGGTAAAATCCAAATTTTTGCGAAAATCGTTAGAGCCGTTCTTGAGATAAAATTTACCCCCCCCCCCCCCCCCCCCCCCACACACACACACACAATTTTTGCTCGCATTATAGTATAAGATAGAAATGCCGCAGTCTGCGATATTTATTTTTTTTAACGAATTTCTATTTTTGTATGCAAATTTTTCAGTTATCATTAATATGGTTAATTCATATTCCATGTATTTTAGTGTTAAAAATCCGAAAAAAGGTATCCAGTAAAATCCTCTAAGACGGAATCGCATAGAAAAGAAAAGAAAAAAAAATGTGTTACAGACAAGTTCCCTTCTTTGCAATGTTACATATCTTTTCTTGTGTATTAGTATATTGATTTTGTATTATCAACAGAGTTTTTTGCTTAAAACAAGGTTCATAGATAGGCTCTTTTTCAATCTTTTTACAATATTTTAGTAAGCATAGAGATCTACAATTATTTAAAGAGAAAAAAAAAATTAATTGTAGAATAATGGCGATTTAAAAATGTTTGAATTTTAATTTTTCAAATTTTTTTTGCATCAGGCCATATTTTACTGATCTTTAAACCGACCAAACCACGCGGAGAAAATGATTTTCATAGCGTTGTGTCAAAAACCGAAATAAAAATTCTGGACCGTGAAAACTACGAATGAAACAAGTCCCATCTCTGTACAGAAAAAAAAAGTTAGGCCCGAGCCTTCAGAAAAAAAAGTTTGGCGCGACCGATAAGAGTGGAGACCAGGCCAGGCCCGGTCCGGCCCGAGAGTCTTGAATGAAAATAGACCCGAGCCCAACCCGCGGGCCGGGTTCGAACAGGCCCGCGCAGATCTCTGCTTCGGAAAAAAAAAGTTTAGATCAAGTTGTTGAGGTATGATTTACTTTTATTATTTTTACAGAATATTTAAAACTATGAATATAAAGAAAGCGTCAAAATATTAAGCAGATAAAATTAATTAATTTAAACCGATTTAATTGAAAATTATAGCAATACCAAATTAAAATACCCTAAATGTATATACGCCGTAAAATATCAAATTTTAGCTAAAAATTTTAATTTTTTTAAAACTGTTTTTCACTTTATTAGACCGATATATAGATTTCAAATATCCCCCCCCCTTAAAAAGTGGAAAAAATCGTGCAGTGAAGGGTTAAAAATTTGTGATGCAGCGCTTTGTCTTACAGCTCTAAAAATTTTAAATATGGATTTTAAAAACTGTGATAAAAATTTTTGAATGACGCTATGCTATTTCTAAAAATATATATATATGCATTATTTATTACATGATTTTATTTTTGTTCTTCTATAACCGCATGTGTAAAAGTTATGTTCAACATGAAAAAATGTATAAAAACTTTATTCGATGTTTTTTGTTCATCTACAGGTATCTTAAATTCAAAATATGAGTTTTAAAACATGATGTTAAATTTAAGTGTCGCTTTGAGGGTGGCTTTAAAAGGTTTGTTTTAAAGCTCAATTTAAATTACCGTAATTCCGGCTGTATAAGCCGCGGATCAAACAATTCTTTTTGGACCCAGAAATCTTATTTAGTGATTGAAGACAAATATTTACGGCGATCTAACTAGTTATATTGGTTTCTTAAAAAATTCTGGATCGAAAAAGAATTGTTTGACCTGCGGCTTATACACCCGAAATTACGGTATTTATGATTTGGTTAAAATGCATTTACACGTCTAAACAATGCTTTTAATTTTCCAATTCATTGTTAACCTTTTGAGCTCTGGCGTGTAAATTTCTTCCAAATTTCAAATGTCACATTGGCACCAGTATTTTGCAAAGAAAAAAAAACGGTTAACGATATACGCAAAAAAAAAAAAAAAAAAAAAAAAAAATGCATTAAACCTTTTTCAAATAAATTTGGTTGAATTTTCCGGTGCCGTTGTGACATTTCGGAATTAAAATTATGTGGTAGAAAATTCTACCATCAGAGCTCAAAGGGTTAAATATATCACTTTTGTTGAATCTATATTATGCATTGAAATGCATTTATTTCACTAAAGTGATTTAACTTGTGTCACTTTGTTTAAAATTGTAAGTTTCTTTGCATCAAACTATCCATTTCCGTACATTTCACTTAGTTTGGATATACAGTAGAGTCTCTATATAACGAAATCCATCGTTCCAGTAAAAAATTCGTTATATAGAGAAATTCGATGTATAGAAAATGATGTTAAAAATCGTATTTAATGTGTAAATTTTGAACAAATATTATTTTTGATGTTTTTAATTAAGAATTTGAAATGTTTAAAAGTAAATATTAACCTAACATTTTATTTCTTAATTATTTAAGCAGTTTCAAAAAAGAGAACAGACACTTATTTGAAAGTTTAATGAAAATCAAATAAGGAAGACTTACATTAGTTTCAGACGAAGAAATCCGTAATTTTTTGTTGTTTTTAATTTAAAATCGTTACGCTCTCAAAAAAAAAAAAAAAGCTCAAATTTTAGCAAGGAATGAAAAATTGTAATTAACATTTTCCTCCATTTGAAGGCCTCTCTTATGTGCCTCTCATTGATTCCTCTCTTATACGTGTATTGACTCTGTTTTGATAAATAAGGATGTTGAAAGGTGTGTGGGAGGTGAATGAATTTGTTGGATTTAAAGAACAAGAAGAGAAGTTATATATATATAACTCAGCACTGAACGATAAATCAAAAATAAGTGATGGAAAATTGATTCCATATGATGTCGAAGCTTTTTTAAAACTGAATAAATTAAGACCAATTTATGAAAAAATTCGTTATATGGAGATAGATATTTCGCTATATAGAGACTGCTGTTAATGTAATCATGCGAAAAGGGGACCGTTCCTACAAAAAATCGTTATATAAAGGAATTCGATGTATGGAGTTTCGTTATAGAGTGACTCGACTGTATAATGACGCAAAGAAACCATTAGTAAATAGAAAATTGTATTAGAAAATTCGTAAATAAAAAATATGAAATAGAAAAAGAAAGGAAATAGTGATTATAGAAATTCAGAAACAACCCTGGAAACCAATATCAGTAATGTTGATTATATTGCATTAATATTTTTATTGATGCTGGTGAAGTTATTGGGTGGAGGTGTACAAGGAATTTAGCGATCTGGTAATCTTTTTCAAGCAGTCAATATTTTCATTCTTAGCTAACAGTTCTTGCCATTTCAGCGGAATTCTGAATTCAAAACATTTATCAAGCTTTTGAAATATAGATTTTTCTTTTATTTAATCGACAAAAGTCTGGTATTAAATAAAGTGAAAATTATTATTTTAAAAAATGTGGTATATATTTTGAATACAGAAAGAAGCTTAGTTTTTAACACTTATCGTTATGGCTGATATTTGAAATGAAATACCAATATTGGTAAAATATTGGATTGATATTGGAAATATTTGCAAAGGAAATTTAGTATTGCAGTAGTATTGTTATACCTTGCGTTGTAATTATCTTCAACAAAACGTCAATAATTACAAAAATATTTACTTTATGTTAGAAATATTAGTAGTGAAACTTCAAAATCTTTTTGGCAATTTTGCGCAAATATGTGCAAAATGAAAATTGGCAATCTGAACCAAATAGGTATTGCGAATATGTATGCACAGAACTTCCTGCCCCTAGTTAATATATCGATCCTGTATATGACTATCAATCACTTAATCGTCGCGCCCGAGACATTCACGGGCTGCAAGTTTCACGGCTTTTATTCAGAATTGTTTGATTCCCACCAGCTTTATAAAATAGTGTATTTGGTTTTATTCTGGTATCATTTTACTTGTCATTAAATACGATGAATGGTTTTTTTTTTCAAAAAAGTGGTGGCAATAATGAATTTGAATTTTTAAACCGTAATTTAATGCGATCATTAAGGAGTTAAGCGACAAAATTTGCATTTTTCAAAAATTGTCCATTGCGATAATTTGTAAATGGATTATTTTTATGATGTAGGGGTAAGGAATGTGTCATTTATATTTTGTAAATAAAAGACATTCGAACAAAAATTTAGAATAAAAAAAAAAAGCCGAGTCTTGCCGTCTTGCCGAGTCTTGCCGAGTTCATTATGAACCACCCCGTCCAGTATGTATATCTATATATATTTATTTTTTTTCTAAAAACAGCATTGCAAACTAATATTAAAACAATTGAACAAAAAATAATAATATTTTGCTCTGTTGCAAGTTCAACAAACTTAATAGAAAAGACGCCAACATTTGTGTCATCTAAAACGCCTGTTCTCAGAGGCCGCATATGCAAGAAAGAGTTCATGGGTATTTGGTTGACAAGTTGCCAGCACAAACTAACTGAAAATGTTTAAATTCCGTCTCTGTGAAAAAACTTGCAATCGTCTGCACTTCTCATTGCGCAGTTTCTTAAGTCAGTTTATCTCATTCAATGAACATTATCTACTTTGTTATTTTCTTTTTGGTTAATGGTTAAAGTCTTATTCCGTTTATTTATTTATGTTTTAACTTTTTAAAAATTTATAAATAGGTATAAATTCGATTTTTCTGTTTGTTTCTTCGCATTTATTTATTTATTTATTTAAACTCTGATCATTGTGTAATTTGAATATGTTGTCAGTATGGATAATCTTGAGTCCCAAACCATATAAAAAGTAATCTTGGAGAATTATCAGTTTTGTTTTGTTTTTCCTTATCTCTTTCTATTGCTCCATCTGTCTTCCCCTCTGTTTTTCTATTTATCACAGTTTTAAGTGAATTTGAATGCATTATCTATCGTTTGTAAGCCATTTGTTTAAAATACATTTTATAATAGTTTATTTTTTTTTTTTCAAATTTAGGGAATTTTTAGCTTGCTTAAGCTGCTTCTTTAAAGCTAAAGAGGAAAAAGAAAAAAGAAAAAGAAAACCGAGTGCTCTGTTAAACTAATGACATTGAGCCCACAGACAATTCACGCTAATTGTATTTTACATTGTTATTTCAAAGAATAATACTCTTCAAAAAATAAATTAAGGGGTATTAGATGCAGCTCGTTTCCCCCTTTATACTTAACCATTGAATCTCCATATTTAATCATGAAAGCGTTCATCAGATTAAATTTGTATACTCAATTGAAGCAAATCAGATAATTTTGCTTGAAAAACCAATTTCACTGAATTAAAAGGGTTATTAGCCCCCAGGTTTCCCCCTTTATAGTTAACCAATGAACATTCAAATCTAATCAGGGATGCTCCTTATCAGAATTGAGAGGGAGAATAATGATATTTCTGAATGAAAACCAATTTATCTAAGTTAACAGGGAAGAGATTGCCTCCCTTTCCTCCCTTACACTTAACCAATAAACATCCAAATCTAATCTAGAAAGCGACTTATCGAAATATACTAGTATATCAAATCAAATTTGTTGCAAATCGAATAATTGTACATGAAACACCCGTTTATCTAAATTAAGGGCGGAGTAGGCCGCTTCCTCCTATATATGCAACCAATGAGCATCTAAATCTAATCAAAGATGTTCCTTATCAGAATAAACTGGTATATTAAATTTGAAGCAAATCGAATAGTTCTGCCGGAAAAATACAACACTCAAAATGGGAGGGAGCTAGCCCTCTTCCTTTTATACTTAATCAATAAACCCCTAAAACTAATCAAGGAAGCGCCTTATCAGAAGGAATCTGGAAAAAAGTTTGAAGCAAATAGGATATTTTTATTGAGACTTATTGCATTACGTATGTACATACATGTATACAGAACCTGCGGACACATTAGCTCTCAGGTATTGAGCTAAAAAGTGATTGCTACCTGCAAGTTTCTCTTGAAAAAAGAAAAAAGAAAAAAATACCAGAGTATCAGAGCTATCTACTAATATTTTAATAGAATTATCTTGAGTCGCTTTTTTAAAAATTTTAACGGAATTGAATCTTATTTTGTGTTTAACTTAACAAAAAAGAAAAGAAAAAAACTTGATTATACAGATTTTACGGAAATATTTTAATAAAAATGCTAAGCATTCTATATTAGGTAATTATACGAGAAACAGGAGGAGTGAATATTTGAAATATTCTATGGTTTATTCGTTTACAAGTTTTCAAATCGTCATCCGTTTCAGAGAAATTCAACGTATTTTTAGAAAGATTTACCTCACTTAAAACTACGTTTGGCGTGCATTTAACCGACTTGTTTTTATTAGTATTTTATTTTAATTTTATGTGCAATCCTGTTTTAAATGCGATGCTATTTATTGCATACTCCACAGACCATACAAAATCATACCTCACATAATATGAAAAGCTATTATCTGACAATTCCCGGAAGCGTATCGTTTCCTGCTTCTACTAATCTCCGAACGCATTACGGAAATTATTGAAATAAAATTTGATGAAGCGTAGAGAGGAAAGTATTTTCATTCGGATTTTTATGATTTTCGTTTTCAAGATTCATTCCTTTCTTTTCTATAAGTGCAAAAAAAAAAAAAAAATATATATATATATATATATATATATATATATATATATATATATATATATATATATATATATATATTTCAGAGAATTCACAGAAAATTTAAGGCGGGGGGGGGGATTCGTTTAAAATGTTGTTTTATCAAGATTTTTTAACAAAGAAAATGAGAACATTTAGTCAATCACAATAAAGTACAAAATACTATTGACGTTTAAAGCTATAAGAAAAAAATACTAGCAGGGGTGACCGAGCCCAGCTCGGTCAAAATTAACTTTGTGTTCAACTCGATATAGTATTATTTACAAAAACAATCAATAAGAAAACTATGTTTGTATGCACATGTTCATAAATTTTATTTTATTTTAAAATTTACAACGAAAGGACATCAATCCAAATCACTTTTTTAGCTCGACTCTGATTAGTTTAACTATGCATCTCGAAGACTATTAAGAATGTATAAGAAATTTCTTTACATTCTGAAAGACAATATTTTTTGTTAGATATAATCAAATTTGGACACATTCTTTCATTTGGCGCCAAATATGTGTTTTGGTTTCGTAACCTTAATAGTCGATTTTTCGGCCAAATTTCGCCAGTATTTTGTCAAATATCGCCAACTTATTGGCTTTTGCCATAGTCTCGTGATCCTGACCCTTATTACCCAAATGATCCACAAATCACATGTGATCAAACATGTGACTTAGCTCAATGGTCTTCAGGTAATCAAAAACAGTAGAGTATAAAATGAATCAAAATCGTTTAAGCCATTTCTTAAGTAAAATTAGCTTGACAGCATTCAGCAATGAAGCGATATGACCCACTAATATAATTTTGTTTAATATGCAACTCAGCTCAATAGTCTTCTCGTGACAAAAGACGTTCCGTTGCAAAATTTAGGTAAAATTGACTGAGTCGTTGTTATATATAATTAGAATGACCCGAACCCATTAAGACCTAAAACGACCCACTAATTGAATTGTTACGTGCATGTGTTCTATCTCAACGGTTTTCTTTAGCCCGAAAACGATATAATAGAAAATATACTCAAAATGGTGAGAACAATTTTCTAGATAAAATTAGCACGCCCACAAATGACCCTTATATCGAAATATCACGAAAATGTGACTTAGTTCATTAATTTTTGCATAGCGAAAAACGTTAAATTCAAAATTTAGATAAAATCGATTGAGCCAATTTTTAGGTATAAATAGTTTGACCTTGACCCATTATGACCCAAAATGACTCATTAATCGAGTTTTCTCAAACATCTGACCTAACCCAATGATTTTCTTGTGTCCGAAAACGATAGAATATAAAATTTAGTCAAATTTGCGCGAGACATTGTCTAGATAAAATTAGAATAACCCATAGTGACCCACTGATCGAAATTTCTCGAACATGTGACATAGCCCAATGATTTTCTCGTGCCAAAAATATGCTGCATACAAAATTTCGTTAAAATCGATTCACCCGTTCTTTAGATATAACTTGACCATGACCCATCATGACCCACAAATGACCCTTATAATCGAAATCTCTCGAACATGTGACGTAGCCCATTAGTTTTCTCGTGTATAAATATTGTTACACTCAAAATTTCGTTAAACTCGATCCTGCCGTTCTTTAAATATAAATAACTTGACCCAGACCCTTTATGACCCATTAATCAAAATTTCTCGATCTTGTGACCTAGCCCAATGATTTTCTCGTGCCAAAAAATGTTGTATACAAAATTTCGTTAAAACTGATCCACATGTTCTTTAGATGTAGCTTGACGTGACCCGTTATGACCCATAATGACCCATAAATGACTCTTATAATCGAAATCTCTCAAACATGTGAGATAGCCCATTAATTTTCTCGTGTCAAAAAACTTACATACAATATTTCATTAAATTTGATACTGTCGTACTTTATATATAAATAGCTTGACCCAGACCTTTTATGACCCAAAATGACCCAGTAATCGAAATTTCTCGAACTGAGACCTAGCCCAATAGTTTTCTCGTACCAAAAAAAAAAAATGCTGTATACAAAATTTCGTTAAAATCGATCCACCTGTTCTTTAGCTATAGCTTGATCATGACCCATTATGACCCACAAATGACCCTTATAATCGAAATCTCTCGAACATGTGACTTAGCCCATTAGTTTTCTCGTGTATAAATATTGTTACACTCAAAATTTCGTTAAACTCGATCCTGCCGTTCTTTAAATATAAATAACTTGACCCAGACCCTTTATGACCCATTAATCAAAATTTCTCGATCTTGTGACCTAGCCCAATGATTTTCTCGTGCCAAAAAATGTTGTATACAAAATTTCGTTAAAACTGATCCACATGTTCTTTAGATATAGCTTGACGTGACCCGTTATGACCCATCATGACCCATAAATGACTCTTATAATCGAAATCTCTCAAACATGTGAGATAGCCCATTAATTTTCTCGTGTCAAAAAACTTACATACAAAATTTCATTAAATTTGATACTGTCGTACTTTAGATATAAATAGCTTGACCCAGACCTTTTATGACCCAAAATGACCCAGTAATCGAAATTTCTCGAACTGAGACCTAGCCCAATAATTTTCTCGTGCCAAAAAAATGTTGTATACAAAATTTCGTTAAAATCGATCCACCTGTTCTTTAGGTATAGCTTGACCATGACCCATTATGACCCATCATGACCCACAACTGGCTCTTATAATCAAAATCTCTTGATCGTGTGACTTAGCCCATTAGCTTTCTCGTGTCAAAAAACTGTTACAGGCAAAATTTCGATGAAATTGATTCTACCGTTCTTTAAATATAAATAGCTTGACCCAGACCCTTAATGACCCAATATGACCCATTAAATTTTTTTTCTCGAACATGTAACCTAGCCCAATGTTTTTCTCGTGCCTGAAAACCATATAATGCATTTTTTAGTCAAAATTGCGTGAGAAAATCTCTAAATAAAAATAGCATGACCCACAATGACCCCAAAAATGACCCACTAACCGAATTTTCTCGAACATGTTACCTAACCCAATGGTCTTCTTGTAATTCAAAACGATAAAATATAAAATTTGGTCGAAATCGTTAGAGCCGTTTTTTAGATAAAAATGGCTTGACCCATAATGACCCAAAAATGACCCACTAATCGAAATTTTTCGAACATGTGACCCAGCCCAATAGTTTTCTCGTGCCAAAAAACGATTGGATACAAAATTTCCTTAAAATCGATCCAGCCGTTCTCTAGATATAAATAACTTGATCCTGACCCATTATGACCCAAAATGACCCAATAATCGAATTTTATCGAACATGTGACCTAGCCCAATGGTCTTCTCGTGCCCGAAAATGGTAAAATCCAAATTTTTGCGAAAATCGTTAGAGCCGTTCTTGAGATAAAATTTACCCACACACACACACACACACACACAATTTTTGCTCGCATTATAGTATAAGATATTGTTGAAAATAATAATAATAGTGACACTGTAGCTGCTTAAACTTAGATCCCACGATTTGCGCAGCGAAAGCCCAGCTCTTTGTAATTAATTAAAATCAATAAACCAATATATATGTATATATATTTAATTCTTTATCTACCGAGTTATGAATTTAAGAAAATTTTACATTCTAAAGCATTTTACTTAAATTAATTAAACTGAATTAAAAGATTTACATAATCATTTAATCAATTTTTGAAGGATTTAGAAGGATTAATTAAATTTGAATTTACAAGCATTTTGTGCAACATTTATCACCCCTCTCGAATCTTTTTTTTTCTTAGCATTTTGTAGATTTATAAAATGTACAAATATGATGTTCTTACAATATAAATATAGAAATATTTTTGAATTGAAAAGTCCTCATCCTCTTCCCTCGGCGCGAAGAAAGCTGAAAAGATAGATACAAAGGCAAAAGAAATGATCATTGTAAAAACATTTTTGTTTTGTGTAACCAATAATGCTTTTGGAACAAAATAGAGTAATATATCTGTAACTCATTCTAAACAGTATTACAACTAATCGACGTATTAAAAGAATTTTATAATAAGTAATTTTATTGGTATTTATAAGTACCGTCAGTAGATAAAAGGTTAAATTAGTCTCCCTCAACACAAACCTAAAAATTTATTAAAATAACAATTTTACATTAAAAAATTATATATATAATTTGTTTATATATATAAAAAAAGGATTTTAGTTCCAAAAATCGTCAAATTTTCATTATTTTTTTAAATTTTTGTATTTTTTGCTATATTTACGATATTTTGCAATTTTTTTTTTTTTTTTTTTTTTTAATGCTATGGTTCACGCTGACCGTAAGAACTTGCTTAAAAAAAAAAAAAAAAAAAAAAAAAAAAAAAAAAAGGGTTATTGATTTTAGTCTACCTACGAGGACCTGAGCGTTCCCTGGCGCAAATTGTAGGATCCAAGTTTAAACAGCTAGAATGCCGAATTTTTTGGAATTTTTAAAAAAAATAGATTTAAACGTCAGTATTGTTTTATACTTTACTGTGGTTGACTAAATGCTCTATTTTTCTTTCTTTTTCTTTTTTCTTTCTTTCTTTCTTTTCTTTTCTTTTTTTTTCTTTTTCTTTTATTTATTTATTTATTTTTTTTTTAATTAAAATACAGTTTTTAACACGAACCCGCTTAATGATCAATATAAATTTTTAAGTTGTCAGAGCTTGATTTTTATTTATTTATTTATTTATTTATTTTACGCGATAGCTTATTAAGGTTTTGAATCGAAATTTTTGCTTTTATTTTTTAAATATATAATAATTAAATATATTATATATATAGAATTTGTTAATTTGCTTATATATATATATATATAGATAATGATTTTATTTTCAAAAATACTCAATTTTTTATTTTTTAAAATTTTGTATTTTATGCTATATTTAGGTGGTACTATCACATGTTAGATTTTAGATAACAACATCGAAAACCTGTCTTAACGGCAGATATCATTAAAACAACCGGAGTATGGAACAGCAGTATTCTGAATGTATCGGAAAATATTTTATAAACTATGCTTTATTCTTGATTTTTCGCCCTTTTAACAATTTAATCTAGGAAATATTTTAGTATCCATCTGTAATATGACATACTAAAATTTAACAAAAAACGTAAAAATTGCGTTTAAATGATTATTATTAATGAATAGAAAGGTTATATTAATAACATTTGAATTAAAGTGTGTAAATTTATTTCTGGTAGATAACTTGTCACCTTAATAGGGAATTTTGTATCACGGTAATGGAAATCTCGTACTTTTTTCTTCTTCGAGTTAGAGAATATTGTAAAGTCTAGACGTCTAGACTCTCCATCAGAAAATTGGAACTCGAAATGTTTGAATAATGTTGAAAAAAAAAAATACCTATATTTTCATACATCTATATTTTAAAAGTAGAAACACAACTTAAGAATGCAATAAATTAGACAGAATTTCGTATTTCAACGTATGGAAAAATGTTTAGAAATAAACTCATATATTCTCTTAAAACAGGGTATCCTTTTAATCAACCATATATTTATATTTTAATCCATATTTATTTAGATCAGGAAGTAGTAGTCCAGGGAATCACTCCATCAAGTTAGAAGCTGAAATTCCAAAATTGTTAAAACTCAATTCGCATATTGAAACGCAACTGGTGTTCCAAGCAAAGCTGTAGCCAGAAGTAAATGATAGAGGAGACTCAAGAAAATGTAAGGGGGGGGGGGGGGGCTCATATTTTTTTTTCTCTCTCTCTGTGACGCAGAATGATAAATTATTGCTTATTCACACTGTACTTACTATGTTTCTCTTTAAACAGTTGTAATAACTTCATTTAATGTAAGAAAATAATATGATGATGAAAAATTCGAGTGTATAATAAGTGCAATATTAAACATCATGCTAGCTTCATATGTGCAAGTACGACGAGCAACTATTGAAACATTTATTTTAGTTGCAATATAGCATTTTTGCAAAATTGTGAAAGGTTCTCAAATCTGAATCAAATTTTTAAACAGAATTTCATTTGTATGTTCGACATAGATTCATTTAGTGACCTTGGAATCTTTTCCAGGGGAGACTCAAATTTTTTTAGGGCGGTGGGAGCATAGTCGCCCGTAGCACCCCCTTAGCTACGGCCTTGCTGCCAAGTCATATCTTGGTGGAAAACCCCTGAAAATTCGAATTTAGCTTTTGAATCGAAGGTTTTCATTGTGTTTTCCAGTAATCAAATATGAGAAACATAGAGGACGGGGATTAAGAAAACATAATGAAAAACCTACGATTCAGCCTGTAAAATAGACTTTAAAGGTGATTTCCACAAAAATGTGACTAGGCAGATCAATTGCATTTTAATATGCGAATCGAGTTTTAACTAATTCTGGACTTTCACTCTCCAATTTGATTAAGTGATTGCTTGTGCTGTCGACCTTCGTTCTAATCAATGCCATCTTGATATAACAGACTAGGGCAATGTTTTTCGCCAATAGGGAAATAGAAGGAAGGTTGAAATTCGCGCATATTGTATGTTCGTGTGTAGGCACAGCCTGTTTTATACTTTTTTTATTTTTATTTAGCTTAACTTGGATTTTGTAAATAAACGTCGAATTTTGTAATCATTTTTTCATCCACTTTCTGATATGCGAGAATTAAAATAAATATGTAGACGGGTACATTTCCAATGGCAATGTAGCATTTAAATATTTTAAAGATTTAATTACAATTTAATCAATTAATTTTAAGGCATTTTACAATTAGCCGCTCAGAGGTGAGATAAATAGTTTAATATATTTAAATATTACAACTGTTTAAGAATTACAAAAACAATGGAGTTAATTAGCGTCAAATTACTCTTGCCAAAATGAGTCAATGAGCTGTGAAACTTCAACAAAGAAACATTTTCGATACTAAAGATTAGAAAATATGAATTATAAAATGAGTGCATCTTAAAAAAAAATATCCTTTCATCATTTAGTTGTAGAATATTAATTAAATGCTTATTATTTGTTTAAAAAATATTAGAAATCTACAATAGGCACTTTAAATAATGCTTTTTATACAGTGACTTTTATCTGAAAAATGTCAAAATGCTTAGAAATTCAATAATCAGTTTAAACAATGCAACAATGTAAAATTTGGTTGAAAATTTTACGTTGCTTTGGTGAGACGGAGACGGTTTGTATATAAGACTTTTTTATTATATAATTTTTACCCCTTTTTGCAAGTAATGAAATATTATGGAGTGATATTTCCGTTTTTGGCACTGGAAGTGTTAAGGTAAAAAAGAAAGTATTCCTCTTTTTCCTGGAAAAAATGTGATTTTCACTCATAATAAAATGTTTCCATTAAAGGACGGAAAATGCCAAAATATGTACGGATTTTTTTTTTTTTTTTTTTTTGTACAGTGCAGCGGCTAAATAATTATATTATGCATAAAATCCATTGCTGCTTTATGAAGAAGATTTGTTAACAAGAAGTACGATAGACTTAAAACTCTGAAAAAAAAAAATATATATATATATATTAAGAAATTGCAGAAGAAAGAAAGAAAGGCAAAATTGGACGGATTATGAAAAATTTCCAACACAGTCAGAATATTTTAAGAAAATTTCACTCTTTATTAAGGTCAGTGTTGAATTCAGGGGTTGGCCCGGGGGGCACATCCACCCCGAGCCCCGAAGCTATCAAATGGCCCCCCTTGGAAAATTTGACATTTTGTGTTTTCAATGGTAAAAAATTGTAATTTCCCCCCTCCGGAACTCTATTGTATCCCCCCCCCCCGGAGCCACAGAAGTCCCTCTCGGAGAAAAGTGTCTGGATTCAACACTGATTAAGGTGAAAGACGATGTCCAAAAAATCAGTTTGGAAAACACATAACGCATTCGAACAACCAATTTCTGAAATTTACATCAATAGTCTGAGAATATTTTATGTTAAAAGTTCGTCCAGCTGAATGCATAGCACAGTTTGAAAAGTCAGCAATTTCCGTCAATAAGCGAAAATGTACTTGAGCTCTTTTGTACAGCCCTCTGCATAAAAAAAAAAACTCGTACCACAACTAAAAACGCACTTTAATCACTTATTGTTCATAGGCAGTACTCTAGCCAAATTCTTTGGTGTTTCCCTGTACATGAATGATAAATTTTATGCATACTGTATTCTGCTGTAAGTACTTTCTAATGCACTACAGCGATATATATAGATTTCAATGTGTTTTAAATCATGTAATAACATTAAAATACACAACTGGAGATCCCCCCCCCTATAAATCGCAATGTAACGGAATTCTTATGAGTGTCCCTGTAAACGAACCGTAAATGCTATACACTTCCATTTTCAATACCGAACATGCTTCATATAACATATATAATGTCTTAAGAATTTGACTATATTTGCTGAACTTAAAATACAAGCAGATAGATAGACAAACCGAATTCTCAAACACTTTTCAACCTTGCATGTTGAAAAGTATTAAACAAGTCGGAATATTGCACGTCAAGAATAGCAAACGAGGTGCGTTCGTACTATAACGAAGTTTTAAAAATTCTCAGATTTTGGTGTAATAGCAGTATGCTGTACTTCGGACACAGTATAGTAGCCGAAATCTTATGATACTATCTGCTTTCTATTATACAATAAATGTAATTTGTAGTAAATCTCAGCAACGTATATCAATATTTTTAAATGTGAAATAGTTTAATACAATTAAAACACGTCCCAAACAATGTTTTCGCCTATATCATTATGCAACGGAATGCTTTTGTGTGGCTTTCTAAATTAATAACAAATATTCTTTGTACCACATGTACAGAATGTATGTTTTAGTATGTACTTCATAGATGCATATCAATTTTATTATGTTTGAAATAGTGTAAGATCATTAAAATGCGTTTGAAACTGTTTTTTTTTTTCATTAGCCGTAATGTAATGAAATACTTTTGATTATTCCTGTAATTAGACTATACATCTGATTTTCATAAAATTTGAAATGATTCGACAAAATTATACAATAATTATATATTTTAAATTTCAAACTATTCGGTTGGGTAGTTTTTGCTCTGTTATATGTGGAAGATGGACGGACGCACTGAACGACGACTGTTAGGTGCTAAGGATTTACATAAATACGAACGCATCTAAAAAGGGTTAAAATTTAATTATTAAGATAAATTTGGTAGAAATAAAAAAGTAATACAGTGAAACCTTTAAATAAGGGACACCCGTGGGACCGGAACTTTTGTCCCTTAAATAGAGGTGTCCTTTATTCGAAGTTTTTACATTTTTTTTTAAAATTAATCATTCATAAGGACATAAAAAATAACAAAATATTAAAATTGAAGTTTAAATGTACCCGAAGGTTATAAATTACATTAATTAGGCACAAAAGTAATAGATAATTAATTAATTTTTTAATTGATTACTTAATTAGTAATTGATTTGTTGAGTTATTGATTTGTATGTTTTAGGTAAATGATTCTGTAATGCAAAAAGTGCAATAATATTTAAAAATATCTTTCTTGCGAAATAATCAATAAAAAAAAGTGACTATTTTGCAGATTTCAATTTTTCTACTACTAAACTTTTCAGATATTCATTTACCACACTTATAACTTTTAGTCCTTCATTATAAGCAGTATTTACGAAAAAGTATTCAATTGCTTTGCATATTTTAAAGCATCTGTGTAGTTCTTTATTTCACTATTTTCCTTTCTCTTTCATTTTCAGAGTCATCCCTCACAATTTTCAGCATTCTTTTCAACATAATCTGCGAGGTGGCAGCATAGACAATCACCTCATCAAGTCTACGACAGAAATTCTAGAATTAGTTAAAACTTAATATGCATATTGAAACGCAATCGATCTACTAAAACACCTAAAAATCTGAACTCTGAAAATTTGAAATTTGACTCGTAGATTTACCATTATATTTTCTTGCACTCAAATCTATGAAAATATGGAGACTGACTGCAGGATACTTTAATGATAAACCTACGAAGCAACCACTGAAGTCGGGTTTATATGTGTCTTCCACCTGGATATGACTTGGCAGACCAATTGTATTTCAATATGTGAATCGAGTTTTAACCTATTCTGAAATTTCAGCTGTGAACTCGATGAAGTTATTGTCTGCACTGCCACTTCTGGCTCTAATAGGGATAAACGTATTTCGATGTCTTCATCTGAATTGTTGATAAACAAATACTCATCAGTTGAGTTGCATACCTCTGTACCAATATAACTGCCTATCTGATAAGTTCCCGAAATTCTGTACTTTCATTTTCATCACAGACTACTTCATTATCTCAAATGCAAAAATTAACCACTTTAACATTTTGCACTCGTATGTCCAGTATGACTAGGCAGAATTTTTCTTTGCAAAATTTATTTTTGTCATGCCAGTAATAAAATAAAATAAAATTTGTTATTTAATGAAATCTTTTTTTGAAAAAAAAAAAAATTATATATTTGAAGGAAACTTTTCGAGTCAAAAGGGTTAATCTCATTTTCAAGTGTTCCTTAAATCGAGTGTCCCTTATTCTGAGTTAAATACATTACACTTCCTATACGAAGGGACTGGGACCGGAACTTTTGTCCCTTAAATAGAGGTGTCCCTTATTCGGAGTGTCCCTTATTTGGAGGTTTCACTGTATCAACGTGAAAAGCAAAAATAATTTTTAATTGTTGATGTTTTTAACGTTAATATTTTTACAATTTTAAGATTACAATTTGTCGACGAACTATACCCGCCATTGATTATTTTGGCAGAAGAATTTCTAAATTAGTCTAGTTTTCATCAAATGTGCGAGTGTTTAACTGAATGATTTATTGTTAAGGCAGGACTGAAAAGCGGTTTCAACAATCGTTTGTTTATGGACTATTTTAAAAAAAGAGAGAGAGAGAGAGAGAGAGAAGGAAGAGAAAAAGGAAAGCATTTTTTCCCTTCTCTTGAGACTTTATTTTTAAGAAAAGCTAGCTGCGCAAAAATTGTGATAAAAATGGCAATCTAGAACACGATTTCACCGGTTGGATATTTGTGATATTTTCTGCCTTTTACCCCGCTAAGAGGGAACAAACAAGCATGCCAACTAAGTTACAAAGATTGTAATATTTTCAGTTGAGTTAGAAACGTATCAACGACCTCTTATGTATACATGGTTTTTAAGTTATACTCAGTTTTTTCAACTAAACTCTTTATTTCGCAAGTAAAGATACAATTATTAGACTAACTACATAAATTTTGAATAAAATGAATAGAACAAAAGTTATAGTGTAAAAAATATATATTTAATTACAAGGTGAGTCATAGTTATAGAAACAATATAGAGCAAGATCCCAGGGCCCCCAGACGTTACTTATTTTATCACAAGTAAAATGTATTGGATAAAGCAGTGTTAGTGCGTGCTATGAGCGTAGTGATACCTGCTAGTTTGGACCGACGGCCAATTTACGGGTACCAGGTACCAAAGATAGGTAAAAACGCTGCGAACTTTACTTATTTTCTTAAGCTTGATTTTTATATAATGATGCTCAGGGAACTATTTCAAAACTATATGTAAGCTCCCAGACCAATTACATGGGCCAAACATCCAGCCAGACACACATAAATTGTCGCGGCTCCCTATGCGACACTACATAAAGTGGCGCTTTGAAGCTCCTTAAAAAATGATATAACTTTACTTATTTTCTCACAATTAATTTTTATATATGATGTTCAGGGAACTAATTCAGTACTTTAACGTCTAGCTTCCAGACCAATTGCATGGGCCAAACATCCAGCCAGACACGCATAAAATGTCGCGGTTCCCTATGCGACCACACATAAAGTGGCGCTTTGAAGCTCACTGAAAAATTATATAACTTTACTTATTTTCTCACACTTAATTTTTATATATGATGTTCAGGGAACTATTTCAGTACTTTATGTAAGCTCCCAGACTAATTGCATGGGCCAAACATCCAGCCAGACACACATAAATTGTCGCGGCTCCCTATGCGACCATACATAAAGTGGCGCTTTGAAGCTCCTTAAAAATGATATAACTTTACTTATTTTCTCACACTTAATTTTTATATATGATGTTCAGGGAACTATTTCAGTACTTTATCTAAGCTCCCAGACCAATTGCATGGGCCAAACATCCAGTCAGACACACATAAATTGTCGCGGCTTCCTATGCGACCATACATAAAGTGGCGCTTTGAAGCTCCTTAAAAAATGATATAACTTTACTTATTTTCTCACACTTAATTTTTATATATGATGTTCAGAGAACTATTTCAGTACTTTATCTAAGCTCCCAGACTAATTGCATGGGCCAAACATCCAGCCAGACACGCATAAAGTGTCGCGGCTTCCTATGCGACCATACATAAAGTGGCGCTTTGAAGCTCCTTAAAAAATGATATAACTTTACTTATTTTCCCACACTTAATTTTTATATATGATGTTCAGGGAACTATTTCAGTACTTTATCTAAGCTCCCAGACCAATTGCATGGGCCAAACATCCAGTCAGACACACATAAATTGTCGCGGCTCCCTATGCGACCATACATAAAGTGGCGCTTTGAAGCTCCTTAAAAAATGATATAACTTTACTTATTTTCTCACACTTAATTTTTATATATGATATTCAGAGAACTATTTCAGTACTTTATCTAAGCTCCCAGACTATTTGCATGGGCCAAACATCCAGCCAGACACGCATAAAGTGTCGCGGCTTCCTATGAGACCATACATAAAGTGACGCTTTGAAGCTCACTGAAAAGTGATATAACTTTACTTATGTTCTCAGTCTTAATTTTTATATATGATGTTCAGAGAACATCATTTATGAAATTCGGCAATTTTGACTTATTCAGCGACTTAGAGCTAGAGCAAAATTTATTTAACACAATACAAAAGTTTATTCGTGAAGTCTACAGTATGACCGGAATAATTGACGTAGATGCTGCCAGACTTCAACTGTTCATCGACATTTACATGGTTTCCGACGTTGATGAATCATCGCAAAAATCAATCGCAAAAATTTGAAAAACTTTGATGCGAGCAACTTACCACCATGCAAGAGTGAGCTTTTGTAGCATTTTCATGCAGCATTTTCAGCTAATTACATCTCTAGTCTTTGGAATAATGCTCATATGAAGGAACTAGGTATTTCCAGTCCTAAAAACAATGGGTGGACGTTGGAAGATAATCAATATAATTTAAACTGGTTTGATGGGGACCAATTACCGGGCTTTGTAAGTGAATCGCTTCAAGAAGAATCAGGTATTCTACTCTCGCTTATAATTATTTATATAAACTTGTAACTATTTAGTTCTTAATTATATGTATATATATTACAGAAAAAGAAATTAATGATGATGATGATGAAGATATTCAATATCAACATTGGACTGATGATGAATTATCAAACTTAATTGATGATGATAATGAAAATTGAGAAATAACAAAATAGATCATAATTTTCTCATTTATAAAATAATGATTAATATTTAAATGAATTATTTTGAAAATTTCTATTTACATATTTTATTGGATTTTGCCTATAATAAGATTTCTATTTACATATTTTATTGTGTTTTGCCTATTGTAAGACGTCTATAAACTAGTATTTTAATAAATTGATTGCTGTTGAGAACCATTAATTTCCTGAATATTTCCAATTAAAAACACTCTTTATAAATTAGTAACGATTTGTTCATAATTTCGATTACGATTTCAAACGTATTCACATTTTGGTATGCTATAATTATTTTTTTAATTAAGGGTTAAAATATTACTTATATATTACTGAAGACTTCCATTAGACCATTACTAACATAAGTTTTATGATGCTATGTTATAAATTATCTAATTATCGCGCTCGCGCTCATACTCATAGGAACACTATGCATGTCTGGCTGGATCTTTGGCCCATGCAATTGGTCTGGCTGCTTACATAAAGTATTGAAATAGTTCCCTGAGCATCATTATATAAAAATTAAGACTGAGAAAATAAGTAAAGTTATATCATTGTTTAGGGAGCTTCAAAGCGCCACTTTATGTATGGTCGCATAGGGAGCCGCGACACATTATGTGTGTCTGGTTGGATGTTTGGCCCATGAAATTGGTCTGGCTGCTTACATAAAGTATTGAAATAGTTCCCTGAACATCATATATAAAAATTAAGACTGAGAAAATAAGTAGTTATATCATTTTTTAGTGAGCTTCACAGTGGCACTTTATGTATGGTCTCATAGGGAGCCGCGACACTTTATGTGTGTCTGGCTGGGTGTTTCGCCCATACAATTCGCCTGGGAGCTTAGATAAAGTACTGAAATAGTTTTCTGAACATCATACATAAAAATTAAGTGTGAGAAAATAAGTAAAGTTATATCTTTTTTTAAGGAGCTTCAAAGCGCCACTCTATGTATGGTCGCATAGGGAGACGCGACAATTTATGTGTGTCTGGCTGGATGTTTAGCCCATGCAATTGGTCTGGGAGCTTACATATAGTATTGAAATAGTTCCCTGAGCATCATCATATAAAAATCAAGCTTGAGAAAATAAGTAAAGTTTGCAGCGTTTTTACCTACCTTTGGTACCTGGCACCCGTAAATTGGCCGTCGGTCCAAACTAGCAGGTATCACTACGCTCATAGCACGTACTAACACTACTTTACCCAATACATTTTACTTGTGAGAAAATAAGTAACGTCTGGGGGCCCTGGGATCTTGGACTAATAGGATATTTCATTAAATATTGCCCCTAGGCATATACTTCCAATTGTAAAGTTTCATAAAAAAGGTGCAAAATATGATGAAATAAATTGCAATCCATGGGGGGGGGGGAGGGGCGGTCTATTTGAAAAAATACGAAAATTAAATTTTAAGGTTTAAAGGAATTTTTAAGGTCTCTGTAGGTTAAAAATTCCAATTAGGAAAACTTTTTTTTATCCAGTCCTGAATTACACACAAAAATGACGAATTACACACACACACACACACACACACAAAACCGAAAAGTAAATTTTAAGGTTTAAAGGAATTTTTAAGGTGTCTGTATTAAAAATTCCAATTAGGAAAACTTTCTTTATCTAGTCCTGAATTACACACAAAAATGGCATCTTCATATCAAAACTCACAAAGCATGCATCAAAATTCACAGAGTTATAGCCGATTTTATAATTCATCAGGTTTAAGGGATTAGACACAAATTGAAATGCGTGCAATTCAAGAAACAATATTACAGTAACAATTCTAGAAAACATAAAAAAATGTATCTATTGAATTAAAATTTGGATTTTTATTTTTTATTTTTTTAATGCTTAGCCTAATAATTTAAAAACAAAATCTCATCCAAAAAATTCTCACAAAGCTTATAAAAATTTCGAATGATTGGTATTGTTTTAAATGGGAAGATTTAAAATCGTCATAATTCGAAACATTATTCATCATATTTCAATTTTTTTTCATTTAATTAAAGAAGAAATTCTAATTTACTTTTATTTCAGATTATTTTTTCCAATGTTAATTTTTAAATTATTAAAATTATTTATTTAAAATATAATGTGACTTATTTAAAAAAAATCATATTTTTAAAAGTAAATATTTTTTCAAACTTGCCAAAAAATAATAATAATAGTAGTAATAATAATAATAATAATGTAAAATAATTTTAAGTTTGTACTTTTTTTCTTTAATGATTCTTGACTTTTAATAATTTCAAAACGAGAAATGAAGAAAAGAAAATCACGCATAAAAACTTATTTAAAGTTTGAAACAAATATTGGCTCCTTATAAAACGTTTCAATTTTTTTTAATTACAAGCAAAATGTAATTCATTTCTGTTGCTTTAACTTCGATTCAGTTTAACTTTTGCCGTTTCCAGCTCCTTTCTGTACTATTTAAATGACCGGCAATTATTTAAAACAATGCTTTTTAACATACGAATTAGAGCTTTTTCATAATTTTAGTTTTCATAACTTCAGGTTTTTTATGGTCCCGACGAGGCTGTTAATAAAAAAGACTTTATTCTAGGACCAGGCGAGCCAGGCACCGGACGTTATTTTTTTTATAAACACTCGGCCAAGTTGGACCTAACGTATTTTTTTATACTGTACCAGGACTGGCTTCCCTTTTCCTAGGTCTGCATGGAACGAAATTTTCAGTCCCAGTTTCGGCACAATCTGTATTAAAATCATTGCCCCATGACTAACCTAATCCGTGCATAAAATAAGTTAAATTTGGCGTTGCCCTATCGTCACCTGAGAATAATAAGATTCTAACTGACATTTTGAAAAAAAATTGACTTTTTGGCATAGGAATGTTCTATTTGTATCAATGAATGTATTTCTGCATTAAAATTTCGATATATATAATTTACATCCGCTTGCGAAAGAGAATAATATAGTTCCATCAGAAATTGTTGAAAGCAGTCAGAATAACAGAGTTCTATGTGCAAAGTAATCGCAGACAGCATATAAGATTTAAATTATATTTATAAGATTTTTATTTTTATTATTATTTTATTTTACAGTATATAGTGAAAACCGGCAACCTCTTATTTCTTGTGTGAAAGAATATATTATTTCGATAATTAAATCGTTTTTTGGTAAAATATAGAGGAAATTTTTATCAATAAAAATCCTTTTAAATATTTGTTTTGGCATGTCGGTATGCAGAACGAATTGTGTTTAATTTTATTAATGGACCTGATCCAGACAGGGATGAAAGACTAATCCTAATTCATTTAGATTTAGTAAATCATGAGGGAAGAATGGATGACAGTTTAGATGAAGCAGCAGCTCTAGATATTCTTGATGCTAAAACACTTTTAAAACTAGTCGTTAGGGGCCACCGTTATACTTACCCATCATGGATATGTATATGAAAATAAAACATGTGAAAACTATTTATACAATGCATTGCAATTCATAAAAAAAATTTAAATAATGTTAATATACATAGTAATGCTATATTAAAGAACTGCTGATGTACCAATTTCGACAAATATATAAAACGCCAAACTACTCAAGTAGTACCGAACTGCGTAAAAGAAACATCCTTATAACTCCAAAAATAATAATTCTATTAACTGACAATTAACTGCGTCGGATTAAGCGTCTTATTTCCAATTAAAATATACCTCTGAATTGAAATTTGAATGAAATACAGGGTCATGAAAAATCGAAGAATGTGGAAAACAGGATTGCAAATATCTCGGCAACTAATAATCCGATCGACTTTGTTCTATATGCACAATGTGTGTTATTTTATTGCCTTTTACGTCCATTCCTTAGAACAAAAAAATTCGAAAATTTTTATATACATTTCATCAGAACGAATTTTTCGAGAGTCCGAAAAACATAGTTCCGGAAAATTGAGGTTGCTGATATTAAATAGGCTTCGTCCCATTCTTACTAACTACATACTAACTTGTATACAAAATTTCAAGTCTCTATCTCAATTTGTTCGGGAGATAGAGCGTTTACAGACAGACAGACTGACAGACAGACGGACGGCAAAAATTTTTTTTCTAAAAATATGTTTTTCGGAATCTCCACTATCTAAAACATGTAAATCCGTCAAATTTTTTTTTTTCGATTTTCAAAACGATTGCAAGACTTACCCTATACTACGTATGATGGGTAAGTAAAATCAGTAAAAGTAATTCCTACAAATCCAATTGATAGTAGACTAGGGGTTTTTCGTAAGTTAAAAGTTCCAGTTATGTACATCCTACTGGCAATACCTTGTCTCCAGCTTCGAACAAAATTCCCGAGATAAACTTGCAAGCAGAATAATCTCAAATGATATAAAGAATAAAATCAAAGTTCATATTGAAAGAAGCACTACAACAGAGCAAGCACTAAAAAATCATACTTAGAATCAGGGATTAACTTACAAAAAATGTATGAATTGCACTTTCAGAAATGAAGAGAAAGCAATGTACAGCCAGTCAAACTTTCATGTTATAGGCACATATTTAGTACGCAGTTCAACATAGAATTCAATGAATCAAAGAAAGATAAGTGTGATAACTGTGAGGAGTATAAACATGCTGAGACCCTGGGAGAAATTAATAATGACATGCAATTTAAATATGATCTGCACAAAAAAGAAGTTGAAACCACTAAAACTCTCAGAAAGGATGACAGAAATTCCACTGATAAGTCAGTCATTTGCTTTGTATTAGAAAAGTTATAACATGTCCCAAAAGTGATGTCAGCAACTTTTTCTACAAAGAAAATTAACTTGTATAACATGACAGCAAATGCAACATGGAAGAAAGAAAAGAAAGCATATTTTTGGGCAGACGACATGTCAGGCAAAGATGGGAATGATATAACCTCAGTTTATCAACGACTGTTCAGAAGGTACAGACACACTTTCCACATGCTGATAGTTTAATTTTATATTGTGACAGTTGTGTTCCCCAGAATAGAAACCAAATGATATCTTATGCCATTGCAATACTTATACAATCTCATCCACATATTATGGACATTACTCTAAGATATTGTACACCTGGACATTCATGTGTGCAAGAAATGGATAATATTCAGAGCCAAATAGAAAGAGCAATGAATGTAGCAGAATATTTTTCGCCACTTTCATTTATACGTCTATTGCTGAGAGTAAATCGCATTAGTCCATTTACAACCCTCAGAATGAAAGCAGAACAGTTCTTAGATTTCCAGCGTGTAGCAAAATATTTGCCTATAATCTCGTTCCGTAGACCAAGATCATACAATTATGATTCACACAACTTCTTTATAATATTGAGTTTAAGACAAGTAACTAGTGTGACCAGAATTTTACAGAGGTGAATTTGCAAAAGATCCCCTCCAAACGATGAGGAGTATCAACACAATTTCCAGAAAGGACTTTACCAAATCCTAAAGTAGCACAGAGAAAGAATGATTGCATTAACAAAGATAAAATAAAAGACTTGCAGTGCATGCTAAAGTAGTTTCCAAGATTAAAGGTTCTATTTTCAAAATATGTTTAAGAGAAATTAGCCTAACTGTAATATAAAATAAAGCATGGTTTATGGAACAATCCAAAATTTCGACTAATAAAAGAGAATCAAACTCATTTCGCTGTTTTGAAAAGAACAAGAAAGTTTTTTCATTAGAGATATAAAGTCTTTGCTTTTGATCAAGAGTACACCTGACTGTAATAGGAAAAATTTCATTTATTATTCATTTCGATTTCATCTATCAATATAATCACAATTTTTTGTATTAATTTTTATAATTCCCCAGTGAAATAGCACGCTAAAAAGGAATATTGTTGGGTTCTTATTTAATAAAATTGAATATTTAAGCTATCTTATGCTCAGTTAAATAATATATTTAAATTACGTATATTCATTAGTTTTGTGAAGAAGGTTTAATTAGTATGAATAAGTGGAAGCGGCAATTTGCTGTCCTTGTGCTACAATATACATCGTAATATATATTTTACTATCCACTGAAGTTTATTCGAATTAATCAATGAAATTTCACTTTGTTAAACTATAAAAAATTACACACATTAAGAAAAATATTGTTTTTTCATGATAGAACCATCTTATTCTAAGGATAACACGACGTTTGAGAATAATATGGTTCTATCAAATTTTTTAAATGTAAAAAAATTCATGAAAACGTTATTTAAAAACTTTGATTTTGTAGGATTGCTGTCTATACCTACATATGAAATTATTAGTGCCAAAAGTTTTTTGCAAACTTTAATAGCTGCTGTAATATTATGCATAATTGCTATAATGTATAATAGCTGCTATAATATTTTGTTGACAAACCTCGATTGTTCCGCGACCCACCAAAACGGCGGCCCACCAGTGGGTCGCGACCCATAGATTGGGGACCGCTGGCCTATTGTTTTCTCAAACAGATCCACCTCCCCATGGCGTTGCAACTTATCTCATCAAATTTTGCACCCTATTTTATGAAACTTAGCAATTTGAAGTATGTGCCTAGGGACAGGGTCGGACTGGACCAGGGTAAAGGGCGCAGACCTTAGATTTTCAGAGGGCGCAAAAAGAACCCGCGTCAATTTTAATTGCTTGTGTTGTACCTATAGCTTAATAAGATTTAACACACTCGCGTAGCCACTTCAATCAAATAAAAAGACCCATTCGCTACTGCTAATCATACGGAAGAAATTTATAAAGATATCTCGATTGCATTTCAATATTTTTATTTTTTATTTATTTATTTATTTTTTTTTTTTTGGATAGTTGATATTGATTTAATTTTACTTTTTTGAGTTTGTTAACAGATATTTTAATGTGTACACTATTATTTTCGGAACCGATTTGGAAAGTAAAAGCATTCTCGTAGAAAATATATGTAATCAAAATTGAAAAGGTAAAAAAAATGGCCTGCATACAGATTGATCTCTGCGATCTAATGCAAAAGAAAATCATTTAAAAATATTGAAATGCAACTGAAATATCTTTATAAATTTCTTCCATAGGATTAGTATTAGCGAACCGATCTTTTCTTTTAACTGAAGTAGCCTCTTAAATATGAAGCTGGCTTAATTTCTGAATCTAAATAGTAGACTTCTATTTCTCCGTGCCTGTTTAAAGTTCCATAAAAGCTACAGAATTTTACGCAGTGTTCTGAAACTAATCGTTTAACATCTAACAGTTTCAGCAAATTGAATACAGATTTGCTTGTAGGTTAGAGTTTTTTGGTTTTATTATTTTCCCAAAAGGTCATAAGACGAAAAAAGTGTACCCCCACTCCCGCTCCGAATAATTCTCTTGGAAATTACTGTATAAAAAAGACAGGTAAAAACTGATTGATAATATTGAGTATTAAATGTTATTTATACATTTTACTTTTGAACTCCTTGTCCTCACCAGTGGTCGAGAGGTTCCGCGCTCGAAACTGGTTGACGGGAGGTGCTAGGTTCGAGCCCAGTCGCGCCCGTTGGTTTAATTGTTCGGAGTTTCCTGTGATTTTATTCGAACGTTGGATTTCCTTGCGTAAATAAGGATTAGGTTCCCTTCGAAAGTCCACCGCGGAGGGCATCCCCACTCTTAGGTCCTATACAAAACCAACTTTGGAGATTGTCTACACATTAAAAAGTGCCATGAACATCGACATTTAAAATTGTATCACTTGTGTTTGATGCCATCCTAAAAACATACATAGTAGTATAAGTAATCTTCTTAAATCTTAATAAAATTATAAACAAAAAGTGATCCATAAATTTCGGAAAAGAAAATGAAGATCTTACAAGAAAAAGCATCGAAAACACTCAATTAGTCACCAGTAAAATTATACAGAAATTTTAAATTTATAATAATAATAATAATAAAATATGGTCCCTCTTAAATTAATGAAGGCAAAAATTTTCTCTATCTCGAAAACTAATTATTCGAATGAGTTGTAAACTTTCAGATCGATGTTTTTGACAATTATGGTTCGTTGTATTAAAAAATTAATGTATGTCCTAATACAGAATTTTATTTTTTTTAATATTAATTAATTTTAAAAAAGTATTTGAACAGAGAAATTAGTCTGTAATATGTGTAGATATATTCGGTGTATCTGTTTAATAAGTTAATATAAAATTGAATCAGATGATTTTTGTAACCATATAAAGTAATGTTTCTGAAATGGGTTTACTTTAGCGTTTTTAAATTTACACTTTAGTAATTCTATGAAGATTTTTAAAAATGTGGATAACTTTTCCTGACTGGACCAATAAACTCAAATAAGAAGACAAAACTGGGCGTTTCTGTTTGAAAATTCAAAGTTGGTACAACTTTTAAATGTAGTTAAATTTATAAACATAATTTATACTTAACAATAATTAGCAGAGAATATTCAAAGTTTATATTTACTTAGATTTTTTATGATTATTTTTAGCAGAAAAAGTAAGGGCCAATCACTTTCATTCCAATTACTATAGCCCAGGAGCCGACCACATAAAAACAAAATATCGAACTCATGAAAAAAAAAAAAAACTTTATTTTATGGAAGAGAAGTAATAAGGGAATCTAATGATCCATGTCTACCGGAAGTGAAATGGTGCGTAACCCAAAAATTTATACTACCAGTGGTTTATTCGTAAGTTTAGCATTGTGTTTGCCGTACAATCATTTCATACCTTTAATTGTTAGCCTACGTGTAAATCACTAGTGGTATTTGTAATTTTTGGCTTATGAAGCCCTTCGCTTCCGGCAAACATGGATCATTAGATTCCCCTATTACTTCTCTTTCAGAAAAAATAAAGTTTTTTTTTCTTGCGTTCCATGCCTTAAGTTTTTGTGCTGTCGGCTCTTGGATTATCATCAATGTCACACAGAAAACTAGTAGAAAATTAACAAGATTTTTTTGCACGTGGCGCCAAATAATGTTGCAGTTAAGGGCTTCAACTTTGTTTTTATCTCTTTAATGTAATAAGAATTAGTCATCAATCAGTTACAAATGAAATAAATTTTATTTGTTACAATCTGAACAGCAATTTCTTTTGCAAATCCGATACCTTGTGGGAAAAGAAATTTTCTATCCTTAAAAAATTTTTATGCATCCATAAAATAATTTATATTAGATCTCTATAAAACTAGTATACAAAAAATCAGCCTTATTTGTTTTAAATAATTAAAATCATTTTTTTAATTTACTCTTCTGTGCACGCTCTTCGCAATATTCGTAAGATTTTTATTATAATTAGAGATCAAGGGAAATATATAAGTTTCGAAAATGGAGAGAAATGCCCCAAAGATTGCATTCCTGAAACATGCATAATCCTGTGACCATTTTTTTTTTTTTAATTACAATAATTTTTTATTATGTCCATCACTTTATTTAATGGTAGATTTTTCCGTGATTAAATTGAACTTTTTTAAAAATTTAAATTACATACTAGAAACTCCTAAAGTTATTTAACCATGGGAAGTGTATCATTAAATTAAACGAAGATAGATTTTGGGAATAAAAATATGCTAGCCGAGTTGGATTCCAAAATTTGAAAGATTGTAATCTAGAAGTGTCATCAAGTTTCTATTCCTCGAAGAGTAAGATATTGTTTTCCAATCAACAACAAAATTCACACTTTTTTTGCCTTCTGATACTTATTCCTTTCTTTTCTTAAGTTTTTTCAAAAAGAACTGTTTTAATTATAGGTGCATTAAAGACTGGATTTAAAAAGATGGACAAAGTACAGGACAGAAAAAATGCAAAATATTTGGTTAAAATCTAAGCGATATCATTCATTAAAACAATAAAAAAAATCCAACTGAGGGTGTCATAACTAGATTTCCCTGGGCTCATGTTTCCTCCTCAATTGCATGCAAAGATGCCTACGTTGGTTTCCGACCCTGAAATTATTTCGGTATACACTATCTACCAAAAAGTATTTGTACACTTTCAGTTTTTGACATTTTGTCAAATATTTAAAAATTTACTGGTCGGATTCTTCTGGAACTTCAGAAATATAAAGATTATGTTTCACTTTATATTTATTTACATTCATTTGTTAAGCGGGTAATTAGGGGGCCGGCAAAAAAAACAAAGAATAATAGAAATATTTGGGATCCAGTGTTGGGTATGAACGCGCTCACTGAACGAAAAATCACGAGTTTCGCTCATTATTTGTGAACGTTGAACTGAACTTCGCTCACTACTTTATAAACGAGTTTGAACTGAACGGAAACTCAAAAAATAGACGAGTTTGAACGAAATTTACGTTCAAATTTACGTTCAATTTTTTCATAATTTATTTAAAAATTTTCCAGACCTTAGTACACTTTTTCCTTCTTTCAAATGCCATTTAGAAGCCTACACGAGCCTCAGGACGGGTTAAGTCTGGATATCACTTGTCTGGGTAGTATCCTAGTCTTACTTCTTCTGCAGACTCGGGTCGCGCCGAACCGGACCTGGGCTGTAGACAATTTCGCCGAAAATAGATATATACAATAAACTCTCTGTAAAAGGTGGACTGTGTAAGGCGGAAATATGTCTAAATCGGAAAGATTTTCAAGTTCCTGCAAATCCGCAGACAGAGTAGAATTTGTCTAAGACGGAATATTGTCTTCTACGGAAAATTTTCAAGATACCGATCGATTCCGCTATAGCCATAGTTTATTCTAATTTTAAATTACCATGATTCAACAATTAAACTTTTCTTTAAAGAATAGTTCATATACAATGCTAGGGGATGAGAGAAACAGTATTATAAAAGGTGCTAAAAAAATCTGTGTATGACGAAATCCTGTCTTAAACGAAACAATTTCCAGATCGGTGCCAAATGGATAAAATAATCCGTGTAAAAAAAAAAAAAAAATCATTACGCATTTGTAAAAGACGGCGAATTTCTTAATAAAGAATCTGTCTACAATGAATTTTTCCTAAGTGTTTTTTTTTTTTTTTTTTTTTTTTTTTTTTTTTTTTTTTTTTTTTTTTAAGATTCACCAGTATAGATTTGGAATAAATGTGCCTATTTACGAAGCCCACGACCCTCTTTTTTAAATGAAAAACATAAGCATGAAAGGGAAACTGTAATAAGTATTTTTTAGAGTACCGTATTTAAAAAATTAAACGGAACCATTATAAGATCTCCCTCTTGTGTCTGTTTTTTGTCTATCGCAATTGCTATAAGGTAAGTTAGCCCCTCCTCTTCTGTAAAATTAATACTAAGTTCCAAACTAGCAAAAAGGAGCAATTACTAAAGCACAATACTCAGACCAGCATTTTCTCGAAGGGTACGCACACCGGTAGGCGGAAAAAAGCGCACGGAAGAAAGCGCCCCGGAAAAAAGCGTCCCCGGAAAAAAGCGCACCGGAAAAAAGCGTCCCTTTTTACAAATCACATATTTAAATAAGTCTGATAATAGTACACATGGTTAATCTTAGATTATAAACGCTAGATTGAGACGGTTTTATGAAATTTAAGCGTCCTTGCTCTCAAGGGACTGAGATGGGCGAAGGTGGGAGGGGGGGGCTTTAAAAGTTATCTCAAAACCTGTTATTGCCGCAATGGAAAAAAAATTAGGATACGAAAAATAAGATAATAAACACTAGGTACTTAAATGATTTTTTAAATTCAGTCTCCCTTGTTCTTCTATGGTGGTAGTTGGGGGGGGGGGGGAGGAGGGGGGCGATTGTCTACAAACTCTGAATCTATCTCTTACATTATTTTTTTTATATTATTTATTATTTGATTATTTATAATTTAAATTATACATAATTAATTTATATATTATATGAGTATTATTTTTATTATTATTATCAAATTACATATTAATATTTTATTACATTTTATATTATATATTTATACTTATATAATACGTATTAATTAATTATTAATATATGAATATAATATATTAATAGTAAATAATTAATAATATAATTAATAAATTAAGAATAATAATAATAATAATTAATAATAATAAATAATAAATCATTTATAATAAATAAATAATAAATTAATAATACATAATTATCAATTAAATATAAAATTAAATAAAAAAAAATAAAAAAAATGTACAAATAAATATTATTAAATATTAAAAATTATACTCATTAACAAAAATGTATTTAAAAATGATAATATTTTATTAACTCATAGTAATATCAACTCATATATATTTTTTTCATTCAGCCACCCTTGTTCTTCTGTGGGGGCGGGGGGTGAGCCCACAAACTCCAAATCTATCACTGCTTTAGACGATAACATTTTTTCGGAATGTTTTCTAGAATTTAGGGATAAAAGTGACTGGAAAAACAAGAGCGCAAAATGTGATTAGAAAAAAGTGACAAGGAATTGATAAATATTGAACTTGTGGATAAATAAATGATAAAAACTAAAGTGGCAACAAATGTCTCATTTATATCATTCTCGTAGGACAGCGGTTCCCAACCTTTAATACGCGTACCCTTGGGGATACGTAGCGAGATTGCTGGAGGTATATGACAATAGTATCAGTAATGGCGGATGATAAAATATCATTTTTTAAATAAATTCTTGTTAATGTGTAGATTTTTTAATATTTAATTTTATATATTTATACACTTATTTTTATTATGTCCTATAAGTTAATAAAATATTATCATTTTAAAAATTAATTCTTGTTGATGAAACTAGATTTTTAATGTTTAATTTTATTTATTAATACATTTATTTTTATTGATTTACTATGAGTTAATAAAATATTATCATTTTTAAATAAACTTTTGTTAATAAGTATAATTTTTAATATTTAATTACATTTATTTTTAATTTTATATTTAATTTATATTTATGTATTAATAATTTATTACTTATTTATTATAAATTATTTATACTGTATTATTATTATATTATATTAATATATTTATTATTATATATTATGTTATATATTATATAAATATAAATATATAAATGTAATATAAAATATAATAAAATATTAATATGTAATTTTATAATAAAAATAATCAAATTATAAAAAATATTAAAAAATAAATATAAGAGATATATTCAAAAGTTTGTAGACACCCTCTCCCCTCCCCCCCCCACTCCACAGGAGAACAAGGGAGACTGAATTAAAAAAATCATTTAAGTACCCAGTGTTTATTATCTAATTCTTCGTACCTTACAATTTTTTTTCATTAAAGCAATGACAGGTTTTCAGATAACTTTTAACCCCCCCCCCCCCCGCCCATCTGAGTCTCGATAGAGTAAAGACTTAAATTTCATAAAACCGTCTCAATCTAGTGTTTATATTCTAAGATAACCATGTGTACTATTATCAGACTTATTTAAGTATGTGATTTGTAAAAAGGGATGCTTTTTTCCGGTGCGCTTTTTTCCGGGGACGCTTTTTTCCGGGGACGCTTTTTTTCGGGGCGCTTTTTTCCGTGATTCCACACAGACATCCAGAGAGTGCAATCGCGTGTTTGTGCCATTTTCAATATTGTACCGACCAAAAGTATATGAAGTTATGGATCTAATTGAACCAAATTTTTTGTGTGAATATATGACTATGACTAATTGGTCCTCCCTGACTTTTAATTGGTCCTCCCTGACTTTTTTTCCCTTTTTGCCTGCCAAAAGGGGGCACTGCAATAGCGAATTTTATGCCATTTTCAATATTGCACCACCTAAAAGTTTACGTTCTAGAACGTTACATTCTAGTGGTTAGTTCTAGAACTGAACTAAATTTTTGTATATGATCATTTTTTGGTGAGGCAAGTAGGTCCTCCCTAAAAAAAACTGGCTATCATTCTATTGTTTATCGGCTCGTGCAGAGACGGAAGTTCGTTTTTATTCCGATTAATTGACTGAAGTGGAAATTTAAGATAAAAATCAAAGTTGGTATGATATTGAATTGTTATTGTAAAATTATTAAAGCATTAAAATGAGTAACTATTTTTTTTTTAATATTAAAATGTATGTATGAGATAGAATAAAGTTTTGGGAATGGCACCACATCCAACTAGTTTCCATTCAAATGCCGTTTAGAGGTCTACATGGACTCGGGGCGGGTCGAGTCTGATCCTTAGAAAATATATGCCCGTGAAACTAGGGGAAAAAATACTAATCCAGGTTCGGCACGGAAAAAATAATATGACCCGGCAAGGTGCTTCGGGATAAAAGGCCCGAATATGGTTTGGAAAGAATAGTAACTAGTTCTTTCCCGAATGTTCAGAAAAAAGAATGGCCCTGTTCCAGCCCGAAAAGAATGAGGCTCTGGTCGTAAATCTTCCACGGGGTGTTCAGAACGCAAATTTTTCATTCTTCGTTTTCTTGGTGTCTATTTATTTATTTATTTATTTTGGCCACTTACGATGAGTAATTTTTATACTACATAGCCATAGGCGTAGAATTGTATGGGTCCATAGGGCCGGTGAGAGGGTGGGGCACAGGGGACAACTGCCCAGAGGCCCGGGAGCTAGAGGGGCCCGCACAATACCGAATAAATATAGAGATTTCATAATATTCCAAATCTAAACTTGCACACATTTTTTTAATTTATAAATTAACAAAAAAAAAAAAAAAAAAAAAAAAAAAAGGAAAAAATCCCCAGAATTGTTGTGAAAAATTTTCATTAAAAACATAGTACTATTGGTAACACAATTCCTGCATAGAACAAGACAGATCTTATCTCTTCTTGTCTTGTAATAAGGCGAGTAACAGCGTGAGTGTCAGCACCACCTTGGATCTCGGACGAGCGCATTGGTTGGATTTTACGACGGAGGTTGTCGGCGATGGACGGACGAGCTCATGGTAGTATGCCTTGTTCAGGCACCGGACCCGCGTTTAAATTTAGGGATAACCCAGATTCTATGCCGGCTTCTTGCCAGTTAAAAATGTTTTTAATGGTTAGGGAACAAACTATCCACGAACTTGATGATGATTTATTAGAATGTTTTGATGAGAACGGATCTTTTCTTCAGCATAAATTTGCGTACTTAAAAGCTAACGAAAATAGACCTAAAACTATTGAGGTTAAGAAACCTTCTAAAAGTAAATCTAAAAAAAGGAAGGAAAATAAGCAGAATTTAAATTCTCTTTCGACGGGACTGGTGGTTCCTAATTCTAAAAAAGTTAGAGCGCAAAATTCTCCTCCGGAGAGCGTAAAAAGCAATTGTTACGAAACCGCATCTGAAATGGATGATAACGAAGACTCTATGTCAGTTGTTAGCTCAAGAGATGGAGCCACTAGTGTGGCTTCCAGCACTTATGTAGTTGATTTTGACGCGTATGACTAAACGATTGCCAAAAGAGACGAAAATGTCACTTCAAATGAAGTGCAAACTATTGAAAAAGAGAAAATTCAGGATAAGAAACTTAAAAATATCCCTCCTAAACCCATTATGGTCTCGGGAATTCAGGACGTAGTATCATTTACGAAATGTATTGAAAGGGATTGCGATGTAAATTTTATGGTGGAAATCTCGGGTAGATGGACAAAAATCATCACCGAAGAGTTTAATATTAAGGAAAAAATCGTAAATTTCTTAAAGGGAAGAAAATACGAATTTTATGTAGTACCTGACCTAGAATCTCCGCTAAAAGCTGTAATTAGAGGTCTTCCTCTCAGCATAACTCAAGAAATTTTGCTCCAAGAGCTTACCAATTTCGGATTGGACGCCACGAAAGTGAATCAGATGACTAGCAGGAAAGATGGAAGAAAACTTCCACTATTTCTTGTTCACTTAGCCAGAAATGAAAAATCAAAGAAAATTTTCGACTTAAAGTCGCTTTTCAAAATTAGAATAAGTGTTGAAAAGTATAGAGCGCCGAGAAAAGCTTTACAATGCTGGAATTGTCAAAATTTTTTTCATGTAGCCAAGTATTGCAATTTTAAACCGAAATGTGTAGGTTGCGGTGAACCGCATGAATCTATCAATTGTCCGAGGAAAAACCTTGCGAAGGAGGAAATTCCCCCTCCGAAATGTTGTAATTGTGGAGAGCAGCACCCCTCTTCGTACAAGGGCTGTAAAAATTATCCATTAAAGCCGCAATTTAGGAAATCGTATGCCGAAATGGCAAAGAAAAAAGAAAGGAAAATTGATCAGTCGCAGCCCAAGGCTCGGAAAAAAAATGCTCAGGAACCTCCTAAGACGGAACCACCAGAACCGCAACAATTATACCAAATTAACGAGCTAGGTGATGGCTTTGGTAAATTTATGGATATTCTAGAAAAAATAAAAGTTGAGTTAAAAATTGAATCTTTTACGGATCTCGCTAATAGATTGATAAATATTTATGAAAAAATCGTTGCTGAAAGCGACCATGCAAAGAAAATGTTAGTGTTTATGGATGGAGCATCAAATTTAAATAAGTAGAAAAAAAAAAAAAATACTTTAGAAAATTAGGGTAAAAAAAAAAAAAAAAAAAAAAAAAAAAATGTAAGGAAAATTTTTTTAAAGTAAGGAAAAATATGTGGACTGAAATCGGCCTTTGTTTGTTTTCTGTGTTTCACCCCTTAGTTTTGCCTGAACAATTGACGTACATTGTCACGTGTCCAGCGGGTGTCATCAACCGGTTGTGAGCTCCGGCTCTTAGCCGCGCGAGGGCATCAGCTGAGGCTTGGGACCCTGTCAACACCCCCTATAGTCAAGGCCTTCACACCGTTTCAAAATGGCCGATCGCGATGTCCCACTTCCCACGTCCATAATATGAATTTACACAAGCTCACACAAAGTTGCATTTCTTGTAATTTTCAAAATTTTTAGCAATAGTGTTTACTTTTTCAGTTAATTGAATGTGTAATCAAGTAAATAATTGTCATTTCCTATAAATATAAGTTGTAATTTAAGAGGGTTACTTATTGTTTAAAAAATATACTAAAAAGGACTTAAAATAAAAATTTTTATAAGAGGCAAAACTGCATTAGATTTGAGCTTTGGATTTTTAAATAGATGTGATTTAATTTAGAAATAGAATATTTCTTTTACATTATCAATATCACACTATTTTAAATAAGTAGGATAAAAAAAAAAAAAAAAAAAAAAAAAAAAAAATCTATATTAAAACATCAAATGAACTTATACATTGAAGGAAAGAAAGAATGAAAATAATAGAAAGAAAAGAGGGAAAAAAAAAAAAACTCAGCAAAAAACTTAAGGTTAAAATTATAACAGTACATCATTTTTTCTAAAAAATATATTAAAATTTATATTTTAAATTAGCTTCATAATCCTGAAGCTAAATTCGTTTACATGACTGTAATTTGATGACTTGATTAAAAAAAAAAAAAAAAAAAAAAAAAAAAAAAGATTTGGGGAAAAAAATGTACTAAATAATATGTTGTGTGAGAAGAGTTTTTTCATTTCAAATACCCCCCCCCCCCCCCCACACACACACACACTTTTCACACTCACTCCCATGTGTCTTATTTGTTTACTTTTTTCTTATTTGATGAGAATTATTTAAAGACAGAATGCTAAGTGTTATCTCATTTACTTATGTCATTGTCTTAATATCATTATTATGTAATAGTTTCTGTTATACATATGTAAGATATAAAATGTTTTTTATTAAATCAAAGCAAATAATAATAAATAAATAAGGTATATTTTATTTGCTTTCTAGCTTTAACTTTTTTATTATTCAGTATTTCCTTATAAGATTGTTTAATCTTATAAATTAATATTAAATATAATATCAAGTGGCATTGGAACAAAGAAAAAAAAAGATGCAACAACTTATCAATTTATAAATTATTTTTAAATTAATATTACTATTCTAAATTATTATTATTATTATTAAAGAAAGCATCTGTTCCTTATTAATTTATAAATTATTTTTAAATTACAATTATTATTATAAATTATTATTATTAATATTATTGAAAAAAATTTGTCAATTGCCAATCTATAAATTTTAAAGTATTATTATTATTAAGGGAGAAAATGTGTTCAGTATCAATCTATAAATTATTTTAAAATTATAATTATTATAAATTATTGTTAAAGAAAAAAATCTATTCCTTATCAATCTATAAATTATCTTTAAATTGCTATTATCATTATACATTATTATTATTATTATTATTATTAAAGAAAGCATCTGTTCCTTATTAATTTATAATTTATTTTTAAATTACAATTATTATTATAAATTATTATTGAAAAAAATCTGTCAATTGCCAATCTATAAGTTATTAAAGTATAAATTTTAAAGTATTATTATTATCAAGGAAAAAATGTATTCAGTATAAATCTATAGATTATTTTAAGATTATTATTATAAGTTATTATTAAAGAAAAAAATCTATTCCTTATCAATCTATAAATTATCTTTAAATTGCTATTGTTATTATACATTACTATTATTATTATTATTAAAGAAAGCATCTGTTCCTTATTAATTTATAAATTATTTTTAAATTACAATTATTATTATAAATTATTATTGAAAAAAATCTTTCAATTGCCAATCTATAAATTATTAAAGTATACATTTTAAAGAATTATTATTATTAAGGAAAAAAATGTGTTCAGTATCAATCTATAAATTATTTTAAAATTATTATTATTATAAATTATTATTAAAGAACAAAAATCTATTCCTTATCAATCTATAAATTATCTTTGAATTGCTATTATTATTATACTTTACTATTCTTATTATTATTAAAGAAAGTGTCTGTTCTTTATCAATTTATAAATTAGTTTTAAATTACTATTATTATTATTACTAAAAAATATCTACAAATATTAAAGAAAAAAAAAATCTGTTTCCATAAAAATAACTTTCAAATTAAGAGTATAGAAAAGTATAGTAGAAAGAAGGAAAAAAATAATTGTCAAAATATCAAAAGCAATTTAACAGCTGAAGCTAATTAATATGCTAATGAAAGCCGTAATAGCAATAAACAAACTCTTTGAATATTTTATGAATTAATTTAAACAGCGCACCCAGATTACTTATAGTAAACTATTTTTAAACTGATAGCGAGAAAAATTATGTAATTTAATAAGTAAATTCGGATTCAAACTAATAAACTGGAATTTAGAAAAATACTTAATAAACAAAGAAATAAACAATTGCTAAAGGGCAGTAATTTTCTGATAAAGATATATTACATATAAATAATAACAAAATCCCGTGAGGAAATACTGAAAATTAAAATCAACAGGATAAAAATTCAGATAAGAAGCAAAATTATATATTTTTTTTTATAATTATTTTAAACAAAATACTAATTCACCATAGATGTAAATGATTTGAAAACCACTGTTGCAATACATATAGCTTGAAAACTAAATCGGTAATCACTAATCTTGCAAGTGTGTTTAACAGAAATTATCTTTAAAGCTTTGTTAAAACAATGATATAAGGAAAAAGAGATAACACTTACTTTTAGTCTTTATAATATCTAAATTTTGTACAACGCAAAACAAAATAGAAAATGGCGAAACGTCAGATTGAAACATGCCGTACTAGGCACTGGACTGACGCACACTGACTAAGGTCACCGGTAAAAAAGGAGTCGGACCTTCGGACTGTAGGGGCAGCCATATTGAAACTTCTGGAATTCGCTGCGGAGGCCTTGACTATAGGGGGTGTTGACCCTGTGCTCTATCTTCGATTTTAAACCAATGCCGCCAGACATGTTGCACGAGTGATGACTTCCTCGGAGGTTGTTGCTAAGTCGCTCAACACGTCCAGCATGGGCTGTAAGTACCGGAGGGAGGGGCTTAACGGCTCTGACCAATGGGAAAATAGCCTATATGCACTTCTACTATTTAACCATCTTCGAAAATCAAGTTATGTTTCTCATCAATTTCGTTGGAGATTTAGCGGAGTGGATTCACACTCTGTAGGTGCTCCGTAAGCCTACGTGTTGACTTGACTTGCGAGTACTATTTAAAAGCTGTCAATTCGTTCATCATTTTTCTTACAAACAACCAGAACTTCCTGTTTTCCTAAGAAATTTAGAAAGAACCATTTTCTGACCACAAACTGCCATACCCATGCCCTGAGGCAGAAGAGCCTCTAGACTACAATAGGTCTATCTGATACTGGGAGGTAGACCGGCGCATTTATCGGACAAACGATGCGATTGTTAGGGCCCGGCCCGCACTAATTGCGATCTCCTTAGGGGTACCGAGTCTCTCTATACGGGCTCTGATTACCGATTAGGAACGAGAAACACGTTTCCCTCGGAAAGCTTTGAAAGGGCCCGAAATTGAGAGCACAGGGGGTCCTAAATTTTATATGAAATTAACTTAATTCTAAAATTTCATCTAATTTCTTTTCATATTATTAATTTAAGTATAAATATATATATATATATGTGTGTTTGTATTATTTAAGTACTCAACAAGGTTATACAAGCGTCTTATTTATAAAAATTAAAAACGCTATTAGATTCCAAATCCCTTCAATAGTCAAGTTTCTCAATCTTATACTTTTACAGTTAAAAATTAGTTAAAAAATGTGTCTAACTTCCGTCTTGTTGAGAAGTGAATTTAAGAACCCTCAAGAAGTATATACATATCCAAAGATTGCGTTAACATAAGTTCTTTATCGCTATTAATAATTTTACAAATCATGTTGTCTCATTTGTATACAGGGTATCACAAAAAGATAATCACAACTTTAAGAAAAAATACTAGCAAGATACAAAAAAAAAAAAAAAAAAAAAAAAAAAAAAGATAGATTGACAGAAGTATTATTTTGCAAACTTTTTCTTTGATTATCTACGTACGTAACATAAAATGGCTAAAAGATAATGTCCCAAATGGGTCATAATTAATGATTTTAACTTCCCATTCTACAACGGAAATGTTAATAAAGCATTTCTTTTGAAAAAATAGAATACTAAGTGGTTATAATAAAACATTAATTATTAATTTTTTTAATGTAATTTGTTTTTTGTATCGATGAATGGGGTACTGGAAACAAAGAGAGGAAAGAGGAAACATTTTCAAACATTTAGGAAAACCTTCCTAAATGTTTGAAAATATATTAATTTTGATCCACTCTAGACTAATTTTAATTGGTACTTTTTATTGAAAATCAGTGTTGAATTCAGGAGGTGGCCCAGGGGGGCTCATTCCCTCCCTGGAGTAATGAAATGTTCCCCCGGAAAATTTGAGATTTTGATTTTTTAATAGTCAAAAAGTGCAATTTCACCCCCCCCCCGGAGCCACAGAAGTCCCTCCCGGAGAAAAGGTCAGAATTCAATACTGGTGAAAATACTAATTACTCTCATGGGGGGCCCCTAATGAGGGGGGGGTGTCCTTGGGCAATTGCCCTGCATGCCCCAGCATAAGTCGAGCCCTGGTTACAATCTGACACATTCAGGGTTCTAATCTTTATTAGATTCGAGAAAAGGAATTTTCCAATTAAAAAACAGCACTGTATCATTCACATGATATTGTTAAATCTGTGTCTAATTTCTCTGTGGTTTGTTTATACAAAATCAGTTTTACTATAAAAATGGGTCGTCTCTGTAACGAAATCCTTCCTTATGCAGAAAATTTATTACACTCTAGCAGGAAAAAATGGACACAATAACACCTTGCTAAAATAAAAATTGTATAAAATACAATTTGTTTCCTATCTCATGTTTTTCCTCTTTGTAAAAAGCAAACTATTCGAGAGGACTAATTCAAATCTTACCAAACCGAATCTGTTTAAATCAAAATCTAGCTTTAAAAGAAATAAAATTCATGGTTATGAGAAAATAAATTTCACACAATTATACCTCCTTAAACGGAAAACTGTTTAAAACGGAAATTTCTTACGATGCCATCTTTACAGAATAAAGTTAGAATTTTCATATATTGCAACTGATTTAAAATTTAAAAAAGTATGACAAAACCAAAATCTAGGGGGGGCGGGCTTATGCCTCACCTTTCCCCCCCATATGGGCGCCGATGTCTATATGTAGAAAAACAATGCAACCCTGATCTCGACCCGGTACGGGTTTGCTAAAAAAAAATACTAAGCATGGGTTACACACAATGTAACTGTTCGATGCCGATCTCTACACTGTACAAGTTACATTTCTGTATTGATGTTGTCAAACTAGTATCGACTCGTGATGCACATTTATACTTATTTTTGTTAAAGCCATATTCATTGAAATAAGTTCATATTTTATCGTTTCTGCTCAAAACTTTATAATGGGCCGGTAGGCGCGCTAATTTTTTTTTTTATCGATCCGGCCCGGTCCATATGGCTCGTTCAATTATTTTGCCCCGTTGAAAAAATTATCTTAATTCTGCCTGCCCGGCCAGTGCAGACCTCTTCTATTATTTTCATATTGTATTTTTATGAAGTTGTATATTTTGTCTGAAACATCCAATTACTACTTTATTATAGTGAGGTTTTTTTTTTTTTTTTTTTTTTTTTTTTTTTTTTAAATCTTTATCATTTTCGAAATACATTGTATTTTTAATTATTGTTTACCTTTTTGTTTAATTTTTGTTTTCCTGTTATCGTCAGATTATTTGAAGGTTGATGAGCATAGCTTGTAGGCCGTAGAGCCTCCTAATATTTTAACCCTTAAGGGTGTTCTTAAATAAAAAAGGTAACTTTATGACATATGCTTTAATTTATTTTTGTTCAAAAACGCATGAAAATAGCAGGTGTTGTTATTTAGAATGGGTCTAATTGCACCCAATTTTCTGTTAACACAATAGGTCTTTCATAAAAAGCTTTCAAAGTTGACGTTTTTGAGCACATTTCCCGACGAAACTAGAGAAAAAAGAGTGATCACATGATCGAAATAGCTTAGAACTGGATAGGTAATTTAACTATCATAAAATGAAAAATTAAGTTTTATTCGAAATCGCTTTCATAGTCAGGCATTCCAATTTTACATCTTTTTGTTAAAAAATGAATTTGTAAATGTGTCAAAAAGTTTTGCACTTGTTGAGCGAAGCAGTTGAAAACACTTTTAAGCGTCCGGCTTTATTTTTTTGCTTTATGTTAGATTTATAAAATAATACCTATGAAAACCATTCGTATGGGGATTTGTTTATGATTGCCTTACATATTTATCTTATGCATGGCAAAAATAAGAAAAATAAATAGTGAATAAACGGCACCGTTCACAGCAGGAATGAAGAAAAATGTTATATGTAAGTATTTCCCACTTTACAGTAGCTTGTATAATCATATATGTCAAACTGAAGGGGGAAAAAATGTGAAAACGACTTACATATTATTTATTAATTTTATTTTCTTACTTTTTTTTTCAGTATTTTTTTGCGGTGGTTTTTAATATTAGTAAAGGAAATTCAATGAAAAACGTTTTTGCCAATTTTTGCAGTTTTCAAGAATTTCTGCTTTTTTTTTTTTTTTTTTTTTTTTTTTTTTTTTTTTTGAGGCATTCTTTAAGCATATGTAAAAAGAAAATTCAGTTTCAGTTTTCAGCCCAATACAGTAAATTTTGTTGCCTGCGAACTTCGAAAAACTTTTATGCAATTTTTGGCATTTTTTCGCTTTCTGCAGCGATTTATTTACTTATTTATTTTTCTAAACGCAAAATTCCCATTTAAATTTTATTAGTGCTTTGATTATATTCAAGTTGTAAAAATATAAAATCTTTTCCTATAGCAACATGAACGTAATCTTGAAAATTTGAATTTAATCTGTGTCGAAATAAAAAATTAATTTGAGGTTTGTTTAATTCGAATTCGGGACAGATGTAATTCGCATAAATGTACGTTGTCGAAAATGGTGCAACTTGACAACAAATTCGTTCACTTTGAAGTTTGTTTTGGAAAAACCGACTAGAGAAGATCTGCTGGTGTTGTTAGGTATAAAATGAAACTCGAATGGAAAATTAAATAAGGATATGCTCCAAAATCTTTGAAAGAGGGAGGGTGCAAAAATATAATCTTTAGGGGGGAGAGGTCTCAGAAGACCTTCTTCAGAAGTCCTGTACCTACTGTGAATGAAAAATCAAATGTTGTTGATAATGATGCTGCTTTACATAAAAACTGAAGTGTAATGTTAAAGTTATTTCCCAGATTTTCCTTAATACACTTGACAACGTGTTTTTGTTAACACACATAAAAAATCGTGATAAAACGACTCAGAATTATAATCATGAAAACAAAGGTTCCCACTAAGAAACAGTTTATTCTACCCTTTTCCATTAAAAGTTATGTTAATTTTTTTTTTTTAGTTTTTTTCTCTGTTGTGGAGACAAAATTTTAAAGCTATATTTGACTGAAAATTTTATTTCTGAATGAAAATTAAAGATACCTATGGATTTTCTATTATAAAATGATACATCATTCAAAGTATTTCGAACAAATTCAAGCCCACATGCTAGTCGATTGTGACTGCCGCTTTAACTGCATATTCCCAATACCTACTCAGTTCAGATTCGATACTGTTTTTTTCAGCCTTTTTTTTTGTTTTTTTCTTATGAAATTTATTTAAAAATTCTAAAACACTTATGAACGCGATTGCTATGTCACAGAGTCGTGAAATTATTTTTACCATTCGTGGTCTAGCATTCTATTAAGAAAACAAGTCTTTCATCGAGTATCAATTTGATTTAACAATTTTGCTATTATCTCCATGTAATAATACAGTAAAACCTCCATAACGGACACTCCCGAATAGCGGACACCTCTATTTAACGGACAGTTTTCCGATCCCCACTCCCAAAGCCTAAGTTTTTGTATGTTTAACCTCTGAATAACGGACATTCCGAATAGCGGACACTTTATTCGGCGATAAAGGATGAAAAACTATGTTTAAAAGAGAAAAAAAAATGAAAAAAAAAAGCAAAAAGGCCTCTGAATTTATCAGGACAACGTGTCACAAATTTTGTGATCACAGATAAATGTAGATAAAGAGCTGGGGAAAATCTCCCCTTCCCCCCCCCCCATGTTCAATGCTAAATTCAGGGTGTTGCCCGGGAGGAATATCTCCCAGAACATTGAAATTTCACCCAAGAATATTTTGAGATTTTCTACTTTTAAAGGTCAAAAAGTGCAATCCTTCCCTTCCTGTCCGGAACTCCACAATGTCCAATAACGTCACATAGAAAAACAAATTACATGTAATCGCAAGCAAAAGTAAACTTTTGTAACCGATTATTTCACGAGAATATTAGTAAACAGTGGATAAAAGTGTGCACAAATTTATTTCACTTTTGTTGATTAAAATTATTTTTAATTTCTGATTAATTATATAATAGAGGTTTTAGGACATATAAAAGTAAATTAATGAAACATTAAGCATTTCTTAGCGATTTTTGAATTTCCAAGGTTTTCCCAATAGCGGACACCTCCGAATAGCGGACAATTTCTGCGTTCCCGAAGTGTCCGTTATTTAGAGGTTTTACTGTATCTTAATCCTGATAGCGACAAATCAAATTTAAAATGATGATATGAGCAAAAAACTTTTAAAAAATATTCTAAATTACGATTTTAATGGAATTTTTAAATAAAATTTGTTAATTAATTTTACATTAATTTCAAAAGCGCAAATATTATTTGGTATATTTCAGCATACTAGTTAAACGGTAGTTCGAATCATTACAGAAGCATCACATTTATAGGGGAAGGATTTTTATAAGGGACGTTTCTTAGTTATTTAACAATTGATTGAAATTAAGTGTTTTTGTTTGCAAATATTTTGTGTCATAAACATTAGGATTGTCAACTTGATGAAATGTAAAATTTCAGAATACCCTGATGTAAATCTTTTTATGTCAGAATTCAAAGTTTAATAATTACCTTTTAAATTAAACTTGTTTGTAAATCTGAATCTGATATAATTATTGGGAATAGCGTTGATTCAAATAAAAGACAATAAACGTTACGTTCTTAAATTTTAAAAAAATCACTGATTCGATTATACGATCATTCTAATAAGCAGCAAATTTTTGTACTTTTTCTTGTAGGGGCCCGTAGTTTTTACCTGCCCAGGAGCCCGTAAAAACTGTCACCGGCCCTGCCATGGGGCTCGGGCCCCTCCAATATATTTTTTAAATGGGCTGTATTTTTTGGCGTCAACCAATTCAGAAAAAAGTCACAAATTTTGGAATTTATAATAATTTATAGAATTTTTCTGAGTATATTTTTTTTCAGAGAAAATTTTCTTTCCCTAAATTCGTTGTTTACTTTTATTCTTTATAAACGGCTTAAACAACCCAAGATAACTTTTATCATAGTGTATGGGGACTCACAGTCTCCCAGGATTTTTTTCTTCCTTTCTTCTTTGGACAGTGGGCATGGTTTCTAGGAAAAGTAACTCATTCTGATACTGACGTCCTGCACAGGGAGCAATAAATTAACACGTCGTTACGTTAAAAACGTAGACGACGGGTCCAACACGATCAAATTACAAAACCATAGATAAGATGCTTGCCTTTCCTCAAACATATGAAGAATGGGCCTTCCGGCCTTAAAAGGGTCCTAATTTAGGAGCTTCAAAGAAATGAGAGGCGTGAGGGAGTATAGAGGTTTTTTTTTTTTTTTTTTTTTTTTTTTTTTTTAAATTTTTTGCAATGGATGACCAAAACAAAACAATCACTAGTGTCTGAAGGCACCGAATGCGGATGGGAATTTTTTTCTTTTTATTCAAGTCAGGCATAAAGTATAAAATTTGTATATAAATGCAAACTGCAGATGGAGAAACAGCTATTAAAGTTATCTAAAGATACTCAGCAGTTTCTTTCAGTAATGCATAATTCCCAATGATCAAGTAGTTCCTATAATTAGTAAGTAATTCAAATGTTCCTATTTTTTATTTTAAAGAATTTATTTTTGCGTTACCTTAAGTTATCTGATTAAAAATCTACACAAACCTGGGCCGGGCCCGAAACTCGAATTCAGGCCAGTTTTCTTTCATTGACTGCAATCTGGTAAAGTCAGCCCCCCCTCCTTCCCCTACACACAGTCATCTCCTAAGCCTGAACATTTTTTTAAAAATCATATTAATGTGAAATTTGATTAATTATTATCGTTTCTATGGTCACATTAGAAATCTGCCCAGGCTCGCAGGTCGATTTCCATTACTGACATTCGGGCCGGGCCGGGTCGGGTCTAGTCATTAAACTTTTTGGGTCGGGCTGGGTTTGGGCCTTATTTTTTTCCTGGAGTATCGAGCCGGGCCTAACTTATTTTTCTAACTACTAAACTAAACACTACACATTTAATATTTTTACACCGTTGCGTAGGAAAAAATGCACTTTTAAATGAAATTTGTTTGAAATCTTTGTCACTAAATGTTTTCAAATAATTATTTTAAAGTTTTTATTACTTTTTTGCCGTAATGTCATCAGAAGTATTCCATTTTTGGACATTAAATATGGACTAATCAGAAAACGAATAAAATAAAATAAGTTGCGGAATTCAACCAAAAAAAGATTCAGATACATTTCAGATTTCCCAGTTCCCTACTGAGAACAACAACTATTTTCCAAATAGTTAAAAAAATCCCCCTTTTTTACGGTAAAATATTACCCAGTTGTGTTATTTCCGAGATTTCCTGCACTAAAAATGGTAAGACAGATATTAAAATTTTTAATATCTGAGAATTTTGAAATTTCATAGAATTCAAAATATCCTGATTAGATAATTTTTGGTCAAAGAACAGGATTTATTTTAATGTCCTTCTTTGACTCTGGAAAAAAATTTCGTGCGAGAGTGGCGTGCTATATATATATGTCTTTAAAAATGCCTTATCTAAAATATATTCACAATTTGTATACTTTTGTAATTAGAAGAAATATGCTTCTAGTATCAGCGGTACAGGAGTTTCCACTATATCTATTTTAAATTATCCGGTATTTATGTATTCCGGTATTTTTCTTCACCATCTACTTTTTCACTATTTAGATTGTTTTGTATATAGTCATGGTTAAAAACGTTTTAGGGTTGTACAGAATATTTTACGCGTACGTGCATGTTCCTTAAGGCTACCGTTCTGTTTGGCGAAGGCACTTGCGAGTTAATGTTAAATCTGTCGGATTTTTTATTTTTTATTTATTTATTTATTTATTTATTTATTAATATTTCATTTGCATTTCGACATTTTTAAATATTTTTTTTTCATTGAATAGCTGAGATCGATGTCAGCTTTTTTTTTACTTTTTCAATTTTGCTTGCAGATTATTTATTTATTTATTTATTTTTAAAATGAAGTTACTTACATTTTCGGAAACGGTTTTGAACGGGAAAACCTGATCATAAAAAAACTACAATAAAGTATAGGGATCGATCACAGCTATCCAATTCATTACAAATATATATATATAATATGTGCGTGTATGTGTGTGAATAGAGATACCAAGATACAAATGAAATACTTGAAACGAATCTTCCCATAGATTTAAAGTAGACGGCTTAAGGCTACACGAAACGGTAGCATTAAAGAGTTCAAATATCTTACTGAAAATAACATATGACTGTTTTTATTATTATTATTATTATTATTATTATTATTATTATTATTATTATACTTATTTATTTATTTTTATGGGAGTTTTTCAGCGAAACAGATACCTCCATTCACCTCACGTATCATGGAATCTAGGAAAAAAGTGGCCTGAAAAAAGTTATCGGAAAAAAGTGACATAAACTACAAAAGCAGAAAAAAGTGACACGGAAAAAAGTTACCGGAAAAAAGTGACAAGGAAAAAAAGTGACAAGGAATTGATTTTAGGGATTTATTATTGATTTTGGGAATTCATTGGTTAAGTATGAAAGGGAGATCGGGGGGGGGGTCTCATAATTTAAATAAATGGGTTTTTCATCCTAAATTAACTGTTTTGGTTCAATTTTTGGATATACGTTCATACTGAAAAGACGATTGCCTGATTAGTTTTGGGAAGGGACGATTACCCCCCCCCCCCACCCGTCCTCAATTAGATGAATCGGTTTTTATGCAGAATTATCTAACGTGTGTCAAATTTGCATATAGGTTCTTTTCGATAAGGCTTATATATAGTATATAATGACTGAAGAGATTTAGGAGTTTTAATGGTTAAGTATAGAGGGGGAACGGGGGATAACCTTTCTTAAATTAAATTAATAACTTTTTACACATAATTATCCGATTTGCTTAGAACTTTGGACATAGGTTCATTATGATAAGACGTATTTCTGATTAGTTATGGGGTTCATCTGCTTATTATAAAGGGGGGCGAGCAATGATCTTCCCCTTAAACTAGATAAATAGGTTTTTATGCAGAATTATTGCATGTATTACAAATTTTAAATATAGGTTCTTTCTGATAAGGAGGATCCCTGAATAGTTTTAAGGATTTAATATCTAAGTATAGAAGGGGAAAAGAATATAACCCACCTTAAATTAAATTACTTTTTACGCAGAATTATCGGATTTGCTTAAAATTTTGGATTATAGATTCATTGTAATAAAGCGTATCTCTGATTACATATGGGGTTATTTTGCCAATTAAAAATTGGGGCGGGTGGTTTCCCCCCCCCCCCCTTAAATTAGATAAATTGTTTTTTATGCTCACTTATTCGATATATTTCATACTAGCTGACCCGCCCGGCGTTGCTCGGGTCCCTATTAACAATATTAAACGAACTTGAAATTTGTATGATTTTATCATTAACTGGAAGCATGCAGAATTGCATTGCCTGAAATATGTCGTAGCTGACTTTGTGAAAAATCGGTTTTAAAAGCAACAACTAATATTAAGCTCTAAAAATACTTAAAATGAGCAATGAGAAACACGGGAGGGAACATGTATCCAACGATTGCGTTAGTTTCGTGTTAAAGTGTTGATATTTACCCGTAAAATAATGTTTTGAGCCTTTATTGACTATAATACACGATCGGAATGCATAAAAGGTACAAATATATCAATCATAGGCAAGAATTATGTGATTATTTTTATCATATGACTTTGAAATATCAATATGGAAGCATCATTTAAGATTTTTCTTGAAAAGTTAACATTCTTTCGTTAATGTCTTAAAATCGTCTGCACTCTGAAATCTAGATTTTAGACTAATATTTGTTATTTAAGTTTTCGGGCATGATTTTAAAAGAATAATTTCATAAATATATTTTATATATTTACATAGAATTATTAATATGTTGTTAAATCATAAACATTTTTCATCTACGTTATAAAGTATTAAAAAGTTCTGAAAAAAAAGAAAACTTTTAGTAATACAATTTTTAGTTCAAATCAAATGTTTTCAATATTAAATTTTATTTTGACATTTAATTATTTCGAATTTATCAATTTCAACTATTTTAAAAGCAAACATTTTATTAAAATAAATAATATAATAGAAAGAAGACCATTTTAAAAAATTACTATTTCTTCGTAAAATATGCTTCAGCTGTAATTCATTTCTTTCAATTCGTCTTATTAATACAAAATCCCTTCCACATGCTTTTGTTTGGGACATTAAAATTTGAGCGATAAATGGTTTAATATTGCAACCCTTTTTTCGGTTTACTTCACCACCACCTATCTTTTTCCTCCATGGTTTACAACCGCTGTGATAAAAAATCATCATTTAAACTGACAGTTTGCCAGTCTATGAATTTTAAAGGTCTGTTCCAGCTTTTTTAATTATTTATGCGAAAATTTTATGCAATCAACCAACCATAACTAAATGAAGGGAAAAAAAGAAGAAAAAAAGCGATTTTTTATGAGAGTGATCTTTGGAATTTAATTAATTACTCAGTTAATAAATAGAATTTCGAAATTCTGAAGCTCAGGTGCATCACGAGAGATTTGGGGCTACTCTCAAAAAAATTTTGAGCCTCGTACATGCTGTAGATTTTTCTAGCCATCGCAGACACACACACACACACACACACACACACACACACGCAGACAGAGCGTTTTGTTCTTTTATTAATATAGATTTTGGATGTATGTTTTTTCTCATAAAGTGAATCCCAGAATAATTTTAAGGGTTTGATGGCTAAGTATACAGAAGGGGAACGGAAGCTACCCCCCTTAAATTAATAAATGGCTTTTTACGCAGAATTATCTGATTTGATTCAAATTTTGGATGTGCATGATAAGGCGAATTCCTGATTAATTGTGGGTTATCCCCCGTTCATCCCTCTATACTTAACCATTAAAACTCCCAAATCTCTTCAGTCATTATATACTATATATAATCCTTATCGAAAAGAACCTATATGCAAATTTGACACACGTTAGATAATTCTGCATAAAAACCCATTCATCTAATTGAGGGCGGATTGGGGGGGGGGGGGTAAACGTTCCTTCCCAAAACTAATCAGGCAAGCGTCTTTTCAGTATGAACGTATATCCAAAAATTGGACCAAAACAGTTAATTCAGCATGAAAAACTCATTTACCTAAATTATGAGACACCCCCCCCCCGATCCCCCTTTCATACTTAACCAATGAATCCCCAAAATCAATAATAAATTTCCAAAATCAATTCCTTGTCACTTTTTTTCCGGTAACTTTTTTTCTTGTCACTTTTTTCCGGTAACTTTTTTTCCGCTTTTGTAGTTTATGTCACTTTTTTTCCGTTTACTTTTTTTCCGTTTACCGTATCATGTATAACTATCAAAACTCAGTTTTCACCCATCAGAAAGTACACCTTTGATGCTGAAAAACTGCATTTAAATTTTCTTCCTTAAATTTTAAGAATTAGATAAAATGCTATTAACTTTAAATTTAATGCTGTACCATAAAATCTATAAATTTTATGGCCTTAAAAAAATATTTTGGCATCGAATGTCCACGGAATCAGCTGAAAATTTAAAGGCTTATTCCTTATATATTTTTGCATTCTTTAACACAGAGGTTTCTTGTAATTGGTTGTAACTATAATTTTATGATTTTTGAATGTTAAAATCTTTAACATTTTCATGGAAACTTATCTAGAAGTACTTATCTAGAAGTGCATTTTCCTTGCAATTATTGCAGAAACCTACCACGATTTTTTTTTTCTTAATAATTAGTGGTGTACAAAAAATGGACCAATACGAGTCCTGAAACTAGTTTAAAAGTTTTAATTAAAAAATTCATTAAAAATACAAAAACTATAAATTACAAAAAGCTTGTGTCAAACTACGTATATATGAGAGGAAAACGTATGTTAAAAATTTCAAATGTGTATATTTCGTAGATTATGAGATAAAATTTTATTTAGACAAATAAATAAATAAATAAATAAATAAAGAATTTTTAAAAAAGTCAAATGAGGTCTGATATGTTAGCATAATGAATAAATTCAATGCAAATATTATCAATAAATTTAATGCATTCCACTACCATAGAAAGGACTTGGCCTTAATTTTCAAGAAAAGTGTCTTCAATCTTTCTTTTGCATTTTTATCAATGAAAAAAAAAAAAAAAAAAAAAAAAAAAAAAAAAAGGGGGGGGGGCTCTAAAGTTAAAAATAAAAAGGATTCAAATTCTTCTAAGTAATGTAATTTTTTGTTTAAATTTTTTCACACAAGTTAACACAGGATTCGGAGATCGGTGGGGTTCACTGAAGAATCTCTTTAAATTCTGTTATCAAAAGGCACAACATTTTTTACCTTCAATATTCAACTTTTTTATTTATATATTTATTTTATTCAATAATAGTTTTGTTCATACGGATAAAAAAGAGTCTCAGTGAATATTGTAGGTTTACATATCTTGACCTATTTAGCTTCATGAGTAGATTGTGCTGCTTTTTCAAACTTGATATGGATATTTTTATAACCGTATTAAAAAAAACACCTTATTTAAATTTTAGTTATCGGATAGCTTCAGACGAATTTTTAACTTCCGAAATGATTCCAGGTGACTGTAAACATTTCTGCATCATAAATTTTCAATACGATAATCTGTTAATGAATATCTTATCAAGTAAGAAAAATCATGCGTCAAACATAGATTATGAAATACTTTCCAACACTTCCTGAAATCTTTAACAAAATTTCGTTATTTAAGGAAATAAGGTGTTACTGTCCCTAACCAAATATGCATTCCGATACTTTTGAACAGTCCTGTATTTGATCTGTCAGTTGATATATGTACTATATAATGTGAAAATTTAGTTGAGCAAGAAAACGCCAAACTGGTTCAAATTTCACTTTCAGCAATTTCTATTAACAGATCGAAACATACTTGAATAGTTCTGTTCAGCCTTGTAGTTTATCTAGTACCTTTATTTCACGCCAGTATTTTGCTATAATTTAGTTCAAACAAAAACACTCTTAAAACTACTTAAATCACATTTCCAGAAAGTGTCATCTGTAGGTGACCATGTAGCCACCAGTTCTTTGCGTGACCCTGTATATCATTTTATTTATATTCTACAAACATTTCTTAGTAAGCTGAAAGCAGTTCAACATAAAAATGCATAACTCATTTAAAAACCACCTTTAAATAAATTATGCTCATATTCAGTAACCTTTATTGTTTTTTATTTATTTATTTATTTTTTTTACAAGAAAACTTTTTTTTGTATATAATCACGTGTGTAAGAGAAATTTTCTATAAGATTTACTTTTAAAATATTGTGGGGCAAATATAGTATAAAAATAAAACCAGGTATTTAAAGCTACCGTCCATAAGGATTAAATGCCACATGCAGCGTCAAATTAAGAGAATAATGAAATAAATTTTAACAACTTTATTATCATTATTGCATCATTTTATCATCCAGTTATAATTCTTCTGTGCATGTGCAGTGCATGTTTCTAAACTCCTCCTAAACGGCTGGACCTGAAAAATTTACCTGTTAAGACGGAAACTTTTCTAAAACGGAATTTTCCTTGATTCCTTGCAATTTTATCTTATAAATCATTATTACTACTTTTGTATCCATTATGAAATAATTAGTTTCTTGTTTCAAGGGGGGGGGGGGGGAAGGGCAGACCCCTCCCCTCTCTCTGCCGCTGACTGAGCCCCTCCAATAATTTTGAAAACTCTACGCCTATGCTACATACAATATATGTAGCTATATTTAGGCACCTACGTCTACTACCAATGTTATGTTTTTATAGGAAAAAAAAGTGTATAATATTCAAATATTTATAAATTACTGCATAAAATTTAAAAGTCATGAGTTTTTTCGGGTTTCACCCATTCCCATCCCACCCCTTGCTTCGATTTTTCCCATTAACGAACTTAACCGAGATTTTATGCATCTGTTTGGAAGAGATTTGAGTAGAATTCTAAAAATTGTCGTGTCCATAAAAAAGTGATGTATAGATAGATTTTCAGAGATTTCAACAGGGGAGAGATCTCAATAGCTAGTATTTCATACGAAATCTACCTAATATTCTTTTTGCGAGTTGGGTAGGATAATTCTTGCGAGTCATTGTTAGATCTTTGGAAAGTCGAGTTGTTTGCATTGTCAAAAAAAGTTTGAGCACAACTATGTTTCAGACTGGTAGATTGGAAGGTATGCGAGGGAAGAAAATATCAGCATGAGGGCTTCTTTTTTTTTGGGGGGGGGGGGGAGGTGTTTGGTAATAAAGTTCAAAATTTAGCTAGAACTGCTCCGACTACAATTCGGACCGTTAAAAAACTGTTGACCAAGCCCGGTGTAAAATTCAAAGCTTCAACCCAACCTGCGAAAACATTAATTGGCTGGACTAGGCACGACCTAGCAAGACCTGGCTGAACATAGATTTTTACGCCTATAAGGTTAAAAGTGTTTTGTACGAGAAGTCCTAGCTAAAAATACTTATTTTACTTTTTCATATCATATGTTTATAATATTTAATTTTAAAGTAGTGTTCTGAGATATGGTATTTATTTTTTAAATGCATTTTATTATGCTATGTGTAAGTGTAAATATCACATTTGCCTCTAATATTGTTAATTCAGATTCACATTCTATGGCTTAGAGATTTAAAAATTAAAAAAAAAATCTATAGAAACAAATTTTTTAAGTCGAAATTGCATGGGAAAGAGAAATCGGGCTGAAATTTTTATTTTAATATCGGGCCGGACATTTTTTTTTCTATGGATCGGGCCTGGAAATTTCCGTCCGTGCATACCTCTATCTTACATATCGAATAATCAAATGATTAGTTCACAAAATTTTGTAAATTTGGACAATAATATCCAAACATTTAAAAAAAAAAAAAAAAAAAAAAAAAAAAAAAAAAAAAAGTGAACTTTTTAGTGAACTTCGTTCACTTTTACAAATGAGCGTGATTTGAACGCGTTCGTTTAAAAATTTTTGAGTTTGAACGTGAACTTAAATCACTTTTCAGAAATTGAACGTGAGTTTGAGTTAGTTCGTTTATTTTGTGAACGTGCCCAACACTGTTGGGATCGCCCTGTACATGAAAATGCACGAAACGACTTATCGCTTTAGAATACAAATATATGAATACAGTAGAATATGTACATTAATTTTTGTGAGAATAGCATGTATATTTATAGCGATAGAGCGATTTTTTTGAAAAATTCAAAAAATTCTGGAATGTTTTTTGTTTATATCATAGAGGGTTTTTGACCAAATTTAACGCAAATTTCAGAAAAATTGGCAAAATGCAGTAGAAAAAATGTAGCGCAATTGGAATATAAAAATATTAAATATTTTATGAAATATGAGTAGTTTTATGAAATAATTTTTATCTGCGCATGCGCGAACGATAAAAACAATTCTTTTACATCATTTAATAGTCAATTCTATGGAGTAACTTATAAAAAAAAATCATATCAAATATCGTGAAAATTCAAAAAGATATCATTATTATAAGTAAGCTGTTTTTACATTGCTCTCTAAAAACGGCTGAATGATAAGGGATTCTCCACAAATTGACATTTTTTATTAACTGACTTTTAGGAAAAAAATTAGTACTATTTAATGAATACAATATTGCTGCTAATAAGTATCTTGACACCTGTGATAGAAAAGGAAAAGGGCTTTTATTCTTTTCCATCACAGATGTCAAGATACTTATTAACAGAAATATTGTATTAGATATTGTATACATTAAATACTAATTTTTTCCTAAAAGTCAGTCAATAAAAAGTGTCAATTTGTGGAGAATCCCTTATCATTCAGCCGTTTTTAGAGAGCAATGTAAAAGCAGCTTACTTATTATAATGATATCTTTTTGAATTTTCACGATATTTCATTGGATTTTTTTTATAAGTTACTCCATAGAATTGACTATTAAATGATGTAAAAGAATTGTTTTTATCGTTCGCGCATGCGCAGATAAAAATTATTTCATAAAACTACTCATATTTCATAAAATATTTAATATTTTTATATTCCAATTGCGCTACATTTTTTCTACTGCATTTTGCCAATTTTTCTGAAATTCGCGTTAAATTTGGTCAAAAACCCAGCATGATATAAACAAAAAACATACCAGAATTTTTTGAATTTTTCAAAAAAAAATCGCTCTATCGCCATAAATATACATGCTATTCTCACAAAAATTAGTGTACATATTCTACTGTATTCATATATTTGTATTCTAAAGCGATAAGTCGTTTCGTGCATTTTCATGTACAGGGCGATCACAAATATTTCTATTATTCTTTGTTTTTTTGCCGGCCCCCTAATTACCCGCTTAACAAATGAATGTAAATAAATATAAAGTGAAACATAATCTTTATATTTCTGAAGTTCCAGAAGAATCCGACCAGTATATTTTTAAATATTTGACACAATGTCAAAAACTGAAAGTGTACAAATACTTTTTGGTAGATAGTGTATATTTAATTTATTTGTTATGATAAAAAAAATATCTCTTGTGTGTCTGTTGAATTATTATTATTCTCTAACGAATTCTCGAAATTTAGTACAGTCCGAATTCATGTGTACAACGAACGAAAAAAATATTGGTGAGACTAAGACACTCAGGGGCGCAAAGTTTTCCCTGGAGGAGGGCGCACCGGCCCTCGGGCCGATGGGCCGGCGGGCCAGTCCGAGCCTGCCTAGGGACAATATTTAAAGCAATAGCCTATTGTTTTCTCAAAAAGATCCCACTCCCTATGGAGTTGCAACTTATTTCATTAAATTTTGTATCCTTTTTAATGAAACTTTGCAATTAGAAGTATGTGCCTAGAGGCAATATTTAACGAGATAGCCTAATGTTTTCTCAAATAGATCGTCCTCCTTATGGATTTCAACATATCTTATCAAATTTTGTACCCTTATTTATGGAACTTTGCAGTTGGAAGTATGTGCCTTGGGGCAATATTTAAAGCGATAGCCTATTGTTTTCTCAAATAGATTTTCCTCCCCATGGAGTTGCAACTTATCTGATCAAATTTTGCACCCTTTTTATGAAATTTTGCAATTGGAAGTATGTGATTAGGGGCAATATTTAAAGTGATAGTCAATTGTTTTCGCAAATAGATCCCCCACTCTATCGAGTTGCAACTTATCGCATAAAATTTTGCAAATGGAAGTACGTGCTTAGATCCAATATTTAAGTAGAGAGCGTATTGTTTTCTCAAATAGATCCTCCTCCCCATGGGGTTACAACTTATCTCATCAAATTTTGTACCCTTTTTTATGAAACTTTGCAGCTGGAAGTATGTGCCTATGGGCAATATTTAAAGCGATAGCCTATTGTTTTCTCAAATAGATCCCTCTCCCCATGGGGTTGCAACTTATCTCATCAAATTTTGTACCCTTTTTTATGAAACTTTGCAATTAGAAGTATGTGCCTAGGAGCAATATTTAAGGATATAGCCTTTTGTTTTTTCAAATAGATCCTCCTCCCCATGGAATTGCAACTGATCTTATAAAATATTGCATTTTTTCATGAAACTTTGTAACTGGAAGTATGTGTTTAGAAGCAATATTTAAAGAAGTAGATTATTGTTTTCTCAAATAGATCCCCTCCCTGTGGAATTGCTACTTATCTCATAAAATTTTGCAACCCTTTTTATGAAACTTTGCAATTGCAAGTACGTTCCTAGGGGCAATATTTAAAGAGATAGCCTATTGTTTCGATAATTATGACTCACACTGTATATATAACTAGAACATTTAACTCTGATTAAACCAATTTAAAATTGATAATCTTAGTAAAAACTGCATTGAAAAGATGGCATAATATGTAAAATATTGTTACTATATATACATATAAAAAAAAGTTTAAAAAACTTAAAACCTTAATCTCCTACACCGAATACTTTCGATCGTAAACGTGATATTCATCAGGGCTGATTGAATTCTATACTTGGAGTATAGAATCAAAAATCGCGTGAAAAAACCGACCAGAGAAACGGGCGAAGTTCCGCGAATAATATATTATTAACTATATTTTTATTAATTGTATTATTACTGTGGGAGCGATTCTTTCTCCAACAGCCAAGTATCATGTCTTGTAAGGTTCTTCATATCGCAACTCTGATAGAAAAGGTCTTTAGAAAGCAGACGATTTTCTGAAAAAACTCCATTCAGACGAAAAGCCGAAGAAAAAAGAAATGAACGGAAGAGATCGTTGGATGGAATGTTGAGAGAGCTGGTGTTGACTTTAGAAGAATATTGATTAAGATGACGCGATTAAGATGTTTTAATTAAAGTTTCCTTTTGAATGTTCGAATTGTAAATATTAATATGTAAATATCTTTTTTGTAAATATTAACGTTTAATATAAGTCATTTAAAAGTTTAAAAACGGTGTCAGAATTTAATTTACCTCCGGGTTTATTTACTTATGTATTCGAAAGAACTTTTATAAGAAGAATCTCCATAAATTTTGGTGTCAGAACCGAGACAAACGAACGCCCACAGAGAAGAAATATATATATACTTTAAATAATCTGGAAGCCGTTATTATTTAGAATTGTGATGGAATCCTTGCTGGAAATTATTATGAGGAAATCTTTTTTGAATATATGTTTAATGATATGAAGCTGTTGGATACTGCGACAACAATGCTGTTTAAATGTGTGAAGCTGAGCATCTGATTATGAAGTGAGTTTATTATTTCATTTTTCTTTTCAATAATGGAAAAATTAGTTGATTTAAAGGAATTAGAGTTTTCTTTGAAAACTGAAAAATCAGCTAGTATTAAGATATTGCACAAATTAATTTTTGGAGAAATCGGTGACAGAAATAATCGACGTAGAATTCGGAATTTTACTGGGTTTACGTTTGAAGTAGATTCCGATGAATATCAAACTAAATTCAAAGAAATTAAAGATAATTTTTCTGTTAACGACTTAATTACCATTTGCAATGTTTTGTGTATAAATAATTCGGGAACTTTTGATGAAATTGCTGCCAGAATAATTTCTAGTTTATGTGATTTTAATATTTTAAAAATTAATATGATAGCCGATGTAGGTACTCTTAGTGATGACGAAAGTGTTGATGAATTTAATGATGATTTACAAGATAAAACTAAAAATATTTCAACTGTTTTTGAGAATAATATGAGAAATGATTCTGGTAGTTCTAATTGTGAAAGTAATGAAAATCAGAAAATTCTAATTCCTGATTATGTTATTAAACCAAGCATTTCTATTAATGATATTGAAAGTATGATTACAATGTTTGAAAGTACAAAATATTAATAAATGGATTGCCGATTTTGAAGATATTGTTTCATTATTTAACGTTAGTGATTTGCACAAATTGATTTTGGCTAAACGCCGTATGACAGGCAAAGCAAAATTATTTCTTGAAAGTGAAACAAATATTAATTCGTGGTCTAAATTAAAAGCCCTACTCATATCTGAATTTGGTCAAACGTGCAATTCAGCTGAATTACACGAATTGCTGTCCAAAAGAAAAATTAGACCACATGAATCGTTAGATGAATATTTTTTAAATATGAAACAATTATGCTCAAAAGGCAATATTGAAGATTCTGCCCTTATTCAGTATGTAATAAATGGAATTAATGACCCCATTTCTAAAAAATCTTTTTTGTATGGTTGTCCCAATATGGCTGAATTTAAACAAAAATTAAAGATTTATGAAAAAATAAGATCGGAGTATGAAAATGCAAAATTTCATAAATATGAAGGAGCTAAGCCTAAAATTAAATCCGAAGTTGAAGTTAAGAACAAATTTAAGCCTGTAAAGCCAAATATGCGTTGTTTTAATTGTGGCGGGAATAATCATAAGAGTATTAACTGTGTAAATAAAGATAAAGGGCCGCTTTGTTTTGCTTGTAACGCTTATGGTCATAAATCATTTCAATGTAATAAATCTAAAGATACAAGTGTTAAAAATGCTCAGTCACAAGTAAACATTATTACATCCCAAGATTTAATTCTGAAAGAGATAAAGCTTTATTCTTTGCGTTTAATCTCTTTAATAGATACTGGTAGCCAAAAGACTTTGTTAAAGAAAAGTATTTATGATAATTTGAAGAACTTTGTAGAATTAAAACCTACGAGTATCTCTTTGACCGGTCTAGGAAAAGCCTCAATTAAACCAGAAGGTTGTTTCAATTCAGAAATCGAAGTAGATGGTTCAAAATTTAAAGTTACTATTTTTGTCGTTAAGGACAGTTGCATTAATTTCGATTTAATTATTGGCACTGATGTTATTCATCAAGGTACATTAACTATTTCTGAGAATAAAGTGAAACTGTTTAAAGCTGAAGTTCAGTCTAATGACTTTTTAGTTAATATTGTAAATGTTTTGGATGAGCCTAAAATTGATTTAACTCACATTGCTGACAAAAAATTACGTTCAGAGTTATACTCTTTAATTGAAAATTATGTACCAATTAAAACTAAAACAGTAGATGTTAAAATGAAAATTAATTTAACTGACGAAATCCCAGTTTGTTCTTCTCCTCGAAGATTACCGCCATGCGAGAAAAAAATAGTCGAAAACCAAATTGAGGAGTGGCTAGCTCAGGGAATAATTCGAGAAAGTTCTTCTAATTTTTCTTCGCCGGTTGTGTTAGTCAAGAAAAAAGATAACACAATGAGACTTTGTGTTGATTACAGATGTCTTAACAAAAAGACAGTACGTGAGCATTTCCCCTTGCCAGTTATTGATGATGTAATAGACCAATTACATTCTGCCGAAGTATTTACCACCATAGATTTGAAAAACGGTTTCTTTCATGTAGATGTTGAAGAAGACTCGCGGAAATACACCTCGTTTGTTACTCATGAAGGACAATACGAATTTTTGAAATGTCCATTCGGGTTGACCAATAGCCCTAGTGTTTTTCAAAAGTATATTTATAATGTATTTCGAAACCTATTAAAAGATCACATTGTTGTCATTTATATGGATGATTTAATAATACCTGCTAAAAACGAAGCTGAAGGTCTAGAAAAATTAAAACTTGTACTCGAAACTGCATCGGAATATGGATTAGAATTAAATCTTAAAAAATGCAATTTTTTGAAGCGTGAAATTGATTTCTTGGGGTATAGAATCATAAATGGTAAATTGTATCCCTCTCCACTGAAGACTAAAGCAGTAATAAATTTTCCCGAACCAAAGTGTACCAAAGATGTTCAAAGTTATTTAGGATTGACAGGATACTTTCGAAAATTTATAAGAAATTATTCGGTTATAGCTAAACCGTTAAGTGACCTGCTAAGAAAAGATTCAAAATTTAAATTCGATATAGAAGAACAAAGAGCTTTTAATGAACTCAAACGTATTTTGTCGTCAGAACCAGTACTTTTAATTTACAATCCCAAAAGTGCGACCGAAATCCATTGTGATGCCAGTATTGATGGCTATGGAGCTGTTTTAATGCAACAATCTCCAGTAGATAATCAATTTCATCCAGTTTATTTCGCAAGTAAAAAAACCACCGAAGCTGAACGGAAGTACACTAGTTACGAATTAGAAGTTTTAGCTGTAATTGAAGCCCTGAAAAAGTTTAGAGTATATGTGCTAGGTATCCCATTTAAAATTGTAACCGATTGTAATGCATTTAAAATGACTATGGATAAAAAAGAAATGAGTACAAAAATAGCTAGATGGGCAATAATATTATCCGATTTTGATTATGTTATTGAACATAGACAGGGTAGCAGTATGAGACATGTCGATGCATTAAGTAGGTATCCTATTTGTATGGTAATCCAAGATAGCTTAACTTTAAAAATTATCCAAGCTCAAGAAACCGATGACCATATTAAAACAATAAAAGAAATCCTAAAGGTGAAATCTTATGATGATTATCTAGTTAAAAATGATGTTCTTTATAAATGTGTTAATGGTAATGATTTATTAGTTGTACCGGAAGACATGCAAATGAATATAATCAAGGCCGCTCACGAAAAAGGTCATTACGCAGTTGCAAGAACAGAGAAAAGTTTAGAAAATGATTTTTACATCCCTAAAGTTAAACAAAAAATTGAGAAATGTATAGCAAATTGTGTTCCCTGTATTTTAGTTAATAGAAAATGTGGTAAACAAGAAGGCTTACTTCACCCAATAGAAAAAGAAGAAACTCCATTACATACGTACCATGTTGATCACTTAGGTCCATTAGAAAGCACTAATAAAAATTACAAACATATCCTTTCGGTCATTGACGCATTCACAAAATTTGTTTGGTTGTATCCCACAAAATCTACCGATGCTGCCGAAGTAATTTCTAAATTAGAAATCCAAAAATCTATCTTTGGAAATCCAGTTCGAATTATATCAGATAAAGGTCCTGCGTTTACCTCTAAAGCTTTTGAAGATTATTGCATCAATGAAAATATTAAACATATCCCGATTACCACTGGATTACCCAGGTCTAACGGCCAAGTTGAGCGTCTAAATTCTGTCATAATATCTGTTCTGTCTAAATTGTCTGTCGATAATCCTAAAAAATGGTATATACATGTAAACAACGTCCAACAGGTGATAAATTCGACTTTTCAGAGAAGTATAAGCACAACTGCTTTTGAATTGATGTTTGGTACTAAAATGAAACTAAAAAATAACATTGAAATTACTAGTCTTCTGAATGCTGAAATACAATCTGATTTTACAAATAATCGCGAAGATATGAGAAAAAATGCTAAAAAACAGATTTTAAAAGTCCAAGAAGAGAACCGTAAAACTTACAACCTCAGACGAAAGAAAGCTAACAAATTTAAGATTAATGATGTGGTTGCTATAAAACGCACACAACAAGGTCCAGGTTTGAAGTTAAAACCAAAATATTTAGGTCCGTACAAAGTCATAAAAGTAAAAAATAATGACACCTACGATGTAAAGAAACTTGGATTCAACGAAGGACCCATGGTCACCAGTACATGTGCAGAGTACATGAAGCCGTGGACGGACGAAGCTTGAAAAAAAAAAAGAATTTCACCGATTGTGACACTATACCAACTATGACAAACCTCTGGACTGACAACTAATAGAATTTTAACTTTATTCTCGAAAAGACGAAAAGACGTAAGGTAAAAGAAGATGAAAAGACGTATGAAAGAAGACGAAAAGACGTAAGATAAAGGAAGACGGAAGACGTAAGAAAGAAAAGACGAAAAGACGTAAGGTAATAGAAGATGAAAAGACGTATGAAAGAAGAAGACGAAAAGACGTAAGATAAAAGAAGATGAAAGGACGTAAGAAAGAGAAGACGAAAAGACGCGAAAAAAAATATATATGAATTTTTTCAAGAAATAATCTAAGCTTTGATAAACAATTTGAATAATGACTTCTTTTTTTCAATTAAGACTTTGGATGCTGCTGTTTTTTTTTCTTTATCTTTCCAGATGATCCAACTGCTGCTGCCTCCAAAGGGACGAGCATTCGAGGACGAAAGCCTAGTCAGGACGGCCGTTGTGGGAGCGATTCTTTCTCCAACAGCCAAGTATCATGTCTTGTAAGGTTCTTCATATCGCAACTCTGATAGAAAAGGTCTTTAGAAAGCAGACGATTTTCTGAAAAAACTCCATTCAGACGAAAAGCCGAAGAAAAAAGAAATGAACGGAAGAGATCGTTGGATGGAATGTTGAGAGAACTGGTGTTGACTTTAGAAGAATGTTGATTAAGATGACGCGATTAAGATGTTTTAATTAAAGTTTCCTTTTGAATGTTCGAATTGTAAATATTAATATGTAAATATCTTTTTTGTAAATATTAACGTTTAATATAAGTCATTTAAAAGTTTAAAAACGGTGTCAGAATTTAATTTACCTCCGGGTTTATTTACTTATGTATTCGAAAGAACTTTTATAAGAAGAATCTCCATATTACTATTATAGTATTAATTATATTAATATGTATATTATATTATTATATTAATATCTGCGAATAGTTATATTTTTAGCATATGGCTTAAACCAGGCTGCTCTGGTAGAAGATAAATGGATGGGGCATAGATGGTATTATTGGATCCGTCCGGTACTATTCTTTTTGCTTATACAGCTCATATTCAAAATATTAGAATAATTGAGAAAAAGTAATAAGAAAAAATTATTTGTCATTTATTTATTTTTTATACTAAGTAAATGCAATTAAACTTCTTATAAATTAAATCTGGAATGTTTAGATAAGATTTTAACATTTATAAAATATAAAATACAGCACAATAAATTAGGTATACAGCTTCCTTAAACACACCAGAATATTAGAATAAAATTTAGATTGGTTCAAAATATTAGAATATTTTATTTTACGCAACAATATTACCTTATGAATATGAAGTAAATGGTAGTTAATATTTTGTAGCATCCCCTTTAGCTTTCATAACAGCGTACAATCGATCTTGCATACTATATACAAGGTGTTTACAAACATTTCTATCAATATTAGCCCAAATAGACTTTATACGTGCCACTAACTCAGTTTTACTTGAAGGAGGATTTTCTTGAAGTTTTTTCTTCATTATACACCATAAGTTTTCGATGGGATTAAGATCTGGTGAATTTGGTGGCCAAGGAAGCACCTTATTGTTGCGTTGGCAGAACCAACTCTTAGTTGACACCGAGGTATGCGGGGACGCTAAATCTTGTTGAAAGATGAAATCATCTTCAAATAAATCTTCTGATGATGGAATCATGTAATATTCTAAAATTTCTTGATACATCAGAGAGTTAACCTTTTCGTAGACGATGCATAACTTTCCAGGTCCTTCTGCACTCATACAACCCCAAACAATGACACTAGCAGCAAATTTTACGGAACGTTTAAGGCATTCTTTATCAAATGCCTCTTGCTTCATTCTCCAAACTCGAATACCTTGATTACCATATGAAACACAAAACATACTTTCATCACTAAATAATATATTTTTCCAATCTTCATTGCTCCATAAACGTCTTGATTTACACCAATTCAATCTTATACGCTTTTGTCTTGCAGTCATGAGAGGTTTTGTTTTCGGTACACGAGATTCAAATTTAAATTTATGGAGACGTCTTAATGTTGTCGATGTAGAAACTTCAACTCCTTCTTCTTTCCATTTTCGGTGCAAGAATCGCACACTTTTAAAACGGTTTTTCTTAACTATACGCTTCAGTTTCCTGTCATCTCTAGCAGATGTTTTTGGTTTTCGGCCACCATTTCGGCGATTATTTTGAAATTTTCCAATTTTTGAATATTGTGTTAGAATTTTACTAACGCTCGATTGCGAACAATGTAAATAATTCGCTATAAAACATTGATTTTTACCGTGCCGATACAAATCAACCATACGAAGTTTAGTAGATTCAGGAATATCACTCACACGGCCCATTTTAAGACGAAAAAGAAACAAACTGCAAAAAAGAATACTGATTTTAAATAAAATAGTCTGAATTTAATCAATGATGCCACCAGTTAAGAATTGGTAATAATTAAAGGAGAATTAATGTGAAATATTCTAATATTTTGAACCACTTGAATACATATTCTAATATTTTGACTTTTCAAAATAATTTTTTTTGCAATTAATCTTTTCAAAAATGATATTAAATTTAAGATAACAAGTAAGTTTAATCAACAATAAGTTCTTAATAAAAATATCGTTTGAATATTTTCATTAAAAGACATTAAATTACCTAACGACATTTTCAATTTCTAAAAAAAAGGTAATTATTCTAATATTTTGAATATGAGCTGTACTATCTGATCCATAGTTCTGACATCCCCGGAGGTTATAGGCCCAGTTACACACAATACGGAGAACCAATATATCCCCTCCCCCCCTTAAAAAAAAAAGAAATATCTCCTTTATTTCATTTTACTAATTTTTTTGGAGTAGTTCTCTGCTATAAGGTTTCACGAAAGGGAGTCCATGATTGGCCCTTTTCCCTAGGCTGAATCGGATTCTATTGTAGCATACGTAGTAAGGTGATAACTCACATTGTGATGTCCGATATTAGGACACGCACACTTAGCCAATTCGTCTTATATTATTGTGACAAACAAATATTTATTGCTGAGTCATGTGGTAATCGATTTTTTTAAAAATCATGCCTGAAAGTTATTTTAATAATTTAGGAAATCTAAATTGCTTCCTGAGTGTATAGTAAAATAGAAATGTAATGTAAATTACCGTAAAATGGGGTGAATCGGAACACTTTTCAACTTTAACGTTAAAAAAAGCAACAGCTGAATTTTTATTTTTATTATTTTTCTACTAGAAACTTCGGTCTTGTTTTGTTCTTTACTTTTTAAGCGAAAACGAAACATTTTTACTGTTTATATATATATTATTTACTTTTTTAATGGTGTTCCGATTCACCCCGCAGATAGGGGTGAATCGGAACAAATGTCATAATCTTTATTTATTGTGATTCAAACTTTAATAAAGTTAATAAAAATAAGTAATAATGATAAGGGAGGAATAGGGAACACGTAGGTACTGTGAAACCGAGCCTTTATTTTATATACAAGTAAAAGATATGCTTTTTTAAAAATTAGAAAACAACTTTGAAATCAAGAAAAATTAAAATTTATTTTAAGAAATTGTATTCGAATTGCAGAAGTAGAATTTAATACAAATTCAGCCCTGTTCTGTGTTATCCTTTACTGGTAGTCATTGGGTAAGTAAATCTATTGAGTAGCCCCAATGGCTGCATGTATTAATACGACCTATTAATACGCCATCATCCCCAGCCTTTAGTACTGTTTGCATCCCTCTCTTTTGCAATTCGTTTTTCATTTTGAGATGTTTGTGTAATGTTGTGGATGTAAGAGAATAATTCTGTGCAGTTTTTCTAACTAAATTGCTTATTTTAAATTCTTTTATTGTGTGTTCCATGTATGTTGGATTAGGCGTTGACTTTTTTGTTTAACCAAGTAATTTCCTGGCACCTTTAAACTCTTCAAGTAATTAGGACAAACAAAATATTGTTACAATACATATTCATACATATGTTTTCATATACTACATGAAACTATTACTATATAGAAAAATAAACCTTGAGAGAAAACGTGTTCCGATTCACCCCGTAAATCTTAAACCTCTGATGTTACAAGCTATTTTTCATTTTTTCATTATGCAGTTTAGAAATAAGTAGAATTTAATACAGCATATCGTTTACAGGTCTATCATTAATTAAAAATCCCCTCTCTTAGGTTTAGAATACGAAAAATACTGTAGTTACATACAAAGTTTTGAAGACATTGAAAAAATGAGGTTGTTGAGGATACTCTTGATGTTTTTTTTATATACCCCAGCAGTGGTGCCAACATGTCAAAACTGAATTTCTCAAATCGTAATGTTATTAACTTCTTATAAAAAAATTGGCAATTAAAAATATTATCACATATATTTATAATGAATTTATTTGTATGACCGGGAAGTTTCGTTCCTATTCACCCCATTTTACGGTATATTTATTGATAACAAAGTTCTGAAAATATGATGATTTTGTAACTCGGGAACACCCGCAGCTGGCTACGTAATTTATAAAACTCTAGCACATTGGGAAGCGAGGAAAAAACCGATTACAAAATTCCGTCTTTTCATACATTAATTAAGTTAAGTTAAATAAAAGCGAGTAAAAAGAAAAATGAAGAAAAAAAAAAAAGAGAACTAAGCTTCGTTCTTTCTTTTTTAACCTTTAAAAATAGATCGCAAAATCTATCGGTCGTTTGTCTTTTGACAACATTAAATAGGAGAATGCTTCCTTTTTTTTGATTGTTGACGTTTATTTTTAAAACGTAACAAGCTACGCAAAAATCATGATAAATACGTCTATTTAGTGCGGTACTTCATTACACGAAGAACTTACGTTTATTATTTATTTATTTTTATTCTATCAGGACTAAACGTGCAAACACGCCATCCATGTTACAACTCATCCAACATCTTAAGCTAGCTGATGTTGCAATGCAGTCAGAGAAGGGTGCTGTATTTATAGACTTCGAGGGAAAAGCTCGTGATCGTTAGCTCAGTTATCTGTTTTTCGCCCAATTTCAATGAAATATTACGATGCTTTGAGAAAAACATCTGAGAACGTTCTGCATAGAAGATTATTGCAAAAGAGAACTTTCTATATTTTTTGGGTGTATTTGGTTCAGAATGAATATACACTATATGGCCATTAATCACCGGTCATTGTCATTTAGTATCTAGTAATAATGTAGTAATTATGTCATTTTTGCAATACATCTATACTTTTAACGTCTGAATTAAAAAAGCTTTTAAAAGATTGAATAAAATAAACTAAGACAGGCTTGAAGATATTTAAAAAATTAAAATTCTGAACTATCTGCCGGCTAAAATTCCATCATGTACGTTAATGGCGCCCAGTGCATGCAAAATCCGTCGTGGGTGCAAAGTCCTCCAAGTTACTTGTGAATTACACCTCTGCAGGGGCGTAAACCACCCTAATCGCGTAGGGGGGTGTAGGCTTATAAATTTCCGACTCCAAGAAGGAAATTTTCCGAGTACTATGACCAACATTAGGACTAATATATATACCGGGTGTCCCAAAAATGACTGATGGATTTTAAAATTCAATAACTTGCAAACGGTGACAGCTATTTAAAAAATTTTTGCAGGAGGGTTATGTATAATGTCAGGAGTTTTTTTACCGTAACTTATGATTTTTGTTCGAATGTCAAACAATAGGTGGCGCTGACAGCGATTGAAGGCCAGGTGATTAATGCTGAGTGATGCGTCGACCTGGCCTTCGATCATCGTCAGCGCCGCCTATTGTTTGAAATTCGAACTAAAATAAAAAATTAAGGTAAAAAACTCCTTACATTATACATAACCCTCCTGCAAAAATTTTTTAAATAGCTGTCACCGTTTGCAAGTTATTGAATTTTAAAAGCCATCAGTCATTTTTGGGACACCCGGTATATATATATATATATATATATATATATATATATATATATATATATATATATATATATATACACAGTCGGATCTCGTTAATTCGAATTCGTCGGGACCACAAGAAATATTCGAATTATGGAAAGTAAGAGATGAAAATATGTTTAAAGGGATATTATTTAAAAAAAAAATTATTGTTATAATATTTTTAAATATATTTCGATTGTTATCATTAAAATATGATTTAATATTAAATTAAAATATATAAATACATAAACTGATTAAAGTAATTATGAATAAGCGGAAACGAAGATAGGGTGGAGGTGTCATTGATGGACAGACAGGGCACTAAAAAAGAGGATATCAAATGCATAGGAATATATGTATACTTGTTCACAACAATTCTGACAAAAACAAAAGAAAGAAAATTATTTCAAGGATCTGAACTCCGGGAGAAAGTAAAAAAAAAAAAAAAAAAAAAAAAAAAAAAAATAGTCTCGTTAGTTCGAATTAAACAAAGTCAAGAGAAAATGAGTTCGAATAAATGAAAAATTTTTAACGTTATTCTGCTATTGACAATCGAGACTTCATGTTTAGTTCGAATTAAGCAAAAATTCGATTCAATTCATACATGATTCTCAAGATAATTATGACTTGGTGTATCGAGTTAGTCAAATATTTTTGTGTTATTATTAGTCTTATATAACCATATATTTACCCCATTATTAGAAGGTCTCCTGATGGGATACAATAATCGTACCACCCGAGAGGGCCACGGGTGGTGCATAATACGAATAAGCAGTCAAGTCACAGGGCTTTCCAACGATATATCACGTGAAAGGTGTCGGCTAAATTTAGAAAAGTGGTCGACCGTGATACATCACAAGAGATATGTAGGTCATATTTAGGAAATTGTCCTCCCCTATCGAATAGATCCTACCCCTAACTGATTTTTCATATATTATAAATAATTTTTATCGGAGGGCCCCGTAAAAAAACCCGAAGTAAAATGATAATACGCTACAATTTCAAAAAAGATCGAAAATTGTCCCCGGAAGGGAAATAGGAGGGGGTCAGTGGGAAGAAAGAAAGATTTATAATATGAAAGAATGATCCGAGGGCTTTTCTATGATAGGTCACATGATGGGTCCAAAAAAGTATGGAATTTTTCCACCCCACTTTAACCTCATCCTCTGAGGGTGAAAGTTTTAAAATATCGCTGAACCACGTATTTAATTAGTTTTTAATAATTTTATTTTCTGATGTTTCACGCTCTTTTTAAAAGAAACTGCTGAGATGCGCCAAATGTCCTAAATTTTTCGACCTCATTCCTTTTTTAACCCCCTTATGGGGAGTTTCTAAAATCATTGGATTATGCATTTAATAATTTTTTTAGTAGATTTATTTACTCAAATTCCACGCTCCCACCTTAAATGTTTGCTGAGATATGGCAAGCTGTTCCAGAATTTTTGCCCCCCCCCCCCCCCGCGCTCGTCCCTCTTAGGGGGATAACTTCAAAAATTCCATCTTAGTGCACGCTTACATCATAAGAAGTATTTTCTCTCCAATTTTCGAGCTGTAAGTTTTGTAACTGACACACAGGGCGGGAGGTCTAGCGCCCAGTCGTCTAGGTGCTTAAGCTTTATGTTGAAGAGAAAACAATGTTCTATCTTTCTATTTTTTAGCAGTCAGTTAAAATCTCTTCAGCTTTTTGTTTGTTTGTTTGTTTGTTTGTTTGTTTGTTTGTTTGTTTGTTTGTTTGTTTGGGTTTTATTTATTTATTTATGTATTTATTTTTCTTATAGTAAAATTGAAATTTTTTTGCTTGGAGGAATATTTTAGAGACAAAAATTTGCCAAAAATACGAGATTTCTTAATATAAGTTTTAATTCTTTCTAACGACAAACTTTAAAGCAGCGTAACAATTTGGTGATACCCATCATTTTTCCGACTAAACAAAATGTAATAGTATTAATAAAAATATTAAAAAACTGAATACAATTGATTTAGGAAAAAGAAAACGAACGTATTATTTCTGAGAGAAGTAAACTCGTATAGACTGTAAAATATCCAGATTATTTTGAAATAAAAATTCAAAGTATTGGGGTATTTTCATTTTTCATCCTGTATCATATAAATTTCTTAAGCACCTTTTTAAATCAATCAAAAATTATGTAAGAAAGTAAATAAAAGCAATTTCACATTTTTAATTTTATTTTTTTAATAGAATAAAAATAAAACACAAAATTAGTTAGTATGAATAATCAAAACCACAATTATTTTCAATTAAAGGTAAAGTTTGTATGGAGTGGAAAATATCCAGATTTTGATATGGAAAAATACAAAATATTTGTATTTCAGTTTTGAATTTTCATAGGATACCACCTAAATTCTGTGATACATATTTCTAACTAAATTTAAAGTTTAGGTAAAAAAAAAAAAAAAGTTTTTCCATTTTAATCAGTTTATCTTAAAATTTCAAAGCTAAGCTAAAAGCTTTCCGACAGTAAATCAATACAGATGAATTTCGATATCACGAAGCCAAAAGGCACAGGAAAAAAAATCGGAATATCAAGGTTTCATTAAAAATATCGCGGTTACAATTAACATTAACATCGCTAGAATATGTACATAAACTTTTTTTTTTTTTGTCTTTTGTTATATCGAGGTTTCAGAGTACACAATGCTTGTCAAATCAAAAATTTTCTGAATAGTTTTATCAGAAAAATAAAACTCTATACATTAATAACTTGTATTAATTAATTAGTAAATTAAAATAATTAGTAAATTACCAGTTAGCTAAATTAATTAATAACTAGCAGGGGAGACCGAGCTTGCTCGGTCAAAATTAACTTTGTGTTCAACTCGATGTAGTATTTTCACTGTATCATTAACTCTGTATTATTACTGTAAAACATGTTTATAATAGTATTATTTAGAAAAAAAATCAATAAGAATACTATGTTTTTATGCGCATGTTTATAAATTTTACTTTATTTTAAAATTTACAACGAAAGGACATCGATCTAAATCACTTTTTTAGCTCGACTCTGGTTGGTTTAACCATCCATATCGAATCCTCTTAACCTCCTTACTGCCGCCGGCTGATTTTTTCACACACTAAGCTGCAGGTTTCACTGCAACATAAGCAATATTTAAATTAGTATAATTTCACAAATAAAACCCAGTTCTGAAAAATTAAGTTAGGATTGATGCTATCAAAGATTATACACCGATACTAATAACATATTTTGCATCAGATCGAAAAAAACATTTTTTTTTTAAAATAGTTTTAATAAATTACAGAGAAGACAACATTACAATATTACCCTTTGGCTGGGCAGTCAGGGGGTTAAGAATGCAGAGCTGCCAAGTCTCTGGCTTTTTGCACACTAGTATTATTTTAGAGAAAATCATCTGTTTTTAAATCGTATCAATGTTCCAATTACTTAAAACATCATTTTCTGTATAATAATACTGGTATCCAAAAAGCCGGAGACTTGGCAGCTCTGAGAATGTATAAAAAAATTCTTTACATTCTGAAAGACAATATTTTTTGCTAGATATAGCCAAATTTGGAGGCATTCTTTCATTTGGCTCCAAATACGTGTTTTGGTTTTCGTAATTTTTATAGTCGATTTTTTGGCCATATGTCGCCAATATTTTCTCAAATATCACCAAGTTATTGGCTTCTGCTATATTCTCGTGACCCTGACCAGTATTACCCAAAATGAGCCACTAATCAAATTTGATCAAGAATGTGACATAGCTCAATCGTCTTCAGGTAATCAAAAACAATAGAATATAAAATTGAATGAAAATCGTTTAAGCCATTTTTTAGGTAAAATTATCTTGGCAGCATTCAGCAATAAAGCGAAATGACCCACTAATATAATTTTGTTTAACATGCGACTCAGCCCAATAGTTTTCTCGTGACAAAAAACGTTTTGTTTCAAAATTTAGGTAAAATTGATTGAGTCGTTGTTATATATAATTAGAATGACCCTAGCTCATTAAGACCCAAAATGAGCCACAAATCGAATTTTCGCGAGCATGTGTCCAAGCCAAATGGTTTTCTCTTGCTCAAAAACGATATAATACAAAGTATAGTCAAAATGGTGAGTACTATTTTCTATATAAAATTAGCATGACCCATCATGACCAACAGATGACCCTTATAATCGAAATCTCTCGAACGTGTGGCCTAGTTCATTAGTTTTAGCATGCCGAAAAACATTAGATACAAAATTTAGATAAAATCGATTGAGCCGCTTTTTAGATATAATTAGTTTGACCCTGACTCCTTATGATCCAAAATGACCCATTGATCGAATTTTCTCAAAAATCTGTCATAACCCAATGATTTTCTTGTGCCCGAAAACGATAAAATACAAAATTTAGTCAAAATTGCGCGAAACGTTGTCTAGATAAAATTAGAATGACGCAAAAGTGGCCCACTAATCGAAATTTCTCGAACATGTGACCTACCCCAATGATTTTCTCATGCCAAAAATATGTTGTATACAAAATTTCGTTAAAATCGACCCAACCATTCTTTAGATATAGCTTGACCTTGACCCATTAAGACCCACAAATGACCCTTATAATCGAAAGCTCTCGAATATGTGACTTAGACCATTAGTTTTCTCGTTTCTAAAAATTGTTATATTACAGAATTTCGTTAAAATTGATCCTGCCGTTCTTTAATTATATATAGCTTGACACAGACCCTTTATGATCCAAAATGATCCATTAATCGAAATTTTTCGAACATTCAACCTAGTCCAATGATTTTATCGTGCCAAAAAAATGTTGCACACAAAATTTCATTAAAATCGATCCACCTGTTCTTTAGATATAGTTTGACCATGACCCATTAAGACCCACAAATGACCCTTATAATCGAAAGCTCTCGAATATGTGACTTAGTCCATTAGTTTTCTCGTTTCTAAAAATTGTTATATACAGAATTTCGTTAAAATTGATCCTGCCGTTCTTTAATTATATATAGCTTGACCCAGACCCTTTATGATCCAAAATGACCCATTAATCGAAATTTTTCGAACATGTAACCTAGTCCAATGATTTTATCGTGCCAAAAAAATGTTGCACACAAAATTTCATTAAAATCGATCCACCTGTTCTTTAGATATAGCTTGACCCATTAAGACCCACAAATGACCCTTATAATCGAAAGCTCTCGAATATGTGACTTAGACCATTAGTTTTCTCGTTTCTAAAAATTGTTATATACAGAATTTCGTTAAAATTGATCCTGCCGTTCTTCAATTATATATAGCTTGACCCAGACCCTTTATGATCCAAAATGACCCATTAATCGAAATTTTTCGAACATGTAACCTAGTCCAATCATTTTATCGTGCCAAAAAAAAGGTGCACACAAAATTTCATTAAAATCGATCCACCTGTTCTTTAGATATAGCTTGACCATGACCCATTATGACCCAACATGACCCAGAAATGACCCTCATAGTCGAAATCTCTCAAACATGTGATTTAGCCCATTAGTTTTCTCATGTCAAAAAACTGCTACATACAAAATTTCGTTATAATCCATCACGCCGTTCTTTAAATATAAATAGCTTGACCCAGACTCTTAATGACCCAAAATGACCCATTAATCGAAATTTTCCGAACATGTAACCTAGTCCAATGATTTTATCGTGCCAAAAAAATGTTGCATACAAAATTTCGTTAAAATCGATCCACCTGTTATTTAGATATAGCTTGACCATGACCCATTATGACTCATCATGACCCACAAATGACCCTCATAATCGAAATCTCTCAAACATGTGATTTAGCCCATTAGTTTTCTCATGTCAAAAAACTGCTACATACAAAATTTCGTTATAATCCATCACGCCGTTCTTTAAATATAAATAGCTTGACCCAGATCCTTAATGACCCAATATGACCCATTAAAATTTTTTTTCGAACATGTAACCTAGCCCAATGTTTTTCTCGTGCTCGAAAACCATAGAATGCAATTTTTAGTCAAAATTGCATGAGAAAATCTCTAGATAAAAATAGCATGACCCACAATGACCCCAAAAATGACCCACTAACCGAATTTTCTCGAACATGTTACCTAATCCAATGGTCTTCTTGTAATCCAAGACGATAAAATATAAAATTTGGTCGAAATCGTTAGAGCCGTTTTTTAAATAAAAATGACTTGACCCACAATGACCCAAAAATGACCCACTAATCAAAATTTTTCGAACATGTGACCCAGCTCAATTGTTTTCTCGTGCCAAAAAACGATTGGATACAAAATTTTCTTAAAATCGATCCTGCCGTTCTCTAGATATAAATAGCTTGATCCTGACCCATTATGACCCAAAATGACCCAATAATCGAATTTTCTCGAACATGTGACCTAGCCCAATGGTCTTCTCGTGCCCGAAAATGGTAAAATCCAAATTTTTGCGAAAATCGTTAGAGCCGTTTTTGAGATAAAATTTACCCCCACACACACACACACACAATTTTTGCTCGCATTATAGTATAAGATAGTTCCGGCTAAAAATAAATTTGTTTTCTTCGTTCTAAATTGTTTTTTATTTTTCTAATTAGAAATTGCAAGTGGAAATAAATCTGATTACAAATAAAATTTTATAGGTTTTCTACAATCTAACTTGTTTTTCTTATTTAATAAAAAATTATAAAAATATTTCTCCAATTCATATATATTTATAGATTAATATTTTTTTTTCGGTTAAACTTACTTTTTTCCGATCGAACAAGAATTTTTCCGCCTGACTTTCCGCTTTTCCAATTTATAATTTTTTATAGGTTAATACGTAATACTATTTTTTCCGACTAAACATGCCTTTGTCCGATGGAACGGAAAACTTTCCGAATGATATTTTCGTTTTTCCAATTTATAAGTTTTTATAGGTTAATACCATTTTTTTCCGATCGAACAAGAATTTTTCAGACTGACTTTTTCGTTTTTCCAATTTATAAGTTTTTATAGGATAATACGTACTACAATTTTTTCCGACTAAACACGCCTTTTCTGATGTAACGGGAGATTTTCCGAATGATATTTCCATTTTTTCAGTTTATATAAGTTTTTATAGGTCAATACCATTTTTTCCGACTAAACTTTTTTCGATCGATCTTGGGAATTTTTCGACTGATTTCTTCTTGGGAAGAAGGGGGGCTGCACACACACACACACACACACACATATATATATATATTATTTTCGACTAAACGTACATTTTTTCGATTAAACGGGAATTTTTCCGACTGATTTTTTCGTTTTTCCAATTTCTAAGTCTAATTAAATAACTGTCTAAGTAAATAACTTTTTTCCGACTAAACGAACATTGTTCCAATTTGTAAGTCCTTATAGGTGAATACCATTTTTAAGATTAAACGTACATTTTCCCTTTCGAACAGGAATTTTTCCGATTGATTTTTTTGTTTTTTCAATTTCTAAGTCTTTGTAGTAAATAACATTTTTCCGACTGATTTTTTTTTCATTTACCCAATTTATAAGTTTATATAGATAAATACAATTTTTTTCCGACTAAGTTTATTATTTTACCGATAAACACGAAATTTTTCGACTGTTTTACTCGAGGGGGGGGGGGGGGTGCCGCACCCCCCCATACCCCCCCGGGATTTACGGCCCTGCACCTCTGGAGATGCCGTGCCAGGTGAAGATCTCGTTATCCGATCAAAGTTCTAAATTACGAGATCAACTTGAGTAGCTATTTGCAGTACAAACAACAGGATGTAACGTTAAGCACTGGCAAAACAAAGTATACTCAAACGAGAAAGCAAGTACTGCAGATTTGATGATGTGGGAAGCGAAGATAGGTTTATTGCCGCTACGTGACGATTAGGCGGTCACCCGCCCCGCTCCAATATCAGGTATCTAACCCGTTAAGCTCAGATAACTTGGCAGGTAGGGGCTTGGTCATCGGTTAGAAAGGAAGAAAGAGCTCGAATCACTCAAAGGCGGATACAGCTTTCCTTTTAGAGGGGGGGGGGGGGTTCATTGCTCTTTTTTTTTTAGGGGAAGGGTACACCTCTTAATAAGCAATTTTTGCATTAAAGATTGTCCCCCATCCAAAATAGCTAAATTTTTTATACTTTTGGGAAGTGATTTTCATTTTTGTAACAAAAAAAGTTGCATAAATATTTGTAAAAAAATAAATATATATGTTACAGGCTAAACTCGATTTTAGGCCAAACTAGTTTATTCTAACGCCCATCGGATAAACTAATTTTTCCTAGGCCAAACCGGTCTATCCTAACGTCCATCGGATAAACTAGTTTTTCCTAGGCCAAACCGGTCTATCCTAACGTCCATCGGATAAACTAGTTTTTCCTAGGCCAAAGCGGTTTATCCTAACGCCCATCGGATAAACTAGTTTTTCCTAAGCCAAACTACACTGCTCAAAACAATTAAAGGATATTTGAAGTTTTATATAAAATAAAGATATAAACGAAATTTTTTTTGCCGAAAACAGAAGAAGAGAATCGCAAATGCAAATTTTTCTGGTTTTCAAACTGTGGAGTATGCAAATTTTGAGTTCGACGTCAAAAACGTTGCTTCAACGGCAGCGAATGAAATTTGACTTTCAACTGGATAAAAGAGAATGAAGACAAGGATGATCGGCATTCAGTGATTGCTTTGTTTCGATGAGTACGATGTCTCAGCGAAGTCATTTGACAGATTCAGAAGCTTGGAGAATTGTTGGTAGGTTAGAAGGGGGCGAAACTCAAGCCGAAGTAGCGCAAGCCATTGGAGTGTCACAAAGTGTCATTTCCAGGATCTGGAACCGTTTTTTGGAGAGTGGATGTGCAGGTCGAAGACCAGGGCAAGGTCGTAGACGGGCAACAACGCCCAATGAAGATCGGTATTTAGCGTTAACAGCTCGGAGACACCGAAACATGAACGCTACTCTTCTCCAACAACACCTTCGCTCGGCTACAGGCACCACGATTTCAACTCAGACTGTCCGAAACCGGCTCCATGCTGTAGGTCTGTATGCTCGCCGACCGATGGTATGTGTTAGATTAACATCAAGGCATCGTCGCGACCGCAGGGAGTGGGCAACCGAGCATGTCAACTGGAGGAGAAATGAATGGAGCAATATTCTGTTTTCTGACGAGTCCCGTTTTTCTGTACATCCGGATAATAGGCGTATTTTTATCTGGAGGGACCGTGGCAGTAGGAATAATCCTGCGTTCGTGCACGAAAGTGTCAGATTTGGCGGTGGAGGAGTGTTGGTGTATGGTGGCATCTCCATTGACGGTCGCACTGACCTCTACATCATTCGAGATGGAGCTCTGACTGGTCGCCGATATAGGGATGAGATCCTCAGACCTATTGTAGTCCCTTACGCTGCAGCAATCGGAGATAACTTCATTTTAATGGACGATAACTGCAGGCCACATCGTGCAAACCTGGTGGAGGATTTCCTTTTCGAGGAAGGAATCGTTCGAATGGAATGACCAGCGTGTTCTCTAGACATGAATCCAATCGAGCACGTTTGGGACGCTCTAGGAAGACGAGTTTCTGGCCGCCAACAACCCCCACAAACTCTCCAAGAACTGGAAAGAGCTCTTCTGGAACAGTGGGGCAGAATACCCCAACTCGTAATTAATAGCCTCATTGAGTCAAAGGTGTTCAACGTTGCTGGCTACCCGTGGAAACCATACCCCCTACTGAAAATGATTTTCTTTGACGAAAACACATTTTCTTATTCTTTTTTTCTCATATGCACAAATTGTGTTTTTTTCCTTTTGTACACAAATGCGCAATAAAATGCATTTTTTCTGCCAAACATGTGTAATTTATTCTCATGTAACATACTATATCTGTCGACCATGTATCAATCAGCTTAAAAGTTTCCTCGAGACAAAATCCACCTAAAACTGCAATATCCTTTAATTGTTTTGAGCAGTGTAGTCTATCCTAAGGCCCATAGGAAAAACTAGTTTTTCCTAAGCCAAACTAGTTTGGCCTAACTCTTATAGGATAAACTAGTTCAGCCTGCTTAGGCCAATTCAATTTGGCGTGATTTTATTGAATTCGCCTCAGCGCCAACATTCTAGTTTGTCCTGGGCTGATGTAGTTTATCCTAGGCCAATGTAATTTTACGTGTTTTTAGCTCACCGGCTTCAAAGACTGAGAAATAATGAGATCGCAGGTTCTATATGCACGCATGTATGTACGTGTGTACGTAACGCGATAACTCGTGATAAAAATATCTCATTTACTTCAAATTTCGGATGTAGGTTCATTCTGATAAGGTACTTTTCTGATTAGTTTTGGGAATTCATTGGATAAGAATGATGTGGGGCGAACGGGAGGCTAATCCCCAACCGTTAATTCAGATAATTGGATTCTTCATGCAGAATTATCAGTTTTCATTTAAATTTTTACATGTAGGATCATTTTGACAAGGCGCCTCCGTTATTAGTTGCGGATGTTTATTTGTTGTTAATAGTTGTTTTTTTAAAAAGGAATCTTAATTGTATTTGAAGTAAAACCTGAATTTTTTGCAGAAATTGAAAAGGGCCAGCTCTTCCTGTACAAAAATCTGTGAAAAGAGACTCAGTCCGGCTCGATCTGGCCCTATTCAATTTCTACAAAAGATTCAGGTTTTACTTTAGATACAATTAAGATTCCTTTAAAAAATATTGCATGCATATTCATTGGATAAATTTACAATGTATTTTTAAATTGCGATGTGTTCGCAGAATGGAAAATACACAATGTATGAATGATTATTTAGATTCCTAGACCTTTCAATATTCAAATAGGGATTCATTAAATAATCAATGTAGTTTAGAATAAAAGAAAAAAAGGAGAGTTATAAACATCATAACTTTTGTATCTGTTCAGTAAAAAGTAGATTTGTGAATATATTTCTCTGTCATTTTTTAAGGCTTTTCTCAAATCCAAAAGAGCTACATCCTAACATATTTATGAACTAATTCCTTTTCGGAAATGCATAAGGTTAACAGGCATTCTCACTCACAAAATATGTAATCGAATGGCATTAACCATTTTTTCATAAAAACGATGTATCTTTAAGAAAATATTATTAACGCTACGTTTTGAATCGAATTTCCGGTTACGACTTCACAGAAAAGAAAAAATTGACGCCGTGACAAGAATAGCTTATATGCCGACAGGTAATTAATATCTCAAAAATGGAAAACGCTGTTCGATTCCAAATTATGTTCAGCTCTGATCTGGCTCGAATATGCAATAATAATAATAATAATTAATAATAATAATAAATGAAGTCTGATCTCATTTGGCACGAGTCTGCAGAAAAAAAAAAAATATAAATATGCAAACACCATGTCCAATGCATCATGTCTCTCATATCTCTACGGTGGACATGTTAAATTTATGTAATGATGTTATAAACAATGACTCTTGACACACATTTATATTTATTCTAGTGAAAGATATGTTTTTTTTTACCGGCCAATCCCGATTTTCGATCCAAATTAGATTATCATAGGCCAAACTACACTGGTGTCCAAAAGTTAAGCATAATTGGTAATTAAGTAATTATTTTTAAGTAATGAAAGAAATATGAATCGGAATGTGCTGAAACTCCAGGTGTGTAAACAAAATAGTACGCGTCACATATTTTCGCGAAGATTTTCCCGCGAAATCGAACAGGGGACCGTCAACAAATTGAAAAAGAACGAAGATCTTTTGGATAACCCTGTCAAAACTAATGTAGCAAAAGCGTTCAAACTGCACATTATGATTAATTGGTTTATTACAATGTACTGTGTTAATTTTTACAAGGATAGCATGTATACTCGTAGAGAAATTAGAGTTTTTATAAAAACAGTCCTAAATTTTTCCAAGTTTTTTGCTTATAATTTGCAGAGTTCTTATTATAAAATAATGTTCTTTTCTGAAAATATGACAAAAATCATTGTACACAATACCCTGCCATCAGAATTTAAAAATAATAAAAATTGTATGAAAAATGAGTATGTTTAGTAAATAATTTTTCATTGCGCATGCGTCAACGATATCAAAATGTCATTTGCATATTGTGTTAGCTAAATGTATAGAGCAACTTCTGTAAAAGTTTCAAAAACATAGCTTGAAAATTCTGAAAATGGGAGATTATAGAATCAACTCAAAATCCTTTATTCCCTAAATGAAGCAAAAAGATGAGGGGCTGTATCCATATTCCATTGTTTAGTGCCTACACAATATTGCACGTGCAACTATATTTAGGTAAAACCCCTGATTTTTTTTGCTTCCATTAGGAATAATGAATTTTGAGTTGATTCTAAAGGCTCCCATTTTCAGAATTTTCAAGCTATGTTTTTGAAACTTTTACAGAAGTTGCTCTATACATTTAGCTAACACAATATGCAAATGACATTTTGATATCGTTGACGCATGCGCAATGAAAAATTATTTACTAAACATACTCATTTTTCACACAATTTTTATTATTTTTAAATTCTGATGACAGGGTATTGTGTACAATGATGTTTGTCATATTTTCAGAAAAGAACATTATTTTATAATAAGAACTCTGCAAATTATAAGCAAAAAACTTGGAAAAATTTAGGACTGTTTTTATAAAAACCTTAATTTCTCTACGAGTATACATACTATCCTTGTAAAAATTATCACAGCACATTAAAATAGGCCGATTAATCATAATGTACAGTTTGAACGCTTTTGCTACATTTGTTTTGACAGGGTTATCCAAAAGATCTTCGTTCTTTTTCAATTTGTTGACGGTCCCCTGTTCGATTTCGGGGAAAACTCTTCGCGAAAATATGTGACGCGTACTATTTTGTTTACACACCTGGAGTTTCAGCACATTCCGATTCATATTTCTTTCATTACTTAAAAATAATTACTTAATTACCAATTATGCTTAACTTTTGGACACCAGTGTATATTATCCTAACGCCAATTGTATAAACTAGTTTTTCCTCCGCCAAACTTGTTTATCTAAATTCCCATAGGATAAACTAGTTTTTCCCAGGTAAAATATTAATCCTTCATTTTTCCCTTCACACTTAACCATTAAGAACCCAAAACTGTTCAGGGAATCGTCTTATCAGAAAAAACCTATATTCGAAATTTGAAGCAAATCCGTAAATTCTGCGTCAAAAAACATTTGTCTAAATTATGGAGGGTTACATACATTGCCCTTTCTTTTACATTTAAACAAAAAACATCCACAACTAAATACGGAGGCGACTTGTCAGAATGATCCTATATCTAAAATTTTAAATGAAAACTGATAATTCTGCATGAAAAATCCATTTCTCTAAATTAACGGTGGGGGATTAGCCTCCCGTTAGCCCCCCTCTATTCTTATCCAATGAATTCCCAAAACTAATTAGAAATGTGCCTTATCAGAATGAACCTACACCTAAAATTCGAAGCAAATCAGATATTTCTATCACGAGTTATCGCGTTGGGTACATACGTACGTACATACCTGCGTACATACATACATACAGAGCCTACGAGCCCATTATTTCTCAGGCTTTCACGACCGTGAGCTAAAAACACGTGAAATTTCATTGGCCTAGGATAAACTAGATCAGCCTAGGACAAACTAGAATATTGGCGCTGAGCGGTCATTGAATTCAATAAAATCACGCCAAATTGAATTGGCCTAGGATAAACTAGTTCAGACCAATAAACAGCAGGCTGAACTAGTTTATCCTATAAGAGTTAGGCCAAACTAGTTTGTCCTATGGGCCTTAGGGTAGACTAGTTTAGCCTAAGAAAAACTAGTTTATCCGATGGGCATTAGGATAGACCGGTTTGGCCTAGGAAAAACTAGTTAATCCGATGGGCGTTAGGATAGACCGGTTTGGCCTAGGAAAAACTAGTTTATCCGATGGGTGTTAGGATAAACTAGTTTGGCCTAAAATCGGGTTTGGCCTGTAACATATATATTTTATTCAGATGCCAAGAAATTGAAGATTTTTCCATTTTTACATACATTCAAACAATTATTCAAGAAATTGAGCATTTTACGAAAATTTTTAGGATTTGACATTTACAAAAAGGCATCATGATCTGTCACGGCTCAGTTCAGTTTAAAATTCCACAGTTTATGGAGATTTCGCGAAAGATTCTTTGTCCTTTTTGAAAAAATGGAAAACGTTAATTAATCACATTTGCTCTGAATAAATGCATCTTGCATCTAAGATTAAAAAAAAAAAAAAAAAAAATGCTTCATGAATATGTCAGAAATCACCTACTTTGGGTTTAAGTACAGTTTTAACTCTTTGCGGCGAAGAGAAAATTCACTGCGTAAGTGTTGAAATTAATGACTGACACCGGAATTGGAAAACAACTTTATTTATTAAAAAAAAAAAAAAAAAAAAAAAAGGGGCTATATTCCACGCATTCAATAAACCGAATTTTTTTAAACCAAATTCCGGTGCCAATGTGGAGTTTGGGAATTAAAAATAGTGGTTTCATAGATATACCACCGCGCCGCAAGGGGTTAAAAGAGTCAGAAAGACTGATTGTTAAGCAAGGGATAAATTTGAAAAAATTCAACATAAATTTCATTTTTTAAATTTCTTTAAAAAAATTTTCTTCGTTCAGAAGAAAGGTCATGACCCTCGTGACCTTCTCCTTGGATCCGCCACTCGGATCAGTAAGATTTGAGATTTCCCTCTCCTATGTTAAACGAATGGCCGTGGAATGCATTCATATTTATCAAATAATTCGTCAGAAAATTGATTTTTTTAAACTCATTTTTTCTGTGTTCTCTTTCTAAAAAGTGTCTATTTCTGTTTTAGCTGACAAAATAGTCTTAAAATTAAAATATGTAGTTATTTTTTTATTTAGTGTTAAAGTCTTAAGGAGTCGGTATTTTGTGAATAAAACTAAATAACTCTTAAACTATTTGGAATTAAAAAAAGGATGAAAAGTACAACAGAAATTATGTGTTCTAATTAATCTACATATTTTAGATACTTGCGTAAATTATTATTCAGATAAAACAATTTTTTTTATTCAAAATTTGAGATATAAGGTGTTGAATTCGATGAGATCATAGTCGGAATCAGAATAATTTAAAGAGAATTCGGATAAATCTTCAATTTCTGCTCGATTTTGCGTTTTTTTTTTCTTATTTTTCTTTTAATAATTCATTCCTATACGAAGAAGTTATCGATTCAGGTTTCAGTCTCATCTCGTGATTTTTTTCTTAGATTCGCCTTGTTTATTCTCCGAGTCATGAGTCGAGATGTGTTGCTCTTGATTTTTTTTTTTTTTTCACCCTTTTATTTTCTTTCTAATCTCCATCTTATTACTCGATCTGGCATAGCTCCAATGAAAAATTGAGTCTTAATATTTTATTCACAATCAAACGAGAAAAAAAAAAAAACTGGCAAAACATCAATTAGAAATTAAAAATAAAATAAAATAAAGGAACATTTTTGTATGTTAGGATAAAGTGAATTTTTCTATTTCCTAATTATATCCCATTTTGTGACAAATTATAAAGGCAGTAGAGACGGTCGAAATCATCCAAGGCACGGAAGAAAGGACTGAAGCCAAAAAAGTGAGTCTAAATCATTTATCATTTGAACTTAAACACTCTGTAAGCACGTGACAATAAGGGAGAAAATGATTGTATCCTTTTAACTTAACTTTTCTTTCTTCATCTTTCCCAACAAAGTACGGGATTTTAATGTCGATTACCGAAAGCTCTATTTCGAAAACGGTCTCCGAATAAAAACGCCTTCGAGTAAAATAACGTAAAGCGAGAAAAAGGTGAAACATGATGCATTGAGCATGATTTTTGCTTTTTCAGAATTTAGTGTCGCAGCTGATGAGAAAAGAAAGAAAAATGTTGTTATTAAGAGGTGGAACCCATCGAATGCCGATTAAAGAAAATGTTTAAGAAGGAATTGAATCGTTAATTTGTAATAAACCCGCAAAATTGGTTACAAAATTAGAACAAATCCAGGGCCACAAAGAGTTGTTTTACATACTCCATGACGGAAAGCCAGGAAATAATTTAACTGCAACAGTTTGAGTTAATTTGGCCATGTGAAAAGGCTGCAAGCTCATGCATTGATTAAAAAAAAAAAAAAAAAAAAAAAAAAAAAAAAAAAAAAAAAAAAAAAAAACATAAGCAGGAAGTAGGAATTCTGATTTTTCAGAATTTAGTGTCGCCCTCAATGACGAAAAGAAATTATTATTATTATTATTATTATTATGAGGTGGAAACCATCGAATTATGACGAAATAAAATCTTTAAGAATAAACTGTTTCATTAGTCTATACTAATATTATAAAGAGGAAAGATTTGATTGTTTGTTTGTTTGAATTGAATAGGCTCCGAAACTACTTGACGGATTTGAAAAATTCTTTCACCGTTGGAAAGCTACACTATTTCCGGTGAACATAGGCTAATTTTTAATTGATTTATACAAATATTTTTCTTAATAATTCAAAATTTCATTATTTTTCATACAGAATCAATTAAAATTTTTCCGATAAAAAATAACCATTTTTCTTTCCCGTTGCCAAGAAAATGTAATCTGAAATAGTAATAATAAATAAATTAAGTCTTAGTAATTATGGAACAAAACAATTTGTATAATTTTAAAATAGAAAAGAAAAATAATGAAATAGTTTACTGATAAATAAACGACTATTACTGGATTACCACGTGAGGCATAAAATCGCAATTTTGTTGTAATCGTGCCAACGTGATCCGTAGATGACATCTGCACCTAAATATTATTGGCAATATTATTATTTATATAATTTGTTTACATTATTTGGCAATATTGATCTCCCATCGACCAAAAAACTGTCGCCAAAGTATAAGTTTAAATGTCAATAATGGATGATCGTAAATATCACATTCTTTTGACATTAAATATGTTTTGCATAATTGTTACGTCGTCAACTAATTTTAATCCGATGTTTTATCTCTATTTCTATTAATATTTTAATAATTTTTTAATTCTTTGGTTATTTAAAATAAAAATTATATCCATTTGTATAATTTGGCGAAATTGATCGATGGAATAATCAAATGGTACCAATTGTTTCTTTACACTCTATCTGGAATTAGCGTACTTATTGAGCCTCCGCCAAGTCATATGCCAAGCAGTCATTAAATCTGAGTTTTAGCCTTACTATTATATCTTTTTCATCTGCAGTTATTTTACCATCACTAAAAAAGAAATTTTTTGAATGTGAAGGAAAAATCATTGTCATGAAAAAATATTTGCAATTAATTTATCATTCCTTCTAATAAAAAAAAGGTACTACTAGGTTATCCCGTCGACCAAAAAATTATCCCCAAACTATCAGATTAAATGCTAATAATGGATGATCGTGAATGTCGCATTCAATGACATTAAATACGATTCACGTGTTTAAAATGTCATTAAATGGTTTTTATTTCGACTTTTTATTAATATTTTTCTTAAATTCTACTAATTATTTGTTTTTTTTCGTTATTTAAAATAAAAATTACGTCAATATGTATAATTGGGCTATTAGTTTGGCGATTTGTATAATTTGGCGAAATTGGTTGACGGGATAGCAAAGTAGTATAAAAAAAAGAAAAAAAAAGTGGATAAGTGTGATTGGCAATCGCACACAGGGATTCGTTTAATATCTTTTTCAAAACACTTTTTTTCATTAAATTAACAAATGAAAAATGGTTTTTCGGCGCTATTTTGGGATTTCTTCGCTAATCGCGCCAACCAGAACAAAATATTAACAGAATATTCCCCTAAATGTTGCCTTGATCGCATAGATTTGTTCATTTCTCTATCATAATCTGCAGATTTAGTAAAACTACACAAGTAAATAAAATTATGAATAAAAGTAAAATATTTCAAAGCTTAGCATAAATTTAAGGGAGACCAAATTGGTCACCAGAGGCGGATCTTAATTTAAATAAATAATCTATATATATAAAAGGAAGTTTGGATTTCGTGTTAATCACAGCACAAAAAAATCTACCGAATCAAAAATCTTGAAAATTAGGGTAAAAATACGTCTAATAACATCGAGTGCCTCTAAGAAGGGATTTTCGAAAATTCCACCCCTAAGGGGGGTAAAAAAAAGAACGAACTTTTAAAAAATTCCTGAAAAATGGGCTTTTGAAGTTATTTTTCATCTGATAACATATTTTAGTGTATTTTCTCATGCTGAATCGAATGTTACTAAGTAAATTCTTTTAAATCCAGTAGTTCGTGAGCTACTTCATATTTTCCCAATTTGGCGATGACTTCGGCGCAAAAACCTGAAATTTTCAATCCTTATGTATATAGATCAGATTTTGTAGTTATTTTTTAACTGATACCATATTTTAGTGTATTTTTTCATGCTGCATCGAATGATATTAAGCAAATTCTTTTAAGTTCAGTAGTTCGTGAGATACCATATATTTTTTTGATTTGGCGATGTCTTCGGCGCAAAAAAGCGGTAATTTTCAACCTATATATATAAAAGAAAGTCTGGATTTCGTATTAATTATCGTACAAAAAAATCTATTGAACCTAAAATTTTGAAAGTGAGTTCTATAATCAGTTAACGTGATTATGTAAGCTACATTTAATTATCTCAATATATATAAAACGCAAAGTGAAATTTCACTCCGGACGCTTATAACTTAAGTTCTACTAGATAGATTTTAATGGAACTTACATTGTTAGTTGGATAATTATTCAGAAATTTTGTAACAAGTGAAATATAGCATTCTACGTTGTTTAATTGAATACTTATGGAGATGTTTTAAATCAGATGAACACAATTACAAAAGGTTGGTTTTAATTTAAAGGTTCCGCTGAATGAATTTTTATGTGATTAAAATTGTTAACATGTTGAGAGCTACGTCATTCATTGGTGACTAACACTGAACTTTCCGTTTAGATGACTGACTTTTCACCGATGACAGACAGTCTAAAATACGATATAAAACTAAAAATTACTATGATATAAAAATTTCGTCTGATTCAAAGTTTCTTTAAAAAAACTGACCAGCGTAGCGGGCGAAGGCTGCTAGTTTATAATAAACCGACAAATTAGTTACAATAAAAAATCCATTTTATATTGACTAGTCTAACTCTCAAACAAATGTTATTTTAACATAAAGATCACTGTTCTTCTATAAAGATGCTCTAAACGCTCTAAATTTTTGTAAAGCTTTGCGTTTAATAAGAGTGTGATTTCAATTGTGTTATTTTTAAAAGTAAAGCACTTCCACTTGTGAAGAATTTCAAAGCTGCTGAAGTGAAAATAATGCAAATTTACAAAACATATTTCAATTTTAAGACTTAAAATACATTTATTTTATATAAAATGACGTCATTTGCATCCGTTAAAGAATTCCACATTTATGATCCAGTCTTAAACAACATCTACAGAAAAGTATGCATAGGACATCACTGCCGCAGAATAATACACAAACCCAGTAGAAGGTGTTGCCGTAAGCTCGACAAAAATAATCGGCTATTTAATGGTTCATATGCTTTCATTTGTTTATAACATTAACATGGATATTCAAAATTAAATATAATTTATAATAGTTCCATGTTTTATAAGAAATTATATATTTATATTTTTAAAATGCAGAAAATGTTGTTAAACACGTTTTAATAAAATTATATTTTTTTCAGAACGTTTTATAAGAATTAAGTAAGTACGGCGAAAATAAGTCACACAAATATTTTTTAAATGCATTTTTATAGCAGACGATATTAATGGCATAGCACATATTTTAATTACTTTTTTTTTTCAATTGTTATGAGAAAATGGAAACAAAAAGATATAGTAAACTATTATTTTCCCGTTACCTTCTACAGAAATGGAGTAAATTAATTGCCACCATTACCGAAATGGCATTAAAAATTAGATAAAAATTACTATCTCAAAAATAAATTGTGATGCAGTTTCCAAACAAATTGCATTTAAAAGTGCTTTTTTCAGCTACGTGATGGAGTAAAACTTGACAATGTGAGACGCTTAAAAGTTAAAAAATTGTAGTAGATTATTAGTATTTAAACTTACAGTGATACACCGATTTCTTTTTACGGATGGCTTAGGTGTAATGTTATTTTTAGTGGCGACACTTTTTCCTTTTACTTTCCACATAAATGGAGTAATTTAAGAATTATAAATTTATATCTAATAATACGAATTATAAATTTAAGAGTAATTACAGAATTGTCATTAAAAAAGACAAAATAATAATAATATCTGCAAAATTAATTTAGATGTTAAAACTCTAAGACCATTTTTGACATCCTAGAATCCATGAGGATAACTAATGTTAATTTGATCATCCAGCGTTCCATATACCATATAACAGTAGCAAACAAATATTAACAAGCAGTCATTTTTAGCACTTTCCAACAAAGTTAAGAAAGTGCTTATATGCATTCGGTTTGTCTGTCCGTCTGTCCGTCTGTCCGCGCTCCAACTCCCGTAAATATACTCGGATTGCTATGAAATTTTTATACGTTATTGACGTTTACCCTAGCACAAACCCTATTGAAAATGAAGTATCTACCATGATTAGTTTATCTAAAGGACGAATCAAAAGTTTCCTATTACATTACGGCCTATGGGGAAAAATCGTTAATATACTCGGATTGCCATGGAATTTTAGGACGTTATTGAGGTTTACCCTAGCACGAACCCTACTAAAAATGAAGTATCTACCATGATTAGTTTATCTACACAGAGAATCAAAAGTTTCCCATTACATTACGGCCTAAGGGGAAAAATCGTTAATATACTCGGATTGCTATGAAATTTTAAGACGTTATTGACGTTTACCCTAGCACGAATCCTATTGAAAATGAAGTTTCTACCATGATTAGTTTATCTACAGGGCGAATCAAAAGTTTTCCATTACATTACGGCCCATGGGGAAAAATTGTTAATATACTTGGATTGCCATGAAATTTTAGGACGTTATTGACGTTTACCCTAGCACAAGTCCTATCGAAAATGAAGTTTCTACCATGATTAGTTTATCTACAGGGCGAATCAAAAGTTTCCAATTACATTACGGCCTATGGGGAAAAATCGTTTCAAAGGAATTTTAAAGATGTTATACCCTGTCAAACATATTAAAATATGCAATCTATAAAATATAAGGTGAAAATGTAGCTATTATTCATTTACAGGGCCACACAAAAGAATTCCATTAGATAATGGTAAAAGGGGGAATTGTGTGTGACATATTTTAAATATATTAAGCTTTTTCATGTATAATAAAATTGATATATGTCACTGAAGCTTAATATAAATTATAAGCTACTGTCTTGCATAATATGAAGTACATAGCATTTACAGGGCCATACAAAAGATTTCAAATAGTATATTCTTTCCGAAGTACCGTATATGTGTCCGATGATGGCTGATGGAGGGATGAAATGCATTTTAATTATGATATTCGCGTTTATATTTCGCTAAATATATGCACATTATATGGTGTGTATAAATGTTATAGTTGATATACAGGGCTACCCAAAAGAGCTCACCAACATTACTGAATATAAGCGTAAATTATTTAAACGTGGTTCTTAAATAAGCTATGCATTTTTACGCTGAGCTGCATTCAATTTACTGAGAAATGTTTTCAGAATATAGATAAAGGGATATACAGGGCCACGCAAAGAATTCGGTACATGGACGCTTATGAATGATGATTTATGAGAATGTGATTTCAGTTGTTTTAAAAGTGTTTTAATTTACAATAAATTTTAGCCTAATTCTGACGTGTAATAAAGATACAATGTAAACTACAGGGCTGAACATAAGTATCCAAGTATGTTTCCATCTAATAGTATGAATTGCTGAAAAAGAAATTTAGAGCTACTGGGTATTTTCTTGCTAAGCTAAATTTTCCCATTATATGGACTGACATATGAAATACAGGGCTGTTCAAATGTACTGGAATACATATTTGGGTATATTTGGCTATACACTATTATTTCCCAAAATAACAAAGTTTTGTTAAAGATTTCATTAAGTGTTGGAAAGTGCTTCATAATCTATGCTTAACGCATGATTTTTCTTACTTGTTTATTATAATAGTAGATACTGTCATTTGTGTTAGAAAGCTTTAAAAATTATTTCAGAAATTTTTCGAAATGAGCCGTATTTTTGAAGTACATCTGACAGTTGGTCAAAGTAAAATGCGTCAAACCAGAAAAAAGGTGACTGGGAACCTAAAAATCCACCACTAAAGTTTAGTCTGCCCATGGCTTTTACCGAGGTACGATGTGGCAAATCAGATTCATTGGAATAATCTAATTTACTTTTACACTGTTAAAAAAAAAAATCTGTAAAGTTATTAAAAGTTTTTTAAGAAACTGGAAGAACTTCCTAGAATTACTTATATAACGGCAACAACAAAAATTCGTGTAACAGATACACATTTGCAATGTAAATAAAAAAAAATCTGTAAGGTTATTAAGATTCTTTTGGGAAACTGGAATGCTTAGAACTTTTTATGTAACTGCATCCCGGGTTACAGATGAAATTTTGGTAAGATTACTGCAATTTTAGTAGTTTCTTTTGTGAAGCTGTACAGATTTCTGTACCTTTACAAAAGCTAAATTTGTAGATTTACATCTTTGTTTTTTTCAGTGTACAGATAAACTTACACCAAGTATACAGATTTAGTAACTTTACGTCTGTGAAATTATTATTATTATTATTATTATTATTATTATTATTATTATTATTTTTACAGTATACTAGAAGATAACCTGTCAGAATGACATATTTGTATTTTTAAAGTAGCGATAGTATTGAATTATAAAAAGAATTATGAAAAGAATAAATTTTATCTTATTGCATTTAAAAAAATCTATAACCTTCAATTTCATGTAATAACTTCAATGTCTGATAAATTTATCAGCTGGTAAAAAAGAACACACGTTATAGATTGAAAAAAAAAAAAAAAAAAATTAAAACAGCCCAAATATAAAAATTCTAGTCTTGTCTCTGATCATGAGATCTCTGGTTCAAACCCCACTGGTGCAAAAATCAACTTCACTCCCCATTGGTGAACCAGACGTGATATAAACACGTAACCTTCTGACAACACAACTAACCAACATGCAACCAACTTATTCCTCAACGTTTTTGCATAGCTTTTTCTTATTATTTTTTTAACTCAAAGGTTAACAACAGCAATTTATTAAAGCACGTTCGAAATTTTAAATACTAAATGATGAAATAGCTTTTTAAATATCATAAATTTAATTAAAATTTCAAAATATTCAATGGGTGTAAAGATGCAGTGAAATTCCCTCTTGAAAAATTTGGTTATATTGCACTAAAACACAGGAAAAGATTAGAAGCAACTGTTTTTTTTGGTAAGCCGAATATATAATTTCTTTACTTACATTTATCATTTTCTTAATAAATATATTCTTGGCACAGATATCATATACGCATCAGGATGGCGAGATTGTGACAAAATGGCGATTTTATGTCTCACATGGTAACTCGATTATGTTGTTTCAATAATTTATTAAAATAAAGAAACAACAGTTATAAAGCAATAAACAAACAGTTATCAATAATCAACATAATAATAAGTATGATGTAAATGTTATAATAAATACAGTGAAACCTCCGAACAAGGGACATCTATAGGACCGGAACTTTTGTCCCTTAAATAGAGGTGTCCCTTATTCGGAATTTTTTACATTATTTTTAATTCAGAAGGATATAAAAATAACAAAGCATCAAAGGAGAAATTTAAATGCATCTGAAGTGTATAAATTACGTTAATCAGACAAAAGGAAGAAAAGAGAATTAATTAAAATTTTCCATTAATTACTAAATTATTAAATTATTTGTAGAATTATTGATTCGTACTTTTTATGCATATTATGTACACACAAAAGTATAAAAACATTTGAAAGAATTTTACTTGAAGTAATCAGTCAAAAAGGATTGTTCTGCAAATTTCAATTTTTCTATAGAAATCTTTGAAGTGTTCATTTACCATATTTACAATTCTATATTACCACCATTATCCCCTCCCCCCCTCCAAAAAAAAAATATTCCAACGCTTGCGTATTTTAAGACAACAAATCTCTACACTGTCCTGCTCAGCAAGAGGAAAACGTTTTGACTCAGAATTAATTTATTTTTTACTAGCAGGCTATGCCCACTGCGCTGGTCAATATTTCAAAATCAACCGTAAATGAAATGAATTGGTGAATTTAAATTTGTATTTTGAACAATTTGGACCTCCAGCAGCATCTTGATCATTGCTGAAAACGATATAGACAGCATTGTGACGTTGGACAAAATCCAAACTATTAGCTGGATAGTAACTATTAGCTGGATAGCCAGCTAGAAACTATTTTAGTTTATTACTAACAGTGCACATTTGGAAGCAAAATGAGACCATTATGGCAACAGGATTTAAAATTTTCCCTTATCTGAAGAAATATTAATTATTACAGTCGTTACCATGGTACGACTTCTGAAAAATTTCTTCACAACTTTTCATTATGTGAAGCCAGGAACCCAAAGCTACTTCCACCTAAAAGCTTTATATATATATATATACTAAATTTTGTCCGTGCGATAAAAGGCACAATTATGCAAGAATCATCTCCAAACTTGTCAAATACATTGAGATGGTTAATATCTCAGTGGGGATTGCAAATGAGCAAAATCGGCCCAAGGGGGTGGTAATTGCGAAGGGTTCAAAATTTTGAATACCACCTTAACATGACTTTGACAAACCAGCTCTTACAAAAACAATTGCAGGATAAAAAATAAACATATTTCGTTACAGCAATTGCCAACGATTAAATAAAAAAAAATTAAATTCTCACTACAACAATTACTTTATTATTGCAAAATTTCCTCCAGAAAAATGAAAAAAAAATTATTTGCTTTTCGTATTTAAGTATTTTTTCTTTAGTTATTTAAGATAAAATTATGTAAATTTATATAATTTGGCGAACAATTTGGCGAAATTGGTTGACGTGATAATCAAGTAGTCGCTAATTTACACTTTTCATATTTCACAAAAGATTCCTACACAGATATCATATTCGCAATAGGTTTAGCACGATTTTTTTGAAACTCCAATGTGGCAAAATCCTCGTTTTAGAAAACCAAAGAAATTTATATATTTTTTTTAATTTTCTATCATTTTAAACAGGAATTAACAATAAATAAAAAAGTAACTGTAGATCAAAACAAAAAATATCATTTCAAAAAAGAAAATGGAAGTAAATAAACAACTTATCTATAGATAAACAACTATAGCTGCTTTACCATATAAGGCAAATAATGCCATTTTCGCACCAGTGAGATACCTCGATCAGTATATGACCAAATCTGTGACAAAATTTTCATATTTGGAAAAAACTTTAATCGGTATTTATACTGCATTTTCCCTAATTATGTATAGTGAAAAAATTGTTACAAATGTCATGTACGCACCACATTGGTGCAATTTTTTTCTGACGCCAATTTGGAGAAAACCTCTCTTTTAATTACCAATTTCATAATATTTTTAAATTATTTTCTATTATTTAAAAAAAATTAATAAATAAAAAAGTTTAATTAATAGCTATAGAAAAAAATGATTTATATTATTAAAAAAAAAATGAAAATTAATAAATAGTTTATTAATATAAATAAACAACTATAGCCGGTTTACCATGTGAGGCATAAAATCGCCATGTTGTTGCAATTGTGCGAATGTGGTGCGTATATGATATTTGCTTTAAAACTTTAAAAAGTTGCAATTAAACTATTTTACAGTTTGGATGAGGAAGACATTTATACTAAAATTTAAACATTATACGCATTTTTTTTTTTTTTTTTATATATAACTGCTATTTATATATTTACATTTAAACATAAAAAATATGGTACTTCTAGGTTATCCCGTCGACCAACTTCGCCAAATTATACAAATCGCCAAACTAATAGCCAAATTATGCATGTGGACATAATTTTTATTTTAAATAACGAAAAAACAAATATTTAGTAGAATATTGATAAAAATACAAATAAAAAGTCGAAATAAAAATCAATGACATTTTAAACACGTGAATCGCATTTAATGTCATTGAATGTGACATTCACGATCATCCATTACTGGCATTTAATCTTATAGTTTGGCGATAATTCTTCGGTCGACGGGATAACCTAGAAGTACCAAAATGATCATAAAAATGCTCTCACACATTTAAAAGAGAGTTAGAATTTAGTTATTGCGAGCATCGCTCCTGCTTATGCCTTCTTGGCATAAAATCGCATTGTTTGGTGACAAAAATAAATTCAAATAAACAAATAACATATAATTAACAGATAAAACCATCTTTGAAAATAATTCTGCTATTTCCTCCTGTAAGACACATAATGGTAAAATTAGTTAAAAAAAAATTTTTTTTAAATAGAAAAATGTTATTTACGTTTTATCTAATAAAATATTTAAAATACATTCATTTTTTTTAGCCTGGCGCGAAAGAGATAAATAGCGAAATATTGATTGAAGAAATATAGAAGAGGAAATGGTTAATTAAAAAAGACTTGTAAATTTTATTCAGCAGGAATTTTTTGATTTCAAAATGTTGAATTTATCGATAGTAATAACGCATAATTGCATAATTTCCTTTGAATTGCAAAAGTTTTCCTGTAGTACTACTTGGTTATACCGTCGACCAATTTCGCCAAACTATATAGATTAGCATAATTTTTCATTTAAATAACGAAAAACAAATTAGCAGAGCATATATAAATGTAGAAATAAAATGTCGAATTAAAAATCACTTGATGACATATTTAATATTTATATTATGCTCAATGTTAAGTGAATGTGACATTTACGATCATCCATTATTAACATTTAATCTTGGAATTTGGCGGTAGATTTTTAATCGACGGGATAACCTTTCTTTCTTCAGTTTCTAAATTTTAAAACTGTAATTTTTCCTGCAAGTGAAATTGACGAAATGGCGAAAGAAATATTAAATTAACAATAAAAAACATTTGCAAAAAGAATTATATTCGTTGATCACATTCTTCAAAATTACAGTGTCTTTTACAACCAGATCTGCTTTTATCTGCTGCAAGTTATATCATACGGAAATTCTATAAAAAAAAGGGAAAGAAAATAATAAAAAGGGAAATAACTATCTTTCAAAATTCATTTAATCAAATTTTCAAATATTCATGTTTTTATTCTGACGGAAGGGGTAAATCGCCAAAAGTCGAACCAATTGTTATATTTCGCGTTAATTTATTTTTTAAGTATTACAAATATTTTTTTTCATTTTCAAGATAAATATATTTTTATAATATTACGCCTCATTTAAGCGGTTTTTCTTTATTATTATTATTATTATTATTATTATTATTATTATTATTATTATTATTATTATTATTATTATTATTATTATTATTATTATTATTATTATTATTATTATCAGTAGTTATTTTCTGCTTTTATTTGCAAGATATTTGTTGATAGATATAGCCATTTCAATTCTTTTAGCAGTTATAATTTTCGCCAAAAATAATTACTGGCAACCCTTTCGTCAAAAATAACCGAAAAAACGAAAAATTTATCACGAAAAATCAGAGTTATCCCTGTAAATTTGAATCATAAACCTTCGGAAAAATATTTCCTATCGAATGATACAATCGGCAAAAAAATCCATCGGGTAGTTTTTGAAAACACCCGTTTGGAAGTTTCAGAACTTCTGCTTTATAATATATATGATTTAAAATGTTTTTTTTTTTTTTTTTTTTTTTTTTTTTTTAAGTTAAAAATTTATTTTTAACGGAAAAGTATAAAATTGGAACGCTTGACTATAATTTCAATATGGAAGCGATTTGGAATTGAACTGTGTTTTCATTTTTTTAATAAATAAATCACCTATTGAGTTATATGCGATTTTGATCACGTGACAAAGGCGTTTTTTACCCTTTCTTGAGTAGTTATTCTTCTTTCGCATAGAAATTTGGTACAAAATGTCCACTTTGTCAATATTTTCTGTAAAATCTATTGCATTTGGAAAAAAAAAATGGTCGATTACATAATTTCTGAACAACACCTGCTAGTTTCAGGCATTTCCGAATAAAATTAAATTAAAACTTACCTCTTAAAAGTTACCATTTTTGGATTTGAGAACAGCCTAAAAGCATCTGTAAAGTTCATTATTTCAAAATATTCTTTCATTCTCCAATTTCAGAATCATCCTCACAATTTTCAGCATTACTTTCAATGCGGATAAAGGCATTGATGTTGAATCAGAATTCTGGGTAAATAAATGGCCGTAAATTGTGTCGTATGCCTCTGTATCAACATGACTGTCTGTCTGTTTGATAAGTTCACAAAAATCTGTATTTTTATTTTCATCAAAGACTAGTTCATTATCTGAAATTCAAAAACCAGTCCCTTTAATCTCATTTTCAAATGTCCCTTAAATAGAGTGTCCCTTATTCAGAGGTAAATACATTACATATCCTATACCTTGGGACTGGGACCGGAGGTTTTGTCCCTTAAATAGAGGTGTCCCTTATTTGGAGGTTTCACTGTATAAATATCCCGATAAATCGTAAATATTAACACTCATAGCAATATTTAAAAACAAGGTTTTAGCCAAATTGGTAAGGGCAAAAGTCGCGCTAGTGTGGTGCGTATATGATATCTGTGTCACGTCAGTTTGTATAATTTGGCAAATTGATCATCGGGATAATCAATTAGTACCTTATGGGTAACATGTGATAGAGAAAATGACGATATTAAATTTAGCGGGAAAAGCAAAATTTTCGAAAGCACTTTCATCAAGTAACCTTTATTTAAGTTTTAGAATATCGTCCAACTGTTATATTATCATGCAGCATTATCAGAGATGTAGTGGAGGGTATACGCGGATATACGCTGTATACCTTCTAGATTTTCTTAAGGAACATAGTATACCCTCTGTTTCGCCAGAAAGCTATAGTATATGTACACTACTAAGGTATACCCTCTGCTTAGAACGTATACCCTCTAGTTTTTCTATGACTACACCACTGATTGTTATGTATATCATAACTATCAATATGCAAAACGCAACATCAATTTGTTCGTGATTTACACATACATAAATTAAGAAAGTCAAGGAATGTCCTTCAGGCAATTCTGAAATCCAAAATAGCTACTTTCTGGTTCATTTTTAACATTTTCTAACATAATTGAAAAGTGTTTATGAATTCGGTTTGTCTTTCCACCTGTTCGTGCTTTGACTCGCGTAAATATAGTCCGAATGCTATGAAATATATATATTATTAATGGGTATATGTTATTGGAGTTTACAAGTTCGCTCTTCAGTTCATTTTCAGGATCACTCAAAATAATTTCGTTAGATGACGATCTATGAGGAAAAATCGTTCGTCGTGCATTTTAATAATACAAGTAAGTATTTTAAGCACTGGCGCCAACTTATATGGGCTCATGGGACCCGGGCCCACCCAATAATTTTGAATCATAGCGTACCCAATTTTCATTGTACTAGTAATTTATTTCATTATTATTTTATTATTCATTTTTCTCCTAAGAATACAATTTATTTCGCCAATGACCGTGTGTTTTAATTCTTCGACTAACACCCATAAATCCCAAATGACTGAAATGTTTTGCTTCCATGTTTAACTATCTTATAATTCAATTTGTAGTCTTATTCATGATATAATGACATTACAATAAATTTAAGTGTAAGAAAAAACGCATAAGAATACAATTTAATAAAATTGAAACGGTATTAAAACATGATAATTTGACTTACAATTCTCATCTTTCACACATTTGCCAATCCTTCAAAGAAAAATAAACTGGTCTCACTATTTACAAAAAATATTTTTGAGCCCACCCAATATTTTTGAGCCAACCCAATATATTTCAAAAATTGGCGCCACGGATTTTAAGCATATTAAAATTGATATACATTACTCATAGGGAAGAGTTCCATATCATCATGTTTTTCTGCAACTAAAGCTATGAAAACATGGAGGACTGGAAGCAGAAAAACTGCATGATAAACATACGAGTCAACCGCTAAAACCATTTACAAATGTTTTCCACCAAGATACGACTTGGCAGAGCAATTGCATTTTAATATGCTAATCGAGTTTTAACTAATTCTGAAAATTCATTCGTGAACTCGATGATTTTATTATCTGTGTTGCCGCTTTCCGGTCTAACATTCGAAATATCTGGGGTTAAAATCTCCATTTTAATTACAGAAAAAAATGCTAACAAACAATCCTTTTTTCGGTCTAACACAAGTGAAATCACCCTAAACCCTTTCTGGCACAGAAAAATTCTGTTCGTGAAATAACGAAATGATTGACTGATACCGGAAATTTATACACGACTTTTTAAAAATTAAATTGTTGTAAAAGCATAAAATATCCTTGGTACCGTTTATAAGTTTAGAATTAAAATATTTAGGGGGTCCCGATGTGTGACTCCTGCGCCGAAAAGTGTTAATCAGTCCATATTAGGGTTTCGTTCATCTGACAAAACCCTATTCGTCTCTGTCCGTCTGTCTGTCACAGAGTCCGTACACAAAAGCTATAGATGTCAGAGGGTTCAAATTTTGTGTACTTACAGCTGAAGAACTCTTCTCACACAACAAATCATAAAATTTTGAAAAAGTTAATTATTTTAATTAAAATATTATTTTTAATATCATTAGTTCATTTTTGTTGTTGTTTGCTCTTCTAATTGTTGCCAAAAGTTTAAACAGATATAAAAATTAGGTACTACTCTGTTATCCCGTCGACCCATTTCGCCAAATTATACAAATCGCCAAACTCATAGCCAAGTTATACATATTGACATAATTTTTATTTTAAATAACGAGAAAACAAATAATTAGTAAATATTAATAAAAATACAAATAAAAAGTCGTAATAAAAATCACTTAATGACATTTTAAGCACGTGAATTGTAAATAATGTCATTGAATGTGACATTCACGATCATCCATTAGTGGCATTTAATCTTATAGTTTGGCGATCATTTTTGGTCGACGAGATAATCTAGTAGTACCAAAAATTATTTCTTTTTTATCCTTTATCATAGCCAACTAGATCTACAGACCCATCTATTTGAGATTAATGTATGAAGCTTCCCACCAGAGGACTCTGATACCTTACCCAAGCTATTCTGACCAATCGTGCAAACCCTGAACCAAAACAATGACCATGTGCACATTATCACTTAATGACATTTTAAACACGTGAATTGTAAATAATGTCATTGAATGTGACATTCATGATCATCCATTAGTGGCATTTAATCTTATAGTTTGGCGATCATTTTTGGTCGGCAGGATAACCTAGTATGTAGTACCAAAAATTATTTCTTTTTTATCCTTTATCATCTTTTTTATCTTCCGATCAAGTTCTCTGTGAGACCGCTGACAGTATTTACGTTTTAATAACCACTGATTGTCGCGTAAAGCAGCAGCTAATCCCGGTCTCTGCCTGTAAAACAAGTTTTCCCACAACAAGGGTATGAATGAGGAAAAAAAACACGCTGTTTCGCAGCAAGCATTATCGTCATTATTTCTAGGCGCGGACATTATCGTCAGATGCCTAGAAATGCCGGTACGGAGCTTTTCAACACTTTGATAATATTCAACATAGCCCTGGTTTGATTCTATTGTACGTTAAACGCAAAACATCAAGTTTACGAGCCAAAAGTTTCGCTTTTATCTTTTGCCATTCAAGCAGTAACGAGAAAGTGTCTGAAGAGCAAAGATAACATTTTAGTTAAGACATAATTATAAATAATTTTATAATTAGCTAAATTTATTATTATTATTACTAGAGGATCCATCTTGGGTTACGTAATGTAGATGAAAACAATTAAAAAAAATTACAAATTCTAACAGATTCTTTTAATTTTAATAATTACTCTATCTATAAAGGACAAATAATAAGGCCTATAAAGGACTTGTCTGTCTGTATCACTGACATCATTTTGTTAATGGCAACAGCAGACAATTTAATTTGACTTTAACTGCAATTTTTTTAGCTTCTAAATGTCACACATATTCAATTTTTGAATCTCTAAATGCGAAAAAGTGTACATTCAAAAGCATTTTTTAAAAAATTTGTATCACAATTTGCTTCAAAACTGGCTACTTATCCATTTTTATTGTTGTTTAACTCACAGCCTTAGCCTGAGAGCTTATGTGCCCGCCCATTCTGTTATGTATGTACGTTCGTTCGTGTGTGTGTACGTGCGTAACGCGATAACTCATGATAAAAATATCCTATTCACTTGAAATTTTGTATATATCTTGATAAGGCTCTTCCCTGATTAGTTTTTGGAGTTCATCCGATCGATATGTATAAGAGAGGGGGAACGGGGGGCTCATGCCCCTGCCCTTAATTGATATAAATGGGTTTTTCATGTAGAATTATCAGTTTTCGTTCAAAATTTAGGTATAAGATCATTCTAATGAGGCGCCTCCGTGATTGGTATTAGGTGTTCATTGTATAAGTATAAACAGGGGGAACCGAGGCCCCCTAATGCCATCCCCTTAATTGATATAAATGGGTTTTTCATGCAGAATAATCAGATTTCGTTCAAATCTCTGAATAGTTTTGGAAGTTTAATGGTTAGTTATAAAAGAGTGGGGGGTAATTCCTCTTACATTATATAAATGGGTTTTTATTAAGAATTTTCCGATTTGCTCTGAATTATGGATATCGATTTTTTAATAAGATAAAGCATGTCCCTGATTAGTTTAGGGGGTTCAATGATTAAATATAAAAAGGGGAAAGAGGGAGCTGTTTCCCATCCTTTGATTTTTTTTTTCGAACGGAATTAACCCTTGAAAATATAAGGCTGTAATGTGCAATTAGTATGCGTAGCCTGTGAGCTCAATGCCAGCAGTTTAACTGGGCAATATTCTTTTTATTAAATCATGTTAAAGGTTGATTTTCTTTAAATTTTACGTTTATCGCATGCAGACGATTGCGAAAAACAGATCCGTTTCACTTAAATTAACATAAATCTCGGAGATAAGAGATAAATGGAGATGAAGCGTCTTGATTCGGCGTAATGTTAAAAATGCAACGTTGAAACTGGTTAAAACGACTCTAAATATTTACGATTCCAAAAGGTCTGTGAACTTCTACCCGAGCAATGAAATACAGCTAATGTTCCACATGACTGTTTTAGTTTGGACCGAATGAGGGCATTTAAATCTAAGCAATAATCGGCCTCGCATTGAAAACCATTTTTACGGCAAACCGCACTTCTGTTATTTCACTTTAGTTTGTGAATTTAACTAGCTCAGTGTTTCTTTATAGCTTATATCCATATAGAAATTAAAACATTCCTCCATCAATAAATAAAACGATAAAATAATATAAAACTCAAATTTAAGACATATGATCACTTATATCATTGAAATGATCGAAATAAAAAAGGTTGATTCAAACTGTAATATTTGGCAGAATCATCTAGTTTACAGGGTGATTATAAAAAAACTATCCCGACATTTGGGCCTCTAACTATCATACTATTCACAGAAACTGAATGAAATTTTGGGAAAAGATATTTTGAGGTATGCGCTCAAGAATGATATGGGAAACAACAGTGTCACCCAAACAGTTACGGTTACAGTGAGAAAATTTCGAAAAAATCAAATGGCAACACCCAGTTTTTTATAATGGTATGTAATCTCCATTGTGAAAAACCCTATATAGCGTTGGAAAGGCAACTGCAGCATGAACATCAGCAGCGGTAGATAGGCTAAAAGTGAGGACAACTGATAAGGACAGAGAAGCAGCATAAAACAACGCATTTTATTGTGTTTCACAAATTTTCCACATGACCTCCTTCACACACGATGAGACTTTGCATGCGGCAGGTGGTGGATAGCACTACAGTACGTAAAATGGCAATAGGAATCTCTTGAATCGCAGTTCATATGGCATCTTTCAAATCAGATGCAGTTTGAGAACGAAACTGATACAGTTTGGATATCAGATATCCCCACAGCCAGAAATCCATTGGTGTCAGATCAGGAGACCTTGGTGACCATGGAAACGGGAAATGACGAGAGATAACTCTGTCACCAAACTGTTGACTTGAGACACGTTTGACAGAAGAATCGACATGTGGAGGAGCGCCATCTTGCATCCACACAACTTCAGATATAGCATTTTGCCATTGCAATGAGGGAATCGCGTAACGAGTTAATACGACCAGATAGCGATCACTCGATACTGTACACGTTTGCAGATTACCGGCAATAACCTCTTCAAAAAAATAAGGGCCGAGGATGAACATACTCGTTATACCACTCCACACGGTCACTTTTTCCTCGTGTAATAGACGCACGCACAAGCACATCATGTCGATTATTATCTGCCCAGTGCACACAATTTTTTGAATTCACGTTACCAGTTAACGAAAAATGCGTCTCGTCTGTCCATAGAATGCGTAAAGGCCAGATGCTATCTTCATTGTACCGGATAACGAATTGATTTGCAAAATCCAGCCGTAATTGATAGTCTCCTGCTTCCAACACGCTGGAATCGATTCGGAAACATGTTTTGAACAGAGCGCAAAATTTTGCGTACAGTTGAATTCGGCATATTAAGAACACGTGAAACACCGCGTGCAGTTGCAGGACGAACTGCGATTATCGTTTGATGAACTTCTGCAACAGCTTCCACAGGAACGGAAGGTCGTCCAGATCGAGGTCGATCGCATGTGCAACCAGTTTCTTCAAATTTATGATTCAAATTCTGTACAGCTTTGGCAGTGCACGGGTCTCACCGTAATCCATGGTTGCGGCGGTAAATACACAATGTCTCTGCGGCATTTTGTCAATTCGTGTAATAAAACTTTACGATTTCCCCACGTTCTTCCCCTGAAAGTGGCATCTTGTTCGGAATGGCAGAAGGCAACATACGTGGCTCGCATTTTGCAGTGCCTTTTCTTTCACCTCGCGTAACGACGTCAATCGTGACTGTGTCTTACGTAAACTCGAAATTTGCGTTTCTTGATTTCTTCTTTACGTTTTGTGGAAAACAAATCAGGCTGGTATATCAGCCGAAGAAACGGTGTGACGTGTGACGTAAATGAAACGAACATTAATGTTCTGGTGCACGGCAAAGTCCTTTTTACTTTTCCCTTGTCTAGTTTCGGTGATTTTCATGCTATAGTTGCCATTCCAACGCTATTTAGGGTTTTTCACAATGGAGATCACATTCCAATATAAAAAACTGGGTGTTGCCATTTGATGTTTTCGAAATTTTTTCACTGTAACCATAACTGTTTGAGTGACGCTGATGTTTTCCACATCATTCTTGAGAGCATACCTCAAAATATCTTTTGCCAAAATTTCAGTCAGTTTCTGCGAATGGTATAATAGTTAGGGGCCCAAATGTCGGGATAGTTTTTTTTATAATCACCTTGTATATATACACATATTAAAGAAGCTGAAATTATTTTTTTATCATACATAATAATTTTTTTTTATATTCCATTTCATAACGTTTCTTGTTATTCAATGTTCAGTGTTCTCTTTTATTGTTCTTACTCCACAGTTGATTGGACAAAGTGGGATGAAATTTTTAGCCTAAAGTTTATATTCCAATAGGAGTTGATTAGTTTTTACTTATATATTAATTTTTTTTTTTTGCCTCTGGAAACGTGATTTACAATACAGGGTAATTCATAATGGCTATAGCGATTACAAAAGGTCATAACTATTTAATCGAAAGGAATTTATTGATGAGAAGAGGGCAGAATTTAAAAGGAAGTTTAAAATTTTGTTTACATACTTTATAAACATTCTATGTGATTCTCCTTGGTCATATGGATGGCATCAAAATATCCTTTTTTAAACAAAAACATCCGATACCATATATGTATTTGTTAAGATTTGAAGGCGACTGACTGTGCACCGCTGATGAAATCTTCGCTACACTGATGACAAAAATGACAGTTGTAAAATTCTAATACATATAATGTTCCAAATTGCCACCAACACATGCAGATGGTACCTGACATTTGAACAAAAAGGATGTTTTGATGTTGTCAGTGTCACCAAGGAGAGTCACATAGAAGATTTATAAAATGTGTAAACAAAATTTAGATTTTCCTTTTACACTTTGTGTAATTTTTATCGATAAATTCTTTTTGATTAAATATTTATAGCCATTTGTAATCTCTATATTCATTTTGAACCACCCTGTATAAAAACAGGCGTAAATTTGCCAAGTGGGTGAAAAAAGTCCTGGTCAAGATAAGAACCAGGGATGTATTGCCTGAAGCTGCCAATGCTCTTCCAACTGAGTCATCCCGGATGAATACTAGATGACTTAATTCACTCAAATAACTGGTTTGATACTTTGGATCTGCTCAACAGAATAAATCAAAGATCAATGTATAGAACAGCAGAAAACGCTGCATGCGAAATTATATTAGATTAATGTATAACACGATTATTCAATCGGTAAATGAATCATAACTGACGTAAATTTTCCATGTGGGTGAAAAAAGTCCGGGCCAGGATTCGAACCAGCCAGGTCAGGGATATATTGGCTGAAGTCGCCAATGCCATTGCTGATTTAAATGCGTTCGATTTTAATCTAATGAAAGATAACGCATAAAAATTAGTAAAGTAATTAATATGTAAAGATAGAATTTTGTAGTCTCATTTTTACTAAATTCTTGATATGCTAAATTAACAAAATTATTCTCGATGAGAATACAACGTGTATCAATGTTTAGAATAGGTACAGAATTTAATAATAAGTAAAATATCCAGTTTTAAGTCCCTTTTTTTTTAGTTTATCAAGCACGGGATAAGGATCCAATATTTTCTTAGTCGTATTGCAACTTATGTTATTTAACTTACAAACATTTCATTCTTTTAATTTAAAACTCATTTCATTTTGTATGCGGAATAACTATAGTTTAAAATGTATGCATTAAATGTTGTATTATTAAACAAACAAATATTGTTCATGTTTAAATATTTTGCGATTCTAGAAAATAATTTTCCTAAAATTGCCAGATTAGAGTTATTTTTTAACAAAGTCATTTAGAGAATTCCTGTTAAAAATTCGATCATAAATTTCAAATTATTTTCTCATGAAAGATTAATCTTGTTTACCAGATTTATAGCAAAATATTTTTTACAGCTTTTTTTGATTTGATATATTTTCGTAGTATTGTGGCCTTTTCTCTCAAAGTTAAAATAAAATTGCGATTTTTTTTTTTTTTTTTTTTTTTTTTTTTTTTTGTACATGATTTTATCAAAACAAACTGTAACAAAAATATTTTGCAATAAATCGATCAGACAAGATTCATCTGTCATGACTGAGTAAAAATTAAAAAAATATGCGCAAGATATATGCAGATAACAGATATCTGCAAAAATATGACGTCATACTAAAAACCTACGTATTTGCATTTTCACCCCGGCCACCAGCTGGCGCAGTTGTGTCAATTTACGCTAGATTCTATCATTATCTTTGTATGCTTGATATGCATGGAATTTTGGTTTGAACTTATATTAAGTCAATATAAATAGTTAGGATTTTCCTATTTCACTAACAAAAGTAAAACTTCACTATGAAATAAATAAATAAATAGTATTAAATTAAATTAAATTAAGTTAAATTAAACTCATTTATCTAAATTTCCTATTTGTTTGTGATTTTTTAAAATAATTTTCAAGCATAAATTAAAACCTGAGAGAGAAGGATTATTCTCTACCGAAGTATCGAAATGTCTCTTCCGGAATTTTTTGAATTTCCTCTTTATTAACCCTTTATTTAGCCTATTATTTAACCCTTTCAGGACTGGTGGAATATATTTTATCCCACAAAATTTTAAACAAGATTTAAGACAGAAACTCATTAAGTTTTACTACTATAATTTTAGTGGGAAAACTTGAAAAATTGCTTTTGGTTATTTTGAGATAAATTTTCAGAAAATTCTGGTGTGAATTCAACATTACAGAAACACAATTACATGTTCCTGAAAGGATTTAAGATGAAAACATCCTACGAAACTCCTGATTCCGAGGAAATATAAAAATCCCTCGCGGGTCTAAATTCAAATTAGCCATTGACTAATAGCTAAAAGATCGAAATCATATAATAATTTCGTATTTTGATAGAAATAGCATATTTATTGTTAGATTTGAAGTTTAGAGTGCTGGCCACAAATATAGGGATCTTATTGTTAACACCAGTGGGTAGCGTTATTACCCCGGTGTACTACAAACTTCCTCGCTAACACACCTAAAACCTTCTACAAAAGTTCGAAAGTACATGAAATACACTACAAACTTATGTAATAAACAAGGCATTTCCTAATAAATATTTAATCTTCAGATCACAGAATTTATCTCGCAAATTTTAGATCGGACGTTGGCTCTTGCGTACATCCCCTAGCGACAAGATCAACACTATTAGATCGAGAGGCGGCAGCACAGACAATCGTCTCATCAAGTTCACGGTTGAAACTCTGGGATATGTTAAATCTCGATCCGCATATTAAAATGCAATCGGTCAGCCAAGTCATATCTTGGTAGAAAACACCTAAAAAACCGATTTTAGCGGTTAATTATTGTGCTTTCCTGCATCTAGAAGTATGAAAACATAGAGGATTTTTAGCAGGAAAACATAATGGTAAATCTATGAGCCAATCGTTAAAATCGGTGTTTTCCACCAAGATATGACTTGGCCGACCGATTGTGTTTTAATATGCAAATTCGTAGATTTACCATTGTGCTTTTCTGCACCCAAAAGTATGGAGGATTGCTAACAAGAAAACATATCGGAAATCTATGAATTAACCGTTGAAACCGGATTTTTAGGTGTTTTCCACAAAAGATATGACTTGATAAACCGATTGCGTTTTAATACGCGAATCGAGATTTAACTAATATTATATTTTCATCCGTGAATTCGATGATTTTATTGCCTGTGATTCCGCATCCCTGTCTATATACATGGTACAATTTAACATTTAGCAGTTATTTGCGATTCAAATGACTCAGAGTCCTCCTGCGTAGAACTCGTAATTGCCACTTCTTAGATTCTTTCATTATGCGTAGTATTAGTACTTGGCGTTATTACCCACCCTGACGTTATTACACCAGTATACCTTACTTTTTGTTTTGATCGCGCTAAATATAAAATAATTATCTTATGACAACCACCAACGTCATTAGTTAACTTTTATTCGGCATATTTGGATAATTCTTTATTTTCTTTATATTTATTATAGGTATCCTATAGATACTTTTATATTTACCCCTTTTCTTTTCTTTTTTTTTTTTTTTACGAGGCATTCTATTTTGAACTCTGCCATTTCATTAAAAACTAATTTAATGCACCCACTTCCGATAATGATGTAATTGACACAATACTAACTAATGTCCTTAACATCCGATTTATTGAATCATTTCGTAATAACCCACTTTTAAGGGAAGTTGAATAGAATTTTTCTTTCAGTCTGAACCATCAAACAGTACTTTCTATTGACACATATTCAGTTACAATAATAGTAAACAAAAGCCCGCACTTATGATAACAGCAGCATGTTTTTTACCTTCTCTGTATAAACACTGCTACTTTTATCGAAAACATCTTGTTGTCATGGGAACGCTCACTTGTCAAAGTGTAAAGGTGTCACTCAACTTGTTTCGGAGTTCATTGGCTCAAGAGAAAGATTTCTCGGCCTCTCGAAGTTCATTTTAAAGCAAAATCGGTTTAGAATAGAGTCGTGAAAAAGCGATATCTCAGATTTTCAGAGATAAACTAATGGGATTTGTGAACGTAAAAATTAGAGATAAACTCTTGTGCGGTTATCAGTGAAGAAATATTGGTTAGAAACTCACAGTTTTCTAACACATTCACTATTTTTTTTCTTTTTTTAATTACAGTAAATTTATATGTGCTTATAGTTTATTCAGATTTTTTACTTACACTTATTCTGATAATAAGAAATCGAATCACATTTTCTTTTTATTAGGTGCGTTCGTCATTATGTAAATACGTAGCACCTATAGTTGTCGTTCAGTCCGTCTGTCCGCATGTAACAAAGCAAAAACTACCCAACCGAATCATTTAAAATTTAAAATATATAATTATTACATAATTTTGTCGAGTCATTACAAAGTTTATGAAAATCGGATGCATAGATCAATTACAGGGATAATCAAAATTATTCCGTTACATTATAGTCAATGAGGAAAAAAGTTTCAAATGCATTTAATGGTGTTACATTCCTTCAAACATAATAAAATTGATATGCATCGATAAAATATATACTAAAATATACATTCTATACAATCTGGGGGTGCAAAGGATATTTGTTATTAATTTACAGGGACACACAAAAGTATTCCATTGCATAATGCTATACGGGGAAACATTATTTGGGGGCATGTTTTAATTATATTAAACTATTTCACACTTTATGAATGTGATATATGTTGCTGAGGTGTAATAAAAGTTATTTCCTGTATATTTACAGGAATGCATAAAAGATTTCGACCACTCTACTGTATCCGAAGTACTATATACTGTAATAGCAATATCTGAATATTTTTAAAACTTCGATATCGTACGAACGTATCTCATTTGCTACGCTTCACGTGTAATTTCCAACTTGTTTTAATTACAGTAAATTTATATGTGCTTATAGTTTATTCAATTTTTTTTTAAGCTACACTCATTCTGGTAATAAGAAATCGAATTACATTTTCTTTTTACTATTTACCAACATAGCTGAAAGGTGTTTATGAATTCGGTTTGCTTGGCCGTCCGATTTTTAATTCGCTTAACCCCTTAATGGGCAATCAATAATGTCTCTAATATCGAATCCTCACCGGAGTAATCGAAAATTTTTAATTTAAAATAAAGAAAAGCATTTTTTCAATATTTTGCCCCCAAAGTTAAAACAATAAAATTTCGTTAAAAGTTTCTGGCTAGAGTTTTGTTTAAATTAGATGGGATAAAATATGTGCCACCGCTTAAACATAGGCGGATTGCCATAATGAATACATGTTTTATTGTGGCTTAAAATAAACTGTATAATCTTTATAGTTCATTTACAGGGACATTCCAAAGTATTCCGTTGCATTATAGTCTATGCAGAAAATTCATTCGTGGTACATTTTAATGATGTTTTATTAATTAAAACATAGTGAAATTTCTATGCATTATTCAGATGCATTTCAAGAAAGTTACTTTTGAATATTTTAAATGTAACACTCATAGTTCATTTACAAGGGCACTGAAAAGAATCCTGTTATAATACGGTCGATGAGAAAAGTCGTTTGCGATCTATTTTAATGATGTTACACTTTTAGCACATAATGAAATTTGTATGAATTTCTGAGATGCACTGAAACAGGCTTTCTCATAGATTATGGAATCAAATCCTTTATCATTCCTTTACAGGATCACACAAAATAATTTGGTGTATGAAGGTCTACGGGGAGATACTATTTGCAGAGTATTTTAAATAAAATTGTATTATTTCAAACAGAATAAAATTAATACATATTACTAACATTTACAACAAAATGTTTGCTCTAAAGTATAAATATGTATAGCTTTTATTTATTTGTTGTTATTATTATTATTATTACTATTATTATTATTTTACAAGGACACGAAAACATTTTGGATATAGTATATCTGAACTATTGTCTGTTAGAGATAATTGCTAAATTCTAGTTATGATATGCGTTTTTAAGTTAAATTAAATTTTATATGCTACGTGATATGCATAAATTCTATAGATCATATACAGGACAACAAAAATTATTCATAACGATTATTGAGCTTGACCGTGAATGGCTTAAAAGTTTTTTAAATTGAGCTATACATTTTCAAATTCATTTATATTTAGGACACTAAAAGATATTTGTAGAATATACATAAAATCATATCAGAGCTTTGGAAATAAGTGGTTAAATGGCCGGTTATAAATAATATTTTTTCTGGAAGTGGGACTCTAATAGTTTTCAGGTTATTTATGTTTAAATTAAATTTTATCTCACTAGGTGGCGACCTTAAAATATCTGTAGGTAATAATAATAACCAAAAAAAAAAAAAAAAGCAAATACGTTTCTATCTACTTGTACAGGTGTATAAGGCAAATTTTCAATTGTCTTTATGCGTTTTTTTGTTGAACTTATTTTTACCTTAGTATGCAGAATATATACAAATCTATAGGTCATATACAAGGCTGCCCAAAAGAGTTAGAATTCCTTTCCGGCTACATGGTGTAATTGCTGAAATTAGGTATTGAAACATGTTTTCCATTTTCTAAAATGTCTAGTCAGGTATCTTCTTTGCCTTATTCAATCTTGGAGGTCCTGTTAAAGTACTTTCGAAGTGCTGAAAACACTGGTGTAGTCCTAAAAGAACAAATGGGTATACGCTAGAATATATGCACTGGAGAGAATATTCTACAATTATTATATACTACAGCTATCCAAAAAAGTATATATGAAACGTGGAAAGCTGAAATTCAGGGAAGTAACAAAGACTATTAGCCTTAATATTTACAGGTTATTAAAAATTTACCGATACATTTAGAAGGGGGTAGGAGGGCTAATTAAGTTATTACTTGAAGAAAAAAAATCTTTTCTTTATATATCGTGTGGAGTATCGTATGAAAGCTTTCGTTACGCAGAACTCAAAAATATATTTCGTTTAATTTTAGTTATTATATTTTCAGAGACATAACCAACAATATAGTGCAAAAATATGTCCCCCCCCCCAATCTAATTTCGAATCTACTGAAACTAAAATTATGAAAAGAATTCGAGGTTATACATATTACTTTAAACCTTGCAAGAAAACTATAGCAATTACTCTAGATCGTTTAGATTTTAAGAAAAGCGCATTTTTTTTTTTTTTTTTTTTTTTGTTACGCACAAATTTTGATTTGTGGGCATTGAGCAAAAGCGTTTAGGAGCGTTGGAGGTACCTATCGTAGCAGACGTATAAAAGTATTGTTGGTAATGATTTTTGAAAAAATTGTCGGTAATGAGCTGAGATATTAACTCTTAAAGACAGGGACGGTTATAACATAAATAATGATGGAGCCGTCGTACTCTGCACACCATCGGCTTTTAAAGTTTAGATAACAACTTTTAATAATATATTTGTGCAATGCAATACCAAAAGCAATAAGCTTCATATTGTTGCAAAAATACTAATTTAATTAGAAATTAGAACTAATCACATAAATCAGAGTTCGCACACATAACAAATTTAAAAAATATACATGTGTATACATTTTTGTACCATGATTTTTTTAAAGTATTATTTGCTTTATTTAATACAAAACGTTCCTTACTTCAGATATAGCGATCACTACGTTACGAAATTTCTGGTATTAAAATGTCTAATTTGTTTTATTCCTTATGTATGCGATAAAGTAACGAGATTAAGAACTCAGTAGCAGTATAAAAGCAATAAATGTTAAATTGTTGAAAACAGACTAATTTAATTACTATTAATCACATAAATGCTATGGGGTTCTCGACTAGTTTAAATTGATTGGGTCTCTCTTTACGACTTTTGTGTATTTAAAAGTTAATTAAAAGCATATCTGGAAAAACGCGTGACCAACCAAAGTGGCTTTGCAAACTTGCGAGCTCCTTTCTACTCAAGATCCTTTAGCACAAAGCCAAATTTAAACATTGAACAAGGGTTTTGTGTTAGTTACACTAGAAAAAGAAAAGGTTATTACTATGCTGAATTTAGTTTTATGAAATGCCAAAAGAAGTTTAAATATGCATTACCTTTTATTCTTAGTACCGAATTAAATTATTAAATTTCTTATAAATAGATAAGTATAATGTAAAAAAAAAAAAAAAATCCCTGTCGGCTGGGCCTATAGGCGGAAGTAGATTTCGAAGAGTGCTCATTTCAACAAAAAAAATATATATATATGAATAGAGATAAACCCAGTTTAATAGCTTCATTTGGCCGTTTATGAAAATTTTTAATTTCATTTTTCTGCAAAAACTGGTTTTATCAGAATCATCTTAATAAAAATTCAGCTCAGATGCCCATTTTGACAACATATTTTGAAATATATTCTGTCTTTATCAAAACACCGATCAATGCATCACATTATTTAGTTCCTAAATAAGAGGATCTGTAAATTGGATGCATTTGAGAGCAAAAATGGATTTAAAAACGAGTGAGAAAAAAACGTAATTTCTTATTTGAACACTTCCTTAAATTTTCAGTCACAATGATTTCGGAAAATTCTGTTCAAAATACCCTTTTTGGTAGTCTTTTTTGAAATATATTCCGTCTTTATCAAAAAACTGACCAATGCATCACATTATACAGTTCTTAAATAAGAGGATCTGTAAATTGGATGCATTTGAGAGCGATAATGGATTTTAAAACGAGTCATAAAAAACGCAATTTGCTATGTGAAAACTTCCTTAAATTTTCAAATCACGAAGACTTCGGGAAATTCTGTTCAAAATACTCTTTTTGGTAGCCTTTTTCAAAATATATTCTGTCTTTATCAAAAAACCGATCAATGCATCACATTATATAGTTCCTAAATAAGAGGATCTGTAAATTGGATGCATTTGCGAGCAAAAATGGATTTAAAAACGAGTCGGAAAAAAAACGCAATTTCTTATTTGAACACTTCCTTAAATTTTCAGTAACAATGATTGCGGAAAATTCTATTCAAATTACCCTTTTTGGTAGCCTTTTTTGAAATATATTCCGTCTTTATCAAAAAACTGACCAATGCATCACATTATATAGTTCCTGAATAAGAGGATCTGTAAATTGGATGCGTTTGAGAACAAAAATTGATTTAAAAACGAGACAGAAGAAAACGCAATTTTTTATTTGAATGCTTCCTTCAATTTTCAGTCCCGATGACTTTCGGAAATTCTGTTCAAAATACCCTTTTTGGTAGCCTTTTTTGAAATATATTCTGTCTTTATCAGAAAATTGACCAATGCGTCACTTTATACAGTTTCTATATAAGAGGATCTACCATTTGGATGCGTTTAAAATCAAAAAAAGAATTTAAAAATGAGTCAGAATATAAGCAGTTTGGATTTGAGGTTTTTTTCTCCAACTCCTATTTTTCTTTAATTTCTTTTTGCTATACGAATTAGTCCTATGAAAAACTTGTCAATATAAAAGTTGTAGATATTTTTGAGACGATGTAAAATAAATTTAATCAGATTTGACATCTTAAAAATTGACGGAATTATGGATCTTTCTCTTTTTTCAGCGCCCTTTTTCTTTTCATTTTTAATTTTTTTTCATCAGTAAAAGTTGGTCCTATCAAAAACTTGTAAATACAAAAGTTTTAGATAATTTTAAGAACATTTACAAAAAATTTAGTTGGACTTGATATCTTGAAAATTGACGAAGTTATGATTTTTTTTTCTCTCAAAATCCCTGTTTTTTTCGCCCTTTGAGCCCACTTCTAAATTTATCAAAAATCTGTCATGCATATACTTTTGGCCCATTTTTAAGAAGTAATATAAACTTTAAACCGATTTGATATCTACTTTAATTAAGAAGTTATGGCGTTTTTTCGGTTTTCACAAAAACGCCCCCTATTCCGACCCCCTTGGTCCGATTTTGCCCATTAACGAACTTAGCCAAGATTTTATCCCCTTTGATTTTATGTACAAGTTTGGTGGAGATTGGTGAAGAATTATAGAAGTTATCGTGTCCATAAGAAAGTGAGATATATATATATATATATATATATAGATAGATAGATAGATAGATATATAAACTGGTGCGATTGCAATAGGTAGTATTTCTTACGAAATCTACCTAAAAAAAACAGTTTACAGAATAGCAATATTTGATATTATTTAGGCTTCATATTTCTTTAAAATTTTATGATATACCCATTCATACATTTCTGGTATAGACAGCTATATCTAACCCTCCTTTGTATAGTTTTTTTTTTTTTTTTTTTTTTTTTTTTTTTTTTTTTTACAAAGTTTTATTATTTTTTCAGCTACGATTTTCTTTTAATAATACTGTTAAATCTTCCGGATGAGAGCGCTTTGCTTAATTTTTAATCTTTAACCACCGGTTTTTCAAGACAGAAAATTTTCTGTACTTCAATCTCGAAAACGCTGCAATTAAATGAAGTAAACTTTGCAATTAAAAATAAATGGTGAGAATAATGAAGGCTTCCGAATATTTTAAATGGCACACATACCAGTCTCTCGCCCCTAAAGGGTTAATAATACGTATGCTTACAGTACAGAACCCGCTGAGAGCGAATAATACTCGCACATGACCGTTTATTTACTTATGTTTTTAAATTAAAAAAAATAATAATAAATCTTTATAGTCCAAGAGCCGATAGCACAAAAATCTATGTCATCGAGCAAAAGAAAAAAAAGACCTTTATTTTATGGAAGAGTATAGTAATAGGGGAATCTAATGATTCATGTCTGCCGGAAGAGAAGTGGTGCATAAGCCAAAAATGAATACCACTAGTAGCTCACTCGTAGGTCTATCATTGTGTTTGCCGTACATTCAAATTCAAAGGTATGAAAAACATGGAAAACTAGGAGCAGGAAAACACAATGATAGACCTACGAGTGAGCTACTAGTGGTATTCATTGTTGGCTTATGCACCACTTCCCTTCCGGCAGACATGAATCATTAGATTCCCCTCTATTACTACTCTTCCATAAAAGAAAGGTCTTTTTTTTCTTGTGCTTGATGACATAGGGTTTTGTGCTGTCGGCTCTGGATTATTAGGTTAACTATGCTCAGACAATTAATTCTAAAATATATATTCATATTAATTTTCTTTTAAGAATTAATAGCATAACCCAATTTCATTTTATTACAATATCAAAGCGTATTAATTTTATTTTCAATATATGATGTCATATTTGTTTGTATCTTTGTAAAATTATTCTATCCGTATTGCAATTTTTTTAATTTAATTATTGCACTCATACATTATGTATGTTTATAATGCTATTAGGATCAGTTATTGTTGCTAGCAGCGTGACCGTTTTTGGATTGTTGTAAGAAATCTGGACTGTTGTAGGACTTACAACAAGCTAAATCAAGCTAAAAACTCGGGCTAAAAGATAGTTGTCAGTCTATTTATTCCAAATTAACAGATTCTCGTATAGATGGCAGGACCATCGAATTTATTTTTAGCTTCTTGTCAGTCCAAATCTAGCCTGCTTTTAGCTTGAAAAAACGGTCATACTGGTTGCTAGGCAATAAATAAAAGAAAAAGAAATAATGAAATATCTACATTAAAAAAAAATTCTAAAACAAAATGTTTTATATTATTGGAACACATGTATAAAAACTCATCAAAATTTACAAGAAAATCCAACAAATGCATTGACAAAATTTCAAAATAATAGGAATAATATAATACCCGTATTAGGAAATTTCAGTATATCTATAGCTTATCATTTAAATCTATTAATCAACTGAGCCATTTTCTTTGAACAAATGAAAATTTGAAAATTGTCTAAATTGCCTTAGGAACGTATTACGGTGCAAAATACAATGTTCTGTATTTTCCGAACGAATGAAACAAACATAACAAAAAATGATACAGCTAAATCCGGGTACCGCATGAACGTGCTTACTTGATTTCAAGGAAATCGGATATATATATATTCAATTCAAAATCAACCGTTTTCGATCCACTGCTGGATGTAGGTCTCCCCCAGATTTTTCCAATGTTTTCTGTCTAGTGCTTTTGTCATCCAATTTACACCAGCCACTTTCCTAATTTCGTTACTCCATCTAAAATTTGTATCTCCACAGTAAGCCTTCACTGAAGTTTCGGAAATAACCCCCTTCGTTCCCCCCTCCCCCCACACACAAAAATAGATTTTCAAATCTATAGAATTTATGTCTGAGTTAAAAATTACAGTCGATTTTTGGTTTGTAAAATAAACTTATTTCTGATGATTAAAATGTGAAAAAGATTTATTTTCCCAAATTTTCCTGAGAAACATATTTTAATTACAATATTGTCTTCATTATCGATTGAAATAAAAGAAATTTCTAATTTCAACTTGAAAATGACGAAAAAGAAGAAATCTAATAGCCCCTACCTTCTGTATTTTCTTTCTTTTTCTACAAAAATAAAGTCATTTAGTTGTCATCAATATAGAAATGTCATTAAAAAAAGAAAAAAGGAATTAATATCTTGAAAATTAAGCTAAATTTTAAAATTCTAATACCAATTTTGACACCCGTGGATCAAACATTTCATATTTTAGGAGAAATAGTTGTGAAACAATCAGTCGTTTCATAAAATCGTTTCATTAGAATTTTATACATGTAGAGTAGATGTGTTCGTTGATATTTAGTCATTAGTCCATAGTCATTAGTACATAGTCATATATGTATATATATAGATAGATAGATATTTAGACCGTAAAGTATTGTCATTAAAAACACACCTATGGACATTTTTTTAAATTCTAGCATATGAAAAATAGACCGGGAATAATAATAATAATAATAATAATAATAATAATAATAATAATAATAATAATAAACAACAACAACAAAAAAAACAAACAATGATAGACGGGAAAGGGCAGCACAGACAATTACCTCATCGAGTTCATGGATTATCTAGGATTAGTTAAATCTCGATTCGCATATTAAAACGCAACTGGTATGGGAAATCGCATCTTGGTGGAAAATATCTGAAAACCCGATTTCAGCGGTTGACTAATAGATTTACCATTGTGTTTTCCTGCTTCCAATCCTCCATGTTTTCATATTTTTGGGTGCAGGAAAGCACAATGGTAAATCTACGAGTCAACCATTAAAATCGGGGTTTTAGATGTTTTCCACCATGATATGATTTGGCAGATCGATTGCGTTTTAATATGCGAATCGATAATTTATTAATCCTTGATTTTTATGCGTGCATTCGATGAGGTGATTGTCTGTGCTTCCGCTTCCCGGTCTTTAACTGAAATATTGATCACAAATTTCGTCTTTGTTTATACAAAGAGCAAGTAAGTTGAATAAAATAATGTAAAATATTAGAGATAACTTATAGGTAATTAGTGATAACTGAAGCTGAAATTTTCAACTTTTGTTTCCAGGCTAGTCGAAAACTATGTTAGCCCTGCACAACGTAGACCGTACCTGATCTTGCCCGGCCCGTCTATTTTTCGCAGTTCATGACTCAGTCAAATTAAAATGAATGTGGATAATTTGAAGCCCTGGATATAACACAATCGATTATGTTAAACAACCAGTTCATAGTCCAAGAGCCGACCGCACAAAACCCTACGTCATCGAGCACAAGAAAAAATCCTTTATTTTATGGAAGAGTAGTAATAGAGGAATCTAATGGCCCATGTCTTCCGGAAGTGAAGTGGTGCATAAGCCAAAAATTAATACCACTAGTGGTTTACTCGTAAATTTAACATTGTGCTTGCTGTACAAAGAAAGTACAAAAACATGGAAAACTGGGTACAGGAAAACACAATGTTACGTCTACGAGTCAATCACTAGTAATATCAATTTTTGGCGTACGCGCCATTTCACTTCCGGCAGACATGGATCATTAGATTCCTCTTCCATAAAAAAAAAAAAAATAAATAATAAAAAAAAATTCTTGTGTTCGATGATTTAGGGTTTTGTGCGGTTGGCTCTTGGACTATCATGATATTGTTCGATCCATGTAAAAATTAAAATGAATGTGGATAATTTGAAGCCCTAGATATAATACAATGGATTATGCTTAACAACCAGTTAGATAAATTATGCAGTGGAAAATCGATCATTCTTAGCATTTTGCTTTGTAGTGAAAAATTTAAAAATATCTATTTATAAGGATACTTTTTTCGCAAATCTGTGCTAAGCATTTTCAGTTTTTTCTTATCTTTCTTTCTTTCAAATTTTAATTTCATGGAAAACGCCCGTCTCTTATTACGGATGTTCACTCACGATTTTTTTTGGCGTTCATTTTCTGTCAGAAAACGTCCTGACAGTCGTAATTTAAACTCCTAGCCTTCAGCTGCGTTATTTGATAGTATACAATATGATTTATTTCATTAAAATCGATGCGGCATATTAAGTATCCCTTATGATGTTGAATTTAGAAAGATTAGAATACAGAAAATTCGTGGTTTAGTGGATTTTTTCTCTCTCTCTCTTTTTTTTTTCTTTTTTTTAAACATTCGCTTATTACTGGAGAATTATTATGAGCACATAATTCATACAATACTCTAAGTGTTCTAAATATCGAAATTTTCTATTGGCAGAAAATAGTAATTCCGTGTTTAATGTTGTTAAAATTTCACCGTAGCAATTGCAGTAATTTAAAAGTTGTTAAGTTTATTATAACTAAGTTTTAGTTTGTTTAAACTACAATTACTTTTGAAATTATCAGCTTACACTGAAAGAAGAAGAAGAAGAAGAAGTACTTAAAAATGAATAAATCGATGTACTCATATCGAACTGACAAGAATGGTTTCCGTACTCAGAATTCTTTTTTTTTTAAATGTTAATTAAACTACCTAAATGTATAGTAAAGAATCAGTCAAAATTAGCGGCGGAAGTACAGTAGAAAGTCTGTAAAAAAATAAAATAATTTCGAGTATTTGGCGTGGAAAGACGAAAGCGTCACGCGATTTGGCGAGCAGCACTTTTCCTCGCCGAAAGCAAGCAATTTTAATGCAACTGAAAACTGTTGGATTTTTAGAATGCGGTAAATGATATTTAATGAATTAAAACATAAAAAATGACGGAGTTTAATATATTACATACATATGTATATTCTATTACATATATGTATATATATTGCTTGTTGCTCTAATTATTTAATTGATTACTGGAAAAAATATTTTCATATATAAAAAAAATTATATTGAGAAAAATTATTTTGATACATTTAAGCGTATTCAAAAATAAAAGCTAGATGTTTCCATAGCAGCAAAATCGAATCAACAAATGATAATGCTCAATAGGACTTTGAGCATGTAACAATTTCAATTAATTTAAATTAGGTATTTCATTTTAAATCGCAAATTTCGATGGTTAAATTTAAATATAAATATATATAAATATCGATATTAGAAAATTATATTTAAAACAAACTAAAACTATCAAAACTAAAATTATTTAAATTAAATTTATCTGAACGAGTTCAACATGAAACTTTTTTTTCCCCTTAGAGTGTATTTGACACACACACACAAAAAAGTATTTATTTGAAATTGCACACCATCGCCAAGTGATAAAAAATCGCCAAATAGCATTTTTTTTTTCCTTCTACGGATGCTGTATAAAAATTCCTCCGAAATTTTTTTAAGAACGTATATATCCTCACGAGAAGAACATTCTGTAATTTTTTCAGATTTTTCGGACTATGCCCGTAGGGAGACCTTCCTTGTGAGAATGTTTGGATCAAAAATGAACATATGTTTTCTCAATTTTGAAACATCACATGTTATAAAACTCAAACAAAACGATAATTTTTTACCTTGTTATAGTTTATTTCATTTATGGCGACATAAAAAATGTTTATTAATATGAATATCGAATTATACGCAAAACTTTACAGTAATTTAAAAGTGCTTGCAAGAAATGCTCTTCTTTCTGAGTTAGTTGGGTCTTCTATTTGTTTTCAGCTCCATTTCAATTTCGGAACTCGTTAACAGGAACAGGCTAATAACGAGTTCCTGTTATTAGCCCTGTACGTAATGTAAATATTTTTATTGCTTCCTTTTAGTCCAAGAGCCGACCGCACGAAAACCCAAGTCATCGAGCACAAGAAAAATTCCTTTATTTTATGGAAGAGTAGTAATAGGGGACTCTAATGGTTTATGTCTGCCCGAAGCGAAGTGGTGCATAAGCCAAAAATTGATACCGCTAGTGGATGACACGTAGGATTAGCATTGTGTTTGTCCTACAATCAAAAGTATGAAAACATGAAAAATTGTGTGCAGGAAAACATAATTCTAAGTCCACGAGTCAACCACTAGTGGTATTCATTTTTGGCTTATGCACCACTTCGCTTCCGGCAGACATAAACCATTAGATTCCCCTATTACTTTTCTTTAATAAAATAAATTTTTCTTGTGCTCGATGACTTAGGGTTTTGTGCGATTGGCTCTTGGAATATTTGTTTTGTTTAAGTCAGGTGTTCTCAATCTTTTAGATCGACGTACCACAAAATAGAAATTCATCATTCCGCGTACAAGCAAGAACCAGACTCAAAGCTAATACCGGAAAAAATTGTGTAAATGGAATATGTCTACACTGTAAAAAAAATTTCAAGAGGTTACTAAAAATTTTTTAGTAAATTTGTATTCCACAGAATTTTTTAGTAACCATTACAAACTTTTTTTTTGCAAGTGAAACAAGCATTTCTTTTGTAAACTGAACAAAAGAATTTTTTTGTATAACTAACTTAAAAATTTTTAGTATGAGCCACCAAGCAAATTTTAGTAATAGCTCCAAAATTATTTTTAATAACTATTACATGCGCCCGAAAGGCAGGAAGTTCCTTCGAGCTGCATCCACACTTCTGAAGCGGAAGATTTTCGGCAAAACTGCAATAGATGGCAGCACCAAAGATGCTAACTGCTCCGACAGGATTTTCATAATCCCTTTACTAACCAGTACTTACACTACATACATTCGGGGCGCATTTGGCGGTGTCCAGTATCGAACCCGGGACCTTTTAGTCTGGAGTCCGTAACTATAACCACTATGCTATCAAGGCCACACCAAGAGAGTTTTAGTAATAGTTATTAAAAATATAAAACTGTAACGATCTCGATCAGTATAAAGCGAGTTACTACCTGAGAGTAGCATTGGATCATTGGACACGCACGCAACTCTCTCATCATCAACTTCCAGCGCACAACAATCAACTCACCTCATCATCAACAGATGGCAGCACCAAAAAAAAACAATCTCTCTCAACGCAAAGCCTGTCCTCGCATCACAATATGCGTACGACAGCATTCATTCACGAGTGCATATCGCTCGTCAGACGTCAGTAATACGTCTTTCTCACTGGGGGCATACTCTGTAACGATCTCGATCAGTATAAAGCGAGTTACTGGCTTGGCCTTTTGCTCAACGGTTAAAGCACTCGCTTCCTGATCAGAGGTTTTCAGATCAAACCCAACCGGCGCCAATCTCTCTTCAAAACTATTAACTCTCTTCGTTGCTAACTTTTTTCTAGTAATTCTTACAGATTTTCTTGTAACCGACTAAGATTACTAAAAATTTTTTAGTAATTACAAGGATCACTAAAGTTTTTTTAGTAAATCGACCCTTTTTTTTACAGTGTAATGCGAAATCTTTTTCCAGTCTTTGCGCTTTTGTCTGAGCATATTTTTCTATGTTTAACTGCATGATTACATTCATAAGTTGGTGTGTTTATACTGACTGCTTTGTGTTAACATTCAAATAAAACGTAGTTTCATCATTGCATTTTAATAATAGCACTTTGGTAGGAAAAAAGTTACAATATCAATAGAAGAATACACTTAAGAAAATTTAATAAGTACCCACATAAAAAATTCACTTACATTCTGAAAATAAACTACTTATCGAAGCTCGTTTGAAAAATATACACGCATAAAATATAATAAATGAAGAAAACTTTTCCTTTTTTTTTCAGGGGGAATGAGAAGTCAACTCAACATCTACCGAAGCACTAGTTGCATTCTCATTTCGTGTACGAGTATCGGGCTTTCGGGTATCAGTACTGGTACGTGTACCATAGTTTGAGAACCCCTAGTTTAAGTGATTTGTTTAGTAATTTCATTGTAATTAAAAAAATATACACTTCATTTAGCATTTTTCAATTCTAAAATTCAAAAACTATGTCTTGTAATCGTTAATGCATGCCTAGAACATAGTTCGATTTCTGTGAATGTATGTATTGATGACATTTCTTATGAGATTCAGAGCCAAAATTAGCAAATTGAATCTATGTTTCTTTATGCTATTAACTGTTAAATAATATTGTAAAAGCTAATCATTGTTAATGTATTTAATCATATGCAATGGACTTGAATCTCCCTACCTCCTGCAGCGCCACTTGTTGAGCGATTTGCAAAACGTAATCAACACCATGTTAAATCAAGTACTAACTAAATCTAAAGTTTTATGAATAGCAATGCACTAGTTCTTGAGATATGGCTATTGTAAAAATTATGAATAACGCAGCATAGCAGCGCCACCCGTTGAGCGATATACAGCAAAAACTAATCATTTCTAGTTTATATTAAGATCTAACAGAATCTGAAATTTTCTGAAATTCCGTATATTAGTTCTTGAGATAGATCGCCCACAAAATGCTTGTCACATACACTGTAAAAAAAAATTCAAGAGGTTATTAAAAATTTTTTAGTAAATTTGTATTCCACAGAATTTTTTAGTACCATTACAAACTTTTTTTTGCAAGTGAAACAAGCATTTCTTTTGTAAACTGAACAAAAGAATTTTTTGTGTAACTAACTTAAAAATTTTTAGTATGAGCCACCAAGCAAATTTTAGTAATAGCTCCAAAATTATTTTTAATAACCATTACGTGCACCGGAAGGGCAGGAGGTTCCTTCGAGCTGCATCCAGACTTCTGAAGCGGAAGATTTTCGGCAAAATTTCAATAGATGGCAGCACCTAACACTGCTAACTGCTCCGACAGGATTTTCATAATCCCTTTACTAACCAGTACTTACACTACATACATTCGGGGCGTATTTGGCGGCGGCCAGTATCGAATCCGGGACCTTTCAGTCTGGAGTCCGTTACTATAACCACTATGCTATCAATGCCACACGAAGTGAGTTTTAGTAATAGTTATTAAAAATATAAAACTATTAACTCTCTTCGTTGCTAACTTTTTTCTAGTAATTCTTACAGATTTTCTTGTAACCGACTAAGATTACTAAAATTTTTTTAGTAATTACAAGGATCACTAAAGTTTTTTTAGTAGATCGACCCTTTTTTTTTTAGTGTACAGACAGACATTTTGTAAAAACACGTTTGTCAGGTGCTGACCCCCTAAAACATGTAAATCCGTCGAAAACCGGATTTCGAAAATTTTCACGAATCCAATGCTTTCTTCTTGTAAAGATAGAAGAAAAAAAAAACAGATAAAGTTATTAAATAGAAATCCTCATGAAAATGCTTTTCATAACTATTATTTCATGCATGATAAATTCTACAGGACGCTTAAAGGGTTAAAATATTTTATCTTCATTCGTTCGCTGTCGTGAAAGCTTGCAATTTATCCACTTCAATATATGAGCACCAACTCATTTCCAATCTTGTACTCTTAGTGTTAATACGATATTTTTTTATCGATTAATGCAAAGTAATGGATACGGCCTTGTAATACACGATATATTTCATCGATTTTAGTGCTAAAGTATTTATAACTTCCGTCTGTTTTATATGTTCTTCATTTCGCATTTTAACTTTCATGTATTTGTTCAGATCGCGACGAAAATATAATATGATATTAAAGGACTCCTGTTCTTTGCCTAGTGCAAACAATTACTGCTTTTGAAATAATTTGTAGCATCAGTATCAATCACTGCAACAATATTCGATGGTTTAATATTGACGACATCTTATTGCTTTTATATAAAATGGAAAATGTAATACTAGATTTGAAAGTTATTTATAAAAATCTAGTTTTCACGAGGCGAATAGATTCTTTCTCTCTCTCTTTCTAATTATTAGGGAAAAGTAGTTTAAAATTCTATAACTTATAATTAAATGCTGTTTGAAACCAGAATTTCCAACAAAATTTAATATAATTTTGCATACTACATTCCGTCTTTATCTTTGTACCCTAACACAATTTAAAATGTATGATTAGTTCAGGGTTTTTAACACTTTCCAGCAAAGTTGAGAAGTGTTTATGATTTCGGTTTGTTTGTCCGACTGTCTGCGCTCTAACTCCTGTAAATATACTCGGATTGCCCAGAAATTTTTTAAACATTATTGACATTTACCCTAGCTCGAACTCTTTTTCAAATGAAGTTTCTAGCATGATTAGTTTATTTACCTGGACAGTCAAAAATTTACCGTTGCATTACAACTTATGGGAAAAAACCGTTTCAAATAAATTTTACAGATGTTACACCCTGTCAAACATATTAAAATTTATATGAATTCACGAAGTGCGCTAAAATATGCGCTGAAAAGAATAGTTATTATTTATTTACAGGGCCACACAAAAAAATTCCATTGCATAATGGTAGAGGGGGAATTGTGTGCGACATATTTTTATATTAAACTATTTTGCGAATAATAAAATTGATATACGTTGCTGAGTCTTATGATATAGTCATGCATAATACGAAGTGCATAGCATTTACGGGATCACAAAGAAGATTTACAAAAATATATTCTTTTCGAAGTACTGTATATGTATCCGATATGTATAAATGCTATTGTTGATATAGAGGACTACACAAAACAGCCCGCAAACGTTACTGAATATAAACATAAATTGCTTAAAGATAGTTTTTAAATAAGTCATGCATTTTTATGTTGAATTGTATTCAATTTACTAAGAAATGTTCGTAGAAAATAGATAAAATGATATACAGGACCACGTAAAGAATTATGATACATAGATGCCTATGAATGTTAATTTCTGAGAGTGTGATTTCAGTAGTTTTAAGAGTGGTTTTCTTTGAACTAAATTTTTTCAAAATATGGGCGTATAATAAAGGTACCAGGTAAACTACTGAACAAAAGTATTCAAATATGTTTCCATCTATTAATGTAAATTGCTGAAAGAGAAATTTCAACCTGCTAGGCATTTTCTTGCTAAACTAAATTTCCCCATTATATAGTATATATATAAAGCGACGGATCAAATACAGGGCTGTTCAAAAGTATTTGAATACATATTTGGCAATAGACAGTAACCTTATTTCAATAAATATGAAGTTTTGTTAAAGATTTCAGGAAACGTTGGAAAGTGTTTCATAATTAATGCTTAACGCATGACTTTTCTTACTTGTTTTTATTAATAAAGGATTATTTGCTAAAAAGTCGAATCGCCCGGCATTATACCAACATTTGAAAAAACAAGTAAGAAAAATCATACGTTAAGCATAGATTATGAAATATTTTCCAACGCTTCCTGAAATCTTTAACAATTTTTTTTTATTTAGGGAAATAAGATGCTACTGTCCATAGCCAAATATGTATTGAAATACTTTTGAACAGCCCTGTATTTGATCCGTCGGTTGGTACTATATACAATATAATTATGACATTTAGTTTAGCAAGAAAATGCCTAACTGGCTGAAATTTCTCTTGCAGCACTTTATTCTAATAGATGGAAAATACTTCAATACTTTTGTTCAGCCCTGTAATTTATCCAGTATCTTAACTTCACGCCAGTATTTAGTTAAAATTTAGTTCAAACAAACACATTCTTAAAGCTACTTAAATCATATTTCCAGAAATTATCACATATGGATGACCATGTTGCTAATTCTTTGTGTGACCCTGTATATCATTTTATCTATATATTCTACAAACATTTCTTAGTAAACTGAAAGCAGTTCAACGTAAAAATGCATAACTACCACTTTTAAGTTAATTACTGTCATATTCAGTAACCTTTATGAGCTCTTTTGTGTAAACCGTATATCAACTATAACATTTATATACACCATATACTTTGCAAGACATTTTGTAAAACTTAAAAGCTCATATCATAATTGAAAAAGCATTTCAACCATACATCAGCTATCATCGATAATACACAGTATTTCAGATAAAAATATAAGGTTTGAAATATTTTGTGTGCCCCTGTAAAAGTTATGCACTTCATATTATGCGTTAAATATTATGTCTCAACGGCGTATATCAATTTTATGATACTTGAAACCGTTTAACATTATTAAAATATGTCGCAAACCTCCTTTATTATTGTGTAATGGAATTCTTTTGAGTGGCCCTGTAAATGAAAAAAAATATAAATTTTTTAACAGCATATTTTATAGAATGCGTATTTTAGTGCATTTTACGAATCCATGTAAATTTGAATAAGTTTAATAGGGTATAACACCTTTAAAATTCATTTGAAACGATTTTTTCCCATATGTCGTAATGTATCGAAAAACTTTTGACTATCCCTGTAAATAAACTAATCATAGTAGAAACTTCATTTTCAATAGGGTTCGTGCTAGGGTAAACATCAATAACTTATAAAAAATTCAGAGCAATCCGAGTATATTTACGGGAGTTAGAGCGCGGCCATCCGGCCGTACGGCCGGACGGCCAGACGGTCAGACAAACCGAATTCATAAACACTTTTCAACTTTGTTTGAAAGTGTTAATAAAAAACATCTTTTGAAATTTTATAGGGATATGTTAATTTTATAGGAATACTGCAATTTTATATGGATATGTTAATTTTACAGGAATATTGCAGTTTTATATGGATATGTTAATCCTGCATGAAATGAAGAAGTTCATCTTCAAAAAGGAACACAATATTTGATAATGTAATTTTAACATAGGAATAAGCTAATACTTTCTCATTTATAAATCTAATAATTTAACATATAAAGACAAAAAAGTTGTTATATGCAGGGCTCGACTTAGGCTATGAAGGATCCCGGGACAAGCAACGTTCTGGGGGGGGGGGGGGGGTTAGGCTTTTTTGTGATTAATGTTGAAGTACTATATTTAATAATATTGTATGTAAGCACAAATTTTGTACCTGATACTGCTCATATCTGTATACAGAATACTACAAACAGATGGTCACAACTTTAAGGGTGCTGGTCGCACATAGCTTCTGAATTCCCCTTCGTAATGTTAAATCTATGGGACTTAGATGCATTCGTATATTTAAAATATTTTCATGGAAAATCAATGTTTTTTTAAGTCCTTTTTTCTGTATAGTCATCTTAAAAGATGTTGTTCTTTTTCTTAGTTTTCAAAATATTTCTAAAATCTATGTTTAATTTAATATATATGTATATATTTTATTTTAAAAGCTGGCGAACTGTGAGTAAGCAGTGTATATAAAATTAAGCATATATTTTAGAAATATTTTGAGAACTAAGGAAAAGAGCCATCCTTTAAGAAGAGAATACAGAAAAAAAAGAGTTTAAAATATTAATTTTTTAAAAAGATACTTTAAAGGTACGAAATGCTCATACTTTAAAGGTATCAAACGGCCATAGACTTGACATTACCGAAGGAGAATCCGTAAACTGAATTACCAGCACCCTTAAGAAAAAGTAAGAAAAATCATGCGTTAAGCATAGATTATGAAGCACTTTCCAACACTTAATGAAATCTTTAACAAAACTTTGTTATTTAGGGAAATAATAGTGTATAGTCAAATGTACCCAAATATGTATTCCAGTGCTTTTGAACAGCACTGTATTTCATATGTCAGTTGATATAATGGGAAAATTTAGTTTAGCAAGAAAATACCCAGTAGCTTGAAATTTCTTTTTCAGCAATTCATACTATTTGATGGAAACATACTTGAATACTTTTGTTCAGCCCTGTAGTTTACACTGTACCTTTATTACACGTCAGCATTAGGCTAAAATTTATTGTAAACTAAATGAGCTCTTTTGGGTAGCCCTGTATATCAACTATACATTTATACATACCATATAATGTGCATATATTTAGCGAAATATAAACGCGCATATCATAATTTAAATGTATTTCAGCCATCATCGGACACATATACGGTACTTCGGAAAGAATATACTATTTGAAATCTTTTGTGTGGCCCTGTAAATGCTATGTACTTCATATTGTGCAAGACAGTAGCGTATAATTTATATTAAGCTTCAGTGACATATATCAATTTTATTATACATGAAAAATCTTAATATATTTAAAATATGTCACACACAATTCCCCCTTTTACCATTATCTAATGGAATTCTTTTGTTTGGCCCTGTAAATGAATAATAGCTACATTTTCAACTTATATTTTATAGAATGCATATTTTAATATGTTTGACAGGGTATAACATCTTTAAAATTCCTTTGAAACGATTTTTCCCCATAGGCAGTAATGTAATGGGAAACTTTTGATTCGCCCTGTAGATAAACTAATCATGGTAGTAACTTCATTTTCGATAGGACTTGTGCTAGGGTAAACGTCCTAAAATTTCACGGCAATCCGAGTATATTAACGATTTTTCCCCATGGGCCATAATGTAATAGAAAACTTTTGATTCGCCCTGTAGATAAACTAATCATGGTAGAAACTTCATTTTCAATAGGGTTCGTGCTAGGGTAAACCTCATTAAAGTCCTAAAATTTCATGGCAATCTGAGTGTATTAACGATTTTTCCCCATAGGCCGTAATGTAATGGGAAACTTTTGATTCTCTCTGTAGATAAACTAATTATGGTAGATACTTCATTTTCAATAGTGTTCGTGCTAGGGTACCTCAATAACGTATAAAAATTTCATAGCAATCCGAGTATATTTACGGGAGTTAGAGCGTGGACAGACGGCCATCCGGTCAGACGGCCATCCGGAAAGACGGACAGACGGCCAGACAAACCGAATGCATAAGCACTTTTCAACTTTGTTGGAAAGTGCTAAAAATGCTAAGTAGAAAATACGGAGAATAGTTGACACGCGTATTTCTTTGCAAATTTTTACTTTGCTTATCATCGTACGTTATATAAGATGTCTGAAAGAGAATGTCCCAAATCGGACATAATATATTTTTAACTAGTTACGTTTCGAGGAAAATATAAACAAAAAATTTCTTTTGAAAACAATAGAATACAAAGTTGTTATAATAAAATTTTAATCATCAGTTTTTTACTTTCTTCTATCTTTACAAGAAGGAAGTATTGGATTCATGAAAAGTTTCGACTTCCGGTTTTCGACGGATTTATACGTTTTAGAAGGTCCTGAACACGTTTTGACTATTTTTAGAAAATGTCTGTCTGTGAGTCTGTCAGTCTGTCTGTATGTGACAAAAAATTTGTGGGCGCTCTATCTCAAGGACTAATGCTCGAAATTTAATAAAATTTTATATTCAGTTAGACCTTCATATGAATTAGTGCCTATTGGTTTTTGGTTTAAATTGGCCTGCAGGTGGCGCTGCTATACTACGTTTTTCATGATTTTAATGATTGCTATATCTCAAGAACTAATGCACAGAATTTCACCAAACTTCAGATTCTGTGAGACCTTGATATACATAGACGCTGATTAAGTTTTGGTGTAAATTGGCCTGCAGGTGGCGCTGCAATGCCAGTCTTTCATGATTTTCATGATAGCTATATCTCAAGAACTAATTCACAGAATTTCACCAAACTTCAGATTCTGCAATACCTTGAGATACATTGCCACTGATAAGGTTTTGGTGTGAGCTGCCCAATAGGTGGCGCTGCTATGCTACATTTTGCACGATTTTTGCGATAACTATATCTCAAGAACTAATGCAGAGAACTTCATCAAATTTCAGATTCTGTTACACTAGAATATATAACATAATTAGACGCTGATTACATTTTGGTATAAACCTCACAACAGGTGGCGCTGCTATGCTACGTTTTCCATGATTTTCACGATAGCTATATCTCAAGAACTAATTCACAGAATTTAACCAAACTTCAGATTCCGGGAGACCTTGAGATACATAGACGCTGATTAGGATTTTGTGTGAATTGCCCAATAGGGGGCGCTGCTATGCTACATCTTGCACGTTTTTTGCGATAGCTATATCTCAAAAATTGCAATTATTTGCTCTTTTTAAATGGTTTAATAGACGTGGTTTAAGTAGAAGAAAGTTTTGTGATGGCCACAACATACTAGTTAATGCTATAGTTTGTTTTTTGTAGGGTGGAGAGGGTATTGGAAGCACAGAGGGGAAAGAAGACCACACTCCTTTCTGAAATGTTTTGAATCTATAGTCGTTGGGGGCTACCGTAATACTTACCCATCATGGATATGCATACTATAACATATGAAATTAAAAATGCGTAAGCTATTTATAAAATGTATTGTAATTCCAAAACAAAATTTATACGCATATTTAAATATTTTTAACACATAGTAATGCTCTATTAATGAATTGTTGATGAACCATTTTCGACAAATTATATAAAACGCCAAAGTACCCAAGTAGTACCGAACTGCATAAAAGAAATATCTCCATAACTCCAAAAATAATAATCATATTAAGTAACAATTTACTGCATCGGATTAAGCGTCTCATTTCCAATCTTTACATATAAAAATCTTCTGTGGATGTGTATGTCACTGAACTCCTCCTAAACGACTGGACCGATTTTAAGGAAATTTTGTGTGTGTGTTCCAGTGGATTTGAGAATGGTTTAGATTCACATTTATCGAATTTGATTCAGTACTTTTTTTGTAATTAGGCAAAAACTAATAGTTAGTGATTTTTCGCTAATTAAAAGTGTTGAATAAGTTCGATTAATGGAGTGCGCACGGAATGTCGGAGCGGTCGAAGGCGCCAGATTTAAGCTCAGCTTCTTGAAGAAAGAGATCGCGTGTTCGAATCCCACTGCTGACAAACGTGTATGCTTTACAATAATATTTCCTGTATTATAATTTTGATTAACCGACTTCAGACAATCGTTAACTTTTAACTAAAATGAGAAAAATAAACTTTTCTATCAAAAATTGAACCGACTTCAAAAACTAATGAAGAGTAAAAAATAATTTCCTTACATAATTGTAATAAGAAATTAAATTAAGAGCGTAGTGTTTATTCTGCATATTACCATATTTACGTACATTTATTTGATTTTCTGGAGTCGGTGCCAAGAAGGACAACATCTGTCGGTGACAGGACAACGTCTGTCGGGTGCGCTAGTTAAAATATATTTTTGAATGCAATACAGGGTCATGAAAAATCGAAGAATGTAGAAAACAAGATTACAAATATCTCGGCAACTAATAATGCGATCGACTTAATTCTTCATGCAAAATTTATGTTATTTTATTGCATTTTACGTTCATTCCCTATAATTTAAAAAAAAAATCGAAAATTTTTATATATGCTAACAGTTTTATTGTGCGAAATAAATTCTTTATTCAAATGCTACGCACAAAATTCTAAAAAGATTTCAGTAACTTTAAATTATTTATATTTAAGAATTTAAAAAGCTAAAACAAAAACAAAGATAAAATAAACTTTTAATTACATAAAATACATTATTTAACTTATTTTTCTTCAGTACTGTAATTGGAAAAAATATGTGTGCGAACTCACCTTTTTATAGAGTTAGATGCTGATGATATCGGATGTTTGCTAAGCAAAAAAGCCAATTTAAAACAATTAGCCAAAAGCCGATTTTTTTTAATTAACAGTTATAATTATTAGATTCTAGTTTTTATAGTATTGTATTTGTATAAAATTTATCTAAAAGCAATATTTGGGACCGTTCAAGTATTACGTAAGCATATTTTTAGTCATTTTGTACCCCCTCCCCCCTCTTGTAAGAAAATGTAAGCAAATGCTAGACCCCCCCCCCTTTGCTTACATAAGATTTTATGACAGTTTATACATCAATAATTCTTGACTTATAAAAAGTTACCAAACAATTACATTATTAATCCTACAAATTTATATAGGCATATAGGAATTGTGATATCAAAATATATAAAATGGTTTTAATATATAGTTGCTTCCTCAATTCTCTTTAAAACAAGCCTTTAAAGATCTTTGTCGCACTTTGCTTCACTTTTGTACCGTCGCCAAACATCATTCGCCATTTTTTGCACAACTTGGGCAGGAGTATCATTTCGAGATTTTTTAAAGCTTTGATAAAATTTCTGATATAATAGGGATTTGTCAGTTTTAGTATCCATATTTAAATCCGACTAAATTCACTATGCAACTAAAAGCAATACTCTTTCACTAAAAATTCACTATGTAAATTCACTATGCAACTGAACTAAAACAATAAATATCTGTGCTGTGTATCCGAGACAAGGAAAATCCCAAGTAAATTTTCTGCTTTCTAAAGGTCCAAAATCTGTAGAGAAGGAAGTTTGACAATAGGAGCGGAAAGACAAAAATTTCCAGACATTCTACAAAAATTCCCGGAATTCCATGACCGATTGAATGTGAGAAAAGAAAATACCAGACTTACCTAAAATAAAATCAACTGACCAGTTACCCTGGCAACAAAATCCAGCCACACCGGTTCCTGTGTTTTTCTAGTCTTGCAATGTACTTGACTTGGCACACAACTTAACAGACAACAATGAAGACAAAGGACAAGTGGGTGATGTGGGTCAAGCGACTGCCGATGGATAAGCAAAGGATAAAATCGAAAATAAACGGCGAATTTCGAACGGACTGTAGAACGCTCTTTCCCTCACCATACTTTGTTTCCTTGTGAATTTGAACTGCAGTTGCTTCGTTGTTTAATGCTTACATAAGAATTGTCGTGATCCCCCACTCCCCCTTGTCAGAAAAAATAAGCAGACTCTGGACCCCTCCCCTCCCCCTTTAGTGCTTACGTAATACTTGAATGGTCCCTTTAACAATCTCATAAAAAATCGCATTTGGTTCAGGACAAAATTATTTTAAGAGGGTCCTATATCGCTTATGGATATAGTGAATAAGTTTTTTAATTAAGAAGTGAATTTGTCGCATGAATCATGATGTTATTCATACAGTTGAGTACTCTTTTGCATTTAGACGTTGAAATGGGTATAGTTTTCACAATCTGGAAAATAAGATTTAGTTCTCTAGGCTCATCTCCAATATCAATAAATTTGATAATTATCGGTATAATATATAACAATAATTATCGCTTTGCTTTAAAAGAAAAGAAAAAGAGGAAAAAAAAAAAGAAAAACTTGTCCTTGTGCATGATTTAAAAAAAAAAAAAAAACTATTTGGGAAAATAATTGTTGTTCTCGGTAGAGAATTGGGAAATCTGAAGTATTTCTGAATCTTTTTATTGGCTGAATTCTGCAATTTATTTTATTTTATTCGTTTTCTGATTGGTCCACATTTAATGTCCAAAAATGCAATACTTCTGTTGCCACAATGACAAAAAAAAGTATTAAAAACTACAAAATAATAATAATAATAATAATAATAATAATAATAATAATAATAATAATAATAACTCAAAAGCAAATTTAGATACAGGTTTCAAACAAGTTGCATTTAAAAGTAAATTTTTTTCTTTATACGACGGTGTAAAAATTAAAAATGTGCGATGTTTAAAAGTTTTAAAATTTGCAGTACCGAACATTTTTAAACTGAAATTTCATTTAATATTTGTTTATGATTAGTCCAGGAATATTAACTTGTCTCTAAAAGTTCATGCATATTAATATGTCTCTGTTATTACGTAAGCTACGTTTTATCATCCTAAAAATGATGTTATTATTATTATTTTTTTAAATATAGAAATCATTTATAAGTCTTTAAATTATAGTCTTGAAAATATTATTTTCTAAATAGTCATTATATATTTTATATAAATAGTAATTATGTAAATAATCATTGTTAAATTACAAATTGTTTTTCCTTTTTAGCCTCCGATACTATTTCTTTCAGACAAGCTAAAAATGTCGTGTCATCATCCCTGAATTTTCTACTCAACTGATTTTGATAATTATTTTTTTTAATGAAAGCTATTTATTTACTTACCCATCATACGTAGTATAGGGTAAGTCTTGCAATCGTTTTGAAAATCGAAAAAAATTTTTTGACGGATTTACACGTTTTAGGTAGTGGAGATTCCGAAAAACATATTTTTAGAAAAAAATTTCTGCCGTCCGTCTGTCTGTCTGTCTGTCTGTCTGTCTGTAAACGCTCTATCTCCCGAACAAATTGAGATAGAGACTTGAAATTTTGTATGTAGTTAGTGTGTAAGAGTGGGACGAACCCTATTTAATATCAGCAACCTCGATTATCCGGAACTATTTTTTTCGGACTCTCGAAAAATTCGTTCTGATGAAAGGTATATAAAAATTTTCGAATTCTTTTGTTCTAAGGAATGGACATAAAAGGCAATAAAATAACACACATTTTGCATATAGAACGAAGTCGATCTGATTATTAGTTGCTGAGATATTTGTAATCTTGTTTTCCACATTCTTCGATTTTTCATGACCCTGTATTTCATTCAAATTTCAATTCAGAAGTATATTTTAATTGGAAATGAGACGCTTAATCCGACGCAGTTAATTGTTAGTTAATAGAATTATTATTTTTGGAGTTATAAGGATGTTTCTTTTACGCAGTTCGGTACTACTTGAGTAGTTTGGCGTTTTATATAATTTGTCGAAATTGGTACATTAGTAGTTCTTTAATATAGCATTACTATGTATATTAACAATATTTAAATTTTGATTATGAATTGCAATGCATTGTATAAATAGTTTTCACATGTTTTATTTTCATATACATATCCATGATGGGTAAGTATTACGGTGGCCCCCAACGACTAGTTTGTAGTTGTGTCCATTTTAGCTATTTTTACTTACCCATCATACGTAGTATAGGGTAAGTCTTGCAATCGTTTTGAAAATCGAAAAAAAATTTTTGACGGATTCCCGAAAAACATATTTTTAGAAAAAAAAATTTGCCGTCCGTCTGTCTGTCTGTCTGTCTGTCTGTAAACGCTCTATCTCCCGAACAAATTGAGATAGAGACTTGAAATTTTGTATGCAGTTAGTATGTAAGAATGGGACGAACCCTATTTAATACCAGCAACCTCGATTATCCGGAACTATTTTTTTCGGACTCTCGAAAAATTCGTTCTGATGAAAGGTATATAAAATTTTTTAAATTTTATTGTTTTAAGGAATGGACGTAAAAGGCAATAAAGTAACACACATTTTGCATATAGAACGAAGTCGATCGGATTATTAGTTGCCGAGATATTTGTAATCTTGTTTTCCACATTCTTCGATTTTTCATGACCCTGTATTTCATTCAAATTTCAATTCAGAAGTATATTTTAATTGGAAATGAGACGCTTAATCCGACGCAGTTAATTGTTAGTTAATAGAATTATTATTTTTGGAGTTATAAGGATGTTTCTTTTACGCAGTTCGGTACTACTTGAGTAGTTTGACGTTTTATATATATTGTCGAAATTGGTACATCAGCAGTTCTTTAATATAGCATTACTATGTATATTAACAATATTTAAATTTTGTTTATGAGTTGCAATGCATTGTATAAATAGTTTCACATGTTTTATTTTCATATACATATCCATGATGGGTAAGTATTACGGTGGCCCCCAACGACTAGTTTAATTTATTTCCATTTTTAGCACTTTCCAACAAAGTTGAAAAGTCCTTATGCATTCGGTTTGTCTGGCCGTCTGTCCGTCTGGCCGGATGGCCGTCTGTCCGTCTGTCCGCACTCTAACTCCCGTAAATATACTCGGATCGCTATGAAATTTTTATACGTTATTGAGGTTTACCCTAGCACGAACCCTATTGAAAATGAAGTACCTACCATGATTAGTTTATCTACAGAGAGAATCAAAAGTTTCCCATTACATTACGGCCTATGGGGAAAAATTGTTAATATACTCGGATTGCCATGAAATTTTAGGATGTTATTGACGTTTACCCTAGCACAAGTCCTATTGAAAATGAAGTTGCTACCATGATTAGTTTATCTACAGAGAGAATCAAAAGTTTCCCATTACATTACGGCCTATGGGGAAAAATCGTTAATATACTCGGATTGTCATGAAATTTTAGGACGTTATTGACGTTTACCCTAGCACAAGTCCTATCGAAAATGAAGTTTCTACCATGATTAGTTTATCTACAGGGCGAATCAAAAGTGTCCTATTACATTACGGCCTATGGGGAAAAATCGTTTCAAAGGAATTTCAAAGATGTTATACCCTGTCAAACATATTAATATATGCATTCCATAAAATAGAAGGTGAAAATGTAGCTATTATTCATTTACAGCGCCACACAAAATAATTCCATTAGATAATGGTAAAAGGGGGAATTGTGTATGTATTTTAAATATATTAAGCTTTTTCATGTATAATAAAATTGATATATGTCACTGAAGCTTAATATAAATTATACGCTACTGTCTTGCATAATATGAAGTACATAGCATTTACAGGGCCATACAAAAGATTTCAAATAGTATATTCTTTCCGAAGTACCGTATATGTGTCCGATGATGGCTGATGGAGGGATGAAATGCATTTTAATTATGATATTTGCGTTTATATTTTACTAAATATATGCACATTATATGGTGTGTATAAATGTTATAGTTGATATACAGGGCTACCCAAAAGAGCTCACCAACGTTACTGAATATAAGCGTAAATTATTTAAACGTGGTTCTTAAATAAGCTATGCATTTTTACGCTGAGCTGCATTCAATTTACTGAGAAATGTTTGCAGAATATAGATAAAGGGATATACAGGGCCACGCAAAGAATTCGGTACATGGACGCCTATGAATGATGATTTATGAGAATGTGATTTCAGTTGTTTTAAAAGTGTTTTAGTTTACAATAACTTTTAGCCTAATGTTGACGTTTAATAAAGGTACAATGTAAACTACAGGGCTGAATAAAAGTATTCAAGTATGTTTCCATCTAATAGTATGAATTGCTGAAAAAGAAATTTCAAGCTACTGGGTATTTTCTTACTAAGCTAAATTTTCCCATTATATGAACTGACATATGAAATACAGGGCTATTCTAATGTACTGGAACACATATTTGGGTATATTTGGCTATACACTATTATTTCCCTGAATAACAAAGTTTTGTTAAAGATTACATTAAGTGTTGGAAAGTGCTTCATAATCTATGCTTAACGCATGATTTTTCTTACTTGTTATATTTTATTTTTAATTTTAAATGCTTTTTTACGATATTCCTCCAAATGGTGGCAACTCAGTTTAGCTTTTCTCTCGATAATAAAAGTTTATTTTCCATTATCAGAAGCTTGATCTCATCAGTAAACACGTCCTCGCATTTAAAAGGAAAAAGTTAATTGTTTTCGTAAAATTTATCCACAATAAAAGGATTGCATATAATTATGCACTAATTGAGGTAAAAAAAAAATATATTTACTAAGAAATAATATTAATAATGTAAATAAAATAACAGAAAATAATTTATGATAAAAATTAATGTCTAAAACAAAATAAGAAAATTTTCAAATGAGGAAAATGATGTCATTCAGCAACCAGATAAATGGAATTTACAATATTATTACGGACGCCTTTTTAATATTACTAATAACAGTAACTTTTAAAAAACATTTAAAGAGAAAATGACGTCACTATTTAAAACATTTTTACTGATAACGATATTACGTTTCAATATTTCTTTTCTTTATGGACACTGAGATTGAGATTTTACTTTCGGATGACATCAGTTAGTGAAAATAACGTCATAGTAAAAATGAAATTAGTTTTTTGTTCAGCCTCCGATGCCATTTCTTTCATACAAGCTAAAAAGTGTCGTGTCAAAAATTGTGGCCCACTTTTACTTACCTATCATACGCAATATAGGGTAAGTCTTGCAATCGTTTTGATAATCGAAAAAAAAATTTTTGCTGGATTTACACGTTTCAGATACTGGAAATTCCGAAAAACATATTTTTAGAAAAAAAATTGCCGTCCGTCTGCCTGTATATCGGTCTGTAAACGCTCTGTCTCACGAACAAATGGAGATAGAGACTTAAAATTTTCTATGTATTTAGTAAGTAAGAATAGGACGAAGCCTATTTAATATCAGTAACTTCGATTATCCGGAACTATCTTTTTCGGACTCTCGAAAAATTCGTTCTGATGAAATGTATATAAAAATTTTCGATTTTTTTAATTTTAACAAAAGGACGTAAAAGGCAATAAAATAACACAAATTTTGCATCAAGAACGAAATCGGTCAGATTAATAGTTGCCGAGATATTTGTAATCCTGTATTCCACATTCTTCGATTTTTCATGACCCTGTATTTTCTTCAAATTTCAATTCAAAGATATGTTTTAATTGGAAATGAGACGCTTAATCTGACGCAGTAAACTTTTAGTTAATATGATTATTGTTTTTGGAGTTATAAGGATGTTTCTTTTATGCAATCCGATACTACTTGTGTAGTACTACTTGTACGTTTTATATAATTTGTCGAAATGGGGCAATTCATTAATGGAGCATTACTATGTATATTAAGAATATTTAAATATACATTTAAATTTTGTCTTAGAATTGCAATGCATTTCATAAATAGTTTTCACATATTTTATTTTCACATATTATACAATGCATATCCATGATGGGTAAGTATTACGGTGGCTCCCAACGACTAGTTTCGTAATCTAGCCGTTAAAACGAGCCATTCATACAATTTTATTGTTAAAATGCATTTCCTTTTTTTTCAGAGTTTATAAAAAGCGTTTAAACTAAAGAAACTAGTTGGATGTGTCAATCCCGAAACTTTCTTCTATCTCATAAGTACATTTTAATATTAAAAAAAAAAAAAAAAAAAAAAAAAAAAAGTATTAACCCCAAAGTTACCCACTATCGAATTTCCTCGAACATTTGACCTAGCCTAATGAGATTCTGGTATCCGAAAAGCCTAAAACGCAAAATTTAATTAATATTCTGAGAACATGAGCTTAGTAGGGCCTCATGTTGGGTAATTTATACTAAAACCTAATAAGCATCTATTGATGTCAAGACCTAGCAGAATCTGAAATTTGATGGAATTTCGTCAATTAGTTCTTGAGATATATTTATAACAAAAAATTTGCAAAACGTAGCACAGCAACACCATATCTTGGACAATTTATGCCAAAACGTAAAAAAGAGTCTAATTATGTTATGGTGTAAAAGAATCTAAAGTTTGATGAAATTCTGTGCATTAGTTCTTCAGATATAGCTAGTTTTAAAAAAAAAACCGTGTAAAATATAGCACAGCAGCACCATCAGTTGAAGGATTTATAACAAAACGTAATCATCGTGTAATTATGTTATATGTCATTTTGTAACAAAATGTGAAGTTTGATGAAATTCTGTGCGTTGGTTGTTGAGATATAGCTATCGGAAAAATCGTGCAAAATGCAGCATAGCTGCACCACCTGTTGTAAGGTTAATACCAAAATGTAATCAGCGTCTAATTATGTTATATATTCTAGTGTAAAAGAAACTAAAATTTGATGAAGTTCTCTGCATTAGTTCTTGAGATATAGCTATCGCAAAAATCGTGCAAAATGTAGCATAGCAGCGCCACCTATAGGGCAGTTCACACCAAAAACTTATCAGCGGCTATGCATCTCAAGGTATCACGGAATCTGAAGTTTGGTGAAATTCTGTGCATTAGTTCTTGAGATATAGCTATCATGAAAATCACGAAAAACGTGGCATAGCAGCGCCACCTATAGGACAGTTCACACCAAAACATTATCAGCGGCTATGTATCTCAAGGTATCGCGGAATCTGAAGTTTGGTGAAATTCTGTGCATTAGTTCTTGAGATATAGCTATCATAAAAATCAAGAAAAACGTGGCATAGCAGCGCCACCTGCTGGCCAATTTACACCAAAACTTAATCAGCATCTATGTATATCAAGGGGTCACAGAATCTGAAGTTTGGTGAAATTCTGTGCATTAGTTCTTGAGATATAGCAATCTTGAAAATCATGAAAAACGTAGTATAGCAGCGCCACCTGGAGGCCAATTTTCACAAAAAAACAATAGGCACTAATTCATATCAAGGTCTAACTGAATATAAAATTTTATTAAATTTCGAGCATTAGTTCTTGAGATAGAGCGCCCACAAATTTTTTGTCCAATACAGACAGACAGACTCACAGACAGACACACAGACTCACAGACAGACGGACAGACTCACAGACAGACATTTTCTAAAAATAGTCAAAACGTGTTCAGGACCTTCTAAAACGTATAAATCCGTCGAAAACTGGAAGTCGAAAATTTTCATGAATCCAATACTTTCTTCTTGTAAAGATAGAAGAAAGTAAAAATTCGTTTTTTTTTTTTTTTTTATGAATCTAGTCAATGAAGAAGTATCACGTCAAATTGTATCTCTTTATTATTCCGCAATTCCAATGTCTCAGAGAGAAATTGCTAATCAATTGGGTATTTCACGTCGTTCTGTTTGCTATTATATTGATAAACACAAGAAAAATGAAGTTAGTTCATTGCATTCTAACGGGGTCGTCCTTCTAAAAAACCTGTATCGATTTTTTTTTTTTTTTTTTTTTTTTTTTTTTTAATCGGAGGCGAAATTGAATTCTGCAATGGCAGCATCTACATTCAACTTGTTTTTTTTTTTTCTTTTTATAATTACAAATAAAACATTTCTGGGAACTGCATTCCCACGCGTTCCTGTCCAATTATAGCACTGTTTTTTCATACGTTTCCTTATAAAATTTTCTTTGTTTTCAAATTGCGACTTCATATATTTTCAGCAGCGAATATCAGTGTAGTTTAATCGTTTATGCTTGACTAGCCGACCTGTTCTGAGTTTTCTGTGCTAATCTTGGGAATCTCGTAGTTGTAGTAAAACTATGTAGGGGTGAGTGTTTTACTTTGGGACAGTTTTCATATTTTAATTTTTTACTTCAGTGATTATAATCAAATTAAAAATTTAAAGGCATCGTTTCAATACTTATTTCTTTAATAACTTATTTCTCTATAATATATTTTTAAAAATTCAGGTAGTTTGAAAAAAAAAAAATAAAATAAAAAAGGGAAGGCGTCCCAAAGTACAACGTTCTGTTGTACCTATCTTAACGTATCAAAAACTATAACTTGTATTCTGTCTCGAAACTATCTTTAACAAAATTAAAAAAAAAAAAAAAAATGGATCGTCATTTTTGTGACAAAAGGTGTTTTTTCCAACTTTCCTCAAAGTAAAAAAAAAAAAAAAAGATGTTATACGGTCTGCAGTTTTAACTTCACAAAATATCTCGAAGAGAGACTTACATTAAGCATTAAAATTGATAACATTCGTATATTTTATAATTAATTTTCTTCTAACTTATTAAGAGTTGTGTAAAAACTGTTGACACTGCAACTTCTTAGTATTGGATAGCTCAAGAAGCATTTCAATATTCTCATCTTTAACACCAATCAATTTTAACACTAGCATTTTCTCTATTCTCCATTTCCCAATATAGTTAATTGAAGCGTTGAGAAACAGGGTGGCTATTCCACATTTTTGTGAAAAATGACTTTGAAATGTTAAAGCATTGTTTGCCAAGACACCTTGTCGCTACATAATTAATTTTTATAATTTCGAAATTATTCAATTGATATGGCAATTTTAATATAGATGTCCAACTTCTCTTGTTTATCAAGCTGCTTGTGAAAAAGTTAATCAAGTGACTTGATCATTCTGGCACTTCCAAGTTTCCAGAGCCCGACTTATGCAGGGGCATGCGGGACAATTGCCCCACAACCTCTCCCCTCTTTAGGGGCCCCCATGATAGTAATTGGGATTTTCACTAAAAAGTGCCAAATAATTAAAATTAGCCAAAAAGGATCGAAATTTATATATTTTCAAACATTTAGGAATAGAGCAAGAGCCCGTGACTGGCAGATCTTCGTTATTTTATAAAAGCTGAAACTTTCTCAGCGCAGTCTTCCAACAAAGATAGGAACGATGGGTAATTATGAAATTTGGATCATGGTGGCTTTGGCAGTGACCAGGGTGCAAAGGTGTAAAAAATACAAACTTACTTTCGTCATTTTATAAAGCGTAATTTTTTGATATTTCCTTTGGAATGATGTTAGAAATCACGTCCTCCATTGGCAGACACTTCCTGTGGTTCCAACCCCCGGCCGACAACCACTAAACTTCAATAATAGGAAATTCTACTTTCGTCATTTTATAAAAGCTGAATTTTATATATGTTACTTGTTTAACTACCAGAAGATATTTCCTCAGTTGGCAGACAGTTTTGGTGGTTCCAACCCCCGGCCGACAGACAAATATAGCGGCTTCTCAATACACTAGAGTCTGCGCGAAACAGACATTTTCCCCGTTTTCCCTTTGGTCGGAAATTGGCGACAGTTATTTGAGGTTGTTGCATGTAATTCTACGGTTGTTGACATTTTGAAAACAGACCACAATGAAAGAAAAAAATGTAATTTAACAAATTAGAACGACTATTTGGAAAATGATATTTTCAAAGACTAAAATTTTAAAGACTTAAAAAGGAATTCTATACTTAATCTATACTAATATTATAAAGAGGAAAGATTTGATTGTTTGTTTGTTTGAATTGAATAGGCTCCGAAACTACTTGACGGATTTGAAAAATTCTTTCACCGTTGGAAAGCTACACTATTTCTGGTGAACATAGGCTAATTTCTAATTGATTTATTCAAATATTTTACTTAATAATTCAAAATTTCATTATTTTCCATACAGAATCAATTAAAATTTTTCCGATAAAAAATAACCATTTTTCTTTCATGTTGCCAGAAAATCAAAATCGGGAATAATAATTTCTGCTCGGCAATTAATTTTCAATTGAGTAGTATCCACGTGAAACATTAAAAGAATTGAAATGAAAATAACTATGACGTCATACTTGAAAAAAAAGTATTTTATTATACATGTCGCACGAATATCGGTTACGTTAATAAGAGGCTCTCTGTGAAAAATGGCGACATAATTACAAGTAAAGTGAACGAGAAAGAATTAAATTACTAATAAAATATTTGATTTGGAAAAATGTGACGTCATACTTTAAATAACATAGGAATTTTGAAGTATTTGTTAAAGAACAAGAGGCATGGATATATGTAACTAATAAAAATTGGTAAATAATTAGGTCACATCTATACCAATATTATAAAGAGGAAAGATTTGATTGTATAATATAAACATAAAGTGCTTTTAAACTGCAGCATGTATAATATCATTTATAACCGTGACACGGATAATGCACAATAAAGCAATTGGTAAACAGCTTGAAACGGCTGAGATGTCCTATACCACATTGGCGCTATTTTTTTCTGGTGCCAATGTCATATATGCATTTGGTACTTAATTTGCGCCAAAATGTTATTATTTTGCTTGATAAGGTAACCCGATGTTGTTTAGTTATTTATAAATTGCTTATTTACTTTTATTTTATTTTTTTAATTATATACATTTTTTTCTTCTATAATTATTAATTAAATTTTATTTTATTGTTATCATTCCCTTTTTATAAATATATGTGTAACTGGTATTAGAAAACGAGTTTTTCGTCAAATTGGCGTCCGAAAAAATTGCGCCAATGTGACACGCGTATATGACATCTGTGCCTTGAATCTAGCACTGAGACGGTAAAATACCTTTTGTTTAAGTAATTTAAAAATTAAGATTAGGAAAACTCTATAATCGGAGTACATATCCAATTAGTTCAGTTTAGCGAGATAGCTTTTTACAAATTAAATACAGTTGTTGTAACCGTAATCGTAAATCACAATATTCATGCTCTGAAACCTCTTGAAATTTACGTCATTGTGACGCAATTGTGGCATTTATTCAGCAGAGATAACGAAAGATAACATGCTGTTTCATTAATTTTTATGATCAATATTGTTAAGACGTGAAATCTATCTACTTCTACTTTATACATAAAATCGGCATTTCGTTCCGGTGGTTGATATAACTTGCTAAAAACATTTTCAGGGATTTTTTTTTCTTTTAAACATTTAGCATGTTTTACATCGTTTTATGCGCTGATTTATTGAATTATGGGTTAAAGTTCTATAATCAGGTGAACTCATTTGTGGAATATTATTCATTTTAAAAAAATCTACTAGATGCATTTTGATAAAATTCGCATTGTAAGTCAGATAATCTTTTAGGAATGATTTTAGTATATTGCATATTACTCTACAGTGCTTAATTATAGTGTTGGTCTGTTATTTTGTAGTAAATTTCTATGATCAAGTAAACCCGATTATGAAAGATTAGTCTTAATAAAAACAACTAATCGACGGGTTTTGAGGAGACATTGTTAGATAAAATTTTAAGGGTAGTTTTCGAAAATTGTATTGGGTTAACAAAAAAAAAAAAAAAGAAAAAGAAAAAAAAAGAAAAAAGAAAAAAAAAACATACTGTAAAAAATCAATGATTCGTCTTGAAAGGTGGACCAGCGTAGCGGGCGACGCCTGCTAGTAATAATAATAAACATCATTTTTAGGATGACCATAACGAGTCATATATTACGTACGCCATTCATTAAACATTAATATTCCTAGACCATAAATAAAAAAACCCAGTAGTTTATTGTTATATAACTTTAACTGTTTAAAATGTGCATTTTTATTTGATGGAGTTAATCAGGCTGACTGTCTCTTATTACGTATGACATGGATTAAACATTAATATTCCTGAACCCATATTATAAAAATTTCAAATGGAATTTCAGTGTTACAATTTTTTGGAACTGCAAATTTTTAAACTTCTAAACATTGCACATTTTAAATTTTTATACCGTTGCATAGAGAAAAAAATTCACTTTTGATTGAAATTCGTTTGAAATTTTTATAACAATTTGTTTTCAAATAATTATTATTATTCCTTGTAGCTACTGGTATTTTTTGTATGATTTTCATGCATTCTGTTCGCGAATAATTTGACATGTATTTGACGTATACTTTGTTTTTCAATTTTTCTGGTAAATTATCAATCGTACAGGTGCAGTTCTTTGGGCTTCTTTTATGTATTCCCGATGAGGAATCTGGCTGCGCAGAGTTTGGGTGCCATTTTTGGGACACCACGTATAGAAGTTTTTAACACTATGTATGAATAAACAGTAAAACTCTAATTTTGTATTGAACTGGATATTAAAAATAAAATTCATAAAATACCTAAACATTATTTTCTAACGTATTTCATTTATTTTTAAAACAAATATCAAAATGGAAATCATAATCAATAACATTATAAACATGCAATTTTTTTATTGATAAATAAATACATAATAAAACAGCAATTTCGGCATGTGCCAGGGGGAGGATATAATATTCGTTGTTTTTGTTAAATATAGCTTTTTTTGCGACTCGATTAAAACGACTCGATTTGATACAGAATAAATGATTAAGAAATTTGAAATTGCCCCCTAAAAGGTCCCCCTAAATATTGGCCCCAGGTGAGGCATACGCCCCACATTGGAAACCACTGAGATAGAGAAACCGAGATCAGACATTTTCAACTTTGTTAAAAAGTGTAAATAGCCCCAAATTCGTATTATTTTGCTTTTTTTATGGCTAATACGAAGATGAAACCACACTTCATTTGTAGTTCCAAAATATTTGGGGTTTGAGGATTCTGCTTTGGTTCTGCACATTCTATTTATATATATTTTTTTCTTTTTTTTCACGTTTTAGTGTGGTAATTTTCTATTAAATTCAACGGTTCATATATTGTAACATAAGTAATGGTTTTATATACATATATATATCATTTGCGCGCTGTATATTTCATCCAAATGCTTATGAATATTTATTTATTTATTTTATTACAGCATCAGCGTTAAATTTAGACACTTTTCTCCAAGAGAGATTTCCATTGCTCCGGAGGGGGGGAAGTGGCCCTGGGTTTTTCATCCAAATGCTTATGATTTCTTATTTATTTATTTTATTTAAAAATATTATTCAAAAATATTTATCTATTATTATTTATTAGCAATACTTGTGACAATTATTAGGATTTTGTCTATAAAATTGGAAATCGTTCTTGAACTTTTTAGGTTAATTTATCTTTCTTGATCCATTGTAATTAGTTTATTCAATATAACTTTCAATTTGACAAACAATTACGTCGCTTCAGTTTATTTTTTATTTCACCCGGAGAAAAATCTTTTTATTTTCGTTACATATATTTTTTAAGTATATTTTTTTAAGTTACATATATTTTTTGTGGCTTTCATTTTACAAAAAATCAAGTTTAATTTTTCATTTAATATTTTAATTACGTAATCAGGAAACGTAAAAGTTCTGTAAAATAATAATAATAAAGAAATAAATGATCAATAATTTTATCATGAAAGTTTTATATTATTTTTGGGGAAAGAATAACAAAATTTAGCAAGTGTTAGAAAAATCTTTTTTATTTAAGATAAAATTTAAGAAATTAAAGAACAAATTTTAGATTACATTAAAAAAATTATGTTGGCAGAATAAATACATCCAGACCTACTTTATACTGCCTTTTTCTTCTTATTTTAAAAGCTAATGTTTATGTAAAATTATAATTTTGTTTCGTGATAGTTAAAAATTCATTATTTTAAATTACTAAACCCCAAAACAAAATTTACTAGAACTTTTTTTTTTTTTTTTTTTTTTTAAATAAGAAGTTTGATGCGATTCGACACACAGTCGACTCTCGTTAATTCGAACTCGTCCGGACCACAAGAAATGTTCGAATTACGGAAAACATGCTTAATATGGTACTATTACAAAGGAATTAATGTTATAGTGTTTTTAAAACTTATTTCGTCTGTTATCATTAGTTTATGACTTAATATTAAATTAGAATGCATAAATACATAAACTAATTAAAAGATTAGAAACAAGCACGATGAAAGAAAAAATTAAAGTGTCATGATGGACAGACGGGGCTCTAAGAAAGTGAATATCAAAGGCATTGTATTATATGTATACTCGTTCGGAACAATTTTCACCAAAATCAAAGAAAGAAAGTTATTCAAATGATCTGAAATCCGTGAGAAAGAAAAGAAAAATGAAAAATCGGAATTCTCGTTAGTTCGAATTAAACGAAGTCATGAGAAAATGAGTTCGAATTAATGAAAATTTTTGACGTTATTCTGCCATTGAAAATTTCGGGACTTCATGTTTAGTTCGAATTAAGCGAAGATTCGAATTATCCGATTTCGAATTAACGAGAGTCGACTGTACTTTTATATTACACTTTTCAAACATTTATTCCGCCGAGCGAATGCAGGAGCAATATATTAAATTTAAACACTGAGAAAATTTGCTTGTGGTACTTTTTTAATTAATATGAAATTAATAGCTGATAGTCTTCATTTTTTCTTTCCTATTTTTGCCGATTTCGATAGGCTGAAAGAAATAAAAAAGAATCTGGTTTGACAACTACATTTTGTTACTACCTCGATGCCTCTTCTTAATCCAGTTGCAAGCTTCTAGCTGGTCTGTGTTTGGATCGGACATTTAAATCTCCATTGCTGCCAGTCAGCTGTTTCTCTACCCATGATTCCATGCAATATTTTCCTGTGACGTCAAACGCAGTTTACAAGCAAAGCTTGTGCGAGTTATGTTGGTGAATTGAACTGTGAACCCTTTTCTATTTAGCTGAGAAACATTTTTAAAAACTGTACCATCAATTATCATTTGTTGTTTTTACTGTATATGATTTACTTCTTGATGGACAGATAATTGCTGCAGGTAAGTTACGTTAAATTGTTATTACAAAATTTCTTTTGTCTCCATCACTGAATGTATTTTGGTAGCTAGCGTCGTAGCAATACAGATGTTTTGTTGTTGAGTTATGCCTTAATCGTCTCAAAATTGTTCGATTGGAACTAACTAAGAACATCGACAGTAATGTGGGTTAAATGTGTATTTAAATTTTCTTTTTGAAATCATGAATTGTTCTGTTATTTTATGTGCGCAGTTCTAAACTAATCGGGAGATTTTAATCCGATAAAATATCTTGTGTACGATTAGTGGTGACACATTTTTTTAATTGTTGCTCAGACGATGTTACAGAAACCAAATGATTAATTGCATAATATAAAAATAATTTCCATTTCTACTTAACTGCATAAAATCAGTGATGTTCGATAGATAATGTAAATTAATTAAATTAACATTAATCTTATCTATTTTATTTCGTAAAAGTTTGATGAAATAAATGACCTAAAATCATTATAAAATATCTTATGTTGTTAAAAAAATAAACGATAAAAATACTAATTTTCCTAGTATATGTCATTAAATTTTGGAAAAAAAAAATATATATATATAAATTATTCTAAGATGTCGGTACTTTGTTAAATAAATTATTTTTAAACCTTAGCGCGCCAAGTTACTTCATTATCAATAAGCTCATTCTTAGGTAAAATAACTATAGATTAATTCATTTACATGTATGAATTAGTTTAATTCTTAATGTTTTATTTTTAGTTACATTAGGTATAATTGCATGAAAATACAATTTTAAAGTTTTTATGATTTGCCTGTTTCTTTTTTTTTTCTTTTTTACCTGTAATGATGTTGTATCTCAATACTCTGTCTATTTATGATACCAATTACTTTTTAATCAGTTTTTTGTGTTTTTTTTTTTTTTTTTTCAATTGCATTTGTTTAATTAGAACAAAAAATATGAAAAACATAACATATCAAATCTGAACCAAAATTTCAATCAAAATCTGGCATTCTTGTGTTGCATCTTTGCTATTTATCTCTGGAAAAATGGTTTATTCTTATATTTATTATTATAATCTATAAATGAAATGCTAAAATATTTTATTTCATGTATTAAATTGCGATTTATATATGTATGAGTCAATCCATGTGGAATCATACAGACCATGTTGCTCAATATTTTTGATTTTTTGAATTCTTTACCAGTTAATTTATTGTACTTTTAGGAATCTAAAACAAGGATTTAAAAAATTTTAAACCTTTTGATTTTTTTTTTTTTTTTTTTTTTCATCCATATTTTTGTCATGTCTCAAGCAATTATTTATGAAAATAGTACTTTACAGAATCCTTTATATTTTTTTTATTTCTAAACGTATCAAAATGATTTAAAAACCATTATATTTAGTAATGAATGAACTAAATTTTCATAATAGGTATTTTTATAATAATGATTAAAAAATTATATAAAATAAGATTAAATGTATCAGGCCGAATCCATGTCGATTCAGGCAGGGGGGTTACCTTCATAGTCTCAGAAGTTCTTTGATTGAACATATGTTAAAATTCAGGAAAAAATAATATTCTCGTAATTTTTGGTTTTCCCCAAAAAAATTTCTGGACCGAGATACAGGGTGCCAAAGATGGCATCCCGAGCACCTTTTCCCGTTTGTGATTTTCGAAAAAAAAGTTTAAAGTGCTCTATCTCTGAAACGATGCAAAATATTTCATTGCAGTTTATTTTATTTTAAAGATAATATTGTTCTGTGTAAAAAGATATACTCCATTTTGAAATATGTATTTAATTATTTTTACAGCAGCCTTTTAAAAAAAAAATTTAATCAAAAATAATTTTTTTCTCAAAAATTTTGATTTTTTTACTGTTAGTCAATACCATTGAGTACTACCTTCACTGTAAAGGAGAACTTTCACTTTTGAGTTTAACAAGTTTTAGAATCATTTCAAGAATTTAGAGAATTTTACATGATCTTCATGTCAAAAGTTTTAGTAAAAAAATCACATGTCAAACATGGTAAATGAGGTGCATTCATACTATGACTATTTTTATGAATATTTAGATCTTGGTGCAATAAGTATTACTCTTGTGATAACTGGCATGAATACAAAATTTATTTTGTTTCTATGTATTAAATTCAGTAATACAGAAGTAATATGAATCCATCTTAAAAAGAATGTAATCACCAGGGCAACCTAGAATCATTACCTATCATGGGATATGTTTGAATTAATTATGCGTAATAGGATTTAACAGGATGAATAAAATATTTATGAGTGTCTTTTTTTTAAAAGTTTTAATTTGACTTTCATAACATTTGACAACCTTTTTCACAACATGTGTTGCTTTTTTTTTTTTTTTTTATTTGAAGGTAGCATTTTTCTGTTTGAAATGATATATTCAATTTTAAAAAAATGCATTCATATTTTCTGATGCAGCTTTTTGATTATTTTTTTAATTAAAAGACATCAAAAATGCCAATCCTAAATTTATTTATTCATTTAATTTTTTGCTGTTGATTAATACCATTGAGTACTTACTGCTTTCCTCATTTTGGAAAACTTCCTCTTTTGATTTTGACGAGTTATCGAAACACATGTAAAATTTTGCCATATATTTTACCAGTTCCTGTATGACAATCACATACTGGTCTCAGGAAATCAAAATCTTAGTCTTATTTGACACAGGATTTTATTTCTTAATAAGTATAAGAAACTGACAGCTTTAAAAATAGCTTACAAAAGGGTCATTCCACATGAATTCAACCAATGGGTGTTGCATCATAGTCACAGATTTTTTTTTAAATTTTATCATAGATAGACATAGTAGTGAAACCCTCAAATCTGAAATTTAAAAGTAATTTTCACAATATTGGCCGAGATATGGCCATTTGAAAACTGGCCATTTTTACGAAATGGCAGCCATCTTGGAATTGTATCACTGTCTAAATATGGCCATAACTTGACAACTAATGGCTCAAATTTTATATATCGGGTACCAATTTGAAGCTATTTGTACAAAGAATGAATATTTCACATCAAAACAATAATAAATTTTCATTTTTTTACTTTTTATTATGTGCAAAGTGAAAATTTCACCGCAAAAAAGGGCAGACTGTAATGGCTCATAAAAAAAATGAATCATCATGAATTTTTCTGAAACTTGGTAAAAACGTTGCTCCAGCTGTGTACTTTAAATTAAAAAAAAATTAGAAAGGTAAAATTTGTTGTTTTAAAATAAATGGTTTTTTACACATAAGGTGTCATTAACCAAATAATGATATTTTTAGAATCTGTAAGCATTCCTGATTCAAAAAATAATGGTTAAAATAAAATTTTCTAACATCTAAATTAATGTAAAAGTATAATCAAAACCTCATTTGTACTAATTTTGTAGAAATCTGCCCCCAGCCCCCCTCCCCCCTCCCCCCCCCCCAAAAAAAAAAATTAGACAATTCAAAAAATTTTACACTGAAAAGATAAGAAAATAATTAAGGAATATAATGTATAATTATAAAATACCTATAAATGCAGTGCATATATATATGATAATTTACTTCACATATAGGGGCGAGTGGGGTGGAATGGGACAGTAGGTTTTTCTCTTTAAGTATCATTCTAAATATTTCATCAATCACACATTATGTGAAGTAATGGTACCCCAATCTTCAGTTGAAAAAAGTAGCTGATTTACATAAGCTTGCAATTATATAAAGAAAAAGATTATTTCAAAAATGAAAAGTAAATTTAGTTCATATACTTTTTATGCTTTCTGTATAATGATTTGATTATGCATAGATGTAACAGTTTCTCTATATATGGAACATTATACTGTAAAATTAGAGAGGTAAAATTTGTTGTTTTAAAAATGGTTTTCTACATATAAGATGTCATTGACCCAAATAATGATTATTTTAAAATCTGTAAGTATTCTTAATTTAAGAAATATTGGTTAAAATGAAATTTTCTAGCATCTAAATTAAAGTATTGTGTTTATATTATATAATTCAATAAAGAAATATCAATTTGCAGTTATTTACACTAAATATTTATTTTTACAGTACTTTTTATTTCATTTCATTCAAAATTTTTGTAACTTTTGTCTGCAAATAACCAAGTTTCCTCTTTGAGCTACGCCTACTCATTTTTATTGGCGATAACTCTAACATTTCACAGCTTTTGTTTAATTGTTCCATTACTACTGTGGGTTCACTAAATTCTGGATCAGAGATGCTTTTCATGTCAACAATAGAAATCATCTTATTTATTGATGAATAGCAGGAAGTACATAATTTTTTTCCTGGAATGAGGATGTCTGGATTTGTCATAGACATATCTAAAGAAATTGTTTTCAGTGATTTTGCTCTGTTACTATTTGGATGTTTATTAAATGGATCACAACACTGTCTCTGATTTAAACTATAAAATTTTAGAAATTTATCCTTGTGAACCTTGCATATATTCGCATGCAAAAAACTTTTTTCATCTGGGATTATATAATGTAACCTTTTTTTTAATAAATGTAAATCCCGTGGGGATAATTGAAGAACAGAAATAACATCAGTACTCAGAGAAACATTGAGTTTTTTACATACAAAACACTCCATCTCCACTGTATAATAAGTACAAAATAATTATTGTATGTCTAAATACACTTCATTGAAAACTTTAGAAGTGGTATATGGTATTTAAAAGGAATTACTCAAGTTTCTTGGACATTATGATGCAAGATTACATCATACTTTAATTATAGCCAATTAAGAAGCAGATGAAGTAAAGCAGCAATCTTTTCTTTAAATTGCATCAGCTCATATAGAACATGATGCAAGATAGCATCATACTTTGATTATAGCCAGTTAAGAAGCAGATGAAGGTACAGTAGCAATCTTTTCTTTAAATTGCATCAGCTTATATAGAACATGATGCAATATTACATCAGCTTATAGAAACATAATGAAATTTTTACATCATGTTTTGAATTCAAAATTTAAAATTTTGAATTCATGTTTTGATTCTTGAAATAATCTTTTTCTTTATATAATTGCAAGCTTGTGTAAATTAGCTACTTTTTTCAACTGAAGATTGGGGTACCATTACTTCATTTAATATGTGATTGATGAAATATTTAGAATGATACATAAAGAGAAAAACCTACTGTCCCATTCTACCCCACTTGCCCCTATATGTGAAGTAAATCACCATATGTATGCATTGCATTTATAGGTATTTTATAATTATACATTATATTCCTTAATTATTATCTTATCTTTTTCAGTGTAAAATTTTTTGAATTGTCTAATTTTTTTTTTTGGGGGGGGGGTGGGGGGGAGGGGGGCTGGAGGCAGATTTCTACAAAATTAGTACAAATGAGGTTTTGATTATACTTTTACATTAATTTAGATGTTAGAAAATTTTATTTTAACCATTATTTTTTGAATCAGGAATGCTCACAGATTCTAAAAATATCATTATTTGGTTAATGACACCTTATCTGTAAAAAACCATTTATTTTAAAACAACAAATTTTACTTTTCCAATTTTTTTTTTATTTAAAGCACACAGATGGAGCAACGTTTTTACCAAGTTTCAGAAAAATTCATGATGATTCATTTTTTTTATGAGCCATTACAATCTGCCCTTTTTTGGGGTGAAATTTTCACTTTGCACATAATAAAAAGTAAAAAAATGAAAATTTATTATCGTTTTGATGTGAAATATTCATTCTTTGTACAAATAGCTTCAAATTGGTACCAGATATATAAACTTTGAGCCATTAGTTGTCAAGTTATGGCCATATTTAGACAGTGATACAATTCCAAGATGGCCGCCATTTTGTAAAAATGGCCAGTTTTCAAATGGCCATATCTCGGCCAATATTGTGAAAATTACTTTTAAATTTCAGATTTGAGGGTTTCAGTACTATGTCTGTCTATGATAAAAATTAAAAAAAAATCTGTGACTATGATGCAACAAGTTTTCCTTAAATTGGTTGATTTCACGTGGAATGACCCAAAAGAAAAAAAAAACATACACTAAAGTTTACAAAATATATGTATAAGTTTCAAAACATATCACTTCCAGTGTACTCTGCTTAGAACTGAAATTAGAAATTCATAGACTTTATAATTTATTGAACAGTGTCTGTATCTTCCTTTGATATTTAGTGATGCCTTCCTGTTTAACTAATAGGGACTGGGGCTTCCATAATCCTTAAAACATTGTGAATAGGAAGTGAACACTGGTGGTGGTGTTGCTGTCTTGCAGGTGGAAATCTATATCCAACAGCCGATCTATGTGGGAGCATAAAGTTAAGGACAATTTCATAAACAACTGATATCATTTACCTTTGCAATCCACCACTCACAGTAATATACACAGGCAACAAAAATTCATTTTTATAAATTGTGAATCTGAATATTTTGCAATTGTTTCAGAGATCTTAGTTGGACAAATGAAATTTCTTCTTGCTTGCTGTTCAAAGTTTGTGCAATATAGGTACTATAATATTAATAGATGATTGTTCATTCTATTAAATTCTATCATACATAATTAAATATCACATGGTAGGTAATGATTCTAGGTTGCCCTGGTGATTACGTTCTTTTTAAGATGAATTCATATTACTTCCGTATTACTGAATTTAATATATAGAAACATAATAAATTTTGTATTCATGCCAGTTTTCACAAGAGTTTAATACTTATTGCACCAAGATCTAAATATTTATAAAACTAGTCATAGTATGAATGCACCTCATTTACCATATTTGACGTGTGATTTCTAACTTGTTTAGGACATGTAATAGGCTATGTATGATACAAGTAAACAAAAATTGAGAGACTTATTGGAACTTTTGACAGGCAGTTCCTGTAAAATTCTCTAAATTCTTGAAATGATTGTAAAATTTGTTAAACTTAAAAGTGGAAGTTCTCCTTTACAGTGAAGGTAGTACTCAATGGTATTGACTAACAGTAAAAAAATCAAAATTTTTAAGATTGGCATTTTTGAGAAAAAAAATTATTTTTGATTAAAAAATTTTTTTTTTCAGAAGGCTGCAATAAAAATAATTAAATACATATTTCAAAATAGAGTATACCTTTTTAAGCAGAAAAATATTATCTTTAAAATAAAATAAACTGCAACGAGATATCTTGCATCGTTTCAGAGATAGAGCACTTTAAACTTTTTTTCAAAAATCACAAATGGGAAAAAGTGCTTGGGATGCCATCTTTGGCACCCTGTATCTCGGTCCAGAAATTTTTTTGGGGAAAACCAAAAATTACAGGAATTTTATTTTTTCCTGAATTTTAACATATGTTCAATCAAAGAACTTCTGAGACTATGAAGGTAAGATTTTTTCTTTGGCTGCCTGAATTGACATGGACTATGCCATCATTTTTATTGTGGAAAATTGTCTTTTTTGACATAAAAATTTTAATAGAAGAGAGTAAAACTCACCTTTACACTTATTTTTCTGAATATATACCCTAATGAACTATTCTCAAGAGAAATATGAAACATTGAGACGCTCCTTCTTTTTCTATAATTAGTCAAAGTTGGCATCTCAGCATCAAAACGCTAAATTTGAAATTCAATATCTAAAAAAGGACTGGCTAAAAAATTATGAAAATTTAGCAGGATAACCTTCTTATGGATGTAAACATGTACCAAAAATATTATGAGTGATATATACATGGTTTTAAAAATATAGAACTTTGAAATTGGCTTGAAAATCACATTTGTGAACACATTTTTTAAAAGAAAAACTACTCCTAAATGCATATTTTTTTTTTTTTTTTTAATTATTTCAAATGTTACTGTTTAAGGTATAATGCATGTTCTTTCTTACATAGAATACATAATAATTAAATCTACTTTACACTCATGGAAATAAATATCTGGATATTTCATTGCAAAGTGTCTCAGTAATATTGTAGCTGTGTCCAGTGACTGTAATTAGTTCCAATGGTGTTAGTTTCTGAAGCATGTTACTTACTGGAACCCAAAATGTATCATTTTTGGACAATTGAAAAGAAGTTGTTGGTCTATACAATACAGGTTGAAAAAAAGTGTATAAACAGGTCATTGTTTTCTTCACCTAGCTCAAGAATTTTTCCAATCCACCACTTTTTATCATAAGTGCACACAATATAATCATTTACTTTGAATGATAGCAAGCTTTTCCAAATTTTTTAGATATTGTGATCATTATACTGTTCACATGTAGATGTTACAAAGCACCTGATAACACTTTCACTTAATGGTATAAACAGGCCCGGACTGGCCTGGTCGGCGATCGCCGAGGGCCCCCGGCCCAAAGGGGCCCCGAAAGTGCAACTCAAAAGAGGAATATACAATCTTATAATTACTACTTACATAAGAAAAAAATTGAGTATTTTCCAATAATAATATTCGTTTACAATAAATTTTAAACAAATGATAGTTTTTTCATGGTAACTTATATAGTTTCGTCGTATCATGTCATTGGACAGACGGAATAGGGCTGCTGACTGATACATCGCCTTTTCTGCAGTACTCATAGAACCAGATTCAGAGTACATCGAGACATTCCCTTGCCAATCTCGTATAGTATGGTTGTAACGAGTGTAATATCACAGTGTGGTCAACATGAAGCAGTACGAAAAGAAAATAAAAAAATGAGAAATTTTTTAAACATTGAAAAATGTATAAAACTTTTAATACTTAGTTAAGTAGCAAGGACAACCCGATTCCACTCAATTTGCAAAAAAAAAAAAAAAAAAGTTTTTCTTAACATACAATTAAGATCTTTTTGAAGAATACTACATGCACATTTATGAAATATTTTATATTTTAAAACTGTACTTTAAATTCACGATATTTTCTCAACATAGAAAATACACGATAATAACATTAATGATTACTTAGAAGTCTAGATTTTTGAACATTCAAATAAAGATTCATTATAAAATTAATGTAGTTTAGATTTAAAGAAAAAAAGAAGACTGTAAAAACATGATTAACTTTTGAAGATGTATTATAAAAATATATTTGTGAAAATATTTCTCTGTCATTTATTAGAGCTTCTTTCAAATCCAAGTTAGTTCCTGACGCATTTCTAAATTCATTTTCTTCGGAAATGCATAAGTTTTTTTTTCTTATTCAGAACCAATGTAATCGAATGGTGTCTTCCATTTTTTGATAAAGACATTATATCTTTTAGAAATATTGTCAAAGTTAGCATTTTGAATTGAATTTTTGGAAGCGAAATCATTGAAAAAGGGAAAAACCTGCAGTCACGTGACAAAAATCTCTTATCATTTGAGAATTTATTTACCAAAAATGGAAAATTATTCTATTCCCAAATCCTTTAGTAGTCACGCATGTCAATTTTATGCATTTACAGTTAAAAATTAGTCAAAGTTTCGCGTTATTGAGAAGTGGATTGAAAACCACCCTAAGTTATACCTCCAAAGATTCCATTAACACAAGTTTATTATCGCTGTTAATATTTTTTAAAGAAACATAGTAACAGCCCTACACATTCTGAGAACATTTAAGCCCAGTTCTGGTCCGACTCTACTATGTAGAAAAAAAGTGCACTCTTGATCACGGCCTTAGGTATGAGTCTGCTGAAAAAATTAAACCCTGCCTCTGATACTTCATAACTGTCCGATGCCCGCGTTTTTGTTTGGATGGTGTCAAACTAACATCGGCTCGAGATGCACATTTATACTCATTCTCGCGAAAGTCATTCACTGAAAGCGGATCATGTTTTATCGTCTTCGTATAAATTTTTATATTGGATTGGCAGGTTCCCTAATTTTTTTTGTCGGCCCAACATTCTCGCTAAATTTCTTTGCCTGACCGGCCGCAGACCGGTCTGGATACGGGTCTTTGGCCAAACCTGGACCCATGCAAACCTCTACAACAAATAATAGGTTCAATGTTCTGTAATATTATTTTAAAAGACCCATATGATAGCATAATATTCAGCATAATGGTAGGTAGTACTCCAGATAGAGCTGTTACGAGTTGGCAGTTTGGTTTAGCTATGTCCCCATCAGTGGCCGAGAGTTTCTGACCTCCAAACTGGTAGACGGTAGGTCCTGGGTCGAACCAATCGCGACCGTTGGCCTAACAGTTCGGAGTTTTCCGTGGTTTTTTCGAATTTTGCATTTCCTTACGTAAACACGGGTTAGGTTCCCATAGAAAGAACCCCACGGAGGGCACCCCTCCACTTACGGCCTATATCCCACCTGTATATAATTGGCCAGCATAAAACATAAACAAACAAACGTCAGCTATGTCCTTCAAGGAAAGGTTGTGAAAAACTTTTAGGAAAACAGAATCGCTAACTCGCTAGTAAACAGAAGATTCACAGTTAGAACCGTGATGCTGGAATTTGAAGTTTTCATACTTACTAGGGAACTACAAAAAGTGTAAGTCACCGATTCCAACGAAAGTGGTATCGTTGGAAAGATCTAATTATGAGGAGTAAAAAACTCAATGGAACTACCCGTCGGAAGCGAGGCTAGTACCATACTGGACTAGTGCACACCTAACAGAGGTCCGCAAAAAATTGTCTCGATTTTGATGAAAATGATGTTGTCGGAAAGATATCATTTTGAGAAGTAAAAAACTCAATGAAGCTACCCTTCGGAAATGTGTCATTTTCGAAATATCCGACAATACAAATTGTCAGATATCTTGAAAACGTTTCATTTCCGACGAGTGATTCTATTGAGTTTTTAATCCTCCCGATAATACCTTTTCAGCAATACACTTTTGTTAAAATCGAGACCAAATTTTTGTGCAGTTTCCCAGTAAGTGTTCATTAGCTACGTGACATAAATTATCGGACATCTCGAAAACGGCTCATTTCCGACGGGTAGTTCCATTGAGTTTTTTAATCTTCACGATGATATCTTTTCAACGATACCACTTTCCTCAAAATCAGTGACTTACACTTCTTGCAGTTCCTTAAGAAGATAGAATTTTTTTGAAAAAATATTCGTACTTTTTGCTGATTTAAGGATTTATATTATTTTTTTATCACTAATATTCATATATATATATATTTTTTAATTACAATTTTCTTTCTATTTTAAAAACGAGCGGTTTATTAATGATTCAGCATTTTAAATTTCGTTTAAACATTTTTTTTTCGTTTTTAAAAATTTTTAATTTTATTTATATTTCCGCTATTTTTCTTTTTGTTTCGCGTTTTTAAAGAATTTTGCATTTTGAATTTCGTTTAAATAATTTAATTGAACATTTTTAATTTAATTAAAATAAATAACTTCCTTTTACTTAAAATTTATTGATGCTACCATCTATGTAAGAATTTAATAATTATAAATCAACAATTTGGATTTAATAATTAAAGGATAAGTTGTTTTGAAAGACATATTAAAGGAAATACTCTGAGCGATCTGCAATCACACGTACCAACTTTTTTTTTAGTACTGTTATATCACTTTTAATATTTACTTAGGTATCACAGTAGGATTTAGATTATTATGACTTCGACACAGTAATTTGATTGCCGAAAACTAAAAATATACCTCACGCTCATTTTTAAGTAGTTTTACTTAAAATGAATAATTCTTATTTTTTTTTTCTATCATAGAATTAGTTTAGGTATGGTCTATAAAAATAATATAAATGTATATTGTGAAAGTAAGTTAACAACATTACAAAAAGCTTACATTTTACTCAACTATTTTCCAAGTCACAAAATAGCCTAAATGTGTTTTTTTGCCATCCAAGCCTAAATTTAAAAATAAAATATAATATTCTGTTCTCGTTAAATTTCCCGTAAGGGGCCCCTTTTCAGTCTCTAGCCGAGGGCCCCCAAAGGAGCCAGTCCGGGCCTGGGTATAAATTGGCGATATGCTTGTGTACCAGGAATTTGTTGGGAGAACAACCTTTAAGACAGAACACAACTGAGTTCTCCTAATGAGAAGTTAAATCAATCTAGTAATGAACAAGTTAAAACCAGTGGTGCAGAAAATGTTTTTACACCCAACATTTCCCCCAATCCACATAAAAATTGCCCCAAACTTTTACAATATATTATAGGCTTACATAAATTCTGTATTACCTTAGGTATGGATATTTCCCCCCGAAATTTCTCAATGTATGCGCAAATATATATGGTACATATTATTCTGAGATCAATTTTGTACAGATCACCATACAGACCTATTTGTAATGAACATTTTTCTGTCTTTAGCAATTATGTAAATTCATTATTAAAATCGAAATCAATTGTATATTTCTGTGCAAAATTTCCCTCGATCCTAGATCACTGGATCGGACATATTCTGTAACCCTGGTTAAAACATGATATATTTATTCACTATTCACTGAGTGATCATAACTAAATAGGATAGAACAAGAAAAATTGTTTTCAATCACAAAATCAAGCATGCAACAGTTTGACATGATATATTTATACACTGTATCAAAAAAAAAAAAAAGCAAAAATGCAGATTTGTTCTAAATTATAAAATAAAGTATGCAATATTTACAGTTTAGACCATAATATATTTATGCACTGGCACATTAAAAATAAACAGGACAAGATAAGAAAACTTGTTCTCAGTCATAGAATTTAACAAAAGAGAATTTGTAAATTTGTTCTTAATAATAAAATTAATACTCACATTCACTTAATCCTCGTTTAAAAGTAAATGAAGTATTAAGTTTGTGAGCATAAATTAGGTTTTAATACACAGTAGACTCTCTCAAATCTACAACTCTCTAAAATCTGCACATAATTTATGAATATAAACAATGAGACATTCAGTTCAGATATAGGGACAAAATTCAACTTTTTTGTATCAATTCTATACATTAATTTGTAATTTTTGTTATTACTGAATTCATGTTTTTTCTTGAAGGTAGGATAAATTTATTTCTGAAAAAATTCAAGATATTGCAGATAATCCATAATCTTCTTATCAAATATAATTATGTATTAATCAAACATTTTTGGTTATTAAATCTGGCTGAACCTGGAATAAAACTTTCTTATTTTATGATTTTGATGTCATTTAATATTCTACATTATTTATGAGGGAAGTTTCTTTGAATAATTTAGGAAAAATACATTTCAACTTGATAATGAATAGTTAATCATACATTATTCATTTCATCTTTGCTTTTAATATTTAAAAAATTATTAGTTTTTATTATCTTAGTTTATTACTGACTGTAATGTTTTAATATATTGAAAGCAGTCATTATAATTTTTATTGCAATATTTATTACATACAAATTACTGTTTTAAAAATGTAAATAAAAAAATGACCAGAAATCCGCAAAATTCTAAAATCCGCACAACCTCTGGTCCCAAGCTTTGCGTATTTGAAGGAGTCTACTGTCAGTGGCGTAGCTAAGGGGGGGGCAAGGGGGGCGTCCGCCCCGGGCGCCGAGGCTAGGGGCGCCAAATTGAGATAAGTTCAAATCGAAATTATCTCCAAATTTTGATAAAACATAAAATTGTTGATTTTTAAAAAATTGTTTTGTATGTGAATGTTTTTTTAGTAAAATATTTTGTTATATCCAAAAAATGAAGAAAGAAAATACTTCTGTAAATGTTTATAGGGATGGCTCAACACACTGGGTACCTACATTATGTACCTAAACTGAAGAGCATTGTACTTAAATAGGAGGTGCCAAATTAAGAGGAGCTTTAAACTGAAACTATTTCACATTGAAGACAAATAGGAATTGTTGACCTTTCCTTTTGTGTTTGTATGTGAATGTCTTGAAGAAATTCAATGAAGTTGGGAAGAAAGGAAAGATCTATAATTGGGTGATTCTCTCCAAATAGACCAAAATAAGAGTTATGAGGCAGTGCCTGTGAGGAACTGATAATTTTTTACAAAATGCCCATTTACTTTTTTACCATTATCTGAATTGAGATTAGGTTTAGTGGGCTTTAACTATATCCAAATACTTATGAATCAGTAATAATTAAAATTGTTTAATATTTACCTGATTTCAGTAGAGACTGGTGAGAGAGACATGCGATGCTAAGCCTTCCACATCACTCCCTCATCAGCCTCTACTGAATGCAGGTAAATAAAAATATATATTACTACTGATTTGTAAGTATTTGGATATAGTTAAGGGACACTAAGCCTAATCTCAATTCAGATAATGGCAGTAAATGTGCATTTTGTTAAAATTCCTCATTCTCTCACAGCCACTCCCTCATAACTCTTATTTTGGCCTATTTGGAGAGAATCACCCAATTGTCAATAGATCATGGGAGAGGTTTATAACGGAGTAATCTCCAGTTTATAAATCAAATGATTTGTGGGCGACCTAGATTTACATTTCTGGTATTAAAAGGATATTGTTCATTTGTACAGTAGCTGACCCTCCCATAGATTTTTCCAAACGAACTGCGAATGATTAAAAGCTCTATTGTTTTAAAATGTTAAAAAAGAATAGCGAATCTTCCAAAATGAACCTCTGCGATGGGTCTCCACTATCTTCGGCAGTGTAGACTGGACCTCTATGTGCGCATCTCTAACCACTAAAAATCTACATTAAAATTAATCTTTCTCTATATCTAAAGGAATGTCCGGTACGGTTCTAAGATTTCTGCACCCACGTATAGCAGGCGTGCTCTGCACACACCGGAAAATCAGAAGAGAATCGTAATTTGGTTTGAAAGAAGAAAAAATTCCACGTTAAAGAAAAAAATAGGTCCATGAAACTTCAGATAAAAATTCCCCCCAGTTCGGCTATGGAAAGTAGAACTAAAAACTGTAAAACAATCGAAAACCAAGTTAAATGAGCAAAAACTAATTGAAATTGGATCCTTAGAGCTCGAGGTAAGAATGGGCAACCTGCACCCGAAGGTGTATCTAAAAGCTGCTATAAAATCATAAGCTAAATTGAATGAATCAATCACCATTGAAATCAGGCCCATATAATCCGAGAAAAGGATGTGCCGTTAATGTTCGATAATTGTGGTAAAAAAAGTTTATCTTTTGAAAAACATGCTTTTAAACGTAAATATAGAGTATTTGTAGACGAACTCTTAACTCATATGATGGGACTATTGAACAGAATACATTAATAATCTTCGATTAAACTGATAAATTGCTTTTAGATTATATTTTTAGAGTTCAACAACATTTAATAATCAAGACAATTGTCTACCTGTCATATAATCTCTGATCCATCAATTTTCAGAAGTTAAATGGAGGGGGGTGGTTGGAAAAAGATTTGTTTTAAGTTTCTTTTTAATGCAAGTTCCTCTTTGTATTTTTATTTCTCCTACCTTTTGTACTGTCGCCATCATTAAAAAAATAAACAAATTACTGACCCAAAAATTTTTTACACGAGTATAAAACATTTTTTGCATGTGCTCTGAAAATTTCAAATCCAATATCCTTGTTTATTAAGCGATTTTCTAAATTGTGTTCGATTCGCCACCTTGGCGAAAATCGTCGGCGAAAGTGCTTGGCGAGAGTGCTAAAGCAATAGGGTTATACAAATTAAATTCACTCGCGCAGCTTATGTCGCGCATGCGAAGCTCGACGAGGTTTGTTTACATCACGAAATACCTGTTGATGTATAGCTTAGATTTTAAAAATATGTTTATTTGAATGATTTACTTGTAGTATATGAAATATTTTTTTTCTATTATTCATAAACTAAGGAAATGTCACAATTTAGTGAGCAGTTATTTTTAGTTTTGTAATTTTAATTTATGTAGTTGCCATGTGCTTCGCGAAACAGAGCGATTGCTTATGTAAGATTTTTTCAATATTAAAGAAAGTGCGGACATTTTTTAATTCAATTAATGAAATAATTGGCCAGCTGGGAACACTTTTGAAGCAGCAAGTGAAATTTCTTCTTCTGCTTTGAAGGTGTATACTTGCTAGCCAAACACTAAATAATCTGCTGTAAAATTTAATTTAATGGATCCACTATGAAAATAGAGCAGTTTCAAGTTTGGTAAGCATAGCTTTTTCTTCCCATTTATGTTGATTTTTATTCCAAACACCTGCGTATTATTTTTCTAGTGCATATTTAATAACATTAAACTGTGATTTATGTATTTCAAATTCAAATCCTAGCATTCATCAAAAGAATAAAAGTAATTTAAATCTGTATTATTAATGAACAATTTTCAAATTGATTAATACCCTATTTAATGTTTTAAACTTTGAACACGTATTCAACGGTTCTCAAATCTTGATATATATCACATGCATCAACATCAGTGAAATAAAATGTATTTGTTAAGGTGTTTCTGTATATTTACATGTTGGATTATTTTAAATTATAGAAATCTAAAATAAAAATATCTAATTTGACAAGGTTCTTCCTAAAGCTTTTCACTTACACTAGTTATTGCAATCTATGAATTTATGACAATACATTATAATATATGAGAATCTAATTATTTCTTATAATGCTATATTTATAAAATAGATTTTTTAATGTTTGTTTTTTAGTTTTTTCATGTTCGATTGTAGAATGAATTTTGCATAGTTTCACTATAAAATAAAAAATATTGCAGTTTTCCTTGAGAATTAAAAAAATATTACTGCAAGTATCCCATGCTTGTGAAAGAAAGAAATTAAGAGCGCAAAATTTTGCAGACTATTTTAAATCTTTTCCTGCAAGAAAAAAATAAAAAAAAAAATAAAAAAAAAATACACCTATGCACTTCAGAACACACACTGTATAAAGAAAGTTGTAACAGCCTTAGGATACTTGTAGAAATGAAACCTGTTTAGAATTAATCCTGTTGAGATTTTTTTTTTTCTGTGGATTCTACATGCCAATTAGCTTTACTTTAATACTATATGTTCCAGTATACTGAATAATGTATAATATTAGTACATGAAATCTTGAATTATTTTTATTATTTATTTTTTACTGTTATAGTACTCCTAAGATAATAATATATACTCCTAAGATAAAATATAATCCAAAGGTAGTTTGCATTTATATTATAGGTGCAGATTCTCAAAATATAGATGGAGCCAATGGCTCCTAAACCTAAAGAATCCAGTGGCCACATTGTATAATAAACACATAAAAATAATTGTTTACATGAGAAAAAATATAAGCAAATAACTCAGAAATTCTAACAGGGCTTGAATTTTAAGGCAGGATGAAAGGATTCACGCCCAAAATTTTGAAATCCCGCCCAAAAGAATAGCGTGGGCGGGAAGCTACCGCCTAAAAAAATCGGCATTTTCTAAAAAAATTTACATTTTGAAACTACGATCAACTCCCACGACCGTTTAGTAAATTTTGTGATAATTTTGTGCGACTTATTGACACATTTCGCAAGTTTTTTTACACTAAAGATCATTGAAATTTAAGATTGTTTCCGATTAGGACCGATTGACAGATTTCATAATTTTTTTCTTCTGATCAATTGTCAAATTTTGTTTTATTTCTGCAGCAAAAAAAAAGGTGATTCTGTTCCGAATTTTCCAAAAAATATTAACGTATTCAATTCCAAAAATTATGAAAAATTCAGACAGATAGATATCGCTAATTATGACGAATGGTTGCTGAAAAAATCAATTTCGTCAGTCGCTCTCAGAAACTGACCAATTGTCAAAAGATGGTGAAAAAAAAAAATCAATTTTCTCGAAGGAATGCGAAATATAGCAATTTTGGTCGAAAGACCAGAAAAAAAAATTCTTTAAAGGATAGTGGAAAAAATGCCAAATTCATCAAAAGGTCGCTTCAAAGTAGAGATGCACCGGATGTGGATTTTTGCCGGATACCGAATAACGGATATCCGGCACAAAATTTTACCGAATATCCGGTATCCGGCCGAATAATTTCTCATTTTTAATTTTAATAATATTTCAATTTTATGCTTGTTTAAAGAAAAAAAAATTATTGTAATTTTATATTATGCAAGTATTAATAGATTTCAATTCACTTATTAAGTCAAAGTTACTTAAAAACATAGTAATAATTAAATATTGAAATGTAATAATATTTTGCCTTTTCAATATATTACTTATAAAACTTCTAACTTTACATGCATATTTTTTTTTACTCTTTCTTTAGTCTATATCACCAGATTTAGGTAGTGTCTTGATATTTTTATAGATGCATTGTATCGATTAACTAACAGAAAAAAATATTTTTACCCTGTTGACACATAATTAACAAAAATGGGATAGTTATGTATGTTACTCCTCTTGACTCTGAGTGAGCATTACAGTTTTCCTATTAAGCTCTTTTTGCATTGTAGAGCAAGTTTCAGAATGAACTTTATTTAAAATATCACTTGCAATTTTAACATGAGCGGGTGACTTATATAACAAGGCATAGTTCAATTGTTTTGGAAATTTTTACTAAAATATGTTTTATTTAAAAATGCAATTTGTTTATTTAATGATTTTTTTCTTTTGTTTTTACCACATTTTTTTCTATTGTTGACTGCTTAACTTGTCCAATTGATGTTCCAGCAAAAATTGAATAGTTTCTTTATTATCAGCACCATTTTGTTCTTGATTTTCTAAAGAAACACACTTTGAATCTGGAGTATGAATATTCATAAATAAACTCTTTAGTTTGTTGGAAACTTTATTTTTCTACATAGTTTTTAATCCTCAATACTTTAGCACTTATAAGATGGCCCCATTGTATACATTTCAGACTCGGATTTTTGACGTATTAACAGCAACTTCATAAAACTTTTAGATTAGATATTTATACCTTTCTCTTTTGTTGATATTAATAATTCAAATTAATAATAAAGTTATTAACAAAACACTTGAGAAGAACTATAAAAGTCTACTACTTCATTACAAAAAAAAAAAAAAAAAAATGAAAGCAAAACAAAGTTGAAATTGTAGTTGATATTCTAGTTTTGGTTTTACAATTACAGTTATGACAGAATTATTCAACACTGCAGTTAAATTTTGACTGGTGAAAATTACAATAAAACTTTTGAGAGGTGTAAAATTACTTCATTACTGAAATTTAAGAACAATTTTTAAGAGAAATACAAAATGTGAAGTTGAAGTACATATTCTAGTTTTGTTTTTACAATTGCTGTTATAGGTTATGACAAAATATTGTCATACTTTAAATATATCTTCATTTACATATAAACATTATAATTTCATAATTGTGAAAATATACAAGTATTTATTTTTGTTAACATTGCTTTTTAATAAGATAAGGTATGCAAGGAGCAAATTAGTTTTACATTTGTTTTTAAATATAAAAAACAGAATTTAAAAAATGTTTTACTATCCGGCAACCGGATATTAAAATATTCGGCCGGAACGAATATCCGGTTCGAGTGCCGAATAAGCAGTATATCCGGCAGGAGCCGGATATCCGGTGCATCCCTACTTCAAAGGTGATTCTGTGTGAGAGAAAAAATCTAAAATTCACAGCATTTCTGACAGTTTTCAACAAAGTATGTATGTGGAAGGAAATCCAGTTTAGACACTGTTTTTACGCGGCCCTATAACAGATTTTTCAATTTTTTTTGAGGAAATTTGCAGATTTTCACAATTTTTAGTGATTTTTTGATGATTTCTTGACAAAATTTGTCATTTTGTTGCGATCATTTAAAGATTTTTGCATTTTTTCTCTGATCCCTGTATGAAATCCGCGTTTTAATTTTTAATCCTTTGATGAAATTTGTGGGTTTTTTTTATGATTTTCTAAGATTTTTTTTTTTTTTTTCGCAATCTTCTCATGAAATGAGTGTTTTTTTTTCTTCTTGCGATCTTCTGATCAAATTTGTGTTTTTTCACGATCTTCTGACAAAATATACATTTTTCCAGCGATTCTCTGACATAATTCGAGTTTGTTCATCGAGCGATTTACAAAATTGAATTTTTCGGCGACCATTTGTGTGAAATTCGGAACACTGTTTTTTTTTATTTTTGGAACCAAATACCTTAAATTTTTGAAAAATTCAGAACAAAATTACACCTGGGTCGCTTAATAAATGTGAATTTCGTCTCAAGATTGCAGAAAAAAATCGGCAGAGTTATCGTGAAATAAATATGTGAATTTCATCAAAAAAATCTCAAAAAGTGAGAAATTCGTCAAAAAATGTTATATACAACAAGGATTTTTTTTCAAAATGTAAAAATATTCTTTGACCTTATTCTGGAGAGTAAATTTTTTTTATTAAAAGTGCTAAAAAACAAGCATAAATGGTGGTGCCTAAAAAAAATCTGAGCTTTATGAATGAAGAAGAGGGAAGCAGTCGATCAACAAGATTTTTGCATGTCTGATTAATGAATTTCACGATTTTCTGTGTTTGATCAATCAAGTTTGTAATTCTTCTATGTCTGATTACCCAAATTTGTGCTTTTACAAAATTCACAATTTTTACAAAGTTCATCGAGAAAATTAACGATCTTCTTTTATATGATCAACAAAATTCGCAATTCTTACAAAAACGATCGAGGAATTCACGATTTTTCCATGTCTAATCAACAAAATTCAAGAATTTAAAAAAGCCGATCAAGGAATATTGCGATTTTTACGAAGCTGGTCGATGAAATTTGCTATTTTTCTTCACAAGATCGACGAAATTTGTGATTGTCCGTCGCATGATCAACGAAATTCACGATTTTTAAGGAGTCGATCTACAAAATTTGTGATTTTCTTCGCATGATCAATGAAATTAGAGACTTCCTTCGCATGATCGACAGAATTCCTGTTTTTTCTTTGCATGATCAACGAAATTTGGCAGTTTTCTTCGTATGATTAAAGAAATTACTGATCGACAAAATTTGCAATTTTTACGAAACCGATCGTGAAAATTCATGATCTTTTCATGACATGATCAATAAATTTCGCGGTTTACAAAGCTGATCAGCGACATTCTCGATTTTTACGAAGCTGATCAGCAAAATTCACGGTTTTTACTAAGGCAATCAACAAACTTCGCGATTTTATGAAGACAATCGACAAAATTCGGGATTTTTCTCAAGCGGATCGATAAAATTCATGATTTTTCCAAAGCCGATCGATAAAATATGCAATTTTTTCTAACTTGATCAAGAAAATTCGTTATTTTTTCAAACTGGATCAACAAAGTTTGCAATTTTTACAAAGCTGATGAATAAAATTCGCAATAATTACAAAGCTGAAAAAATTGTGACTTTTCTACACTTGATCAATGAAATTTACGATTTTTTCTCTCCTATTCGGCAAAATTCTTTAATTTTAAGAAGTCGATCGAGAAAATTCCTAATCTTTCTGCACCTTATCAACACAACTCACTAATTTTTCAAAGCCTATAGACGGTATTCATGATTTTTAGAAAACTGATCGACGAAGTTCTCGATTTTTACGAAGTCCATGAACGAAATTCGCAATATTTTACTGTTCAAGATCAATTACATTCCCGATTTTTCTGAGCTTGCTGGACGAAATTCGTAATTTTAATGAAATTGGTGAAAATTGTGATTTTTATAAAGCCAATTGACAAGTTTCCCGATGTTTCTTCATATGATCGACAAATTTTGCGATTTTTGTGCACTTGATCAAGGAAATTTGAGATTTTATTAGAACCTGATCGACGTAATTAGCAATTTTTCTGCATGCGATCAACAAATTTCGCAATATTCTTGTTTCAGACCAAAGAAATTTGCAATTTTTTGGTTTCTGATTGACAAAATATGCGATTTTTCCTGTCTTAATTGATGAAATATGCGATTTTTGTATTAACCCATAATTTTTTTAAGCGAAAAGATGAAACTCACAATTTGATAAAGTGAGAAACACGATTTTTTCATAGCTGATCAACAAAATTTTTGCTTTTTTTCATCCCTGTTTGACAAAATTTTCGAGTCTAATCAAGGAAATTCGCGTTTTTTCACGTAATAAACAGAGAAATCATGTTTTTTTTTTTTTTTGCCAATGAATTTAATTAAAAAATCTTTTTTTTTGCATCACCAACAAAATTCTTGACTTTTTCCTTGCTCAATCAACAAAATGTGCAGTTTTTCACATTTGATCAACGAAATTTGTAGTTTTTTCATGCCTGATCAGGGAAATTTCCTATTTTTTCCTGAACTGCATCAACAAAATTTTTTTTTTTTTTTTTTTTTTTTGCATTTGATCAATGAAATTTGTGATTTTTGCATGCCAGTCCACGGAATTTGCATTTTTTAAATGAAGAAATTTATATTTTCCTGCAGTGAATTGACGAAACTCGCTAGCCACATGTTAACCCATTGCGGGCCACAGGTTGTGCATCATTAATGTACAGAATTGGTTCAGAAAGTGAAAGTAATTTTATAAAAAATATCTGCAAGGTAACCAAGGAGCGATCTTGAGAGGGACCTCAGCTATCCAATGCAAAGAAAATTATTTAAAGATGTCAAAATGCAAAAGAGTTATTAGAATGATGGATCTGAGTGAAAAATTCCGGCTGGCTATTGCCCAATTAGTTTAAATGGTAAAGCATTGGCCTTGTAAGCCAAGGACCTGGGTTCAATTCCCGGCTTAGGCAATTTTTCACTCAGTTGGAAATATTAAATTCCTATGAGTTATTATAAAAATGCCACCCTATAGGAATAGCATTAGCTTATGAGTGTTTTCGGGGGCAGAGAGCCTTAATCATAAAACTCTTGAAATTTGAATTAAGTAAAGTATAAATCTTAAACATGCACAGTTGGAAAAATATGTTGGGCAAGATACGCTTAAAAAAACGGCAATTATGATAATGGAAAATACAAGGAAAATGATATTTCTTATTTTGATTTTGTCATACAAAAGTATGCTTAAAAAATTGTCAATATATGAGATTATTATACACTATAAAAATAAAAATACAAACCAGGCCTTTTTTTAAAAATTATTATTACTAGGAAAAATATCGTTAAAAAAAGTTATACACAAAAAGTTAGCGGCCACAACAAAAAAATCTAGTTAACACATGCATGTCTACGATGAATCTGTATCTATGATGTATATATTTACTTATACAATATTTTTATTACAAAATATAATTTTAAACAGGAAACACTTTATTTGATAGGTTTGTTTAACTTTTTGATAGCAATATTATTAAGATATATAAGTTTTTTGAAAGATATTACAGAGAAATTAGTAAAATCCTTCAAAATATAAATTATTTAAAGAATTTGCATATTATGAACATTAAATTATTTTTCAAGATAAGACATTTGCATTTTTTTTAATAAGATATATATAATATTTTTTTCATTTTTTAATCTTCTGAATATTTGAGTTTGATTTTTTTTCTTTCTAAACATCCATAGTTTGAAACCATTTTATATTATTCAATATTTCATCAATAGATGGTGCTGGTGCCTATATCATTGTTATGTTAAAGCAGCACCAGGGGGCGCTGTTGTTTGTTTATGTTTATTGCTTGCTGTGTTTGCTGTTTCTTTTTTGTTTAATAGTCTTAAGTATTTTTTTTTTTTTTTGCTAAAGAATTATTGATGTTATATTAATATTTATTTTCATTTTTATTCATTTAATATTTATTTTCATTTTTAATTATTTCTTTTTATCAGTTTTTAAACTTTTTCACAGGTAGTAAGTATCATGGGAATTGTATTCAGATTGTCCCTGCCAAATTTTTATTTACTTTAAATTCAATTTTTGCTATGTATAAACATCTATAAAATTTAGAGTAATCAAAATCTCAAAAATTATATTCCTTACTTGAAGTCTTTTTTGAAACTTTTCATAAATTTTCTTTGTAATAAGTATAGTTTGGAATAAAAAGTAGTTTGATAACACATGGTTTTTGTTATGTGTGTATTGATATTCCTTTATGAAGTTTCCACTTTCTTCCCATCTTTTATTAATTCCTAACCCTATATTTAATAACATCTTTTAAATTTTCCCTCCCCCCCCCCCCAAGAGTTATTTATGATTGATTACTTATTTACTGTGCAATAAAAGTAAACAAATCAAGGCTGGCAGGTTTTTTGAGTGATGCTGGATTTTAATAGATTTTAACTATGAGTTTTCTTCTCTCAAAAAATGTGTCTGTTCAAAACCTTATAAAATGCCATTTCTAGATGAAAATTATTTTCATGTATGAGAATTTTAATTCCATAAAATTGTAAATTAGTACAAGTGGTAGTAGTTTATCAATTGCCTTTATATCTAGAAATTTTAAATTTCCATAACTGTTTCGAAATTATATTGAAAAGGATAGCTTCTAGAAATATAGATGTCAGAGTATTTCCATTCAAAAGTTCATATATTGAATATTTCTTATGATAACATGAACAAATAAAAGGTATTAATCATATTTTGTTCTGTTTTTTTTTTTTTCTTCTTCTTTAATGATATTGTTGAACTATTTTCTTTCATAATTTATTAAATTTTGGATCTGGTATGATTCTACCTCCAGTTATGTACGTATAGTTTTTGGTGCCTTGGAATTTTATGAAAAATGGTTTATGCAATTAGGGCTTCAGAAAGTGCAATTTTTTTTTCGAATGATATAATAAATGACTATGAGAAGAAGAAGAAACCTTGTGAGGTTTGTTTATATTTATATATACAGTTATTTATACATATGTATATATTATTGCTTTTTACATACTATTTACTTCTGTTTTTATATAAAAACTGACTTCTTTATATTATATAATTTATAAATAACATAGAATCTCGATCCATCATTTTTTAAGCGTTTCAAACAAACAAACAAAAATATCCCGATGAACACAGATCAACTTCAAAATATGAAAAAGCACAATGTTTATGCATTAAAAAATGCATTGCAATGTATACAGTATACTGTTAAATACTAATTTGTTGCTTACTAAACAGTAAAAGAAATAAATTGAAGTTATAGAAAGTTGATATTTATTTTGAAAAATCCATAATATTGTTTGAATTTGTTATTTTTTTTTTTTTTTTTTTTTTTTTTTAGAAAAAAAATTTGTAAGACATACAACATTTTTCAATCATTTTTAGGTAGCTTTCATTACAAAAACTAAAAAGCTACCTATTGCAGCGGTCCGGAGTAAAGCACTTCCAGAAAATTTTGGTATATTTTCTCCGATCATGACCCCCAGACACCAAAACCACTCTCCGTTCAAATATTGACATATATATATATGATTTTTGTCATGCGATAACTAAGGTATTTATGAACCGATTTGAATGAAACTTCGTATGTACATAGTACATACAAATATCTCGACCGAGTTCGTTGGCCAGCATCATCCGCCATCTTGTTTCAAAATGGCGGCCATTTAAATTTTTTTTAAAATTTAAAATAAAATGCAAAAAAATTAAAAGTTGAAAAATATTTTCATTTTATGTGTTAGATCATAAAACATCAATTCCAGAACACTTTTTACTTTGTCTATATTTTAAAAAATGATTGAGTTATAGCACTTTGAATTTTTCTTATGGCTGACATTTTGAAACGATCAGATTTTTGTCACATAACACTCGTATTTATAAATCGATGTACATCTTGGTGTGTACATAATAAAGCCTGGAACGAGTTCCTTAATCAGTTCCATCTGCCTTCTTGTTTCAAAATGGCGGCCATTTAAATTTTTTTTTAAAATTTAAAATTAGGTCGAAAAAAGTGAGTTGTGAACTTTATGTTGATTTTTTATTGGTAAAACATTTTAAATTATAATGATATATATCCATTCAATATTCTGCAATTTTTAATGTGATTTTCAGCATTCTTTCGATTTTCACAGTGATTTTTGGCATTCGAAAAAGGATTTTGGATTGAAATTTTTAGTCTAACATAGTGAAACTATTTTGAATTTTAAGTTTTTAATGTCATTTTTGAAAATATGACTTAGTAGCAAAAAACCCTCGAATATTTGCTTCCCCCCTTCCCCCGATGAAAAAAAAAAATTTTACACTGAAGAATAGAATAATAAAATTTCTATAAAAAAAAAATGGGGGTTATTAGACTTCATACAATTAATTTTAGTTACACATACATTCATGAATTTTTTTTGAGAAAATTGTGAAAGTTGTCAATAAAAATTATTTACAATATTTTTTTTCTCCTGAAAAATTATGAGTTTTTCACAAAATGTTATATAAAAAATATTTTATTTAAAAATTCTGAATGAAAATTATTATTCATTCCTTTTTGTGTGAGTGTGTGTAGTCACGAATGATTAAAAAAGAAAAAAAAAACTTATTCGGTAAGAAGATATATCAATTTTAAAATAATAAATTCAAACATGGTCAGCTAAAATTAGTTTTAAAAATTTGCATCTCTATAAATGAGTGCACATGTAATGTGAAAATATTAATTATCAGTTTTGCATAATGATGTTTGAGAAATTGTTGTTGTTATCCACAGAAGTGATATATGAGAAAGATATATGAATAGAATATGATAGGATATATGGAAAATAAAAATAGTTAATTGTTCTTAATATTTTTTTAGTTCTGATTATTTTAATTTGATTTTAAAATCCTTCGTGTATCTGCATGAGCAGCGGATGCCCAGGCACTCCCCCTCCCCCCTTGGTTACGTGCATGAGTTGAAAATAAATTGTTGAATAACAATTGCAATTTAAAAAAAGCAATTCTAAATAGTAAACATAGTAATAAATATAAAAATCAAAATAAATTGTAAATATTAACACTTAAAGCAATATTAAAAAAAAAAAAGAAGAAAATTACCAAACTGGCGGGAGAAAAAAATTGAGCCAACGTGGTGCATTATGTCTGCCCCATTTCTCTTACAAATGTCTTAGAAACCCACTATGTGGAAATGTTTTTCCATACATTTACGTAACCCAGCCTATTTCTCGCCAATAGCATTTTAATCCTAGCAATATCAGATTTATTTTTCACACAAGAAAATTAGAAAAATTATTTTGATGATGAAACAGATTCTTTTGCTTTACAGTTTTATTTCTGATTTTCATTCTTTTGTTTTTTTTAATGAAATGTGTAAAGGTTACATTTTTTATATTTTTGCAGTATGTATATTCTACGTGAATATATTTTAAATAAAATGAGTGAAATGTTTATATTTTAAATGAAACAAATGTAAAGAATCTTGGTGGTTGGAACAATTTTTGGCGATTCATATATATATATAAACATATATAGATTTTTTGTTGATTTCTTCCATTTTTTCCAGTTTCTTCTACTGGCTTGGAAGAAACAAACCCTGTAAGCAACATATATCTTTATAGATATTAAATTCATCTTTTTTTTTTTCTTTTTTACTGCTTCAATATAGAATTTGTATGAAATATTAAATATATAGCTTATTTGCTGCTGTAACATTTTAATGTATAAGCATTTTACCATAAACAAAAAATAAATTCATGATAAATATGATACTACAAGCAATTTTTCTCATGTCGACACCTGATTAGTCAAAAAATTTATTTTAAGGAATAATTTCACAACTTTTAAAAGTTTTATTCAACTGTATTTTGATGCTAATTTTACCTTTAATATTATAAAACATAAGTTGTTATATTGAAAAATGAAAATTAAGTACACTATCAACTTTTATCATTACAGGTGTTTATACCTAATAAAAATTCTTTAACTTTTATCTTTCAAAGATTTTTTTGGGAAAATTTTCTCGCTCTAGTCTTTTGGCAAGACATTTTCGTAAATATTTATGCTAAATTTTACACTTAAATATTTTATTTTGCAATTGACAACAAAGCACACAATTAACTGAAAGATGTACTTATTAAATGTGTGAAAATATATTTTATAGTAAAAAAAAATCTGCAAAATAAAAGGACAAAAAGTAAAATATAAACATATTATGATTCTATCTTGTTATAATACTGCTGCTACTTCGGAAATAAAATAATATGCAGCATAAACACACAAAAGAATACAAAGATGAATAGCGTTATTTATTTATTTATTGTTGTTAGTAGGTGTAACGTGAATAAAATTTAAAAACGGACGCAAAAATAAGTCAAAATCGTAATAGAAAATCTAAACGCATACACAATAACAAAACAACAACGTCTTGCCATCGAATCGTAATCAACAGCGGAAGAACGCGCAGGCGCACATGAGCTACCGGAGTTCCATTTTTCATTTGCATCTCAAAACCGCTCTCGCCAAGGTTTTTCGCCAAAAGTTTTCGCCAATGTGGCGAATCGAACACAATTTAGAAATTCGCATAGCAGGCGTGCTCTGCACACACCGGAAAATCAGAAGAGAATCGTAATTTGGTTTGAAAGAAGAAAAAATTCCACGTTAAAGAAAAAAATAGGTCCATGAAACTTCAGATAAAAATTCCCCCCAGTTCGGCTATGGAAAGTAGAACTAAAAACTGTAAAACAATCGAAAACCAAGTTAAATGAGCAAAAACTAATTGAAATTGGATCCTTAGAGCTCGAGGTAAGAATGGGCAACCTGCACCCGAAGGTGTATCTAAAAGCTGCTATAAAATCATAAGCTAAATTGAATGAATCAATCACCATTGAAATCAGGCCCATATAATCCGAGAAAAGGATGTGCCGTTAATGTTCGATAATTGTGGTAAAAAAAGTTTATCTTTTGAAAAACATGCTTTTAAACGTAAATATAGAGTATTTGTAGACGAACTCTTAACTCATATGATGGGACTATTGAACAGAATACATTAATAATCTTCGATTAAACTGATAAATTGCTTTTAGATTATATTTTTAGAGTTCAACAACATTTAATAATCAAGACAATTGTCTACCTGTCATATAATCTCTGATCCATCAATTTTCAGAAGTTAAATGGAGGGGGGTGGTTGGAAAAAGATTTGTTTTAAGTTTCTTTTTAATGCAAGTTCCTCTTTGTATTTTTATTTCTCCTACCTTTTGTACTGTCGCCATCATTAAAAAAATAAACAAATTACTGACCCAAAAATTTTTTACACGAGTATAAAACATTTTTTGCATGTGCTCTGAAAATTTCAAATCCAATATCCTTGTTAGTTTTCTTAATTTTCTTTAATTAGTGAAAACTGTTAATTTCGTTTCGTTTATGGAATCTGATTCAGATGTGCGCACGATTTTGCCATTTTGTGAAAAAAAAATCCATTTTTTATTAGTTTTAAATTATATTTTCGACTAACTGTAAAAGAATTAGAAATCTAAGGTTCGTGTGCATTAGGTTCTGCCTTGGACTACCCTGACTCAAATTTTCAAACTTGCATCTGTGGTAGATAATTCTGGCTATCTCCGTCACGCGCATAGATTGGTTTTCCTTCTGATTTTTGTGCTTTTAGCATTTCATAAGATTATTTTTTGTGTAATGGAGAGCTTTTGTGAACCAATACAAAATGGAATTTAGCTACAAGAACAACAAGTAAAGATATTATTTCTTTTTTATAAGAAAATTACATTTTCCTGTTGAATTAGCTTTGAGAAAAGCCAATGTCAGTATAAATGCAGTTTTCGTCATTTCAAAAGTTAAATATATTTTATACATACTTACATTCGGCGCATATGCATTAGAGAAAGCTATATCTATATTTGCCTATGTATTAAATAACTTGGAGATTAATGTAAAAAAGGATTTGACTCTGAAACCTCTTTGTAGAACGAACACATACATTTATTTTATCTCTGCATCGTATTGCAGTCATCTTCGCTAGTTCGATTGGATGTAGCTCGAGCCTTTTACGTCACTTTCGGGACACACATAGTCGTAGCCAGTGTTGAATTCAGGTGCTTCTGGGAAAGACTTATATGGCTCCGGTGGGGGGGGGGGGGGGCATTATAGAGTTTTGGGTGGGATTGCACTTTTTGACTATTGAAAACACAAAAATCTCAATTATTCTGGGAAGGGGTTTGTCCACTTCTCAGGAGGGAGGGTGATTTCCTCATCCCCCCCCCTCTTACCTCCTGAATTCAATTCTAATCATAGCTTGTGCGGTCACCTCAAATGGAAAAAATCTAATCCTTTTCGTGCGTGTTCTTGCTAATATGTTGGGAATTGTAATATTTTGTAGGGGAAAGCGAAGGTAAAAATTTGGAGGAACATTTAGTTTAATTGGTTAATTAGTTCTTCATTGATCTGTGACCTCAAGAACTTCCGAAATCTGTGACGTATACAAGTCTTTAACCACAAACGAAGAAGAATAGACGCTTTCAGTGTGATGTCAGTCATGGCATTTTGCTTGGATACTGATTCCAAACAAACGGTTGCTATGCTTCATTTCTTATTAAATATCAATCGTAGAAAATGGTATCCTTGCATATAAAGCATTAAAGATGTGTCTGTTATACATAGCTAAAAAACAGGGTTGCAAAAAAGCTGGCTAAAATTAAAAAAAGCCAGGCCGGTTGGCTTTTATTGATTTTAGCCGGCTTTTTTTGGCCATAATTGGCTTTTATACAGTGAAGCCTTTTTATTATAAGCAACACATTTTTAAGTCTTTTAACTAATTTCAATGATGTTTAATTTACTTTGAGTTTATTAAATTTATTTATTAATATGAAAAATTGGGATTTTAATTATGATTCATTATGAGAAATTGGGTTATAGCCCAAATTTTCAATAATGAAGACATTAATACTAGAATAACACATTGATGGAGTTGCTAGTGGTTTATAGTCAGAATTGCAAATCTGTCAGCTAAATTATAAAATGGGCATACCAAGTGCTTTTTCTGATTTACATTGACCTTTAATCCTACCTTTGTTTTTCCATTTTTACTGCTTTATAAAATTAAAGGTTACTTAGTTACAGGTTTTATTACTTAACTAATTTTAAGAGTTATTAAAATGTCATGTTTTATTTGCTATAAACATTTAAAATCATACATATAAAAAAACATTTCTCACTATTGAAAATAGTATTTTGAATTATGCAGATTTCATAATATATTATATTTCACAATTTATTTCAGTATTCTCAATTAGCATATGCATGAATATATTCATTCATGCAAGTGGGCATATATGCACTTTTAAATAACAAACAACTATTCAAAATTTTAATTCAACAAATTTTATTAGAACATTTTTTGTTGTTTAATTTTATGTAATTATGTATTAAACTTTCCTCAAATATTGAATCCTTCCTAATTTCTCTTTCAACATTGTTCATTTTATGACTTAATCTTTACATATTGACCTGTAACAATGTTTCCATGAATGCTTTGATATGTTTCATTTTGTTAGTGTTCATTCTAGGCCATTTTTGAAGGGTGCAGCACCCTGCCCTTTTTAAAACTAGTAAAATGCACCTCTGATTTTACCCAGAGATTTTGAAATTAATGTTACTTGATTTATCATATTTAAAAATTATGTATTTTGCTGCTTTCTTTTTTCCCTTTCTAAAGGCAATAACAATTTTTTTTCTTGTAAAAGTGCCCTTTTATGATGCAGTAGTGCCCTTTTTAGTGAATAGCACTATGCCCTTTTTATATCTATAGGGAACACTAATTTTGTCATAATTCTATTAAATATAATTCTTAAGAATGTGTAACATATAAGAACTATGAAATGTAGAAGTTTAAAACACATTTGTTGAGTATATTTTCTTTTTTCCAAGATTTATGTTTTTCAGACATAATGCCTTCACAGTTGAGTCCTAGCAGTTATAAAGACTTATTTATTTGAAAAATTAAATAGAAATTAATAACTTTTTTAGTAGTAAATTATTAAAAATGTACTAAAAATAAATCAATCCAAATTTAATATGGATTCAATACAAATTAACACTTTAAAAATAAAAGCCGGCTTTTTTCAATTTTAGCCGGCTTTTTTTAAGTGGATAAAACCAAAAAAAGCCGGCCGGCTTTTTTTGGCCCGGCTAAAAGCCGGCAACCCTGCTAAAAAATGTTGCTGTAATATGCAAATAAAATAGAAAATACAGCATAGCAACCGATTGTTTGGAGTCAGTATCCAAGCAAAGCGTCATAACTAACGTCACGACTGAAAGCGTCTATTGTCCAAACGTCAGCAATTCCTACCTTAAGTTAATCTCTGAATTTAATGCTGAACGTAATAAATGTTGTTCTGGGAAACAAAATTACGAGGGGTAACAAGGATTTAAGTTTAAGATTTAAAGCAATGAAAAAGAATTTAAGGATTTTTAGTTTTTGCAATTTAATCTTTATTTTTGAATTTAAAAGCATTTTAATTCTTATCCTTTTCAAATAAAGTTTGATGTATTTATCTCTTTCAATAGCTATCTTATTGTCATGCGACCGTACTAATTTACAAACCGAGTTGGATGTGATTGAGCATATGTTAAAGGTTTATTGAGATCTCGATCAAATTCGTCGAACATCTTGATCCGCCATCTTTTTGCAAAATGTTGGACCTTTAATGATTTAAAAAAATGTGTATGTAAATAACATTAAATATTTCTAGACTATATTATACAATTAATATTTACAGTTTAAAATTAAGGTGGGGTTTGTCACCACTCTCGTCATTCTTACACCGTGCCGACACATTCGGCTATATTTCAGGAGATCGATAGAAACATCACATCTTCTTCGTATCGCATCTGGAATGATTTTCCGTGATTTTAGACTGTTGCCAGGCTAGCTTGGTTAAAAAGTTGCCGTCAGCGAATTCACAAGCATGGATTGTGCTTATATACATCATTCGTACTCTGTGAGAGAGTGCTGACCAAAGCTATTAGTCAGTGAGGTGTTTTGAGACCCAAAACCACAACTCACATATATATATAAATTTACTTCTTGCATAATCGCTAGACCTTGATAGAAGGATTGAAAAACCCTTTTTGGTTTCTCCTCTATCATAAAAATGAGTGAGTACAGGAATTTGAAAATCTATGGCAGCTGCCGTTTTGAAGTAGATTTTTTTTTTTTTTTTCGCCATAATTGGGATTAATTTAGAAGTTTTAGCAAATGTGATTTTTTAAAATTTATTTTCATTGTTGCTACTCCCATACGTTTAAAACAATAGTCATATTTGAGAAGATCCCGCTAAACTTTTGAAATTTCCATTTAAATTTAATATTGACGAAAATTAGAAATCTTCTGAATCGGGCTCCATGAATTTTAGTTTCATGTGTTTGAATAAAATTAACAGAAGCCTTAAAAACAAGGAAAAGCGAAGTTGCGTTTTCCAAATGGTGCAAGATAAAAAGACATTTTTTTTCATCTTGAAGAAAAATAATGTAATTATTATTTTATTTTATATTTTTCTTTTTTTTTTTTTTGGGGGGGGGGGGGGGGGCGCAAAACTTTTTTCTGCCAAATACGTAGCTACGCCACGTATACTGTAATTATATTTATGTAAAAAAGTTATTTATACTTTTAAAAGAGGCATCTGAAGAAATGAGCAGAATATATTATGCATTATGAGTTCTTCATAGTGTGGAAGTATATGTAAAAAAATGTGATTTACAAGCCAATTTCAAAGTTCCATATTTTTAAAACCACATACATATCACTCATAATATTTTTGGTACATTTTTACACCTATAAGAAGGTTATCTTGCTAAATTTTCATAATTTTTTAGCCAGTCCTTTTTTAGATATTGAATTTAAAATTTAGCATTTTGATGCTGAGATGCCAACTTTGACTAATTATAGAAAAAGAAAAAGCGTCTCTGAATGTTTCATATTTCTCTTGAGAATAGTTCATTAGGGTATATATTCAGAAAAATAAGTGTAAAGGTGAGTTTTACTCTCTTCTATTAAAATTTGTATGTCAAAAAAGACAATTTTTCACTGTAAAAATGATACATTTAATCTTATTTTATACAATTTTTTTAATCATCATTATAAAAATACCTATTATGAAAATTTAGTTCATTCATTACTAAATATAATGGTTTTTAAATCATTTTAATACGTATAGAAATAAAAAAGTTATAAAAGATTCTGTAAAGTACTATTTTCATGAAAAATTGCTTGAGACAACAAAAAAATTAATGTCAAAAAAAAAAAAAAAAAAAAAAAAAAAATTCAAAAGGTTTAAAATTTTTGAAATCCTTGTTTCAGACTCCTAAAAATACAATAAATTAACTGGTAAAGAATTAAAAAAATCAAAAATATTGAGCAAAATTTTTTTCTTTTTCTGGATGATTTCACATGCATTGACCTGTATGTATATAATTATATGTATATATATTATACAGGGTGTCCCTAAACTCATGGTATATACGCTAGGGGGTGATAGAACACATCAAGACGAGTAATAGTAAATAAGAAACCAAGGGTCTCAAACATTTTCCAAAGGAGATAGCTGCCGTTAAAGTTTGAGGTCCGCAATTTCAAATACACATAAAAAACGGAAAAATTGGTCAATTGATTTGCGGTTTTCACTAAAACTATTCTTTATGTTGGTATTTTCTTGAAAATAAATTATAAAGATAAATTTTGAAAATGCCGATAGAGGGCGCTTTAGACTTTGAAGTAATGAAAAACTATTTTTTGCCGTGATTTTTTGCATATCATTAAATGGTTTCATAAGCTTAGACTTAAATTTTGAGCTCAAAATCTGAATAGTTGGGAGTGGTTAAGAAGCACAGGGATTCATAGGGTTTAAATTTCAAATGATTATAAAAAATGGAAAAATTGGTTAATTGATTTGCAGTTTTCACTAAAACTATTCCTTATGTTTTATTGAAAATTAATTATAAAGATAAATTTTAAAAAATGCCAATAGAGGGCACTTTAGAATTTGGAGTAACAAACAACTATTTTTTTACGTTATTTTTTGCATCTGATTAAATGTTTTTGTAAACTTAGACTTAAATTTAAATTTTGAGCTCAAAATCTGAATAGTTGGGCGTGATTAAGTAGCGCAAACTGTACTGTGTTCAGGGGGTTTAAATTTCAACTGATTATTAAAAACAAAAAAATTAGTCAATTCCTTTGCGGTTTTTGCTAAAACTACTCTTTAAATCAGTGTTTTCTTGAAAATAAATTTTAAAGATAAATTTCACAAAATGCCGATAGAGAGCGCCTTAGACATTGGAGTAGCGTACGACTATTTTTAAGCGTTATTTTTTAAAATCTCATTAAAGACTTTCAAATGCTCAGATTTAAATTTTGAGATCAAATTCTGAATTGTGGCGAGTGTTTAAGTAGTGCAAAAGTGAACTGTGTTCGAGAGGGAGGGGGGGGGGGGAGGTTAAATTTCAACTCCTGAACACACTTTAGTTTACGCTTCTTAACCCCTCCCAACGATTCAGAATTTGAGTTCAAAGTTTAAGTTTAAATCTAAGATTTCGAAAACATGTAATAAGTTTTGGAAAGCATTTAATTAGATACAAAAAATCACGGTTAAAATTAACTGTTGGTTACTCTGAACTTTAAGGTGCCCTCTAACGGAATTTTTTGAAATTTATTTTCAAGACGATACTGACTTAAAGAGTAGTTTTATTTTGAACTGCAAACGAATCAACCAATTTTTGCGCTTTTTATAATCATTTGAAATTTGAACCCTCTGAACGCAGTTCAGTTTGTGCTACTTAACGACTCGCAACTATTCAGATTTTGAGCTTAAAATTTAATTTTAAGTCTAAGTTTACAAAAACATTTAATCAGATGCAAAAAATAACGTAAAAAATAGTTGTTCGTTACTCCAAAGTCTAAAGTGCCCTCTATCGGTATTTTTTAAAATTTATCTTTCATTTTCAATAAAATACAGACATAAAGAATAGTTTTAATGAAAACCACAAATCAATCGACCAATTTTTCCGTTTTTTATAATCATTTGAAATTTAAACACTCTGAACATAGTTAAGCTTGTTCTACTTAACCGCTCCCAACTATTCAGATTTTGAGCTCAAAATTTAAGTTTAAGTCTAAGCTTACGAAATCATTTAATAAGATGCAAAAAATCATGGTTAAAATTAGCTGTTGGTTACTCTGAAGTTTAAGGTGCCCTCTAATGGAATTTTTTGAAATTTATTTTCAAGACGATACTGACTTAAAGAATAGTTCTATTTTGAACTGCAAACGAATCAACCAATTATTGCGCTTTTTATAATCATTTGAAATTTGAACCCTCTGAACACAGTTCAGTTTGTGCTACTTAACGACTCCCAACTATTCGGATTTTGAGCTCAAAATTTAAGTCTAAGCTTACGAAAACAATTAATCAGATGCAAAAAATAACGTAAAAAATAGTTTTTCATTACTTCAAAGTCTAAAGCGCCCTCTATTGGCATTTTCAAAATTTATCTTTATAATATACCAACATAAAGAATAGTTTTTGTGAAAACCGCAAATCAATCGACCAATTTTTCCGTTTTTCATGTGTATTTGAAATTTTGGGCCCCAAACTTTAATGGTGGCTGTCTCCTTTGGAAAACGTTTGGGACCCTTGGTTTCCTATTTACTATTACTCGTCTTAATGTGTTCTATCACCCCCTAGCGTATATACCATGAGTTAGGGGCATCCTGTATATATGTATTTTTTCTATAGTTAATTTAGCAGAATTTTCTATCCAAAATAACATTGTGTATTACTTGATTATTCCGTTGACAAGGTTTGCCATTATACAAATTAACATACTTTTTATTTTAAAAATGAAAAATCAAATAAATTAGTAAAACTTTAATAAAAATACAAAGTTGAATTAAATATTACTTGTATGATGGAATAAACATGTCTATTGTGTTTAATATCTTGTGAATGTGACATTTACTATTTTCTATTATTGGCATCTAATCTTATAGTTTGACTATAGTTATTTGGTCTATGGTATAATCAAGTAGTATACCTAATGTTGTATTCTACAGGTAAATAATTTTAAAGTAAGGAATTATTCTTGGGCTGCATCTAGAATAATGTAACTTAAATCTTAAAAGAAGTTTTTTATATCTAAAGTAGGAAAATATGAAATTTAGTTTGTGAATATTTGATATTTTGTATTGTTTCAGAATTAAATCTATGCAAAATAAAACACTAGAAACATCCAAAATAAGTTGATTCTTGTCATTTTTTTATGCACTAACTTTTCTAAAACAGGAGAAACATAATAAAAATGTGCATTTATGCACAAATATTGATTAATGTGTTTTTCTAACGTTAATGTTAGTGATATAATCTTAGGGGAAAGACTATATTGGGGGAGGTTACTCATAATCTTGGGAATAACTTAATAATATTGGAATTTCCTTTTATTTATAATTGAAAAGAAAACTAAGTTAAACATTAAATTCAAAATTTAGATTTCCAGAACTAATGAACCAATTTTCATAAAACTTTGCATTTAGATAGTCCTTTGTATAGCTTGGTGCTGATTATTTTTTGGTGCAAATCGCTCAAGAGGTGGCACTGCTATGTTGCTTTATTTTCATGATCGCTTGATTATTGCAATAGCTCTATCTCAAGAGCAAATGCACACATTTTCATCTAAACTTAGATTCAGTTAGTCCCTGATATAGATTAGTGTTGTTTTGTTTTCACTGTGAATCTCCCTATAGGTAGTGCTTCTGTGGTGCATTTTACTTACCTATCATACGTAGTATAGGGTAAGTCTTGCAATCGTTTTGAAAATCAAAAAAAAATTTTTGACGGATATACGCGTTTTAGATAGTGAAGATTCCGAAAAACATATTTTTAGAAAAAAATTTTGCCGTCCGTCTGTCTGTCTGTCTGTAAAGGCTCTATCTCCCAAACGAATTGAGATAGAGACTTGAAATTTTGTATGTAGTTAGTATGTAAGAATGGGACGAAGCCTATTTAATATCAGCAACCTCGATTATCCGGAAATATTTTTTTCGGACTCTCGAAAAATTCGTTCTGATGAAAGGTATATAAAAATTTTCGAATTTTTTTGTTCTAAGGAATGGACATTAAAGGCAATAAAATAACACACATTTTGCATATAAAACGAAGTCGATCAGATTATTAGTTGCCAAGATATTTGTAATCGTCTTTTCCACATTCTCGGATTTTTCATGACCCTGTATTTCATTCAAATTTCAATTCAGAGGTATATTTTAATTGGAAATGAGACGCTTAATCCGATGCAGTTAATTGTTAGTGAATAGAGTTATTATTTTTGGAGTTATAAGGATGTTTCTTTTACGCAGTTTGGTACTACTTGAGTAGTTTGGCGTTTTATATAATTTGTCGAAATCGGTAATCGGCAGTTCTTTAATAGAGCATTACTATGTATATTAACAATATTTAAATTTTGTTTATGAATTGCAATGCATTGTATAAATAGTTTTCACATGTTTTATTTTCATATACATATGCATGATGGGTAAGTATTACGGTGGCCCCCAACGACTAGTTTCATTTTTTTGTAATAGCTGTATCTTAAGAATTAATGCATGGATTTTCATCGAATTTCAGGTTCAGTTAGATAAAAATTGATCCTTATTAGCTTTTGGTATACATCAACCAACAAGTGGTGCTGTTATTTAGAATTTTCTAAGATTTCCGCTATAGTTCTACCCCCAAAACTAATGCACAAATTTTCATGAAACTGCAGATTCTGTTAGAAGTTAACATAAGCTGTTGCTGCAATTTTTAGGAATAAGAAGAAAGTTTTGGGAATGTCACATCTGATTAGTTAGTTTTGAAAGTAG